>CM061270.1:29592500-30963750 GCA_030848825.1 Tadarida brasiliensis | reverse complement strand
TGAAGTTCTATAGTTCAGTATTTACATCTTACATGTTTGGTTAAATTCATACCTGAATATTTCATGTTATCTTTGTCAATTTCACTTTTTTTTCCAGTTGTTCATTGCAATTATATAGAAATTCCATTTATTTTTGCATAGACTTTGTATCCTACAATCTTGCTAAATTCACTTATTTCTAGTAATTAAGGATTTGCTATATACAAAACCATGTCATCTGAGAAAAAAGACTATTTTACTATTGCCTTTCCAATCAGAATATATTTCATTTATTTTTCTGGACTTAAAACGATGCTTCTTCCCCAATCTTAGGTGGAAAACATTTAGTCTTTTATTGTTAATGATGTTAACTGTAGGTTTTTTTGTAGGTGCCCTTTTATCAAGTTGAAGAAGTTCCCTTCTATTCTTTTTTTAATATTATTGATTTTTTTTTAGAGAGAGAGGGAGAGGAGAGAGAGGCAGGGAGGGAGGGAGGGAGGGAGAGAGAGAGCGAGAGAGAGAGAGAGAGAGAGAGAGAGAGAGAGATTTGTTGTTCCACTTATTTAAGCATTCACTGGTTGCCTCCTGCATGTGTCCTGACCAGAGATCAAACCTGTAACCTTGGCATAACCGACTGTGATACTCGCCTAGGGCCCCCTTCTATCCTTAATTTGCTAAGAGTATTTATCATAAATCAGTACTAAACTTTGTCAAACATTCTGCTACATCTACCGAGATCTTTTTTCTTTTATTCTGTCAATATAGTGAATTACATTTAATTTTTCAGTTAAAATCATACTCCTGAGATAAACTTCACACGGTCATGGTTTCACTGTCCTTTTTACACGTTGCTGACTTTGACTTATAAGGATTTTTGCACATATGTTCATGGTGAATATTGGACTACAATTTTCTATAATGTCTTTGGTATTGCCATTGGTGTAATGTTAGCTTCTACTTTCTGAAGGAATCTGGATTTTGATTGGTGTATTTTTTCATTAAATGTTTGCTAAAACTTACCAGTAAAGCCATTAGGCCATGGAGTTTTCTTTGTGGAAAAATTTTAAAATAAGAACTTAATTTCATTAATACATATAATGCCATTTTATGTTTAATATTAAAATTTCTATCTCTTTTTGTGTTGGTTTTAGGTATTTGTTTTTCAAGGAAGTTGCCCATTTAATCTAAGATGTAGAACTTATTGGCATAAAATTGTTCATAATATTCCCTTATCTTTTTTACATCTTTAGGAAAACGCAAGATGAAGAAACAGACCCACAGAATTAAGTTGATCAATGCAAGAGAGCTTAATGGCAAAGCTGGGTGACAGGATTTCATTAAGATCTTCTGATCTAAAAGCTTTTGCTATGTTAAGTTCCATCTAAAGAGTGATCACAGCCAGGTCTGTGTGGCTCAGAGGACTGAGCGTCGTCCCAAGGACTGAGAGGTCCCAGTTCGATTCCTGGTCAGGGCACTTGCCGGGCTGCATGCTAGATCCCCAGTGGAGGGTGTGCAGGAGGCAGCCAACTGATGTTTCTCTCTCACATCAATGTTTCTCTCTCTCTCTCCCTTCCTCTCTCTCTAAAAATCAATAAAAACATTTAAAAAATAATGATAAAGTAGGCTGCCTTTCACTGTATTAATAAATATTAAAAAATAAAAAAATAAGAAGTGAGCACAGAAGCTTAAACTGAGAGATACTAAACACTGCTGTTCCTCAATCTGCATTTTTGGAACAATAAGAATATTCCCATTCCAGGTAGATAAAAATCAAACCATATATTTTAAAGATATTCTCCAACTTGTACTTTCCTGCTGAGGTGTTTTTAATTGTTGTTTTTCTCCTTTTGAGTTATCCACATTGTGGTTCAAATCAAAATGGGTAACAAGTTACTGAAAAAGTATATATTTAAAATCATAAAAATACATCTTCAAGTTTTTTCTCAATGTTAATAACCCTGACTTAAAAGTCATACTCTTATTTTTCTAAAAACCTAAGTACATTGTGTAGATCAGTAACACATCTTATTCAAAAGACATATTCATATACTGTATCCCCCCAACAGCCCCTGATTTTTTTTCTTACTGATTTGCCTTTTATCTTAACACATTAAGAAATTCCAGCACACAATTTATATAATGGCTTTTACTTTCTTTTTGAAGACACTTTTCACACACACACAAAAATTGGCTTCTTGCTCTAACCTGAACAATTTTCATGGCATAGTTTATCTTGGGATTTTCAGTGGTGTCTTACTTAGAGATTTAGTTCTTGATTCTCATTTCATCTTTATCTTCTATTTTATTTCTCTAGGTACATATTAAAGAAGTTATAAAAGGTAAATTTCCCAAGTCCTTAAATTTCTGGAAATGTCTTTAATTTGATATCACACCTAAATAATCATTTGGTTGGTATAAATTCTGGATTTAGGAAGTTGGAACTTTGCATGAATTGCCTCACTACTTTCTAATATGTACTCATGCTGTTAAGAAATCCAATACCAGTAGACTCCTATTCTTTTTAGGCAGCTTATCTTCTCCCTGTTTAGGGTTTTCTTTTCAATGTTGCAATTTTACAATTATATAATAGGTTGAGACTAAATGTAGGTCTTTTTTCATCTAACCTTCTTGACTATCAGAATGCTCTTTCAATCCAAAGATTTGACTTTTCAGGAGAGGGAAATTTTAACCCACTACATTTCACTGATCATTTGTGTTTCTATTTTATCTAATACATTTCCTGATATTTCTTTTAGACAGATGCTATTACTCCTTGTATTTGTTCCCAAGTCCTTCTTTTCTTACATATTTTTTCATATCTTTTGCTCTAACATTCTGAGGGAGATCCAAAAATTTATACCTTCCTTAAATGGTTAGCTAGGCTTTTTACCAGCTAAAAAACCGACTTCCACATCGAAGATACAAAATTATTCAAATTTGTGGCAGACTATCAAATTACTATGTCATGGACTTCACTGCTGAAACTACAAATTGGTTAAGTGCCATCGTATCATCAAAATTTGACAGTATGGATAAAGAAAACAGCTACTAGCACTTTACTTTTCTTAAGACGACTTACCTCAAAACCTGAAATATTTAGAATACAGTAGACAATCCAGGTATTTAACAAAAGGTACTGTAAGAGCAAAACAAGGTAACAACTCAAAGCTTAGGTGGTTCAGCTCGTGCCCTGTACTTTAGAAAACCTTTCATCCCTCTCTTCATTCTCCAAAGCTTTACTGAAAGAATATTTTGTTCATTAGATTCCATATATAAGTGAGATAGATATGAGATACTTGTCATTCTCTGACTGGCTTCTTTTACTTAGCATAATACGAACAAAACAGATCCAGAGACATGGAAGCATGGAACAGACTGAGGAATCTCAGAGGGAAAAGGCGGGGGGGAGGGCTGGACGAGATAAACCAAAGAATTTATACGCATATATGCATAACCCATGGACACAGACAATATAGTGTGGTGAGGGGAGGGGCAGGGCAGAGGGGGTCAATGAGGGGGAGCATCGGTAATACTTTCAACAATAAAGATAAATTTTTTAAAAAAATAAAGCAAGCCCTGGCCGGTTTGGTTCAGCAGTTAGAGTGTCAGCCCACGGACCAATTAGTCGCAGGTTCCATTCTGGCCAAGGGCATGTACCTCAGTTGTGGTTCCTCCCCCCGGCCCTGGTCGGAGTCATGCGGGAGACAACCAGTCAATGTATCTCTCTCACCTCGATGTTTCTCTCTCTCTCTCTCCCTTTCTCTCCCTCCCACTCTATCTGAAGATGAAACAGAAAAATATCCTCAGGTGAGGATTAAAAAAAAAAAAAAGAAAGCAGAATAGAGGTAATTCTCAGTGAACAAGGTGAAATTAGAATTCAGGATCATTAAATTACTAAGTAAATGATAAAATACGGCTGGTAGATTGTTTAAGTAGCATGAAATATGTGGTACGTTTATGAAGATTTTAAATCTAAAGTAACAAATGCACAAGAGTCAATTTCAAAGTTAACGATAAAACTTTTCAATAATAAATGGCATTTTAGGAATACGTAAACTGTTTAAAAACATGCTTACCTTTTCACATTCAAGCTAAATTTTTATTGCTATATAAAAAGGCTTCCCCCAAAGATTTCTGAGATGATGAATGAAGGTTTGGGAATACCCCAGAAATTACTCTTTGAAACACAGTGTTTAAAATTGGAGTTCATCTAGTCCCATTTAAGAAAGGACACATAAAGGAATGCAGATATGATGGAGAAAATCTAATTAACTTTAGATTAATTTATTCTCTGAAAAAGTTTTATTTCCACAACAACAAAAAACCCTAGTCTAAGTAAAGAATATAAACATGTAAACCTCCCTGAGATAATATGACAGAGCAGAAATTATCAGCACAAAGTTAATGTCTCTACACTTTCAAATCTCCTGTAAATATTCAAACCAGAAACAAAATTGCTTGAATATGAGACTGTTTACTTAAAATCATAGCAGTATCCTAATGGCTAAAGATGTCTTCAAGGTTTCTACAGGTAGTTCATTATGCAGAAGAAAACTGTTTAAGAGTCTGCCAAGCTCTTCTTGGGTCACCTTCTAATGAAAGAAAATTGAGGAAATCTTTTTAGATAAAAGACTATTATTAGTCTTTCATCTACATTCAGTCTATAAAATAGGCCCTGTACTTCATTTTATCAAAACCACTCAGAACTATACTGGTTTTATCAACAGTAAAAAACAGTGCAATCTGATTTTCCACTCATACTTTCAACTGTGCCCCAATCTAGTCCTCTGCTTAAACTATCTAAAGGAGGTATCTTGCACAGTCACTTTTCCAAGTTATCTTGCCAAGTTACAAGTAAAGTCTCAACTTTGAGCAAATTACCTCAACAGAGTATACACTTCCACTATCGTCCAGACAGGTTAGCTAACAGAGAGAAACAAACAAAGTCACAATGGCCCAGAATAATTTAACTCAATAAAAAGTGAGTACAGAACTGAGAGAAGAAACAAAAATCAGGAAATACCTCTATGCCTTAGGCAAGTCCAGTTTGCCTAAAATAATTCATGTGTAGACAGCATAACATTAATCTTGTAATATTTATTATAAAAGAGGCTGTATAGAATTGGGATTAAAAATATGACTCTGGAGCGTGACTGCCTGAGACCAAATCATGGCTTTGTTTCTTTACCTGCTGCTGTGTGACCTTAGGCCAGTTACTGAGATCTCTCTGCCTCTGTTTTCTCTTCTATACAATGTGTAAAGTAACAATACCTCTTTTTCATGAGGCTATCATGAAGATTAAAAAGCGTGATGTATGTGAAATGCTTAGAACAGTGCCTGACACATGTTGCTATTATTTAGGGAAATAAGTGTGGTGATTGGTACCTGCTGAGTTTTCCTAAAGGTACAGCCTTTAAAATTGTCCAACTAGTTGTCTATCTAACACAGCTAGTCCAGTTATGAGCTCTTATCAGCTTAGTCAGTCAAGAGATACTTACTGAGCATCTGCTCTATGCTCACATTGTGCTTATGTTTCCACTGCCAATGCCTCTTCTTTTATTGGTAAAAATTAGCTCAACCAGACTCTCATTATTATTAAAGCTTGCTGTGTTCCATGCCATACTTAACTATAATTAAATAATTATTTCTCCCTGATATTACTCTTATTTACTTCCCTCTCCATTTTTATATTGATTACTTTAAAAGAAAAATTTCAAACACAAAGGCTGACATAGTATGAATCCCATGTATCTATCATTCAGCTTTGACCATTAACACATGAGAAGTCTTATTTCACTTATACATCCACTTTGATTATTTGAGAACATCATTATCTCTAAAAAATAGTCTTTTTAAAAATATCACAGTAACATTATACCTAAAATTAATTATTAATAATTACGTGATATTAGATAATCAATGCTCAAATTTCCCCCAATGTCACAAGTGATTTTACAGGTTTTTTTTAATCCATCAGATTTGGCAATTAAGCAATGTGTCAATAAAATGAAGGTGACCTTAATAACAGTTTCAGTAGAGTAATAGGGAATGAAAGCCAGATTGCAGAAGGCCACAAAATTAGCAAAAATAAGGAAGTGGAGATAATTGTATATGCTCTTCTTCTGAGAAGCTCAAATATGAGAAAGAATGCAGAAAAACTGGGAGGTGCATGAAGGATCAGGATCAAGGAGGAGTTAATAATTATGTTTGTATACTGGAGATGGAGCAGCTGAAAAGCAGGGAGACCCTAACAAAATAGGGTCCTGGAGATGAGACGGCATGAGATCAAAAGCACAAGCAAAGAGGCTGACCTAGAATAAGGGAGGTATAACCCAAACTCTGACACTGAAGAGAAGTTAATTTAATTAAGCCCAAGCATGGGATTATGAAAGTTTCTGTGTGGCAGGGAGGAATGGAAGGTAGGGGGGTTGGAGATATGGAGGTATTGAGGTTAACACTTAAAATGTTCTCAGTTTTCTTAAGAATTAGGAGAGAAATCGTTGAGTAAAAGTAGGGTATTGGAAATGACTATGCAGGGTGTCTGAATAGAATGCTGAAGATCTGGATGCAATTTAAGGAGAATTAAAGGGACAAATGACCAGATAAGTGAAAGAATTAATCAGTATTGATATCGTACATAGCTTTCAAAAACAATTTCAAAAGTCAGTCCTTCCATGAAGCTTTTCTTAATCTCCTTAATCAAGGATAATTTTCCCACCCTGGGACCTTTGTTTTTATTTTTCATAATGGTTTAGTTCCACTATAATAATAATACATGCATTTCTCTTTTTTCCAGTAGCTAGACCATAAGCCCTCTGTGGGTGTTCATCTGTGCCATAGGGCCAAAGACAGTACCTTATCTTTTAAAAAGTAGCACAATTAGCCCTGGCCAGTTTGGCTCAGCATCGGCCCAAGGAACAAAGAGTTTTGGGTTCGATTCTGGTCAAGGGCACGTGCCTTGGTTTCAGTTCGGTCCCTGGCCCTGTCAGGGTCGTGCAGGAGGCAACCAATCAATGTCTCTCCCCCTCCACCCACTCTGCCCAACGACATAAATGGAAAAAAGTATCCTAGGGTGAGGATTAAAAAAAAAAAGTAGCAAAATTAAATACTAAAAGAACAAAACAGACAGTAACTGCTTGAAGAGCTGGGAGGACCACTGAAAGCTGGGACACAGAATTGAGCTGGGTCTTAAAGGGATGAGAAGGCATAACGGTATTTAACCCAAACAGGGAAGTATAAATACTGATGTGCCTCAAGGATTGGTTTTAACATTCTTATATGGATGGTAGCTGTATACAGATAACACTAAGCTCTTCCAATAACAAAGAGGTTTGTAAATGAGGAAAAAAAAAACAAAAAACTACTACAATTTGTGGGTGGGAGGAAAAAGTGGTGGTTTTAATGTGGACAAGTTCATTTTGGGGACATTAATCCAAATCATGTATAAAATATATAAAAGTACACTGTATTCTAGTGAACCAAGTAGGGAACAGAGAAAAAAAAAGTATATACTGAATATCAGAAGAAGTCAGATAGATTCATTGCTGGTTTTGAACATTCACTGACAAGTATAAACCTTTCCTGACAAGGTTCATCAGTTTCACAAAAGCACAAATGAAGTCATGAGAAAGAAGATTAAGTTCTGAGGATAAAACTGAAAGAGCTTTAATTTATCTCAAATACCACCCATTTTTTAAAAAAACTTGGCTTTTGCCATCTGAATGTGCAGAAGGCCACTCAGCTTGCCTTTTGCCCTAATATATTTTTCTTTGCAACTAGGTAAAGGAAGAGAAGAAATAAGAACCTGGGAAATACTTAGGACTTCTGTTCCTTGACCAAGAAACAAAAACTAATTTCCTAGACCTCATTCCCATCAGAGTTTTACTTCCAAAACTCAATCTCAACTCCATTTGCAGCCTGAAGCCTCGCTAATTAGACTTCCAACCTTCTTCTTGCCCACTAGCAACTGGAAGAATAACTGTCACATGCTCAAAATGAACAGTAAGTGGCAAGGCAAAATTCTGAGCAAACTCTTTCAACTTAAAGAAACAATAATACCAACGCAGTAACTTTGCCTGAGACAAGAATTCTAGATCTAGATAACACCCAGAGCACTAGCCTGTAACAACTCTATCTTGACCCTATTTTCAGATGGGTTATGCAGTGACAGAAGTGATAGTTTTCAAATCCAGAAGACCACTACAGTTTATGACAGGGTTCTAGCAAATTTGTTCTACGAGCTCAGAGAGTAAATATTTTAGGCTTTATAGACCATATAATCTCTGTTTTAACTGCTCAACTTTGCCACTGTAGCATAAAACAGCCATATGTAAAAAAAAAAATGGGCATGACTGTGTCCCAATAAAACCTTATTAACAAAACTGCTGATAGGCAGTAGTTTACAAACCCATAGTCTACAGAGTCATAATTAGATTTGGTTTTGGTCAACTGTAACAATTTGCTGGATGCAACATTTTATCTTCATGTTAAAATAAAAATATACACCTGTATATGATCATAATTATGTAAGAAATTCATAAAGGAAAGCCTGAGAAGAAACAGTAAAATAAAATGCATGTAGTAGTTTGGATGGCAGAATTATGGGTAATGTGGCATAGAATATCACCATTAAAAAAAAAAAAAAATTGGCCCTGGCCGGTTTGGCTCAGCAGTTGGAGCGTTGGCCCGCGGACCAGAGTCCCAGGTTCGGTTCCCGCTAGGGGCACGTACCTCGGTTGCAGTTTGTTCCGGCCCTGGCTGGCGTCATGTGGGTGGCAACCACTCGATGTCTCTCTCTCACATCAATGTTTCTCTCTCTCTCTTCCCCCCTCTCTGAAGATAAATACAAAAGTGTCCTCCGGTGAGGATAAAAAAAAAAAGGTAAGCCCAGCTGGTGTGGCTCAGTGGTTGAGCGTCGACCCATGCACCAAGAGGCTGCTCGTTCGATTCCCGGCCAGGGCACATGCCCAGGTTGTGGGCCCAATCCCCAGTGTGGGGCATGCAGGAGGCAGTCAATCAATGTTCTCTCTCATCAATGTCTCTCTCTATATATCCCCCCTCTCTCTCTAAAATCAATAAAGAAAAATAAATAAATAAATAAAAAAATTTAAAAAAATTGTAAAAGTTATAAAATGGAAGATAAAACGGATTAATAAATAAGTAATTTCAGCTTATGGTAGCTGCTACAAGGAAATAAACAGGATACTACCTATGACAGATTCCGAGGAGAGGAGAGATTGTGTCATCTCCACAGAGGTGACACGCTGAGAGTTAAAAGACAACAAAGTCAGTTAAGTAAAGAACTTGATACAATTCTTTGAGGACTACTAGGTCAAAGCTGCAATGGAGCTTCGTTCTACCTGCTCCTGCTCCTGACTCACCCGAACAAGTCCATTAGGAAGCCATGCCACAGTCATGGCTTTTAAAGATTTTTTTTTTTATCTTCTCCTGAGGACTTTTTTTTTTTTTTTTTGCATTTATCTTCAGATAGAGCGGGAGGGAGAGAGGGAGGAAGAGAGAGAGAGAGAGAGAGACATTGATGTGAGAGTGACACATTGAGTGGCTGCCACCCACACAACCCCAATGGGGACCGGGGACAAACTGCAACCGAGTTACATGCCCTTAACGGTAACTGAACACCGGTCTCTCTGGTCCGCGGACCTACGCTCTAACCGCTGAGCCAAACCAGCCAGGGCTTAAAGATATTTTAAAGATACCAGAAAGACACCCATGTAACCAGAGGTGGCAATTCACTGAATTAGAATTACTCTAACCAGCCACCACGTAGTCTTTGCAGAAGGTGTGTGCCAACTTGATCACAGGCGCAAAGGAAAAGAATCTCAAAGTGAAAAGACCAGTATGGATGTCCACCAAGACTCTAAGAATCACTCCAAGAAAAATTCCTTGTGGGAAGGGTTCTAAGACTTGGGATCCCTTTCAGATGAGTATCCACAAATGACTCATTGACTTGTACAGTCCTTATGAGACTGTTAAGCAGATTACTTCCAACAGCACTGAGCCAGGTGTCGAGGCTGAAGTCACTACTGCAGATACTTAAATCAACCTTTTAAATAAATTATCAGTTGTTAAAAAAGAAAAAAACATGATATAAGAGAATTCTACCCAGAGCTCAGAAGCAAGCAAAAATGTTGATAAGAATGAAAGAAATTGACAAGTGTTTTGGGAAAAGAAAGCAAACTAATGAAACATAATGAGCAACAAGGAAAGTGGTTTTAATGAGAAAAAAAGGAAGAGGCACCTCATTGCAAGGTAAGAGGTCTCTCCAAACAAAGCAGAAGGACCAGCTCCATCAAACTGGATTGGAAAGGACAAGGAAGGTTCAGAATGATTTGGGAGTTCTGTGACCTCCTGATAACATCTAAATTTACCAAATGTCCCCATTCCAATTCTCAGGATCTCCCTCTCCCCTATCATTGCCCTTCCACACACACACACACACACACACACACACACACACACACACACGAGTTTTATTAAACTCTTTGGTCCTCTGCTCCTCAAATCAAGAAAATGTAAAAGATTGTCATGTTCTGTTTTTACATTCTCCAATACAGTCAGAAATAACCAGCCCACCCACACTTCTTAAAGTCCTTATTCTCTCCAGAAAGATTTTATGCAATAGCTACTTTATCTACCAAAGTTTTGTCTTCAATAAGTACTTTATTTTATGTAAACACAAGATAAGTAAGTTAATTGCTGGGTTAAGCCACTGAGATTTGAGGTTTGATTTGTAACTACAGCATACTACAAATACTACTAATAAAAAGGTCTGTAAAACATATTTATTCTGATTACTTAAGACTATAAGTCAAATTCACTACCCATTTAAAATAATTATGGGCTAACATTGCTATATAGACATATAGAAGTATATGATATATATACATATAGAGATATGTAAATATAAAATAAATATTTAGTAAGAATATTTGACTTACAGTGTGAGCACATTTCCAAAGGATAACTTGCCTCATTTCCCTGGAGAAAAAAAAAAAGTTGTTAGTTACAAAATTAGTACAAATTTCTTTAAAAAGTTAAACTAAAATATTTTGAGTCACAAAACATAGGGCAATAAGCCATAAACTAATGTATCTAGACCTATAAATTATACTTTTTGGTAAGAAAAAAGTACATAATAGGAAAGAGCTCTTGAATCAAAGAGGTGGCCTTAGTTATGTCTGACTCTTAAGACTTATGCAGACACTTGATTAAACCCTATTTTAAATATTTTTTAATACCATAGACATGTTATATACCAAATTTTAACACACTAGAGACTATCAATGCTCTAACTAGTCCTACTGGGGTAGGGCTCAGAATAAAGCGTCTCCTGCTGTTATCTATTTAAGTGAAAAGTTTCCTTAGACTGCAAAGCTGTTCAAGAGAAAAAAGCAAAAGCAAATATAAATATCATTTATATTTGCACTGAAACATAATTTTCTAAATTAATAAGGAAGTGGGTCCAATGTCAGACAGCCAATTCAAATTTTTCTTTTTATAGGACATCCTATCTCATGGACAGATTCTAAATTAATATAATTTATCTGAACTCCTAATTTATAAAAGAATATAAAAACCAACTATCACCCCTGGCCTGTGTGGATCAGAGGTTGTGCACCTAAGGGTCTCTGGTTTGATTCCCGGTCAAGTGCATGTGCAGCAGGCAACCAATTGAAATCTCTCTCACAATGATGTTTCTCTCTCCCTCTCCCTCCCTCCCTCTCTAAAGATCAATAGAAAAAAATATCATCAGGTAAGGACTATGTGTATGTGTGTGTGTGTATGTATGTGTGTATAAACAAATTAAATCCAGAAGAATATTAAATGAGAACATCATGATCAACTCAGAATTATTCCAGCAATGCAAGGCTGGTTTAATATTCAAAATTAATGTGATTCACTACACTAACAGACTAAAAAAGAAAAAACACCATATGGTCATTTTAACAGCTACAATAAGAGCATCTGACACATTCCAACACCCATTAGTGATAAAATAGGAACAACTCAGCAAACTAAGGATCTTCCTCAATCTATAAAGGCTATCTACAAAAAGCCTATTGCTAACATCATACTTAATATAGTGAAAGACTAAATGCCTTCTACCTAAATCAGAAATAAGATAAAGATATTTACACCAGTACAATAACACAAGATGCAACAAATTCTGGAAGCAACTGGAAAAGGAACTTAAGAAAATACTTCCACTCAGAAAATCATCCAAAATACAAAATACATAGTGATAAAGTTAATAAAATACGTGCAATGATTGTAAAATAAAAGTTATGGAACACAGCTGAGAGACATTAAAAGTGATCTTAAAAAAACATAGAGCTGTATCATGTTCATAGATCAGAAGACTAGTTGTTAAGATGACAACTCTCCCCATACTGATCTATCTATAAAAAACAATTCCAATCAAAATCTCAGTAAAATATTTTGTAGAAGTCAATAAATCAATTCTAAAATTGTATATGGAAACACCAAGCAGCCCAAAATTTTGAAAATAAGACTATCTGGCCCAGCCGGTGTGGCTCAGTGGTTGAGCGTCAACCCATTCACCAAGAGGTCGCCGGTTTGATTCCTGGTCAGGGCACATGCCCAGGTTGTGGGCCAAATTCCCAGTGGGGGGCATGCAGGAGGCGTTCAATAGATGTTCTCTCTCATCAACGTTTCTATCTCTCTCTCCCTCTCCCTTTCTCTCTAAAATCAATAAAGAAAAAAATTAAAAAATAAAAAATAACACTATCTGACTTAAACAATTATCCACACACAGCCATATACCCATACAGACACAGTCAAGTGATTTTTGTCAAAGGTGTCCAAGTAATTCAATGGGGAAATCTTTGCAATAAATGATGCTAAAACAAATAAATATTAATATTTTTTTAAAAAAAGGACAAGACCTGAATAGACATTTAACAATAGATATATACACAAGCGCAGGAAAAAATGTTTTACATCATTAGACATCAAAGAAATCCAAATTAAAACTACCGTAATACCACTGTACGTGCAACCAGTATACAAAATATGACTAAAAGTTGTCAACCTGTGAAGTGTTGCTGAAAACGTTATGTGCTAGGTAGAATTTTAAGAAGGCCTTCTGAAATTCCCAGCCTATGGTATACATAGTCTCCCAGTTATTCAAACAATAATCTAGGTAATGCTGCAAAGGAATTTTGTATATGTACTTAAGGTTCCAAATTAGTTGACCTTAGGGTAAGATTATTCAGGTGGGTCTGTTGTAATCGTAATCATATGTAATCATACACACACACACACACACACACACACACCCATATACACATATCTATATAATAATTTTTTTTTAATCCTCACCTGAGGACATTTTTCCATTGATTTTTAGAGACAGTGGAAGGGAAGGAGGAAAAGAGAGACAGAGAGAGAGAAACATTGATGTGAGAGAGACACACTGATTGGTTGCCTCCTGCACAATCCCAACCTGGGCCAGGGATCAAACCTGAAACCCAGGTACATGTCCTTGACTGGAATCAAACCCGTGACCCCTCGGTCCACAGGCCGACACTCTAACTGAAGAGCCAAACCGGCCAGGGCTCATACGACTCTTTTAAAAACAGAGAGGAGCCCTGGCCGGTTTGGCTCAGCGGTTAGAGCGTCGGCCTGCGGTCCAGAGAGACCCGGGTTCGGTTCCCGCTAAGGGCATGTACTTTGGTTGCAGTTTGTCCCCGGCCCTGGTTGGTCGTGTGGGTGGCAGCCACTCGATGTGTCCCTTTCACATCGATGTTTCTCTCTCTCTCTCTTCCTCTCTCTCCCTCCCACTCTATCTGGACAAAAAATGAAAAAATGTCCTCAGGTGAGGATAAAAAATAAATAAATAAATAAAAAATAAAAAAATAAAAAAAATAAAAAATAAATAAATAAAAACAGAGAGGAGCCCGGCTGGTATGGCTCAGTGGACTGAGTGTCGGCCCATAAACTGAGAGGTCCCAGTTAGATTCCTGGTCAGGGCACAAGGGGGTGTGCAGGAGGCAGCCAATCGATGGTTCTCTTTCACATCGATGTTTCTCTCTCTCTCTCTCTCTCTCTCTCTCCCTTCCTCTCTCTCCCAAAAATCAATAAAAACATATTTTAAAAAACAAACAGAGAGGAGAAGCATGAGAATTCAACATAAGGGATATTGAGTGGCCCATGTGCTACTGAATGTAGGCAGTCTCTAGGAGCTACTGAGAGTGGCCTTCAGCTGAGAGTGAACAAGGAAAAAGAGACCCAATTCCACAAGAGCAAGAAACTGAATTCTGCCAACAACCTAAAAGAGCTTAGAAACAGAACTTTACTCAGAACCTCCAGATGAGAGCTTGGTCTGACATCTGGATTTCAGCACTGTGATACCGTAAAGAGAACCTGTGCTGAACTTGGACCTACAGAACTATGAAATAATAGGTGCTGTTTTAAGCTATTAAGTTTATGATAACTTGTTACACAGCAACGGAAAACTAACACCCAGACATACAGTATGTGTGACTAAAAATAAAAATGTTGATATACTAAGTGTTGGTGAAAATGTGGAGTCCACCAGAAATTTTTATACATTGCTGGAGAGAACTCAAAATGGTACAGCCACTTTAGAGAACAGTGTGGTGGATTCTTAAGTTTAACATATCATTCAACAATGAAAACATGTCCACACAAAAATTTGTACACATATGTTCATAGAAGCTTTATTGTTAATAGCCCAAACAAGAAACAATTTAAATATCCATCAACTGTCAAATGGAAAAACAAACTGTCATGTATCCAGACATGGAGTACTACTCAGTAATGAATAGAAAAGACTACTGATACACACAACATGTACAAATCTCAAAAGCAATATGCTAAGTGAAAAAAGCCAGATACAAAAGTTACATACTGCATGACTGCATTTATAAATGCTAGAAAAGGCAAGCTACAGTTATTGAAATATCAGGGATTGTGAGGGTGGGGGGTGTTCAATGCAAAGGGGTACCGGATAACATTTTAGGGTAAAATAAATGTTTTACATGTTAACTGTAGTGGTGCTTACAAAACTATATACATATATCAAGACACATTAACTATACACATAAAATTTATTATATGTAAGCTGTATCTCAATAAAGCTGATTTTTAAAGATTCAACAAAGAGTCCCAAGTATAATGGAATTACTTCGTAACACTTGGGTTAAGTCTTTAGTTAAGAAAGGTAAAAATCTCATCACTTTCTTTAAAATAATAATAGAGTTCCCTGTCATACTATTATTCAAATTCAAAAACTATATAGATTTTTATAAGCTATATATTCATTTCAAGGTAGTAAGTTATATATTTTTCAGATTAATCTTGCAGTACCATGAGAAACCAGAAACTACTTAGTAATAGTAATCTTTACCATTAAGATTCTTTCATCCTTTACTTAGTCCCCTTCTCAGATTTTAAACTCCATGAAGAGAGCAATTGTCTTATCTTTTGATATCCCTTGCCAGATTTAACACTGTCCTAAATTTATTCAAGGAATAATTTTATAGGTGCATGTAAAAATCTAGATAACCTTAAGGAATTTTGTTTAAGTGGCATTTTAAGCATCAATGTATTAAAGAACAAGGTTAGATTAAGGTCATATTAGCAGACTCAAGAAATTCTTAAAAGTCCAGTTATTAAAGAACTTTAAAATTTTCATTTTCCTTGATGCTCATTTTTCATAATGAGCATCTCTTAAGCATTTGGTTTCTACATACACTTTAAATAAGCAGTACTCTTAACAGTGAAATAATATTTATAGTTCACAAGGAGTGCCTATAACCAAATAAGACAATGTTGTCACCTCTTAAAGTCTACTCGATAAAGATAAAATATCTAAATATTCTGACAGCATGCCCTTAGAAAATATTCTAAACTTTACAGTATGCACCTATAAAATTTATTTTTATTCTCTTATATCTTGACACTCCAAGATCAAAGTAACTCTAAACAAAATGAAATAAACAAGATTACAAAATATTTTCACTTCCTTGCCAGAAAATTTCTTTAGAAAATACTTTCCTGTTCCTGATTTAATGTGTATCAAACTTGATAATCATAATAAAGTAAATTTTAAAAATAGTAATGAACAATAATGACTTGAAGAAAAAGTTAAATATATCCAAATGTCTTTATCTGCTCAAAGATAAAGCTTGCCAACTTCCCAGTTACATTATTATAACAAAATCAAGCAAAATAAAATATTTTCCTAGGGTAAAAACTAAAGATCTTAATAACTATTCTAGAACAGATATTCCTTATTCTTAGACAACAATGTATGAATCTGTAGATAAGTGCATTTGGAGCAAAGGAAGTGAAAAGATCGAAAGACACAAGATATAGAAACGGCTGATACCCATCAATAGAATTCCACGGACAAGTACGTCTCTATCAAGCTGTGAGTTCAAAAGTACCCATCCCTCTAGGCGCGGACTTCTCCATGGAGGATATAAGAAAGTCAGACTACATGAGTACAAGGGGTCTTTTTAGAGAACAGAAAGAGAAAGGGAGAGGGAACACAGAAACTCCTTAAAGGATCCTGTTGGTCTGAGACAGAAAGTTTCCCAAATAGAGTATGCTTAATTTTTTATTTCCTTTTGCAGGCCAGTTCAACAGTCAGTGTAAAAAAGGAAAGGCAATAACTCTAAGAAGCACAAATTGTTGGCAGTATGAATCAAACATGACCTTAGTTAGAACAACAGATCTAGCAAAAGGGATTTTGTGGATGCCCTATAAAAATTAGTTATGATGCTATAGCATGGTAGGAATATTAAGACAGTACACCACTGTTCAACAGTGACTAGTTTTCCAATAAAAGTAAAAAACATTATCTGTAGTTTTCAATTGATTGTAGGAGGAAAAAAGCTCTAAAAATTTCTAGCCTGCTAAACGCTGCCAGACTTACACTCTTGCTTGAACTCATCTAGTGAATGTTTGAAGATATATACTATGCTATTTTAAAGATCCTACTGCATAATGATAATCATACCTATTATTCAACTGTATAGTTTAAAACTTATCTATTAAATAACACCTACCAATCCTATTTTTCTCTACTACTCAATATTAACCATGATTTTTGTATGTTTATTTTGTATCCTGTAGTCTTACTGAACTCATTATTAATTCTAGGGTGCTTGGGGAGGGGGTAGATTTCTCAGGATTTTGTATGTAGATAATCATGTCATCTGCAAATAGGGACAATTATTTTTCTTTTCCTATCTGTATACCTTTTGTATGCTTTTCTTGCCTTACTGAACTGCCTAGAACTTTCAGTACTATGTTGAAAGAGTGATATCATCTTTTCTTTGCTTTGTTACTGCATTCAATCTTCGCCATTAAATATGTTAGCTGTAGGTTTTTCTAGATGTTCCTTATCCAACTGAGTTAGCTCCTTCTGTATATCTGTATCTCTTAATTTTTTTTTTTAAAAATCATGAATGGGTATTGAATTTTATCAAATTCTTTTCCCCCATCAACTGATGTGATCATTTGA
The DNA here is from genome assembly GCA_030848825.1 of Tadarida brasiliensis. Lineage (NCBI taxonomy): Eukaryota > Metazoa > Chordata > Mammalia > Chiroptera > Molossidae > Tadarida > Tadarida brasiliensis. The sequence goes on along the minus strand of CM061270.1, from coordinate 30,946,235 downwards.
TTTTTCTTCTTTAGCATGTTAATACGGCAGATTATTTATAGAGTTTCAAAATAGTGAACTAGCCCTGCATCCCTGCAATGAACCATATATACTTGGTCATGGTATATTATTTTTACATATTGCTTAATTCTATTTGCTTATATTTTGTTAAGGATTTATGCATCTATACTGATATAGGAATTTTAATCTACAGTTTCTTTTTTGTACAGTCTTTTTTCCCTTTACTATCAGGGCAGTGGGAGCTCTTCAAAGTATCTATTTCATACTGGGCGAGATATGATAGTTTGTATTTTTCAAGGAACTGGTCCATTACTTCAAAGTTGTCAAATGTATTTATATATAGTTATTTTTAGTACTCCCTTATCATGTTCATGTCTGCAAGGTCTATGGTGGTATCCTCCATGTCACTCCTTCCTGATACTGGTAACTTGTTTCTTTTATTCCTCTCCATTTTTCTAGAGGATTTTTAATTCATTGATCTTTTTGAAGAATCAGCTCTTTTTTTCATTTATTTTTCTCTATTATTTTTCTGTTTTCAATGTCACTGATTTGTTTTCAACCTTCCTTCCTTCCTACTCCTTACTTTGGGTAAATTTTGCTTTTTTGGTTTGTTTTTATTTTTTATTTAAGAGAGAAGGGGGGGGGGAATATCAATTTGTTATTCCACTTATTTATACATTGGTCGCTTCTTGTATGTGCCTTGACTGGAGACTGAAACCAAAACCTTGGTGTATCTGACCAACTGAGCTACCTGGCCAGGGCTGCCTTTTTTTTTTTTTTTTTTAAAGGTTATTGAGGTAGGAGCTTAGATAATCACAGATATTTTTCTCTTTCCTAATGTGTGCATTTAGTGCTACAAATTTCCCTCTCAGCACAGCTTTAGCCATGTCCCACAAACTTCAATTGGTTGCATTCTTATTTTTATTCAATTCAAAATATTTTTATTATCTTTGACACTTCCTCTTTGAATCATGGATTATTTAGAGTTGTACTGTTTAGTTTTCAAGTGTTCAGAGATTTTTCCTATTATCTTTCTGTTACTGATTTCGAGTTTGATTCTGCTGTGGTCAGAGAACACATTTAGAATGATGTCAATTCTTTTATATTTGTTGAGGTTTGTTTTTATGGCCCAGTATATAGCTTATTAGCAATAGTTCCATAGACACTTGAAAAGGTGGTATTCACCATTATTTGGTGGAGTGTCCTATATGTGTCAATTATATACTAATGGTTACTATTCAGTGCTTCTATATTCTTGCTGATTTTCTGCTTAGTTGTTCTATCATTTGTTGAGAAATAGGTTTTGAAGTCTCCAACTACAATTTTGGACTTGTCTTTCTTCTCCATTCAGTTTTATCAGTTTTTGCATCATATACTGTATTTTGCAGCTTTATTGTTTGATGCAAGTATATTTAAGATTGCTATGTCTTCTTGATGGGTTTATCCTTTGATCACTATATAATGGCCATTCACTGTTTTTGGTCATTTCTGTGCCCTAAGCTCTACTTTATCTGATATCAATACAGTCATTCCTGTTTTCTTAGGATTAACGTTTGCATGATACACCATCTTCCTTCCTTTCATATATCATTATGTTTGAAGTTTCTTGTAGATATCATAGAGGTGAGTCATGTTTTTAATCTACTTGGTCAATATCTGTATTTTAATTGGTATATTCAGACCCTTTATATTCAATGTATTATGGGTATGTTAGGACTATTGGGCCATTTTATTCCTTGTTCTCTGTTTTCTTTATCCTGCCTTCCTGTGGGTTACTTGAACATTTCTAGAAATCCTATTTTGATTTATCTAGTGTTTTTAAGTATATCTCTTTATATAGCTTTCATAGTGGCTGCCCTATGTATTACATTATACATACCTAACTTTTCACAGAATACTGTCATCATTTTACCCTCCACCATTCATAGCTGTCTTACATACATACCTTTAGAACCACACCACATAGTGTTATTTTTCCTTAACTGTCAAACATAACTTAGAAAACTCAAAAGGAGAAGAAAAATCTATTGTACTTACCCAAACTTTTATACTTTAAATTGTTCTTTCCTTCTTCCTGATATTCCAAGAGTCCTTCTTTGATCATTTCTCTTCTTTTTCAAAACTTCCTCTAGAAATTTTTTAGGGTAAGTCTGGTGGAGATATAGTCCCTTAATTCTTTCACCTGAGAATGTCTTGATTTCCCTTTCATTCCAGATGGATGTTTTCTCTGGATATAGAGTTTGGGGCTGACGATTCTCTTTTTTCAAGCACTTGAGAAATGTGTCATTTCCTTCTGGCTTCCATGGTTTCTGATGAGAAATCTGTCATTTGAACTGTATCATTTCTCTTGTGCTGATTTCAACATGAACTTGTCTTTAGTTTTTAGAAGTCTAACTTTGAGGTATCTTGGCATAAATTTCAATGGGTTTATCTTGTTTAATGCTCACTCAGATTCTTCAATCTGCAGGTTTACATCTTTTGCCAAATTTGGGAAATTTTCAGCCACCATTTCTTAAGTACTTTTTCAACCTTGCCCTCTTTCTTTCTCTCCTGGGAATCCAATGACACAAGTGTTAAATCTTTTTTATAGTCCCACAGTTCTCTGAGGCTCTATGGATACTTTTTTTTCAATCTGTTTTCTTTCTGTTGTTCAGACTGGGCATTTTCTTTTGTTCTATTTATCAGTTTACTGATTCTTTCCTTTTTGCTTTATTCTGCTCACTCACTGAGCCACTGTATCAGTTATTATATTTTTCAGTCCTTTATATTTGCTTTTCTTTATATCTTGTATTTATTTGCTGGAGTTTTCTTTTTGCCCCATGTGTATCAGTTGTTTTCCTTGAAATGAAGGCTCATTTTTGAGACCATGTCTGCCAAATATTCAAGTATGAATAACCAGATTTTGTCAGTTGTTCCCAAGTAGTTTTGGTGGTCTATGAAAAAGGCACCTAGTTCAGCTTGCAAATCACATCAACACTTGTTTTTTCTCAAAACAACCATCTTAACTTCAGTATGTATAAGTGGTACTTTGTACATAAATAATGTCATCATACAGAATATTAAGTTATATGTACATAATGATTAGATTTAATAAAATACTTTTTACTGCTTTACCAAGGATATTCTTAAGTGAAGCTGGTGGTTTTTAAAACTGCAATTGCATGGCAGTGAAGAATACAATGGACTACTAGTACAGCATGTTGCCACTGTTTGTTTTTTGTTTTTCATTTTTGTTTTTGTTAATCCTCACCCGAGGCTATTTTTCCATTGATTTTTAGAGAGAGTTGGAGGGAGGAAGAGGGACAGAGAGAGAGAGAGAGAGAGAGAGAGAGAGAGGAACTTGGATGTAGGAGAGACACATCGACTGGTTACCTTCTGCATGATCCCAACTGGGGCCTGGGATCGAACCTGCAACCCAGGTACATGGCCCTTGCCAGAACCAAACCCGAGACCCTTTAGTCCACAGGGCGTCACTCTAACCACTGAGCCAAATCAGCCAGGACTGTTGCTACTGTTTTGATTCATGTAAGGTATTGCCAACCACTGGTTTTGCACCAACAGTGTAAATGTAAACATGGTGAATAAAACAAATAATGTTTTAGTGTTATTATGAAACCAGTTTTGATCTTGTAGACTCCCTGAAATTGATACTGGGGATTCCCAGGTATCCATGGACCACTGTGAAAACTTAAAGATTTGATTTAAATTTTGTAAATCACATCAACACTTGTTTTTTCTTTAAACTGATCCAATTTAAAGATTTGATTTAAATTTTGCCAATAGGGAATATATCAACATTTAAAGAATGTGAAGAGAAATTCACGAATGGAAAAGAAAACAATCTAATATAGCAACAGAACCACTACACTATCTACTCTACTAGCTCTAATATATTTTTTTCCTTCATTGATTTTTTAGAGAGAGAGTAAGGGAGAGGGAGCGAGAGATAGAAACATCGATGAGAGAGAACATCGACTGGCCGCCTCCTGCATGCTCCCCACTGGGGATTGGGCCCACAACTTGGGCATGTGTCCTGACCGGGAATTGAACCGGTGACCTCTTGAGTCGACACTTAACCACTGAGCCACATCAGCTGGACTCTACTAGCTCTAATATTCTATTATTGTTCCATCCTAACACTCTATATTACCCTATAATACATAAATATGTCCCAATAGCATTCTTTATAGCAAAAAGGAAAAAAATCCTGGATTATGTATTGTATTCAATTGTCATGTCTCTCTTTAGCATACTTTATTTATTTTTAATTGATTTTAGAGAGCGAAGAAGGGAGAGCAAAAGAAACATTGATGAGAGAGAACAGCGATTGGCCACCTTCCTGCACATCCCCCACTGGGGATTTGGCCCACAACCTGGGCATGTGCCCTGACTAAGAATCAAACCAGTGACCTCCTGGTGCATGAGTCGATGCTCAACTACTGAGCCACACCAGCCGGGCTCTTTAGCATACTTTAAATTGGAACAATTCATTCCTCAGTCTGTTTATGTCTTTCAGGACTTTGACTTTTAAAAAGTACTGCCAAGTTATCTTGTACATTGTCCCTCAACAGATTTGTCTGATGCTTTCTCATGATTAGATTCAGATTATATCCTCAAGTAAAATATCACAGAGGTGGTAATACGTTCTTCCCAGATATCAGAAGGCAGATAATGTTGATTTTTCACATTACTAGCAATGTTAACTTTAATTACTTAGTTAAGGTCTGCCAGGTTTCTCCACTGTAAAGTTGTACTTTTCCCCTTTGTGTTTAATAAGCATCTTGTGGGAAGTTAGTTCTAGACTATGTAAATATCCAAGTTACTCCTTAAGCTTTTACCATTCATTTTAACATCCATTGATGATTCTTTGTGTTAATTATATTATGATGACTGCTGGGATAGCCAGCCTCTAACATGATCCCTATTCTCCTGGTACTCACAGCCTTGTATAATCAAGCCCCATCTCTTGTGTATCTTGCTTTTAACCAACTGAATATGACAGTATTATAGGGATATCACTTCTGTGATTTCAAAAAACTGACTTCTATTTTGCCGAGAGTCACTTTCTCAGCTTACATACATCAATGAAGCTAACATAGCAGGAAACTGAGAATGGCCTTCAGCCAACAGCCCACAAGAAACTGAATGTCGCCAACAACCAATGAGTGAGTGAGAAAGTGGATCCTTCCCCAATCAAACCTTCATATGATACCCCAGACCCAGGCTGATACACTAATTTCAGCCTTCTGATAAACCATGAAGCAGAGAACCAGTTAAGCCCACAAGAACTGTGAAATAATAAATGTATGTTATCCTAAGCCACTATACTTTGGGGTAATTTGTTATGGAGCACTAGGTTAACTCATACAATTGCCATATGGCAGTTTTCTAATTCTGTCATTCCTTCAACATTTATTATTTGGCTTTCTCTTCTCCATTTCTGTATGTATTTCAGTGTGGATTCATGGATTTTTTTTTAATGGATTATAATTTTTTATTATCATTATCAAATTTGATGCTTAAATTGTCCATTTGGCCAATGGGAGTCCTTTCCCTTCAGTCTGGTTCCTGTGTCCTTTTATCACGTCCCCATCATTCTCTGGGCCCTGATTATGTCCTGGTACAAGATGTTCCAGGCATACATTGTACTTTCTCTGCCCCAGTCCTGAAATCAGCTATTTCTCCAAGGAGTCCTAGTTCCTTTTAGTTGAGAATGGCTAATGGTATCACTTGATGAAGAAAATTTCTTAATTTTAATGTAACCTCATTTATTATCTTATTTTAAACTAATTCTAAGCACACCTGATTATTTCTACTGAGCTGTCTGAATATAATTTTTACTATATGAATTTGTATTTTTATATTGTTTATTAATATTCTGAAGTATTTTTCTGCATATAAAGAGGGCAAGAGCCTGCTATTTATACCCTTTAATAGAAGTATTAGTGAGAAGGAGAGAGAGGATGCCCATCCATGTGCACTGCAATATGCTAGGCAAAATCAAGTAATAAACATTGCATTTTCTCAGGTTCCTCAAACGCACAATTTTGAAATTGTAGGGATCTATGGATATCCAAGTAGACATATCAGCAAGTACAGAACCTTCACTCAAGGGAAAGATCATACTAGAGATACAATTTTGGAAATGGTCAGCATACAGATGGGTAGCCTTTACCACTAAAGGACAAGTTCATAAAAAACAAAAAATGAAATAAAAATAGAAAACTAATATAACAGCAATTCACCAAAAACAAAGCGAATGATTAAATACAGGAAGAGAATCACGTGAGTATGGTTCTAGTCTAATAGTTTAATAGTCTATTATCACTTTATCATGATCTATATTATTCTATAATGTTTTCTTATACTATAATAAAACATATATATTACTTTGGTTCTATTATGGTTCAAATTCTAATATGGTTTTAGAAATCATGTAAGGAAAAGGTTTAAGCAGGAAGGAGTTAAGAGTAACAAAGGGGACAAAATAGCTCTCTTTTTATTAAGTATTATTATTAAAAGCAAAGTAAAACTTTAATGTGCTCAATAACAATTCTAAGTTATGCAGATTGCTGTACTAAGAGTAATTACCAACACTAGCCCTACAAAACTATCTTTTAAGTATTTTTTTCTTTATTGATTTGAGAGAGAGAGAGAGAGAGGGAGAGGGAGAAATATCAATGAGAGAGAACATCAATTGGCCGCCTCCTACATGCCCCCCACCGGGGAATGGGCCCACAACCTGGGCATGTGCCCTGACCAGGAATAGAACCGGCAACCTCTTGGTGCATGGGTCAACAACTCAACCACTGAGCCACACCAGCCAGGCAACAAAACTATGTTTAAAATGATGAATTTTTCAATTTTATTTTATTTATTATTATTTTTTTAACCCTCACCTGAGGATATTTTTCTGTTTATCTTCAGATAGAGCAGGGAGGGAGAGAGAGAGAGGGAGACAGAGAGAAACATCGATGTGAGAGGGACACATCGACTGGTTGCCTCCCGCACAACCCCCACAGGGCCAGGGACAAACGGCAAATGATCTGCTCATTTACTATAACATACAGTTGTAAGTACTTCCAAATTACCTAATGAACAAAGATGAACCACGTTATTCTGGGTCTCTCTGTCAGAAAAAAATATTTTCTGAGTAGTCACGTAACTACTGTGGCTGTGGATGAAACAAGATTCTATCTTAACTAGACTTAAATTAAAAGCAAAGAGGAGTTGTTTCCAGATATGGAATCAGTTTCCCATTATGATTACCTTACTATACTGCAAGGTCCATGAGAGCAAAGCACGGTTGTTGTTGTTGTTGTTTTAGTATTCTTCAGTGCATAATACATAGAAAATACTTTTAAAACATTTTGAATTATCACTGGAATATGTTTTTTTAAATCTTTATTATCTCTTTTTGTTATTACTTTGAAAACATGTTTGAGTCCCAAATAACTGGTATATGAACTTAAAACATAGTCCATTTGCCAATTAACCATCTTCTTTATGCCAACCCACAATTTTTCCAGGAATAAGGCTCCCAACATTTAAGAAAACTCTTAAAAGACAGAGTATGTATCCAAAAAGATTAAGAATGATATCCTATAATGTGCTTAATACTCTGTAAGCAATTAATAAAGCCAAGGATTTAATAAGATTTAATCCCCCAGCCCAGCCGGTGTGGCTCAGTGGTTGAGCATCGACCCATGCACCAAGAGGTCGCTGGTTCATTCCTGGTCAGGGCACATGCCCAGGTTGTGGGCCAAATCCCCAGTGGGGGGCGTGCAGGAGGCAGCCAATTGATGTTCTCTCTCATCTATGTTTCTCTCTCTCTCTCAAATCAATAAAGAAAAGTATTAAAAAAAAAAAAAGATTTAATCCCCCAAAGTAAAAAATCTCTCTCAAGAAGCAACAGACATGTGACAAAAGCTTTATTGAAGCAGACAGCTTTTAAAAAACAATATAAAAAAAACCTGCTGGCTCTTTTCATCTGGTTTTATTCAAACAATAAAATTAATTTGCCCTGGTTGGTTTGGCTCAGCAGTAGAGTGTCGGCTCACAGACCAAAGAGCCGTGGGTTCGATTCCAGTCAAGGGCACATACCTCGGTTTCAGTTCAGTCCCTGGCCCTGGTCAGGTCGTGAGGGAGGCAATCAATCAATGTGTCTCTCGCGTCGATGTTTCTTTTCTTTCTCTTTCTCTCTCTCTCCCCAACCGTATCTGAAGATAAATACAAAAAAGTATCCTCGTATGAGGATTAAAAAAAATTAATTTTCTTCATTCAAATCAAGACAATTATTATTATTTTTTTTTTTATCCTCACCCAAGGACATTTTTGCACTTTATCTTGAGATATAGAGTGGGAGGGAGAGAAGGAGGAAGAGAGAGAAAAACATCAATGTGAGAGAAACACATCGACTGGCTGCCACCCACACGACCCCAACCGAGGCCGGGGACAAACTGCAACCGAGGTACGTGCCCTTAGCGGGGACCAAACCCGGGCCTCTCTGGTCCACGGGCCGACGCTCCAACTGCTGAGCCAAACCAGCCAGGGCAAGACAATTCTTTACATGAAGTCCTAAAATCCTTCAGACATTTCAGATGTACTAATTTAAATTCCAGTAACTACTTTACTTTAGTTCAAACTAAATATACAATACAATAATGTTACTTTGTCAAGTTCTAATGGATTTTTAAAAAGGTAAAAACTGATGGATCTAGAAAGTGATCTTTAAAAGTTAGCTTTGTAAATACAAACATGAATGGAGCAAAGGAAAGTTAACTGAATACAGGAAAATGAAATGACATTTCTGTGCTGGACACTCTGTTAGAGACTTTACACACATGATCTCCTTTATCTTCCAAACAATCTTCTGGATAAACAGAAGTGTTACAGTTAAGCACCTTGCACGAGGTCGCACAGCTGGTCGTGGCAGAGACCAAATTTGAATTCAAGCTAATATAATTCCCATAGTATTCTATGGGAATATATCACATAGCCACATCCTTTCTATATTATACAAGAAAAGCAGTAAGGTACTCAAGCCATTTTCTTTTCATCTTAGAATAATTAAATTCAAGTGGCTCGTCACTGCCAACTCACAATGGCATAGCAATTTAAAATGTGTTGTTCGTATATCTAACACAGTAGTCACAATCACAGAAACATGCCAGTAAGAGGGTGTGAGATAGGTGGAGACAGCTGAGAAGAGGAGGAGTATAGGGATGGAAAATATAAAATATTATTATAATGGAAACTATCCAACAACTTTCTATAGGAAACAATACTAATTTGGTATTATATTTTAGTTTAAAAACACATAATCCTAAAATAAAACAGAAAATTCTATAGACATAGCATTTTAAATCATTGTAATTGAGAAAATAATCTCAAAACAGAGGAAATAAAGTCCTAGCAGTGGAACAGTTCTGGATCATGGTAGGAGACCATCTTGACTTATGGCCACAGGAAACAGTGGAAGTAGAGAGAAAGTATATGTTAGTAAAATGGAGGTCAAGAAACACTAAAACAAGGATGTACATAATGACTTAAAGTGACGGTGGAGCACAGTGAGAAAATGTGACACAGGAATCTAACTTCTGACTGAAAAACTAGAGTATCCAGAAAGATGTTAGATGACAGCAGTGAGAAGAAATTAAGAAAGGTACAGTCACACCCTGGCCGGTTTGGCTCAGCGGTTAGAGCGTCGGCCTGCGGACCAGAGTCTCGGGTTCGGTTCCCACTAAGGGCACGTAAATCAGTTGCAGTTTGTCCCTGGCCCCGGTTGGGGTCATGTGGGTGGAAACCACTCAATGTGTCTCTCTCACATTGATGTTTCTCTCTCTCTCTTCCCACCTCTCTCCCTCCTGCTCTCTCTGAAGATAAATGCAAAAATGTCCTTGGGTGAGGATTAAAAAAAAAAAAAAAAAAAGGTACAGTCACATAAGAGGAAATGACTCATGAGAGTTAATAAGTAATAATCTATTAGGGGGTCAGCAAACTATAGTCCTAGGCCAAATCAGGCCTACTTACTCTTGGGGATTATTTTTAGTGATTATCTTTGTTTTTAATTGAGATATAATTGACATATAATATTAGTTTCAGGTGTACAGCATAATTCAATATTTGTATATATTGCAAAATGATGACCACAATAATTACAAGTAATATTTGTTACCACACAGCTACAAAAATTTGTTTCTTGTGATGAGAACTATTTTTTTAATCTTCACCCAAGGATATTTTTCTATTTATTCTCAGATAGAGTGGGAGGAAAGGAGAGAGATGGAGAGAAAGACAAACATCGACATGAGAGGAACAGATCAACTGGTTGCCTCCCGCGCAACACCGACCAGGCGAGGACAAACCGCAACTGAGGTACATGCCCTTGACTGGAATCCAACCCTCGACTCATTGGTCCACGGGCCAACCCTGCATTCTCATGATGTGCCTGAAGTAGGGCAGCTTCAATTTTGTCATTTTTGCCTCCAGCAATAATGATAAATATAACTTAACTCAGCTGAATCTCTGTTGGCTTCTGAAGCCAGAAGGACAAGAGCCTACTCACCCATCATCATTTACATTAAATTCCTTGAGAAAGACTACAATGGGAATGGGCTTTACATAGATGAATAAAAACACATCCCCTGCTCTAATGGGGCCCACAGTTTAGGAGGAAAGATAATTAAACACAATGAAATATAGGATGTACTATAATATGAACTACTTACAAACAGCCATTAATTGCCTGGAGAGGTGGGAAAGTTTTCACTGAAAAAAGATGAGACATCTCAGAACCAAGTGACTTGACTTGGGTATAATATAAGTATGGCCAGAAATAAGTATCACAACATGAGTGCCATGAAAGGAGTTTAAAATTTTAATTCTAGAAGATGTAGCACTTTTAAGTAGGTTACAGAAATAGTCCTCATGAGAAATAAATGGAACTGCAACAATACCAGTAGCAATGGGAATGAAGAAACTGATTCAAGAAGCATTTGGCATCTATATGAGAGGACATGTTTGCTATAACATACTTATGTTCCTGAAAAAACTTCATGTTCTTAACACTACACATTAAAAATAACATGGCTTAAGGAAAAGAGTTGGAAAGTAGACACTCAAAACCTATGTAACTCTGTAACCAGAGTATAACAAAACCAACAAAAATCCTAATAAGCATATTAACATAAAGATGTACTAAGTAAGTATGGAACTTTTTTTTTATTTATTTTTTTATTTATTTTTTTTATCCTCATCCGAGTACATTTTTTCATTTTTTGTTCAGATAGAGTGGGAGGGAGAGAGGGGAAGAGAGAGAGAGAGAGAAACATCGACGTGAAAGGGACACATCGAGTGGCTGCCACCCACACGACCAACCAGGGCCGGGGACAAATAGCAACCAAGGTACATACCCTTAGCGGGAACCGAACCCGGGTCTCTCTGGACTGCAGGCCGACGCTCTAACCGCTGAGCCAAACCGGCCAGGGCAGTATGGAACTTTTAAAGGCACAGATGAAAGTAACAGAAAAAAGTATAAGGTATATTTCAAGCTAAGTTATAAAACCAAAGGTAAAATGCACAAACATCCAGGGAAATTGTGAAATACTAAATTCTTCCAACACTGATATACATGGCCAAACTGAGTCAAGAGAAAGAGTGTGGGCTTATATGGATAGTATACAACATTGCATTCTTCAGTTCACTGCTTTCAACTGTGTTAGTGTATTTTGGACTCAGCTGCCACTACTTCATGGCATGAAGTGCTAATATGCTGGGAATGTTAAAATACATTTTCCTTTTTATCAACAGTTTATGAGCCAGACTGGAATGCCTCAAAAGTCCCTCAAGTAAATGACTGAGCCTCCCACCCCATACCAGGCAGGGCATGTTTCTATGTTTTACTTTTTTAGCACAGACAGCATCTAATGACTGCTAAAACATAGGTAGTAGTCAAGGGGAGAGAAAGGAATACCAGGTTTCCAGACAGGAGTGAATGGATAGACAGGGTTTCCATTAGGGAATGATGAAGCATGAGTAAGAAGACAATAATGAATATAGTTTTAGTTATGTTGAGTTTGGTTTCTTACAGATATCCTTATTTAGATAAATATCCAGTAAGCAATTTGATCCATGGACTAAAGCAGAAGAGAATGATGTGGGCTCAAAATATGAACCATCAGTATAGTATAAGATATGATGGAAATTTGAGAATAAACAAAGAATTCCTATAATATGTAGGGGCCTATGCTGACAGCAGAGGTATATAAGAGTGACAAACAATACAGCCAAAATGCCTACTCTCAGGGAGCTCACATTAAATCATGGGAAGACAGAAATAAGAACTAATTAATCATGTCCTACAAAGAAGACATACAAAGGCACATAAGAACATGGCCTAACATGTTGTAGGGGTGGGAGGCTCAGTCACTTACTTGAGCGACTTTTGAGGCACTCCAACACAGCCTATGCAAAAGGCTCTGATGGTAATATAAACAGAAAAACATAGTGGCTACCGTATAGAGAGGAAGCAGAAACATATGGAAAAAGCTGAAGTAAATAACAGGTAGAACCTATGGAGTCCATGGGCTATGTTAAGTATTTTTGTTTTATAATACAAGGAATTTTAAAAGGGAAAGTAATACAATCATATTTAAAAGGGCCTAGAAACTAAAAAAGGGAGAAAATTTCAGGAGTTCCCAACAACGTCCAACATTACAAAGTCAAGTAAGAATGAAGAACCAAATATATTTAATGAGTAGCTACTGGATTTCCAGACACTATTGTCACCACAATCTAAGATGTTGTTATTCCCATTTACAATGTACTAAATAATGCCTGGAGAGTTTATGGCATTTATTCATGGTCACAAAGCTAATAAATGGCAGAATCAGAATCTAAATACAAATATTTCCAACTTCAAATCTCATGCTGGTTTATAATATTACTGCCAACATAATAAGTTAAGTTTCAGTAAAATGCAGACGCATACTACATAATGGGAATGTTCTATATCTACTTGAATGCAGTAACCACTAGCCACAAGTTGTTAATGAGCACTTGTAATGTAGCTGTTGAGACTAAAGAACTGAACTTATAATCTTATTTAATTTTAATTCAAACAGCCACAGGTAGCTAGTGACTACTGAATTGGGCATCATATAGACTGTAAATGATTGAAAAACAAGAAAAAGAGCAAACAGAAATAAAAGTCAAGAAGTATGATGGTAGCCCTGGCCAGTTTGGCTCAGCGGTTAGAGCGTTGGCCCGTGGACCAGAGAGTCCCGGGGTCGGTTCCCAGTAAGGGCACGTACCTCGGTTACAGTTTGTCCCCGGCCCCTGTTGGGGTTGTGTGGGTGGCAACCAGTCAATGTGTCTCTCTCACATCAATGTTTCTCTCTCTTTCTTCCTCCCTCTCTCCCTCCCGCTCTATCTGAAGATAAATGCAAAAATGTCTTCAGGTGAGGATTAAAAAAAAAAAGTATGAGGGTAAAGGTAAAGAGACATTGACAACCAGACAGAAAGGTAGAGGTGAAGTTTACCTGTACATAAATTCACTATTTACTTGATTGAGATTATTTTGAGTTCGTTTATAACCACAAAATTCTATTTGTTAGTAAAATAGTTGCAACATAACCATACATAAAAGCACAGATTTCACGTATTACCTAGTACTACTTGTTTTTCCTGACATTCCAATTTTTATTAAAGAGTGCCTTATAAGTAAATAAATACTAGAGGATGCCAGCTGATTGTATGCCTATAATAGGACACTGTTTGTGGCATCATAGTCAGGAGGATATGAAAGAAAATCATCCCTGAAACTAGGCAGATTAAGAATAAATAAAAATGGGAGAGTATTATGCTAAGTGAAATAAGCCAGTTAGAAAAGACAAATACTATATGATTTCACTTATATGTGGAATCTAATGAACAAAATAAACTAACAAAATAGAAACAGACTCATAGATACAGAGAACAAACTAACAGCTGTCAGAGCAAAGGGGTGTTGGAGGGCTGGATGAAAAAGGTGAAGGAATTAAATAAGCAAAGAAGAAAACAATCTCATGGAAAAAAAAATTTTTTAAGAATAAATAAAAATACCAATATGCCCTGGCTGGTGTGGCTCAGTTAGTTGGGTGTCGCCCAGTGCACTGAAAGGTCTCCGGTTCAATTCAGGATTGTGGGCTCGATCCCCAGTAGGAAGCGTGCAGGAGGCAGCCAGTTCATACCTGGCTCTCACAGAGATGTTTCTCTCTCTCTCTCCCCCTCTCTCTCTAAAAATCAATTTTTAAAAAATGCTAATAAGGTTAATGGTAAAATGTGACCTTTCTGTAGCTTGCTATATGCTTCATTCTCTTGTGGCCAGGTGTTAAAACGCATGCCTAAAACTAACATACAAATAAAAATAAGTACTTAGTACTGTTTACAAAAGACAAGAGACCTGGCTAGAGCACGGATGAATTTAATACTGCTACCAGGAAAACAAGCTAATGTGATATTTCATTTACAGAAATGTTTTTAAGATAGCAACAAGGCTATTAATGTGGCCCTCCGTATGATACTCGAGAAAGGGCTGTAACAAAAAAACTCTGAGGAAGGAACGCATAAGAATCTATGACTCGTTGAATTATCAGTGCTAAATTGTAAAGGATTTCCTATCGAAATCTTAAATGTTTTAAATATTTTTATACTGCAAAACAATAAAAGCCAAAGACAAATCCAGAAACATGTATTAGTCACATTCATTTCAAAATTTTATTCCTGTGCCAGATCTATATATTAGCTTTAATTACACTGTCAAACTCGTGACCACAAAGAGGAAGTCCACGGAGAAAATTCAGAAAGGGAGAGTGGCTGTAGGCTGTTGAAGAAAAAGTTTATTTGGAAGGGTAAAAGTGAGGAAGAACTTTTAATCTGGCAAGCTTGAAACAAAATAGATGTTTTATCCGCTACACTTCCGAGGTCATCTTTGTAATTTCAAAAAATTGCCATCCATGTAGTTAATGCTTAATAAGGTAGTAAGTGAAAAAAGTACAATGTTTTAGTAAAATATTATTGTCCCTATGAGTAATTTCCTAAGAATACTATCAGAGTTCAGACCCTTTTTAAAGTACCAACTCCAATCATTACAAAATTTTTACCTGATCAGAAAAATTATACTGAATTGTTTGACTCAATGTTTACATCTGAAATAAGATTAAAAACTTTGACATAAACTGACTGTAATGAGTAGAGCATGGTATTATTAAAATCTCCAAGTCTGACCTTTGTAATCTTTTTAATAAAAGTTAATAAATTCATACACTGACATAGGTTTAAAAAAAAATGAATTAAAAAACACTCCCTCTTGGAAAGAATATAGAAGAAACACAACAGTGATCAATACAAAAGGAAAGGGTGCCCAGGAAAGATTTACTTTCCATTTTCTACCTTTCAATGTGGTTTAAATTTTAAGCAACTGAATTGTGTCTAAAGAACTTAAAAAAAATTTTAACGATATCAATCTATAATTATATGTTCCCCTTAACTAAAACCTTAACTCAGAAAAAGTGGTTCCTTTTAGACACATGTAACTTGATCAAAAGTTACTAAAGCAAAGACTGACAAAGCAGTAAGCTCTTTTCTGGTTAAAACTCCTGTTTCCCTGATTCATTTCCTAGGTCACTGACCCGCTGCTGTCCTCTCCTGGGTCCACCTACTATTTAGTAATATTTACTTACTACCTTGTTAACTGCCTATCACATTCCCCCCAAACTGGTTTTATAATCCTTTTCCATACTCCTCAGCCTCAATCTCAACTTCAGCAGATAATCTTGCCTCAAACTATCTCAAGTTACTGAGATGATTTAGGCTACCTGGTATGAATGCCATTATTAAAACATATCTATTGCCATGGCCTACTCTCCTCACTCTGATTTTTCCCGTTTTGACATTCCTCCTTTCCTTTTATCCCTCTTCTTTCTACCACTTCTAAGGCTCATTCCATTAATCATCCTCTTTCTTACAGGTCCCTCTCCTGGTTTCTCTTCCAATTCTAAAGAATACTGACAATTATCCTTAAAAGAACTTAACACAACTGTAAACCACTTAATTTTTCTTTGTCCTTTTCTTCATAAATGTCTCAAAAAAGGAACTGATACTCATTGCCTCCACTGTTTCATCAGCACTTAACTCTTTTATTCCATTTATTCACTCATATATTCCTTCTTCAAACACTACTTAATATCATTATACACCAAGTGTCTGGAATATAACAATGAAAAGACAAAGACAAGGCCTCTGCATCCTCAGTTTACATTCCCCTGAAGTCTTATTTTCATTACCCAGAACTTAACTGAGTTACTATCTTAAAGATTATGGCCTCTATAATAGCCTTCATTTTTATCTCCTTCCCTCTCATGTTAACAGATGAGAAAAATCTCTCTTCTTGTCTAAGGAGAGTCATATGCTTTCCTACTTCCTTACTCAAACTAGCAATAATTCCATCTTAATCCCTGTGAATCTTCAACTGCACCTTCTTTTATGGCTTTTCCCTTAACCTCAAAATAAGTTACTACTCAAACCTAAATTCTGTAGCTTCTCTCCTAGTAGTCAAAGCTTCAAAGAACGGTTTATACTCAATGTGTGGCCACCACCCAGTCCTCCTGGCTTTCCTTACTACCAGTACAAAATGGTGTGGGTTTTTTGTAGTTCCCAAAGTTGCTTTATCCCTCCCTAAACACACTTTTAAGTTCTCATCTTTCCTGATTTCTGCAATATCTAGACACTCCTAACTCCTTCAGATCTGACACCACTCTGCTAATTTTTCAACTATGCTTCTAGCTATTTATTCTCAGATAATCTTCACAGGTTCCTCATCCTCTATCTCTTTAATGCAATGTTCTCTAACGTTTGCACTCTTCTCATTTTACATTCTTTCTCTATAGGATTTCATCCAACTTCATGGCTTCAACTACTATCTATTACAAATACAAAGACAATGCTCAAATCCTTAATCCAAGCCCAGATTTTCCTTCTGAGCTCCAGATATACACAGCCAATTACCTGTTGGCCATATCTACCCAGATGACCCATGACTACTTTAAATTCAACATGTTAAAAGAGAAATCATCATCACTCTCCCAAATTTCATTGTCCTATATCTTCTAGGCAGACAATGTGTTATTTCTAACAAGTCCCAGATGATGCCGATGCTGCTAGTTCAGGATCAACATTTTGAGAATCACTGCTCAACTATGTTGCCTCTTCCTACTTCCAGGCTATAAAGTTCTTTCTGCTATCTCCTAGGCCATTGAATCTATGCAGCAGGCACTGTTAATATTTCATGGCATCCTGTCCTATTGAACTTAGAATGTTTAGCATTCTAAACATTATTTACCAAAAGATAAAAGCAAACTAGAAGTTTCCTGAAGACAGGCTAGCATTTCCCATGTATCCTTAGAACCAGAAGTAGGTGCTCAATAAATATTTGCTGAACGCATGGCATTATTATCTATCTAGTCCACAACAGGATTCATCCCTATTCTTCTCCATAATCCAATAGTCACCAAGTCCTTTCTTCTACCTCCTAAATGTGTCTGTCTCATACCTC
Source organism: Tadarida brasiliensis (assembly GCA_030848825.1). Classification (NCBI taxonomy): domain Eukaryota; kingdom Metazoa; phylum Chordata; class Mammalia; order Chiroptera; family Molossidae; genus Tadarida; species Tadarida brasiliensis. The sequence continues at coordinate 30,928,642 of CM061270.1, read as the reverse complement.
CACTCCATACGCACTGTTACTACATTCTTTCAAGTCCTTATTTCTCACATGAATTACCGTAATTCTTCATTGGTCCCCATGTGTAGATTCATCTATCTATCGACACAGCAATTAAATTTTGCTTTCCATGGTTTCAATTACCTGTGGTGAACCAAGTCTAAAAATATTAAATGTAAAATTCCAGAAATAAACAGTTCATAAATTTTAAATCAGGTGCCATTCTAAGTAGCGTGATGAAATCTCACACCACCCCGCTCAGTCCACCTCCATCCCATCTAGGATGTGAATCATCCCTTTGCCCAGAGTATCCACACTGTATACACTACCTGTCCATTAGTCACTTAGTAGCTGTTTTGGTTGTGTGTTTGTGAGAGACAGATCACATTCACATAATTTTTATTACAGTATACTGTTATAATTGTTCTATTTTATTATTAGTTATTGTTAATCTTACCGTGTCTAATTTATAAATTAAACTTCATCATAGGTATGTACGTACAGGAAAAAGCACAGTATACATATATAGGATTTAGTACTGTCCGTGGTTTCGGGAATCCACTGGGGGTCTTGGAAAGTATCCCCATTGGAAGAGGAGGGAAACTACTGTAAATGTGACAATGTCATTCTCCTGCTTAAAAGTAATAGCTTCCTGCCTGGCTAGTGTGGCTCAGTGGTTGAGGGTCGACCCATGCACCAAGAGGTCACCGGTTTGATTCCCGGTCAGGGCACATGCCCAGGTTGTGGGCCAAATCCCCAGTGCGGGGCATGCAGGAGGCGGCCAATCAATGTTCTCTCTCATTGATGTTTCTATCTCTCTCTAAAATCAATAAAGAAAAAACAATTTTTTTTTTTTAATAATAATAATAGCTTCCCACTGGCTTTAGGGAAAAAATGTAAACTCCTTCTTAGGACATGCAAACCCCACTATGAGCTGACTCAATCTACCTGATCACCTCTCTCTCCCTTCCACCCTAAACCCCTACTCTCTAGCCATGCTGAACAGATTTTATTATCTCATGCCTCTATGGCTTTAAACATAAAGCTCTCATCTAGAGCAACTCTCCCACTGGCTAAATACTCATCATTTTAAGACAGCTCAGATACCACCTCTTCCAGAGAAGCTTTCTTTGAGTGACATTCATCTCCCCACTCCATCCCGACCCCAGTTTACATTAAGTCTCTCCTCTGACATGTGCTCTTATAGCACTCATGTTTAGTTTATTTACCCTACTTGATTAAGTTCCTTGGAAATTACAATTATGTCTTGTGTTTGCATAGTTAGTGCTAGGTATATCAAGAGATACTCAACTGAAATTTAAATAAATACATTTCTTGCTATTCAGTGGCTCTCAAAATTAGCATGCATCACAATTACCTGGAAGACCTGTAAAATCTAGACTGCTTGGCACCATTTCAAGTTTTGGATTCAGTTGGTCTAGTGCAGAGTCTAACAAGTTCCCAGATGATGCTGATGTTGTTGGTCCAGGAACCACATTTTGAGGATCAGTGCTCCAAATGTGTTGTCTATTCCTATTTCCAGGATTTTCACGTCTTTTCCTAGCTGCCTCTAACTCTGCCTACTGCAATCCTAATAATCTTTTTAAATCCAGCTCAATTGTCACCTCTTTCATAAAACTTTCCTTAACCCCAAAGGAAACTGATTTGCTCTTTCCTCAATTTCTACTGGGCTTTATGTATATTATTCATATGATCATTCACGCTAACTTTTTTCATACCTACTGGCATTGGTCTAATGTTCTCTACTTAAATGAAGGCAGAAAACCTGCCTTAATCATTTTACTATCCTCCACAATCGAGCATAATAACCAGTGAGCAACAGATAAAATCTACAAGTATATGTTGATCTGACCATCTGTGTTGCTTGCCCAGATTCTGGGCCCATAGTCTGTATGACTCGCTTAATCCTTCTGGCCCAAACTGACTTCCTCATACTGCTTTGTACTTCTGCTTGCCTTACTACCTATGTCAGAGGCCTGATCCTCCCACAGTGGTCTGTCCCTCTCATTGCTGACCTACCCTTAAGTCAGCTTCTTCTTTTTTTTTTAAATCCTCACTCGAGGATATTTTTCTATCTATCTTCAGACCGAATGGGAAGGGGAGAGAGTGAGGGGGAAGAGAGAGAGAAAAATCGATGTGAGAGAGACACATCAATTGGTTGCCTCCTGCACAACCCTGACCACCGCCCGGGACAAACTGCAACCGAGGTACATGCCTCTTGACTGGAATTGAACCTGCAACACTTTGGTCCGTGGGCCGACGCTCTAACCGCTGAGCCAAACTGGGTAGGGCGACATGTTACTTTTTTAAGTAGTCTTTCTTTGTCAGAGAATCTGAACTAGATAGAATAGGTACACTTAGAGTGTACAACTCTAAGTGCAGTTAATGTAAACAGCAATAAATGTTTTACATTCTATTTACAGATAATGGAGATAATTTTAATAAAAAGTTCAAAAACACAAAGTCATAAGATCATTTATAAAATTTAAGGTTGCCCTAAGTAACACAATTTAAAATAGCTAATTACTTATGCACTACGTCCATATATACATCCAAAACAAAATTCATATTACCCATTCCAATAACAAAAGATACAAAGTCTGGTCATATTTCTAAGTTATACTAAGCACATAGTAAAAACTATTTCTGATATGTGAAAAGGTAACTAGGTTTCTAAAAATGCCTCTACAAAATTTACTACTTCAAAAATTACTCAGAGATTGTTTCTAATCACAACGACCTAAACATTCTTTTGATTTTATTCTTTTTCCATTTATTTACATGTAATACTGAAGTACTCTAAAACTATGCATGCCTACCTAGAAAAGTAATTGTGAAGATACCTGTTTATTTCAATAATATTTATTTATTTTAGCAAATGTAACTGACCACTAGTGATGTGGGGAAAATTTCTAGGAGCTCAGTACTCAGTGTTTTGTATCCATATACATAATCACCATTCCACCTGGGCGCTTAATAGTTTAAAACTCATACAGGGCCCTGGCAGGGTATGTTGGTTGGAGCGTTGTCCCATACACCAAAGAAAAAAAGGTTACAAGTTTGATTTCCAGTCGTCCTACAAGAGACAACTGATGGATGTTTCTCTCTCACATCGATGTTTCCCTCTCCTTCTCTCTCTCTCCCTCTCTCTTTCCCTCTCTCCCCCTCAATTCTCAGGGGGGGAAACTATACTACTTTTAAGGTAGCAACTAAAATTAATACCTGTCAGAAAAGATTCTGGACAGTTTCAATCCAATCTGATAAGCTGTTACCTTGCCCTTATTTGAACTAATCAGTAATAGTCATACATTAATTCATAAATTAAAATTTGGTGACAAAAATGTAAATATAAATATGTTCATGATATCCAATAAGAATTATATTATTTTCCAAACGTAGTTAAAATTTTCAGAATTGTATGCTCAATTTACTAGAAAAATAAACCAGATCACTCCAAAGCCCAATTCCTTTGAGTTGATCAATATCCCATATGGCAGAATTGAGCTATAGATACTTGGCCTTGATACTTTGAAACCAGTGCTGTGTTCAGCAGACCAAAATAATCCTAAAGTTGGGAAGCCCCTGTCACAATAATGTAGATCCTGAGACATTATTGAAAGGATGGCAGAAAAAAGAGCCAGGTAAACAGAAAATAAATACTGAAAAGAAAACCTGAAAGGAGGGAAATAATGACCTGGAAGAAAACAATACTGTATGGTAAATCTTAAAATATTTTTTTTTAATGTAAGGAAACAATGAGTTCCAAGAAGATAAATTTAAGAGCTGAAAGAGGATTTCCCAAATTCAGTCTGTTGTTCAAAAAAAGGGGGGTGGGGATGGAGGTGGGGTGCTGGGGAAATGCACTACAAGAAATCTATTTGCCAACTAGATCATTCTGCTATATAATATACAAACAACAGGTTAGATCACTGTTCCTCAAAATGTACTGTTTATAAATACAGGTAAAAAACATTCACTGCAATGCATAAAGATCTTCAAGATCCTGACCTTCGAGTGCAATACCTGTATAAGGAAGTTGTATATGAATGACTCTGAACTAAGTTGTTTTCTCTAACAGTCTGGAAAAGCCTACATTTTTTGTGACTCTGAGTCAAAGCTGTCTCTGCGATGCCTCCCAAGTTGGCAAGGAAAAACTTATACATAACAAAATCACTAATCATTTATTAAGTCTGCTTCTAATATGGATTTTAAGTACAACAGTAAGTAAACTTAATCACTAGACCTGTATTTTAAATAAAAGCTGGCTGACTTGAATATTCTTATGTCACTTTCTTCCTGAGCAATCACACCAAAGTGTGTTTAAGTTGCAATCAACAGAATTTGTTCACTAATTCATCCCTCTATTTTGAAATACCTAAATTCCACACACACGGCGAAATACAATGAAACGGTGCAAGAAATTACCCAACATTATTCTGAAAATCTTCTGCAAATTGTTTAAAAGACTTTCAGAAAAAGCCTTAACCACCAAAACACACGTGCGCATCTCTGATACACCTGGAAAAGCACTGCGAACCTTCGCTACCCCGTACACAATTCCTGATTACAAAAGGAAACTGCACCGGCCGCCCCGCAGCGAGAGGACCGGTAACGGGCTAAAAGGGCGTCGTTGATTTCTTGGCCACGGTGACAGAGGCGGGAGACACACCCCTAGCGTCGGTTTGAAACACTACAGCAGTGAATTCTACCTAGGGATTACTGAGGGTAAGGAAAGACAAATTTAAATCGCCATGATTCAAAAACCACCACCACGAGAAAGAGACTTACGAAGGTAACAAAGAAAACGAAAAAGCCCTGGTGGTAGGAAGGCATTAAAAAGCAGGCATCCCCATTTGGCGAAGGCCGAATTTCGGTGTGTTTTCACCAACATACACCTTGGCCCTTTCCGGTTCGCCCGTGCAGAGCGCAGCAGCGACGAGCCCGTAAGGCTGCACACAGCAGCGACACAAACACCGACAGGAGGGGGGGAAGTAAGTGGCAGGATTCCTGCCAAGACTCACTGCTTGAAAATGGAGCGTGAGTGGGAGAAAGAGCAGCCCCGGAGAGAAAGTGGGTCTTATATAAAGAGCCATTTGTCACTTATTATGTCCATAGGATTTCGGAATATCCCCGAACTTGAGAGAGTCTGGGGGTGGCAGGGGGCTCCACATGGAGGGGGGTCCGGAAAAAGTCCTGCGGGGCGGCGAGGGGACAGCAGCAGGCCGACGGCCCGGGGGTGGGGGTCGCGGCAGAGGCGGCATCCCGGCGGCCGCCGGGGAGGGGGCGCCGCAGAGGCCCGGAGGCGGGCGCGGGGGCCCCCCGTCCTGTCAGGCAACCGCCCGACGCCCCCGCGGCCGCCCGGCCCCGGGCCGCCGAGGGCTCTCGGACCCGCCGCGCCACCAGCCCCGGCCGGGTCTCTCGAATTTTCCACCGGGGAAAGCCGGCCGGGGGCGTCGGGGCTCGCCTCCGCCCCCGGAGCGGCGGGCGAGGGAGGGCCGGTGCGCTGGGGAAGCAAAGGTCTCACCATTTTGCTCGGCGGTCGGCGGCTCGCTCGGACGGAGGAGTGTCGGCGCTCAGACGGGTTCCTGCAGGAAGCGGTGGCGGCCCAGCTGCGCTCGGCTGGGGCGGCTGCGGCCCTCGGGACGCCCGCGGGGGAGGGGGTGCGGGCTGGGGGAGGGGAGGCGGCGCCGCGGGGCCCGCGCTGGCGGGGTGACTGGACACGCGGGAGCTGGCGGGGTTGAAGAAAAATTAAGGTCGAGATCCCGAGACCGAGAGAGCGGGAGGCGAGGCGACGAGAAGGGGGAGAGGCGATGAGGAGGGGGAGGGAGGAGAGGGGCCAGGCGGCTCACGGGCTGCAGCTTCGCGCTCGCGCCGGAGCCGTGACGGACTCACTGCAGTGGCTCGCGCTGACCCGCAACCTCAAGGCACGAAAAAGGGGGAGGGCGGGAGAGGGAGGGGAAAGCAGAGCGCAGCGGGGCGGAGGGCGGGGGCGCGCGGAGCCGGCGGCGGGGGTGGGGCTTCCGCGAGCGCCGCACATCCGGGAACCCGCGCGCGGCTCGGCGGCGGCTGCGGCGCTCTGGCGAGCTCTGGTTGGGGAGCGCGGAGCGCGCGGACACGTTCGCCCCTCCGCCGGCCGCCCCTGCGTGCGGTGCGGGGGGAGGACAGGGGCGGGGTCGCGGACGTCGGTGACGTTGCGTGGCGAAGCCCTTCCTGTCATGTGGCTGGAGGCGGGCGTGAGGGGAAGGCAGGGCCGGGCAGGGAAGGAGGAAATGCGAGGGTTCCCTGGGAGGGAGGAAATGCGAGGGGTGCGCGAACCCCGGACCGTGGGGGACTGGGGCCCGGGAGTGGGAATCGTATGGGGTAGGAGGAGCAGATGGGCGGCCTTAAAGTGTCAGAACCACCTCGACACCGCACCAGAGAGAGAAAAATCCAAGCTTTGGGCTCGAGGGAATCAGTTTGCTCTGGAAGATGGTATCTTTCCATCAGTGCACCGACTTGGACCCACTCCTGGGCGCATCCACGCTGCTGTCACCCCGCTGCGGCGCTCGCAGGCCTCCGCTCCAGTGCGCGTTGGCTGGCAGTCAGGAGCGGGGTGGGAAAGGCCGGGAGGAGAGCCAGAGCTGGCCGCAGCTTGAGGCGTGGGAGCCACGGGACAGCGGCGGAGAGGGCTGCTCCCCACGGCGCGCAGGCTTCCTCACCCCGCTCAGCGTGTTCCTTCAGCCTTCCAGGCTGCCTTTGGAAGGGTGCAGCAGTGTTTGTTTTTGAAAAACGCCCACTTGTTCCTTTAGTAAGGCTGTATCCACTTGGGTGGCAGTTACCATTCCCAGAAAATGCAGACTACAATGGGAAATGGAGTCCAGAAAAGCAGAAGGGGGAAAGAAAGTTATGTTCAGGAAAAATGAAAGAGCTGACAGGAGGAGTGTGATAAGGACAGTGAAGAAAACATCTCGCAACCATTTAAAGCAGTTACTCCTTTTCAAATCTTGATCATCTCCGGTGTGTATAAATGTGGAAGAGAGGGAAAGAATGTTTGCCGAGTGGTCAGAAACTCCTTATCTACAAATCCTTTGCATAGTTTTATTAAAAGCCATAGTGTTTTTAAAGCAGTCTGTAAAAGCTCCTTACATAAGAGTTTTATTCTTTTTCTGTGCTAATTATTTTTCCTCTTGATAAGCATTCATTTTTTCTAATAGAGGCTCAGTGATGTGCCCTAGTCTCTCCTCTCCCCTGTTCCCCATCCCCCCTTTTTAGAACTATGTTGTTTTTGTGTCAGGATGAATAAGAAAAAGTAACTCAGACTGACAATATTCACATTGTGAATGTATCCAGGAAAGGCCAAGAAATGACACTGCTTCTTCCGCCATTTAAGTTGCTTGACCTAGATGTGTTACTGTTTAGATAGTGAAGTGTTCCAAAACAGGGAAAAGTCCCTAAGCTAAACTAAATGTGTGTCATTTTTAGGTATATTATTTTTAATTAGTTTTCATTGTAAAATTAAAAGATGCTCATTCTTATAAAAGTACTTAAAAAAATTCCTCTCCCTCAACTCCAGTTCTCAGAGATGATCGCTGTAACTGAGTTTGTGTGTGTGTGTGTGTGTGTCCAATGTGTTCAGTGAAAATCAAATCATTTTGACTCAGGATTAATTACTAGAAAGGAATTTGAGATGTATGGAATGCAGTGGATTTAGAGTAACTCAGAATTTGAGCCAATATAGACTATAGTCATTCAACAAATGTCTATTGTGACAGTCAGAAATTCAAGATGTAGGTTTTGTGAAAGATGGGTTAGCCTCTGTTACTGACCAAAGCAAAAGACAGAAGACCAGTCCACTTACTCCTCATCCTATAACTCTCCCAGAGTTTGCCACTTACATTCTCTAAGCTTTGTGTTATTCTTCATAAAATATAGGCATGTAGCAGTTTGCATCTCTGACACTGAATCTAATTATTCTATTCTGAGAGAGGTCAATCTAAAATGCACCTTTAATACCCAGATTTTTCCCCTAAAGCAAAAAAAAAAAAAAAAAAAAAAAGATAAACAGTTGTTCTCCTTTTTTGTCTTTTTCCATTAAGTTTTGGTGTAAAACTTGGTATGAGAGTGAACGGGTACCAAAAATGTCCAGCCAAAAAGCACACGTTTTTAAATAAGTAGATAAGTGAAAAAGACAAAAGACTTAATAAGTGGATTACTTTTCCCAGAAAATTTAGCAAACAAAAGATGATTGTTGGGAAGTATTATGTTAGATAAGTTCGAGGGAAAGACACTGAAGACAGATAGCAGTTTCAAGAACAGTAACACAGCCAGACCGGTGTGGTTCAGTGGTTGAGTGTTGACCCATGCACCAAGAGGTCACCGGTTCAATTCCCGGTTGGCACATGCCCAGGTCGTAGGCCAAATCCCCAATGGGGGGCACCAGTCGATGTTCTCTCTCATCAATGTTTCTATCTCTCTCTCTCTTCCTTTCTCTCTAAAGTCAATAAAGAAAAAAAAAGAACAGTAACAGCTATGTTTGAGGTTATAAGTACCAAGGACAAAGAAAAGAATATGAAAGACATGAAGCAAAAATATGAAAGTCCATGAAGCTCATGGACTATGCGCTTAGTGAGTGTGGGAAACAGGAGAGGGAGACATCCAAGATGAAAGGTTTTAGTTGGGATGACAGAAAATAGTGATACCCTGTAGAGAAATAGAGAAGTCAGGAGAAATTGGGTTGCTGAGTGAAAGAGATGAGTATGGACTTTAAAATGCTATATTTGAGTTACTGATGAGCTATCCCAGTGGAAGCACCTGAGTAGAAGCTGGAAGTAGGGGTTAGAAAGAAACAGAAAACTCCTTTTATTGTGTTTCTAAGAAAAATATTTCAATTAAAAAGTTAGAAAGGAATCAACTTAAAAAAAGATTGAAAGTGAAATGTTCACGTTTTCCCTTATTTAGTGTTAGGAAAAAGAAAGAATTCAGAGATGGTAATAAAGCTGCGAAGTAGAAAGCAAAGGAAAAGAAAATTTTAAGAAAGAGTAATGTTTGCAGTCATATTGGATGATAGGCAGCCTCAGGCTTCAATGTCTCCACAGTTATCTCTAAGTTAGAAATGTCACAGGACATTTTATCATGTGTAGACCTTCAAGATCATTGTTATATCCAGAACTCTGACTTATTCTTTTTTTAATGCAGTTTATTTTTTATTTTTATTTTTTATTTTTGTTAATCCTCACCCGAGGATATTTTTCCATTGATTTTAGGAAGGGGATAAGGGGGAAGGAGACAGAGAGAGAGACAGAGAGAGACAGAGAAACATCAATGTGAGAGAGACCCATCAATTGGTTGCCTCCCACATGACCCTGATCAGGGCCGGGGATTGAACCTGCAACCCTGGCACATGCCCTGAACTGGGAATCAAACTGGTGACCCTTTGGTCCACGAGCTGTTGCTCTAACCGCTGAACCATACCAGCTAGGACCTCTGCCTTATTCTTAAAGGACCCATCACTTATTTATTTACATATAATATTTAAGGATGGCAGAAGAAACAAATTACCATTCCTGTAGTTGTTTAAGGTATTCCAGTGCAGTATTACCTCAAAATATCCACTCTTAGTTATGATTACATTGACTAATGTTGACTGGAACCCATGTTTAATTTTATACTCTCATACACAGGAAGAAGATGCCAGTTGAAACGGAGAGTCCATTAAAACCACTTGAAAATAATGTCTCATTTTGTTCATGTAAATTTAGAGGAAACAACTACCACTATTCCTAGATAAACATACATACCAGCTCAAGAATCCCAGTTGTGAGAATATTTTGTACCTTTTTGCCACCTAGTTTCATATCATAGAATTCTTTTCTCAGTAGGCACTGAGGTTGCATGGGAATAGGTTACCTTCCTTCCCAGAATCCTTTTTTTGTACCGAGGAGGAAGCAGGAATGCCAGCTAGCTCTCTGCTGCAGGGTGTGGTTGAGAAAGGTTCTTTGACACCTGAGATGGTAGAGTCCTAGCTGGTTCCCTTCTTGCTGCGCAACAGAGGTGTGCGCCAAGGATTCTAAATTTCATCTTGGAAATTTATTTCTCCATAGAAACCATTTTACAAAGAGTTCTGTAAACAATGGCCCTCCTACAAAAGCCTACTTAAATTATAATGTAGCTGAAACTGTATATTTGCTATTAAAAAGACCATGGTAGAAAACAATGCTCTTAAAAATATATAGCTTTTTTGTCCAGCTGGTGTGGCTCAGTGGTTGAGCATCGACCCATGCACCAAGAAGTTGCTGGTTTGATTCCCGGTCAGGACACATACTCAGGTTGTGGGCCCAATCCCCAGTGGGGGGCATGCAGGAGGCAGCCAATCAATGTTCTCTCTCATCGATGTTTCTATCTCTCCCTCTCCTTTCCTCTCTCTAAAAAACCAATAAAGAAAAAAAATATATATATATATAGCTTTATGAATTAGTAAGTTTGGGGAAAATGTATGCCATATACTGAGTGGATTTTTTATTTTATTTTAAGCACACTACTTTTAAAATTATGAATTGGCCCTGGCCAGTTTTGCTCAGTGGTTAGAGCATCGGCCTCCGGACCAGAGTTGAGGGTTCAGTTCCAGTTAAGGGCACGTACCTTGGTTTCGGTTCAGTCCCCTGCCCTGGTCAGGGTCGTGTGGGAGGCAACCAATTGATGTGTCTCTTTCACGTAGATGTTTCTCTCTTCCCCTGCCCCCACCCCACTCTATCTGAAGATAAATGGACAGGTGTCCTTGGGTGAGGATTAAAAAAAAAAGTACTAAAATAAATAAATAAATATAAAAATAAAATTATGGATTGTATGCAACTTTTCTAATTTCCATAAGGGAATTAATAACATTGAATTTGTTCAAAATAAAATCTATCACTTACTTTTCAGATAAAACAACTTAGAAATATTTTTTAAACTTTTTCTTTATTGATTTTAGAGAGAGAGGAAGGGAGAGGGAGAGAGAGAGAGAAATATCAATAAGCGAGAACATCGATTGGATGCTTCCTGCATGCCCCCCACTGGGGATTGGGCCCACAACCTGGGCATGTGCCTGACCGGGAATCGAACCGGCAACCTCTTGGTGCATGGGTCAATGCTCAATCACTGAGCCACACTGGCTGGGCTAGAAATATTTTTTTGATCAGGAAAAGTTTTAAAAAATTATGTGATAAATTGGTTAGGTAAATTATTTTTATGCTACACACTGGACCAAAAAGGAAAAAGGAAAAAAAGGCTTTCAAAGATTTGTTCCTTAACTTCTTGAATCCACATCTAATTCTTTTTTTTTTTTTTTTTTTTTATCCTCACCCGAGGACATTTTTTCATTTTTTGCTCAGATAGAGTAGGAGGGAGAGAGAGGAAGAGAGAGAGAGAGAAACATCGACGTGAAAGGGCCACATCGAGTGGCTGCCACCCGCACAACCAACCAGGGCCGGGGACAAACTGCAACCGAGGTACATGCCCTTAGCGGGAACCGAACCCGGGTCTCTCTGGACCGCAGGCCGACGCTCTAACCGCTGAGCCAAACCGGCCAGGGCTCCACATCTAATTCTAAATGTTGGAGGAAAAACCCACAGTGGCTTTAAAGGCTGTTAAGATTTCGCCCTGGTCGGTTTGGCTCAGCGGTTAGAGCGTCGGCCCATGGATCAGAGAGTCCAGGTTCCCGCTAAGGGCACGTGCCTCGGTTGCAGTTTGTCCCTGGCCTCGGTTGGGGTTGTGTGAGTGGCAACCAGTTGATGTGTCTCTCTCACATCGATGTATCTCTCTCTCTTCCTCCCTCTCTCCTTCCTGCTCTATCTGAAGATAAATGAAAAAAAAAAAAAAATGTCCTCGGGTGAGGATAAAAAAAAGAGAGAGAGAGAGAGAAAAAAAGAAAGACTGGTCAAAGAGGACCAAAACAGATGGAAATGTGTAGGCAATTGGTTTACATCTGTATATATTCATTGAGATGTCTTAGATTATGTCTTGAAATAGTTTTCTGAATTACAAGTCTCACTTATTTCTTTTGTCTCTTGCACATAAAAGTGAGAACAACAACAAAAAAGCCGTTCATTTGGACTTTGATAGTATTTCCATTTTACTAGTTGACTAAGAGTATTTACCTTATAGCATTTAACTAAACAGTATTTACCTTAACATAGCAGAAAATATGATTTAAATGTAAAACAGATATGACATTAGAGAAGACCTGTTTGTCATACTTGTTAGCTCACTAATATATTTACACACTCAAATATCTACGTGTGTTCTCCAAGAGTGAGACCCTAGTTCTAATTGCACCTCTGGTTCCAGTCCACTTCTGTATGAATTTTGGATAGTTATTTAAGTCTGACTGTGCTATCAAATATGGTAAACACTTGTGACTATTTACATTTTAATTAATTAAAATTGAAGAAAATTAAAATTCAATTCTTCTGTCTCCTGAGCTACATTTCGAGTGCTTGATAGCTGTACACCTTAGTGGCTACTATATTGGACCTCACTGAAAGTTCTGTTGGACAGCACTCATCTAAGTCCTTTACCTGAAAATATTCATCACCAACCACTAATATAATGTTTGTTTGTTAACAAATTTCAAATATAACAAGTCAGTTGAACCTATCTTAGGTACTTTTAGCATTTAAACAATATATAATAGACACACACACAAAAAGCCAGAAAAGTATACTTGAACAAATAAAATGTGCTAATGTCAGGAAAAAAATGTGTGTTTATATTAGAGAGAGACTGAAAAATAAAAATATTGTCAGTACTTTTACTGAGAAAAATACAGATAGTCTATATTAAAATGTTTCATGTAGCTTTTTCAAAATCTAATATATTACAACAAAGAAAAATTTAAATTCATAAAAATATTTTTAGCAACTTCATAGACAGAATTTATAGTTGATTTACTTTGTTTTCACTGGTGATTATTATTTTTTTACTATAATTTGAGTTTTACATTTTACTCACAGTATTAATGTAGATTTCAAGTAGCAATCAGGACACTATAGAGAATTTTAAAATGCAAAGAGAACGTATAAAGGATCAAGTATTAACCCTGTCAGCTTACAAAGATTCTTTTATTATTATTATTATTATTATTATTATTGATTTTTAGAGAGAGAGAGAGAGAAAACCATTGATTTGTTGTTCCATTTATTTATTGTTATTTGTCTGTGTGCTGACTGGGGATCAAACCTACAACCTTGGTGCATCAGTACAATGCTCTAACCAACTAAGCTACCTGGCCAGGGCCTCACAGAGATTCTTAAGAGATCTTTAATAAATAGAAGACCAGGGTTTCAGTTTTATATTCCATCTAAAAATAACATTCCTTAGTGCTGAATCAGGACTTTGAGCACGCAACATACTGAATCCAGTTTTTTGATTGTCATGGTTTCAGGGAATTTTCAAGGTAGACCTTGGCTTCCAAAGGAAGGGAAATAAGTGAACTGGCAAAAGAAGGTTGGTTTGGCACAGACTATCCATTAATTTAACTCATCTGATATATGAAAAGGTATACACACCACGATCAAGCTGACTCCTGGAAAAGGGAACAAGGTTTGCCAATTGCAGCCCACAGGTACTAGAGATTAGCTTTGGGTGGCAGACTTCAGAAATTCCCACTGACTTCTCTTGGGAGCAAGGAAGCAATGCAATGTCATTACAATGCTATTAAGTTGTGATTATAAGTCATAACTGGGGCATAGCTTAGGATGGCATTTTCTAGATGGCGGAACACTGAGGCTAGATATTAGACATTAGTAACTTGTTCTTTACGTTCCTTGTTTCCACTAGAGGGAGCTACTCTGAACTGTCCATTTTTGAGCAAGCCTGTTCTCTTTTGCCTGACTTCTGGACACTGGGTAATTGGTGAAGTAAATGGAATAGCTGAATTCTAAAGGACCCTTGGGGGAAACCATTGAATCAACATGGTTATTATAGAAAATATTTTATATACAGAAAATTACAAAGAAAAAATCATCTGTAATCCTACCAGCAAGAGATAATTATTGTTTATATTTGGATGTACTGTATATCCAACCTTTTTTCTATGTAGATATAGAGAAAAAAATTATATGTATAATTGGGTCCTACTGTTTTATAATAATTTTTTGCTTAATATTTCAGAAATGTTTCCCATATCTGTAAATAGTCAAGAATATGACTTTTAATTTTTATATATTCAATAATGTTAATGTATGCCGTCATTTATTTAATGAATCTCCTGTAACTCAATTTTGATTTTGGTTGGTTTTAGTTTTTCCTATTACAGACAATGGTGTATTAAACATCTTTGTAAATCTTTGGGCACATCTCTGATTTTTTTTTTAAAGGATACATTTGCAGTAGACTAATTACAGAACAAAAATGTATAAAAAATTTAAAGGTTTAAAAAATGTATGTAGTCAGAATACTCTCAAGAAAGTTAGTACCACTATAGACTCCCACCAGCAGTGCATGTTTCCCAACCACAAAACAAACTACATTGACATTTCTTCTAAACATACGTTTTAAAAAACTGGCACCTCGCCCCAGCCGGTTTGGCTTAGCGGTTGGAGCGTTGGCCCGCGGACCAGAGTCCCAGGTTCGGGGGCATGTACCTTGGTTGCAGTTTGTCCCCCGGGGTCGTGTGGGTGGCGACCACTCGATGTGTCTCTCTCTCGCGTGGATGTTTCTCTCTTCCTCCCTCTCTCCCTCCCGCTATGTCTGAAGATAAATGCAAAAAGTGTCCTAAGGTGAGGATAAAAAACAAACAAATGAACAAACAAAAACCTGGCACCTCATCTTAATTTATATTTCTTGGTTTACTGGAAATACTGAACATTTTTCTTAAGTTTGACCTTTTAACTCAACTACTAAGACTATATCCCAGTGACTTACCTATTCATTGCCCATGTTTCTTGGGAAATTTTACCATTTTTAGTGATTTATAACAACTTTTGCTAAAAGAAGGATATGATCGCCTTATCATGTGTTAGGATGATTTGCCCCAAGCTTGTAGCTTGACTTTTGATTCTGTCTGTGGCATTTCATTTTATTAAATCCTCACTCGAGGATATTTTTCCATTTATCTTCAGATAGAGTAGGAGAGAGGGAGAGAAAGAGAGAGAGAAACATCAACGTGACAGAGACACATCGGTTGGTTGCCTCTAGCATGACCCCAACCAGGGCTGGGGATCGAACTGCAACCAAGGTACATGCCCTTGACCAGAATTGAACCCACGACTCTTTGGTCCATGGGCTGACGCTCTAACCGCTGAGCCAAACTAGCCAGGGCTCTGTTTGTGGCATTTTAAAGTTTATGTTCCCATTCTGTACATGGGAGAATAGCTATATCAGAATGACAACTAAAGAATTCATGTCTTTAATATATAGATATCCTTCTAGTTAAGTAAAAACTAATTTTTTTCATATCCCCAATCTGTCTCTACTATACTGAATGCTGTATATATATTCAGTGGTTAGATTGGAAGGTAGACTAGCAAGTTACCAACCACTCTTTACTTACACAGTATAGGTTAATTAACAATGACTTGACAGTGGCTACTTACTTTGTTTTCAACTGAATAACTAATCCGGTTCATTCAAAACGTCATTTGACCTTAAAGATAAGCAAAACTGCCCTGGCCGGTTTGGCTCAGCGGTTAGAGCGTTTCTCTCTCTCTCTCTCTCTCTCACTCTCTCTCACTCTCTCTCTCTCTCTCAGATGAGGATTAACCAAAAATAAAAAAAAGATAAGCAAAACTGATCAGTCAATCATATTCTTCAACGAAGAGGCAAGTAATGTATGCAAATCCTGCATCAAGGTCACATAATGAACTACACCAACTAAATTTAGGGCCCGAAAACCAGCTGAAGAGATCTTAAAATGTCATATGATCTAGGATCAACTGTGTGTATTATTTTGTTATAATTCTGTACCAGTTGCACACATAGCTGATCTAATGTATACGGTTATAAAATGCTCTGTGTGATACACATTGCTTTATGATTTTTCTCTATCCAAATCCATATACCTCTCACAAAATTTTATATCATATTGTTCTTTCTCTCCATGGTATACTAAGGTAATTGATAGAAGCTTAAACAAGCTATAATTTGTGCAAAAATGTAACTGCCACATAATTCCTCTAAATCTATGTTCTGTGAGTACATGTAAACAATTTGCTTCAATAAAAGTAACATCATAACTAAATATAGTTACAAGCCTGAGATTTATTCTGGGTAGTTAATTCTCATTCTTTTTTTTTTTTCTTTTTTTTCTGGAATGAGTTCTTTCTTATGCAATATGCTAAATTAGAAATATCTTTTAAAAAAGGAAAAAGAATTGACTGCTTATATCACTTTTCCTTGTAATGATTAAAATTCTTATAGAAATTAATTTTTTTTAGAGCAAAGTTGTTGGAACCAAATATAAATATTCACTAGCATATTGTCTATAATGTCATTCTCCCAGGAAATATAAGAGTAACCAAAAGACATATTTTGAAGAAATATGCTTGTGGAAACAAATATATACAATATAATGTTGTAAATTGTGGATATTCAGTAAATGAGCTATGCCTGCATATTCATGATTGTATCACCAAAATTAATCAGTATGCTTTTAAAAATAATTTGCTCTTTTGAAAAGAATTTATAAATGTGTATGAGATATATAAAATTTATAATACAGTCAATAGAACTTGTTAGTTCTGCACACTTGGCAAATTGTACTAGTGTTAAATTAAGGTCACAGCTGGAAATTGCAGTGTAGATACATTTTATCAGAATGGGGAAGTTGATTGTATTTCTAAGAAACTATTTAAAAAAAAAGTTGCATATTTTTGAATAAGAATGAAATGTTTGGTAAATAAGTTTTCTTTAGTGAATTCTATATGTTCTGTGATTTAAAGAACATTTTCGGATCACCATAAAATCATAGCCTTCTCTTAACTACTCTAAGTGACAAATCTGAAGGAAGAGAGACATTTATATACAAGCAGATTAACTTTGCCCAAAAGCAATTGAGTTTCAGGGCCCATTCCAACTTTAGGCACAAATTTTGTCAATAGTGATTCTGCTTAGTATGTCTCCGTTAATTTTGCTAATTTTTCCAAAATAGCTGCCCATTTTAGTTCCAAGACAACACTGTAATCATTCATTACTCCTTGTAAGCAGAGAAAACTGGCTCTCTTTTACTCAAAGCATTTACAATTAGCAGGATCTGTGTGCTTTCCCAGTGCCAGTATCAGTAGCTTTATAAATCCAGTTTGTTAAGAAATGAAAGGAGTTTGAAGAAAGCAATGGAGGAACAGTGAGGAATGAAAGAGTAGAGCCTCTAGTCCAACATAACAACTGCATCCAGGTCTACCCAGAAATCCATACTCTAGCTAATCACCAGCTTGCCTTTCTTGCCCCTACACTAATCTCAAACCCTGAGCTTTGAAATCCTCACCCTATACCCTCTCACAATCCACACTCAGTCACTGGGTCCCCTTCTTTCTTTGCTTTCTCTTATGGTACCCTATAAAATACTGAAGTTAGCAATTAGAATGGATCCCCCTGGGAGTCAGAGAATAGTTTTATTTGCAAAAGCAATACAAACAATAAAGTTTTTAGAAAATACTTTAAAATTGATTGCAGTGTCTACAATGCTAGGTGAATACTTGGCTATGACTGACCAAAACCTTCTGTCTGTCGTGCAGTTGAATAAATTGCAAAGTGAGAATACAACCCACCGTGATATATTTTAATCTGCTATTCACTATAAAACAATCTTGAACTTATAAAAGAAAGACCTGTCTTCTAATTGAGAAGTCTGGAACCCTGTGGTCCTTTTTAAGTGTGAGTATAGCTCTCATTTTCCCTTTTCTAAGTTATACAGCAAATACAAGAAACTCTTCATAATGATGTAGAATAAAGAGAGGTTGCATAAAATGAAACTTTGTATAAGTTTTCATTTTAAGTTAAATAAGTAAATGCTCAAAGTCTAATTGATAATGGACATTTTAAGCACAGAATAAAACCTCGTTAATCTGGACACAAGAGATGTTGACATTTGATCACTTGCTTTTTGCAGATGCTTTGAGAAATAGATGGGTCTTTTGAAGCCCAAGACTGAGCACTTCTGATGCTCAATAGGGTATGTGTTTAAGAATAAGGATTTATGGGGTTGAGATCAGGAGAGGAGTCTCAGAAGACTCAAATCAACCAGTGGTTGAAATGCACATGTTCCTGTGTCAGAGTAAATAGGCATTGGACAGGCAGGGCCTGCAGAATGTTTAGACAGTGGTGGGTTGAAAGAATTAGGCACTATAAATACAAGGTTTAAGAACTTTGAACCCCAGTGAAGTGCTCCAGTGACTAGCTGAAGCTATGAGAGTGAATTATGAATTTAAAATGGCTTTTTAAAAAGGAAGAAAAGTAGAAAACGTGCTTCTCAAGATCACAGTTTCTGTCTGGGATGCATTTTCTCATCTCTAACATGAGGATTTAAGAAGAGATGAAGGCTAAGCATTGTCCCTTCCAGCTCTAAAGGTCTGTGCTTCTATTGTTTCTAACAGACTCTGAAACCTGCCAAAGCAAACCCTAGCAAGCTCCAACTGCAGCCTCTGAGAGAAACACAAAGGCTTCTCTTAATTCTTGGGCTCAGCAACTGTTTCACTTCAGAATCTCATTTACATCTGCTGGCTATAGAACTGGGGCCTACCACTTTCATTTCAACCTGGATCACACAGATCAAGGTCAGAAAGCATCGGGCATTATACACAATATACACATGAAAATTAATCTTAAAAATAAAGCTAGGGAATACACTAACATAAAAATGTTCCCATGACAAAATGATTTCTAAGGGGGGAAGGGGTAGATTTCTTATATAGAAATAATCAAATATCCCCTAGTCACAAATTACTTATATTCATGGGAATAAGACCAAACCTCCAAAGACAGCATTCAAAGAGGCCTTTTACAATTTCAAAAGATCCTTATTTCTGCTCTGAGGCAGCTAATAAAATACTCTTGGGCTTTTTAAAAGAAGGAAGTCTGCTAGCAGATTAGACTCTATGAAGACTTTCAACCAGTGTGCCACGGCACACTGGCATGCCACAATAATTTTTAAAGCATGCTGTACCTGGCTATTTAGTCAGGGGCACTGACCTCTTTTCCCCTAGATTGTCAAATAAAAAAGATGACAGCAGCCAACACAACAATAATCATCCGGTGTGAATGAATCAAAATTATACCAATTTTTTTTGGTTGGATTGCCAAAAATTGGTGTGCCGCAGAATTTTAGTTTATGTGTGCCATGAGATGAAAAAGGTTGAAAACCAGTATTCTAAGAGATTCTTTAGCACAAAAATGATTTGCAATCCCCCTGGTGGTAAAAGGATAAGAGATAGATGGGAGAGAAAGCCGTTTGAAAATATTTAGAAATAAAGGTCTTCGAAAATAGCAAAGACAAAAAGAGAATGGATTAAAATCCGATGTATTCATTGAAGATATTTAAAGGCTCTGTTGTTTTTCTTCACTTAAGACCGCATTATTTCCTAGATTTAAAAAATCCGAAATACTTATTCTAGATTTACTTGACCTGCCTTAAATTATTATGTAATGAAAATGTTTCCTGAAGGTTTCATCAGCACACAAATTGCCAGTAGTGCATGGCATAACACGCCATAGTATACATCATACTTAAAGTACACTATCGAGAACAATTAGAATTCACAACCTAAGAATCAACCTGGAATCCGACTTCTCTAAGGTGGAATTATGTGTATTTTAATTCCAGGTAATTGATTAAATCTAATCACCAAAACAGAAAGCTTCTAATTCGTCAGCAGTCGGTGCTATAACTGGGGCACCCCAGTGAAAGGTAGCAGTGGAATTCAAGCACAGGTTCAAATGGTAATTCACCCACATTCTGCCTACTAGCCCCGTTCTCCTTCCGAACTACTCCCCCATGTATCTTTTGCATGCAGAGCTCTCTCTGAAGCTTTGAGAGTTTCATGCGTGGGAAATCAGGGGAATCAAAGCTGCCTTATACAAAAGCATATGGTTAAGAGTCCAGGGAATGCTGAAAAATATTACATGTTAGTAGTCTCCCTGCGAGGAGCTCATTGGAGTATGAGACCCTCACGTTCTGCATTCCTTGTGCCTAGGGTGTTTAAATTAGCAGCCTCAATCCTATAGCACCAGGATTTGTTTTCACATGTAGTTTCTTTGTTTTTTGTTTTGTTTTGTTTTGTTTTGTTTTGTTTTAACCTACTTTGACATTAAAAAAAAAAGAAGAAGAAGAAGAAGAAGGAGCCAACTAGGAAAAGAAGGCAGGGGCGGGGAAAGAATAAATTATTATGCAGCTCTCAACCTCCACAGGGAAACGGCAGTACAAACCCACAGATCCAGAATTGTCAAGCAATAGGCTGTTTGTTTACAAGGCACAGAATCAGTTATATAACTAGAAAAATTAGGGAAATCAACTGAGTGTTTGAACGAGAGGGAACGCTGACACTTTTAGAATTAGTCCAGAGACTTCGTCTCTGAAATAGTCATACAGACTCCTGTTTACTTATTTTTAGTTGCTTTATAAATTTAGTTTATTGTACCAAAAGTACGGTGTTTCTATGCAGATAATGACCCCTCATTCTATATTATTGATTTTAGATACCTCACAACACTTTCTCACCATGGGAGTTGTTAAAGTATCAGCATTTATAAGGGGAATCGGAATAGCTTTTTATCTGCTGGCCTAGAGTGCCTGTCAGATTTAGCAGGAGAATGTATTGTCTGTCCAATGGATCAGTTCTAATTCTCCCACCTCTCACTCCATGACATCTTTTTTTACTGGTTGGTTGTTTTATTTATTTAGTCAAGTTCTAGGACCATATAATGTTTATAAAAGGAAGAACTTTAAAAATAATTCTATGCAAATAATTTTTTTTGGAGCTGAGACAGTGTAAATTTTTAACTCTAAAGAATAAAAGTTAGAAAACCAAATGATTTAAATAGGTCATTATATTGGATGATAATGCATTTCATAAATAACTTAAACTATTCTCAACAAAGCTCAAATTGGAAAGTCTTTATGATCTTTTAAATACCTGCATTTATGTTTTATACTCCCTAAAATATGATTTTTTTCATGAACTCTTACAGACAGATTTTAGTGCTATAAGAGTATAACTAATCAAGTTCATATAGCAAGTTAAACTCAAATTACTGAGGTTTCAGTCAGTAAGTTTAAGGGACATTGTTTTCTTTCTCATGTAGCTAACTTGTTCTTCAAACTGGGTCAGTTTAATGTTATATGTTATTCCTAGGGAAAATCCTAGGGGAATTGTTGGAGAAGAAGAATGTTTTTCACCAGGCAGAGGCTGAATTCAGGCTCTCAGGGGACTTTCTCAGGGTTTTTCTGCTAATGGTGCCAGAGCCCCATTACCCCGAGGGAGCTGCACACCTGAGATGTGGTACCCAGAAGGCCGCTCAGCTCCCGTCTGCCACAACAGACACTGAGAATAGGGATTAAGTCATGTCAATCTTTCAAGGTGTATGGGGAACGGCTATTGTGTTTTTGTTTAATTTGAGTCTTGACATAGAGAATGATATTTAGTGGCCTGTGTCCTTCTACCTGAATTAAGGTAGGGCTGAGATGATTTACAGCCTAGGGAAAAGAGAAGTACAACCAACTACAGTACTATGAAAGACGTATGCTCATTGGTAATGTTTCAATAAATATATGTTCTTAGCCCAGGAGCATCATCTAGTCTCCATAATTAGGAGTCTGATATTTATCAGTTTAGAACAGTGATAATTGTTTGATAAGAGCTCTCCATCCATTTAATTGTCAGCAGAGTGAATGGGTCAAAATGAAAGGACAAAGATGGATATCAACTTAAGACTGGTTTTTCTCAATTGCTATTCAAATTCTTAGGTACTACTGGACTTTAAGGCCATATTGTTCTAATAATAGACCATGATGATGATGTATGCAATTTAGGTGCAGGTAAATTGTGTGAACAAGGTTTTATATGTATTCATATATTGTATGGGTTATTGATCACTATTTAAAGATTGTAATAGTGTGCATAGGTGCCTACAATATTTTACTATCTTTATCTTATCTTGCCTGCTGTTCAAAGGCATATGAAAATATATTATTATCCTTTGAGGTGGTAGTCACAATTATATTAATACTTTAACAATAATACCTTAATTTAAGTAATGAACTTAACCTTTCAAGCACGCTTAGGTGTATGAGCTAATTTAGACATTATTAGAGTTCATTATTTATAATCATGTCTCTAAGGTGTGAAATGGCATTTGTGTTATTACAAGATGAAGACGGGATGAATCTTAGACATTTTGAAAATTAGGTATACTTCATTTCTGTATGTATAGTACACTTTAATACAAAGTTTAAAAGGCTCTGATAATATAACATGCACTTGAATTTGGCATAAGAAATTACTGAGACCGAGTGAACTAAGTCAGTTCTCAAGAAAGGATATATGTAGATTTTGTTCAATAAAATTTTATAAACGTGTTGTTGTTTTTTAAGTGATTTTGGACTACCTATCCTTCAAAATAACTTTTAACTGATGATTTGGGGGTACTCTTAAGCTCTCTGGGATGGGACTGAAGTTTCATTAGAATATCTTGGTTTAATATTTAAGTTCAGAGAGAGGATAGGGACAGAGAGAAGAAATGCCTGTCTGTGCAGGGCAGAGCAGCTGAAGGTTCAACTTCTTGGAGGCAGTTGTTGGAGGTGGTGGAGAGAATGGCCTGTGTCCAATGGTGTGGGTTTAAATCTCTGCTCTATTACTTAAGCTCGCTGAGGCTCAGTTTTCTCATCTATGATTTGAGAATGTTGCTTTGAAGAGTAGGTGCACAATCCTATTAATGCACGCAGGGGACCTCAACCAAATGAACTGATGTCATCAAGACATCAACCAAATGACTTCAAAGGGTTTCTTTTAAGTGCTAGATTAAATAATTGCAAAACAGATGAACCAATTCCCCTTCAGGAGTGAGTAATTGAAAACACCACCAAAGATGGCAGAATAAGCTATTAAAATGGTTTTTAAAAATCCTTTTTTCCTTTGGCTTTTATCAACAATAAATGAAAGCAACTCTATTCATAGTCTAAAGCTGAGGAAATAAGCTTTTGTAACATGCTAATATTTTCACCTCAGGAAAATAATTGTCCCTAGGAGAGCCAAAATGTTCCTACGCTCAATCCTACTGTTTGAAGTATAAAGGTTTGTTGTACTTTTTGGCCTGAGTTGAAAAACTAAGGACTGTTTTAAAAACTTTAAGCAATGATCAAGTGCCATAGAAATTCTAAGTTACGAATTACCTGAGGAACTTAATGTAGCACATCATAAATACTAATTAATTTTTACCAACACCCTGTGGTGAAAGCATTATTATCCCTCCTCCCCTTTACCTGGCAGGGAAGTGAAGATTCCCGGAGACCAAGCAACTCACCCTGGGGACATGTGGAAGAAATTGCCAGAAAAGGGAGCCCAGAGGTTGGTATTGGAGCTCAGTTGTTTACAATTTAAGAAGAGACTTGTTTCTCATGTATGAAAATATCTCTGCTTCTCTTTATATTGATATAGTGTGTGTGTCGCGGGAGTGGTTTGTGTGTCCTACAGAGACTCCCAAAACTGTTAGCCATTTGTTTCCAAGACCTGCAATCACAAATTATTTTTGGTAAAGCAAACACTTCAATCTTTGAGACCTACATTTACTTAGTGAGCTTCAAATTGTTCCTCTCAATGGATTAAAAATGGAATTTAAGAACCACGAAGACTGAAAACAACAAGGAAAATAAAAATCTTCCCCCTTTTGAAATAAGTGCTTTACTTGTTTATTGTGGTTTTACTTTTAGATTTTTGTCTCAGTAACTGTAATTTGTAAGGTAATCCAGAGATAATTTGGTAATCTCTTCCTGTATCGCAACCGTTTAGTGTATAGAGAGCACTTATTCGCTAAAACAGAGACTAGTATAGAATGTTGTATAATGGGTAACACAATGTGTAAACAACTCCACTCTTTTAAACATTCAGTTAATATAGCACTTTACTCATTTAACCAAGTAATTTGTGATTGAAATAATCTCAGGAATGAGCCAGAAATAGCTGTGATGACTTCAATTTAGTTAAATTTGGTAAATAAACACCTAGTGCTATTTCTTCTTCAAAAGCCAAAAATTTGACAGCTGGGGTCTGATTTATGATTTTTTTAAAAAAAAAAAAAACAGAAAGAGATTGAATATGTCAAGAGCCAGCATAACATACATTTGTCCAAATTTTATTTTCCAGAAAATCACTTATCCTAGCCAGGAATAAATGCTAGAGGCTGCTTAACTATCAGCGTTGGATAGTATGAAAAATGGAATTCACCATCACTGGGTAGCGTTTTTTTCCCATAATAAACTGCAATATTGGTTTATGTAACACCCATATAACTCTTTTCTGTCATACTTTTGGAGTTGTGATATTTAAAATAACACTTTGAAATTGTTGACTGTAATATAGAAAAAAAAAAAGATTGAATTTAGTCTTATGAGATAGGTTTCAGCTTCAAGGTACTGCAGTGTATTTCTGAAAATGAGCCTTGCAAATGTTTTCCACTAGAATATTTATGGATATAGTAATTTAGGCAGTCATTCCCTAGAGTAGATTATGACATGCCAGTAGCTGAAAGATGAGAATAAAACCTAAAGTGTCCAGTTGCAACTAAAGAAAGACATAAACACACACACACACACACACACACACACACACACTAAAAAAAAAGATTGGTACTATGTTAAAAAGGCCCACACATTTGGAAAACTGTCTTCATGACTTTTTCTGATAGATCGAGTTCTTTCCTGTTTCTGGGTTAAAATAAATAACTCCTAAAATTTTAATTATGGTGTTTCAAACAAGACAAAACCAGTTGAACTGCTTTATTTCATCTCCTGAGCCAGGAATTGAAGCCAACAGTCATGAAAAGATAACCACAAGTTGACTTTTTGAATTTTGTAGGTTAATACCCACAATGAAGGGGATGAGTTGTTTATGTCCTTAAATATAATTTCAGAAGAAATGAAAGAGTCTTCATATTGCTCTTAATGATATTATTTCCACTCGTTTTTTCTGGCAAAGAATTTTTAAATGTCTGTAAATCCCTTCCTATGCAGAAATTACTGAGTTCAATACATGCTAAATGCCACTGCTGTTATTGATAACTACACATGCAACAAGACTAAAGTCCTTCACATACATTTTAAGAGCCTTGGCAGACTGGTGTTTCTTACAACCATCACATTTTAGAGACCGTTCTAAACCATGAGGTACACGAAATAGAGTTAAGAGCCCAAGAACAAAATTAGACGAGCTTGTTTCATTGAGCCACCCCTTTTCCCTCTGGAGCCTATTAAGTTCTATACAAACAAGGTTGCCTCTTATTTTGGCTTATTTGGCATCGGTACACACCTCCTAGGTGAGTGGAGCCAGCCCTCTGTAACTCTCTGTCTCATCTCGACAGTTTGTTATGCATATTCCAGTCGCTCTTTTTTTTTTTCATGCCTGTTTTTCGCTTGATGATATTAGAGTGTCTGATGCTGATCAAATCACATTTCAGAATAAGACATGCACGCACTGTTGGGTATATCTCGCTCACTGGCACACAATGCATGACATCTGGGCAGAAAAACAATTGTTCAGAAATGCCTTCTTGCCTCCCTCACAGAGTTACCATGGCTTGCCTGGCCAAGAATGAAACCGAGAAGAAAGGAACCCATTTTAAAAGCCACGTCCTTTAGATGACATATGCAGAAGCTGTGTCGGCTTTTCATCACCTATAATCTTCTTATTCAGATGTCAACATTTATCTGAACACGGAGGAGAATGGAGCCAAAGAGCCAAAATGTGTTTACTTTGGCGTCATAAAATTCATGCTTGGGAAAATCTTAGGGGTATAGCCTCTTCTGCATGTTCACACATAACACCCATTACTGTTAATAAGGGATAACCATGCACGTTGAAAAGAAAACATGCCCTTTAGAATTGAACTTAGACCTTGGGGATAAAAGATCTCCCCAGCTAACAGCTGATGGGAATTGTGCAGTCTCGAATTTGCTCCCCGCTGACCTGACATCACTGAATTTGGAAAAGCAGAGCCAGGTTCATCCAGGGGTAGTCGAGAAGAAAACAGTTTTGAAAAAAAGAGAGGTGATTATAATTCAGGCTTTCAAATTAAGTCACAGAAGTCCCTACCTAATTATATCACGAAAACAAGTTCCTGCTCCAAGTTCCTAGGAAAGAGAAGGTTGTGGTAGATTTATTCTTGTTTACTACGTTCAATCAACCATGCTTAATTCGTTTTTCTTAAAATAATAGAATTAAACTCATGTACAATTACATCAGATATTTCAATAGTGAAACCAATTGACATTTAATTTTTAAGGATTCATGGTAACGGGAAACAGGTGGTAAAAATAACTGTGACCCACAGAAACTCACAGACTTTGAATTATATCCCATCATTAACCTTCTTGACCCCAAATGAGAACAAAGTGCCAGCTAGTCACTGAAGGAACACAGTGTTCAGAAACTGTTGTGGGTGGAATCTCATGGGAGGTGCTGAGAAACAGGCACAAAAGTGACCAAAAAGCATAGTTCTTGCCTTTAAAAAATGTACAACTAAGCCTAAATAGCTGTACAGAGCACATGGATAAATTTACATTCACTTTCTTACCTTGACCTTTTTTCTCACCTTTGACAAGGAGAGTGAACTAAGGGGTCAGGAGGAGAAAAAGTTGAGGTCCTCAGTAAGCAGATCTCTGAAGAATCAGAGCCTTTCACTGTCTTCAGAATAGGACAAGGATTCACAAGACAAACTTTGAAAACAGATAAAACTGCCCTGGCTGGTTTGGCTCAGCGGTTAGAGCATCGGCCCATGGACCAGAGAGTCCCGGATTCGGTTCCTGCTAAGAGCACGTACCTCGGTTGCAGTTTGTCTCCGGCCCCGGTTGGGGTCATGTGGGTGGCAGCCACTCAATGTGTCTCTCTCACATTGATGTTTCTCTCTCTCTCTCCCCCTCCCACTCTGTCTAAAGATAAATGCAAAACAAAAGTCTCTTGGAACTTTCCTAGTCTCTCTGTTTTCATCTCAAAAGGGTATGGGAGCAATACTGTTACTTTACAGGGTGGTTGAAGAAGTCAAATAAGATACAATATATAAAGTGCTTAGCACAGGTTTGGGCACATAGCAAGAGCTCAAATAATCAGTGGTCTTTATTATCATTAATAATGAGTAGTGGCTAATACCCGTTTAATGTCTAGTATCCTTTGCATGGAATGTTTCTGACTCTCCCCTCTGGCATTTATGGGTGGCTCCACTGGCCACACAGGGAGTGTCACGTACAGCTCTGTCACATCAGTCACTTTCTTCTTGGGTTTGATCCAAAGGCTTACTCAGCACACTGCCCCTGCTGAAGGGGTGTGGTGGGGGTGAGAGGTAAGAAGGTGAAGAATTATGCCAGGTCCCATGAGGATCAAGACCAGCAGCAGGCCTTAGCCAGCAGACGCTTCTAGGCTTTGCCCCATTTGGGACCGAGGAGCTCCGTGTGTGCCAGGCTGGCCTCCCTGGTATCCCAGGGAGAGCACATGAGTGTTTTCACTGAGTCCTGTGAGGTGTTGCTAACTCTGGGATTAGGAATCTCAGGCACCTGGGTTTGGAATGAAATATCATTTTAGAACAAAGGACAACATATTAGCTAATTCAGACGACTCCATGATAGAAGAGGAGACAAGCTCCCCATAAAAATGGAAAAAGCCCCTAGAAGTGATATCACAAATGATGCATTATCATGGGAGGTAGAAAGAGGATACATGGTAACATTTCTGCCTCCTGCCCACGTCAGTCGAAGTGATGGAAGACATGACTATCCAAGAGAATTAAGGATAAGTGGATGAAAGGAAAGGCCTGGTCTTGGAATCAGGGAACCTCAGGTAAAGGGTATCATCACAGAGAAAAGTTAAATTATTTTTATGCATCTGATTAAGATTTGACTTGGGAATATAACTGTAAGGTGGAGATCTTGAGATGAATCTGAATATATGTGAACCAAACTGTACAACTTAGATTGATGTACAAAGAATATTTTTTACTTGACAACGTTTTGATACACATTAAATAGAAAATCCGGTATCTCATATCTAAAGTGAAATAAAAGGGAAGTCAGGGGGCCTTGAGCTCTAAGCTCTGCGAACACATACTAATAATAAGTGGCGAGGTAATTTCTTTTGCTCTTTAAAGTCAGAAGTTAGACCCCCATACAGGTGCCAGGGATGAGCACAGGAAGCTTCAAGACCATCCGATCTGTCCTGCCACTAGTGCCACCTAGTGGCTGCCAGGAAGATGTGTAAGCATCTTTTAAAAAATTGGTTTGAAAAGTTACAAAAGCATACATCAATAAAACTCATTGTTAAAAACAAAAATACACAAGAATTCAGAGTAAATTGCCAAGGATCTTTCAGTTCTCTCTCCCAATCTCAGTCCTCTTCCTTATTCTTAGTGACCCGCTTTTGCTTTTGCTGTGCATGTCCTCAAATCCCAATCTCTCTCTCTTCTATTCTGCCTTTCTGTCTCTGCCTCTACCTCTGTCTCGCTCTCAATCTCTCTCTCTTCCTGCGCTTAGTTTTAAAAGATATACTACATATGATGGGGTGGTATTCTTTTTGCTTGACAGATATCTTTAAACCTACTCCTTGGCACGGCAGAAAACATCACCAGTGGGCCCAGACACTACCACCTGCTCACAGTTCAAATGCCATGTCAGCTGTTAAAATCTGGCTGGAAGAGTTATGTGGGCACTGAAAATGCCTTCCCTTGGATGAGCTTCTTGCCTCAGACTGACCATAGCCATAATCACTTCCCCTGCCTATTCAGCCCCTACCTCGTTCCCTGTCCTGAGCAATAGGCCCTCTGCCTCTCTATCCTGTGGCCTAAGCTGGCACTGGGCTGTCTGGGTCCAGGCCATTCTCTCCTGTCTTCTCGCAGTCCATTAACGCCACCTCAGAGAGCTCTCTTGCTTCCATGCAGACCTCTCTGCCCCCACATGCCGTTGTCTGGCTTTAACATCCTCATGCCTCACCATTGCAATGCTTCCGTACTCCCCTCCCTGCCTCCAAACTGCCGACAAAGAGATCACTCTACAACACACAAATCATTATGCTCAAAAATCCCTCCAGCTCCCATTTTCTATAGAGCAAAGCCCAAACTGCTCAGCAGGTATGCAAAGCTCTTCTCAGTCTGGCCTATGCCTCTCTCTTCCCCACGACTCCCTACACTCCAGATGCACAGCATTCCTTCTTCCAGAGTGGGCCATATGCCTTTCTACACCAATACCATGCAACACCTTCTCTGTGCCCCAAGTGAGTTTTCTCTTGTGTTCTCCTGAATAGATTTTACCCATTTGTCAAGATGGAGCTCAAATATCTAGGAAGCTGCCTCCAATTCCAGCAGGCTCCTCCTCTATCCTTCCATGTATTTTATATCCCCTTCTATTGTAGCATTTACCACATTTTATTGTAATTATTTTGCCAGGAGCAATTTGAATACTTATGTTAGTATCCTCACCATTTCCTGCCCCCCCCCCTTTGTTGGCACATGAATGTGTTTTGAATGAGTAAATAAATATTAAAAAGAAGGGCTGCAGTGAATACACCTTAGGGCAGGGATTTCCAAACTTCAGTATGATAAGGATCATCTAAAGTGCTTATTAAAATGCAGAAGTTTTGGATTTACTTTCAGAGTTCCCCTACTTTGGCAGGTCTGAAAAGGTGGAGCACAGGAGCCTACATTTTAAACCAGCATCCCGGATAATTCTGATGGCCCATGACAAGCCCTCCCCTAGAATGAAAAGCAAATGATCTGGGGGAAAAAAGCAAAGAACACAGTTGTTCTTCGAACTGGCCTACACTGAAGAATGTGCTTATTATGCTCATAAGAGATTCAGGAGGTGGTTGTTCTTGGCACCCCTGAGAATAAATAGATGCCAGCCCACGTGGAATAGAGAAGGCTACAGTGATGTGAATTCCGCGAAGACTCTAAAGAAGCCTCAAGCTCTACATACAAAGGCTGACCTGTTTCTTTGTCAGAACAATTACCGTCAACTCCCATATGTTTGTTTCATTAGAATAGTCACTAGTTAGCCAGGCCCAAGCTGTTTTCATTAATATGTTGCATTTGTGTCAAGCTTCTCTTTGGATATTTCCCAAGCACGTTAGCAACTTTAAGCCTGTCTTCCCTCATTCCCTGAGGGAGGAACAAGCACAGGTTCACGCCAACTCCACTCGTTAGAGAGGCATTGCTCAAGAACAGCTCCCGGGCACCAGAGCAGGCGGGAGGGGGAGAGTGGGAGAATTCCCAGCCCCCGCCCCTCTGTGCTGTCTCATTTTCCCCACCCACCCTGCCAAATGCTCACTGGTGTCTTCAGCAGGTGGCTCCCACCCCTGCCTTCAAATCTGCTCATACAATTCTCCTCCCAAGATAGATACACTCTGAAAAGGGCATAGGTTCTAGGCAATGCAGGCCCTCCAAGGACCGCATTGGCAGAAGTGATGACTCCTCACAGCTAAGCACTGGCTCTTGCAGAGACGGTGGAGACCAGGGGTTAGCCTCTGGGTCAGAAGGCAGAACCTTTAGGCAGCACATGGGTTCAGAGCACTGGTTCTCCCAGAGGTCCAGGGACTCCGGTCTCAGCCACAAGGGTCTGCCTGGACTTGCCCTGACTCCTTTTTCCTGTTACTTTCCTTCAGGCGCAGCCCCCCTCAGCGGTACAGCCTCGGATCCTCGGATCTAAAGAGGCTGACCCAATTGAATTGACCCAGTTTCTGATTTAGGCATTTCTCTAAGTCCATGCTTTCTAGGTTCTTCCTTCTCAATCACAGTCTCCTTAGCATGCCCACTCTTCAGCTTCCTGACTCCCGTCTCAATGAAGACACCACTACAGGGCCAAAGCAAGGCACACACGTACTCAAAGCAGACCGTCTGGGAAGACACTGAACTCTTCTCTGATGGTTTATGAGGAATATTTGACTCTTGTCAGCTTCCCAGAAGCATGGATATACGTGAAGGAAGAGGAGAGAACCACACTGGCAGCTACCCCTGAGGAAGTCTGTTCAGTGTGTGCCCCTCTGAAATTATTCCCTGATGCTTTGTGCAGGTGGTCGGACCCTGAGAGCTTGATTTCTTGCCTCATGGGCCACTTTGCATTAGTGTCCTCAGGTTTTTAAAAAAGTAAACCTACAGTAAAAAAGCAAACAAACCAACCCAACAACAATAACAACAACAAAAAACACTCTGTGTGTGTGTATGTGTGTGGTGTGTATAGTTCTATACAGATACAGATTCATGCAACTGCCACTAAGATCAGGATACATCACAGTTCTACCACCCAGAAAACTCCCTCCTACTGCCCCTTTGAGTGTATCCAAGCTTTATCCAAGGCCTTACTCATAAAAATCACTAGGAAAAGGTTAACCTCTATAGAAAAGTTGAGAAAGATAGTCTGTGTTCACTATTTGAAAGAACCTGTCATTCGGGGTTGGATTACATCTGCAGGATGAGGACAAATTCCCATGATTTCAAGTCCTAACTGAGTCCTTAGGTTGTCTTCCCAGGCAAGTTGGCTGAGCTATTTCCTCCTACCTAGGCAAGCAAGAGCTACCTAGCTCAGGAAAAACATCCTTGTCCTGAATGGAACCTGATGATTTAAACTTACATTCATGATGCCCATTCAGTTGAGTTTAGCTAATAAGAGTCTGATATTATTAGGCTGTAACCATGAAACTTCTGAAAATAAACTCTTAGTGTGGTCATACTCACTAAATCTCAATATGCAATCATCTCGATTTGGGGAAATAAATACCAAATGCATGTGCATGTATCTACTCCACAACTAGATACCAGCCTAAAGAATAAACTGTGTGCTCTGGCTGCGTGTCTCTGTTGGTTGGAGAGTCATCCCATACACCAAAAAGTTACAGGTTTGATCCCCGGTCAGTGCTCATTTAGAAGGCAACCGATTGGTGTTTCTCACATCAATCTCTCTCTCTCTCTCTCTCCTGCAAAAAAAAAAAAAAAAAAAAAAAAAAAAAAAAATCACCCTGGCCAGTTTGGCTCAGCAGTTAAGAGTGACGGCCCACAGACTGAAGGGTCGTGGGTTTGATTCCCAGTCAAGGGCACATAACTGGGTTGCAGGTTTGATCCCCAGCCCCTGTCTGAGTTCTGTGGGAGGCAACCAATTGATGTGTCTCTCTCACATCAATGTTTCTCTCTTTCTCTCTCCCCTCCACACTATCTAAAAATCAACGAAAAATATCCTTGGGTGAGCATTAACAACAACAAAAAAATCAATAAAAACATATCCTCAGGTGAGGATTAAAAATAAATAAATAAACTGTGAGAAGATCAAGATTCCAGCTGGGTTTTGACTTGGAAAAAAATTAGTATTTTAGAATATATATTTTTTGCCAAGGAAAGTGACTGATAAAGGCAAAGGTAAAATCAGATGTTTCAGCTTTTATTTATTTATTTACTTATTTATTTATTTATCCTCACCCAAGGACATTTTTTCATTTTTTTGTTCAGATAGAGTGGGAGGGAGAGAGAGGAAGAGAGAGAGAGAAACATTGATGTGAAAGGGACGCATCGAGTGGCTGCCTCCTGCATGATCCAACCAGGGCCGGGGACAAACTGCAACAGAAGTACGTGCCCTTAGCGGGAACCGAACCCGGGTCTCTCTGGACCGCAGGCCAACGCTCTAACCCTGAGCCAAACCAGCCAGGCTCAGCTTTTTTTAAAAGAAAAAAACTTTTTTTTCTTTATTGATGTTAGATAGAGAGGAAGGGAGAGGGAAATAGAAACACTGCTGAGAGAGAACATCGATTGGCCGCCTCCTGCATGTCCCCACTGGGGATCAGGCCCACAACCTGGGCATGTGCCCTGACCGGGAATCGAGCTGGCGACCTCTTGGTGCATGGGTCGATGCTCAACCACTGAGCCACACCAGCCGGGCCAGATGTTTCAGCTTTGAGAAAATCACAGTGCTCCTATGTTTAACAAATTCGTTGAACTCTTCTGAGCATTCAAAAATATTCTTGCCAAATAATGTTGACATTTCAAATTCTGCTTCAAACAATGAGGGAGGTTGCCACCAAAACCATGGTTACCTCGGAGCCCATGAGGAACGGCCTTCTCAGTGGAGGGAAACACCAGCTTTAGGGCTGTCAGAAGTCAAGGTTTGCAGACTTATGGAAGAGGGTAAATGTATTGGAGTCATTTGGGTTTTTATTCTGCCTTTTCCACTCACACTAACCATATGACCTTGGGCAGACAGCCTAATCTCTCTGAGCTTAATATCCTCATTTTAACAATGGAAATCATATATAATTTATAGGGTGATTTTGGAAGGCTCAATGAGACAATGTATATAACATGGCTACCATACAACAGACACTCAATGAATGTGATTTTTGCCTTTCTTTTCCACATTTAATCCAGCCCTCTGCCTCTAAACAGAGCCCCACTCAAACTAACTCAGTCAGAGTTTTTTTTTTTTTTAAGTGCATAAGAGAATAAAAGATGGCTTAATCTGTCTCCTAATTTATCCAATGACTTTACATTTGCCCTGGTAGGAAATAATGTCTTATAACTAACTTAAAACATTTACTTTTTTCCCTTTGGAGGAGTTTCACTTTAGGATTCTCAGCAGAAAATGAGGGTAGCTGGTCAGGGCTCCCCAGATGTTGTAGATCAGGAAAGTCTGTTATGCTGAGGGGTGAGGGGGTACACAACATCCCCATAAACAACCCCAAATCTTAGTAGTAATGTTTTGCTATAGTTTCTCATTCAAACAAACAAACAAAAAAAGTCTGAATTGATACAACACAGAAGGATGGATGGATAGACAACTGACAAAGCAAATCAGCAAAATGTTAATTGTGAAATCTAAGTGATGAGTGTATGAATGTTTTCTGAACAGTTCTTTGACTATTTCTGTATATTTCAACATTTTTCACAATAAAATGTTGGGGGGGTGGTCTATTTTGCACCTATGCTGCAGGTCTGACAAAGGTTGGCTAGGGTTCTGCTTTATATCTTCTCACTCTAGGACCCAGGATGCTGGATCATCTTGAAAGTGGCTGGTTGTCATGGCAAAGGGAAGGAGAGCTCTGCCAAGAGTTGCACAGACCGCTGCAGATTTCAGCCTGGAAGCGACATACGTCATTTCTGCTCACAGCTCATGGGCCAGAGATAATCTCACGGGGACTTGCCCCAGGCCATGGACAGGCAATCCTATCAGGTGTAGAGGAAGGGCAGGGCTGGAAACATTGGGTGGGCAACACAAATAATTACCCTGGCAGAAATAAACTACTTAAAAGAACTGCAGACCTCAGTACCGTCATCATTAATAATACTAATGCAAAAGGGCTTAGTCACTTAAAGTGACGTCAGTAAGAGAATGCAGAAGCTTTTTCTTTCTCATCCACTTGCCTTCTTTGGTCCCCTTTAAAGGGAGCAGAACTAACCCGCTAAAGGCTAATATATTCCAAACTTCTTGATGGCTGTTTTTTCAGCCAGCCAGCCAGCCAGCCAGCCAGCCAGCCAGCAATTTCTAGAATCTCATCACCTTTTTATTGTCATCTCATTTTCACCATCATTAAGAATACGTGGACGCCGTCCAGAGAACTTAAGAGAAGCAGAAGTTAGATGGAGGCTGATGACACTTTTCGGAAATGGGGTAACAAAATAAAATATTTGAGTAAACAATATTTCACAATTAGTCTTGACTCAGCATTTTAGAGGAGTCAGGAAAGCCTTCGTCGCGGAGGTGACATTTAAGCTGGCACTTGGAGGCATTTGCTAGGTAGAAAATGGAGCAGGGCATTCCAAGCAGAGGGAACAGACTGTGCAGTGGTGAGGAAACCGCTCTGGCTCACTGTGTCTGAAGGAGAATCACTCCGCACCCAGGCCAGAGTCTGCAGTGCCTGTCCGGATGACTCTTAAAGCACTAGGGTGGAGGAACTAAAAATATGGTTGTAATTTTCATTGGTTATCAAATGGGAACTGGAACACTATACGTACTAAGGAAAATTTTAAATTAATCTTATCTAGTGCTGTAACAGCAGTTATTATGACTTCAAAGAGAAAAGGTCATCTTCAAGAAATTTGCTGTGTAGGGTTCCATACTGAATACTGAGTTTCTAGAAGTTGAATGCTTCTATTCATTGACAATAATTTTTAAGTTGCATATATGTTTTTAATATATCCATAGTGATTTTCTGTGGGAAAGGCAACTGATCTACTAGGCTGCAAACAAATTAAGGCAAAACCACCAGGTTAAGAACAAATGCTGCAGGAAGGCGGGCTTATAATGAAGCCTTTAAAAAAATTTTTTTTTCTTTATTGATTTTAGAGAGAGAGGAAAGGAGAGAGAGAGAGATAGAAACATTGATGAGAGAGAACATCGATTGGCCACCTCCTGCATGCCCCCCACTGGGGATTTGGCCCACAACCTGGGTATGTGCCCTGACCAGGAATCGAACCGGTGACCTCTTGGTGCATGGGTCAGTGCTCAACCACTGAGCCACACCGGCCTGGCTAGTGAAGCTGTTTTAAATGACATGTGTCAGGAGGAAGATGATGAGGTACATTATTTAATCCTAACACACTCTGTGAAGTGGACAATATTTTCATCATTTCATAAATGAGAAAACTGCAGATCAAATAAAGTGGTTTCTTATAAAATTAGCTGTTTAAACCTGAGCCTTATTTTTAAATTTTTTCCCTCCTGTAAAATGAAGATATAACATGTACTGTCCACCTCACAGAGTTGTCAAGAGGATTAAAAGAAATAACAAATAGAATTTTTGACATTATTCTTTTTTTAAAACAATTTTTGTAAGGTATTATTTTTTATTTAAAAATTTTTTATTGACTTTTTCAGAGAGAGGGAGAGGGAGAGAGAGAGAGAAACATCAATGTGAGAGGGAAACATCAGTTGGCTGCCTCCTGCATGCCCCCTACTGGGGATTGAGCCCACAACCCTGGGCATGTGCCCTGACCGGGAATCAAACCACCCACACTTCGGTGCACAGGATGACACCCAACCAACTGAGCCACACCAGTCAGGGCTTGATATCATTTTTTACCTTTCCCAGATTTTAAGTTCTCTGATGCATTTTTTTCAAAACTGGGTCTTTATAAAAGAGACTTAATGAAGCCTGTTTGTGGAGACAGTCTTTACCTAGCATATCTTAAAACATACTACTTCAAACTATTTTCAAATAACTAAAAATATCTTCACATGCATTTTCTTTTTAGTATTAAAAAAGAGCACAAACTTTGGCCGTTATTTTACATCAATGCATGGAATATCCTAGGAAAATAAGTTTTATTCTGTTAAATACCTTCAGCTTTTCTTAGTATTTTATTTTTATTTTTTTTAAATCCTCACCCAAAGATATTTTTCTGTTTATTATCAGACAGAGTGGGAGGGAGGGAGAGGGAAGGAGAGAGAGAGAGAGAGAAAGAGAGAGAGAGAGAGAGAGAGAGAGAGAGAGAGAGAGAGAGAGAGAGAGAGACATTGACTGGTTGCCTCCCGCACAGGGCTGGGGACAGACCGATGCTCTACCGCTGAGCCAAACCGACCAGGGCTCTCTTAGTATTTTTAATGATTGTGCTTGAGCCCTGGCTGGTTTGGCTCAGTGGTTAGAGTGTTGGCCCATGGACCAGAGAGTCCCGGGTTCGGTTCCCACTATGGGCATGTACCTCGGTTGCAGTTTGTCCCCGGCCTCGGTTGGGGTCCTGTGGGTGGCAACCACTCAATGTGTCTCTCTCACATCGATGTTTCTCTCTCTCTTCCCCCCTCTCTCCCTCCCACTCTCTCTGAAGATAAATGCAAAAATGTCCTCAGGTGAGGATTAAAAAAAAAAATTGTGCTTGAAACCTCAGGCGAGTATTTAAAAAAGAAATTGTGCTTGAAAATGTATTTTGCCCTGTCTTTTAAAAATGTACTGAATAATATTATGTGCAGACACTATTCTAAATGTTTCACGTGCATTCATTTATTTATTCCTCACAACCATTGTACAAGGTAAATACTACTATTATCTTCTTTTTCCAAATGATAAAATTGAAGCGCAGCGATATGAAGTGATTTGCTTAAGGTCACACAGTTAGTAAGTAACTGAGCCAGGATTTGAATTGAGGGATCTGGGCTCCAGAATCGGAACCCTCAAACACCGAGTCATGACATTACATTTCTGAAGATAACGATCACCACCCTAAGTGAATCAGGGCCATGATTATGTACATCAATTTTTATTTGCAATCCACAGAAACTATTGTGATTTTGTATGGAATCGTGTCTTTATCATCCCTATTATATTTATGACTTATTTTACCTGTTCTTTACATTTTTTTCTTTGTCCTCTGTCTGTGGAAAAAAAATTATTTTCAGTATACCTACCTCTAAAAATTGCCTTCTTTCCTCTAACTATTCTGCTTCCAGTTTCCTAAAGGCCAGAAACTAGATCACTCCATATGTTAGAACTGTCTCAGAAATAGAAGTGAGGTTTTCCTAGAAGACCCCCGCCTTTAGTGAATGGACTTTGTAATATCATAACAGGGATGTTTATTTGGGGGCGGGGGGGCATGTTTTCTGCTCTCAGATGGGATCCAGATAGTTTAAATGGCTGGATAAGTGACTTCTCAATAAGCAAGGAGTGACAAAATAGAAATTCAAGGCATTTCTACTCTTCCACCTGTTCAAAAGTGGTTTAGTCATCCACATAATTAGAAGGATGGCCTTGTTCCTCAAGCTTCTGGGTGGCCATCTGATGCTTCGAAGTAGAGAGACGTGGCTACAACTTGTGTAAAAATAGCCCTTCCAGATGGCTGAGGGGCAAAGTTACAACTCAGCAGCTTGATATAGCTGAGCACTCAAGTTTTGGAGCAGGCGGAGAGCTGTGCGAGAAGGAGCCAGAGACACTGGGCTGGGGTCCAGTCATAAGTGGAACAGTATATGCCAGGAGAGATCACTTAACGTGGCAGATTAGCTGTTAAGATTTCCTGTTTACTTCATCCCCATCTCCTCTCCACCTCCCTTGATTCAGCCTTACCTCTTGGCCCCAAGGGAACACACACACACACACACACACACACACACACACACACACACACAATTTGTTTTAAGGAGTATTTTGGAGACAAGCAAACGGAGGCAGAGAGGTGAAATAAGTTTTTAGGCTCAGCCAGTGTTTGTGGGACTCAGTGACCCCAAGTTCCTGTCCAGGGCTTGTCTTTGGGCTCCTCTGTGGGACAGCGTGTGCAGTTACACGGGGCCACGTTTTCCCCCGTTCTGCCTTGAATCATTCCAAACTCAAAAATCAAAGCCTCACCCTGGCTAGGTAGCTCAGTTGGTTGTCCCTGTGCACCAGGGTTGCGGGTTCCATCCCCAGGCCGGATGCATATGGGAAATGACCAGTGAGTGCATAAACAGGTGGACAGCAAATCAATGTTTCTCTCTCTCTCTCTCAAATCAATCAATAAATTAAAAAATAAAATAAAAGCCTCTAGTTTTTTTTTTTTTTTTTAAGGCCTTGGAACTATTGCATAAGCTATGATATTGCTTCCACCCCTGAAAACAAATATTAAAGCTCTGATAATCACTAGCTTGAAACTTCTTGTTTCACACATGAAAATATTTACCAGTCACATACTTCAGTAGATTAAAACACACAGGTTTCCTATTTCCCTACCTTCTAATCACCACAGTTCTGTTGGATATTCTGGAAGAAGAGCCGCTGTCTGTAGTAAATACATTGTTTTAAATATCTCAGTGTCTGTTGAAATAATTGAGTGTTGGTTTTTAAAACAACAGGAATCAGGAATGGGCTCATGCTTACATTTATCAGCAGCTGTAACAGACACTATTACTTTAGAAGAACAAGTGGGTTGAGAAACACTGCTCTCCGAACCCCATTCGAGACTGCCCAAATCCAAGGCAGTGCTGAGCCCTGCTGGCGGCACCGCCTCATTGCAGCGGGTGGCACAGGTGGAAAGGGTTTTGGTGCCAGCCTCCCAAATTCAGTTCCAATCTGACTCTGTAATACCCCTATTAACCTTGCATATTCTTACAGGTAGCAAAAAGCCAAATCCCCAACTAACTTTTCCCAACACAGTAGGATTTGTGCTTCCCAGGTGAATACTGTTGCAAAGTAGTATGTTTCTTTTCAAGAGGACGTTTCTTTCCTTCTTAGGGATTCATCCTCAAACTCATGGAGGGTGTGGGCTTTGTGCCAGGTAGTTAGTCGTGTCTGGGGAGCAGGCAAGGAGGTGTCCACCGTGGTATGCACCTACTGTTACAGCCCCACATCCTCAAGCTGCTCAGCTATATAGCCTGCTGATGATGAAGTGGTCACCATGGGAGCAAGAATGGAGAGAGGACAGGGACAAGCACTTTTTGATTGCCCACCATGTGCCCGAGCCTGTGCTAGCCCAGTTAGAGCTGGCTGGGGCATTCCGAGTAGATCGTCAGAGTTGATCTTTGAGTAAGTATGCTAATTCTAGTCCCGGTCTTTCCCGCTCACCTGCAGAGCAGGGGGAGACCCGAGCGGAACTGGTCTGGAGCAGAGGTCCACCTGCTGATTAGATACTGCCCAAATTAAGAAGGCAAGTCAGAGTATGATTTTCAATACCTTTATTAAGAAATATCAAAAGTTGATTACAGTTCCATACACAGTTTTACAAAGTTCAAGTGAAGGGGAGTGTAGGGATGCCATCGATCTGCATGTTTGGACACAGGGTAGCTTGCCAAAGAGATAACCCTGTAACTCCCCTCACCTCGTTTAACAGGGGTCCACAACCATGCTTCCCCCTTTCCACTAGGTCACAGCACAATACCTGAAGTTACTTGAAACAGTTTTAATACAGTGTAAATGCTTGTTAAATATTCCTCCTTCTACTTTGTCATCTTCGTTCCCTGGAAAAGCTGAGCGGTTTCTAGGAAGCACATTTGAGTCCCACCCACTGCTGTTAGCATTACATTTTCACAAAGCCTGCTTTGAGAGCTGCAAAACATTGCAAGTCACGTGTCACCACATCACACGTGGGAGAGAACCCACACACATTGTTATTTTTTATTTAACGGCTAACAAAAAAGGGGAATCACTCCACTTAGAAACAGAACACCACAGTCATTCAGCGGAACCATTAAGTATGAGACACGCCTGCCAATTGCACTGAGGTCTCCACAAGCGGCCAACAGCATGACGGAGAACAAATGAATGCAGGGACACCAACACAGGACACAGAGAGGGATCTTCTCGGGATGGTACATCACGTTCTTTTGTCGGGGACATTGCATCAGAGGGGAATTACACTTTCAAAATAATCAGGGCTAGTAGGTCATTGGCACCGACGGGAAACAGCAACGGTGTGGTGTGCCTTGGTGAAGGCTTGTGCTGGGTTTATCTAAAAGTAGATTTCCGAAGCGATTGTCCAGCAACATCAGAAAGAGCCATCTTCAGAGGAAGGACTCCTTGTTCACCCACATGAGACTGCGTGTCTCGTTGGGCTTGCATTCATACTCAATGACCGAGAAGGGGCTGCCCCACTGGCAGTGATCCCGCTTATGGTAATTGTAGAACTTGACTTGCCACACCGTCTCGAAGGTCCCAATGTCAGTGAACTAAGGGAAGAGAAACACACCCCATAAAAACCTCATTCTGCCCTGAGCAATAGACAAGAGCCAATGTTAGTAAGGTCTTGCATCATCAAGGATAATCGATCAAGACACTGGGTTGGCAAAGCTTAGACCTTTACTTTAATGAACCATCTTCTTTTAGTACAGGAGAGATTTTCCTGAAAAGCTGTCTGTAAACCATTTTTCCTCTATAAAATCTTATCCCATTGTACGAATGACATTGGCTATCATCTTGTTTTTAATATAAATAATTCCACAAATGTATCTGTTTTCCAAATTTAATTTCTGGGAACCACTCATAGAACCTTGGAATTTTGGAGTTTGCCAGAAAGGAGGGGTTGGGAAGAGAAGAGGGAATAATGTTTAATGGTTGTCTTTTAGTTTCTATTTCAAAAGACAGTTGTACAAAATACCATAAGCACAACATAAGATACAATTGCCCTTCCATCATCAATTTCAATTCCAGGAAAAACTATTTTATTGGAAGCATTTGATTGTTAAAGACCCTGCTATAAATTTCAAATATTATTTCTGAGTGTTTATAAGTCAGGATCCATGCCCATACCTCAGGCTTTGATTACACCTTATCCAAAACCACATTTGAGTGCCTAATAGGTGCCTTGAACATATAAAAAATTTGTATAAGGCATGACTCTCACTCTCCGGAAGTTGGCATTCTACTTTTAGAAGGTAGGCCTTGCAAATCACTGCACAGAATTCTCCTGAACCATAAGCACACAAGTCTCATGTAGCAGAGAAGAGGGCACAGAATACCCTAGAGGCCACTGGGCAGGTGCTCAAGTGGCCTGTGGGGTAGCCTGACCCTGCTACCACCTCCTGGAGCTATTTAGGGGATCTGGCATTAAACAGCATGATGACTGTTGTTATTTTCTCCCCTGACCCTCCCTTGTCATGAGAGGAGACAGGGACTGACTTGGCAGGATTCTTAGACTTGTCAGGAGCCAGAAGACATAAAGGGGGAGGGCAGTGAGAAGTAGGAGCCTTATGCTTGTGGCTGCTACAGGAGGAGGGTGATCAGGTGCTTCCCAGATAGCTTTCCAAGATGCTCTCAAAATTATATCCTGCTCCATTGCCTCATTCTGCTAACTTGATTCCCAAAACAAGATTGATTTGGCTTTCCTTTGGGCAATTTGCTTGACTTGAAAGGGTGGATGATGTACCCAGAGTCCATAAATCTACTCCAGATAAGAAAATGAAGTATCTCTGTTTAGAGAGTCATGGCTTACAGACCCATACAAGTTTACAGTGGCTTTATCCATAATAGCCCCAGACTGGAATCAGCCCAAATGTCTCATCATTCACCTGATGATAGACAAGATTTGGCATATCTATAAAATAGCATTTTACTCAACAATAAAAAGGAACACACTGATTCAGGCAGCAACAAAGCTGGATCTGATCTCAAAGACGTGCTAAGCAAAATAATCCAGACCCCAAAGAATACCTACTGTATGATTCTATGTATATAAAACTCATATATATATATATATATATATATATATATATATATAACTCATATATATATAACATATATATATATATATATATATATATATATATATATATATATATATATATATATATAATCTGTAGTGATAGAATATAATCTATGTTGACAGGGAACGTCTGTGGTTACCTAGGGCCTGGGGTGGGAGGAAGGGATGATGATTGATGAAAATGTGCAAGAAGGAACTTTTCGGAGTAATGAAAATGTTTGATTGGGATGGTGGTTATAGGAGTATATGTATATGCTTGTCAAAATTCACTGATCAGTGTGCTTAAAATCATTATATTTATTATATGTAAACTATACCTTAAAGTTGATTAAAAATAGAAATATTGCTTTTTAGTGGGCTACAAGGAAACAGGTATTCTAAATACTGTCAATGGAACTGAGTACTACCTTTGGAGGGGTAATTTGTATCAAGGTAAAGGTATGAATATACTTGGGTTCAGCAATTCCACTTATGATTTTTCTTAAGAATATCACAGTGTTTAGAGTAATTAAAAAATTGAATACCAAATGTCCATCTTCAAGACATTAATTATGGTGTATCTATATAATAAAATACTATGTAGCAATTCTAAATGTAAATATTTAATAAACTTTTTCTGATGTTCTATATTGTTACCAATAAAAATTGGTACCAATAAAAATGTCTACTATTAATTCAATTAAAATTATAAATGTTAATATTGGAAATACTGATAGAATAAGTTGTATTTTCTTCTATGTACTTATTTGTATTTTCAAAATTTAATAAATAATTTTTACTTTTAAAATCAGAAAAAAATGTCAAGCCAAACTGTAAGTATTTACAAGTACTACCCAATAGTTAACATCCTTAATATAAACGATTTTATGAATTAATTAGTAAGAATTATTAAGAACATTTGGATAAAACTGAAACATAGGTCATTAAAAAGAAAAAAAGGGCTAATATCTGAAGATATTCAAACATACTACTATTATTAATTTAAGCAATATATTATTGACCTATCAACTTCGCAAAAATTTCTAAATACCGGAAGCTAAGCATCCAACTATAGGACAATACTATGAAAATGGTAGATTTTCCATATGATGGATTTATATGGGGTGGGGCAAAAGTAGGTTTACAGTTGTGAGTATGTGAAACATAGAGTTTATTCTTGTATTATTATTTATTAATTATTATATTATTTTCTACACAAACAACTGTAAACCTACTTTTACCTCCCCCTATAAATAACCATTAAACAGGAATTTAGGATTTTTAATGATGAGAGAAAGTGATTAGAACAATGCCAATAGGAAAAAGATGGATAAAAACAGTTTATATAGAGTATGAGCTCAAATACATAAAGTACGATACATGGAGGAAAATAATCAACAATAGAACTTTTAAGTAAAGAAACTGAGTGTTTTTCTGTCTTTTCTACTGAAAAATTTTGGCAATAAATATGTTACTTTTATAATCAGAAAGAATATTTTAAATGGTGAAATGGATTTATCATCCCTGAAAAATTAACATATATATTCCTCAAATCCTAGAGATTTCACAAATTCTATTAAGGATACATATATGCTGATGAAAATATTAATAGTGCACAACAGACTATTAGAGTAAGAATAAAGTGAAATCTCATTTTACAAATCACCAACACTTTTAAAGAGGGTTTAGTATTATTTATTATTATTGACCAGCACAGGGCATTACACATTTTATGTGCAATTGAATTAAATTAAGTTATAAAAATATTTTACAAACACTAGCTAATCTTTTGAGGGAAGCAGCTTAAAACCATGCTCAGTGGCAGAAACAATGCTAAGGCCTTTTTTGAAATAGACAAAAGTTGGTTTTAAAAAAACAAACTAAGGTGATTATAATAACAGGTAAGAAAAGACTTATGTCTGAATAACCTTATGTCTCAATCTAAGAGTTCTCAGTAACACAAGAGACCAAAATAGAAATCTGCTGGCAGCAATAGTCATAGCTAAAGAAATGGCATATGAGGTTCTTCATATTTGGTTTTATTTCTCCTTTATTGATGTTGAACCCAAGGGCATGGTGTAGTACACTTAACTGGTGCTAACTAAGCATATATATTCCTCTTTACATGCCTTGGTTGTTTTAACTTTCCATTAGCCTTCTTCTTTCCTGTTCTTTCTTCTGGCGTTCCATTTTCTGGGCATCTCACTACCTAGCTCAGAATTTCTTCTCCTCTGGCTAAGAACAGATGGCGTCTTAAATCTGACATTCTTCT
Source organism: Tadarida brasiliensis (assembly GCA_030848825.1). Classification (NCBI taxonomy): domain Eukaryota; kingdom Metazoa; phylum Chordata; class Mammalia; order Chiroptera; family Molossidae; genus Tadarida; species Tadarida brasiliensis. The sequence goes on along the minus strand of CM061270.1, from coordinate 30,884,106 downwards.
TGAAGAACTGAAACACTTACATAGGTTCTCTATTCCCTCCCAACCCATCTGTGCCTTCCAAGGAAATTTACCCAGGCAGGCTCCCTAGGTGATGCAGTTTATACACAGGTATAATTCTGTGCATTTGTATAGCACTCTCTATTTATTCAACACTTTCACATGTCATTCCACATGGGTCTTGTGATTGATTTGCACATCTCCATTTTATGAGTGTAAGAACTAAGATTCAGAGAGGTTAAGTGACTTGCTCTTGGTTTAGACTAGGCAGCCAGCTAATAGGAGCAGGTCATGAACCTAGGTTTCCTAATTCCTATCCAGGAACTATCATCACTGTGCCAAACTGTTTACATAAGCCAAAGAGCTGTGTAAGAGTTGATGATCAGTCTCTTCTTTTTTCTCCGTGAGAGAGAACATATACTGATTGTCTCCTGTTGAATGCTTCAGGACACGGCTATAGACTGAATGTCTGAAGTTCTCCAATATTCAAGCCCAAATCCTCAATGTATTTGGAGGCGGGGCCTTTCAGAGGTCACGAGGGCGGAGCCTTCATGAATAAAATTAATCGCTCTCTTTCTTTCTCTCTCTGCTCTCCTCCCTGTGATGTTACTGCAATAAAGCTGCCATCTGTGAACCTGGTAATCCGAAGAGCTTGTTTTAAACAATTTCTGAGGTCTTACCACCATTTGGCCTAGAATCCCCAAAGTACTTCCCTGCATTCACTATGCCACCCACCTCCACTGGAGACCTGAAATTCACCAAGAATAAGGTCATTCAGAAAGGGGGTGGGAAGAGATTACCTAAAGAACTTCTATGCATATAAGCATAACCCATGGACACAGACAATAGTGCAGTGAAGGCTTGAGGAGGACCAGAGCAGGGTGGAGGGGGTCAATGGGGTAAACAGGGGGGGGGGGGACATCTGTAATACTCTCAGCCATAAAGATAAACAAGAAAAAGAAATCCATTGACTTGGGGGCACAGAATAAGCTTATTATAGTGAAAAAATATGACATTACTTCATTACTAAGCAAATTCAGTATAAATAAGCATCTGTGACTTTTAGTGTGGTGTGACCTATTCATTCCTACTGGATTCCAAGGCCCTCGATTCCTGTAATACTTCAAGTGTTATTAGTAAATACACGTTTTTCATTTCCCTTAGCTGAATAGATAGGACTACAAGTTGGGGTCTGATAAAGTGTGTTTCACTTTATAAGAAACTGTCAAACTTTTCCCAATGCTCTTCTACATTCCTACCAGCAATATGAGAGTTTCAGTTGCTCTGCACCCTCTCCAGCAGCTGGCATTGCTAGACCTTTTAATTAGCCAGTCTAGTGGTAAGAAAAAGGAAGGCAATAAAGTCAATATAATAGAAAAGGAAAAACTGCAAAGAAAAACTATAAGGAACAACTGTAAAGAAAAATCAGTAAAACTAAAATCTGTTTTTTGAAAATGCCTTTAAAATTGATAACCTCCCAGCAAAACTGAGCAAGAAAAGGAAAACAAATTACCAATATCAGAAATACAAGAGACACCATAACTATAGATCCTATAGACCTCCCATTAGGAACAACCTTATACCAATACATTTAATGAAAAGGACAAATGGAAAGATACAAACTATTAGTAGACCTCTATCTACTAAAAAAATTTAGTTTGTTGTTAAAAATATGCCCAGAAAGAAAATTTCAGGCCCAAGTGTTTTCATTGATAAATTGAGACATTGAAGGGAAAACTATATAAATTATTTCAGATAACAGAGGAAGGGACCCTTTTCAATTCATTTTAAGAAGCCAATATTACCCTAATACCAAAACCTGACAAAGATATAAGAAGTAAAGGAAAATCACAGGTAAAAATTCCCCATGGACTTATAATAAAATTTGTTTATAATTTTCATTTGCTTGGGATATTAGTAAATCAAATCCAGTAATATATAATAAGGATATTACATCAGGATCAAGAGAGATGTATCCTTGGAACTCAAGGATGGTTCAATATTTGAAAATACATATAATTCATCATATTAACAAAATAAAGGAGAAAAACCATATAATGATATCAATGCATGCAGAAAGAGTATTTGGCAGTTCAACATTCATTCATGATAAAAACTCTTAGTAAACTAGAAATAGAAGGAAAGTTTCTCAATCTGATTAAGGGACAGTAATAAAAAACATATAGTTAACATCACCCTAATGATAAGAGACTCAGTACCTTCCTTGTAAGATTGAAGAAATAAAAAAAAGAGAAGGTTATCAGCTCCTACTACTCCTATTCAGCATTGTTATTAGAGGTCATAGCCTCCAACCTAAGGCAAGAGGGGAGAAAAAGAGAAGTGAAGCTGTTTCTATTCACAGATGAATAACTTTGCTCAGAGAAAATATTAAGTAACCTAATAAAAAGCTACTAGAATTAATATGTGAATTTAGCAAACTTGCAGACTACAATATCAATTTATAAAAACCACGATATTTCATACAGAAATACTAGCACTGAACAATTGGTATTTTTTAAGTGTTTCACCAATTTTATAGGTGAAAACTGGCATTGCACTATTTGCATTTTTTAACAATAGTTAAGCCATTTTCCATAAATTTATTGATCGTTTGTACTTTTTTTGTGAATTGCCTATTTATGTTTTTAAATTATTTTTTATTCCCCATAGAGATCTTGCCAAATGACTAGACAGAGCTGACATGAGGAACGACTTTTATATTTTTGAGTGCACACATAAAGTTACCTCCCTCCACACACACAGCCTCATGATAAGCTCAGATACCTCCCTGTCTTACTCCTCCCAACTCCCACCAGTCTCCCATTGAAGAGGGCCATCCAAAGGGGAATATTATGATCATGTGTGCAGAAAGAATTCCATCTGGACTCTCTCCTTGGAAGAAGTGGGGAATTCCTCATGTTAAAACACAAGTCGGGAAGAGACTAACCAAAGAATTTATATACATATATGCATAGCCAATGGACACAGACAATAGTGTGGTGAAGACCTGGGGTGGGGCAGGGGCTGGGAGGAGGGGGGTAAAGGGCGGGGAATTGGGAGACATCTGTAATACTGTCAACAATAAAAATTAAGCCCTGGCCAGTTTGGCTCAGCAGTTAGAGCGTTGGCCCGCGGACCAGAGAACCTCAGGTTCGGTTCCCGCTGAGGGCATGTACCTCCGTTGCAGTTTGTCCCTGGCCCCAGTTGGGGTCGTGTGGGTGGCAGCCACTTGATGTGTCTCTCTCACATCCATGTTTCTCTCTCTCTCTTCCTCCCTTCTCCCTCCTGCTCTATCTGAAGATAAATGCAAAAATGTCCTCGGGTGAGGATTAAAAAATAAATTAATTAAAAAAATAAATAAAAACACAAGTCAGCATTGCTGTTTGAAGTAGGGGTTCAGAGGTTTTGGAGCTGGGTATCACTTTATGAACTCCCAGGACCAGAGCTTATGCAATTATTTGAATAAAGAGATCACTGTCATTAATCTAAGTCAGATGGCATTCAACTACTCCCTGAGTTGAGCTTCAGTGGTCAGTAAAGGGCTGCGGAAAGTTACTAAGGGCAGCAGCAATGTCTGCGTGGACAGTAGCAAGGCAAGGCAACACAACACAGCTTAGGAGACCATCCATGTTACAAACAACTTTCTCACCAATTGTAATTTGCCTTTTAATTTCAATCACCTTTTAATGAAAATTTAATTTAATTTTTGTTTATGATGTTTGACAGAAATTTTACCATTTCTACCTTTGGATTTCTTCAACTCCTTTTAAGTTTAGATTAATTCTTTTTATTTCAATTTTTTTTAAACTTGGCTTTTTACAGATAACCCCTTGATCCACCTGAAATATATTTTGGAGTATGGTATCAGGAAAGAACAACAGTGATGTTTCTCCCAAATAGCCAATTATCCCAGCATCATTTATCCAATGATTTAAAAATAAATTTAAAAACCTATCTTTTGAAGTAAATTAGACTCATAAGAAATTGCTCTGGTATACAGTTAACTCAGCTCGCCCTGCTTGATTCACCAACTTAATTGGATTTACTTGGACATCTCAAGACTTCCTTGTTACCTATGAAAGTATAGTTGTGTCTGTAACTTATAATACTTAAGCTTGAAACATTGGTGACAAAAGTCATAACATAGGGTAAAAGGCTATATAGGGCTTTGATTGTGAGGATGAAATTTGAACTTAACATTAGAGTTGCTGACTTGATCAGGAAATCTCTAATTTCAATTGCTTTTCTTAGACTAGCTCTATTACAGATAAGGTACAAATGCACAGCCAATGCTTATAGAGATACATTTAAAAATACCTAAATAGAGATATATTTATATATTGGAAAGCTCAATATTTAAGTGTCAAATTTCTCCCGGCTGGTGTGGCTCAGTGGTTGAGCGTTGACCCATGCACCAAGAGGTCGCTGGTTTGATTTCTGGTCAGGGCACATGCCCAGGTTGTGGGCCCAATCCCCAGTGGGGGGCATGCAGGAAGTGGCCAATCGATGTTCTCTCTCATCGATGTTTCTCTCTCTCCCTCTCCCTTCCTCTCTCCCTAAAATCAATAAAGAAAAAATATTTAAAAAATAAAAAGTGTCACATTTCTTCAAATTAATGCATAGATATAATGCAAAACCAATTAATATCCCAATTTGGGGGGAAATTGACAATTCTGAAATCTATATGAAGATGCAAAGGGCCTAAAGTAGCCAAAATGACTTTGAATAAACAAAGCTGGAAGATTTATGCAACCTGATTTAAAGACTACAGTACAGATCAAGAAACAAAATTGTTTTGGCTCTTCTGGGTTTTTGCATTTCAAAATTTAGAAGACTGATAATTAAATATGTAAAGCAACTAGAATTCTCATACATTGCTGGTGGAAATACGAAATGGTAAAGCAGTCTGGGTATTTCTTATAAAGTTAAACACATACTTACTATGTGACTTGGCAAATCTCCTCTTAGGTATTTACTCAAGAGAAATGAAAACATGTTCACACTAAGATGTATATGCAAATGTTGATAGCAGCTTTATTCATAATACCTAAAGCTGAAAACAACCCAGATGCCTGTCTATTTAAATAAACTGTAGTATATTCATACAATGGAATACTATTCAGTGATAAAAGAAACCCACTACTGACACATGCAACAACATGGATGGACTGCAAGAACATTATGCTAAGTGAAAGAAGTCAGACACAACAGTATGATTCTATTTATATGAAACTCTAGAGCAGTTAAAACTAACTTATTGAGACAAAGAGCCCAGGGTGAGTTAGGATTGGGGGAATTGATTACAAATGGGCATGAGGGACTTTTTCAGATGACAGAAATGTTCTATGTTCTATATTTTTATTGGGGGTGATGATTGTACAGTAGTAGCCTATGTCAAAACCTATGTAACTGTACACTTAAAATTGGTTCATTTTATTATATGTAAATTTATATCAAAGTTAATTCAAAAACCTTCAGTGAATTCCTATAGGCATTAGGATAAATCTGAAAGCAAAGAGGTCCTGTAACATCTATCCTCTACTTACCTCTCCAGCTTTATCATGAGCCAGTCTCTGCCTCATTCTCTGCCCCAGCCGTGTTGGGCTTCTGTTACTCAAGAGAACACATTATGCTCTTGATCTTAGTAGTTCCTCTTTCCTACATGCTGCTTCTTCCCAGGACTGTTACTCATTCCTTAGTTCTTCCTTAAGAAAGCCATCCTCAAAATCTTAAACTAGGATAAGACCCCTGGTATGTGCTTCACAGGCACCATTATTTTTTCACTACACTTTATATAATAATATAATAATAATTTGCTTCATTATAGATAATCATGTATAAATTATGTTTTACTCCTCTAGATTAGAAACTCCATAAAGCTAGGGATATCTATTTTGTTTACCACTCTTCTCCCAGTAACGAATATATAGGAAATCCTATATTTGCTGACAAACCAAGAAAAAAAAAAAAAAAAAACATTTAAGCCTGGTTGTTGTGGCTTAGTGGATTGAGCATTGCCCCATGGACTGAGAAGTACCAGTTCGATTCCTGTTAGGGTACATGCCCAGGTTTGTGGGCTAGATCCCCAGTAGGGGGCGTGCAGGAGGCAGCCTATTGATGTTTCTCTCTCACATAGATGTTTCTGTCTCTCAATCCCTTCCTCTCTCTTTAAAAAAAAAAAAAATCAATAAAAACATATTTTTAAAAATTCAAAAAATAAAAATCTAAAAATTCTAAATAAAATATGAGTATATTGAATTTAGCAATGTATTAAAAATGATACATGATGTTTAGGACTTATTTTAGAAATAAAGGTATTTTAGTATTTCAAAGTATACTATGTAATTGTTACGTTAATATATCCAAAGAGATAAATTATCTTCATAGATGGGAAAAGGAATTAGATGAAATTTCACAAACCTCCCAACTTAAAAAATACTTCTTAGTGAACTAGAAAAAGGATATATGTAACAGTGTAACTCTGGACTCAAGGATACCCTTTATCACTGCTAGCATGCAAAATTATTCTAGAAACATTAGCCAATGCAATAAGGCCAGGAAAAAAAAATCAGAAAATGACACAGTTATATGTAGATTATGACTTTCTATCTGAAAAACACAAGATCATTAACTGAAAAACTTTAGTATGTAAGTTCAGTAAGGTGGCCGGTTACAAAATACATGAATACATATTATAAAAGCAATGTATTTAAAACAATACTGGCATAAGAATAGGCAGATCAATGGAATAGATTAGAAGGTGTAAAAAGAGCCTTAAATTTTTCCCCATAAAAAATTACTATGAAACTGACTTTTGGAGAAGTATGGATTATTTAATTAATTATATTAGGACATTATGTACAAATAGATTCTAATATGCAACCATACATTTAAATAATATTTCATAATATTTCATTTTATATCGTTTCTTAAGGAGAGATAGTGATTGTTTTCTTTTCTGTGGTTTCCATGTTGCCCAAGCACCACACCGTATACCCCCAAGCAGGCCTTACCGGCATGGTGATCTGGATGGGTTGTCGTTCTCCACTCTTGGTTGGGGCCACACCTTCTGTATCATATGTGCCTGTATAAACAACTCTGTCCCCATCAGGCTCTTTCGACTTCAGTTCCAGTGGGACAACCACACCACCAATGGAAATGTTCCTGCAATGGACTTGAGTTGAGGACATATGGTAGGAATTAGCTTAGGTACCCTCCTTTCCTGGTCTTGACTACAACCCCAGGCAGGAACCCTACAGGGTGTGGCTAAAGGAGACATTATGATGTGGTAGGAAGTTCTGAAAGTTCAACAGGCTTGAATTCTCCACCTAACCAGTCATATGGCCTTAGACCAACTACTTAAATCTCTCTGGATTTACAGTATTCTCATTTAGAATACTTGTACCAGGCCAACTCAGACTTTATCAGTGGTCCTCCTCTTTAGTTTCTCATCTGTGTGTGTGTGTGTGTGTGTGTGTGTGTGTGTGTGTAGCTATTAAAAACTTACTTATATCCAGCCCCATCCCAAATCCCAGAGAAGGATTCAATTGGTCTGGGGTGTGGTTTGGGCACTGGTAAATTTTTTTAAGATTCTCTAGGTGATTCTAATGTGTAGGTAAGGTTGAGAACCACTAAACCAGTTCTCTAATGATTTTTTCCGTTCCAACAACAAATGATTTTTTCATGTCCCATTAGTTGGGTATTCTTCCTCAAGCCAGCCACACCACCAGAAAATCTCACTGGCATCATTTCTTTGTTAGGGTAATGGTTCTCAAAGAGTAATCCTGAACTAGCAATATCAGTATCACTTGTCAACCTATTAGAAAGCAAATTCTTAAGCCTCACTCTGGGGTGGGGCTCAGCCATCTGTGTTTTAACAAGCCCTCTAGGTGATTCTGATGTACACTCAAGTTCAAGAATCGCTGAGTTAGGGTATTGAAATCCCACTGATAAAATTAAAGTGTAACTAGAAAAAAATATTTTTGTCATTAACACAAATTCATTTGTAGGTTAGCTTGAAAAAATAGAGAACTACCCTTAAGAAAATGGCATATAGAACAGATAACTTGAGAGAAGAGGTTGCCTGGAGAGAAGGAAAAGAAAAAGTCTGGATCACATGGAGATACACAAAACATTGGGAAATGTAAGGGTAATGGATCCATGGAACCATGGGTGATGCTGACTAACAGATGGACCAGAAGCACCAGAAAAACACATACCCAGGTTTAGTCCCAGGTCCTTGTATTAGGGCCTGCCATCTAGAAGGCCAATACAAGTTTATTGAATTAATGACTATGGATGGACACTTAAGCTGTAAAAGATGTCTGGTTGGATTCAAAGCACCCCCACCCACCCCAACTCAGTATATGATATAAATGCTGGTTATTTCCGCCTTCCATGCTAGACTTCACATCATGCTTAGGTGGAGGCTGAGAGGTAAAGGACTCCACCCCTGGATACTTCCCCAAAAGCTATGAACCCTTCCACATTGACTTTCCAACCCGAGGTCTACTAGGTGCATCAACTGTGGTAGCAGGGAAGAGATAATCCCTGCCACGAATAAACTAAAAAAAAACACAAACCCATCTTTTTGTTGTAAGGATGTTGCTAATCCCAGGCACCATCACCAGGCTGAACAGACAACTCAGGAGAAAAAGAAAAACACCAGGCACAGAAAACCATCAAACTAGGCCAAGCGGAGGGGACTGCTGCTCCCCCAGCCCCTGCTCCGCAGTCACCTAAGGGCAGATGGAGGAGTGGAGAGCGTCCTCAGAGAGCTACAATAACCACCCCACCTCCGCTTTTACACATCATTCCTCAGAATTTCTCCCTCCTTCAGCTGCTGGGCAGACCGAGGCGGGAGGCCAGGGCCCGGGAGAAGAGGACCAGCATTGCGGAAGGTGAACCCCGCGGTGAGCTGCTCCCATTTGCACCACCCCGGCCGCCTGAGGGTCCCCGCGTATGGCTGGACAGAAGGGATGAGAAATTTACAGATAAAAAACAAACAAACAAACAAACAAACAAACAAACAAACAAACCCCTAAACCCCTGGCTTCCTGTCGCTCTTTTAAACATCCCACCCCTCGCTGGGTGGGGGGAAGCCAAAATAGAGGAAAGACAAGCGTAAAGCAGAGGAGAGGACCAAGGGAAAAAGGGACTTCTGACCCCACCTCCAGATCCCTCTGGGTGCGGCGCGAGCCAAGAGGGGCCCGGGAGGCTCAGGCGTCCCGGGGGCCTCGGTCCTCTGCGTGTACCCCAAGGGGGGCCGGGCACCCGCGGCGCGCACCCGCACTCACTCGACCTGCAGCGTGTTGGGCTTAATCTTCACCTCCACCTTGTAGGAGGAGCCGGTGAGCAGCTTAATGGTGCGGTTCTGGCCGAAGCGCTGCCCGTCCACCTTGAAGAATACCGGGCCATCGTTGGGCTGGATGCGCAGCGCGATGGAGAGGCGCACCAGGCCGGGCAGGTCCCCCATGGCTGGGCGCAGGCGGGCGCGGCGGCTCCGGGGGGAGGAGGAGAGCGCGGGCTGAGACCGAGCGGTGGAGCGCGGTGGGCGGAGAGGAAGCGCAAGTAGGCAGGAGGAGGCGGAGGGGAGGATGCCGCTAGTAGCCCGTGCCGTCTCGGCAGTCCGCACGGGATTTTGAAGAGCAGTCCCTGAGGCTGTGGCCTCCCGCCCCACTCAGCGAGGAAGCGAGCCTCAGGGACAGCGGCGAGGCCCCAAGCCTCCCCATCCCCCTGCTCCCCGCGTTGCGCCCTTGGCGCATCTGTGGGCTCGCTCCAGCCTGCCAGCCGCCGGTAGATCAGCGCAGCTGGGAACGAGAGAGTTAATCCTGTTTACGCACCACAATCCCCTGCAGCTAGGGGAGAGGAGAATATTTAGGCTCCTCCTAGAGCGGCGCGGTTTGGTCGATGGAGAGGATTGGGAAGAAGGGAGTAGATACTGGGGTTCAGCGACACTACATTAAGAAGCTCTCGAGACCTCGGAATCTGGATGCCTCTTAGGTCAGCAAAGGGATGTGGACAGCATTGATTGTGGATGGGATTCCCGGCAGGCAGGAGAAGGCTGAGTGGCGAAAGGGAGACTGGAAGCGAGCGGGGCAGGAAACCGCTAGCCAGTGATTTAAATTTCAGGAAATAGAAGTCTTTCCAAAGCTTAGGGGAAATGGCCGAGGGAAGGCGCAGTTCTTTCTAATGTGGACTTCAAACTACGCTGGATTAGGAACGTGCGCAAGAACAAGGGCAAGAAAAAGAAAATAAGCAATACTCAAGGAGCTACACGTTCTGTGGGTGTGCATTTTAATTATGCATATCCCTGTCTCAAGAATGACACTCTAATGAATCACACACATATATTTACAGATCCTGATGGATGAGCTATTAACCTTGTTAATAGGGGATCCTCAATAAAAGATTATTGGCAGAGCACTTGGTCGGACACCGCAGAGTTTAGATTTGCATATTAAGTGTTAATTAGAGAGACTTCAAGGCGGAAGTCGCTTGACAGACCCTGATTTTGACAGCAAGGAGAGACCAGGAGTATTAGGGCTCTATTGGGAAAGGCTTCAGATAGCGTAGAGTAAGCTTCTGCTTCAGCACCATCTAGGTGGATAGTACCAGGGCCGGTGAGCACACCTGGGGGATGGAGAAGCGGTTAGTAAGGAGGAGTGGGCAGGAACCAGTCTATCTGGTATTATTTGTTCACCCAGGTTGGTACCACTTTTCTCTAGAAATAACATCATTTGGAAAGTGATTTCCTACATTATTCTACAAAAATAAATTAACTTTAACTCTAATTCCAGAAGTTGTTTGCAATATTCCCTACACTATTCTGAATGGTATTCAGTTCTGTAGCGTTGCAAAATTTTGTGTGATTGCTTCTCTAACATTGGGCAGGTTTGCTAATCACACCAAAGTTGCTTATATAATGTGTTTTGGTTCTTTAATAAAACTTTGCTGCTTCAGATCACCAAATAATGTCTATTATAGTGTCTTCTGCAAAGGAACCTTTCAAGTATTTGCTAATTTAACCAAGTTGTTCCCTCTTAAAGGGAGGCAGCCAGACTGGAGGGAATGGCTTGAAAGTATTCCTGGCAGCAGAAGTAGTTTGAGTAGTTGTTCTACCCAGAAGCACTACAATCAGACTTGTTAAAAATCCACTCTACCACTTCCCCTGTTCTGTGAACTTGGGTTTCATAACTTCTTTTTTTTCCCCTCAATTTTTATTAATTTATTTTTGTTATAGATGTTTCTCCTTTTTCCCCCCTAGACACCCTCCTCCTCCCCAGGGTTTCATAGCTTCTTAGAAACAGTTTTCTCATCTGTAAAATGGGTCAGGGAAGCAGATGCTTTCTCTCTGATAGAGCTGTGGTAAAGAACAAATGAGAGATGCATATTTCAGTGCCTGGCTCTAATATTAGCAATTATTAATTTGAAACGCAGATGTCAGTAGAAATGTGTAAGGAGAAGAGCCAGAGGAATACAAATTAAATCAGTAATATCAAAACTATTTTGGCTTATCAGCTTGGCAAATATTTTCACTATATTTATAATTAGTTTTATTATAAAGGATTCAAGTTAGGAGGACCAGCCAAATGAAGACACACGTAGGGCAAGGTCTGGGAGGAAATACAGAGTTGGCAAATATTTTAAAGACTTAAAATTCAGTGTTGGCAAGATGTAGGGAAATCAGTACCATTATAAGTTGATAGAAAAATATAACTGCTACAATCTTGTATTAGAAGTAATCTGAGGAATTTATTAAAAGTTTAAAATTATATATATATATATCCCTTGAATCAGTGATTCTACTTTTAAAAATCTACCCTTCAGAAGAAATAAAGGCATCATTACCCTGGATATGTGTAATATGGGTGTTTATTGCAACATTGATTATAAAAATGAAAACAAAGCATAAACTGGATATCAAAAATAAATGGCTGAATAAGTTCTTATATGGCCATACTATAGAATTTATGCCACTTGTTAAAATAATAAATTATATGGCATATCGACAAACACATATGCTAAAACTGTTAATGATAAAAGTGGTTGTGGCTACATTGTGGTAAACTGTGGAAGCCCAATGACAGGCATTTTTGTCTATTTTGTTCGTTGCTGTATCCCCAGCCTGGTACATGGTAGCACTCCACAAATATTTGTTAAATTGAATTCCTGTCCTTGTTTTAAATATGTTCATATGAACGTTCTTCCATATCTTGAAAAGTAATTAGTTAGGTTTATATGATTTATCTGGAATAATGTAAAGAGAAAAAATATAATTGTAAAGAATATTTACAGTATGATGGTATTTTAAAACACTTAAAAATTTAAAACCATATAAATTTGTATATATTTTTATTAACAATTTTAAAAAGCATTAGAGATACACAGAAGACAATGGTTATTCTGGTGGATGGGGACTGGAAAGAAGGTGATACTCTTTTGGAATCATTGTAAAGTCTTTTTTGAAATTTTACTTTTTTCTCAGCTTTTTGTTTAGCAGTCCCACAGTCTCAAACCAGCTTCTACCTGTGAATTGAAGAAAATGTTGGACATGGAGTAGGATGACTTCAGTTTGAAGTCTGGCTCAGCTACTAATTGTTTTCTTTATGCAAAGCACTTAAAATCTTTGCATTTTAATTTTCATTATTGTAAAATGGGAATTAAAACACTTCCTTCTCAATATTGTGAGAATTAAATGAAGAAATGAAAAGTGTTTAAAAAATTACTTTTCAAATATGAGGTGTAACTAATGCTAGGTGATATGTATTAGAAACAACATTTTCAGAACCATAAAATGCAACTCTTAAAATAAAGTTAATAAATGTAAAAGTAACTGGACAGTTTCTCATCAGTGATACAAATATGCAACAAATCTGTATATGGAGTCTAATGGATCTGTATTTATATCCCAATGCTGCTGAGTACAAGCTGGGTGACCTTGAACAAGCCACCCTACTTAGTCTCTCAGGGCCCTAGTGTTTTCATTAGTAAAATGATAATGGGAACATATCTACTGCTCATAGAACCAAATGAGATTACATAAAACACACAAGAGTTTTAGTCACATATAAGCTCAATATATTGTGCATTTGCAAATATACTTAATGTATATTTGAAGGTGTCTAGTACTTTTACTTCAAACTGATGATCTTAAACATTGTCTGTCAACAGGGCAAGCATTATTATCATTCTTTTGGAAATTGGTAAATTAAGCCCAAATGAATTGACAGAGGAATTAGGCTAATAACATTCCATGTTCACTGCCCCAGTCTCTACGGTGAATGCATATTATAGACTTCAAAAAGTAATCAGTGTAATGACATAGGACATTTTGTGTATGTATGTGTGTGTGTGTGTGTGTGTGTGTGTGTGTACATACAGGGGTGGGCAAAAGTAGGTTAAATATCAGCCATCATTACCTAGAAGATAAATCATAAGTAAGGATAAAAAATAATAATACAAATAAATAATACAATAATAAAGAAATAATAATACAGGAATAAACTCTTTCATGTACTCATAACAGTAAACCTACTTTTGCATACCTCTGTATATGTAAAATCCAAACCCAGTATACTTTACTTTCTTTTTCATTCACTCCATCTCATAAGAGCACTTAAAAAAATTTTTTTTTCTTTATTGATTTTTAGAGAGAGAGAAAGGGAGAAGGAAACAGAGAGACAGAAACATTGATGAGAGAGAACATTGATTGGCCGCCTCCTGCATGCCTCCCAGTGGGGGTTTGGCACATAACCTGGGCATGTGCCCTGACCAGGAATCAAACTGGCAACCTCCTGGTGCATGGGTTGATGCTCAACCACTGAGCCACACCAGTTGGGCTAGGAGCACTTTTTTTTTATAGGAATTTTTAATGATCTCTTGAAAGTTTATTTTACATTTAGAGTTCTTCAATCAATTAAGAAACAAATTGAATAAAGGAAGATAGAGCATCTGAATATTTCTCACATCCTGACCCCAGCTCTCTTCCCAGCATACACATATGTGCCCACATGCTCAGATGCCTCAAATATCTTCAAACTGAAACAGAATACACAATCCCTATTCTTCTCTAAATGTATATAAGGTATTTGTGGACATTATGAAATTCTCATGTTCTGAAATCACAAAATACAGTGAGACAATTTCCTGTTAATGATGTCTGGCCTGGCTCCAAGCTTGACTGGATCATGTGATTGGCTCCGTTATTTTCTTTGTTTTCCTGCCTTATGCTTTACAAAGTGTCATCTTAAATAATCACAGGACCTATAATACTGATGAGTAAGAAGCCATAAACAGTGGAATAGATTGTTCATTATAAAGGAAAATCAAGTGACCGATCGAAAATCAAAGCAAAGTTCTCAAACATAAAACTGTCACTTAAAGCACAGTGTGCTGCCCAAAAACAAAAAGATACTGAAAAGTGTGCATGAGGAGAGAGAGATGGGGAGTTAACAGGTTAGCAAGCAGCAAATAAACTTTTTTTTCTCTCTTGAGATGGAAAGATGCTATTAAAACACTAGATTCTGAAAATCTGACCAATGTTTTGTGGAAAATAATGTCAGGGAATTTTCCCCCTCTTTTTTTTTTTTTTTTTTTTTTTTTAATTATGTGACACAGACATTCCAAAGGTGGGGGTTAAGTCTCGGTTTCAAGGAGTGTCTGAGTACAGCAGGGTTCATGGACTGGGCAGCCAGACAAAGGATTGGGTTTTGAGTCAGAGCAGAGGGGTCTTGAGAGCTGCAATATATGCAGAAGGGTTGGTGTTAGGAACCCAGCAGATCTCGGTCTAACATAGGTACTGTTTTCCTTATCTATGGATGTGTAAAAAATTACCTTAAAACTTAGCAGCTGAAAACCAATATACATTTATTATCTTACCATTTCTGGGAGTTAGGAGCCCAGGAGAGTTTAACTGGATGATTTTGGTGCAGTCTCAAGCATTTAAGCTGTTAGCCAAGGTTACAATGTTCTGAAGGTTTGATTGAGGTGGAGGGTCTGCTTCCAAGCTCACTCACATGGGTGTTGTCAGGAGGCCTCAGTTCCTTTCTGACTGTTGGCTGAAGGCTTCAGTTCCTTGCCCTGTGGGCCTCACTACATAACATGGCAGAGATCCAAAACAGAAACTGCAGTCTTTATAACCTTATCTTGGACGTGACATACCATCACCACTGCCATATGCTATTGTGATAAGCGAGGGAACTTCACAAGGGGTGACTGAGGTAGGTATCACTGGGGGCCAACTTAGAGGCTAGGTACCACAGGTTCAAAAGCATTTATTAATAAATGCTCCCTAGTAAATGTCAGGTCAAATCTGAAATCTTTCCGTGAAGGGAGCCCAAAAGCATAGGCATATTTTTGTTTGAACAAATAGCTTTTTTTTTTTAGTGGTCTCTACACCACAGAAATTTAAAACTGGGTCAGCAAAGTATAGCCCTTGGACCAAATTTGATTCTGACGATTTGTGTATGTCTCATGAACTAAGAATGGTTTTACATTTTTAAATGGTTGGGAAAATAAAAAAGTATAATTATATTTAATGACAGGTGAAAATTACATAATTCAGATTTCAGTGTGCATAAATAAAGTTTTATTGGAACACAGCTATACTCATTTGTTGAGGTTTTGCCTGTGGCTGCTCTTGTAGTAAAACGGCAGAGCTGAGTAATTGCAACAGAGACTAAAGCCCTCAAATTCTAAAATATTTATAATTTGGCTCTTAAAAGTTTGCCAACCCCTGACTTAAAAGGACATTTTAAATAAATTTAAAATAATATCCTTGTTACTTATAAATGAGAAAAGAGCCCTGGCCGTTTTGGCTCAGTGGTTAGAGCGTCGGCCCGCAGACCAGAGAAAAGATAGGAAGAATTTTTTTATTGATAATTGAGTATGTCATAGGGATTAATATTTGTGCAAATGCAAATTAATGTCTGTGTAGTGAAACAATGAATCTTACAGGCACTCTGATATTGCTGCATTCATTTAGCATATATCCATTTCAGGTATTGAATGAACAATGTGCGGTACCTTAATAGATAATGGAAGACTTTATCAAACACTTTTGGTATTCGATGAGAACGAATTCTCTTCATTTGTTGTATTAACAGATATTTAATCTTTAAATTGTCAGATATTTGTATAAATTACCTTTTTTCATATATATGCTACAGAAAAATCAGAATATAATGACAAGGAAAACTATCTACAATTCTATTTACCCCATGGAATATAATCACTATATATTTTAGTGTATATTTTATACTGTTATTTTAGTATATTGTGTATGTGCATCTGTCTATCTATCTATCTATCTATCTATCTATCTATCTATCTATCATCTATCTATCTACCTCCCTACTTATCTATCTACCTACAGAGAGAGAATCTATAGAACTTCCTCGAGCTTTTAGTTTGATATAGTGTATTTTATATATTCAAAAGAGTAATACAGTATTTATGTAATGTTCCCCTAATACATTTTGACTGTTTCCTCAAAACTAATATTAATATTGCCAAGTGCACTAGTTATTCAATAAATGAATGTTCTCATAAGTATTGAGAAATACTATATTAGATACACATCTTAAGATATTGCCTGTTATGTGTCACTCGTTGAGGGTACAGAACAGATTCACACCATCTACCATTTACTTTTTTGTTATCCTCTCTGGAGGATATTTTTCCATTTATTTTCAGATAGAGTGGGAGGGAGGGAGGGAGATAGAGAGATAGAGAGATAGAGAGAGAGAGAGAGAGAGAGAGAAACATCGATGTGAGAGAGACACATTGATCGGTTGCCTCCTGCACGACCTCCACCAGGGCCGGGGACTGAACCACAACCAAGGTACGAGTCCTTGACAGAAATTTAACCCGAAACTCTGTGGTCTGAAGGCCTATGCTCTAACCGCTGAAAATTCTTTTTCTCCAGATATTGTAAGGACTCCACCCCCAGCACACAGTGGGGAAAGTGACCCCCACTTCATCTGATAACAAAAGGATAATCAAGCTATTTTTACAAACAGGATCAGAGATGAAGATGGGACCAAGCACCCCGGATGCACTTTTTTTTTTTTTTATCCTCACCCGAGGACATTCTTCCACTTTTTGTTCAGACAGAGTGGGAGGGAGAGAGAGGAAGAGAGAGAGAGAAACATCGACGTGAAAGGGACACATCGAGTGGCCGCCTCCCACATGACCCAACCAGGGCCAGGGACAAACTGCAACCGAGGTACGCGCCCTTAGCGGGAACTGAACCCCGGTCTCTCCGGACCGCAGGCCGACACTCTAACCGCTGAGCCAAACCGGCCAGGGCTTGGATGCATTTTTTACAACTGAGCTTATTCAGTTTAGATTTGACTTTTGGGAGGAGTTAATGAAAAAAGTTGAGACAGGAAATATATGGCTTGTTTAATCTGATAAAAATAAGCAAACATTTTTCTAAAGAGACAAGTTTTTTTCTGGCACTGAATTTAAGGAGAAATTTTGTATGTGTGTGGGTTCTTGTTCAAGGTACACTGAGTAATTTAATAAACATTTTAAAATGTGGTTTTGCAAAAGACAGAATGTTCTTCAAATGAATTTTTATATTAGTATGTTGTAGAAACTAAGAGACTTTACATTACATCTTAGCAAAGCGAAGACATCTGCATGAGACCAAAATAATAAGATGAAGTAAGTTCCATTCTCCAGATATTACCTAATGTAGGTAACAGATCCTAGCTCTCTCTCTCACCTACCTCAGAGCCAAATTAAGAATTTCACTACCAAAGTGGATCCAAATTCTTTTTTTTTTTTACAATGGACCAACATATTTGTGGTTAGTTTATTATCCATATTCCTCACCAAACAGCAGAAACTTAATCAAACTCATCCAGTAGAGTTTTCTTCCTCTTTCCAGTTACCTATTTCTCTTTCCCAAATTGTTACAAGTCCTCTCTGTGGTCCAGGGTTAGCCTTTGTCCTCAACTGACGATAATCCAGCTCTTGTCTTCCTTATTAAAAACAAGACAAAGCAAAACAAAACAACAACAATTAGAAAACAACAACAAGGAAAACAAAAGCTTGGTTTGGTTAGTGGAATCATTTCCATTTATTGTGAAATCACAAAGATGAAGTACATCAAAAGAGATATAAAATATACTCAGGTGGTTATGAAAAAGAATTTAAAATCCAGTGAGACCCAATAGCAGCAATCCATTTCCAAAAATGTATCACAGATGTGGGGGAAGAATCAAATATCTACTAGCGGTAGAATTAATACATTTTATTTATTTATTTATTTGGTTTTAGTCAAACTTTTATTTGTATTCTATAGTTGCTTAACACACACTTAAATAGTCTTATTCAGGGAGGGAGGAAGGGAGGTTCTGTAGATTCCCAAGGAAATGTCAGAAAGGCGAAATGTGGCCAGCACTATCCATTTGTTTGGGTTTGCTGTGTGAATAGCACTTTCTTTACATAAGCATCTCATGTCAGGTTTTTCATACTGAGACCATTTGAGATTTCAGTTTGAAGACAGTATGACATCCTAGGAGTAGTGTACCCGACCACCCTCTAATAGCCAGCTTGTTCGTATAGGCAGAGGGATTCATGTCTCCATTTTATTTTATTTTTTGTTAATCTTCACTGAGAATATTTTTTCCATTGACTTTTCGAGAGAATGAAGGAGGGGGTGAGAAAGAGAGAGAAACATCCCTCAGGGGATCGAACCTGCAACCCAGGTAGGTGCTCATAATTGGGAATCAAACCCGCAACCCTTTGGTGAGCCGGTGGATGCTCTAACCACTGAAGCCACACTCATCTCTCCATTTTAGATGACTAGATGTTTGTAGAAGATCTTAGAATGCTTGCCTCACTTACTGGGGAAAAAATTAGAAAGTGGCCCTTAAGGACACTTTACTTGGAAAATGACAACAATAGTACACAAGCCAAGCCTTAAAACATTTAACATTTGTTCGTTGAAAGCAATGGCATAAGATTCAACGTGATTTACTTTTCTCCTCACAAGAACATAAAAATTATGGAAGGGGAACTTAACAGGAAATTCAAAAATAGTAACACAGTTTTTTTCTTTTTGCAGTCCTTGGGTTGTTATGACAGAGTAGTTTCCACTTTTTGCTTGTTTCTTTGAACAGGGATTTTGGTCCGGAGTTTTGTTTTTAACGTCTGCTTCTGGCTCCCCCTCTGTCAGATCCGCTTCCTCTGCAGCCACCACCCCCTGGTGCTCGGGGGCTGGAACTGCTGTAGGAGTCACCTGGCGGAGGGTACTCCCTCTCCACTGAATGGGGACTCCCTCCTTCTTGTCTGCCAACCTGATCATGACCACTTGAAAAGAGATCACTTTGGCCTGAGTAACTATCTGGACTTCCACCCTTCCTGTCATGGGAGCTACTGTAATTACCACAGTGACTGCTTCCTGTGTGTGGAGCATCACCTGCGTTACCGTAACTGTCAGATGTTACGGTAACATCTTGGATAAGCAGGATAGTCACCATCATGACCATAGCCATGTCTATCACTATAACCTCTTGATGGATAGTGAGCTGGAATGACCATAATCACGATAAGTATAAAATCTCTTGGTGGTGGTGCATAATCTCTTGTGTCAGGAGAATTTGGGTAATCTCTGCGTGAATAGCTGTCTTTAGTAGAATACCCATTATCTCTTGGGACAAATAATCATCTTTACGGGAAGGTAGGGGTTCCCCTCGGGGTGGGCCTCCATAACCATCTGTCCCACGTGATACAAGCGCTCTTCCTCCCATTCCACTGCTGCTGCGAACTGGTCCTGAAGGAGCAGATCTTTGAGGAGGAGGACCCCCACTTCTCAGTGGTGGTCCTGTTTTTACTGAAAGTGGGTCCCTGGAAGAAATCGTGTTAAAATTCATGGAATAACCACTATTGTTCATGTGCCCTCCACGTGAGGTCCCCTGGTTCCTCCACTTCCTCCTCTTCCTCCTCTAAGGCCTCTTGGAGGGCTTCTGCTTCTTGGAGGCGGAGGTGGTCCGTGTCTACCACTTTCAAATGATGATTTGGTGGCTTGTTCTACCATCATGGCTTTGCCAACTAAGGACTTTCCATTCATGTCTCTGGCTGCTTCTTAGCATCTGCAGGGCTTTCAAAAATGACAAAAGCAAATCTTCTTGACTTGTTGATTTCATGATCTTTCATCAAGAGTACTTCCACTATTAGTCCATATTTGCTAAGTACTGCTTCAAGGGCTTTCTCATTTGTTTCTGTATTGAGGCCAGCAATGAAAAGCTTTCCTGGGTGATCAGCTTTAACCATTTCCCCCTTGATGAGAGTCATAGTTTAGTGGGGTGGCAGTTTCAAGCTCCTATGAGCTCACGGGCCTTCCCAGCGGCTCAGTGCCAGGGAGGTCCTCCGGCTCCAAAGGAAAGAGAGAACCCACTGAAAGTACCGTGCAACAAACAAATGGATATATTTTAAACAACAGACTACTATTTCAATGAAAACGTACCATTTAGAGTTATATGAAATAATATAAATGCATCTTTCAATACTAAACAAAAGAAATAACATCCTCAAGAATATGGATAATAGGATTCCATATAGTTCTAAAACAAGCAAAATTAAGCTACAACAATCAAAACAGTTTGGTGTTGGCATAAAGGCAGACACATAGACCAATGGAATAGAATAGAATAGAACTCCCAGAAATAAATCCTTGCATAGATGGTCAAATGATTTTCAACAAAGGTGCAAAGACCCTTCAGTGGGGGAAAGGTCAGTCTTTCCAACAAATAGTGTTGTCAATTCTGGTGTCCGCATGCAAACAACAACAACAACCCTTACCTCACACCATATAAAAAAATTAACTGAAAATGGATCAAGACCTAAATTAAAGACCTAAAAGTATAAAACTCTTAGAAGAAAACATAGGGGAAAAGCTTTATGACACTGAGTTTGGCAATGATTTCTTGGATGTAACACCGAATACACAGGCAATAAAAGTAAAAATAAGAAAATTGGACTACATCAAAATTAAAAACTTCTCTGCATCAAAGGGCACAGTCACTCGTGTAAAAAGGCAACCTATGGAATGGGAGAAACTATTTGTAAATCCTATATCTGGTAAGGCTTAATATCCAGACTATATAACAAATTTCTACAACTCAACAACAAAAAACCAAATAACTACTTAAAAATGGACAAAGGACTCAAACATTTCTCCATGGAAGATATACAAATAACCAACAAGCACATGAAAAGATGCTGAACATCACTAATCATTAGGGAAATGCAAACCAAAATCATAATGAGGTATCACCTCACATCCAGTATGATGGCCGGTATTAAAATAAATAAATAAATAAATAAATAAATAAATAAATAAATAAATAAATAAATAAATAAAAAGACAGAAAACAAGTGTTGATGAAGATGTGGAAAAATTGGAACTCTTGTGTACTGTTGGTAGAAATGTACAATGGTGCACCCTCTATAGAAAATAGTATGGTGTTTCCTCAAGAAAAAAAAAAATAGAATTACCATATGGCCCAGCAATATTACTTATGAGTATATATCTAAAATAATTGAAAGCAGTGTCTTGAAGAGATAATTGTACAATAATGTTCATAGCAGCATTATTCACAATAGCCAAAAGGTGGAAGCAACCCAAATGTTTATTGACAGATAGTTAAACAAAAATTGGCATATACATACAAAGGAATGTTATTTGTCCTTAAAAAGGAAGAAAATTCTGACACATTTGACAACACAGATGAATCTTGAGGACATTATAGCATGTGAGAAATAAGCTAGTCAAAAAAAGACAAATGTATGATTTCACTTACTCATAGAAACAGAAAGTATGGTAGTTACCAAGGGGTGAGTGGAGGGGAAATGGGAGTTGTTTAATGGGTATAAAGTTTCAGTTTGCAAGATTAAATGTTCTGGAGCTCTGTTACACAACAATGCGAGTATACTTAATACTACTGAGCTGTACACTTAGAAATAATTAAGATGGACATTTGTATGATACATGTCTTTTACCACAACTAAGAAATTTGAAAAACAAGCAAAATTACTATACTGGTTAGAGATACACTTCTATGTGTGCATTTATATGATCATTTAAATGATAAAGGAAAGCAGAAAATGATTATCCTGCAGTCCAGAGAGCAGTGATCTCTGGGAGAGATGACATACGAATTTGCATGGATAATGTCTGAATGTACACTCACAAAAGCTAAATACCGTAGGAGCAGAGATAGGAGAATGTGGGCCTTGTCACTAGGTGGACCTGGGTTTCACTCTTAGCTTTGGCACTTATTAGACTGTAGAGAGTTTCTTAGTCTTTCTGAGCCTCAATTTTCCCTTCAACAAAATGGAGATAATGATACCTGCCTTGGATGCACAGACTAGGTGTTTTATAAACATAGCTATACAGAGGAGGCCATGGGGATTGAGAGGAGACAGAAGTCTGGGCTGGATTCTGAGGGATGGATAGGATGCTTTCTCTGACTTGCTTTTCACCTGCTTTTTTGTTGCTCTGACAAAGTATGCATCCCTCCCCGACTGCCTGCCTTTGCTGTTACCATGGTGATCCAGGTTCTATTTAGCAGGAGTTAGTGATAGGACAGAGTGTTTTTGCAATTTGTGAAATCTCACTCTCTAAAATAAGGACCAAACAGTCACAGCAGCAGTGACAACGTGTGTTGGGCAAAATTTCTGCCACCTCTCAATCACACAGTAAGTACAGAACACACTGCCAGCCTGGGGTGGTGCCAGGTCCCGGGTATCCGGGTTATGAGGGACAGCGGTCATCTGAACTGATAAGAGACAGCAGTTGAAGATTGCTGTTGGCGTTTCAGTTTCCTTTCCCTTCAGTTTCTTTTCTACGCCTCATGCCGTTATGTTCTGCCCCTTTCTACCATCAAACACCTGCTCTCAGATCATTTGTTTTGAGTTGACACAGAAGTGGGCATTAAAATAGAGATTCTCATCCTTTATTTCAGAAAACCTTTTACTATAAAAAATTTCAAATGAAAAGTAGACAGTACTCATCACCCAACTTCAATAATTATCAATTCATGGCTAATGTATATATCTTTGTATATGCATTGAAATGTACATATATTTCATCCTCACCTGTATTTTTGCCACAAATTCCAGAAATTATATCACTTAGTCCATAAAGATATTAATAGAACCTCTAAAAGGTAAGAATTGGTGTTGTTGTTTGTGTGTTTAAAATGACCACAGAACCGTTTAAATTGACCTTGGATAAACTTGATCACTCTTCAATAAGTTGTGAAGAATAAAAACGACTTCTACTTTTTCCTTGCATGAAGGTTTAAGGGCAACAAGAATTTCCATTTTGTACTAAACAACTAGAAAATTGAACAAAATCTATGTAACAACTATTTTCTTTCTTTCTTTTTTTTTTTTTTTCCTTTGGTTAATCCTCACCCGAGGATATTTTTCCGTTGATTTTTAGATGGAGTGGAAGGGAGGGAGGAAGAGAGAAAGGATCGAGAGAGAGAGAAATATCGATGTGAGAGAGACACATTGATTGGTTGCCTCCCACACGACCCAGACCAGAGCCAGGGATCAAACCTGCAACCCAGGCACATACCCTTGATCAGGAATCAAACCCAAGACCCTTCAATCCACAGGCTGATGCTCTAACCATTGAGTCAAACTGGCCAGGGCTGTAACAACTATTTTCAGATGGTAGAATGCAGGCAGTATAAGACTGTGAGCCTGAGAGGACTGAAATAAATGCTTTAGGCTATATTATTGTCCAATCTCTATCCTGGTGGGATCAGTAAGAGTCTATGTTGCTTGATACCTGACTATCTACTGCATACCACCTCCAGCTTCTTCTTCCATTCAGCCCCCCCCCTTTTTTTGGTGTGGCATGCCCCTCAGAGCACCTAGAATGCTATACTTCTGGAAGCAGATAGATGATGAAGATATCCAGTAACGCCTGCTGTAATAATTGTCCAATTCAAAATCATTATTACGATATACAAAAATCATTATAATACACAACCTTGATTACTCATTTATATATTTACATATATGGTAAAGCAGTCCATAGCTGTTTTCCAAGAAAAAAAATCTGTGTTCCAGTTTTAAAAATAAATTCTATAACCATCAAATGCTAATATATTCATCTACTGAAGTGTGAATTACTTGTGCATTCTAGCAGAGCTAGCCTGTGCAAATAGAAGTGACATTATTTTACACAAATGGTAACATGCAGTGCTACTATTGTGCACCTTGCTCTTTTTAACAATATGGGATTCATTCATCCATTCATTTATCATTTAATGTTATTTCTAGAGTTTCTAACAAGTGCCAGGCCCATTCTAGATGCTGGGGATGCAGCCTGCCTTTTGGCGCATTACCCTGAAAGTAGTAGTTACAGGTTCAGACTGCAAATCCACCTAGGAGGATCCAGTGGGACTGAGTCTAGCACTGAGTTCACACTACAGAAACAGGTCTGGTGAAACAGCATGTAAAGAATCTTTGGTCTCATCGGTGATTCAGCAACTCCACACAGAGAGTGCAAAGGAGTTTCTGTGACCGAGGTCGAAGTAAATGAGATTCATCTTGAAACAGAGAATGCACTGTCCTAGTTCCCTACCTGTCTTTTTGTATGATTCTAGTTACATAGTCCCAAGGCTTGATTTCCCAGTAAACAAGACAGTAACCAACTCATGGTAAGCAGTAGTCTCCATTTCTGCAAACAGGACTATCTCCCCCAGTGGAACTGCTGCTCACCCTTTACTCACGTACGTATGCATTCTAGGGGGGGAGACGGGCAAAACAAGTAGGCATAGCATAAGGACAGTATTGGTAAATGCTATGATGACCAATAAAGGAGAAAGAGATAGTGGGAGATGCTATTTTATACCTTAGTGAGAGGAATCCTTGTTTATTTATCATTTGCACACAGGTAAGTATAGCCATAGGAGTTTTGCTCAGAAGCAGATTTGCTGGGTCAAAGAATATGTGAATTTGTAATTTTGATAAATATTGTCAAATTTCCTTCTGTAAAGTTTGGTCTACTTTACACTCCCACCAGCCAGCCATGTGCCTATTTCTTACATCTTTGTCAGCACAGGGTGCAATTTAAGTTTGGAGTCTGAGCCATCTGATATGTAAAGAATAGAATCTCATCATTCCTTTGTGATTCCTTTTTAAAAAAGTTTTTTTTCTTTATTGTTTAAAGACAGAGGAAGGGAGAGGGAGAGAGAAATGGAAACATCAATGAGAGAGAACATCAATTAGCCACCTCCTGCATGCCCGCCACTGGGGATTTGGCCCACAACCTGGGCATGTGTTCTGACCAGGAATCGAAACGGTGGGTCGACGCTCAACCACTGAGCCACACCCGCCAGGCTGTGATCCTTTTATTATTAAATGGGTTCACACACTTTTTATAACTTTAAGAATCATTTGAACTCCCTTTTCTGTGAACTGTTAGTTCATGTCTTTTACCCATTTTCTATTGCCTTTATTGTATTTCCTCATATGAATTATTATTGCATCAGAGAAATAAGCCTTTTGGTCCTGGCCAGGTGGCTCAGTTGGTTGGAGCACCATCCCATACACCAAAAGGTCGTGGGTTCAATTCTGTTCAGGCACATACCTAGGTTGTGAGTTTGATCCCATGGTCGGGGTGCATATGGGAGGCAACTGATCAATGTTTCTCTCTCACATCAACCTTTCTCTCTCTCTCTTCTTCTTTTCCCTCTCTCTAAAATCAATAAAAACATATCCCTGGGTGAGGATAAAAAAAAGAAATAAGCCTTTTGTCTCCTATGGAAACGGTGCCTCTTTTTCAGGGCTGATGTGAATCTAATGGTCGATTTCCCTTGGCTGCCCAGCACCACAGCCCAGGTATTGTATGGAGCTTGCAGGCTCTGGAATGAGACACACCTGGATTGAATCCCAGCCCACTGTCCTTCTGAGCTGAGCTGCTTTGGGCAAGTCATTTAACTTCTCTGTGCTTCCGGCCTCATTTGTAAGACACAAGTAATAATAATAGCTGCCTCTTTAAATTAGGATCATTAGATGAGATTAAAAATAAGTGAAGAATTTGGCACAAAGCCAACATATAGTAAGCATTCAATAAATCTTAGCTATTATTATTATTTTGAATACATATTGATTAAGGTATTTATGAAGCAGGCCATTTTAAAAGCAGTTGATAGCATTTGGAAGATTAATACAAAGCATTGATCCACTGACATCTGTTTTTTTCCATAAAGAGGTGAATTATTTCTTTTGTTATTGTTCTTAATATCCTAGAAACTACAAGCTTGAAAAAGACCCAACTATCCAAAAATAAGCAAACAAATCAAATGTGACTGAATCCTATTCATTTCGTAGAATTATAGAATGGAGTTGCTGAAGGGAATTTAGATGTTAGCTGGCCCAGTTTCCCTTCCCAGAGTTATTTGGTAAATATGAAAATAAACCCAAATTTTAACTTTTTTTTCCCTATAAATGTCTTTTAAAGAAATGGGAAGTTTGTTTGAATCAGAATGAAATATACACTTTTCAAAACACTAAAGTGTTGAAATATTTTCAGATCAAATTATGATCTGATATTTCATTTAGTTTAAATTCTGTTTGGGAAACCATTGATTAATCTGTTTATATTTTGGACTATAATCCAATACTACTTTATTTTATTGCTCAAACTGTTCCAGCTTTGGCCATTGGGTTCTTTCAGTTGGCTCCTATGTCCCTTTGACATAACCCATCATTGTGTTTTATTATTTTTTTAATTAAAAATATTCTTAGCATTCCCTTACTTTATGGCACTACAAGGTGCTCCAGGCTCATCTTGTATATTTCCTGCCCCGAGAATCATCTATTTTTCTAAAGAGCCTTAATTCCTTTTGTTGGAGAATAGTATATCAAGATCTGGGCACTCGTTATGTGTCTTAATCCATGCAGGCTGCTATAACAAACTACCACAAACTGAGTGGTTTATAACAACAGAAATGTATTTATCATGGTTCTGGAGGTAAGAAGTCCAAGATCAGGGTGTCAGCATAGTTGGGTCCTGGTGAGGGCCTTCTTCTGGGTTGCAAACTGCCGTCTTCTTATTGTATCCCCACGTGACAAAAGAGCAGAGAGAAAGAAAGGAAGCTGTCTCCTGTCTTTTTGTGAGGGCACTAATCCCATTCACCAGGGCTCCACCCTCAAGGTCTAACCACCTCCCAAGGGCCCCATCTCCTAATACCATCACACTGGGGACTAGGATTTCAACATATGAATTGAAGGGGAGGGGCATAAATATTCAGTCCATATCATTGTGCCTGTTATTACCAGGGTGTTGTTGCTTCTAGGCCCTGTCAGCTGACAAAGCAAGGAAATATATGTGGAAATGTTTTCTTTGAAGCAAATGGGCATATGTCTGTTCATACTTTTATATTTCTTTTATCATTTCCATGTGAATTTTGTGACTGTGTCCCTGTTGGGAGGGAGTTACTCAGTATGTTGGCTGGGTTTCCCATTTTGAGCCTGAGGCCCATTGGGCACCAACTAGATGTTATCTAATGGGTTTACATGAATTAAACACTTAAGGCTCTCCTTTCGTTGAGAGAGAATTTTCCGGGCATCTCTTGTGTTTCTCTATAAATGCAAGTAGAGGCACTAGTTTTTCATGGATGTTTGTTTAGTAAACAACTGCCTTGGGAAATGTTGTATCTCCTTCCAGAGCAAGGGCAGATTTGTTTTCTATCCATTCTAAAACGAACAATGTCTCCCTCTGAGGCGAAATTCAGGCAGGTTTGCTTGCAGCCCATTATAAAAGATCCCTGTTCCCTAAGCTCAGGGCTCCTCAGCTGTGATGCAAACCTCTGGCATGTGCCGCATCCTTCTAGGCCTCTCCACCCTGCCTCATAGCATTTGGGGGCAAGAGAAAGAATACAAGCATGAAGCTTAATCTGCTTACAGTGTTGTGAGTAACAATGTCCTTTGTCCCATCGTAATGTCCAGATGTCTTGGGTCTTCTGTCAGCTTTCATGAACCTGTGGCAGACTAACTTGTTAGCTTGCAAGTAGGGTAAACCTCAGACTCATCACAGGTTTTGACACTTTTCCGTTAATTTAGGTTCAGCACTAGCAATATTCTGATATTTCTCAGAAAAATATAAGGTATTTTTTGAGTTCCCAATACTAAAGTATACATTAAAAAATTTTTAATTTAAAAATAAAATTAAGCCCAGTCAGTGTGGCTCAGTGGTTGAGCGTCAACCCACGCACCAAGAGGTCGCCGGTTCGATTACCAGTCAGGTCACATGCCCAGGTTGTGGGTCCAATCCCCAGTGGGGGGCATGCAGGAGGCGGCCAATCAATGTTCTCTCTCATCGATGTTTCTCTCTCTCTCTCCCTCTCCCTTTCTCTTTCTCTAAAATCAATAAAGAAATAAAAATTTAAAAATACTTAAAAATAAAATTATGACTCTCATATAATACAATGAAAATTGTATTTAGCTCATGAATTAAAGAGAGAACCAGCCAGAAGTCACAACCAATTCAAAGGAGAAGTCAAAGACAAATTTACACGGAGTAGAAGAATGTTAAAATCAATTCACAAATGGGCAATACCTGTTGTTTTCCTTTGGGGGTGGAGTTGGTAGGGGAGTGGAGTGGAGTCTTGTTGAACCTCCATCAGATAGAATTTATTTGCATGTCTACAGACGACAATGATTTGCATTGCCATCCATTATCCACAATTTCCTGAACTGTAAAATAATTCAAATACAAGGAAAAACACAAACTCCATAGAATCAGATAACCTGTAAATGTGTGCTGTAAATGAAGCATAGTTTTGCATTGGAGACATGCAATAACCTTTTTACTTTTTATTTTTTATAATTTTTAATAATAACACCCATTTCTAGGAAAGAACACCTCCCTCAACATCAGTTCTGCACTGTTTCTGGTTTATAATACACTTCCAAACAGCAAAAATTTGCAAATATGTGCAAATATTATGGTCCATTTATAGTCCTGCTTAGTCATCATCTTCCTCTTCTTCTTCCTCTTCCTCAAAGCTATCTTCAAAGCCCTCGCTGTCCTCCTGGTCTTCATCCCCCTCTATTGCTGCATCTCACTGTGGGTGATTTTCTGGCACAGGCTTAGCCTCGTGAACTTCCAACTTCAAAGGTTTTATCTGATCCAAACCCATATAGGAGTCTGATCTCAAAAACACTGTATACTGATCATTTCCAGGCTTGCCTGGGGCAGGAAACTTCCGTTCTACCTCTTCTGTATCTTTTCATGTACACACACGATATGGCATAGATATTAATGTCTGCTCCTTTCTATCTGCGATATAAAGCCACCACCATTCTTGTTTTTCCTCGGGAAAGTAAAGGCTATAAACAGGATGTGTTATCTTTGATTTGGTTTCCAGTAGAGCTCTCTCCTTTCGCTGTATACTTTGTTGTAATTCTTGCCACGCTGCTTCATCATCTTTGTTTTGCTTTTCATCTTGCTCTCTATCAGAGTCTCTGTCACTACCATCCTCTTTTTCACTCTGGGAGTCTCTATTGGTTTCCTCTTCTTCAGAATCACTGCCTTTGTCAGAAATTTCTTCTTCATCTTCCTTTACTACAGCTTCATTCCCGATGACTCCATTTGCTTGCTTCTGTTTCTGTTGCTTTGCTTGTGATAAGAGCGCAGGTACGGGTTTCTTCTCAGTTTTCTTTCTTTTCTTTTTTGACTTAGTAGTTTTCTGGGATCCTTTACTCTTTTGTTGTCATCCTCCTTTTGTTCTATTCCTGTTGGAATCACCTTGCACATCTTCTGCTGGCTGTTCCTCTGCAGCACAGATGGACTGCTCCTTTTCAAATACTTCTGTCATTGTTTGCCTTGTCAATTTAACCAACACTGTCACTAGGGATCGTACTGTGATGTTGTTGCTGTCTCCATCATCCAAAACCTGTGATTCTATGTCCATAGTCACATGTGGAAAACGCCCAAGGACAGCCTTAACCTCTTCACATTTTTCATCTTCAAGGAAGTGCCGTAGATAGTAATGGTCTGCTTCTTTTTAAACACACCAAATCCTGGATAGTCTTAATTTTATACTTTCTGTGATTAGAAACCCTCCTAGGATTGTCCTCTTCAATCTGAGGGAGCTGTAGAAGGGGAGACTTAAACTGCTGAAGGCCTTGCACAGCCATCTGAGAAAGCTTCATGCAGTCTTCTAGGGATGCCGGAGCTGGAGCACGGAACTCCCTTTCTTCATGACTCCGGGCCATTATTATTACTTGGCAGATTACATGAACCATTTATTGAAGTAGGGCAGGGCATTTTTTTCAGCATTAATTGACATGCAGTAATCTTTTTTGCTTATTCCAAAGTCTTAAATTTTCCTTACACTAATAAAATGTACCATAAGAATGTTTCCAAGTAATTGATCCAACGTCGGAGAATTAAAAGGAGGAGATTTATTAAAGTAAGTCTATGCACACAAAAATTAAAAAGATATTGGAAGAGGTTCTAATGATCTGATCTGGAGATGGGATCTGACAGAGCTGAAGGGCATTTGCTTAAATTCCTGTAAGAGAAAGTCTTAAATAAGTACCTCATTCAGACAGTTCCCTCTACTGACCACTAGGTGTCGCTCAGCAGGCATGCCCTGCCGCAGCAGGAGAAGCAGGAGCCATGGCCTAGAATCCTTCCGTGGTGATGTTCCTCTGATGAACGTATTTAAGATACTTGGACAAGACATTTTACCTAGCCCAGGAACTGGCACATGGTAAGCATTCAAAATGTATTTCTTGAAATAAATTACTCAGAACACAGGGGGTTGCTTTTATGTGGTAGGCATCCAAGAAACATGGTATTTCGGAGTAAGGATTCTTTATGACCTCTGGTCACATTTGGACAAAGGGAGAAAACATTACAGTTTCAAAGTCACTTGGTTAATTAAACAAAATGAGGTCAATTTCACCATGAAATCAGACTTGGTAAATCTATGAACTGTTTCCGTGGCCTGTAAAAATACAGACATCTCAAAATACTTGTTTACATGCAGACAGGGTAAGGCATCCTTTTATTTGGTTTCCGTTTTGCTCAGGTGCCATCAAATGTTGATTTTCCACTCCTACTCCCCCCAGCTTTTTAATACTGTCCAACTGATTTTGGTGCAATGCAATTCGGATGGCAAGCCATTTATAATTTTATGTAATCTACATAAGCATCAAGTGAAAAGTGAAAAATAGAGGGGCAATGATTGCTGGTTAGATAGAGAGCTGGAAGAAAGGAAGAGAGAGAGAGTTGGAAGGAAGGAGGAGAGAGTCAGGAAGCTGTCAGCAAACTCCAAGAACAGATCTTCCCGTTCCTGAATTTTCTGGGTTTTTGCCTACGCAGGGGCCTTTCACTCTGCTACTGGTAAAAGTACCCCGATTTTACTCTGGGGGATGGCACTGTCCAGATGGCTGAGAGGTAAGCACTGAGCCAAGCTAGTCCCATCAAAGGCTTCGTCCTGGAAACTATTGTAGAGCCTGAAAACCACTGAAATTCTTTCAGCTTGGTGTCTCAAAGAAACTGCCCATTAGTTCTTGCTTCCTGGAACCCCATCGCTGCCCTGATTTCTGTCCTTTCAAAGACTTAAGTCTTTATTTTTCCTTTGAATCTGTGAGCCACTCCACAGTCTTCTAGTAAATTCCTATTTGCCTATGTTAGTCAGAGTTGGTTTCTATGGACTGCAGCCAAACAATGTCAGTAGTATAATGAGGAATAGGAACTAGTAAAAAATCTAGTCCTGTGATTACTTCTATAATCTTTGCTGAATTTATCATTGAAAAGCATTAGCTCTAGAATAATGGAGACTCCTTGAAAATGAGAGATCACTAACATTTACGGGCACTTACTATGTTCCAGACACTTTTCTAAACATTTACAAGTATTATCTTATTTAACCTTCAGAATGACCCCACTGAATAGACGTTATTATCCCCATCTTACAAATGAGAAAACTGAGGCACAGAGTGACTGAAGAACCTGGCCACTTTCATATGGCCAGATAAACATTCTCCAAGTTTGCTGCATAGAATACTAGTTTTTCAGAATTGTGTTAGTTTCCTGTGGCCGTTGTAACAAAGTACCACAAACTGGGTAGCTTGAAACAGCAGAAGTTCATTGTCTTACAGTTCTGGAGGTTAGAAGTCTGAAATCAAGGTGTTGGCAAGGCCATGTTCTCTGTGACTGTTCCAGGGGAGAGTCTTGCTTCTTCTAGCTTCTGGTGCTTGCGGGTAATCCCTGGCATTCCTCGGCTTGTAGATGTATCGCTTCAGCTGCTGCCTCTGTTGTCACATGGCTGTCTGCTCTCCGTGGGTTTCACTCCACTTCTAATGAGATCACGAGTCATACTGGATTAAGGGCCCTCCTACTGCAGCGTGACCTCATCTTAACTAAACCACTGACCTCCCCACAAACCCTATTTCCAAATAAGATTACGTTCTAAGATACTGGGGGGTTAGGACTTCTTTTGGAGGGATACAATTCAACCTATAACAAGAATGGTAATAGAAATTATTCAAAAAAGAATTCTGTGGTCAAATATACTTGGGAAACACAAGATTAAACACCACTAGAATAGGATTCTCTGCTGTAGCACTTGAATTTGTTCATCTGAAGGGGAGTGACCAAGCCGAGACTGTAATATTCAATTTCTCAAACATGTTTGAGTGGCACACGGTCCTCAGGTCAATGGGAGGCAGCAGTACCAAGGTGAGGTCTCTCTCTTCTTTGCTGATTCTACTTCTTATCTGCTATGTCACCTTGAGACAACTGCTTGCTTTCCTGAGCATGAGTTTATTGATGTTTAAGATAGAGACAATAATAAACTTTCCCCCTGGGTTACTTGTAAGGACCGCAATACAGGAGGCTGGTTGAAAAACATCTGGTAGAGCACCTGGCAGAGAAGTAGGCATTCATTTCATAGTAGCTATCTTTGTTATGCTAACGTGTTGGTTTTGATTTTCTTGGCATTTTTATTAAGCATTGCCAGGATCTCAAGAATAATTTTAAAGCCAGGACTATTTCTGTCAATAGGTTTCCTCTTCATTTTCCTCTTCTTTTGACCATGTTTCTTCTGCTTAGAAGAATGATTTTCCTACGGTAATACAAATTTACAACTGTACTTTTGAATAAGTCTCCAACATTAGCACAGAAGGGGCTGTTTCTGTCTGCAGTTCCTTATTCTGATCTTTCACCCCAGTAAGGGGAAGAGGATGTGATCATGCGATCGCCAGCCAACGGGAAATTGTGAAAGGGACCTCACTGTAGAAAAGCAGCCCACAAGTGTCTCGGCTCTCAGAGGAGGCTGAGCTTCTGAGAGGACTTGTCTGAGAGTGGACCCAGCCATCTGTTTGTCCGTCCAACATGGAACCAAAGAGGATCAGGGAGGGCTACCTTGTGAAAAGGGTAAGCAGAAGTGCCACCTACCAGAGTGTCACTGGAGATAGGGGTGGGGGCGGGGATTGGAGTCAGCTTTGTACTATCTGTGCACTCATTTTAGGAATGTTTGATGCTGAACCTGTTAGGTTGAACTAGGAGACCATCGAAGCATGTAGATTGTGCAGGAAGAAGCCAGGACAGGTTCCACTTCATTCTGGTTCTTAAAGGTGAACTGATGCAGCCCAGGTGTCAACACAGCTTGATCTCCTGGGACTGGGAACTCCAGGCTACTTCAGGGTCTGGAAGGTGAGAGTCTCAGCAAGATCAGTGTCCTTTTCAAGAGCCACTTGTACCTGTTATGCTAAAAGACTCCAAATCTTCTGCCACAGAGGTTACTGCTATAGAGGTTATAGGTTCATTTGCTATTTAGATTCCAGTTCCCCTCCTTTATTGTTTTTGGAGGAGAGACAGAAGAAAATGATTAAAGATGAGCAGATATAATAATACTATACTTGTAGTTTATTTCTTGGGCTTTCTTCTGAGAATTGGTACATTAAAAACTCTATCTTTTTTTATTGGGCTGAACTCATTCACAATTCTTAGTGAGTTTATACAACGTGCCATTACGTGGTAGGTAGAGCACCATTTTAAAGATGGGAAAATAAAGACACAAGTGCACTCAAAAATGCGTAGTCTCACTGGTGTGACATCAGGAAACTGAATTTTGTTAGCACTACTGGTTTTTCTTCTGGTGGTGAGCATGTGCCTGTCACTGTGAAACTCCCCAGGATGTTGAGTTCACACTCAGGGCTTATTACATCCTGTGGTTAATATCCATATAAATAAATACACTCACACTGATCCAAATGAGGTAAGCATGTTGGAGATGAACTAATTCAGTACATTCCTTCAGAGGCCCAGCTTTTGAATGGAAAGAACACTTACTATGACTTGTTTAGGTTGTTCGTTGGTTTAACACTTTAGCCGAAATGTTCTATTTGCAAGGAGGTTAAACAGCACATTGCTGCCTGATTCTCTTTCCATTTAAAGCTAGAAGGGACCTTAGGTCATCTGGCCTCATTCTCTCATTAACAGAAGGAAATTGAGACCCAGGAAGCTGGGTGACTGCCCAAGGTCACATGGCTGTGACAGAGTTGGGACCAGAAACCCACTCTTTTGAAAGCTGAGTTTCTGACTTGCAGTGCTGAGCTCTGCCCGGTACACCAGGACTTTCTCAGAATCAATTTAATCTAAGTGAGGGTTTGTAATGCGTCTATGGCAGTGAGAGGTCTGAGTGGGTGTGGAAGAATAAGTGAGCCCTCAGTTTATGTTCTCTCTAGCCGGCCCTGTTTTGAAACATCCTTTGGAAAAGACACACACATGTACACAAAGTTGTATGTAGATTCTTTGCAATAGGCACCAATACTCTTTCTGAGAATCAATAATCATTAATGTTGACTTATTTCTTTCCTGATTGCTTGGGTTAGTATGCTGAGAAGAGTGGGTAAATGGAAAGGTTTGCATTTTCTGCAAAGGTTTTTTTTTTTGTTGTTGTTTAAAAACAATTTAAACATCTTGTAATGAAAACCACTGTTATTAAGTGTGTATTTTCATATTTTGAACTCTATAAATTGCAAAAAAAGAAAAAAATAGACTGAATTTTTAATAAGTGAGGTTGCCCCATTAGAAGATGGGGATGATAGAGTTAGGGTTCTCAAGCATATGGACTTAAATGAATAACTAGTTTTTAATTCTTTCACATCTAGATGACCTGTTAAAGGCAATCTAGAAAATGTAACTGGAAAGAAAAATAGTGAAATTTCATATTGATATTTCCACAATTTACACCTTCAGCAATTTTTGCATTTTTCTCTGGGACCCTTTGAACACCCTTTGTTGTAATGTATTAAGATTCCCTAATTTTAAAGAAATGCTTGGTTCAGAAATATTCCCTTTGTTGGCTGCAGAACTGCAACTGAAGCCAGAATTTCCCGGGAAGCTGCGGAAGTTCTTAACTTGTTCAGATGTTAAGTTTCTTCCAGGTACCTCACATATGTGGGTTAAAAATATATATGCCAGGGATCTAGCACACAGTAGGTGCTACATAAGTGACAATGATTATTAGTATGGATGCCGATAGGCACTTCAGTAGATAGAAGTCCTCTTCTAGATTCTCATGGGGATAGGTACTGGTTCCTGGGTTGGTTGTCAAGTTGCTAGTGAAGCAAGGACCAAGGAGGTCTTTCTCTGACCGGGCTGTGCGAGTCCTTGATTAGGGTTTTTGACATTGAAGCATGACAGGCAATAATGTATGATTCTCCCTCCACGCACGGTTTTTCTCATGCAGTTTCAGATACCTGGATGGTAACAAGAAAATATCTTTCTCCTTATGCTTGTTTTACGAAATAATTTTATTGGAGATAAAGATGTTTGGGGTAAAAAAAATACAACATTAGGAAAACTCTGGTGCAAGGATTTTGTCAAGCCAGAAATATTGGGGTCAGTAGTCAATGGCATTGATTATCAAATGGTTTTGCTTTTCTTCTGTGCAAGGTAACTGCCCACATTTTAAAATGCAGGCATTCTCCTTTGCCTCCTGCCTAAGGTCTTTAGATAGAGATGATGGTTAAGAGAAGGAGGGAAAATACATAGTCCTATCATTTTGCAACTTT
This sequence comes from Tadarida brasiliensis, assembly GCA_030848825.1. Lineage (NCBI taxonomy): Eukaryota > Metazoa > Chordata > Mammalia > Chiroptera > Molossidae > Tadarida > Tadarida brasiliensis. The sequence continues at coordinate 30,848,034 of CM061270.1, read as the reverse complement.
TTCATTCCAAGTAAGACCCAGATTTCCTTGCCTCAGAATCTTGCCACTTTTGACTTAAAAAAAAAAAAAAAAGTATTTAGAGGCTATTGTGGGGGCTAAAAATGATTAATACTACCCCCCCCCCCCACCTTCTAAGTTCTACCTGAGCTAATAATCAAATTAACAGAGAAAGATTAACAGGAGAAAATCAAGTTTTAATACATGCACGTGGGGAATTCACATGGAAATCCCAAAGACAGTGAGGCAGCACTGGGCATATGAGCCAGTTTTGACAAAGGAGTAAAGGCAGGGAAATAGGGTCTTAGATTTCAGAAGTGAAAATGGGCGATTGACAGGTGGTTGAGGAAGAGCAGAATATACATGGCAGGCAAATTCCTGCTGAGACTCAGAAACAATGGGGCACAGGGTGTCTAAGCTAATGGCCCCTGCCTGAAGCCCTCCTATACACCATACTTAATTCAAATTAGGTTAAGGCAACATCCTCAGATTCCCTTCCTGGAGTAGATTTTTCTATCTGAACCTCTTGGGCAGGAAAGAGGGGAGGGCCAGAGTTTCCTTCTGAGTCTTTTATTTCTCAGTGACCAGCTCAAAATCAATATCCCAAAAAGACAGCCTCAGAGTGGCAAAACTTTGGTTCCCTTCGCTACCATGTAGCAGCCAGCTGTTCTACAGGCATCATCTCATTCAGTCCTACCCACCTTATCCAATAGTGTCCTTATCCCCAGCTCACAGATGAGAAAACTGAGGTTCAGAGAGAATAAGTGACATGCCCACAGCCAAGCAACTGGTAAGAGGACCGCCTGGGATTCAAACTCAGGCCTGTCTAACAGCAAAGCCCACTGTCTCATTGATCCCATGCAGCATTCTGAAAGGCAGGCTTACCCAAGCCAGCAAAAGGGAGGTCAGATGAACTCACCAGAGCCCAAGTGAGGCCTGAACAAACTACATTGCGGGCAAGATTGGGTTTCATGACCTCAACCTCCTTTTCTTTCTGATTAGGGGTTACTTCCAGCCAATAAACATAAACATCTTTTGGAAGGCCTTGAAAACACACTACTGATTTGGATATGTTTACAAGCATAGCTTTACAAAAGAGAGAGGAACAGTTATGCAGTTGGTAACCTGGACTCTACCAAGTTACATCCCCAACCAACCTCACTCCTAGAGGTCTATGGAGCACAGTGTTGTCGACTGTTTGACAACCAATCCAGCAGGCACCGAATGCAGCAGGACTGACCCAAAGAGTGGCTTAGGCATTTGGGTGGCCGTTTAGGCTGGGAGAAAGCACAGGAGTCAGGGTGCCCAAGGACATGTGGGTTGGACAGGAAAGAAAAGGGCCTGCAGAGAGGTGTGGTAGGAGGAGGGAGGCCTGGGGTAAAAGAGAGAACAGGAGTCAGGGGTGTTGGCCTAGGACTTCTTTCATACAGCCACTTTGTCTTCTGGACACAATCCCATGAACTAGTTTCCGGTGATTTGCACCCATGGATTCCCATCGTCATAGTAGCTAACAGATGTGGTGCTCACCTTGCAGCAGGGACAGATGTAAGCATTTAAAGAATTAATGCATTTAATACTTGTAACAGCCCTACAAAGTGGGCACAACTGTTAGCCTTACTTGCCAGATGAGAAAACTAAGGTACAGAGAAGCAAAGAGGCTTGCCCATGGCCACACAACTATTAGGAGGCAGCACTGCGCTGGAACCCAGCAGTGTGGCCTCAGTGTCATAGAGAGCTGTGCCTTGACACTTCACATGTGGCCCTCTTGGGCTTGTATTGCAGTGATTTTCTTTTTCAAAGCACTGTTGTTGTGATGGGCGGTACCCAGGAAGACCTTATGTTAGAATGATTTCACAGAATTGCCTACAAAACTGTGTAATCTTATCTGTCTAGATGGTAACCACTTTTGAGCACCTGCTCCTTGCTAGCCACAGTGCTAAGCCCTTTAAGTATATTATCTGATTTAATCTTAACAACAGTGGGAAGTAGTACAATGTTATCTTTATTTCACAGGTGAGGAGACTAACGTTTGAAAAATTATGTAACTTGCGTAGAGCCACACAGCCAGGAAGAGGCAAAGCTGAGATTTGAACCCAAATTCCTAAGACGCCAGAAATCATGCTGTGAGCACTTGGTGCTATTCCTCTATTGCTTACCTAATATGATTTCATTGAGAAATTGTTCAGCCCGGCCGGTGTGGCTCAGTGGATTGAGCACGGTCCCATACACCAAGAGGTCACTGGCTAGAGTCCTAATCAGGGTACATGCCCAGGTTTTGGGCTCAATCCCCAGTGTGGGGCATGCAGGAGGAAGCCAGTCCATGTTTCTCTCTCATTGATATTTCTATCTCTCTCTCTCCCTCTCCCTTCCTCTGTCTCTAAAATCAAGAAAAACATACTTAAAAAAAAAAAGAAATTGTTCAACCTGGAAGCTTTTATTAATGTAAAAAAATATGCTACTGAATAGATTAGTTTCCTTGCCTTCAAAGAATTTAAATAGGCACAAAATAACCTTTTATCTGAGATATTATACTAGTGATTTCATGGATCAGGTTGGAAAACTAGAAGATACAATTTACAATGCAGCAGAAATAAGGGTGTAATTTAATGCAACACCAACTTAAAGAACACGCCCCATGAGTGTGGGGCAAGAGATCATGTTAACTCACAGTTCTGCATAAATACGTAGTTTTGATCATAAGGTAATTTTCCTTTGAATTCCAGCTATATGTCAGCATATGAAAAGAGAAGTTTGAGGGAAAGGAGAAGTTAAAGGAGGTGTCCTCTGTCCGTGGGAAGTTACTTGGAAGGGGTTCTAAACACCGAAATAAAGTTGCCCCAACCCTCCGCAGTGAGTCATGGCTTCTTTCAGTGAAGCTGCTCATATCCAGGAATGCCCCAGTTCCTGCATTCGTCACATTGCACCGGGGTTGTCAGTCAAGGTCACTCTACCCCTGTTAGAGGGCAAACCGTTTAAGAGCAGAGACTGTGTCTTATTCGTGTTTATGCCCCAACACCCAGGCCAGTGTCTGAAGCATAGAAGTTGCTCTATCATTATTTGTTGAATGAACATGTCTCCAAGAAAGAAACTTATCTAAATCATAGAAAACAAGGGATCAGGAGTCCATATTATAGTAGCTTTTAATGGATTAAAACATTTCCAATGGAGTATTCATTTTTAGATGGTCATGTTAACTATGTCTTTAAAACTTATCTCTGGCTTGTGAGTGGGACCCAAAGATTGGCGGGGATATCTTGAAATTGAAGATGTCCGTAGAGATAGTAAGGATAACAGACTTTTTGAAAGAGATGTATAGAATCTGAGAGTTTAAAGGAAATTAAGTATTGAAATAACATTTAATGCCGAGGCTGACTTTTCTTTTGCTGTTCTGTTAACAAGCATGCTTGAATGCCTCTTGTGTCAGGGAACTCACTAATTTAACTTTCTCCCTTAAGTTATGCAGCAAACTGTTTTTTTCCAAAACTTCCACAATCTATGATAATGTTTGACAGTCCTCATCTGCTCTGCCTGTTCTTTTTGGGCTAAAACCCAGCCAGTTCCTTCAACAATTTCCCCAAAGAGGTGCCATCTTATTGCTCTCTCTCTCCTTTTTTTTTTCCTTTATTGAATTTTAGAGAGAGAAGAAGGAAGAGGGAGGGAGAAATAGAAACCTAGATGAGAGAGAACATCAATTGGCCGCCTCCTGCATGCCCCCCACTGGGGATTTGACCCACAATCTGGGATTGTGCCCTGACCGGGAATTGAACCCGTGACCTCTTGGTGCATGGGTGGACACTCAATCACTGAGCCACACTGGCCGGGCTTATTGCTCTGTTTTGACCAGGCTCTGGTTTATCTGCTGCTTTGAGGTTTCTTGAATTCACAGTCATTCTCCAGGCGCACCTGATGAGCACAGAATTACAGGAAATAGGTAGTATTTACTGAGTGCGCACTATGTTCTAGATATTGCTATAAGCAATTTACATGGATTATTTTATTTAATCTCCCAATAACCCTGAAAAATAGTAGCATTGTCCCCATTTATCAGACGTAGAAAATGAGGTATAAGAACGTGCTCAAGGTCACATTGCTAGATGGTGGCCGCGCTGGGATTTGAGCCTGGCCATCCAGCTCCAGAGCCTGTGATCACCTATTGGTTATGCATTAAAGTCAGAATATTACTTTCCTCGCTTTAGATCTTATGCATCTATATGGTCTATAATGACTTGAGGTTTCTTTGACCTCCCACACCAAACTGCTGACTCATAAAGCTCCTTTTTTTTTTCATGCCCAGTTCCCCAAATGTATAGAAGTTCAATTTTTTTAATACAGTCAAATATCTTCTCCTTTAAGGTTTCTTTTGGTGTTATGCAATGTCAGACTCTTTTATTTAAAATTTTTTTTAATTAATTAGAGAGAGTGAGAAGGAGAGAGAGGGAGGGGGGAGAGAGAGAGAGAGAGAGAGAGATCGATTTGTTGTTCCACTTATTTATGCATTCATTGGCTGTTTCTTGTATGTGTCCTGACCAGAGATTGAACCCACAACCTTGATGTGTAGGGACGATGCTCTAACCAACTGAGTTACCCAGCCAGAACTGCGATGTCAGACTCTTATGCACTAAACTACACCAGTCCCATGATTATCAACAGTTATCCTCTGGGTAACTTTCTCTGGTCCGAAAGCTGACGCTCTAACCACTGAACCAAACTGGCCAGGGCTCCTCTGGGTAACTTTAATAAATCTGACTCAGCATCTAAAACCCACCCATTGAGACAAGTAATTATATAGATTTTCGCCTATAATGGGAAAAACCAGGCATATGTTATATATATTATTAAAAATATATTTTATGATTATACAAAATTATAATCATATGATTTTATAAGGCTATATGTAATAGCTAGCTAAGTGGATGAAAAAATTGATTTAGGCCCTGGCTGGTGTGGCTCAGTTGGTTGAGCATCATCCGGTGCACCAAAGGTTGCTGGTTTAATCCCAGTCAGAGCACATGCCAGGTTTCAGGCTTGATCCCTGGTAGGGGGCATGCAGGAGGCAGTTGATCGACGTCTCATTCTCACATCCACGTTTCTCTCTCTCTCTCTCTCTCTCCCTCTCCCTAAAAATTAATAGAAATATTTTTAGAAATTGACTTAGATTCCAGAATTACTCAAAGGTACATAAGAACCCAAACAAAGGTGGTATCTGAGGAGAAGTAAAAAGAGCATGAAATTGGGACTTAGATCTAGATTCTAGTTCCGATTCCACATTTACTGGTCAGGTGTACTGTACCCTGGACATCCCAGGATCGCACTTCCAGGTTTGCTCTTGGGTGAGTGCAAGAGGGTTGGGGACAGAAAGGGGTAAATATAGGGGTAGCGGAGGGGAGGTGCTGTCAGTTTACTGCAGCGAGAATCTGGAGGCTGGAGCAATGGCTGGGAGGAGAGAGATCACCCTTACTTGCATCGTCCTAACCTAACTAACCCCTACCAAGCCTGGAAGAAAGTTTCCATTTTGCCAGGCGGGTCTCATTTCTCCTGATTTCTAGAGCATCAGTCTTCTTGACATGCATAATGATCCTGAATCCCTCCTCCGAGCGAGCTGACAGACCCCTAAGGCTGCCTTGGCATTAGGAGTAGCTTTACTTTCACTGTCTACAGAAGGAATGCAGTGCTGGCTGACCTCTCCCAATGTACCCCAATTCCAAGGTCAAGAGCCCTGAGTCACTGTGGCAGTTACTAATCTTTGATAGGCCTGAGGTAGAACATAGAATGTTAGACATTTAGCTGTCATTTAGTCCACCTTTTTACTCCTAGCTCTGTGAATGTAGCTTTTATTATTTTCAGTTATTTTATTGAAAAAACTGGTCTCTATGTTTTCCTAAAAGTATATCCCAAATTTTAATGTATAATAGTGTCATATGTTGTTCCTTTACTTATTAATTTCCCCCAATTATTTTGAAAAATTTCAAACCCACAGAGAAATGAGAAGAATAGTACCACCACCTGTATACTCTTTACCTAGATTTATTCGTTGTTAACACATGGCTGCACTTGCTTTGTCTCTCTCTATCTCCATATTTCTATATAAATATACACACATATTTTATGAAAATAAGTTGTAGGCATCATGCTCTCACCCTTCAATATTTCAACATGTATCTCCTAAGAATTAGGACCTTCTCCACAGTTTTCCCATTTAATGTCCATTTTGCACTCCTGACTGCCAAGTCTTGCTCTTCTCAATCTTTTTAAATGTTAGATATTCTAACAGGTGCGCAGAGGTATCTCACTGTGGTTTTAAGCTGCCTTTTCCTGATGAATAATGATGTTGAACACCTTTTCAGAGGCTTTTGGGAAAACCTCTTTAGTGAAATGCCTCTTCCAGTCTTTTGCCCATTTAGAAAATAGATGGTTTGTATTTTCTTATTGATTTGCGGGAACTCTTTATATTCGGGATATGAGTTTCTCTCAGATAGATATAAAACAGAAAGGCTTTTAACTGAAATTATTTCCTGTGTTGGCACAGTGTTTGCCCTCACCCATTTTTAAAGAAAGAAAACAGTCTAGTGTTAGTATGGATAGTCATTCTGCCTGTGCAGAAAAGAGATACTGTGTCTTAATTTAAAAAATTTTTTTAGTAACTAAAATAAAGGAAACAGTTGGACAAGCAAAATGATAGTTCCACAACTGTTTACCCTTTTTTCATAAATAGACTTCCTTTTGGGCAACTGGACCTTTATATAGAGGTTCTTTGTAATTTACGATAAGCAGCAGGATCTGCTGGGAACTGGATGATAATTCTATTTTGTAGTAGTCATGACAGGGTGATCTCATGGGGTCCCATGATAAGAGGCAAAGAACCTTATTTTCCAAAACTCTCCCAAAATATAGACAAGAAAGACAGACTTCCTTGATCTGGTCAGAATGGTGAATTTATTGACACAGGGGCAGTTGACATTAACCCAAACAGCAACACTCTGGCATTACAGACCATTTTGCAAGGGATTTTCATACAACGCAGCCATCCTACACACAAGTCTGCTGTCTGAGTTTCTCCTTGACATTCGCATTCAGATTAAATCTGATCAGACCACAGGATGGAAGTAACTGCAGCTAGCATGCCACCATTTACAGGCCTCACACCTGCGGTCAACACCGCCGTTGGATCATGCCACTTTCTCAGGCATCGGCTACTGTTCAATCTGAGTTTGCATCTGAGATAGAATCTATTTGCCATCCCTGAGCTGAACTGAACACAATGGGCAAGGTTAGGAGCAGAAAGCCAGCCTGAAATACACAACAAGAAGAGTAGAGATTCATATCATATTCCTTTGGTAATGACCCATGAAAGGCTTATAAGCTGATTGTAGAGATACATACAGTGCAGCTTAAAAAATTTTTTTTTAAGTTCCAGAACAATGACAGTTTCCCTCTCCCTCGAAGGCTGCTTTCCTAGCACCCTGGTCACACAAATGTCAGTCACCTTCGTCCACACTGGCCAACGCTAGCCTATTTACCAAGTCCTACACCATCTATAAAATAGTTTTAGAAAACACTGTTACATGGCTCTTTTTGTTGTCATTACAGGGGAGTGTGTTCAACACCTGGAAACCCATGTGGGTTGTGTTATTAGAGGATGGAATTGAATTCTACAAAAAGAAAAGTGACAACAGCCCCAAAGGAATGATTCCCCTGAAAGGAAGCACTCTGACTAGCCCTTGTCAGGACTTCGGCAAAAGGATGGTGAGTTGACATTACTAGCCACAATGAATGGTTTGTCAGACACTGACCTTAGAGCCTGTTCATAGCCTACAGTATGAATGGTTCCCCCTGGGGTAGTCCCCCTCACCACCACCCACACTTCACCCTGGGCATTTGGGTCTCTCTTGGCCAAGTACTTCCAGAATGGTATTGGCTCAACTGCTGTGCTTCATAAGGGGCCTCAGCCTCTTGAAAAGAATTATTTCTAATGGCATATGCTTTGATTTTCAGTTTGTGTTTAAGATCACTACAACCAAACAGCAGGACCACTTCTTCCAGGCAGCCTTCCTGGAAGAGAGAGATGGCTGGGTTCGGGACATCAAGAAGGCCATTAAGTGCATCGAAGGAGGCCAGAAGTTTGCGAGGAAATCTACCAGGAGATCTATCCGACTGCCAGAAACCATTGACTTAGGGTGATTTTTCTGTGTTTGCTTCCTTCCACCCCTTCCTCTTTTCCCCTTTTCAGAAATCTCATGACAAGTCCTGTTCCAAGGCTTGCTTTGGTCACCTCTGAAGGCTGTATTCATCCTTCCAGGTCGATACTGGCTCTGGGTGTACTAAGATGTTTACCTGGATCTGAAGGAGTAATCATGGCTTCTCCAAGGCCTAGCAGCTGAGGAGAGGAAGCTAATGGAGTACACATTTCCTCATTTTGGATAACCTTGGCAGAGAGAGAGAGAAAGAGAGCCAGAGAGATAGAACTTATTGCATTTGTGAAGTAGCCTTAATAAGCTAGTCTTGAAAGAAAGCTTCAGGATCTATAGGTAGGGAGAAAAAGGCAGGGGCTATGTATCCAAGTATTCGAGATTTCAAGTTCAAGTGCACACGTTCACACTGTCAGCAAGGACTAGCCAAGGTGAATACCCATCCTGGGCAGAAGCCATTTGTGCCTTGACTTTGGCTGGCTTGGGATTGTAGGTGGTGGTTGTTGTCTAAAGATTGTTAGAGGTTCCCAGGTAAATTCAGCCCTGACAGGGGTTGGGAATAGGGTTCCATCCTTCTTGCACATTTCACATCTTCTCCTAATCACATGAGCCTTTTTTTCTGGGAGTCTCATTGCTTCCTGATAGTTTTGCACTTATGTCGAGTATAACCCGACATAGGAGCCCAGTCAGAAAAAATCCCAAGTTGGCTGCAAAAAATGTTCAAGAAGGGTTTTGTATAGAAAATGAGGGGAGTCCTTGAGAAAGGCTGAAGACAAACCCTTTCTGCAGCCTAATGCAGGGCTTGACATGTCACAGGAGTTTAATAAAGTTTGCGTGTTGAGTTTGGGGAGACTGAGCACCTCTTCTCACCAGCAAAGCTCTTGGGTAAAGACTCAAGACGAGGCATCTGGTCTCGCTGCAGCTGCTGGCTGGCGTTGTTCAGTGACCCCATGTCCGGCCATGGCTGTCAGAGCTAAGTGGGAATGATGTTCGTGCTACATGGGGCCACATGACACATGATAAGGGCCTTCTGGTTAGTTGCTTGTAGGTTCTCTGATCAGGCTATCTTTAGTTCATTACTTCAAGGACAAAAATGGGAACTTCTCACTATTTTGCTTTGTCTCATAATTGTTAGAATAAGAGATACGCTTAGCTAAAACATTTGCTTTCTTGGAGGCAAATGTCTACTCTAGATGGTCTCTTGAAGGACATTAAAGAGCTGGGCCATGAGAACGGAGGGACCTTGAAGACCTAGGGTGTGTATGGAAAACTGGCCCTAAGAACCTTAGTCTGTGCCTCCTAACTGGGGGCAACTTTCTATCTCAGGCCTCAGGAGTTAAATCAACAAAGAACTTGATGACTCTAAAAAATAGTAATTACTGGTACATTTTGACGAATACTGTGCAGGCCACAGAGTTATGCAAATATCAGCTCTGGTCAAGTGGGGAGATCAGGCACAGGGCCACCTGGGAGGGGAGAAGCTTGTGCTCATGGCCAGCCCCTCCCAGGTGGACTCTCTGAGAGGACTTGCCATTCTGAAATACTCCCCACTCACCTGTCTGATTTCATCTCTGTGCAGTGCTCTGTATTTGTCCATGAAAGACACGGAAAAAGGAATAAAAGAACTGAACCTCGAGAAGGACAAGAAGATTTTTAACCACTGCTTCACAGGTAAAAGGCCTTGCAAGCCTGAAATGGGGCAGCTGGGGACGGCAGTATGGAGTTCCCGCTCAGCCTGATATGTGGGTGGGGCCTGTGCAGCAGGCTGGGTAGGCGCGGTCACAGGACGCAGACGGGTGAACATGAGAACTGAACCTCCCCAGCGTGGAAACGGAAAGAAGGCTAGAAGAGGACTTTGTTGTCCGAGATACAGTTTTGGAAATTCCAACTATATCAATCCAAGGGTCATTTTTTTTTTCTCCCAATAAATGACATTATGTTAAAGTAGACACAGAGTTGAATAAAATGCTAAAAAGGAATCAAGATATATATTGTAAGATTTGAGTAACAATATTAGGGTTACTTACATTGTTACCCTGAGGCTGCACAGGGTCAGGCATTCAGTGTGCCAAAGACTCGATGTGCCATCAAAGCTCTCCCCTCACTCTGTGCCTTCCTCTCTATGGTCTCCTTTTGCCTTTTCTCATCAGCTTCTTCCCTTATCCCCCCAATGGGGCTGCTTCCCTCAGCCTGTGCTGGCGTCTCTCCTCCCACGCCTCACGTGTTTGGCAAACATCTGCTCATTTCAAAGCCTGGGCCCAGTGTCGCTTCCTCTATGAAATTTTCCCAATATGCAGGCACAGCCCCCTTCCCCAGCGACACCTTCCAACCCTTCCTGCAGATTGTATTGACCCATAGCACAGCAGTTGTTACAACAGTTACTTATCACCCACCTCCCCCTTCTAGATTCCCTGACTGGTTCTCCCCAAAACCCACCACAGGACTGAGCACCTAGTAGGTGCTCAATAAATGTTTATTTGTTCATGGAATAAATGTGGGATGGTAAAAACTATTTCTTTGATGATGCATTGCTTCTTAAAGAACACGTAGATTTAAGAAAGAAACAACAATCTTTTACACAGTTCCTTTTGTTTCCAGATACTTATCCCATTGATTTTGTTTTACCAGGGAAGATGAGACAAGTCAGACATGTGTGTGCTTTGCAGAGGTGACTGTCAGTGGTTTGTTCTTTGATTAAGAGAGTTAACCTTCCTTCTGATGGTCTCATCCAGGTAACTGTGTCATCGACTGGCTGATTTCCAACCAGTCTGTTAGGAATCGCCAGGAAGGCCTCATGATCGCCTCCTCACTGCTCAACGAAGGGTACTTGCAGCCTGCTGGAGACCTGTCCAAGAGTGCAATGGACGGAACAGCCGAAAACTCTTTCCTGGACAACCCTGATGCCTTCTACTACTTCGTAAGTGAGAAACGCTACCTAGCTAACTCTTCCTGTAATGGAGACTGCTCTGGGCAGATTCTAGACTGATCTCAATTGATATCCACATGTGTGAAAGAAAGTCCTAGCCCTCTACCAAGAGTTGTTAGATATTTTTTACTTGACAGCTGTCCCCCAACTCAGTGCCTGCCACATCTAAGTGAGTCCGTTCAAAGGAAATATTGTTCACTTGAATACTTTTCTTTAGAAGGATTTTTAAAACTTCACTACATCTATTCTTCTTCTAAGCAGTAGTTCATTTATAAAAACTGATTAGGCCCTCGTACATGCTGGGCACTCTCCTAGACAAAGGAGATACAGCAGTTAAAAAAAAGCCGCCTTCTTGGAGCTTCCTTTCTAGAAGGAGATCCATAAAATCACAATATGCTCATTGTATTTTTCCAAATATACATTAAAATACGAGACTCAATACGAAGTGTGTGCATCCACGTTCCTTCCCCCATCCTCTCGTGTCCCTCCCGTGGTACGCTGACTGCAGATCGGGGAACGCTGCATTACAAGGCCCTAGTCCTGAGCCGTGTGAGAAATCCTGCAGCAGTGGACTTCTAGGGGGATTTTGGCAGTTCTGTTTCTGTCTGGGGTCAGAGCACAGAAGTTAGGAAGCTACTTTAAGAGCCTTTTACAAAAATGATGTGAATGTCCCACAGAGAGTTTCATTTCACTTTGGTTGGGGGGGGGGGGAAGTTCCACTGTTAGTATATATATATATTTAAGACCTCTCATTGGTTGTTTATAGCTATTTAAATGTGGGATTCTAAAAATACCCACCAGATTGGCCCCTCTTCCTCTGTATGGTTCATTGTTGCTTATAGCTCAGCAAGTCCTAGTTCCCTACTGACCTCAGAGAATGAGGCTGGTCACCTGCTCTTGGTCTTCTCAAAGTGGGAGGGGCTGAGTGACAGACACCCTACTGGAGATATTGCTGTGTATTTGCATTGTCTTCTAAATTAGCCAACTGTACTTTCAAAGGTGTGGCCATGAGGTCCAAAGAGAAGGAAGGCTTTGAAGGTAGAAATGTGCTGAACTAGACTTAAAATATGTATAGCTTGGGGAACCCAAGGAAATGAAAGGAAATCAGCCAGATCACATAAATGGAAAGAGAGGAAGAGCATCTAGAAACAAGATAAAGGGGGAGGGGAAATGAGATAACCAAGGACAGCCTTTGAAGTTCAGGATGAAATATGAACTGCGGGAGGAGGAGAAGGAAGGATGAAAGTGGGGCAGGGGGATGAAGATGGTACGAGTAGCAATACATCTAGGACTGGTAAAATAAACTTGCTATTTCATTTCCCAATAGCCAGACAGTGGGTTCTTCTGTGAAGAGAATTCCAGTGACGATGATATAATTCTGAAAGAAGAATTCAGAGGGGTCATTATCAAGCAGGGATGTTTACTGAAGCAGGTAAGTGTCCTCTTCTATTTGAATTGACAGCCCCCTTTAATGTTTCCAACCTCTTAGCCCGTGGCTTATAACCCTAGTTCATATCAGAGTCATCTGAGGGAATTTTTTTTTTTTTTTTGGTACGTGCCCCTAGTGGGAACTGAACCCAGGACTCTCTGGTCCGCAGGCCGAAGCTCCAACCGCTGAGCCAAACCGGCCAGGGCAAATGAGGGAATTTTTACAATGCCCTCTTTAAATGCCACAAAAGCTAACCCACCCTGTGTCTACTGCTGGAAATTAGCCATGGTTAACCTGCATAGAATGCTTATCACGAAAAATGACACCTGTGCTCCACACCTTAAATGGTGAAGTAGCTGTGTCCAACTGGGGCCAGGCCCCTCCCCACGGTCTCCTCCCCACTTCTCCCATCCCAGAGGAAGTAATTCTACTTGGGAGAATGCAACACATTTGAGGACAAATGAGATTGGATTATATTCAATATAATCTTTTAAAATATAATTCATTCTGTTATGACAATGCATAAAATATCAACCAATGTAGACTCGTTGATGAAGGACAATGTGTTATACGTGTATTTCTCGTGTCTGCTGCAGAGTTCAGCATCCTTCTTGGTCTATAATAGGCAATAAACATTTGTAGAATGAATTAAATCAAATATAAGTAGATGACTTTGACAGATCAGCAACAATTGTTGGAAGCCCCAGGCATACAGGCATTCCTTAAAGTCCCTCAGGACATACTCATTAGATGAAAGATGCCAGCCAGACACCCGCTTACTAACATCAAACTCTTCAACGTGTCACATTGTGGTGCCAGTGAGGGCTTAAAGGGAATACGGTGGGTGGCCAGGGTTGGCTCATTTCACATCTTCCCGTTACCTTCCTCTTCCATGGACTCATGAGAACTTGGCATCTACCCAGTCATTTCACAGGAGGACACGCCACATGTGCCTGCAGGTCAGGATGGGACGATGTGGGCAGACAGTTTGGTGTCCGCAATTTTGTAGGTAACACTGGCTAAGGTGTAGAGCAGAAATTCATAAAAAGAATTTTAGAAGTTGATGCTTTGCATAAGCCATCCTGGACATGAAACAGCAGATAGAAACATTTTGTATCCTCCCATACGACTCCTCAGGGTTCCTGGCTTCAACCTTCAGGCAAGTAAAAGACTCTTTTGAGATGGACTCCTTGACCAAATGATTGGCCAAATAACTAGACCCATTCTTGAAAGCTCCCTTTAAATTCCTCCGACCTGGAATTATAAAGGAGGCACTGTTTGCTGAAATCATAAATGTTTCATTGCTTTCTGTATAAGCACGATGAAAAATATTGGAACGTTCGTTTACGTGCCTGTCAATATGTGGCGTGTTAGAGAACAATATTCTTCGTATTGGCAAGATAGAAACGTATCTTTTAATCTAATATTTTTTTGGCTTCTGAGTTATTTCAATTATCTGAATTTCTGTGGGAAATCATGCAATCAGGTTTACTATGACATTTTAAAAAACTGCTATAAATGAATTGAAATAACTGGGTAATTCAAGGCAAATGCATACAAATAGGTATGAAGCAGCTTCCGTGTGCCAGGCACAGTGTTGGGCACTGGAGGACCAAAAGACAAACAAGACACAAACTCTGCCCTCACAACCCACAGTCGAAACAGTGTCAGTGTTTAATTCTGTTGGAAAAGGCCAAGCCCTAGTCTTCTTTCTCATTAAATGTGACACAGCAAACATTCCTTCCCATTTCCTTTGCTGCTACTTGATGTTAGTCCCTGATAATTTTATGCCTGAATTGTTGCAATCATTTCTTCATGACCTCCTTTTTACCTTATTATCTCACTCCTGGCTTATCTTTATTTTAGCCAGCGGGTCCATCCTGCATGTTGTCACTACATTAATCTTCCTAAAATGTGATTGTAATCTTTCGTTTCCCACTCAGCGACAACCCCACCTTTTGTTTTTATTAAGTCTCTTTCCACTTTTCCAACCTTGCCTCGACTGTTCCTCGTGACCCCTGTCTTCTGCTCTTACTCGTCAGCATCTGAATATGCCTTGTGGCTCCACTGCCTTTTTGTTGTCCAGGGTCTTCCACCTACCTCTGTCTCCCTTCTTGGATACACATAGGTCTTCATAAGACTTTCTGTGACATCCAAACTCAAAATTACATATCTCTCATTTAAATTTTTTTTGAAATCCGTTATCTATACCAATTATTTGATTTGGACATTTGCTATTATATTTTTCCACATAGGCTATAAATTCTATGAAGAGTAGAGCCATGTCTTAAACCTCTTCATAACCCGATACATTACCTAAATAGTACATTGCACATACATAGCACTTTGTATACTGTGAAATTGGAAGGCAATCTTAGAAATCACTTAATCCATAGTTTAAAAATATCCCAATTGTTCATAGGCCACAGTGCTTTCTCTTTGACAAAGATCTGGGTTAGGACTTGGTTCTCTTGGAATTAGTATTTCATTTTTTCCCCTTTTCTTCAATTCAGCAAAGATTTATTCTGTAGGTACGCTGTGTACAGAGTGATGCCAAGAACTCATCATTCCTTTTCTTATGTTGACCCTGGATATAGGGGCATAGGAGGAAAAACTGGAAAGTGAGGAAGTTCATTCTGAGAGAAGACCCTGCGTATCTGCACTACTATGACCCTGCTGGGGTGAGATTCTGTGCTCAATAAATCCATTCTACTGGAAGCCTCCACTGCATCTGTTCACGGGGCTTTCCATTCCCCTTTTCCTCTGCACCTTCCCACTCTTTCTCTGTCACCCTTCTTTACCTTTTCCTACCTCCTCTTATTTGCAGAGATTTCAGATCTTAGGCTTTGAGGCATAAACTCAGAGATGGAAGGAAATATCACTAAATTGTCATTTATTAGTCAACTCAAAAGTCATACTTTTTTTGTTTGCCCTAATCTAATATTTCCAGAAGGACTCAACCAGTTCAACCCTTTGCTCTTGGTTTAATATGTGAAAAAGTGATCATTCTCTTCCAGGCCAACTTGGATGAGTGTATTATGAAATCCAGGCATTTAGACTATTGAGTATTCAGAAGGGAGCTTTTCCTCAATGAAATGAGTCAACTCTAAAGCATAAAGACAAGTCCATCTGAGTTGGGTCCCCAGCCTTGCTGGCAGTGCAGGATCTTTGATTTTCTCCTGTGAGGGTTAGTGCATGTCCCAGAAACACACAGTTCTTCTCTTGTGGGACGTGATGATTCAGCCTTTCCACCTCCACTACCACTTTTTCCAGATACAAAGCTCAGATTGACTGTGTCTCCTCATCTCGCCCCATGGGTGGTGAGGTCATGGGTGGGGAATCTGGGAGGGGTTTCTTTTAATCTCCTTCTGCTCTTATCTATTTTGAGGCCCCTGATCTATACTAGAGTGAGTCTGTGTGGGTTTTGCACCCACAGGATAAGGTATATCCATACATTGTACTTTGGAAACATAACGAAGGATTCCTCTCTCCTCTAGGGGGAAGATCCCCTGGGAGCAATTCATCTGAGAGGCTGTGTGGTGACCTCAGTGGAGGCCAACCCCGATGGTAAGAACGAATTTCTGTTTGAGAGAGGTGTATCTACTTAGGCTCCCTTCCAACACATGGGCATCTTGAGCCAACAATGACCAATCACTGACTCAATCAGACATAAACATGAATGAATTTCTGTCTGAAAACCTGGGAGAAACCAAGAGCTATTCTTTCCCAACTGCTGCCCTGGTCTTGGGGAGTTGGAGAGATTTTGTGGATGCCTTGGGTAAATCTTTGAGCAATGCTGAGAAAAATTCTTCACATCAGAACTGGTTTAAATGGAGACCCTTTTTACCTCCTGATGCCATGACATTCCTTATTGGGAGCCTTTTGCAGACCAGGAAATCTCCCACAACCAAAGGAACATTTGTGCAGTGAGTGGAAGGTATACCTGGATTATAGTTAGGTCTGTGCTGGTTGGTTAGCAGCATGGCCTTGGGTGAATCACCTAACCAACCTGGGTCTTAATTCTTCCTCTAAGAACGAGTGGTTTGCACCAAATGACCTCCAGGTCCCAGATCATAAGTCTGTGCTTTGATGCATGGAATAAGCATGTTGATGTAGATTTACTTCTCAGGTGCAGGGATCGGTGCTATCACCATGGAGATGTGGTTTAGATATCCAAACCCTGGTTTTTGCCTTGTCGTTTGGGGTTATGATGTGATAGAGATAGACAGGAAAACACTACAGCTACAAAAGCCTAGCTATTTTTTTTTACTATCCCTGGATCTGTTCACTCTCTTCTCCCCATAGAATTCTGCTTTTGTTTTGGGGTAAGGAGCATCTTGCTTTTTTGTTTGAGATGGATGTTTTAAGTCTTGTCATAGTATTGGCCAGTTTACTGCCTCCAGTATTTCAGAGACTGCAACTCAGCCCTTGATAAAAACAGGTTCAGGCTATACTGGTGGGCCTGGCTATTTATTTATTTATTTTCATAAATTAGAAAAATATATTAGGGTCAGCCCTTGGTTTCTATTATGAGTAGAGGAAATACTCATTAGACACTATTAGAGGTGACTCACCGAACACTATTGGTATGCCAAAGTGAGAAAGTTAGTTTGTTTGTAAAAGAAAATGTTTCTCCTTGAGTGTTTCACCTATTCTTAAACACACACACACCATCATACTCTGTACCTTTCCATATAAACACTATATATAATTATATAATAAATATATGTGATCATACAGTGATGCTAAGTCCGAAAACCACATATTTGATTTTCTTAGAACACTAAAAAAAATAGGGATTTCATTCCTTGCAGAAGGAGGGTGAACTCGGTGGCTGTTCCGGTGCCCACGTGCACTGCCATTCACATTCTCTTTCACCAGGTAAGAAGAGTGAAGAAGAGAACCTCTTTGAGATCATCACGGCCGATGAAGTTCATTATTTCTTGCAAGCGGCCACCCCCAAGGAGCGCACAGAGTGGATCAAAGCCATCCAGGTGGCCTCCCGGACTGGAAAGTGAGGACACACCTGCAGCTCCTCGTCACCGTCCTGAGGGGACCCCACGGAAAAGTTCGGTCCAGGATCTAGTCACTTCTGGTGACACATCAACAAGAAAGGGCCCGGGGGTGGGAGCTTTTCATCTGCGGGGTTCTAAATGTAACTAAACACATGCCACGTGATGCTCACCTGCACCCCGCCACATGGCTCGCTGAAGTCTCTCTGCTACTGTCCGTGTCCCCCACGCAGATACAGCAAGCTATATGGGGTTGGTACACTGCTTAATCTCTCCAGGCCTCAGGGTCCTCTTCTGGAAAATGGACCCTTGAGGTCCTCCTTAGCTTAATACCCCAAAGCCCTGTGATTGAAATACCCACAGTCATCCAACTGGTATTCCTTCTTAACTAATCTTGGCCTTCAGAACCTAAGACAACTCTTCCCTTTATAATTGTTTCAATCTGTACTAGAAGGAGTGCTATAAACCTCTTCTGTTCTTTCTCACCTCCTTCCCTTGCCCTTGGCCACAAGATTATGTATCAAAATGAAGGAGACCTCTTTTCTTCCTTCCTCCCTCTACCCAGAAACTTCCTGAGAGCCAGCAGTGCCATGTGGCTTTCGGGCTGAAGCCTTCTTTCACTTACCATAGCCTGGAAAGTCATTCTGTCTCCTGAGAAAAGGGCCCGAGGGAGCCGGAGGAGCCGAGGTCTTCTCCATGCCTTGAAGCCATTCTGAGTGGGTGTATTCCTCTCCCACTTGAGGCTCATCTGACAGGGTCATTGTTGCTTTCAGGAGCTTTTCTCTATCATTTATTATAATTAGGATGGGGAACTCCAAATCTTTGAGATTGTTTCATTTGAGTGTTTGCAAAAAAAATAAAATTGGCCATATGGGTTCCCTTAATGGGTTCTCTCCATAGGTGAGGGGCCTGGACAGCTGCCTGGCTAATGTGTGCCCCCAGCCCCAGCTCCGGAAGGTGCAGGGGCCTGACCACAGGCAGGCGGATTGGATGATGGGTTCGTACAAAGACAGCACTGAAGAGACCTAGGTCTAGACAGAGCTAGTGGAGGTGCTTTCCGTTCTCCAGTTAACGATGCTGCGGCTGGGCCTGAGCTCTAAGCATAAACTGTAGCAGCGCCTGCTTGGCCTCCGAGGGGCCTCATGAACCCGTTTGCAATCAGACTAATCTGACCTAGATTCAAATTGGGTGCCTGTTTCCAATTTGTTATCATGTCCACTAACTAGTGATTGTGATCCAAAACTGAGAAATGAAGCAGGGATGAGTGTGAAGGTGTATTTCCCAATTTCAGACTTTTAATTTTAAGGCCCCAGTGAGGAAAGGAGAGTAGAAAACTCCTCCTGATTTTGTCAACTCTCTTCCCTCCTCCAATTTCACACAATATCCATGAGGCTATTCCTACTCCCAGATCACTTTATCAGTGGCCTACAGGTAAAAGACTACCTTTTTTCTACACGCACAGTAGTTTTTCTACATTCAGTGTCAAAAAGTATTTATTATATGGAGTCCACTTTACATTTTCAAATAAATGTGACTATGCGCAGTGTCTTTTCGATGTGATGGCTCTGATGTTCTCCTCCCGTTAATGATGGTCCTTTTCTACAACCCACTTTCATTTACTGAGGATAATACCATTTCTACTCTCTCAAGTTATCCCAATGACTCTACGATTTTTTTAAACAAAGTCAATCTATTCTAGGGAATAATAAAAAATATGGGGAAATAAATATAAACCATAAGCCTGTATCACTAATTTTTATTTTTATTTTGTTCATCTTCACCAGAGAATGTTTTCCCATTGACTTTTAGAGAGAGTGGAAGAGAGAGATAGAGAGAGAGAAACATTGATGCGAGAGAGACACATCAATTGGTTGGTTGCCTCCTGCATGACCCCGACCGGGGCTGGGGATCAAACCTGCAACCCAGGTACATGCCCTTGACCGGGAATTGAACCAGAGACCCTTCTGTCTGCAGGTTGATGCTTTAACCGCTGAGCCAAATCGGCCAGGGCTAATTTTTAATTTTTACAAGACCTTGATTATAATGTTCGGGCAAGCAAGAGAGTCCATAAATGGCCAATAACTATCAAGGGTACAGAAAACTATTTACATCAGGGAAAAATGAGTTTCCTACCAAAGGACTGCTGTGTGTGGTTGAGCGGGAGGTGTGATGCTCAATGCCAGGAGGCACTATTCACACTGGGGTCTAGGTGACTGTCACCCCTTAGGATTTTTGTTACACAATATGCACATTTGTACATAGGGTCTGCAGAGAATTCTAAGTGTTATCATGGCTTCCTAACACGAGCAATTAATTATTCCTGATGGAACGAAGAGGTCACTTTTCAAAGTCTATATTTAGAGTATAAGTATAGTTGTTATATCTGAACCTCTTTGGTTAAGAAATCATGCTGAGGCCTTTTCAGGCATAGTAATAGGTAAATCCATGTGGGTCCGAGCCCCAGTGTGACAGACATCTCCCTCAGTAATGTGGATGAAGGAATATACAAACTATCAGTTTCATTTGAAGAACATTCGAAAACAAAAAGAAAGGCTGCTTGGCATTTACCCAGGGTTCCAATTTAGATGGGGGAGGAAATTAATTGTAATATAATCAATTGTGGAAGAATTAAGAAAGTATATCTAAAGGAGAAAAATGTCTTTTTGTATCATGTGATTAACAGCAAGTCAGAAAAATAAGCATTAAATCTGAAAAATCTAACACCTTTGTGGGGAAAAAAATACAAGGAGGCATTGTAAGTGGAGAGAATCTTACACGCAGTGAAGAATACGGTGCTGATTTAAGGAGAATGGTAAGTGTCCCTTGTAGACACCCACAGACACGTACACACACACAGCGGCTAAAATTCTTCCAGCAGAGGATGACTTTCAAAAGCAGAATGAGGAACTTGCTTAGATGAGAACAATGGACCGTCTCCCA
This sequence comes from Tadarida brasiliensis, assembly GCA_030848825.1. Classification (NCBI taxonomy): domain Eukaryota; kingdom Metazoa; phylum Chordata; class Mammalia; order Chiroptera; family Molossidae; genus Tadarida; species Tadarida brasiliensis. Next base: position 30,827,544 of record CM061270.1, on the reverse strand, counting down.
GTGCTAACCAGACACCAGCACCATTTCCTTCGGATTTTGGGTGAGCCTGCTGTAAACAAAACCTTGTCTGCTGCCACCCCATGTCAGCCTTTGGGGAAAAAGAAAACCCCAAAGGAATTGCTTAAGATTTCAGGTTCATTTTGTGTTCTCTGAATAAGGAATATCAAAACTGAGTAAAGTGGATTAGGAGATAGCAGAGACAAAGAGAAAGAAAGGAGAAGTTTGCTTTAAAAAAACAACTTGAGTCTGGCCTGTGTGGCTCAGTGGTTGAGCGTCGACCCATGCACCAAGAGGTTACCAGTTCGATTCCTGGTCAGGACACATGCCCAGGTTGTGGGCCTGATGGGGGGCATGCAGGAGGCAGCCAATTGATGTTCTCTCTCATCAATATTTCTATCTCTCTCTCCCTCTCCCTTCCTCTCTCTGTAAAATCCATAAAGGAAAAAAATAAAATAAAATAGGAGAAACTTATATAAAAAAACACAACTTGAAATGATAGTTCTTAATGATTTGGGCTCAATTTCAGGGCAGACGAAAGGTAAAATTTAGACCCTACCAGAGGAGGGAAAGGATGATAGTGTTTCTGATACAATATTTGCTACTTAGTGACATTTCAAGGTAACAGTGTTTATGGGGAGGTTGTTTGATACAGTGGAAAATGGCTGTGGTTCAGAGCCTGGGACCTGTTTGATGCCCAGTCCGTGACTTACCGCATTAGCAACATGTAGGAGTATCAACTTCTTTACCCCTAAAATGAGAATAATAATATCCCCCTCATAGGGCTCTTGCTGGGACTACATGAAATGCTATCTGTAAGTTACCTGGTAGGTGTGGGCACCTGACAAATCCTAGTTCCCTTTCTTCTGACTCTTCTGCCATAGAAGCCATTCGTGGTAATCTAGATTTGTGTTTTTAATTTAACAAATAAATATTTATTGAATATTTACTGTGTGCTAGCAGTGAATTCTATAGTATTAGTTTTCATTTGCTTTCAGTTTATATGTGTGTGTGTGTGTGTGTGTGTGTATATATATATATATATATATATATATATATTTTTTTTTTAATAGGGTTATTTTTGCCCACAAGGTATTAATTTACTCAATTACAAATTACCCTGTGCCAGGTTGTGAGAACACAATCTCCACAGGCTCTATGTCAGTGGGTTTCAACGTTTGGTGTCTGTCAGAATGGCCAACAGAATTCTTTCACTGAACATAGGCCTGAGCCTCGGTTTCAGGGATTCTGATTTCATAGGTGTGCAGTGAGTGGGGCCTTTATGTTTGTACTTCTACTTTATTTTTTATTTTTATTAAAAAAATTTTTTTTCTTTATTGATTTTAGAGAGACAGGAAGAGAGAGGGAGAGAGAGATAGAAACAGCGATGAGCGAGAACAATTGATGAGCGAGAACATCAATTGGCCACCTCCTGCATGCCCCCCACTGGGGATCGGGCCCACAAGCTGGGCATGTGCCCTGACCGGGAATCGAGCTGGTGACCTCTTGGTGCATGGGCCGATGCTCAACCACTGAGCCACTTCTACTTTAAATATAAATATATGGGTAATTTTAAAAATCAACACTAAAGGTACAAACGACCAATATACTGCTTGAATCCCACTACCTACAGTTAAGACATTGAAGCAATAGCCTAGCATTTAAGACTCTTTACCAACTGGCCCCCACCTACCTTTCCTAACTGATTTCCCCTTTGCCTACCATCCACTCCAGAATGTACCCATCCCACTCGTCCTTGGGAAGACCATCACACTTCTGGAACCTCCTCTTGCTCTGCACCCCCAAGGCCTAGAGCACTGTCTTTCCCTGTCTCTGGCTTTCTCATCCTTTTTTTTATCCTCACCAGAGGACACTTTTTTTTTTTTTTGCATTTATCCTCAGATAGAGCGGGAGGGAGAGAAGGAGGAAGTGACAGAGAGAAACATCGATGCAAGAGAGACACATCGAGTGGCTGCCACCCACACGACCTCAACCAGGGCCATTCAACCGGGGCCGGGGACAAACTGCAACCGAGGTACGCGCCCTTAGCGGGAACCGAACCTGGGACTCTCTGGTCCGTAGGCCGAAGCTCTAACCGCTGAGCCAAACCGGCCAGGGCATCATTCTTATTCCTCCTTCTAAGTCCAGCTTAATGCCTTAGCTCCCCAGCCCCCTTTGCAATTCCCTCTACTTCCATGGCAGATCTTATGCCTCTGAATTTCTCTGTCATCTATTTGTACTAGGAATTTAGCAATAGTCACATACTCTGTTGGTTGAAGTTATTAGCCATGCTTCCTGTTTTAGGGTTTGTGTTCTTTGGGATCAGAAAAATGTCTGTGTTTTACAATTTTTTCAATCCCTCCTGACACCTAGTTCAGTGCTTGTGCGTAGTAGGCGCTCTGTAAATAGCTGTTGGTTGAGTAACGTGAGTGAAGGAATTACTAGTCAGGGCAGGAGGCTCCTTACACTGACATGAGCTCAGGGAGAGCCCTGCAGCTGCGACAGCAAGCACCTCCTGTCTGCTCCCGCCATTCTAGGTCCAGTTAATGTTCATAACAACCCTAGGAGAGTGATATCCCATTTTATGGATGAGGAAATTGTGGTACAAAGAGGTAAAGTGACTTGTCCAAGGTCACACAGCGAGGATTTGTCAGTCTCTTTTTTTTTTTTAATCCTCACCCAAGGATATTTTTCCATTTATCTTCAGATAGAGTAGGAGGGAGGGAGAGAGAAAGAAACATCGATGTGAGAGAGACACATCGATTGGTTGCCTCTCACAGGACCCAGACCAGGGCCGGGACCGAACTACAACCGAGGCATGTGCACTTGACTGGAATCGAACCCACAACTCTTTGGTCTGTGGGTTGATGCTCTAACTGCTGAGCCAAATCGGCCAGGGCCCAGAGTTCATGCTCTTAACCCCTAATTTAAACTTTCCCTTCATAATAAGAGATGAATTTAGCCCGGCTGGTGTGGCTCAGTGGTTGAGTGTCGACCCATGCACCAAGAGGTCACTGGTTCGATTCCTGGTCAGAGCACATGCCCAGGTTGTGGGCCAAATCCCCAGTAGGGGGCATGCAGGAGGCGGCCAATCGATGTTCTCTCTCATCGATGTTTCTATCTCTCTCTCACTCTCCCTTCCTCTCTCTTTAAAATCAATAAAGAAAAAAAACAACAGACAAATTTAATGTGCTGATTATAGATGCCAAGAACTTCGCTACATACCACATAGATTATTCACTTAATTTTTATAATAATCATGTGAGGCAGCTTCACTCTCATTTTGTAAATGAAGAAAATGAGGTTCATAAGATGACCCAAGAGCCCCAAGCGAGTAGCCCAAGGAAATTCAAACCCAGATCTGCCTGGCTTCTGAACCCAGTGCTTAAGTGCTCAGCTTTGTCCTGGATATATTTGGGTCTTTCTTGCCACCTTTCAGCTGTGTATCTTGTTGCTGGGGCAACGCCCTGCTTACTGCACCCACCGTTCATGCACTATCAGCAGCAGCAACATTTCCTGTTAGGCCACAGCCAGCTACAATGCAGGGCTGGAGGTTTTTTTTTTTATTACTTAAAGGGAAACCTCTATGGTCACGTACAGCTATGCAAATAGCCCTGATATTGGTTTTGAGGCTTCTGAAGATTTTATTCGCTAACGTTTTATGTTCCCAAGCATTTTCCTGAGCTCATTAGTGTGTGTATGGCCGTACATATAGGGTGTCCCAAAAAAATGTATTGACACTTTGAATAATTATAAAGCCAGTGTTTATTAAAATACATTTTATTTTCAAAATATGATAGAATCTACAGACACCCTGTACACATCTTTTGGGACACCCTGTAGATGTACCTAGAACTCTTTTTTTAACCTAACTCTACTGATATCATTGCGTGCACACACAGGGAAAAAATGCTGTGTGATCGAGGTCGTGTTTTGTCAATAATAAGAAAATAAAGAACATCATAAAAAGGGGGATACTTTACTGAAAACGATATATGAATGGCAAATAAGCACATGAAAAGATGCTCAACATTATTAGTCATTAGGAAGATGTTTATTGTTGAAAAGATACTATTTTGAATACAGTGGGTTGAATAAGATATTAATAAAAGTAATTTCGTCTTGTTGATTTTATTATTATTATTTTTCTTTATTGATCTTAGAGAGAAAGGAAGGAAGAGGGAGAGAGAGATGGAAACATTGATGAGAGAGAACATCGATTGGCTGCCTCCTGCACGCCCCCCACTGGGGATTTGGCCCACAACCTGGGCATGTGCCCTGACCGGGAATCGAACCAGTGACTTCTTGGTGCACCACTGAGCCACACTGGTCTGGCTGATTTTTACCATTTAAAATATGAGTATTAGAAAATTTAAAATTATTCATGTGGTTTGCCTTATGTTTTTATTGAATAACGTGGTTCCACATAACAGTTCCTCTATCTGGATGGTTTCTAAAACGAAGATGTCAAAAATATGGAGCAGATCCTACACCCAACCCACAATGTGTAATGTGAGCAAGAAATAAAAGTCTGTTGTTTTAAGCTATTGGGGTTTGGGATTGTTTGTTATTGCAGCATTAATACCCTAGCTACCCTGATGGGGTCAACACGGAAGAGGAAAGGCAACAGAAGTGAACTCCCCAACAGTCCTACTCTCTGAAATCTTCATCAATGTCAATTTTTCTTCTTTAGATTCCTCATATTCATAAGCCATAACCAGATGTGTCAGAATCTTTTATGATTTTCCTTGTCTTTCTAAATGGACTCTGGTCTAGTAGTAATTCAGAAGAAGAAGGGCAAATCCAATATCACTGTGTGGATTTTTCTTCTCTTTTTGTCAGTGTCTTGACACACAAGGAAGATAACTTTCGCATTGTCTTGTCTTGGGTTACTGAATGATGTCAACATAAGGCCAGAGACTCACTGCCCCAGTTTGGTCTTTTGTTTTGTCACAGTGAGTGACCCAGTTGGAATAGCAGCCCACTCTTTCTGTTATCTTCCTTCCTGTCTCTCTTGCTCTCTGGGCCTCTCTGCAACCTGTTTGCATTAGTGTTTTACGAACAAGGTCTGACCATAATGTGGAGAGTATTTGGAGCAGGAGAACTGTGGTAGGCAATAATTGCCTACCTGTTGTCATAATTCAGGTGAGAGATGACAGGATCACAGCAGTGAAGGGGAGGCACGTGACTCGGTTTTAGTCAACAGCTGAACGAGTATGTACAGAGGGTCCATCATATGTCAGGCACTGTGCAAGGAAGAGAAGTAGCCAAGCCTTGCTCTCTGTCCTCAAAGATCCCCAATGCTGTTTCAACACCCTGTGACTGCCGAGTGCTAGCTATGATGGGCAGATGAAGAAGGGGCTGTTCGGAGAAGGCTTCCCAGAGATTGTGGTAACTGAGTAAAGCTTTGAAGGATGAGGATTATCAAGCAAAGAGGGTAGGGGACAGATTTGAAAGATACTTAGGAGGAAAGATCATTGATAGAGAAAAGAATCTAAGATGATTTCCAGTTTAGCATTTAGTGACCTGGAAAATGGTCCTTTCATTGATAAGTGTACGAAACACAAAAAGAACAGCCTAGTTAGTGGGAAAGATGATGCATTTAGATAGAAGAATACTAAATTAAAGGTTCTAGTTAGGAATCTAGAAGGACTGCCCAGTAGCAGTTAAGGATCTAGGACTGAGAAGAAAGGTCAAAGGGGAGTTTTACATGTTGGAATCATGTACTTGTCTGTGACCATTTGAAGCTGTGATACTGGGTGAGGATGCCCAGGGAGCAGAAAAGTCCTTGTATTCATTCATTCACTCATTCATTCATTCATCCATTCATTCACTTATTCATTCATTCATGCATGCATGCATTCAGTATTTACTGAGAGCTCACTGTGTAGTAACTGAAGAAAAGTGAGGTCAACCTGGGTAGGTATACACTTTAAAGGCAAACGGAAATGTAGACTCTTCCTTCAAGAAACTTCACTGCAAGAAAAGAGATAAATAGCTGATAAGTAGATGGGATCGGACACCAAGAGAACACTTTATAAGGATGGGAGAGACTTTCTGGAGTTGAAATTTTAGTTGAATTTCACCTAGACTTTTAAAAAATCTTTTTGTCATGAGAGAAATAGAACTTAAAAATTTCAGTTGATTGTTCGCATAGCTGTTAATATTGTTAAAATTTTCAGAGATTTCAATAGTATCTTTTAATACTTCTCTGATTCTTCTGCTCTGCAAATAATGGACTTAGAAGCCGTATACTTCAAAAGAAATTGATTGGCCCAGTCGGTGTGGCTCGGTGGATTGAGCATCGTCCCAAGGACTGAGAAGCCCCGGTTCAATTCCTGGTCAAGGCACATGCCTGGGTTGCAGGCTCGATCCCCAGTGGGGGTGTGCAGAGGCAGCTGATTGATGTATCTCTCTCACATCGATGTTTTTATCTCTCTCTCTCTCTAAAAATCAATAAAAAAAAACCATATACATATATTAAAAAATTGATTGGACAAATGTTAACTGGCCATCTCCTGAGCTAGGCATTATGCAGGTATAGGAAAGTTAAGGCCCAATCATGCCCTCTGGGGCTTAGCATCTGTTTATAAAGCTTAATGCCAATGAACTGTACAGATGACTACTGTGATAAGATTACACTTCCGTTTTCAGAAAATACCTAAAAAAGTAAGAAAGTGGAAATATTGAGGAAAGTCTAGAAAACTGGCTTGAGTTCTGAGTGTGTTAAATGAATAAAGAATTTGAGCTTTCCCTTTTTCCTTGGAGGCAGTGGGAAGCCATTTATTAAAGGGCATTTAGGCCCTGGCCGGTTTGGCCCAGCGGTTAGAGCATCCGCCTGTGGACCAGAGAGTCCTGGGTTGCAGTTCGTCCCTGGCCCTGGGTGGGGTTGTGTGGGTGGCAACCAGTCGATGTGTCTCTCTCACATCGATGTTTCTCTCTCTCTCTTCTTCCCTCTCTCCTTCCTGCTCTATCTGAAGATAAATGCAAAAATGTCCCCGGGTGAGGATTAAAAGAAAGGGCATTTAGGTAGCTTAAAAGAAGTTGACTCAAGGGACAGGGAAATAAGTTAGTGGACTATTGTAGTTTGCCTGCATGAGAGGTAATGGAGTGTAAGTAGTAGAAATAAAGATGAACACAACTATTTCAAAGGAAGAATCTATAGATGGTACTGACTGAATAAGATGGTGAAAGTTAAGAGGTACTCAGAGAGGACTTTAGTATCTTGTTCCTTGGAGAAGAGGAATTTCTTGCCCAGCTGGTGTGCCTCAGTGGTTGAGCATCGACCCATACACCAAGAGGTCGCCGGTTCAATTCCTGGTCAGGGCACATGCCCAGGCTGTGGGCCAAATCCCCAGTGGAGGGCATGCAGGAGACAGTCAATCGATGTTCTCTCTCATTGATGATTCTCTCTCTCTCTCCTTCTCCCTTCTTCTCTCTCTAAAATCAATTAAGAAAAAAATATTAAAAAAAAAAGAGGAGTTTCTTAACAACAAAAAAAGGAAAGTCATAGAGTGAGGGTAGGTTTGGAATATGATTTTGAAGGTTAGGTAAGATAGTGGAGATCAGGGGTCTGCTTAGACTCATGAGCAAAGAAGTAAAAGTTGAAATCCTTAGAGATGTGTTCACCAAAGAAGAATATGTAGGAATAAGAAATTGACAAAGCTTTATGTCAGACAGCTGGGAAGACCCATGGATGGAGATCAGGAGCCGGAAGAGGAGCCAGCAAAGGGGTTGGTAAAGACATGGTCTACAGGACAAGCCTCTCAGAAACCTGGGGAGAAGAGTTATTTTCAAGAAAAGGGAAGTGATCAACAGTGTCAAGTGTATGGAGATTAAGGAGGCTAAGGCCTCAAAGAAGTGGTTGGGTTTGGTCATGAAAGCACCATGGTGACTTTCAAGGGAGCAGTTTCAGAAGGATGGTGAGGAGAAAAGTCACAGTACAGAAAAAAGTGGTGGGTGTAGTAAAAAGGGGAAGCAGTGGGTGTAGACTATTCATTCTAGAAGTTTGTTAACAGTGAATTATGGAGCATTGGTTTGTAGCTTTCAGGAGTAACAGGGTAACTCATTCGTTTATTTGTTCAATGCTGACTATTGACTAGCGCCCACAAGGTGCTCGTTCACTGCCAGGTGACGAGGCAGGCCAGCTCGCCCTTGTGCAGCTTGCATCCCAGTGTGGAGGGGCAGTCTGCAAACAACGAAGATGACTTGAACACTAGAGATGCTATTGATGAAGATAAAAGAACGCACAAGACAAGCACATTTCAGTCTATGGATGGAAAGAGAAAGTGCGCAGATTCTGAGGAAGGACCAGGTGTCACATGTTCAGCGAACAAAAAGAAGGCCATTGTAGCTTGATAAACTAAGGGGGATGTAATGGAAAACATCAGAGAGACAGGGAAGGAGTTTGAGTTTTCTTCTAAACAGAAGGGGACACCATTGGCAGATTTTAGAGAAGTGACATGGTCTGATTTACAAGTTTTGAATTCTCTTTGGCTGCTTTGTGAAGAATGGACCGAGGAGGGCACACAGTGAAGCTGGGACACATGATCGGAAGCTGCTGGATAGTTCAGGCAAGGGAGGAGGGTGGCTTGGACCAGGCCAGCAGCACTGAAAACGGAGAGGAGCCAGATTTGGAATATGTTTTGGTGGTGGAATCATCAATGAGGACCTGCTAAATGTTGGGATAAGAGAGAAAGACGAATGAAGGATGACTCAGGTTTTTTTTTTTTTTTATCTGAGTGACTGGATACACAGTGGAACACTTTGCTGCTCTGAGAAGACTGGGGGAGGTGCAGATGCGGGTGTGGAAGGGTGGTAGGGTAGAACGGGTTTTGTTTTGCTCATGTGTGACATGTTTTGAGTCATCCAAGCAGAGGTGGGGCTCAGAGGCGTGGTCAGACCAAGTAGGAGATTTTTCTCTTAGTGGAGAACTGAGTATTTGTAAATTGTAGATTGAGGATAGTAATATGCTGGAGAGGGGAAGAAAGGAGTAAAACGGAGAAGGAGGGTTTTGAAGGTGCGTAAGAAGGATTGGATCACTGGCCCGGACAGAGGTTTGACATGGAAAGCAGAAGGGACGTCACTGATGCGAAAATGGAAATCAAGACAGATGTAGAAATAGAATTCTCTAGAGGTTGAGAGGAAGAAAGATGGTAGGACTTATGCTGAATGGTCTCTGCCCACTCCTTAAATAAGAGATGAAGCCACCTGCTGAGGGGGATTTGAGGGAGAGGAATTGTTAGGAATTTTGAGGAGAGAGGTGAGGAATAGACATTGTAGGGACTCCACTGAGAGAAGAGAGCATCACTCTGCAGTGCAAGGAGTGAGAAAAGCCCTTGACCTCAGAAGTCCTTAGTGATCCTAAGGCAAGAACGAGGAACCCAGTGGCAATGAGTTGGGCACACAGATGGGTGGAGACTGTAGCAGTAGGTGAGGGATGTGTTGTTAGACTAGGTTACGGGCTTGTGTGGGATACAGAAAGGCCTTCGTGTACTGAGTGGGGCTGGGGATTATGGTCCTGGTGGAGGCACAATGCTGGGTGTATTTGCCACAGAACAGAGATGCTGCTAAAAGTGGTTCACAGCCCAGCAGCTGCAGCTTCCCCTGGGAGTCTGTTAGAAATATAGAAACTGGGGTTCCAGCCCAAGTCTCTGAGTAGGAGTGTGCTTTTTAATTAGATCCCCAGGTGATGTTCTATGCATATTAATATTTGTAACGAGCTCCTCTGGGGATGAGGCTTACCACGGTTAACACTTTAGAAAAAATGAGAACTGTATATTTCTGCTGAAGATCTGAGGATCTTTCTTATAGATTGGTTTGATATATTTTACTTTTTAATATTTTTTTTATGTTTTTCTGATTTTTAAAAAGAATGTACACTTGTCTTGGAAGTGGAAAGTACTGACATGTATGAAGAAGAAACCAATGTTCAACCACATTTCTAGGTCTTCTTACAAGATTGGAAAAGAATCATGACTGGGAGGGTCTCCTCACAGGGAGTCACCGCCGGACGCAGCTTCTTCCTGGTTAGATGACCTTCTAAGCCAGTTACTTAACCTAGCCTCTGTTTCTTTACAGACTAATGGGTGTGCAAATAATAGTACATAGGGTTGATGTAAGGATTACATTAAAAAATTATGTAAATACCTTAAGACAGTTCCTGGCACATAATAAAAGCTCAAAAATGTTATTATTCTATATTAGGACTGTATCAGGGAGAGAAATTACTAAGCAAAGCAAACTTTTAACACAATGTCATAGCTGCTCTTGCTTGGAGGTCTTTGGACTACTTCAGGCATAGACTATTGCCTTGACGGTACTCACCGGCCATGACAGTTCAGAGAGAGAACCCTGGGAAACTGAGGATACATCCTTGATCTGAGGGAGCTGGTCCGGGAATGGAAACCAAAGTCTAGGAAAAGGGGAGCCAGATGTGGAGACTTGGATGTGGGGAGTTAGAAGCCCAGGTCCTGGGATGCAGTAGAAGTTTCTCCTCTCCCACTTTTGGTATTGTGCCTTTTCTCTTTGTTACATCAGTCCACAGCAGCAATGCAACTGCTTTTGTAGTAACTTAGCTGCAAATGGAAAGCATCAAAACCAGGAAATAAATGTGTGAGCTGCCTTCAACTGCCCCTGCCCAGGGGGTAAACCATGTGGAAATCCCCCACTTTCTCACTGTGGCTTGTACACAGATTTAAATGAGCGTGGCTGAAACATGATGATAGGTGTTCAGCACAACAATGTGTAAGGCTATATGCAATGTTTAATTTGCCATGTGGCACATGTAGGATAGAAAGAATAGATACCTTCTAATGCATTTAGTAAGTATGTCCTTTTAGAAAGTTCCTCTGACTACAGGTTCTGCTGAGCCATAGCAATACTGTATTTACTCGTGAGGGAATAATGAGGAACCCCAATCTTGCTTCTTTAATAGACTTTGTCATCCCTGGAGGTATGGGGTGGGGGGAGTTGAAGTTATTTTGTGGACTAGTAGATTTGTTGGCAAGCACAAAGATGGTACAATTTAGGTGGGCAAGTTTTAACCACATACTTGCAATTCTGGGGGAATATGCATGCTATTGTTTATTGCTTAAGGAGTGACACGTGTGTTATTAGAGTTTTCTAGGATTTAATAAACTAACAGCCAATTACAGAATATGTAGCCCGGACCAGTGAGGGTTGTTTTGTTTCAGCCTCACCTGACCTCTCTGAGGTAGTTCCTTTTATCATCCTCATATTACAGATGAGGACACCGAGGCTCAGAGGGTAAAGAAAATGGGTCAAGGTTACATGACTAAAATAGCAGAGGTGGGATTGAAACCCATATTTTGCACTTTTAATAAATGCCGCATTTTCTCTGTTTGCTCCTAATACGCTTTCCTGGGTGTGCCATTCAAATCCATTGCTATACTTGGCATCTACTGTAGCAGAAATCCTCTAGCCTTCTAGGGTTACCTCGTCTTTTAGGATCCAACTTAAATAATTTCAATCCTGTATAACTTTGTGTGAGAAATCTAGAAACCTCACCAATTTTCCCAAAGATTCTCAGGAGCCTGGTGCTGGAGACAGGGTCCATGCCCAGGAGCCAGCAGAGAGAGCACACTGGGACTTAGGTCTCCAGTGCCTTCCACTGGCAAAGTTAGCCTCATACCAGCTGGCTAAGGGAAATTATTTAAAGGGACCATTGCATTTCCACAGAGCAGGCAATGAAGGGTAAGTTTGGGGCTGAGGGGGAACAAATTGATAACTGACACATCCCCCAGTCCCTTTTGTCAGTCTTGAGCCTATCCCTAGTCCAGTTAGTCACCAAGTCCTTAATACATGGTGAAGTCATTCTCCTTTCCCCACCTTCACAATTCTCTCTTTAGCTTCTTAATAATAATCTTTCAAGAGCCTCCTGTTTTTTTCTATCTCATTATTGGTCCCCTTCAGCCTGTTTTCTGCACCAACAGAGCCAATTATTTTAACTCTAAACTCCTCCTCATGGGGTGAAGGACTCAAAGAGTTCATCCCGCCTGTCCCCTGAATCTCAGCCTCGTCTCCAATCATCCCCCTGCTTAAACTCTGAGATCAACACTAGTGAACTACAGGATATCCTTGTTAATCAGATACTGGCTATTTCAACCCCCAGGTGCAGAAGGTTGCATAGGAGATGAAACCAATATAAATAACACCAACATTTCATTAAAGAGCAGACTGTTTATCAAATTGTGCCCCTCTGAAACATCCGTCCACAATACCAGTGTCTGGCCTCACATCGCACGAGTGGATGGTTGTTCAGCCAGAAGGCTGGCTAGTAAAAATGCCTGGTAATAGAGTGAGAAAAATTTACAAGAATTCCAAAGGAATCAACTCTAGATTATCTTTTCATTTGTTCTGAGAATTTAAGGTTCAAACTTAGGGCTGTTCTGCCTCCTCCCTAAGGTGATATCTGATTGTGTGAGCAAAGTGTGGTGTTTATGTAACATCATAGGAATTAAGGAGAGGTATTTGGTCCGTGTGGATTTTTAAAAGAGCCTTTGCCGTGTTTCAGAAAAAGTTCTTTTAGATCTTACCTTTATATTTCCCTAGTGTCTAGTTAGCTTTCAAATGAACTCCATCTAGTCCTGCAGCTTTGGCTCAATTGAACATCACAACCCTTTATTCTCCCAATAAAACTTAGCATTCACTAATGAAAACATTGGCTGGCGTAACGATTATCTCTAAAATGGGTATCGTTCATTTTGGAGCTAAAAACTGAACATCGTTTCCCCTTTTATTAGCTGAGCTCTGCTCACCCCTCTGAAGAGGCTAAGGAAGTAATAAAAATTGCCAGGAATAAAAAGTGCTTGTGATAATATTTCAAGTTATTACCCTGCATTGATTAATCTCATCAATATTATGTTGCATAAAAGAAACCAGCCTCCAAAGAATATAATGTATGATTTCTTTTACAGGAGGTTTAAAATCAGGCAAAACTAATGTTTATAAAAGTCAGAACATCGATTACTTTGGGAGGGCATGTTATATAATCTGGGAAACTGCAGGAGGAAATCTCATAAGAAGCTGGAATGTTCTATAACTTGATCTGGGAGTTGTGTATTAATATGGGGAAGACATTTTTTATCTGTACACTTAAGATTAGTGTGCTTTTGAATATAATTGTACATTGTCTTTCAATAAAAGTTTATTGTGTTAGTTTTCTGTTGCTGTTGTAATAAATTAGCACAAATTTAGTGTCTTAAAATGGCACATATTTATTATAATTCTGGAGGCCAGAAGTTCAAAATGGGTCTCACTGGGCTAAAATCAAGGTGTTGGCAGGGCTGCGTTCCTTTCCAGCGGCTGTAGGGGAGGACCCGTGTTGCCTTTGGTTTGGCCTTTTTGAGCTTCTAGAGGTTTGCCACATTCTTTGACCTGGACTCTCCTTCCATTTTCAAAGCCAACATTGGCTAGTTGATGACACCTCTCTGGTTCTGACTCTTCTGCCTCCCTCTTACCCATTTAAGCACCCTGATGATTGCATTTGTCCCACCGGGATAATCCAGTTAATCTCTCTGTTTTAAGGTTAGTTGATTAGCAACCTTTATTCCCTCTTATCATGTAATTTAACATATCCACAGGCTCCGGGAATTAGGATATGAATGTCTTTTGGGGGGAGGGCATTATCCTGCTTATCACAATTATTATTCTGTTATAGTTTCTTAATTTACAATTAAGTTTTTCAAGATAAATCCCAACCAAAAAATTTAAAAAACTATTAACAATAAAATCTGGATCCCATTTTCCAGTAGCATTTCCCCAAATGGGTGTTTTCTAGTACCAGTTATCCCTGGATTTTACTCTAGTGCCCACATGTTTACAACATGCCCCATGATAATTCAACCTTCTGTCCTGGCCATTCTCTGAAATATAATAGAAAATTCAGCTATAAAGAATATGAAACACGTTTCTGGGGGGAAAACTACCAAAATGCATATATCAAGAGACTTCCATCTCAAGAAACACCAAGGTCAGCTCACCCCTTACTATAAAAAATAATGTTCCCTTTGATGGAGAAGGACCTTTCCAGAAGCAACAAATACACGCTACCTCTGCAGTGGCCTGCTTGATCTACAGAGATAGTCCAGCAAATAGTATAAACTATTAATGATCCAGTGTACAAGGGGCATAGTCTTAACTTTTAGAAAATATTTGTAAACATCATTTTCTGGGTAGGACAAGGCACACAATTAAAGTGGTTCATACTGTTTTTAATTCTCAGCAAGGTTGATTGGTGAGCCCTCATTCTCTTAACCGCTACCTAGGCTGTCTTATGCTCCACTGGTGAGGCACTGCAGTTACCACCGGGGTTGATGGAGTACCAAACTACTTGGGGATTTTGTAATCCTGAGCCATGTATAGGTAGAACAACAACGTGAAGTTTAATTGCAAATAAGGCAGTTAAACTTATTTAACTGAAGGCTGAAAAAATACCAAGTTTGGATTTGACTTAAACATTTCTTTAAAAAGGAAAAGAGTATATGATATAAAAATGGAAGCTTTTAAGTAGAGGATGTAATATTGATTTTCCCAGGCATATCATTGTGAAAGTTAACATCTGAGAAAAAAGAGAAACAAAATTAGGGCACACACAGGGAACTGGAAATGAGAATGTTATTGGACTCCTGAATAGCAACATTGAAACTAGAATAGATCAATGCCTTCAAAACACTGAGTAAAATTTATTTTTGACCTGGAATTCTATATGTGTCTTCCTTAAGGCAATGCTCCTTCATTCCTGACCATTCTGGGATTCCACAATGCACTTCACTTAGATTATTTTTGGCATCTCTCCTGCATACACTATAATTGCCCTTTCTCTTTCTCTTCTAAGTCATTTCTCATTCCTCCATCCACTTTCTGTTTTCATACTGTGTTTCAATTACATACCTTCTAGTCATATTGAAGATGCAATTTGTATTGTTGTTTCTTTTTTTTCTTTTCTTGTTGTTTTGGGATAATCTGCAATTAGGCATCTAAAGGTCTTTTCCCTACTCCTTAAAAATGGAAAGTTTTCCACCTTGTTTTACTCATTAAGTCTTTCAATAGCTACTTATTGATTGACTACTCTCAGCTAGGTTGAGGAAATAAAACAAAAGTAAGTCCCTAATGGCCTCTATTACAACTTATTGGCCTTACTAATTTTACTCTCTTCTTCCTGTGCAGATAGATGACAAGGTCAGGGTTTTATTCTCAGGAAGGCAAAATAATAAGCAAATGCAAATTGCTAACACTATCCTGTTACTTGTATATTTTACATACATTCATGAGGCCACCATTATGCATTCATGCATCTGTTCTCAGAGTTCTCTCCCTTTATGGATGTTCCTTCAGGGCATCAGAAATTGGAAAATCCTTCACAGTCAGCACCCCCCCCCCCAATTCTCTCTTCATCCTCACTCTTTATTTGCATTTGTCTATAATTTCTTGTCTTTGTCAAATTGAAACCGGACACTAAATGGGTCCGAGACACCCTGTCACTACTTGAGCCAAATTAAGCACAGACAAGGTTGAATCATATATGAGTGTTTATTCCAATAATGCTGGCAATATGGGAGAGCAGCAGGTCATCCTGAAAGAACTGCTCCCCCCATTTCATTTCAAATGGACTCTTATAGGGTTAGTGAGTGGGGAAAAATCTAAAGTTAGTGAGTTCCCAGGGTCAACCTTCCTTTCACTGTCCTTGCAAAGAGTAGCCCAGAACGTTGTCTCCTTTCAAATAGGTTCTATCCTTGATCTGGGCTCTGGGCTGGCTCATCTCTAGGGCCTGTTCTCCTTCTCATAACATTTCTTCAGCTTCCCAGGGTCTGTAAGAAAATCTGTTTGTTTTTTTTTAAATAGTGAATGGCTATAAAACAACTGTGATTCTATTTCTATTACATGCCTTCCCCTATTAAAATGAGTCAGCAAAGATGTAACTTTTCCCTTATTTGACTTGTTTCATGTGCTTCAATGTTATACTGAAGCAAAGGTGCCAGGGACGTTGTTGCAAAGTCTATGGTGTCCATGTATATGGTGCACAAATGTAAAAGCATCTATTTATCTTTTCTGCTCCATCTGGACACCAAGATGTTAGCTACAAATGCTAACTGGTTGAATGCTTTGTATACTTTCTCTTTCAAAGCCTGAAGTTTTTTTAAAGCTGAAATTTCTAAAATCAATGAAAGAGTTAGTTATAAAGTGAAGCCTCACAATGTGCTAAATATAATTTATTAAAGAGTTAACTTAGACACTATTGGTAGGAATGCGGATTGGTACAGCCACTGTATGGAAAACAGTATGGAGTTTACTCAAAAAATTAGAAATGAAACTGCCTTATGACCCAGCTATTCCACTTCTGGGAATTTATCCGAAGAAACCCGAAACACTAATTCAAAAGAGTATATGCACCCCTGTGTTCATTGCAGCGTTATTTACAATAGCCAAGATTTGGAAGCAGCCCAAGTGTCCATCAGTAGATGAGTGGATTGAAAAAACCAAAAACCTGTGGTACATATACACAACGGAGAAAAAGAAGGAAGTCTTGCCCTTTGCGACAGCATGGAGGGACCTGGAGAGTACTATGCTAAGTGAAATAAGCCAGTCAGAGAAAGACAAATACCATATGATTTCACCTACACATGGAATCTAATAAACAAAACAAACAAAATAGAAACAGACTCATAGTACAGAGAATAGACTGAAGGTGTCAGAGGGGTGGGGGTTGGGAACGGGGTGAAAAAAGTGAAGGGATTAAGCAAAAAGCAACCAACCAAGCAAATAAACTCATAGACATAGACAACAGTATGGTGATTACCAGAGGAAAGGGAGGTGGGGGAGGTAGAAGAGAGTAAAGGAAGGATAAATGGTGATGGAAGGAGACTTGAACTGACTTTGGGTAGTGAACACACAATACAATATACAGATAATATATTATAAAATTGCACACCTGAAACCTATATAATTTTATTAACCAATATAACCCCAATAATTTCAATAAAAAATTTAAAAAGAGTTAACTTAGACAAATTATTATTTAAAATAAACATTAATTTGAAGAAATTTATAGGCATTGCTGTATCGTGCCTTTCATTAATTAGTATGTAAACAAAAACTTATACAGCATGTATTTTAAAATTTATTCACATGAAATCAGAAACTTCAGAGGCAGTGTCACTGGAGGGCATTTAGAAATAAGAAAGAATCCACACTAGAGCTTTGAAGAGAATGCTCTCAGATAGCCTTTTATGTTTTGTTAAATAAAGGTGTGCATGGTGGTGGTGATGGTGGGGTGCTATTTGCAAGACATTTGCCTGTGGATTCTAAAGCTATGTCCTTAAATCAAATATGGAGTTTTCACCCTTCTTGGGAGATTAATAATTACGATGTATCTAGTTACTGTGGAAATACCCTGGCCAGTTGTTTTTCATTCATTTTGTTTATTCTTTATTCAAAATATGTACTGATTAATCACTGTGTGTCAGGCTCTGTTTTAGCTGCTGATCTTGTTGAGTTTATATTCTTGTTAAATAGATAAATCATAATGTGGTGATAATTATTACATGAAAAGTCAGGTAATAGGAATAAAGAGTTGAGGATAGTCAATTTCTTTCGCTATATTTTCCAGTTTATTAATTCTCTCTTGAGCTGTGTTTAATTTCTAGATAACACTTCCATTAAATATTCTTTCTTACCCTTAAAAAAAAAAAGAAGAGTCGAGGCTAGTGATGCTGTCTTAGCGAAGGTAGTCAAGGAAGTCCTCTCCAATAAGTTGACTTGGAGCAGCACCTAAGGGGAGAGGGTGAGCCATGTTGATATCTGGAGAAAAGCATCTGGACAGAGAAAACAACAAGTGCAAAGGGCCGAGGGGGGATGTGCTTGAGGAACATTAAGGATGCCAGTGTGGTAAAAGCAAAGTATGAGTGGGAGGTGGGGGAGAAAAAGGGCCTGAAGGTAAGACCAAAGCAGCAGTGGAGTCCAGGTCATGTATGATCATTTAAGGAAATGCCACAAATAAATAAAATTGTCCATGCAATGTGTCCTAAAAGTTCTCAGGCATTTTTTCAACTCCTGAGCAACAATATTTCCAATTAGATTTAGAAGTGCAATAAATTGTACCTGCCAATTTATTAGACACATAAGTAACCTCTATATTGTTAAAACCAATGGTCCCAGTGGTCCTATTTTTTGATCTATCAATGGCACCTGATGTCACTAATCCCTTCTGCCTACTTAAAGCATCTCACTTACTTTCTAGTTTCCCTTCTACTTCATTTTTCAGTCTCTTTGGCTGGCTCCTCTTCATCCTTTTCATCTCTAAGTGCAGGGATTTCTCAGGTCTCAATCCTGGGACTGCTTCTTTATCTACTTATAATCCTGTGTTTCGAAAAGTCTTGAACGTTTTGATATAAACTGATCAAAATGATTATGCTCCTGTGATGAATGGTGTTAATGCTGGACTTGTCACAAAACTTAAATTCAAAAACAAAATATTTTGCAAGGATATAATACATACAAGTGTTCATTAAGAGTCATCAAGAATACCCTGTTCTTAAAATAAAATATGGAAAATACTATGGATGTATGACAATGAACTAAATATAGCCCCATTGCTTAATTCCCAGACAGTTCTTTCTATGCTTTGTTTAATAGTGTTTGCACAATGTGGTAGCAGCAATTCAATGACTTAGTTCTACAAAATGTTTAAGAAATTGCTTGAAATGTAAAAACAAAAGACAACCACTGACTTGTTTACTATGCTAAAAAAAGAACCCCTCCCTTAGATAACCAGCAAGACTGGATCAAAGACTTGGTCATTGGGGTGACATTTCAATCCTGAATATAATCCTGTATGGACATTCACAGGCGACATGAACATACTACATAATCTACTCCTTCCTAGTGCAACTGTGTCTTGAGGAAATTCAATTTCAAATATAATCTGACCCACTTTGCTACACTGAGGTCAGTTTTCAAAAATGGAAATCATGGTATGAGGTGTGATTTTGAAGCTAAGCACTAAGTTTCAAAAAGCTCCCTGATTTCAAACTTTATGTAAAGTGAGTTAAGACTTCCTTTTTACTCTCTGAATATTTATAGTGTGGAAAATTGCTACAAAGGGAAGTTACTAATTGCATGTAAACAAGATTATAAAAAAGAAAGTGATTTCAGAAGAGCAGAATTTTACAAATTTCTTAAGAGCTGTTAGTTTAGATATAAAAACCATGGTGCAATGATTGTGTCCATATTTGGAAGTACCTATATTGGTGATCAGCTGATTTCATTTTGAATAAAAATAAATACCTCTCTTACTTAAAGGATTTAAGGCTTAATTCTGCATTGCAAACTGTAACCAGAAATACAAACCTGACACGGACATCTTAGTGAGGAAGAAAATGGGTGAGATTTCAGTTCCAAATTAAAGGAGTAACCAATTAAAAAAGAAAAATGCAAGTTAACAGAGATGCTACTTAGAAAAAAGTATTATTGTGTCTTTCTATATATTACCATCTCCCTGGTTAGCCTTGGAGATTTTGGATCTGTTATAGAAGCAATGGAAGAGTGAGAATAAGATAAGATTCCTTTTTTGACATTCTCTGAGATTTACAGCAAGACAATAGGCTTAAAATCCAGTTCATGGTGAAAGAGAAAAAAGTTTTTTTGTTTTAGTTTTATTAAGACTGAAAAACTGAGATTATAGAGTTAATGTAAAGAACAGACTCCTGCTGGAATGGCTAGGGCTCTCTTAGTAATTCCATGAAAAAATGGACACAACTCCAATTTAAAATACAGGGAAGTAGGTTTGTAAAGAATGAGTTTGCCTCATTCCATAGCGGGGAAGATGAAATGTTACATGGTTCCTTACAAAAGTTTGCCTGAGTGTTCAAGTTAAGGGTATACTCCCTTTTCTTCCCTTTCCTTGCCTTCCTTTTTTCCCTTCCTTTGTTCAACAAATGTGTGCCAGGCTCAGTGGTAGGCACTGGGGATATAGCAGGGAATAAGACAGGTACAATGGCCCCCACTATGCATAGAGATTAAGGAAGAAGACAAAGAGACAAAGAAAAAACAAGTAAAGACATTGATAAAGTAAAATAACTGCAAAGTGCAGTGAGTCCTCCCTAAGAAGGAAACAGGAGGTTGAAATGAAGAACAACGGGCAGTTCCGTGGGAACCTACAGTGGATACCACAGGCAAGGAACGCTTCACTGTGGGAAGAAACTTCAGCAGAGACTTGAAAGTAGGTGATCAATTTGACCCAGTTTGTTCAGGATTTTCCTGTTTTAAAACTGAAAGTCCTGCAACCCCAGAACCCCTTCAGCCCTGGGCCAACCTGGATAGTTAGTCACCCTGTTTGAAGGATGAGAAAGAACCAGCTTTGCAAGTAGAGGAACACGCAAGCTCCCCAGGAAGAGCGAACTGTGTGTGGAAAGGCTCTGAGGTGGGAAGGAGCTGAGCATGGTCAGGGGGGGTCAGGGCAGGGAGGAAGCTCCAGGAAGAGGCCAGGAGGACGAGCTAAGCAGGGAGCAGGTTATGGAGTGAGGGCCCTGGTAAAGTTCAGAGTTATTTGAGGTACAATGGAAAAATATTGACAGGTTTTAGGTAGGGAGTGATGTAATGTGATATTTTTAAAAAAAATCCCTTTGGCTGCTACATGGAGAAGGATAGAAGGGGTCAAGATTAGAAGCCAAGCCCTGGCCGGTTTGGCTCAGCGGTTAGAGCATCGGCCTGCGGTCCAGAGAGACCCGGGTTCGGTTCCCGCTAAGGGCATGTACTTCGGTTGCAGTTTGTCCCCGGCCCTGGTTGGTCGTGCGGGTGGCAGCCGCTCGATGTGTCCCTTTCACGTCGGTGTTTCTCTCTCTCTCTTCCTCTCTCTCCCTCCCACTCTATCTGGACAAAAAATGAAAAAAATGTCCTCAGGTGAGGATTAAAAAAAAAAAAAAGATTAGAAGCCAAGTTGGGACAACATGGCAGTAGCCTAGGTGAGCAGTGAAGTTGAAGAGAAGGGGTCGAATGTGGGACACATGGAGGAAGAAAGGACAGA
This sequence comes from Tadarida brasiliensis, assembly GCA_030848825.1. Taxonomy (NCBI): domain Eukaryota; kingdom Metazoa; phylum Chordata; class Mammalia; order Chiroptera; family Molossidae; genus Tadarida; species Tadarida brasiliensis. The sequence continues at coordinate 30,806,504 of CM061270.1, read as the reverse complement.
ACTCGAGGACGGGTATTTCATGGAGTTCTGGGTCAATGGTTCACTGAATGGAGGAAAATGAAGGAAGAAGAGGTACTTTCTGCCCAAATCTCCAACCCTTATGTAGACTAGTGATATATGTCAGAGTCCGTAGACGTTAGAACATGTGACTCCTTACAAAAGGCACTCATTCCAGAATTTCAAATATGCGGCCTACGTAAATAGGAAGCTCAGAGCCACACAAGGGAGTTGTCATCTCTGAGTCCCTGGCATAACTCAGTTAATATTTACTTTTAGAGAAAAACACTGACAAATGATCGCCAAGCAGAGCCACAGAGGTAAGCACAGAGATGGCTAGAAGGAAAAAAGTATCTATCATTCCTGTTTGTGGTGTGGGCTGAACCACAGCCGTGTTACTCCAGACCCTTAGATCCTGACCGCTATTAGAGCTTGGGCATTAAAAAAAGAAAAAAAAAAGATTTAAATAATTACTATGGACAAAAGAATACATTTAAAAAGAACAACGTGAACAGAAATTTAAGTTAAAAAATTAAAAAGGAACTTGAAATAAAAAGACTGAGCCAAGAAGTATTCAGAAAAATTAAAGTAATAGATTTGGTTAAAAATAAAAAGGTAAGTTTGCCTTGGCCGGTGTGACTCGGTTGGTTGAGCGTCCTCCCATGCACCAGTCATGGCACATGCCAGGGTTGCAGGCTCCATCCCCAGTAGGGGGCATGTGGGAGGCAGCTGGTCCATGTTTCTCTCTCATTGATGTTTCTCTCCCTCCCTCTCTCTTCCTAAAAATCAACAAAAACATATTTTTTAGAAAGGAAAGTTTAAAAGGTACATAACTAGAGAGTTAAATAAACAGATTAAAGATAAAAATTAGGGCTAGCCCTGGCCATTTTGGCTCAGTGGTTAGAGTGTTGGCCTGTGGACCAAAGAGTCTCGAGTTTAATTCTGGTAAAGGGCATGCATCTCGGTTGTGGTTTGGTCCCTGGCCCTGGTTGGGGTCATGCGTAAAGCAACCAAACTATGTGTTTCTCTCACATTGATGTATCTCTCTCTCTCCCCTCCCACTCTATCTGAGGATAAATGGAAAAATATCCTCAGGTGAGGATTTAAAAAAAAAATTAGGGCTAAATAAAGGATATAAAAAGAATAAAATATACATTGCAAAGTCAAGAATAGATAGGGTGAAAAGGAAAACTCAAGATTTAGAAGGGTCAAATCTGGCAGAGCTAAAATAAGCTAAAGGATAAATATAGAGAACAAAAATAGAAAGGTGGCAAAAGACTAAGGGACGAAGTACACAAAATCAAAATGTTAAAACTCGCCAAAATTAAACTACACATTTCCAAGTATTTGTGGAATGAAGGTTTGGAAAAATAAGCTCTCATTATTTTAAAAGAAATAAAGCCAACAGGTCACAGGAATTACTACGAGTGACCTCTGGGCTGAAGTAACTCCCATGGCTTGGGAGTCTCTAGAGAGCTTCTTGAGGGCAGAGATGGCCTGAACCGCCAGGGTCTAGGGTCTCTCAAGTGCTTCTTCAATGCCAGTGGCAGGCCTATTGATCTATAGTGAGTAATCAGCTTGAAGCATCACTACTAACTAGTGTTAATATTCTATTGCCCTACCTCTGTTTCTGTTTGTCACTGCAGAAGATTGGGTAATACAGAAAATACTGGATTGTATTTCTTGAGTATGAATGTGCTATAAATGCAACTTTAGCTGTGGAAGAGATATACTCAAGGCTGGGATTGGTAGGGAAGACAGCCCAATCACTCAGAAGGCTTCCTGAGACAGTTTTCTCTCTCTTAGGAAACACTCTCCCAGCTATGGTAAGGTTAAAAAACTATCCTCCTGGGACTCAGAAGAGCCAAAACAATTTTTAAAAAGAATAAAGATTCTCGATTTCAATACTTAATACAAAGCTCCAGTAATCAAGACAGGGGGATACTGGCATAAGGATAATAGATAGATAGATAGACGGAATATAATTGAGAGTCCAGAAATGAACCCTTATCTCCACATTCAATGGGATTCAATGGGAAAATAACTCTTTTTCAACAAATAGTGCTGGGACAACTGAAGAGTCATATACAAAAGAATGAAGTTCCCTACCTCACTCCATATGCAAACATTAACTCAAAACGAAATATCCAGTGTAGGTACATCTATGGAGACAAAGTAGATTAATGATGACTGAGGCAAGCGTTTGGGGACGGGGAGATTGGATATGACTTAATTCTCATAACAGTTCCATGAAGTGGATTCTTTTGTGATCTTCATTTTACAAATGAAAATCTGAGGCACAGATAACTTGCCCACACAGTTAATAAGGGACAGTTGCAGGCATGGAATATCTCCAAGGGTTGTTGGAAGGATACCATCTAGTAAGCACTCACCTTAGGGTAGCTATTATTATTTATAAACCTTGGCCTTGAGTGGTGTCTTGTATCACAAATATACTGTGCTTTAGGCTGGGTCATGACAGTAGAATAAATTATATTCAAAGTCATATTGAGATAAAACTATACATCATACTTGGGCATATTTTGCATTCCATTTTGAGATGTGGATATTGTATACATAATAAAGTGTTTAATCCAGGAGATGGATTTCAAAATTTAAATGTGACCAGTTTAACCCTGGCCGGTATGGCTCAGCGGTTAGAGCATCGGCCCGTGGATCAGAGAGGCCCGGGTTCAGTCCCCGCTAAGGGCATGTACCTTGGCTGCAGTTTGTCCCCGCCCCGGTTGGGGTCGTGTGGGTGGCAACCACTCGCTGTGTCTCTCTCACATCGATGTTTCCTCCCTCTCTCCTTCTCTCCCTCCCACTTTATCACAAGATAAATGCAAAAATGTCCTTGGGTGAGGATAAAATAAATAAATAAATAAATGTGACCAGTTAATTTTTAAATGAAATGGAATCTTGCATTTAAATTTTGATTACCTTGCTCAACTCCCAAAGGGTCCTTGTTCAAATTTCTGCCTAAATGAGTTTCAAAAGGAAAGAATAAAAACAGAATTCTACAAGTGTTTTCACCCCTGGGTGAATTCCTTTCATAGTTAGTCTTTTCATATTAAGAAGTAGAATTTATTCACAATGTTAGTAAAAGGGTGAAGAATTTCTTTACACCTAAAGACTGTTAAACCATAAATGTCAAATTCTAAGGTCTTGGAACAAAAAAACTCAGAGCTCACATAATTACTTCAGTAGAATATACTCACACTTATAGCCCAACATCATAGAATTACAGAATCAGTGGAGACACTGGGATGAAGATTTAAAGAACAAATCCATGGAAAAGAAATAATACTCCTATAGAAAAACATCTGCACAGAATAACTGGACATTCTTTTTTGGACAAAAAGTGCAAAATTAAATTCATATGTTCTTAATTGTGCCTTTGGAGATTAAAGCAGAAAACTATTGGGTGGTCAGGTCAGGACTGAAGGGCAGAGAGCAATAGAAATCTTACTCATTGGAGTATTATATTCCCTGACATCTTAAATATTTAGCTGTGGAGGCTGCTGCCGTCATTTTGGGGTTCTACCTTCCCTATGTTCTTTTCTAGGAAAGCCACACTTCAGTCCCAGCCCAACTCTTCCACCTGGAGGTAAAACTGAGCAGTTTCAGTTCTGTCATTTGCAACTAAAAGGGTTCAGACAAATTCTGACTTCTGACTTCTGAGATTAGCAAACCTAGCTGGAATGAGGAACTTTCTCATGCTCATGCTCTTGGTTTGGTTTCAATAGAAATATACCTCCCTCTGCTGGAAGCCCGCTAGCATTGCCCAGGTCTCAAGGATGGTGCAGCAGAAACAGCTTCCAAGTCACTCTTCAAAGTACATGCTGCTTGACCTTACTCAAGTTACTTTGCTTCTGTGAGCCTCAATTTTTGCATCTTTAAAATATTAATGTTAAGCCCTGGCCGGTGTGGCTCAGTTGGTTGGGTGTTGTTCCACGCACCAAAAGGTTGCTGGTTCGATTCCTGGTCAGGGCACATGCCTGGGTTGTGGGCTCCATGCCCAGTAGGGGGCTTGCAGGAGGTAGCCAATCAATGTTAGGCTCTCACATTGATGTTTTTTTTTTTTTTCTCTCTCTCTCTCCCTCCTCCTCTCCCTTTCTCTCTCTAAAAATCAATAAAACTATTTAAAAAATATTAATGTTAAAAAACTACCTTTCGAGACTGTTTGATGAGTTAATTTGCCATGAAAAGGGTACTTAATCAGTGGAAGGTATTATTATAAGACAATTTTAAGGAAGAAAGCCAGCCTTTCCCTCAGGTTTTTCAAACTGATTAAATATTTAAAAACACTGGAAATTCCAATAATCTTGCCTCTTTTACAAACTGTGTATACTTAGCATGTTATTTTTTTTCTATGACTTAGAGCACTCCTGCCATATTACTCTACCCACTCATGTTTCCAGATGCTAACGGCTCGGTCTGATAAATGTACAGTTCATTCTAAGCCATACCAAAATTTATCTTTGAGTTCCAAAACTTTCCTTTCAGTGTAGACTGCGATCATAGCTCATAACTTATTATATAAAGAATTATTTATATGTAATAATACTACAAAAACCAAACTAAAAATTATTCAATAACTTGTCAAAGTAATACTTAAAATTGATTGGGGTGACCCAATAATTAAGAGTCATAAGTGTATTTTCAAGTGTTTATTAAAAAAATAAAACAAAACATTTCTACTTTCCTACTTTTCTCTTACAGCTTTAGAGAAGACTAGAACAATTATTCATATATTAGCATTAATATCAAGCATACCATACATCTTATGAGTTTTACATTGCATTTCAATACTTGTCTACTAACAATATAGTAAATTATTTTTGTTATATATTCTGGGTAGAATTAAAATAAATAATACAGAAATAATTTAATCTCTATGGAATACCTACTATGTTCCATGCTTTGGCAACACAAAAATAAATAAATGTTCCCTGCCATTAAGAAGCTCACAGTCTAAAGGGGGAGACAGACAGATAAAACAGACAATTTAATGCAGTATGACAGATTTGAGAGTGGTATGTAAAAAGAACTACTGGGAACTTTAAGAGGAACACTTAATCCAGAACGGTAGAAGTTAGGGATGGTTTCCAGATCAAGATGATATGTTTTACAAAAGAGATTGCCAAGAAAAGAATTAATGGTGGGTGATAGGAACAACACTCCTAAAGAGGGGGTTGCCAAGTAGTCTTAGAGATTGGACTGTCTGATCTCTGAGGCCTCTTCGAACTCTAAGAAGATAGTAAGAGACAATCAATCATCACCTGATTGATCCAATACAGGGAAGTTGCAGAGCATGGAGCATCTTTTTGATATTTGCCTATTTGTTAAATACTGGTTTCCTGGATTCTTATTTTTCTATAAAAATTCTATAAAGCACAGTTTAAGAAGAAAACCCCATAATAATTAAAATGCTTTGTAGACACCTACTATGGTGCTGGCCACAGATTCAGAATGAACAAGCTGGTATAGTGAATACTATATCACCTACTTTTAAGAAAAAGAGAACAAAAGGTAAATTAAAGGTTCCTGGAAAGCTATAAACTTTAACAAAGTCAGCTCTTTAGGGTTCTCTGAAACAATATTTTTCTTTCTTTTAAATGTGGAGAAAAGGAAAAGGAGCTGTCCTTCGTCTTGGTTGTCTATGAGTAGTCCACTAGATGGCGCTTATGGCTGTCAGAAAGAGAGTTTAGCTAAGAAAGATTGTATGGCAGCTCTGGTGGTAATTAAATGTTCTGAAAACTTTCCATAACTTTTCAGTCCCTGAGAGCAATTCCAGGTCTGTAGTCAAGTAATGGGAACCTTAATCTGACAAGTTTTAGCCTATGGTCAGATTAATTTGAAACTAAACCACAAATTTAGCACATTTTAAAAATGGTTTTAACGTTTAGCAATTCAACATGATTTCACTGAAATGGAAATTTTAAAGTTACTGAAATATAAATTTATTATACATTTAAACATACTGTTATTAATTTCATTTAGGTAATCTTCACATGAGCCTAGTTATGGCTACTATTTAATGATCTCTAAGACAGTTTCTTCAAATGTTTTCCTGAATTTTTGAATTATCATTAAGCAGGAAATACCAAACTCTCTTATCATTAAAGTACGACAATACACTAACACAAATACATGAAACAATACATTTTAGAATCATTCTATTGGTACATTATGTCTTATATAAAAAGTATTGCATGATTTTTTCACATAACAGTAAAACCAGAAAAATATTTTTTACTAAAGTGCCAAGTAAAAACAAAGCTTTACTTTTATAACACGTTCTACGTAGTTGTCTTTTACATGTTAAATATTTTAAAAGGTGAACAACAAAAAAAAGAATAGATAAAAATATATCTTTTGCAACCTAAGAGTCATTTTAGTTTTAAACTCTCCCGGTTATGAGATCTGTTTGTGATTTGGTCTTTTCAGTTCTGCTTCTAGAATTTCCCCCCATGTTTCTGCATCCATCGGGTACATGATTGCTTCTGATAGGCTAATAGGAGAACATATGTTGCTGTATCTGCCACTTAGCCAGCGAAGTTTCACTTGACTCTTCTGGTAATTCCTCGATAGTGTGTCCTGAAAGAGGTAAACCAGTGTCATCACAGAAGGTTGCTGCCTGGTGAGTTGAATTTGTTTGAAACCAGAGAAGCTGATTGACAGGGATGAAAAGAAGATTAAGTATTTATATTGATATACATATATACTACTAAATTTCTGTGTGTGTGTGTGTGTGTGTGCGCGTGCAGATATACATGTATATGTGTATATATACAGCGTGAGCTGCAGAGTTTGCTGGGGGTTTTGGATAATGTGAAAAGAAGCAGCCACTTTCCTTCTGGTTAACAGAGGAAAATGCCCGAATTTAAGATTTAAAAAATGTTAAAGGATGGATGGTAGATAGTGTAGTTTGCAGGAAAAGAATAATAACTCAACTTTAAGTTCAAAAGCCAACACACTCTGTATGTCATTCTGTATATGAAATCCTACCTCATCCAAGCAGAAAGTAGAGATTGATTTAAACCTACCACCATTTTGTTAAGAACACTGTAGACCACAAAAATTAAACTTACCCTCAAGGAATAACCACTTTTTAGATCATCATCTATTTCTCTTTTGCACACAGCTCTTACAGCCAAGCAATGAGGTTTCCATAAGGAGTTATTGGTTCTTATTATGTCATTCCACCTCCTGCATGTCATTGAAGCCCTGCACAAACTCTGAATGTCCAGCTGACTGAAAATTTGTACAATAACTTCTCGAGGCAGCGATTCAAAAAAGTTATTTTGACTCTCTTTTTTTTCCTTCTCAGCATCCACAGGGTTCAATTCTATGTCAGAAACTCTTGAATTGTGGTTCCTCTCGGAGTTATTCTGCATAGCTTGATGTTTTAGTTAATTATCCTCAAAGGTAACCTAAAAGGCAGAGTTTAAACTTACTCAGTCTCTTTAGATCAGACTATGGATCATAAACTGAGCCAGATAACTTTCTGGGAATGATTTGAAAAACTTGAACTTTCATACTTGAGCCGTTCAACCTGTAAAATGGGGCCAATAATGCTCCTCTAATGTGTGTTCTTGCTAGGATGAACAGGGATAAGTGTGAGACATCTAGCTCACATCTGAACTGCATATTGGAGGCACTCAACAAATGTTACTTCTCTTCTTCTTAATATTGTTAGTAAATAGGTTTGTTACTATTTATCTTTCTGTTTGCTCCCAAAGAACATTATCTAAAAAAGAGAAGTGATTCTTCATAGACTATAATTTATTGAGTTTAGTAGAAATGCCTATTGTGAGAACACATTCCAAGTATTTATTGAAAATGTGTATGATTCAATTCTATTAAGCTCCTGAAGACTCATTGTCTGTGGGAACTGATGGCTAGTGATTAAGTTCTTCATCTACAACTTGTGACTTAATCATAAACCTGATGGACATTTAGTAGTTTATATAAGAATTGCTTACCTACTTATACCTAATGGGTAGGTGCTCACATTCGACACAAATACTATATGAAATGGACAAGAGGTTGAAGTCAGGGTTACAATGACACAAAGTCTCAAATATTCAATTCAGTGGTAAGATTAGTGTCTTAGAAATAGCCTCCTGAAGTTATCCTACTTGCACAGTTAATTATGAACCAAGGGTAAAAGTCACTGAGGCTATTGAGCAACAGTGACTAACCACTGTAAATAATGTTTATTATTCAGATAGGTATAGTACGTGACTAAAGATTGGGGGGGGGGGGGGGCCTGGGCCGGTGTGGCTCAGTAGATTGAGGGTCATCCCTTGGACTGGGATGACCCCAGTTCAATTCCCTTGGACTGGGATGACCCCAGTTCAATTCCGAGTCAGGGCACATGCCCAGGTTACAGGCTCCATCCCCAGTAGGGGGTGTGCAGGAGGCAATCAATGTTTCTCACATCAATGTTTCTATCTCTCTCTCCCTCTCCCTTCCTCTCTCTCTAAAAAAAATCAATAAAAACATATTTAAAAAAAAAAGAATGGGGTGGTGAACACAGAATATAATATACAGATCATGTATGATAGAACTGTACCTCAGAAACCTATATACTTTTATTGTCCAATGTCACCTCAATAAAGTCAATAAAAAATAAACAAAAAACGAATCTTGTACCATTACTTCTATCACCAATTACTATATTGAAAGTGTTCTATATAAATGTAATTATAAATTAAACTAATGCATAAGTAAAGTTTTGTGCTTTTTTTTTTTTTTTCCCTAACTGGAAAAAATAAAAAAAAAGTCTGGTTTCAGCTAATTTACCTAAGGTGCACAGTGCAGGCTTCCAAAATCAGTTGAAAGCATGGAGCTATTTTTGCATATAAAGACAGTATATACTTACTTAAAATCAGTTTATTCCATTTTGCACTTCCTTTTATAATAGGGAGTGATGGTGTCAGAGGATGGGTTTGAGATACAGCTACATACTTCTTTTAACTTAGCTCATGACAATTCCCCCTTCTAGATCAGCTACTCACCTATGTTTCTGGATTTACCAAGACCACAGTTGCTCCCATTCATTTGGTTGTTTATGATCCAAATTAACTATGGTGGTTAGAATTTTAATCCCCGTGTTCAGCAGAGGACTTCCTATTGAGGGTTTGGGGAACCAAGAAAGCAAAGTGGTAAAAACAAGTTTATGAGTCAACTGCAAGTTTTGCCACGCCCTCCCACCTCTCACCATCAGTACAAACCAAAGCTAAACTACCGTGGTCACGAAAAGGATCTCATATTAGAAGACCATTACTATTTGTTTCTTACTACTTCCAGGATCTCACTGGGGAATAAAATGCTCCTTCTTGTTAGTTACTCAACAAGAGGCAGAAGAAGGCTTTTGAATTTAACAGTCGGGGGTGCCTTGGTGAGGTTCCTAAAATCCCACTAGGCACATTTCTTCTAAACCCAGTTTTGCCTGGAAGCCTGGAAAACTATCCCCTTTCTGCCTCTTCTTTACGAACCAAACTTTGCCGAATTACCTCTCGAGTTAGGGAAGGGCTCGCCCCCTTTCAGGTGTCACACAGACGGAGCTGGATCCGGGGGCAGGGCAGACCTAGCCGCCGGCGCCTGCCGGCTCTCGGGGAGCCCCCACCTTGGCCAGACGCCGCAGGTGGGAAGGAATGAATGACCCCGCGTCCCATCTAAGCCACACTTCTTGCGTGCCCCGCGCAGGCTGCAGCTGCCAGAGTTCAAAGTACACGGGGCACTGACAGATCAACAACAACAACAACAACTCTGAGCACCGACTGTCACTTCAGCTCCGCGCCGCAGAGCGGAAACTGCGCTGGTGCGGCGGCCGCGCCTCCTAGACTGACAGCCGGACGCCGACTGGAAGGGAAAGGAAGACCCTCCTACCTGCTGGAACGTGCGGGCTTCTCCTCCTGCGATTTAAATCCTCCGGCCTCTGAAGCCTTTTCCATAATCTTTCGGGTCTCGCCCACTCTAGCCCCGCCTTGCTCATTTAGATTTCGCGCAAGCGTAGAGAGGAGCGCGCATTGCCTTTTGGGATTGGTAGTTTTACTAGGGCGTCTCAGCTCCGCAAGGGAGGAGAAGGAAGAGGCTATGGACTACAAGGTCCGGCGTCCTCCAAGACAGGTGGGCGGTGGGGGGGGGGTGTGGGCTTACCCGGGGCATTTAAACAATAGTTGGGAGTTGGTGTGAGGGGGGAATCCCTGATTACGTCACTGGTCCGAGTGGAGGGGCGGGACTCGGGACGCGTCGCTCCGGTCGCTGAGGCCCCTGCTGCGCGAGGACTTGACACACCCCAGCAGATCTTAGCTCTCCTCCCCTTGTGTTTTTCCGGGGGGCCCTGTGTAGGCCCCGAGCGGGTCCCCGGAAGGCGGAAACGGCCGCGGGGACCGTCTCCTTGCGAAGGGGCCTGATCCTCGCCGCCATGTCCGGGGTCTTTGAGCTGCAGCCGCAGGACGGCGGCCCCCGGGTGGCCCTGGCGCCCGGGGAGACGGTGATCGGCCGCGGGCCGCTGCTGGGAGTAAGTGTGGCGGAGGGCTCGGCCGGACCGCGAGAGCCGTGCAGCGGACGTTCTTGCCTGCTCCTGAGCCCTTTCCCCGTCCCGAACCCATTCCCCGCCACGCCAGCCATGTCTGGGCTTTAGAAGTTTGGGGGCAGCACGTTTTTCACTCAACTCTAATCAACTCACAAACGTTTCCCTTATGTTACCTTTAAAAAGCACTAACTTGTGTTATCATCGTTATAATCTCTGGGAGGTCGGCAAACTATGGCCCTGGGTCCAAATCCAGCCTGTTTTGGTGTGGGCCCGCGTACTAAGAATGGCCCTTAAAAAGTTTTAATATGTAAAATGCAAACAAACGAAAGACCTTTCAGCCTTTCAGGGAGAAGAATTGCTCCAGGGGTTGTGGATATTGTCTCTTGGCCTGACAAGCCACAATATTTACAGTAGTATCTGGCCCTTTATAGAAAAAAAATTGCCAACCCCAGATCTTATGTGTTCTAGAATAATTTCTTTTACCCTTTTGGCCTCTTTTGTGGGACTGAGTGGCCTTACTTTTATTGTAATAGTCTTTTTCAGTTATATCAGTAGCTAACCCTTATGTAGTATAGTGTTCCAGGCATACCAAGTTCTTTAATCCTTTAAAAACCATGTGAGTTAGGTGCTCTTATTATCCTCATTGTTCACATGAGAAAATCGAGGCCCACGTAAACCTTTGGATACATAGTGGCACTAAGCTATTTCATCTCCACCCTCTTTGGGCTGTTTCGGAGTTAGAAAATTGGTCTGTTGCATTCTGGAATTTTGTAGCTCTCTCTCTAAATATGTACATGCATATTGTTTTCTTAACAGTCAGCATTTCTGTTTTAGTGCCCACTTTTGTGCAACACATTCTGTAGACTCTAGCACTGTGAGGCATACAAATATGAATGAAACATGGGTCACTGTCCTCTAGTTTTCTCTTGGACTGTGGAGACAAACCTGTGTCGGTGAGGAAGTAATGAGTGTGGATTGTTATCCTAGTTAACCTCCAGGGTCTAAATGGAACCATTGGTATTAGCCTTAGACCCCTTCTCCAAGCAGGAAAAGGAGTGGTAATTCAAAGTTGTGACAAGGAACTCAGTCCTAAAGGTGTGTGTGTGTGTGTGTGTGTGTGTGTGTACATATATGTATATGTAGTAAGGTTAATTAAGAAAGTTGAAATTCACCTGTTTGTTGTTTTTATTTTACTGGCAAGTAATTACTTAAGTGTTTAAATAACAATGTTACTTTTCTCCACAATTTATTAGGGTATGCAAACATTTGAGGGAACTGCCTGGAGGTTTGGCCTCCATTTCCCCTTTTCTCTCCTTTTCCTTCTTCCCTAACTCTCCCTCCCCTTCCCTCCCCTTCCCCCTCCCCCTCTCCTTCTCCTTCCTCCTCCCCCTTTCCCTTCCCCTCTCCCTCCCCCTCCCCCTTCCCCTCTCCCTCTCCTACTCTATGTTAGAAACTTAGCAGAGTATGTGCTTCATTTATAAACCTTTTGATGGGTGACTAATGAGCTTTGATTTGCTTAACAATTTGTATCACCAGCATAGAGTACTGTGGATCTAGTTAAAAAACAGATGAATTTTAGGCCTATGTTTTGTAAACATATAACAGGTTGCAGACACTTCATTATTTGATCTTTTGTGTTATAGGTTTGTTATTGTAAGATGAGCCTATTTGGTTTGTGTTTTTGAAAATGGTAAGGAGTAGAAAGTTAGTCAATTCCTTTTTTTTTTTTTGATTTTTTAAAGCAAAATCCAGTGGTGGGATTATACTGCCAAGTTTGGCAGGTATTAGAAGTGGTTATGAACAATATCCTAAATGCATTGAAGGAAAAATGGGAAGAACTAACAAACCATCTGTAGTTTTTAAGATTTTGGAGCTGACAGATCCATGTATTTCTTCTCTGCAGTGGTTAAAACTCAACATGAGGGTTGCTTTTTCAAACAACAGAAACTTCAGTAAGTTTTTTTCCTTCTTTGCTTTTTTTGGTAGTATGAGAGAGCAAAGACTTAGTTCTAAGTGGAAAAACTCAGGAAGTTCATTGTAAGTTCGTATCTATGTGAAATGATTAATAAGAATGATTTTTTAAACTCATTTAACTAGCCATATTGTTTTGGAGACAAATTTCACAAAACTTTATGGCCACACAAGCTTAAAGGTTTATCATTTCAATGTGTAAAATAGTCTTGGTGGTAAAACAATTTGACAGCAAGAATGTCTATGTCTTCACAGTGGTAGGAAAACATGTATAACAGAGCAGAGTGAGAATTACTTTTCTGTGCACTTTGCTTTAGTGTGAGTCCTCAATGAACTCAAGGTCTTTGTTTACTTCACTAGGTTGGAATTATGTTTCATGATCTGTACAAATTAAAAGGTTTTACAGCAGGATGAATCTCCAGGGAATTAACCTGGGTGAAAACAGCCAATCCCAAAGGTTACATATTGTATTTAATTTACTTAACATTATTGTAATGACAAAATTATAAAATTAGAGAACAGATTATTGGTTGCAAGGGTTAAAGAAGGGGGGAGGGCAGCAGGAGGGAATGGGTATGGCTATAGAACAGCAACAGTAGAGATTTTTGTGCTGATAGAAGTGTTTGTATCTCAACCTTATCAGTATCAATATCTGATTGTGATTATGTACTATAGTTTTGCAAGATGTTAATGCTGATAAACTGGGTAAATGGTACGAGAGGAAACTGGGGAAATGGTATGAGAGATCTTTCTGTGTTATATATTGCAACTACATGGGAATCTATAACTGTCTTAAATAGAAAAAGGATTTACAGTGCAGCATCTCAGGCAACACAGTACCTTTAGGTCAAACTATTTGCTTTATGATATTTCTTTAATGAAAGATGATTAGTTAGTATACTCTTAAATGAAAACCACTGTTTTTTATTTCAAATGTTTCTTACTCTGTTTTGAAAGCAGGAATTAGATGACATTCCTGAATTATATGGCATTCCTTTATGATCTATTTTTCTCCAAGGAAATAGGACAGCACCAGGTATCTATCTAGTGAGACTTCCTAAAGTGATTAAATCTACTGCTTTAGTTAAAAAGAGAAGAGGCCCCCAGTTGGGGGTGGGGGGAGTCATGGACTTCACTGTGGACTCTTCAAGTGGCATCAGTTCAGCGCTTGTCCGAATGCTGTAAGTGTCCCACAAAGTTCACACAAAGTAACTCCTCCCTGTTCTGGCAAGTCTGTACTGTTCCTGCTTGTTGCACTGTCTCACCTGAAATGCTAGTCCTACCTCGTCCAACAAGGCTAACCCCTAGGGATGTGCCAAGCACTACTAGCTGCTGGGTTTTGATCCTCCCTTGCTTAATTACCCAGTGCAATCTCTGGCACATAGTAGGTCTTCAACACCTGATCTCTTCCTTCCTGTTCGGATTCTCAACCTCTCACTCTTCCAGTCCTCAAAAAGAATCTATTTGTAATTTAGGGTAAAAAGGATATAGAGTTTGGAAGTGAATTTCAACAAGCAATGCTACCAGTTGTTAAAGCTTAAGGAGCAACATTCATGATGTTAACGTTTTTCCTATTTTGTTGACTAATATTTTAGTAAATTCAGAAAATAGTGGATGAATATACTGGGGTGGGCAAAAGTAGGTTTACAGTTGTAATATGAATAAATAATACAATAATAATAAAAGAAGAAACTCTATATTTTGTGTACTCACAATTGTTAACCTATTTTTGCGCACCCCTGTATACTATAGTCAGATGGGAGGGATGAAAGAGAAACAAGTCCTTGCTCTCAAGCAGCTTAAAGTTTAATAGGTATGAGAGACACAGAAGCAAGTAATTAAATGGGTTCCAACCTCAAATGGGACTGGAGCCAGGCAGGTAACTTGAGTGAGTGAATTGAGAGGAAGTAAGATAACATAGGGACAATGATGAATGACAGCAGTGTCATAAATGACAACTCCCTCAATATGTTAGTGATGTATTGAGCTGACTTGTGAAGTACTAGAATTTTGATAGGTGGAGAGACGGTGGTAGGAGGGAAGATTCCTTGAGACTAAATGAATGTATGATTTCAGACTCTAAGGTTTGAAAGTGGAGGCATATTGGGTAATTGGATAATTGCTGACTAGACTCCTGGGATAATCACATTACGTCAAGGATCCTGTTTAACTTTTACAGACATTAGTTTTACAGTATTTATTAGTTTTATTATTATTTTTAAATAGGCTTTATTTTGTTGAACAGTTTCAGGTTTACAGGAGAATTGAGTGGAAAGTACAGAGTCCCACCTACCATCTGTCCTAACTGTCAGCATCCTGTACCACAGTGGTATGTTCTATGAACTTATATTGACATGTCATTATCGCCCAAAGTCCATAGTTTACCCTAGCGTTCACTCTTGGTGCACATTCTGTGGGTTTTGACAAATATGTAATGACATGTGTCCACCCTTATAGTCCAACAGAATAGTCTCACTGTCCTGAAAATCTGTTCATCCTTCCTTTCCCTCCCAGCTCCTGGCAACTACTGAACTTTTTACTGTCTCTATAGTTTTATCTTTTGCAGAATATCATACAGTTGGAATCAAATAGTATGCATATGTAGACTTTCAGATTGGCTTCATTTAATTAGTAATATGTACTTAAGTTCCTTGTATTTTCATAACTTTTTAGTGATGAGTAATATTCCATTGTCTGGATGCTCCACAGTTTATCTGTTTACCTGCTGAAGCACATTATGGTTACCTCCAAGTTTGGCAGTTATGACTAAAGCTGTTATAAACATCTATGTGTAGGATTTACGATGGACATAAGTTTCAGTTCATTTGGGTTAATACCGAGTGCTTGTTGGACTGTATGGTAAGAATATGTTTAGTTTTGTAAGAAACTGCCAACTGTCTTCCAAAGTGGCTGTACCATTTTACATTTCCACCAGCAGTGAATGAGAGTTCCAAATCTTCATCAGAATTTGATATTGTCAGTGTTTTGGATTTGGGCCATTCTAATAGGTATGTAGTGAATTATTTTTCATATATATATATATGTGTGTGTATACACACACACACATATATAATCATCTGCCATGTACTACTGCTCAACCTGATTATGCCATCTTTTCATATGCCTCCATATTTCTTTACTAGCTCCTTTCTCTGATAATTTTGTTCTGTAGGTAGTATCCGGATATCTGTGTTTTTAAAAGCTTTGAAGATGATTCTGTTGTGAAATCAGAGTTCAAAACTGCTTCTAGACACACTATGATGAATGCTTGGCACAGAGTAGGTCTTTAAGAAATGTCTGCTGTAAAAATTGAACTGCTATTTGACTCAGTGATCCCACTTCTAGGAATATACCCTAAGAAGCCTGAAACACCAATCAGAAAGAATATATGTACCCCTATGTTCATAGCAGCACTATTTACAATCGCTAAGATCTGGAAACAGCCCAAGTGTCCATCAATAGATGAGTGGATAAAAAAGCCGTGGTACATATACACAATGGAGTACTATGCAGCTGTAAGAAAGAAAGATCTCTTATCATTTGAGAGGACATGGAGGGACCTGGAGATTATTATCCTGAGCAAAACAAGCCAATGAGAGAAAGACAAATCTCACATGATCTCACTTATTTGTGGAATATAATGAACAAAACAAGTTGATGAACAAAATAGACCCAGAGACATAGAAGTAGGGTACAGACCGACAGACCTCAGAAGAGGGGCATGGGGGTGGGAGGGAAGAGATAAACCACAGAAATTATATGCATGTACGGGTAACCATGGAAATAGACAACAATGCTGGGGGGGGAGGGGCCACGATCGGGAGGAGGGTGTCAATGGGGGGAAAAGGAGAAACATCTGTAACAAAAGAAAAAAAAAAGAAAAAAAATCCTAATGGACTTTCTAACCCTACAACTTAAAGAACTAGAAAGTAAACAAAAAGAAAAACCCAGAACAAGAAGAAGGAAAGAAATAGTAAAGGTCAGAGTAGAAATAAGTGACATGGAAAAAAAAAAAAGAAAAGAAATGTCTGCTGAACTGAATTAGATAAGTAATGATTAAGAAACTTTAATTTACCGAAGTTCCAAATGAGGATTTAAACACAGTTTTGTCTTCCTAACCTCTGCTTATGCTTTTACTCACTATGTTGCCTCTATCATAATATATTAATGATGACGATGATGTTTTTACACTTGTATAGCATTCACTCTGCAAGCAGCATTGCAAGCCAAACAGGTTGGGTGAGTTGAAATTTCAATGGCAGCAAGTCAGCATAGTTCCATCATATTGGCCAACAATTCAGCAATGTGGAATTAGGAGATCAGAAAGTATTGGATTTTACTTTTAAAAATCTAAATGATCCATATTTCATCAGTATTGTGGATTAAACAGGAGTTTGTGAGATCACCTGATAACCTTACTATTCATACTGTTATTCTTATGGGAGAATATCTTCACAAATTTCAAAAAACCACTTCACATCCTTTTAAAGAGGGCTTATTTGTATATTGGAGTCTGCCTAGAGAGCCTCTGGCCAAAATCAAGTACATTTTCTCAAACTTGTCCTTTCTTAATCAGAAATTGAACTTTGGTAAATTCAAAGTATAATAATAAACACGTTGCCCTGGCTAGTTTGGCTTAGTGGTTAGAGTGTTGACCCGAGGACCCAAGGGTTGAAGGCTCGATTCCCAGTCAAGGGCATGTTCTTGGGTTACAAGTTTGATCCCTGGCCCTGGTCAAGGTCATGCAGGAGGCAACCAATCAATGTGTCTCTTTCACATTGATGTCTCTCTCTCTCTCTCTCTCTCTCTCTCTCTCTCCCCCCCCCCCACTTCTCTTTTCCTCCCTCCCTCCCTCCCTCCCTTCTACTCTATCTGAAAATCAGTGGAAAACCAAAAAATAATAATAATAAACATCTTGTATCAGTTAACTTTTGCTCTGTTGAGGAATAAGATCAACTTATCTAATGTTATGGTAGAGTCTCAGTGTTGATGATTGAACTTTGGAGTGTATGCAGGGCCTGATATTGGGAAGCCCTCTAGATAAGAAAATTTTATGGCTTGTAAAAATTTTATAGTAACCAGTCTCTATTCAATTTGGGTCTTAATTTTAGATTTTATTTGCTTCACACACACACACATACACACACATGCACGAAGTTTGAGGAAAGAATTTTATGTATATTATGCCTAAAATAGATCCCATGCTTCTTTAGGTTTGTGCATTTTCTCATAATACAAGCTCAGATCCCATATCAGATGATTTTCTATTTTTCTCTACCATGAAAGTTTGAATTGGTCTATTTTTTATTTGTTTTGATAGAGCAAACTAGATAAGCCTGTATGAAAGCACAATACTTATAAAAGTATTGTACAAGGAAATAAAAAAAATGTTTTTATTGATTTTTTTTATTAGAGAGAGGAAGGGAGAAGGAGAAAGAGAAACAACAATGTGAGAGAGAACCACTGATTGGCTGCCTCCTGCACGCCCCCTACTGGGGATTGAACCTGCAACCTAGGCATGTGCCCTTACTGGGAATCCAACTAGTGACCTTTTGGTACATGTACAAGGAAATTTTTATTATCTTAGCCCTTGGTGTGTTAGGTAGTTTATACTGAAAACAAACAAACAAATCTTACCTCTTTTCTGTTTGTACATTTATAGGAAGCAGGCTAAATGGGAACATTGAATTCATGATATCTGTCTGTGATATTCAGAAATTTCTCTGGAAAAACATCTTAAGAAAAATTAAAGGGTGTCAGTTTTTCAGTGAATATATATAGGCAAAAATGAAATGAAAGGTACCATTCTATTCTATTTAAGGGTCCAGTAGCTTTTCTGTTTTTACTTGATTCAGGTTTATTTTTAGAATTTTAGAAATAATAAACAAATAGGTTAGAGACCTTGATTCAAAACATCTAAGCACTTCTGCTGGGAACATAAGAAAATCTTCATTTTGTTTGGCTTCAGTAAATGCCAAAAATAAATATGTGGCAAACAAGTCACAAACAGTTCTTTTATGTTTTTGTGTCTCTATCTTTTCTTGTGACACAAACTTTTGTACATACATCATAATGTATGAAACATTCAGTTCAAAACCAGAAAATCAAAGATAAGGTAGCTGCATTGTATCAACACAAAAGTGATATAAAAACAGAGAGCCCTGTCCCCATTCAAAAAACAATATGAAGAGTTCAAGTAAAAAGGTATTTTTATAGTACCTGAAGAAAAACTGCTATCATTTTAGCTGCTGCTAACAGAGGATAGGAGTGACTGCAGCACTATCCTTTAGCCTGTGTATTCCTCAGGGCTCTTTTCTGAACTCCTGCCATATGATACACAGTTCTTTTAATATTAAAGAAAGTTCTTGCTCTTGAGTGCTCAATTTAGTTAGCTTTTCTGTCTCTTAATATTCCTTCTCTAACTTGTTGAGCATAAATGGATTTGTTATTAGATGTTCAGTATCGATATAACAGTTGTTAGAGTAATGGGTATTCATCATGATTGCTCTTGGCTGCAAGTAACAGAAATGTGCAAATGGCAGCTTAATCAAATAGATTTTTCTTCTGTAATAGAGACTCTCAGGAGCAGTCAGTCAGGGCTGGCACAGCTACTCCAGGAATGGGCTTTCCTGTGCTCCTTGCTCAGCCTTTGTATGTGGTTTTCATGTCTGTAGTCATAAGAGAGCTGCTGTACCTTGAGGTGTCACATTTATGCAGGAAGAAAGAAAGGCAGAGGCAAAAGGTGCATGCCAGTTGAGCCAGGTCGGTTTTTTCAGGAAGACAATCTTCCCAGGAGCTCTACTCTGATTTAAAGTATAGATTTTATGGTTTTGTGCAGGTATGGTGAGGCCAACTGGTCAGGAGATGATTGCCATTGAAACGATAATTTATTACTTACAGGTCCCAAGACAAAGAAGGGCACAGCAGCAGGGCCACACTAGAGCCCTGAGGTTAGTGGAAGGCAGAAGGCAGAGAGAGCTAGGGGAACTGGTGGGATAAGCCTTTATTGTAGTTTTCTGGGAATGAATGGTCAAGGCAGGGAAGCAGGTTTAGGATGGACTAGTTTGAATAATTTTATTGAGCTCTGGGCTGTAGGGACTGCCCTTAGCTGTCTGATGCCTAGCCCTGGGGTGATTAGGGCAATGTAAGAGCCAGGTAAAGCCATGGGCTTTGTGTGTGTGTATGGGGGGAGAGAACGGGTGGATTTTGGATTGGTTAGTCTGTATATGAAATGTGCACTGGCAGGTAAGGCATTCCTTTGCTGTCTCTAAGAATCCCATAACCCTGGGAGGGGTAGTTCTTTCCTAGTCATTAATGCCCCAGATATCAAAGTAGCAGATATACACACTAGAAAATGTAGTTAATACACAGTCCCATTTATGTCCTTTGCTAGCACTGTGTTACTTGACCATCCATCACTACAGAGAATTCTAGGCATTTGGACATTTTTAACTGGGCACATTTTTAGCCGAACAAATTGGAGCACTATTAGTACTGAAGAAGAAATGAGTAGATATTGATTAAGCAACTAGTAGCATTTGGTACACAGTGTCACATGTGAAGAATTAGCATCTAAAAAATATAGGTGCAGTTTAAATCATGAGTTGCAAATTCAAATGCCAGGTATGCAGTAAAGAGTGAAGTGGACCCGGCCAGTATGGCTCAGTGGTTGAGCGTCGACCCATGCACCAAGAGGTTGCTGGATCTATTCCCAGTTGGGGCACATGCCCAGGTTGTGGGCCAAGTCCCCAGTGGGGGGCATGCAGGAGGCGGCCAATTGATGTTCTCTCTCATTGATGTTTCTATCTCTCTCTCCCTCTCCCTTCCTTTCTCTCTAAAATCAATAAAGGAAAAAAAATTAAAAAAAAAAAGTGAAGTGGACTCAGTGGAAGATTATAGGGTGTTCTTGTGAGATGGAGGGTACATATATCCTTCAAAGTAAAAATTAAAACAAAGCAGTATGAGTGATTTGTGGCCTATTGCCTATCCGTTGTGGTGCCTAGTTAAATTACATATAACTAAATAGGAAGATGCTTATTAATTTTACTGGACAGACTATAAATAGAATTATACTTCATTTATCATGTTATTTAGCAATCATGTACACTACATTTTCTAGTTAACTTGATGATAAATCTTTAAGTACCAACATTTTTGAAATTTTAGTTATTTTTTCTGAATTTTTCATTTTGAAAGATTTCAGACCTGCAGAAAAGTGGAAAGAACTGTACTATGGGCACATCTGTCTCCTTAATTTAGGTTAACCAATGGTTAACATGTTGCCTTATTTACTTTCTCTGTCTCTTTCTCTTGAACCTGTTTAAAAGTATAGTGTATATATTATGGCATTTTATCCCTAAGTATGTCAACACATGTTACCTAAGAACAAGGACATTTCTACAGAAATAGAAAATAAGTACACACACATCATCACACTCAAGAAATTTGTAACTGCAATAAATTTTAATATTCCATATTCAGTTTTACCTAGCTTTTCCAATAATGTCCTTTTTAGCATTAAAACAAATTTAGGATCCAATCAAATATTATCTTCTTTAATCCAGACCTGTTCTGTCTTTCATGGCACTAATTAATGCTTTAGGAGTCCAGACCAGTTGTTTCGTACAATGCCCACACGTTTGGTTTGTCTGGTGGTTTCCACACAATTAGGCTCAGCTTAACCAGCAGTTCTCAACCTGTGGGTCGCGACTCCTTTGGGGGTCGAGCGACCCTTTCACAGAGGTTGCCTAAGACCATGGGAAAACATATTTCCGATGGTCTTAGGAACCGAGACATCGCTCCTCTATCCATCTCCAGGCGGTCCGCCCACATGCAGATACGCCCACATACAACATGAGGAACTGTATTAAAGGGTCTCGGCATTAGGAAGGTTGAGAACCACTGGAAACAGTCGGCACAAGAGTGCTCCATAAGTGATGTGAACCCAGGGCAGCATATCGAGGCCCACCTATTGGTTTGTTCTGTTGGTGGTGATGTCACTAGTGTGATGACTTGGCAAAGGTGGTGCCAGACTTCTCCCAGCGAACAGGACATACCCTTTGTGAGTAATCTGTGGAGTGATGCTTTGAGACTTCATGAATATTGTTTCCCATCAAGCCTTCACCTGAAAAATAAACATCCATTGTTCCTTGACTGAGTCAATTTGTCCTTTGGTGGTTACAAAATAGTGATTTTTCTGGTTCCATCATTTCTTCTACATTAGTTGGCATTGTTTTATAAAGAAAGGCTTTTCCTCCCAGCTGTAATTCCAGCCCCATTTTTGAGTTCAGTACCAATTAATGGATTATTTTTGTATTCTTTGTATTATAGTCTATTATAATTATTATTGATATTGATGCCCAAATTATTCCCAACTGCTGGATGTGAGATGTGTTTTCAGCATTTCCCACTTAAGGGATGACTTCGTTTCTGAGAGTGATATTATCTCTTCTCTTTTCCCCCCAGTAGCATAGGTCCTGAAGCTTGATCTTCTGCATTTGATGTTTCTTTCCCCTCTTACATGTAAATTAAAGTTTGTGGTGATCTTTGTCTTCTAGTGCTTTAGGTGTGGGATATAATTGGTTTTATTTGCTTTGTTTATTGATACTTGATTTTGGGGGGATATGTGGTATGAAAAGAATTTAGATGGCTACAGTTATTCTATATGGAACTGGAATTCCTTGATATTAACTATTTTTATGGTAAGATGCAAAATGTCTGACTTTCAAGTGAGGTTTTCATTTAAACCTGATGACTCCTGGTAATCAGTACGAAAATTGGGTAAACCTTTAGTACCTTTTGAAGTATGTTATGTCATATGTTCCTACTGTCAATAGCCTCTAGCTGGCATATTCTTTTTGAGTCCTTGGGTTTCTTTTCTATAGCCTTTCTCTGACCAACATCAGTCATTCTCCCCATCCCCATTGTCAGTGTATTGCTCATGAAACCCTATCCATTTTATTTTCTACTGTAAATAGAGAACTGGGAATTTAGATAACACATCTTGTTAAACTTGGCTATGATGTTAGAATAATCAGGACCAAGTGAAAGCCCGAGGCCTCTTGGAGCTTTATTTACAGCTTGAATTTTCTCAGAATGTTTAATTGCTGATTAAATAGCCATGCTGCTTTATTTCCAGTTTTATTCATATGTTCTAGTTTAGGGAATTAAGCTTCTGGTAAATAATCTAAAAAATGATGTTTTACCTAATGATAATGAGGGAGACAGTACAGTGTTAAGAACAAAGGTGTCTCTAGAATCAGATTCTGTGGGTTCAAATCCTGGTTCCACTGCTTATTGGCTACATGACTTTAAGTAGTTGCTTAATCTCTCTGTATTACCATTTCTCACATATAAAGATGAAGATAATAGTATCTTCTTTGCGATTTTATGAAGATTAAAAAAGATAATACATGATAAGTATAGTGATCTTGGTCTTGATACATAATTGCTGTTACAGTTAATATGTTAATAAGAATGTATGGATATTTACTCTGCACAAGGAGCAGTCATCAGCTGTTAAAATAAGCAGGTCACGAGATCTTTATGATAATCTATATGTGATCTACCTTCCACCTACCACCCACCCTTCTCACCCCATCCTGAAATTAAAATAAGCTTTAATGATAATTTGTCAAATCTTTAAGCTTTCCATTGAGAAAGCATACATTATTTTTTTTTTTATTTTACTCATTTTTTAGAGGTATGGTTTAGAAGGGACAGTTACAGCTAAATGCCTGAGTGATGTTAATTTCAAAGACAACACTTTATAGAGATGCACAGCTTGCAATGAAATTACACTGTTGTGGAATCATGTGACCACTAGAGGTCACATTATACTTTTAAGCCTACTTCAAAGAAAGAAAAGTCCTTTATTGCTTCCTGCAAAAATATGGCTTAAAAAAAAAAAAAGAAACCCAAGCTTGACTATTACAAGAACCATCATTATATGTCATGGTTTTATGTTTGACAGTTTATTACTGCATTGGCTAGAAAATTGATTTGTATTATTGAACTTAACAATGAGATCTTAGTACCCACGTTGGAAATAGAAACTTCTTACTCCCAGCCACAGAATAATTTACATTTCTTAAAACTTTGTCTGAATGATATAACAGCCATATCTGAATGATATACTAGCTATATATAAATGTGAATAATAGCTATAACAGTATTATAGTGAATCTCAACATTTCAGTGAAAGTTCTATGCAAATGATAAAGTGGTTTATCAGGTAACTGCTGTTGTTTTTGGCTCACTAAGGTGCACTGTGGGAAAGATTATAGGAACCTCTAAATTTATATCCTCTCTTTTCTGGTAGAATAGATTATTAGTTTATATTTACTTTTCTGAACTAGCCATTGTGGTTAATAGTGGATAATTTTAAATGGACTACCACTAAGATACTTTATTTTAGAAAATGTCCTAAATATTAACTTGCAGCTGTGTGGAAAATTTATGGATGTGGAATTCATTCTGTTGTGATGCTTGATGTTACTGTTTTTTAGTTATAGTCTTAAGTGTGGAATTGCTCTCTGACTTAAAAAAATGAGGACTGATTCCTGGCAGTTTCACATTTTTGCCAGGTTTTGCAGAACTAATGGGTTTAATTGAATTTAGGCATTTCTGTAGTCTGCTTTTACCTATAATTTTGTTCATGATGTAGATAATATCAGAGTTGAAGTGATAGATACTAAGGTAATCATGAGATGGACCAAATAATTATGGTAAATTGATGCTTGAAATGTTTTCATTATGAATCAGCCACAAATTACAAAGGTAATCTGAACTATTATATCTATAGCCATGCAGCGAGGGCTTGATTGACAATTTTAGCATTTAAAGTGCAAACAATTTTTTAACTTTTGTATGCAGAAATGATTGTGAGCATATGTAGAACACTGTTGGCTCAAACACAGGAAGCAAATACACACACACACACACACACACACACACACACACACACACATATACAGGGTGTCCCAAAAAATGTATACAGGGTGTTTGTAGATTCTGTTACATTTTGAAATGAAATGTATTTTAATAAACACTGGCTTTATAATTACACTTTTTTTGTATATATTTTTTGGGGACTACATACATTAGATGCTAATAATCTCTTCTTCACTGTAAACATTTTATTTTCACTACTCCCTCTCCTACCATCCTGTTGTCTTAAGTAGTGTTGATGGCTCCAGAGCTCTAATGCAGGTCTGCCTGACCCTAAAGCCTGTAGTCTTACCTTTTACATTTACTAGACTACTACTTTTTAAAGCCATTTGTCATTATAACCTACACCGTATTTCCTGTATTTGAAGTGTTTTCTAATAAGTACATATTATATATAAATTTTTTTTTTACCCATTTTATGAATGTTATTGATGAGACTCCCCACTAAATGTCTATCTTGAATGGAAACCATCATGTAGGTTTTGGGATCTGTTAGATGGCAAGCTTGAATCTCTGCTCAGCCATTTATTCCTTTCTGACTTTGGGCAGGTCCCTTAATCTCTGAGTTGTTTTGTTTTTTGTTCAATGAGTACAGTCATGTTTTTTGTAATAGTTGTTGTTTTTTAGGGATATGACTGTATTTGAAATTTTAATTTTTTCCCCACTATAGATAACAGACAAGAGAGTATCCAGAAGACATGCGATTCTTGAAGTGGTGGGTGGTCAGCTTCGAATCAAACCGGTAAATATATTATTAATGATTCATTCTAACTTTTTGTGTCTCACATTTTTCCAGCTCCTGATTAGAGGGGCTTATTTTCTAAGGTTGTGGAAATAAGGAATTAATGTCAAAATATATCCTCCTTATTGCCAGAAGACAATTGGGAGATAAAAATCAAACTATTTAAACTACCTACTTACCCATTGGGCATTGTTGTATTTACATAGAATTTTAATGAAAGATGACTGCCAGTTCACGTGTACATGATTATTTTGTTCATAACTGGATATTACAAATAAGATCCTATAAAAAGCCCATAACTAAGGGGGTAGGGTAGTGACCAAAATCACTTAAGTGTTATAGAGTTGTATTTTAACAGATTTCTGTACCTCTGGGTGTAGAGTTGAATATTTCTAAAATTTAGACCTTGTTCAACTTTAGGATTTTAAAAATAATTTTAATTTTTAAGTTCCTTAAGAGCTAGAATTTTAGTTACTAGCTTTGTTGTTTAAGCTCTGATGTGTTTGTAGGGATAGCAGGTTCTGAAAATATACTATGTGATCATTCCTTTTCATTTGCAGAATCTATTGTGTAGGAGAATGGAATATGTGTGTGAGGGTCCATTTATTTTAGACTTGTGCTGTGGTGTTAAAATTATTATTATGGAAAGAATTTCATTAATTTACAACATTTAAAAACCTACATGCGTTTTCGTCTTAATATGTATAACTTCCTGTTGTTTTATTAGCTCTTTCTTTTATACAGATAGTATTTTTATTAACCTATGTTGAATTATCCCCAAATTTGAGATTTAATTCTAGTACTGGGAAAATTTTTGAATAAAGATGAATTTACACCATCTCAACCTTGAATAAATATAAGAAGGTTTATATCTCATTCTGCATTGTGTTAGTTTCCTTAAAATTGCTTAATATCTGTAGTCAGCGTTCCATTGGGGGGGGCCTTTATTTACCATCAATTATTCATCTCTGAACCCTCCCCAACTATCTTATTCTTCATAGTGAGACTTACTAGATCATAAGCTTTTTGCGTATAGGAACACTGACTAATCTTCATATCTCTACTATCTAGCATAATGTCTAGTGCATAGTAGGTAATTATTTTATTAAATTAATGAGTAAATGCTGCAGTGAGAACTATATGTGGCATTTTATTTTTTCTTTATTGATGTTAGAGAGAGAGAGGAAGGGAAAGATAGAAACATTGATGAGAGAGAACATCTATTGACTGCCTCCTGCATGCCCCCACTGAGGATCAGGCCCACAACCTGGGCATGTGCCCTGACTGAAAATTAAACTGGTGACCTCTTGGTGCATGGGTCGACGCTCAACCACTGAGCCACACCGCCCAGGCTATATGTGGCATTTTAAGAGTGGGGATATCATGAATTTTTATAAAATTGTTATTTTCCAGTACCCAATTTCTAACACCTTTTCAATGAACTACTATGGCCTAAAATAAAGAAGTTTGATTTTGTTGTTTCTGAAGCACATTAACGTAAAGAATATAGGGATCCCTAAATTCCTATTCTGCCTGCCTTTTCTGATTGAACATATCATTAGTTTATATATATTTTTTTCCTAAAATAGCAGTTATGGCCAATAATACACTTGGCTTTTCAACTGGAAGACTCATGTCTTAATACTCACTTTCTACATTATTTACATTTACTACTCTGTAATTCATGTTAATGAAATGAGGAATTTATAGTGAGTACTTCATTTTTTGACAAGTATAACATTTAAATAGTCCTTGATGATTGGATTTCAAGTTATTTTTAATACAAAAATAGAGACTATTAGTTCCTGCTATAGGTTTATAGACTTTTCTAGATTTGTATTGTTAGTATTCAAACCCTACTGTGTTTGCAGATATTGCAGAAAATAGTTATACACTCTAGGTGAGAGCTTAAATGGTACAGCCACTTTGGAAAATAGCTTGACATTATTTCCTAAAGATAAAGACATGATTTCTGTATGCCAGACCATGCATGCATGCATGCATGCACACACACACACAAACACACATGCTCGCACACACCTCAAGAGATATGTATAAGAACATGAATAGCAAAATTGTTTATATAATAGCAAAAAACTAGGCACAATATAAATTTCCATCAGCAGTGGAATTGATAAATATATTGTGATATAATCATTTAATGAAATATACTGTAGCAGTGAAGATAAATTACAGTGAAAACATGGAAAAACATGGATTAAAACTAGGAACATCATAATGAATGATGCAAGCAAGCATTGGAAGAGTATGTACAATATGGCTCCATTTATATAAAATTAAAAATCCTACAAAATAAATAATATATTAAGGGTCATGAACATAGGTGGTAAATAAAGGAAGTGATAAACACAAAAATCAGGATAATAATTACCTCTGAAGGAACTGAGAAGAGAATGGAATAGAGAAAGACTCACAGCGGATGTCAAAGGTAGTGGTAATATTCTTTTTTCTTAAATTGGATGGTGGGTCCATATGTAATATCTTATATGTAGTGTCTTTAAAAACTTATTACAGGACAGTTATGACATTAAAAAGGTATAAAGAATAGCACAGTGTACTGCAGTTACTTCTGTAATGGCAAATTACCAGTCGTCAGAAGACATGAAAAAGTATATTTACTTTTAAGGAAATATACAACTGTAGTACTAGAATTTGATTGCTGTTTTAGAAAAATATTTAATTGGGTTTTGGATTTTATTTCAAGAATTATTATATTTACATTATACTAGTTGAAGGAAAGTTGCTTCTTGGAGTTGATAATATACGTATAGGTCTTTTGCTCTATGTAATATTTGATTTCTTGTTTATATTAATATAGTTTCAATAAAATGTCTATTCCCTTAAAATAGCTTTATTTATTTATTCACCTATTTATTGTAGCTGCACCTACAAGGTAAAATTTAGAGAAATTCTGAAACTGACTTTGTTAATAGATGTTTTAAGATCTTAAAAGTAATGAGAATGAGATGAACAAGCGACTTCTAGTTCATTTTAGTGTGTGCTAAATATTTTGTATTTGATGTGCTAAAGCAATTTATATATACAACTGTAATAAAGTGTTGAGAGATAGATTTTAGCTTAAAACCATTGTAAGATTATATAAATGAATATAGAAAATGTTTTGTTATGATGATTCCTTCTGTATGCTGTATACTTCAAATTATGTTTAAGTGATTAAATAGTTTTCTGCTTTCTTTCAATTTAGAAAGCTAATCAAATAAAAATTAGCTTTGACTATGATAAATGAATATAATTCAGCAATTACTAATTTGTACTTTTAAATTGGATGAATTTGTCTTTTTTTTTTTCTGTAATATTTCCCCTTAAAAAGTAGTTCTTGGAAATAGTACATGAGGAGATATTGTTAGCTTTTTTTTCTAATTTAATCCACAGTCTGGTATCAGCAGGGAGAAAATACATTATAAAGACCAAATGATAATATTGTCTATAAATGACTGTATTACCAGTGTTTAGTTATATATCCTCAGGGTGAATCCATAGCTGTCAGTGTTTTTATTTCATTTTAATATAATCTAATTCTTTTTGGTTCTTGGTGATTGAGGGAGAAGTTATGTAGTTACACATAAATTGTAAAAGATATTTTTTTCTTCATTTGGTATTGATACATCTTTGGGTGATTGTGTTTTTTTCTATTGCGCAATAAAATTCTTGACTTGTGATTGTTTTTCTTCCCAAGAAATTATGAGTGTACTTTTATTTATTTATTAATGTTTAAAAATGATCTTTATTGTTGAGAGTATTACAAATGTTCCCCCTCCCCCCCCCCACCTCTTTCCACCCTGCTCCCAACCCCCCACCTAGGCCTTCACCACAGTCTTGTCTGTGTCCATTGTTTATACATATATACATGTAAGTTCTTTGGTTTATCTCTTCCCACCCCCTCCTTCCCTCTGAGATTTGTCAGTCTGTTCCTTGCTTTTCCAAGTGTTTAGATCTATTTTGTTCATCAGTTTATTTTGTTCATTAGAGTCCACAAATAAGTGAGGTCATGTGACATTTGTCTTTCTGACTGACTTATTTTGTTTAGCATAATACTCTCCAGGTCCCTCCATGCTGTCTCAAAGGGTAAGAGAGCCATCTTTTTTTTTTTTTTTACAGCTGCATAGTATTCCATTGTGTAAATGTACCACAGCTTTTTTATCCATTCATCTACTAATGGGCACTTGGGCTGTTTCCAGATCTTAGCTATTGTAAATAGCGTTGCTATGAACATAGGGGTGCAAATAGTCTTTCTGATTAGTGTTTCAGGCTTCTTAGGATCCATTCCTAGAAGTGGGATCACTGGGTCAAATGGCAGTTCCACTTTTAATTTTTTGAGGAAACTTCATAGTTTTCCATAGTGGCTGCACCAGTCTGCATTCCCACCAGTAGTGTACTAGAGTCCCCTTTTCTCGACATAGTCACCAGCACTTGT
Organism: Tadarida brasiliensis; assembly: GCA_030848825.1. NCBI lineage: Eukaryota > Metazoa > Chordata > Mammalia > Chiroptera > Molossidae > Tadarida > Tadarida brasiliensis. The sequence goes on along the minus strand of CM061270.1, from coordinate 30,776,840 downwards.
TTGATGATTTATTGATGGCAGCCATTCTGGCAGGTGTGAGATGGCACCTCACTGTGGTTTTGATTTGCACCTCTCTGATGATTAGTGACATTGAACATTGTTTCATGTCTCTTGGCCATTTGTATGTCCTGTTTGGAGAAATGTCTATTCAGGTCCTCTTCCCATTTTTTTTTTTAACTTTTTTTCCTTTATTGATTTTAGAGAGAGAGGAAGAGAAAGGGAAAGAGAGATAGAAACATCGATGAGCGAGAACATCGAATGGCCGCCTCCTGCATCCCACTGGGGATCAGGCCCACAACCTGGGCATGTGCCCTGACCGGGAATCGAACCAGTGACCTCTTGGTGCATGGGTCAACGCTCAACCACTGAGCCACACCAGCTGGGCTCTGCCCATTTTTTAATTGGGTTGTTTGTCTTCCTTTTGTTGAGTTGTGTGAGTGCTTTATATATTTTGGAAATTAACCCCTTATCAGATGTATCATTGGCAAATATGTTCTCCTATACAGTGGGTTCCCTTTTCATTTTGATGCTGGTTTCTTTTGCTGTATAGAAGCTTTTTAGTTTGATAGTCCTAATTGTTTAAAGTTTCCTTTGTTTCTCTTGCCCTAGGCCATGTATCAGTGACAATTCTGCTATGTGAGATGTCTGAGATTTTTCTACGTATCGTTTTTTCTATGATTTTTATGGTTTCATGACTTATATTTAAGCCTTTTTCCATTTTGAGTTTATTCTTGTGTATGGTGTAAGTTGGTGGCCTAGTTTCATTTTTTTGCATTTACCTGTCCAATTTCCTCAATACCATTTATTGAAGAAATTGTCTTTACTCCATTGTATGCTCTTGCCTCCTTTGTCAAATATTAATTGAGCATAATGTCTTTGGTCGATTTCTGGGTTGTCTGTTCTGTTCCATTGATCTATATGCCTGTTCTTATGCCAGTACCAGGCTGTTTGGATTACTATGGCTTTGTAGTATTTCCTGATATCAGGTATTGTGACCCCTCCTACTTTGTTCTTCTTTTTCAAGATTGCTGCAGCTATTCTCTCTCTCTCTCTTTGACCCCCTACACCTGCTCCCACCCCTCACCCAGGCCTTCACTGCACCATTGTCTGTGTCCATTGGTTATGCACATATACATATAAGTTCTTTGGTTAATCACTTCCCACTCCCCCTCCCACCTTCCCTCTGAGATTCATCAGTCTGTTCTCTGCTTCCATGTCTCTGAATCTGTTTTGTTTGTGACTTTATTTTGTTCATTAAATTCCACATATAAGTGAGATTATGTGGTACTTGTTTTCTCTGACTGGCTTATTTTGCTTAGCATAATACTCTCCAGGTCCCTCCATGCTGTCTCAAAGGCTGCTCAAAACAATCTGTAGATTCAATGCAATCCTTATTAAAATGAGTGTACTTTTAAAATAGTTATAAAATACTGCAGTAGCTTTTTCATGACTTTTGATGACGTTTGTAAAAGAGAGATTTTTTTTCTAAATTAAAAAAAGCACACTGAAAATGAGAGGAGCCTCTTTTTTGGCTATCAACCTTTAATATTTAACGATAACTCCAAGAGAAAGCTATAGAATTGATTTGTATTTTAGTTCCATTTGTTCAGGGATAATGTATCCTTTGCACCACTTCTAAAATTCTAGTATAATCTATTTAGGTTCACCTTTGTAATCCCATGGATATGTTACAAGACACACACCAATGATGTGCCTGTGATATAGGTAGCTCATATCTTTTATTCACTGTGGGTTTGGGTTTGCCAGTATTTTGCCTGCCCTTGTCTGCTTGAGGAAATCAAAGTTAAACTAACCTTGTTGAAGGAATTTGAGAAACTTGCATCTTTTTAGTCTCAGAAGAGTTTAAATATTCCGAAAATCTTTAAATTCATTTGGGTCTGGTTTTTGGAAAGATGAGAAAGGCTTTTAATTATTGATTGTATTTTAAAAATATTATCAGTCAGATTCAGTCTTTTCTTTTTATAATTAGTTTTTAAACAAGCCACACACACATAAACATATATACATACTTTTTTTTTTTAAGTCTGGTATATATTCTTTAACATAATTGTCAATTTTGGTGCCAATCTATTGGCATAAAGTATTTATAGTATTTTATTATAGTTCAGAAGTTTTGATTTATGTGTAGTTATGTCATTGTTTTTCCCCCCAATATTTTTGTGTGTGCGTGTATGTCTTCTCCCTTTTTGTTTATTAATATTGTTAGATTTTTACAAAGCTATCCTTTGAACTTTGTGTGTGGCTTTTTAGTTGGAGTGTATATAGTTTGACATTGATTTTAAAAACATATTCAATGAATAATATTGATTTAAGTATAAGTTATATGATCAGACATTAGATTTCATGGAATATTATTTTTTGCTCTTAGTTCTGGGATCCCCCATATGAATCGTTTTAGGAAAAGAAAAAGATGATCAGAGACCACACACAATGGTCTGCTTTCTTTGTGGCTAAATTTGCTAAATGCTTGATATCTAACCACCTAAAACTTAAATATGCTTTCACCTAAGGAAAAAAAATACTCAAACTGAATGTTTCCTTGACTTTGGGTTTGTGATGCCTTTTTATTTTATTAAAAAAATTTTTTTTTCTTTATAGATATTAGAGAGAGAGGAAAGGAGAGGGAGAGATAGAAACATCGATGAGAGAGAACATCAATTGGCTACCTCCTGCATGCCCCCCACTGGGGATTGGGCCCACAACCTGGGCATGTGTCCTGACCGGGAATTGAACCCCGACCTCCTGGTGCATGGGTCGACGCTCAACCACTGAGCCACACCAGCCAGGCTTGTGATGCCTTTTTAAAGAAATGTAATTAATTTTCTTTTAAAAGTATTTTACCTTTTCTACTCTTAGAATTTTATGCCTTGTATTTAATGTCTTAGCCTTTGTAAATTTAGGACTATACTATTATTTAATGTTGTTGAGAGATTCATCTGAATTTCTAAAATACTCATGAATAAGAACATGGTCTTATCATAGCATATAAGAGGCAAACCTCATTTAATGAATATTCAGGGTTCTGGTAGAAGCTAATATACATTCCTTTTTGACTCTTGTCCCTCCTGCTACCCAACATTCTTGGCTCTGGGGACCATGGCATACTCAAGGAAGGGAAGGCTTCCCTTAAAAGCCTGAGGAGTAACAGGTGATGATTTCCAGGCCCAACAGTGTGCACAAGCTCAGAATCTGGTGGCTTGTCATACCTTATTGCACTCAAAAGCTCTAGCCAGAGAGCCACTTTGGGAGATAAATGAGGGGTGACTGATAGAATAATGAAAGGTTTCTGAACATTAAGTTTACATTAGAACTTGATTTAAAAAAATGAAATACTTGCAACTCTTTTTACGAATGTGGTGTGTCACTGCATCTCCATTCTTATGTAGTCTTGTATATGGTTTTAAAAATGACTGACCAATAAAATAATTGCCTACCAAATTTGTATAGCCTCTATTTTAAATTTTTACCTCCACCTCTTATCTCCAAATTTTTATTTTACTGCTTGCTTTTAACACAGATTTATAGGAAATACAAATGTTTTCCGTTGCAGATACACCTAGGAAGGTCTTATGGCCAAAACCTCATGAAATTAAATTGCCAGGACTAGGTAGATTATATTAATTCTAAATTTCAAAGTTGTCTTTTTATTTTTATTTTTTTAACTGGGGCATTAGTTAACAACACTTATTTTCCAACAACACAGCTTTTGTTTTAATGCCCCCTATTCTATATTAGTATCTCCCCCTGTCCCCAGCTTGGTTAAACATACTGTTTGGACAGTTCAGCTTCTAATATGTAGTTTTTTGTTTTGTTTTTTCCTTTAAATATTGAGCTAAATCATTTCTAGGTTCCTTTCCCCAAATTTTACAGTTCTGTGGTTAGTTTAAAAGTCTAATGTTATGGTATTTGATGAAGTCATGTATAGTGAGAAAGTTACTTGTGTGATTTTTGAGGAGGGGTTTGAAAGCCAGTAAGCCCATGTGCCTAGCTGCTTGCTATCAGGGGCTTTTTAGAAGATGAAAGTGATTATTGTTTAAAAATTTATAGAGAATGGAATTGAAATGATTTTAGTGATGAATCTATTTAAGTGACTCAACAGGTAGTGTTTTTAGTAAATACATTAGATTTCAAGCCTCATTTCTTATAGTAAATTCTTTGGAACCATTACTGGTATTATTCACTAATGACTGATAGTTAAAATATCGATTTTTATGCTATTAGAGACTTCTATGTTAGGTACAGTTATATGCACTCATGGACCTGACAGTCTAGTAGTGATTTATTAGATGATTATAGATAATTTTTGAACTCATAGGGACTGAGTCAAACAATTCATGCAGAAAGGTAGGTGGGATATGATATCTCAGGCTGTAGTAAATCAAAGAGCATTTTGAGTAGACATCCATGATTGTATCAAAGATTCTGTGTGTGAAGATTTGGGTATATGAAAGTGGGAGGTGAGGTTGGAAACCACTGCAGGTTTATGAGAGCCTTCACTGCTGTGCTGTGTTTCTATTGGGGAATCATCAGAGGCTTTACACAGAGACATGTAACTGAATAACTTGGGAAGCAATGAGGTGAATGAAGGAAGACAGGAGACTTGATGTAATGTTAGACCAAGCAAGAAATGCAAGCAGTGGGTATGAACTTGAACTAGCATGACTGCAGATGGCAAAGAGAAATGGATTTAAAAGATAGTTCAGAGGTAAATAAATGATCTGGGACTTGACATTTGGATGGAGTAGGAGAACATTGTAGATTTTCAGTAAGTGTTTGTGGATATTTTGGTATGTTTTAATATAGTACATTTACCTCTGAAATACTCTATTCATATTCTGGAGAAATAGGCTTAAAAAAAAACACAACAACTAAAAAATAACTTACAATGCAAAGTAGCCTACCAAAGTTAATAATATTATTTCTTTATGTTTTATAACAACATTCTAGACTTGTTTATATTTTACTTAGTTTATATTATACAAAGGCTTAAGATTTTTAAAAAATGAAAGTGAGTATATTTAATAAAAAATTTAACCAAGTTTCCCAATGCAGAGAAATTTGTTGAGGAATAAAATAAAATAAAAAAGATATATTTCTATAATTTCAAAATATATTGAAAATAGACCTATTATAAACTTTCTTAATTTTTCCTTAATGAATATTTTTTACAGTAGGAACAGAAGTTTTTACCTACTATATTTATACTGAATTCTAGTCTGTTCAAACTCAGGACGAATAAAACATACCTTAACACCTACATATATTTTAAATGATTGGGACCAGAAAAGGTTTTAATGTACGAACATATAATTGTATCTCAAGATACTTTAATGAAGTATAAATAGAAAAACTAGAAGTATTCAACATATGTCCAATATCAAGGTGGTAATTACCTTGCTATACTGGAGAGGTTGTTGATGTCTCTAAAAAAAAGTCTCACTTAAATTGATGAAGGGGTTGGATGGATGGAAGGATGGATGGTGGGGGGGGGTTGCTCTATGTAAGATTCTATTAAAAGAATCAAAGATCTGCATTAACGTAGATTGCTTTGTTATACACTAAAGCATATTTATTTTAAACATTTAATCATATTGATGACAAAAAGGCAATTGACCTTTGGAAATGGCCCCTTTCAGCTTGATTCTAGTTGGAATTTTTGAGATGTCTTTCAATAGGTCTTAGTTATGAAGGAAACTTCATTATCTTTAACATGGAAGCTTTCGGTGTCAAACAGAATTCAAAATAGTGGATATTGTAATAGTTTTGACACTGAGAAATTTTACTACTTGCAATTTGAGTGTGGATGATAATTTTCATAGTGGGGTTTCATTTGAACAAAATAAGATTCCTCTGTGAGAAGCTAAAAAACAAAACAAAACAAAAATCCAAACTATGCTGTTTGCTTGAGAGATAGGACCAAAATCTTCCTTCTTATAGTTTCTAATTTTTTACTCATACTAAGAAGTTATTAAGGGAAAATCAGTGGAAAAGAAGCTAGCTATTTCCAGGGGATTGGTGAATTTTGGATATCAAAGTTAAGGGATTTAGTTTCCATACTGAGAATTCTTTTTCATGTTTCTATTTCCAATGTCAAATTATCTCAAGCAAAACAGACGTATCTTTTAACCAGTTAGTTGATAACTTGGCTCTTTTCTTTGACTCCTAGAGAAATAGGAGGTATATTACAGCTTTTTTTTCTTTTGTATAGATAAAAATTATGGTATTTATAAGTACCAGATTTATTAAACTTTTAAGTTTCTTATATACCTAAATTATTATATTAAAAATTTGTGTCAGTTCATACTTAGTTGTATTTTTGTCGTAATTTTGAGTTATAACATCACTGAATTCTTTCTTTCTTTGTTAGATTCACACAAGTCCATGTTTTTATCAGTCTTCTGAGAAGAGCCAGCTCTTACCATTGAAGACAAATCTATGGCACTGGTTGAATCCTGGAGATAGTTTCTCTTTGTTAGTTGACAAATACATTTTCCGTGTTTTCTCTACATGTTCTGAAACAGAATTGGAATGCACTGTAAGGTAAGATTGCCTGGTGAAAGCACCAAACTGTGTGCTTCAGATCTGTGCATTTCAGAGTATATAAACTATATCTAAATTTAAAAAATAGTAAATGGAAAGAAATTATCTCAGGAAAATTGTTTTTTGATTTTGGTTAAATGAATTCAATAACAGTGGTTTGCCATTTTAAAGTACAAATCTTCCTCTTCTTTTTTCTCTTATCACACATGTATAAAGAATGCTATTTTTAACCAGCTGCTGAAATGAGAGAAATATAGAGAAGCTAATTTTTTTGTTATAATAAATTTCCATAGTAGAATTATATACTTTTTTCAAAAATCAGGAAAATGCTGTACGTTTCTATTAAACGAAGTATGGTCATTGTCTGATAATTTATTTACATTATTATATGTCCATTTTAATTTTCTTTTGTCTATTCAAATTAGCTCGCCCCTTTGGTGTGAAAGATCAGTGTTGTATACCTTTAATCAGATTGTGGATTAATGAATTTTTAATTTTTTTAGTACTGATAAAACTGAAAATATAACCCACTTTAAGAGCACTGTACTTTTTTTTGGGCTATTTATTATGAGGAATATTATTGGTGGGTTGTTGCTATCAAGTCAAATGCGTTGAAAGAGGTAGTAAATATTTTGTATATGTTTTGGTAATTGTGTGCATAATTTAGAGTAACCAAATTAATTGTGATTTTACATTAAAAATGAAATATTCTGATTTTAGCTTGCTAGTATACAATTTTCTTCAGGGTGTTGATTTCACTCTTAGCTTTTTTTTCAGTTTGTGATTTGAGTTTTCAAATATTCCCATGATGATAGAATGATTTCTGATTTGCAGCAATGGTTTTTATTTTTTTTTCACTTTGATCCTTATTACTTATGTAATAACAAGAGTTGGAAGACCATTGCCTAAAGATTAGTTTAACTATAATTGCTATTTTTAATTGAAGATATTTATCACATATGCATCATTCAGTATATGATTCAAAGTGTATAGCTGTCTCTTTTGAGCATTTTGGCAATGCTTGATTTATTTAAGGACGTTTTTGCTTAAATGATTGAACATTTAACATTTGAACAGGCAGAATAAAGATGAACCTAAAATACTGAATAATTTCTGAAAAGGGGCTATGTATTAGAATATTTGTTGACAAACTTTCTTTGTAAAGGACCAGATCATAATTATTTTAGGCTTTGCAGACATCTGTTCTATGTTCTAATAACTCAAATCTGATCTTCTAGTGCAAAAACAACCACAGACAGTATGTGAACAAACACCCATGGCTTGTTTCAGTAGCCCTTTATTTATGAAAACAGGTAGTAGGTTGAATTTGGACTCAGTGTGGCAGTTTGCTGATACCTGTAATAGAGTAAAAGCTAAGTTGCTTAAAACAAAACAAAACAAAACAAAACAAAACAAAACAAAACAAAACAAAGCAAAACAAAAAACTACCCCCAAATGCAGTGCTTAAACAAGATAGAATATTTTTTTGTTATATAGTAGTCCAGAGTTGTAGGTGTGTTCTCCTTCATAATGTAATTCGTGTACTCCAGCTAATGGAGTAGCTCTGTTATCCTCATTATATAGCTTCCAAATCAGTTTCATCATTGGTATTTCCAGTTGGTAGGAAGGAAATGAAGAAGGGAATCCAGGACAAATGTCTTGCACTATCACTTCCATTTACAGCCCCCCCCACCCCCTCCACCCTCCCCCGCAAAAAATTAGGCACATGGCTACACAGAGTTGCAAGGAAAGCTGAAAAATGTGGTCTCCAGCTAGGTGGACAGACATTGTTACAGATGCTTACTGCTCAGTGCCCTTCCAACTTTGCTGTTATGCCAGTAACATCCACGTAACTGTTGATGGCTAATGCTAACCACCTGGCCTGTACAATTCTAGAATCCTGTCATCTCCACTGATAATAAGGAGCCCTGTTTTCTGGCAGCCTTGCCTACCACCAGCACTGATTTATATAGAGGCAGTTGCCATTGGTCTTAATACTGCCTCACTAGTGCGTGCCTTATTGCTTGTTGTTCTGGTCTTTCTGGAGAACGTAGTCAGCTAGCTGGTGGATTTTCTAGTCTTATGTAATAAATCCATTTTAGCATGCTTACCTCTTTGAAGTAGCAATCAACTTTCTGTGTAGTCCCCCCCTTCCCCCCCACCGCCCCTGATCTGATTTCTGTCCCTTCAGAATGTCATATAAATGGAATTATATTATATATAGCTTTTTTGTGTCTGGCTTCTTTGACTTAGCAAAATGCCTTTGAGATGCATCCATGTTGTTGTATATACCAGAAGTTCATTCATCTTTATTTCTGAGTAGTATTTCTATTTCCATTTTCAAACTTTCAAAAATATAAATTTGTTGGATCATCTCTACACATAACATAATCGCATTTTGCAGAAAGTAGGAAGTAATTGGTTCTGTTAGTATGTTCCACATATGACCATGGACATTTAGCTTCCAGTCAGGCTACACGTTTGGGTAGATTTCACAAGTAGCTCTCCTGGCCAGAAGCCCAGTAGCAGCTATGTATGAACTTGACATCAGGATTTTATTTATTTTTCCTTTAAGAGCCTAACTAACTTAGCTGATGTACTTGCAGTTTGCATTTTCTTTTTGGATGCTAGGTGATAATCTTAACTTTTATGGACTATCTGGACAAATATTGAATAAGTAAATAGCTCTTAAGCCTTGAGAGAGTTGGCTGCTCCCCATCTCATAAGTAGCTGTGGTTTTTAGGCCCGTGATTTGGAAAGATTAATGTATTTTATGGTGATCTTGTGGTCAGAAGACGAAAAACATGTTCTAGTCAATTTTATTCTATTATACTGTAATCTGTTTTTCTTTGTTTGTTTGTTCTTCTAAGTCTGAGAAAAGCAGCATAACTTAGATGTACTTGGGAGACTCACATTTATAATGACAAATGACAGCAGTGTTTTAAATTTAAATGATGAATAAATGATTTTGATTTTATTTTATAGAAATAGTCAGATGCTTGATGAAGATGATATATTGAATGAAACACGAGAATCATCCTTGGTTAACTTGCCTGATGAGACAACTGGTGCCTCACAGCTGGAAAGCAGCACAGAAATAGCGACGACCCAGACTTCTACCACAAATAGTGTGGTGAGAAATTTAAGATCTCATCCATCTGTATAACCTGTTCCTTAAGTTATTTCAAGGAGGGAAAAGACAACTGAAACTAGACGTATCATGACGATATTGCTAGCATTGATCTGCTTTTGCTTTTTTAAAGTTAACTCCTGGAGAATTTCACACTAGACCAACACTTCAACTAATAGAGATCATAAATTTACTTCTTTGAGAAATTTGACTAACTCAGTCCATAGTTGCATATGGTTTTTTTCATGGTAGTTTCCTGCAAAGTAAATAAATTTACAATTTTATTAAGGACACATGCTTATTTTTGGTAATTAATAAAATAGGTGCTTTTTTAGTCTTTTCTAGGTGAATGTTCAGACTGCAGTAAGAAGCAGTTAAACCCCGCCCAGAGGAAAAGAATCCTTCCAGCCTGGATGTTAACAGATCTAGGTGATCAAAACCTTTCAGCACCTGTTGTCAGTGGAAGTAGGTTTTCAAGAAAACATTAAGCAGAATTTGAAAGTTTTTCTGAACAAATGGAGATAGAGTAGTAGTTGTGTAAGTGTATAACTTAGCCTAACATTTTTTTAGATGTGTACATGAAGTCTAATTTAAAACACAAGCTCTTATTTTATGCCATTTATCAAACATCCTGCTAATTATTTTTTTATTTAACGTGTGCCAGACTTACCACATTAACATAGATTTTAAAACAAACCTGTGGTGTCATGTCTAAGATAACAGGCCAGCACAGTAAGGGCTTTATACTTTAATATAATTAAATAAAAAGTATGTGCTGGAGGATTTAAAGAAGAGGTGACCTCTGTCCTAGTATAGCTCACTGTCATGGTAGATAGTACAATGATTTTTGTTATTTGCTGGATATACCCATTGATTCAAGATGCTAAAAAGTTTTCTTGCATTGTCTTAGTCAGCATTTTATTTGCAACTTTTAAGAAATCTCAGGTTTAATTTCTTTTGACTGCTTGTTTTCTTTTATGTGGCTACATTTTCCTGTTTATTCTCATCTAGTGAATTTCTATTGAAAATTTGATGTTATAAATGATATATTTTAGAGCTTTTGATTTTATGTTCCTCTGAATAAATATTTTTGTTCTAATATGCAATTAATTTGACCTGATAGGCAATTTTCTTCTAATAGGCAGTTAATTCAAGCCCTAAAGTCTGTTCCCCTGTGTGGACAGCAGTTAGAGTCTCTGCTTAGTTCTTTCAGCTTCCAGCTGCTGCTTTTTCTCTGGATTCTAGGGCTTTTCCCCACGCACATGGAGTCAGCTAAGGATTTTGATTTTATGCATTGATTTTGGTTCTTGGCTCTCTGCAACTTTGTTCCTTTTAGGATTTTATCCCTAACTTTCTACCTGCTCCATAAGCTTCAAACTCTGACCTCTGACTAGTTAAGCCAATAAGGCTGCAGCTTTCTGCTACCTGTGAATTGGGAGATGCTCTCAGGGCAAGAGCCACGAATTCACAAACCTCACAGGTTGTAGTGAGTTTTCCAAACGTAGATTCTTCTCTAGTTTTGCCTTTTGGGTCACTCTCCAGTGTCTTCAAATAGTTGCTTTTTAATATTTTGTCCAGAATTTATAATGGTTTTGTTTGGGATGATTAGTTCATTCAAGCTCCTCTTTCATTTCACCCTGAACATCATCTTTTATAAATTAACAGCACAACTGTATATTTATTTTAGTTGATATTACTACTCTTACTGTTTCTAATACTGAGTGTAGTGGTCACAGAAGTCTTCTAAAGTTTTTGATCAAGTATGTTATGGACAGCATATTCCTCATTTAATACTAGTTTGGATTGTAGCAGGATCAGAGGAGTTATTATCTTGTGGGAAAAATAGGTTGTATATTATGTGTTGTGGTAGATGTGATTTAATCTGGAGAATTTACATATCTAAACCTAAAATTTCCTGGTAAGAGGTTTTTTCCATTGCAGTGTTTTTCATTCCCCTCCCCCATCATTATATATATAATATATTTTCACCTGCAACATTTCTCATTAAATGTGCTAATTCTCAGTTTGCAGGAAGGTGATGGCAATGGGAGTTGGTAATGGAGAGGGGCAGACACTTTCCCTCAGCAGAATGATTTCTCTAAAAAGAAAGAATAATTTCACTTGACCAAAATTGGATACCTCCCTGCAAACAAGTTGTTTTCTTTCACAATTGTTTTCTACTGTAATTGCTTCTTTGCCACCACTACTATATCACTTACAATAGACCAAATATATTTTGTTTCAAATTATAGATAGCTATTACCTTTCACTTGCTAGATGTGCCACATAAAATATGAAGCACATTTTTGGGCACTTCACCTTGAAAATACAAATGAGAGTAATTTCACATTGATTTGGACAGGAATAGTATATAATAGTACATAATGTACTTAAACTGTGAAAATTTCAAAATAAGGTAGAAGAGTCTTTGGATTCAGGTATATCTTCTTCTTATAAATTTAGACTTTGAGGGAGAATTTTTTAGAGTAAAGTTTGGTTGCTGAATTTCTTTAAAGACAGGAAGATTTAGAAGTTAGTTAGTACTTAAATCCAGCTAATTAAAGGTTGGAGTAATTTGACTTTTTCTGCTATGTAGTTTCTATTTTATTGTTATTGTTTTGTTTATTTAAATAATATATCATTCAAGTCAATAGACCAATGCTAGTTATTTTTAAAAATCCATGTCCAGGATTTGTTTTAAGCTCATTTAGATATAGGTTATTTTCTTGTCATTTGCAGCCTTAGTACATACTGTGCTCATTGGTAATTTATTTAGATCACCAGAAACCAACTTGGTATTTTGGAACCTTCTGCATTATACAGGACAGATAATGTAAACTGATGTTAAATGACTTCTCCAAGGTCATGTAATAGATGCCAGAGCTGTAATTGAGACCTAGCTATTCCTAACTCTGTGGCCCATATGTTGAACCATGTTACTACCTTACAGTCACCTAAATTGCCCTCTATATGTTCTGATTTTTTCTTTTTAAATGTGCCCTTGTATTCTCTTCTGGACCTTTTCTCAGTTTAACTCTTGGTTTAATCCTTACATGTATGTGAATGTTTACTGTGATCAGGCTATTCTTTCTGTTACTCAAGCAGTATAGTTCTAGTTTATTTTATTTTCTGGGTTCCCAGGTACTAGCCCTTGGATGTTATCATGAGTTTTTCAGATCTGGGATAAAATGTTCTCTCGGTCCCTTAGTGATTGGAGTGAATATATTTGGGCAAATGCTATCAGAATCTCCCCTTTCTTGACTTCCATTTATCTCTGTTCCCCCAGCCTTCTGGGCCACAGAACAAGTCATAATGCCTAGGTTATGGTGCTCTTGCTAGATTGAAAAAGGAGCTTTTAGACTTTCACTGATATCATGCTACCTTGTAGTACTCTTATTTTCCCATCTTCTCACTTCCAACATGGAGTCATGGAAAGGAGCATGTGCTGATAAAGATTGAAGTAGTAAGTAGTCCCCAAACCAGTTGGTTTGCATTTAATTTTGTACTCTGAATATTTTGTGTATAACAACTCAATGCAGATTATAAATATTGAACTGTCACTGCTTAATTTGACTATCATTCAAAATTCACTTAAAGTGCTAGTTACTCTATATATAGGGTGGTGGGGCAAAAGTAGGTTTACAGTTGTTCATATGGAAAATAATACAATAATTAATAAATAATAATACAAGAATAAACTGTGTTTTGTGTACTCACAACTGTAAACCTACTTTTGCCATAACCTGTATTTACTTTATTTGCAACATTAATGCTAAATGATCTAATTAATTCTAAAGTTTTTTAGCCTCATGGATTTTCTACCTGTACGATCATATCTACAAAATTATGACACTTTTGGCTTTTTTGATCTATCTACTGCTTCTTAAATTTTTCTTACCGTATTTCATGAGCTAAAACCTATACATTTTAAATAAAAATGGGTAAAATTGGTATCTGTTTCTTGTTTCTTATTTTAATAGGAATTCTGTTAGTATTTTAGCATAATAGGATTGGAATTGATTCTGATATCTTATGTTTAGGATGTTGTTTGTTTTCAGGAATAACTGTTGAATTCTTTGGAAACTTTTTTGGACTAGAGATAGTCTTGCATTTTCATGTGTTAATGTAATTAATGGTGTTGGTAGATTTTCTAATGTTATACCATATTGTGTTCCTGGAATAAGTTCAGTTTTATCATAATGGCTTATTATTTTTATATTCTGTTAGATTAGATTTGCTAATATTTAGTTTAGGGCATTTCTATCTATATTCATAGGTGTGGTTTGTATTTTTCCCCACTGGTGCCAAATATGTTAGATTTTGATGGTAGAGCTATATCAGCATTGTATAAAACGAATTAGGAGCTTTTTTAATATATGCTCAAAGACAGTTTAAATAACAGAAATATCTGTTTCCTCATAGAACTTTCCTACATCACAGTCTGGGCCCGGTGCCTGCTTTTAGTAGTTGATGATTCTGGCATACCTAGAAACAGGACAGAATAACATACATTTCATATATAAAAATGATCAGTTCAGATTGTTGGGGAAAGGATGCATTATTATAAATGATGCTGGGAAAATTAGCTTTCAATTTGGAAGAAAATAATAGAGCATAGACTCATACCATATTCATAAATAAATTTCTATTGAATTAATAATTTTAATGTAAAAATTAAAACTATTAAGGCATTTGAAGAAAATCTGGGAAATATATTTGTATTCTTCTGGTAGGCTTTCTTAAGATGATGGGGAGCCTAGAACAATAAGGGAAAAACACGTACAAATAACCAAATATATAATTACTATACGATAGGAAAATGTAAATTGAAAGAACCAAATACCATTTTTTGTTTACTAAACTCATCAAAATCTAAGCAGTTGATAACAGAGTGGATATCATTGAATATATAGTTGGTGGAAGTATAAATTGGTATAGCTTTTTAAATTTATTTGACTGAATCTCTTTAATTTTTAAATACATAACATACTTTGATCCAGAAATTCTAATTCTAGGTATTTATCTCACAGAAATAATAGCATTTATACTTTTAGCCCTGTGTGTATTTTTATATATGTATTTGTAGATATATTTGTTTAAATTCAGGGCAAATTGAAAAGGATACACATCAAATTGTTAATAAAACTATTAGCAGTGCTTCCTTTGGAGTTAAAATTGAATGGATGTCATTTTAATGACATATGCCTATGGTGGAGTTATCATTCACACAGAATTAGTGTAATAGCTCATGTAAGTAAATATAATTAGTAATAGTTGAAAATAAATAAAATAAACTGATTTGTTTTAGTAGTTAATTTCTTTTATATTTCTGTCATTTAATTGTACCTATCCTGGATTTAGAAAAAATTTTAATATGTCAGATACAAAGATTGTTATGAGCCAATTAACATACTTGTTTTATACACTTTTTATGAAAAGCATTCTAACAAACCATCAAAATGTCTTCTTCCAATGCAAAAGAAATTAGTTCTGGTCCCTAGAAGGAATATTTGTAGTAGAGAATTTGGAATTTTAAAGAATTGAATATTTTAAATATAGATTTTTTAAAAAAATTGATTGATTTTTTAGAGAGAGTGAGAGAGAAAGAGAAAGAGAGAGAGACATCGACCCACATGCATTCATTGGTTGACTCTTGTATGTGCCCTGACTGGAGATTGAACCTGTAACCTTGGCATATTGGGACGACTCTCTAACTGAGCTACTCAGCCAGGGCTAAATATAGATATTTTTAATTTTAGAATTTTATGTACATATTGACACTTGGAATGTGGCACACTGCCATTTGGGCAAAAGTTGTGTCTTATTTAATTTACATTTTTTTAGTTTTTAGCATAGTAAACAATACCATAATTGGCTATTTCCCTTGGTTTGACTAGTTCATAATGTTGTAACATTTGGTAATTTGTTTCAACAAGCTAATCAGTCCTATTTCTGACAATATTTAAAATGATATGGATTGCCTCCTAATTTAGATTCAAAACAAATATTTAAATGATTTAGGTAAAGTTTAGTTATTAGATCGTTTATTCATAAGTTTCCTTTAATAAATGCATTATTTTTATGTTGGTTCAATTGATTTTCTTGTTTAATAATATGGGCAGTACATATTCTGTTAGTATTTTTTTCCCCAAATTTAATGGAATATTTTTTTTTCAGGTTATTGAATATCCTTTAGATTTAGAACAACTCTGAGCAAATTACAGCCTAAGTAAAGTCTCTGTCCTCAAGAAGCTATCATTCGAGTGTAGAATAGACAATGAACCATGAAAACTTTCCTCTTAGCATATGAAGATCTTTCTTCTTTTCTGATTAGACAGTTAACAAAATATTAACAAATAAATTCGTTAACAAAATATTATACTGACTTAAGTTTCCTAACTATAGTGAACCTTGGGAAATGTGACATGGGATATAGTGTCCATTGTTTTTGGGACTTATTTTCTTAATCGATGAAGTTTGTAGAGGTCACTCTCCCTTTTGGGTTATTTTCGGTTCTTAATCTGTAAGGTCACTTAAGTTGAAATCCTCTCTGGCTTTTGGGAACTCAATAAATATCTATAAAATTCATTGGATAGCGATATATCAGATTTTTTTTTGTTTGTTAGAGAAATTAAATGCTAAAATAAAAAAAATATGATAGCTAACATATATTAGGTACTCTCCTAGATAGTTTGTATATCTTACCTCATTTACTCCTCCTTAGAACTCCATGAGTTGTTATTATAGTTTCCTTTTTCCAGATGATGAAACCAAAGTTCGGAGAGGTGAAGTGAAAACAGTTCAAGGATGGAGCCTGCCCACATGAGCATCTTAACATTGTTGACTCCAG
Organism: Tadarida brasiliensis; assembly: GCA_030848825.1. Taxonomy (NCBI): domain Eukaryota; kingdom Metazoa; phylum Chordata; class Mammalia; order Chiroptera; family Molossidae; genus Tadarida; species Tadarida brasiliensis. The sequence goes on along the minus strand of CM061270.1, from coordinate 30,760,299 downwards.
GGCTGGAGCTCTTGGCTATTGTTTGCTTAATACTTCTTGAAATTTGAAAATAAGTGTTTTCAAGTTGACATTAACATAACTGGAACTTTAATATTATTAGCTTCTTTTTTCTTTTCCTTTATCTTTCTTAAAAAAAAAAAGTAACATTGTATTTTTATTCTTTTTTTCTTTTTAATATATAGTATACATATAAAAGTGCACATATTCAGTATTTACAATTCAGTGATTTATCACAGAGAGAACACCCCTGTGACAGCATAATGCTCAACACACCAGGAACCACTGCAATGCCCACCTCTCAATGCTCCCTCTTCTTTTTTTCATATAAGACACTGCTTTTCTGAATTCTATGGAAATCAGTTCTTTGTTTCTGTTTTTCCATTTGCAAACTAAATATTCATTCCTAAACCATGCAGTTTGGTTCTGTCTTTTGTTCTTTGGTTTTTACTTATAAATATAGGCATAAAAAAAGCAAGCCACAAAGTGCATAAGATCTGTAGTACATGGTAACTGTCAAATATCGTTTCAGTAATATATTTAAGATTCTTAAAGTCATTAATAATAAGAAAGTAGGAAATGGACAGGCTAAGTGAAAACACAGATGATAGCTATAATATCTCAATGCTCAATACATTTATGAAAAATGCTCTAACTCAATAACCAATAAAATAAAATTAAAACCATAATTAAACATCACTATACATAAACTAGAAGATCTAAAATTGGTTTGTTAATATCAAGGGTGACAATTATATGACTTTCAAATGAAGCAATTGAAAGTCTCATTTGCTGCTAGGGGTGTTTTAAATTATTATAGCAATTTCAGAAAACAGTGATTTCCAAGAAAGTTGAATATATGTATTGTCCATGACCCAGTAATTTTGCTTCAAAGTAAATGTATCCAACAGAAGTGTGTATTCATGTACACCTAGAAAAATATTCAAGAATGGGCATAACAGTATAATTCATAAGAACTGCAACAGTTCATCAAAAATAACATGGATAAATTAATTGCGATGTATTTGTGTAATTGAAAGATATACGACACTGCAAGTTTTTTAAAAAATTAGGATTAGCCACAACAAGGATACATTTCACAAATATATGGCCATGAAAGAAAAGGCAGACACAAAATATATTCTGTATGCTTATATTTATAGTAAGTCAAAACCAAAGAACAAGGCAAAACTAAACTGCATGGTTTAGGAATGAATAGTTACTTTTTCTCTATCTTTTTTTTATTTTGGTATGGATTATTGACATTTGAAGATTCAGGAGATAATTTTCTTCTCCTTTTTCTTTGTGTATGTGTACTTATGTGTGTTAAGATAATATAATCCAGGAAAGTGGAAGAGAAGGAATCTGCAGAGATAAAGCCCAACTAAACATAACACAGCAAGGAAGAAAGCGATTGATTTCACCAGGAAGCGAAGAAAGCACCTCAGCAGAGCAAGATGCAGGAAAAAAGTGCAGAAATGCTGATCAGGAAGAGCCTATCACTTCATCCAAGGTGATTAAAAAAGTTCATTATCTGATTGTTTTCTTCAAGGGTTCTAGATAGGAATTAATTATATGTTGTATACAGCAGGCAAAAAACAAAATTACTTTTTATTAATGAGTTTATGAAGTTTATGAAAACAAAAACTAGCCCATAGTTTGTTGGCTTACTGACATGAACCTTTAATATAGTATTGCATTGTAGAAAACAAAGCTATTTAATTTAGAAATTTTCAGGCCAGGAAAAGGTAAAGACCACTTGACTATGGTCATAATTGATACCTGTATTCTGAAAACCTGGCTATTTTTATTGGTCATTCTCCAACGGCATGTAAACCACCTTTTTCTTTTTTCTTTTTTTTTGGGCAATTTTTATTAATTTATTTGTTACAGATGTTTCTCCCCCCCCAGACACCCTCCCCTGACCCCCCCCCCCCAAGCATTGTTGTCTATGTCCATTGGTTATGCATACATGTATATAAGTTCTTTGGTTTATCTCATACCTGCCCACCCCCACCCCCCTCCTCTGAGGTTTGTCAGTCTGAACCGTACTCCTTTCTATGTCTCTGGGTCTATTTTGTTCATCAGCTTATTTTGTTCAATCACTTTTTTCTTGACGAGTATGCAGAGAAGAACAACGAATGGGCTACTTCTTAGTAGTCTATTGCAGGATTACTTCTGGGCTAACTTACAATATTTATAAACCTTCTCTTTGAGTTTTTGGTAACTACTAAAATGGTTTGAATGACTTGCACATTGTTTAAATCAGGCCTGTATTGAATGCATATAAAAAAAAAGAGAGAGAAGAAAAAAGAAATATATCCCTGGAGCAGAAAGGTCAGGTGTTCTTCCTCCTGGTAGAGGGGTGGCTTAGATGACAGTTTTCATGATCTCGTAGACGTGTGGCTGGTCTCTGTGAGTCCTCATCGTTTCAGTCTCAACAAGAGCCAAAGGAGCAGGATTGGTTTTAGGACATTGTGCCCTGGAATGATTGAAAGGCCAGCAGCCTGGCAGAGAGTCAGGTCTTTTCAGCACTCCCCTCACTCCTGCCTCTTCTCCGGTCAGAGCAGATCCAGCTTCTCACTAGATCCTTTCTTCCAGCTAGAGAAGTGGGTCTAATAACTACAGGCCCAACCTCTTGCTTGCTTTTGGAGTCAAGTTGAATAAATGAAAACAAAATGTTTTCTGACTCAATGTATTGGCCATAAAAGCTTATTAAGGTAAAATTTATTTATCTGAGCCCCTCACATGCTCTACTATCTGAACATGTTAACATGGCTGCCTTTAGTTTCCAAGAAGAGTGGCTTTTGTTTTTTTCAGAAGAAAATCTATAGTGTACATGTTTTACTGTGTTTATTTCAACCCATCAGTTTGATGATAACAAGTAAAACTTTCAGAAACACCTTCTTAATTGATGGATTGTAGAGAGGAACAGTAAACAGATCCAAAATATTTGCGGTATTTGTGAGATTTTGATGACATCAAGGGAGTACTCAGCCAGGTCTCAGGAATGCCTGAGCTCTACTTGGTCAATTGCTTTTCCTTATCTTAATGTTTCTGAGGGAGATTCACATCTCATAGTACAGGAGAAACAGGGCTCAAGGTTTCATAACCTTTTCCTAACCCTTTATGCAGGGCTCTCTGGTACAGCTGGGCCAGAGACGATGACTTAGACTGAGACCCAAGGAAACCTTTCCAAACCCCACCCTTTGTCCCCACCCACTTTCAGTCTTAACACTGGCTTGTAGCTGGCCCTGAAGGGATGTCTGCTAGGGAAAGTTAAAAAGAGTGAAAACAGGAGGCTGGGGCCACCTATTTTACTTTAATGGCATGAGATTGCCAATTACAAAGGACTGAGAACAATTTGGCCAGGCCTGCAGAGTAGACTTCGGTCAATTTACTTGGAAAGAATCAATCTCATTCTTCTGGGGAAGAGTGAGAAAGGAGGTAGAGAGAAGGTGCAGAAATCACCTTTCTTGCACTGGGCCCTACCCCCGAGATTCTGATTCATTTGGTCTGTGCCATTGCACATTAGTATTATTTTAAATAAAGTGTTTCAATTTTAACGTGTGCGCAAGGTTGTGAGCTACTGATGCACCATCATTTAACGCCTTGGAGTTAACTGGGCCCCAAGAGCACATTGCTAGAGACCTTAGGCCTCAAACATAGATCTTTTCATTTTGGGTACAATGGATTTTTCTATCATACATGTTAGACTGTCTACAAGAGTTTTGTGGTTCTAGTACAGTGGTTCTCAACCTGTGGGTCGCGACCCCTTTGGGGGTCGAACGACCCTTTCACAGGGGTCGCCTAAGACATAACAGTAGCAAAATTACAGTTATGAAGTAGCAACGAAAATAATTTTATGCTTGGGGGTCACCACAACATGAGGAACTGTATTAAAGGGTCACGGCATTAGGAAGGTTGAGAACCTCTGCTCTAGTAACTTCTGATAATGCAGAAAATTGCTCTGAAATAGTTCATTTTTCACCAGTTTTCTTATATCTTTCTGTAACCCCTTACCAGTCATGTAATTGTCTAATTTGGGAGTGAAAATGAGGGTGCTTGAATTTATGGACCTTAACGGAAAGAATGATATGTCCTGTACACAATCTAATTAGGAATGGGTTGTAAATGACAGAAGGAAGCCTAACTGAATCAACTTAAGCAAAATAAACTGTGTCAGCTGTCTATTGCTGGGAAACAGGCTACCCAAGCACTTAGTTGCTTAACATGACAATGATTATTATTTCCTATAATCTGTGAGTTGGCTGGGCACTATTTTGGGACACTATTTCGGTGTCAGCTTGGCTGCATTCAGCTTGGAGCTCAGCTGAGGCTGGAGCATCCATGGTGGCTTCACCCACATGAATGGTGCCCCAGCAAGGGTTGATGGAATGGCTGGGGGCTGGTGGGCCTCCGTCCTTCCACTTAACCACTAAGTAGTTTAAAATGAGAATCTTTGCCTAACAGCTGGATCTCAAGAGAGTGAAAGGAGAAGCTTTCAGGTTACTCAAGGCCCAGTACTGAAACTGCTGCATTATCATTTCTGCTGCATTCTTTTGGTCAGAGCAAGTTACCACTGTCAGCCTAGATTCAGGGGGAGGAGATTAAACTCCACTTGCCCGATGGAGTGATTTGTGTATAAAGGAATGGGTGGGATTATTGGCAGCCATCTTTGATGACTATGTACCACACAAAGATATAGAAATAATTCCGTTTCCAGAATATAAAGAAAAACAGTGGGAACTATAGATCATAAAGACCAGCCAGAGACTTGATCAAAGTCAGGTTGGTCTAGCCTTGGCCAGTTTGTCTTAGTGCTTAGAATGTTGGCCCTCAGACCAGAGGGTCACGGGTTCGATTCCTGGTCAAGGGCACGTACCTTGGTTGCAGATTCCTTCCAGGGTCTTGCGGGAGGCAACCAATTGACGTGTCTCTCTTGCATCGATATTTCTCTCTCTCTCTCTGTCCTCTCACCCTTCCTTCCTTCCACTCTCTCTAAGAATCAATGGAAAAATATTCTTGGGTGAGGAGTAACAACAACAACAATCAGGTTGGTCTATATATAGTTTTCTTATTGTTGCTTCTTGAATTATTCTTCACTGCTATTGGCAGACATGGTGTACAGCATGGTCACAGGTAGCTTTAGGCTCATGTCTTCCAGTTTTTTAAGTTAAGAGAAAGAAAAGAGTCTCTCTGTGGTTGCTTCAGTGTTAAATTCTAGGGACTTGGATTATGGAATCTCCACTTTGATCATTCATAGTGGTCAGAAAGGTGAGGTAGTATTATTACCCCTTTTTGGGTCATGAGTCCATTCATAATTAAATGAATGCTGAAAAGAGGTCTAGGAGGAAATAAATGGTATGCATTACACTGTTTTTTTTTTTTTTATATCTATAGTTAGATTTGGATAAATTCAGAGAGGAGGAAAAAACTGGTAGTTTTCTTAGGTTGGTCAAGATCAACCTAACAAATGAGGAAGCTTGAAGCAGTTGGGAACATTGGGGTACACAATAAGCAGGGGAGAGGAAACATGCTTATTTAACCTCTTTTGAAGGAGGTATTTGAGTTAGGTGTTGAAAGATGGCTCGCCTGTTAGCAAGTTGGTTGGGTGAAGAGAACTGTCAGTGAAGGGCATCATTTCTGAGCAGAGGCGCAGAGGCAGGAAGGTGTGTGTGGTCCATGGATGTCGGTCTACACTGCGGTATCTTGTGCCTGTGTGCATGGATGTGTGTGGAGGCAGGAAGGTGTGCGCAGTCCATGGATGTCGGTCTACACTGCAGTGTCTTGTGCCTGTGTGCATGGGTGTGTGTGGAGGCAGGAAAGTGTGTGCAGTCCATAGATGTCGGTCTGCACTGCAGTGTCTTGTGCCTGTGTGCATGGATGTGTGTGGAGGCAGGAAGGTGTGTGCAGTCCATGGATGTCGGTCTACACTGCAGTGTCTTGTGCCTGTGTGCATGGGTGTGTGTGGGTATGGATGGGCGAGAGCTGGGGAGGAAGCTACAGAACAAATCTGGATGGTGCCTGAAAGCCGGATTAAATAAGCAATTAGGACTGTATTTTATGGCTTCAGAGACTTTTTGAAGGGTTTTGAATGAGAATTATGAGGTTAGGAGTGTGTAGCAGTGATATGTAAGATGGAGGCAGGAACTGCCTAAGAAGCTGTCACAGGAGGCCACAAGGCATGAAAGCCTGAACTGGATGGTGGCATTGGGACCAGAGAGAAGTAGAGAATGTGAGAGACATTTTGGAGATAGAATTAACAAGCCTGATGACTAACAGAATCTTAAGGAGGAGATATTGAGAATGTTCTCAACAGAGCGAAGAGAAGCAGTAGATGCGACAGTTGGGGAGGGAGGGGAAGGGAGGATGTCCTTGGTTTGAGGCTGTGGTGCATATCTGTGAAAGCCATCTAATGGAAGTGAGGGTCTGCCTCACAGGGGAGAACACTCAGGGCTGGAGAGTTCTGATTTACTATATTCTTTGGAAGCAAACTTGCAAATATTTCATTCAGAGTATACATGGAGGATGCTTTGGCGATGGGAGCCATTTCCAGATACACTGCCTGCTCTGTGCTCTCCACGCAGCTTCCCTCTGTGATAGTAATTGCTGAAGCAAATAAGCTAGCTGTTAAGTATCTCGTTTGTCTACATACAGATGCCTGCTGTGGAGTCTTAACTCGTTTTTCTTCAGGGAAATAGCAGGGGAGATGAAGACTATAATGCTTATTTACACAGCTATTTCTGAGGAAAGGCCGTGTTCCGCAGAGCTCCTCATGTTGGTTTACTGTATCAAGGAATCCTATACCCTTTGCTCCTGACTGGTCATTTGAGTTAGTACCTACCATTTATAACATAGCTCTGATCAGTCCCATAGAAACATCTTTTCGTTTATCGTTCATGCATTCATTCATGTACTCAATAAGCATTCAATTAATGGTAGTAATATAATGGCATTAATTATACTATTAACAATAACAAATAAAAACAAAAAAACACAACTACTTGGTGAGTTCTTATTTTGGGCTAAAACCCAGCACTAAGATATTATTTCATTTAATTTTTAGAAAATAGGTTGATTATATCTCTGATTTATGTATTAAGAGACCTGAGGGTCTGAGAGTTTAAATAAACTTTTTCAAGGTCAAAGGTTAAGAAATGGCAAAGCTGATATTCAAAATCTGATTTTTTTACTTCAAAGATTATTCTAATAATCATTTCACTAAGCAATTTTCCTGTTACATGCAAGGCAGTGTGCTAGAATCAGGGATTAAAAGATGAATCAGATAGTTAATAAGGAGCTCATAGTCTTGTGGTGGACATGATTCAAATCATAAAATAATGTGGCCACACACCAACTTTTATGGGAGTTTTCAGGAGAGCTACCTAAGCCAGCTGGAGAATTCCTAGGGAAGGGTTCCTAAAAGAAATTATAGAGCTGAATCTTAACAGCAGAGCAGTAGGCACGACCCAGGTCAAACAAGGTAGACGTAGGAGTCCACCCCAGGCAGATGGGGCATCAGGGATATGAACAGGAGGATGCAAATGCTTTGCTGGGAACTGTTGTTTTTAGAGTCCCTAGTGCAAAGCTGGGTGGCAGTGTGAGATGAGGGTGAAGCCAGCAGTGGGGACTAATTCGTAGGGGGAGGATCTTGAGATGTTTTCAGCCACGGAGATAATCCTGGCAGCTCTGCAGAGAAGAGTTTGGAAGAAAACAATATAAAAGACAATGCAAGAGGAGGAGATTAGGGTATTAACACAGTCAAGAAATAAAGATGCCCTGGCCGGTTTGGCTCAGCAGTTACAGCATCAGCCCGAGGACCAAAGAGTCCCAGGTTCCATTCCGGTCAAGGGCATGTACCTCAGTAGCGGTTTGGTCCCCAGCCCTGGTTGGGGTTGTGTGGGAGGCAGCCATTCGATGTATCTCTATCACATCAATGTTTCTATCTCTCTCTCTCTCTCTCTCTCTCTCTCTCTCTCTCTCTCTCCCCCTCCCCTCCCTCCCACTCTGTCTGAGGATAAATGGAAGAAGTGTCCTTGGGTGAGGATTAAAAAAAGAGAGAGAATGGAACCCAGGGCAGTAACATTAAGGATGATGCAAAGGCATTGGATTAGAGAAACATTTAGGAAGCAGAACTGCAGTACTTGTTGCTTGGATCTGGGGAAAGTAAAGGAAAGAAGGAGGGAAAGATAGACTTCCAAGGTTCTGGCTAGAATGAATGGATAAATTATGTTGGCCACAACAGAGGTTCAGTATACAGAGGGAGGATTTCAGTTTTGACATTTTGAGTTTGAGGTGCATTGGATATTGGAGAAGAAATGTCTAGCTAGTGGTTGAATAAATATATGAGTTTGAAGCTCAAGAGTGAACTTGGAGCTAGAGGTTAGGATTCTTTAGTCTTTAGCATGTGTGTGCTAATGGGATTGATGTAGGACTTTTAAGGCAACTTATTAGCACAGATATTCTTTCCAAGGGTAGCTTGGAAACAACATTGAATTACCTCATTGAACTTGTATTAGGAGGAAGTTCTGTATCCTGTCCCTTGTAGTACATGAAAACTTCAGATGGTTGAGGATGGAAGGGTAAGTTAATGGATTATTATAATAAATAGCCTTAATACATTCCAGCTGCCTCCAAGCACCAAGGTCACCTTCCATGAACTCCATGCTCCTCGATCCCTGAGGTCTCTAGCATGTATTTTTACAGTGTAGGGGATCTGGCCTCTCTATAATGAATCTCTAACCGCCCACACTTCATTCTTCGTCTTCTCATATAATCTAAGAAATAAGCAATGTGAGTACTTATAAAATATGGAGCTCTCTGCCTTTCCCCTACTTCCAAGTACAGAGCACCTTCCATTTTTCCTGCTCCTTCAGTCGCCAGTTCACTTGCTCTGGCTCCTGAGCTTTGTAATTGGCACGGTAGAAATTTATGTCTCAGCAAACTTACAAATTACTGCATGTAATGGGTTTTTGGGATCATTTATAAATAATTGAAACCATGATTGTTAAATTCTTGAATGCCAAGGGTCTACTGAATATCAATATTTCATGGAGTTCCATAAAGAACATTATGAATTCCAGCTTGTGACTCTTAAAATAGTATATGTGAGAACCCCCTGACCCATAGAATTGATATCTGTGACTTTATCATTTCTTTCTCCTTTAAAATAAATTAATGTGTTAAACATATTTCTTGTGAAGATATTTTATTACTATTTTTTTTAATCCAAGGATATTTCCCCCCCATTTATCTTCAGATAGAGTGGGAGGGAGGGAGGGAGGGAGGGAGAGAGAGAGAGAGAAAGAAACATCGACTTGAAAGAGACACAGCGATTGGCCACCTCCCACACGACCCCGACCAGGGCCAGAGACCGAACCGCAACGGAAGTACATGCCCTTGACTGGAGTCAAACCTGTGACTCTTTGGTCCATGGGCCGATGCTCTAACCACTGAACCAAACCAACCAGGGCACTTGTGAAGATATTTTAAAAACCAGATCCTTTATATTTCATGGAAGTAGAGGGAGTTGAAATATGATGCCAAACATTTAATATCTTATATTTCATTTCTTTTTCTTTGGTTTGTTTTTCATTTTTAAATAGCAAAATAATACATGCTTATTGTGAAAAAAAAACAAAACAATACAAAAACCCCTGAATATTTAGAAGCATGTGGAATATCTTGAATTGCCTCATCCCTCAATTGTCTTATTAATATTTTTATTTGTATCCTAAACCTTTTCATTTGGATTTATACAAGTAAGTACACACATAGCTATTTAGGAAAAATTTTTAAATGCTAAATGGAGTCATGGTATTATGTATATTGTTCTTGTTTAATAATAAAAAAAATACAGCCCTGGCCCTGGCCGGTTTGGCTCAGCAGTAGAGCCTCGGCCCATGGACCAATGAGTCGTGAGTTTGATTCTGGCCAAAGGCATGTACCTCGGTTGTGGTTTGGTCCCTGGCCTTGGTCAGGGTCATGCGGGAGGCAGCCAGTTGATGTGTTCCTCTCACATCGATGTTTCTTTCTCTCTCTCCCTTTCTTTCCCTCCCACTCTATCTGAAGATAAATAGAAAAATATCCTCAGGTGAGGATTAAAAAAAAAGAAAATGCATCCTTGGCCAGGTAGCTCAGTTGGTTAGAGCATTGTCCCGACAGGCCAAGGTTGCAGATTCAATCCCTGGTCAGGGCACATACAAAAATTAACCAATGAATGCATAAATAAGTAGAATAACATATCAGTGTCTGTCTGTCTGTTTCTCTCTCCTTCTTTTCCTCCCTCCTTTTTTCCCTCTCTCCCTTTCTTCCTCTCTCACTCTCAAGTCAATAAATAAAAATGAAAATCCATAGAGATCTTTCTTTTTCAATCTCTGCATGGTGTTTCATAGTAAGAATGCATTCTAATTTATTTATCTTCCTCCCCAGCTGTGTCCTTTTTTTCTTATAAAGTGAAGTTTAGAGATGCCAACAGGAACGAAAGAGTGGCATTTAATTGGGCATCTCTTTAGCCAGTGGATTTGCTGACCTACCTACCTTATTAGTACCTGAATAAGCAGGGGGGAAACACACACATACACACACACACACACACACACACACACACAACCTGTGAGAGATGACCCAGTGGGAGACTGCCCAGTGGGGAGGTGGGTCAGGATTGCCTTATCCCACCCAGAGTTCCAGGCTCTGGCATGTGTCAGTTGGCAGAGGGAGATGAGATTGGGGTGAAAAGTGTGTTTTAGAGGAATGTGGTATAAATGTCAGCAGCTGAGGGTCAGCTCCAAGAGGTAACCAAATGATTACTTTTCCTATAGGTTATTTATTAGGAGAAACATTGTAAGACTTAGGTTCCATTTATAAGGCATTTAGTCAGTTGGGTGGTATTTTAGTTACATACTGTGTTTCTTAAAAAAAGAAAAAATATTAAAATACAAGTTATTAATACAAAAGAAGTCATGTTAATAATATTTTCTGTAAGTGAAGGTGTGGGTTCGGCCCTGGGCTCTGAGCAGCCCCTGCCTGGATGGTAGCAGTAGTTCTAGGGGGAGACGCCATGGGCCCTGAGTGTATCTTCCCTAATCAGATGGAGGAACTAGGGCCATACCAGAGCCCTACAGAAAGCACTAGGGATTGGAACAGTGAGAAGCCTGAGGAAGAGCAGGAGGAACCGGGGCAGGCCCTGCTGGCTACTCCTGCCAGCCCCTGAACCAGAGGAGGTGGAAGCTGGCACCAGTGGGGAATGGAGAAGATGTAGTTGCCAACATCCAGGATCGGATCCAGGGCCTGGGGCCAGACCCACCATTAGAGAGTGAGGATGAAGATGAGGAGGGAGCTACAGGATCGAGCACCCACAGCTCTGTTCCCACGGACCCAGAACAGGTAGAGCTGGTGAAGAGGACAATGGCTGGAATAAGCCTGCCTGCACCAGGGGTCCTGCTGGGCCAGGGAGATAGCAGATGCTCAGTGAGAAGACACAGTACAGAAGGCTCTCCAAGCTCAGCAGGCACCCCTGCTTGGAAGCGACCTCCTGGAGAGCTGCCTTATCTCCCAGCATTCCACTGGAACCAGCGCAGGACTGAACACATCCCTGGTTTTAATGCCCATTTCCACCCTCCCCATCCCCTATCCACATCCAGGCAAATGAGACTTCTTCTCAGAGACCCACTTTATTCAGTTCTGAACATGTGGGTATGTCGGCCCAAGCCCAACCCACGGCAGCATGTATCACTCTGGGGGTAAAGCACCCTATGTACACACACACACACATGCATACACACACACACACGCACACACATCTTCTCAAAAATTGGAGCTGTTAGGTATCAAGTAATATCAAAACCAGCTTTTTCCAGATGGCAGCCAGTATACATGAGTCTTTAGTTATACATGGGGGCGAACATTCATATGTATCTGGTATGTTGTCATTGCTTCCTAGATATGGTTCCCAGGAGGACTGGGGGGTATCTGAGCAGTGTTTTCATTCCAAAGGAAGTGTTAGTGAGTAAGAGGTCATTTTTAATAGCATAGGACTAGGTTTATTCTTTGTGCTGGCAGTAAGTACAAATTTAAAAGGTTCTGTAGTGCTAATGAGAATAGTTACTTGGTTCAAAACACCTCTAATTGGTTAAACTGAAACTTCTATTCAGACCATTCTTTTCTAATAACTGTATATTGTTTTAAGGTTATTAACTAGAGACATAGAAAATTGTATTTTTAATAACTTTGAAGTAAATCTTAAAGTTTTAAAAATATACATATTGCATGAATCTTGTCGTTCCTTGCTTTTATGCTTAAATTTACATATTTCTTTTAAAACAACATTTCTTTTTTTTTTTTTTTTTTCTGATTTGTCTAATAGGAAATGCCACAATCAGTTTCTGCAATCACATTAAGTAACACAGAAATGAATAATACGAAGACTAATGCACAGAAAAATGAAATCCCAATAGAGGAACTTGGTAAGGTTTCTGAACATAAAGTCATCACTAAGGGAACATTGAATAAAGAAGAGGCAACGAGCTGTTCTGAGAGTTGTTCGAGTGCCCAGGGCAAGTCCTTCTACGGTGAGTCTCAAGGATCTCATCCTGAGTCCAGCTGTGATCCCTCCAACCCTGAAACTTTGCATGCCAAGGCAGCTGATTCAGTTCTACAAGGTCCTGAAGAAAACAAGGTCAAGAGGACATCCTGCATGTATGGGGCAAACTGCTACAGGTAAAGTGAAATTATAGGTAGCATATAATTCCATATTTCAGCGGCATGTAGCTACTTAGATACATGTTATCGTGTATTAAAAGCCTAATGAAACACATTGGCCTAAAGGTTAGGAGCTTTTTCACATCTCTACTTGGTTTGTACTTTCTCAGTGTGCATTCCTACAAATCCTGCCACTCCTGCTAGAGGGATTTAAGAATTAAATGTTTCATATGTAGACATGCTGGTTAATGCAAGGATCTGAACTGGGGAATCTAGACTTGAAAATTGAATCACTCAGACCCAAATACCTGCTTATTTGGTGTCTTATTCATTTATTTAATTTATTTGGTTAATCCTCATCTGAGGATATATTTATTTTTATTTTATTTATATTTTTAATCCTCACCCAAGGATATTTTTCTATTGATTTCTAGATAGAGTGGAAGGAAGGAAGGGGGAGAGTGAGAGAGAGACAGAAACATAAATGTGAGAGAGACACATCAATTGGTTGATTCCTGCACAACCTGGACTGGGGCCGGGGATCGAATCTGCAACCGAGGTACATGCCTTTGACTGGGAATCAAATTCAAGACTCTTTGGTCTGTGGGCCGTTGCTCTAACCACTGAGGCAAACCAGCCAGGGCACCCAAGGATATTTTTTCCATTGATTTGTAGAGAGAGAGAGAGAGAGAGGGAGGGAGAGAAAAACATTGATGTGAGAGAGACACATAAATTGGTTGCCACCTCCGTGTGCCCTAACTGGGACCAGGGATTGAACCCACAACCCAGGTATATACCCTGGACTGAGAATAAAACCCAAGACCCTTCAGTGCACGCCAGCTACTGAGCCACACCAGCCAGGGCTTTAGTGTCTTATTTAAATATTAGAAAGACAGCTTCATAAATAGTTGTTGTATACATTATAGCTATCAAGAGAATTTTAGGTTGTGTTTAGGCATCTTATTATACTTGTGCATTTTCCTCTATATTTTTCTAATGGTGCTTTTGAATCACCACGATGCCTTCTAAAACATCTAAATATGTATTTTCAGGATTGATTGGTTACTTCTATACTTATCTCATTTGATAACATTGTACTATATTTTCTAATTTTATATTTTATAAATTCAAATTATTATCCCTTAGTTTTCAGCTATTGTTTCATCTATAATGTTTATACTAGAGTGTTTATAATTATGCAGTCTTATTTCAGAAGTAGCTATTTGCCATTCCAACTTGTGAAATCAAGTATCTTATTGATACATTCCAGTAGAGTTTGTTGTCTCCTATGCAACAGTGTATTAATATCACATATTCTGTTAACTTCACATTCACATCATCTCTCTTTAAAATGCCTTGCCATTTTAGCACTTGAATAGTAATATTTTTCAATTTCAACGGTTAGAATTTATGCATTTATTCACAGTTTTGTCTATTTTAAAATGGTCTTAGTTCCATATGTGGAACTTGTAAACTTGTAGAATAGAAGTATATAAACCTTCCATGAGTTTGGCGTTTTGAAAAATCCTGTTTGGTATTTGTATTGGTTCACTAGGGCTGCTGTAACAAAATACCACAGACTGGGTGGCTTAAACAACACAAATTGATTATTTCATGATTCTGGAGGCTGGAAGTCCAAGATCAAGGTGTTGGCAAGTTTGGTTTCTCCTGAGCCCTCCCTCATTGGCTTGCAGATGGCCTCCTTTTCCTTGTGACCTTACATGGCCTTTTCTGTGTCCATGCACATCCCTGGCATCCCTTCATCATAAGGACACCAGTCATATTGGACTGAGGCCCTGCCTTCATGACTTTATTTAATCTGAATTACCTCTTTAAAGGCCCTGTCTCCAAATATAGTCACACCAGGGGTTAGGGCTTTAACGTATAAATTTGGGGCCATGTTATGTGGAGGACACAATTTAGTACATAACAGTATTCAACACTGACACTTGTCTTTGTTAAAGGTGATTGAATGCTTTATCAAGATCTTAATAAATTCATTTATCCTTGATGATACATGTTCGTTTGAATCAGTCATAGTTTAGGAATAGTTATTTTAATTTTTCAATAATTTTGAAATGTATAATTAATACTTAAGAAATATTACCACAGATACCCTGAAAACAAAATATATATTTGTAACAAAGGAGAAAAATAGCCTATATTGAGTTCTTTTTAAATGTGTACATCAAAGTCACTTAAATGCTTCTCTTCTCTAGCCTCAATGCCACTACTTTATTTCATGCTGTAGTCTCTCTGGGACACGTAAATAATCTCCTGTCTCCACTTTCGCTCAGATACTTATTCCTCATTGTTGCCTGAGTGATCTGGCTAAGAAAATAAAAACAAAGATAAAAAAGAAGAGAGAATTCACTTTTCTACATAGAGTCTTTTAGGGACTGAAGTCTGGGTTTCTTAGGCCAGTCCAAAAGATCTGCTAATTCTCTGGATGCACCATGCTATTTTTTGTCCTTTGGACATGCTGTTCCCTTTTTCCTGCTCCCGACCTGTTTAAAGAGCTTGCTTACAGTCAACTCCTTTCTGAACCCTTTTCTGACATGCCCACTCTTCCCCAAATTGCTCATCCCTAACCTATGCAACATTTTTCCTCATATAATTTCTAATATTTGACATTTGATCTAATATTTAATATTTAATCATTGATTTCTAACTATTTATTTACATGTTTTGTCTCTCTTCATAGAAAATTATTCCTTAAGGGTAGTCTTTTTTAATCCCTTGGTATCTTGCTATTGACTCCCAAATCTGTATCTCCAACACAGATTTCTGTACTGAATTTTAGATCCAGATGTTCACCACTATGTCCCCTTCGAATTCAGCATGTCTAAAGCAGTTGCATCTTATTTCAATCCTTTGTGAAACAAGGTAACAAAATAGCATTTAACTTTATTTGTAGCAGCTGTTGCTTACAAAAAATATCTTTTGAAATGTTTACTCTTTTGGGGTCATTTAGTTTTTCTGCTTAATAGCATATAGTTCTGTTAGTAAATTGGTTTTAAAATTTGGACAGAAGTGAAATCTCTTATTAGCATGTAATACATTTATGCTTTAATTTCAACTTGTAGCTTTTATCTTAATATGGACTCATAAATTATGGAAGAGTTAATAGTGTATACAATAAAGTTTTCACTTGGTAAACATGGAGTATCTTGTTGAAGACCAGACTTCCCACTGAGAACAACCAAGAAAGTTGAACATTTCATGTTTGCAAACATGAAAGGCAGCCAGGACTTTGAGGCTTCTTTTCTCCTTGTGACATTTGCCAGTTTTTTAGGGTTTCAGGTTGAGGGCTAAGAGGCCAACTAGAGTTTTGGGCAGTCTCATGGGACTTCGGCAACAAAAATGCAGTTCAGTGTTTGCCAAGCAGGAGGATCCCAATGTGGAAGCATAGACATTCAAGATGGAAAATATGAACATAAGTATAAATGAATATTCACTATGTAAAGCAATAATAATATTTGTGTTGTATAAAATATATGTGAAATTAAAATATATGAAGCCTGGCCAGTGTGGCTCAGTGGATTGAGTGTCATCTCATGGACTCAGAGGTCCTGGTTTGGTGCCCTGTCAGGGCACATGCCCGGGTTGCAGACTCGATCCCCAGTAGGAGGTGTGCAGGAGTCAGCCAATTGATGTATCTCTCTCATATCGATGTTTCTATCTCTCTTTAAAAACAAATAAATAAAACCTATTATCTCTCTCTCTCTCTCTCTCTCTCTCTCTCTCTCTCTATATATATATATATATATATATATACAGCACAGAATGTTTGGGTGTTAAAGGAAATAAAATTTGACTACTGTAGATATTTTATAGAATTGGAATCATACAGTATTTGTCATTTTGTGACTGGCTTATTTCACTGAGCATAATGTCCTTAATGTTTATCCATTTTGTAGCATGTGCCATAATTTCCTGCCTTTTTAAAGCTCAGTAATATTCTATTGTATGTATAGATCACATTTTGTTTACCTATCCATCTGTCAATGGACACGGGTTTCTTTCATCTCTTGGCTCTTGAGAATAATGCTACTGTGAACGTGGGTGTACAGATGACTCTTTGAGATCTTGCTTTCAATTCTTTTGGATATTTATGCAGAAGTAGAATTGCTGGATAATATGGTAATTCTATTTTTAATATTTTGAGGAGCCACCATACCGTTTTCCATACCAACTGCACCATTTTATATTTCTGACAACATGCACAAAGGTTCTAATTTCTCCACATCCTTTTCTGTGTGTGTGTTTTTTTAGTAGCCATCCATCCTAATGGGTGGGAGGTATGATATATTATTGTGTTTTTGATGTGCATTTCCCTAGTAATTAGTGATGCTGAGCTTCTTTTATATGATGGTTGGCCATTTGTATATTTTCTTTGGAAAAATGTCTTTTCAAGTCCTATATCCATTCTTGAATTGGGTTGTTTTTTTAGTCATTGAGTTGGAGGATTTCTTTATATATTCTGAATATTAACCCCTTATTAGATACATGATTTGCAATTAGTTTTTCCCAATTCTGTAGATTGCCTTTTTTTTTTTTTTAAAGAATAGTTTATTGATTTTTGGAAAGAGAGGAAGGGAGGAAAAAACCGAAGTGAGAACGCAACATTGATTAGCTGCCTCCTGCATTCCCCCACCATCAAGCCTGGAACCTGGGCATATGCCCCAACCAGGAACCAAACCGGCAACCCTTTGGTGCATTGGACGATACTCAAGCAACTGAGCCACACCAGCCAGGGCTAGATTGCCTTTTTACTCTGTTAATTGTGTCCTTAGATACATAGAAAATTTTAATTCTGGTGTAGCGTAATTTATCTGTTTTTACTTTTGCTGTCTTTGCATTTGGCAAGAAATCTTTGCCAAATCCAATGTCATAAAACCCGCCCTTCCCTCCATTTTCTTCTAAGAGTTTTATATTTTAGGTCTTATGTTTAGGTTTTTGATTGTTAATTTTGTATACAGTTAAGGGGAGGGTGTCCAACTTTATTCTTTGCATGTGAATGTCCAGTTTTCTCAACATTATTTTTTGAAAAACTGTCCTTTCCCCCACTGAACAGTCTAGGCACTGTTTTTGAAAATAATTTGACCATATATGTGAGGGTTTATTTCTGAGTTCTCTATTCTCTTTCATTTGTCTATAATCCTGTCTTTATGCAGTATGATGCTGTTTTGATAACTGTTGTTTTGTAATGATTTTTGAAATCAGGAAGTGTGGGATCTCCAACTTCATTCTTTTTAAAGATTGTTTTGGCTATCTGGGGTTCCTTGAAATTCCATATGAATTTCTCCAAAAAAATGCCATTGGGATTTTGATAGCGATTGCATTGTATCTGTAGATTGCTTTGGGTAGTTTGACATCTTTTGTTTTTCAAATTAAAAGAAATATTTATTACCATATTGTATTCATACTTTTTTTTTTTTATTGTTGATTCTATTACAGATGTCCTCCATTTCCCCCCCCGCTTTGCTTCCCTCCACCCTGTCCCGCCCAGGCCTTCACCACATTATTGCCTGTGTCCATGGGCTATGCGTATATGCATATATATTCTTCCTTTGATCTCTTCCCTTCTTCTCCACCGTCCTCCCCTCTGAGATCTGTCAGTCTGTTCCATTTATCCATGCCTCTGGTCCTATTTTGTTTGTTAGTTTATTTTGTTCTTTAGATTCTACATATAAGTGAGATCATGTGATATTTGTCTTTCTCTGGCTTATTCTGCTTAGCATAATAATCTTGACACTTTAATAATATTAAGCCTTCCATTCCATAAACATGGGATGTTTTTACATTTATTTGTGTCTTCTTTAATAGAAATTAAACCACTGTACAAGTCTTTCACCTCCTTGATTAAGTTTATTTGTAAATATTTTATTGTTTAAATGTTATTATAATGAAATTGTTTTTAAATTTTCTTTTGGGATTGTTTATTATGAGTGTATAGAAACAGAACTGACTTGAAAATTTTTTTTGTTTGGCAACTTTGATGAATTAGTGTATAACTTCTAACTGTTTTATATGGAATCTTTAGAGTTTTCTGAATATGTAGAAATACATAGACATGTACACCAAAAGTAGAATGTTCATGTCAGTATTATTTATAGAAGTCAATAAACTGAACAGACCCAAAGGTCTATGAATAGTTGAAAGGACAAATAAATTGTAATAGCTTCATATAATGGAATGTTACACAGTAAAGAAAATATAGTACTGCTGCCTGCAACAATATAGAGTAATCATACAAACATAAACAGTCGTTCTCAAAGAAGTATATACTATATGTTTCCATTTAAATTCAAGAACAGACAAAACTAATATGTTGCTTTATAACGTTGCTTCTCAAAGTATGACCAAGAGACCCCTGAGAAGTTCTGGTTCCCAGTAAGTTTATAGGAAATCTGTAAGGGTAAAACCATTTTCATAATAACACGAAGACTTTTTGTGTGTGTGCCTTTTTCACTGTCAGTCTCTCACTCACAAGTGTACAGTAGAGTTTTCCAGAGGCCACATGATCTCTAATTGTTAATGATTGAATGCAGAAGCAGATATGAGAATCCAGATCCCTCTATTAAGCCAGACATTACTATTTGCAAATTGTCTATTGACATACATGGCCTACCATATGTCACCAGAAATTAATTCTGTTACCATGAGAGTTCTGAATATTTGATGAGCTTTGTATTTTAACAATGTAGAACATTAGTTCACATTCTGGAATAATCACATGTGTGTCTCTTGGTTTCCTGCCATATCCTATTAATTGTTTTTTTAGTATATCTAGAAATCTCGTGTAGCCTATTAATTATTTTTTCTCACAGTATATTTATAACCCTCATAGGAAGAATCCTGTCCATTTTCAACATTTCAGTCACCCTGGTGATAGTGATTATGGAGGTGTACAAGTCATGTGTCAAGATGAAGCTGATGACCGACCTGAATGCCCTTATGGAGAATCTTGTTACAGGTATGTGAACCTGAAGTGCTTGGTGCACTTCCTGTTCTCCTTAATCTCTATTATTTATTCACTTATGCCTGCGGTTTCTTATCTCAAGCCTTTAACTTTTAGTTTTTAAACTTCCATAGAAAATAGGTTTTCCATTTTAGGATTATAGGTAGGGTTATAATATTTCTTTTAGATAATTCTATACTGTTGAAGTTATTCACCATATAAATGCCTGAAATTCTTCTAATTTCTAACTTTATAAAATGCAAATAATGTAATTTAAAAGCTGTCGATGCTATCCCATCGTACACTCTATCCAGACTCCCTAGTGTGACACAAATCAGTTCAGAATGTTACCTCCACCTCCCTCAACTCCACCATGCTTGCCAACACATGAAACTGGATCCTATAGGAAAAGTAAAGGTACCACTCCTCTCTCCTTCCATAGCATCTTGTGCCTGTGTGTATCATGCAGAGTAGAATTTATCTCAGGAGATAGTTCGTTTATTTATGGGAATATCTCCTCCTTCAGACAGGAAGTTTCTTGACAGCAAGGACTCTTTTATCCTTGTGTCTGCAACTTTGTTTAATGACTGACTGACTGACTGACTGAATGAATGAATAAATGAATGAAATCTGAAATAGATCACACTACCAAAGAAAGAAGTAGTAATTCTAGTCTTAGAGAGCTTTAATTCCATACAGCCATTTTTTTTTCCTGATAATTATGGCATACAGGTTACTGAACCTAGTGGACTTTTTGAAGTTGTTGCTATTTCTGTGATTGTGGTTTTTAGTAAGAAGGCAGAATAAGCTTCTGAGGCTAGAAAGGAAAATAAAACAGCTTATGCCTTCTCATTTGAAAAATAAGTGTTCCATTCCAGCAGAGAACATCATGCAGAAAATAATAAGATATTTTCATTAGCTGTGTCAATAAACTTGAAAATTTAGGAGAAATGCACAAATTCCTAGAAAATACAACTTTTAGAAACAGATACAGGAGAAAAATGGAATAATCCTATAACATTAGAGAAACTGAATACTTAATTAACAACCTTCCACTAAAGAAATTCTGTTTGGCATTAATTCTACCAAACATTTAAAGAAGAAACACTCAATTTTTAGACAAAGTATTCCAAAAAAAAAAGTAAAAAAGATTATATTCTCCAACTCATTTTATAAGACCAGTATAACCTTAATACTAAAACCCAGCAAGAAAAATACAAAATGAAAAATTACAAGATTTTGAACTTAGATATAAATATTCTCAAAAGAACAAAAAAGGTTAGTTAAGTGAATCAAACAATTTAAAAAAAGAGGAAACTATAATGTGACCAAATAGGGTTTGTTCAAGGAATGCATGTTTTGTTTAATACTAAAAAATAATGTAATTGACCTGGCCTGTGTCACTCAGTGGTTAGAGTGTTGGCCCATGCACCGAAAGGTCATGAGTTCGATTCCCAGTTAAGGGCACATACTTGGGTTGCAGGTTCGATCCCCAGCCCTGGTCACAACTCGTGCAGGAGGCAACCAATCAATGTGACTCTCTCACATCTATGTTTAATTATCTCTCTCTCACTCTCTCTCTCTCTCTCTCTCATCCTTTCCCTCCCATCCACTCTCTCTAAAAAATCAAAGGAAAAAATATCCTCCATTGAGGATTAAAAAAAAATTATATAATTTACCATATATCAGAATATAAAAAATTATATAATTATTTCAATAGATAATTTTCAAAAATGACAACATTCATTCATAATAACATTTCAAAGTTGGAATAGAAGGAAACTTCTTTAATATTATAAAGAATATCTGAAAAAAGCTAATAGCAAATATCATACATACTTAGAAGTGAGATATTAAAACTTTTCCTTCTGATATCAGAAATGAGACAGTAATATCTCTTCCCTTAAATCTGTTAGTTTTTCTTAATGAACTAACTGTGGTCTGTCCTTAGTGGAAAAGCCATAGAAATGAGAAACTCACTCAGAGCTCTTTCCTTTTTCCATGTGTTGATTCCCCTCTGGTTTCTGCCTGCTTTTGGTAACTATCCATTGCCTTAAGATTATTGTTTTTAATAGATTTATTCTGTCATTGCCAGAAGTAAACTCTTTGTGTGATATAATATAGCTGCTCAAGCTTATGTTAATGTTTGTGCAATTATTTTTCATCCTTTTACTTTCAACCTCTGTTCTATATTTAAAGCATGTCTCTTACAAATAGCATGTAATTAGTTCCTTGGTCTTATTTTTAAAGCCAGTGTGATAGTCTCTGCCTTTTAGGTGTAATGCTTAGTCCAGTTACAGTTAATGCAATTACTGGTTTAATTTTGCCTTTTGCTATTTGTTTTCTATTTCTCCCACATATTCTTTGTTCCTTTATTCTTCTTTTCCAGAGAGAGAGAGAGAGAGAAACGTTGACGTGAGAGAGACATACCAATTGGTTGCCTCCTGCATGATCCCTACCAGGGTCAGGACTGAACTGCACCCTAGGTATGTGCCCTTGACCAGAATCAAACCCGAGACTCTTTGGTCTGCAGGCCGACACTCTTAAGTGCTGAGCCAAACCAGCCAGGGCTATATTACATTTTTGACAATGCCCTTTTCTTTTTTTTCTTCTGTGCTTCAGAATGGATAGTTGCTGTTGATTTGTCTCAGAGTTTACTAATTCTCTCTTCTCTGGTATCTAGTCTGCTGTCAAACTCATCTAAAGAGTTTATAATGTCAGAAACTGCATTTTTCAATTCCAGAATATCCATGATTCTTTTCTTATACATTCTAATTTTGGTGAAATTATCCATCTTTCATTTTTTCACTCACCATTTTTTTCACTCTTTTCAAAATATATTCTTTAGCATATTTTTTCTTAGGTGTTTTACAATTTGTGTTTGCTAACCAACATTTCTGGATCAGTTTCTTCTGTTTTGGTTATCAGTCATATTTTTCTGCTTCTTCATGTCTAAGTAACTTTTTCTTGTAATACTAACTTTACTTAGAAAAAGAACTATAGAGATTGCAGATGTTAACTTCCCCTCTTTTTGGCAGACAGTAGCTAGTTATCTCTGCCTTGTCAGAGATTTAGATAGGTAATAGCTAGGTTGACATTTTAATAAAACTCAGTCTACCTTTGGAAAAATTAGCCTTGTTCCTTTCATTCCTAAACTGTCCTGACAACTCCATGAGACCAGGAAAAGCTCTACTAGTCTCTCTTTTTTCAACTAGTATGCCTCCACTTGGTCCAAATCTTATCCTTAGCCCACAAAGGAAGAAAAGAGCTAGTGATATTCAGCTCACCTAAGAAGGGCTTTTTCCTCCATGGAATTTTAGATAATCTAAAATTTTTATGCTCCCACAATTCTCTCATAAAATATTATTTTTATAATTTATCAGTTTTTTTTTCTAGTTATTAAAACAAGAGTATTGGTCTACCATGATGTCCTACATTTTCCAAGAAGCAAAACCTAAATATGCCTATTCTTGAGAAGAATAAAAATGAAATACAAAGCCTTGCTAAGAATAATGTTGTCAAAAATTGCTGCCTTCATTTCATTAATCACTTTGAAATGGGTTGGAGTGAGAGTTGTCAAGAGATATTATTGCAAAGCCAGTGACTCACATGTAGTAATGGAAACTTTCATATCTGTACATATATTTATCTATACATATAGCATATTCTTTTCCATCTATTGACTGCTTGGTGTCCTGGTTCTACTTAGAGATAAAATCTGAAGATTCTTTATTTCTTGTTAATTTTAATTACAGTTCAGAGAGACTCTTGGAGAATGTTAGATATGATCGCTTACTCTGACTACTGTTTTACAAATAAGGGAATGGAAACTAAGAAAAGTTAAATGAGTTTCCTAAGACTCCAGAGCTAGTGAGGTAAAAACCAAGTCTCCTTCCTCCTTCAGTCCAGCATTTCTCTGGAGTATGGCCTGATTCCACCATTGTTAGTCATGGCTTTCTAAAGTATTGATAGTGTTTGTCCTTTTAGACAAATGGCAAAATAATATTTTGCAGTTTTAAAAAACTCCAGATAAGGTACTTTGATGGAAGAACTTGTGAATTTTCAGATCAACAAGATAATAGAAATCCTAGTTGCAGAAGCATGATATATATTTATATGCCCTTTCTTGTTGCAGTATCATTATTAGTTAGACAAAAAAACCAGATCTACTAGATATTTTTGTATCATTGCTAAATATTAATATTATATTATGATTAATTTACTCTCTAACAGTCTTTATTTGTAAGACTATATTATTGTTCTAGCAATATATTGTTTAGTGGTATTAAGAAATGATTCAAGAACACAATTAGGTGATACAAACAAACTTTACTTAACACTTAATGAATCAGACAGTCCCCATTCATAGAACTGCACAACAGGCAGAAGGCAGAAGGCTTATAGGATAAGGAATAGAAAAAAAAAAAAAAAAAAACAGGGAAGAGAAAAACAGAAGATATCTGATTGGCTGGTGTCACATAATCAACCTTGTTTGGAGTGAGAAGGAACAAGGAGTAAGTGAAGAGCCTAGAGTTGGCTGGGTATTTGGGGATTGGCTGACTGGATAGACTCAGTTTCTAGTCAAGAACATCATTTACAGGGACATGAAAGTTATTATTTTGGTTTCTGACTTGGCGCCCCAGACGGAAGTGGCTCTATCTTGGGCCTAGATATTTATGTCAGTGGTGGTAGAATATGAGCCTACTGTGTCCGAATGATAAAATGTCCTAATTTAGTTTGCTTAAAAGAAAGCTTTTATGTAAATTCATGCCAGATTTTTCCTAGAGCCACTGAAGGAAAATATTGAAGTCTTACAGATCATAAAATGACCCACAAAAATCGGTCAGAAATTATTATATTCATAGAAATAAAAAAAATATATACAGGGTGGGGCAAAAGTAGGTTTACAGTTGTTTGTAATAATAACTAGTAAATAATACAAGAATAAACTGTATCACGTACTCACAACTGTAAACCTACTTTCGCCCCACCCTGTATATTTCACAAGTAGAGTTGTAATAAGCCTGTTTTTCATGATGGTTGAAAATTTGGAATAGAGATGAAATTTTTGAGCTAAAACATCTTGGTTTGCTTTTTGTCTTTAAAAATTTGCCTTCACAAAACAGGATAAGAATTATTCTCAAGTAAAAACAATTGTTCTCTCACTTGAAATACTAAGTTGATTTTTAAGTTTTTGCTTCCCAGTTTTACTTTCTAATCCTTTGAATGTGTAAGTCAGTTTCTCTTTCGGATATATTGAGGTGATCTCAAATGTTGTATAATACATTAAGTAATCTTAGTCTTATACTGCGTCAGCTACCTATATTTATATGGTATTACATTGTATTTCCAGGTATTGCTCACTGTGGTCAAAGTTTTATCACTGTAGAGCAAATATAAAAACACAGTTGTA
This sequence comes from Tadarida brasiliensis, assembly GCA_030848825.1. Lineage (NCBI taxonomy): Eukaryota > Metazoa > Chordata > Mammalia > Chiroptera > Molossidae > Tadarida > Tadarida brasiliensis. The sequence goes on along the minus strand of CM061270.1, from coordinate 30,735,223 downwards.
CACATATGGGTTTATTTCATTTCAGCCATTCCATCCTATGAATAAAACAGAAAAACACACATAGATAACATATTAAATACATACTATAGTAAAAATAAAGATTTCCATAGCCCATACAATATAGGTTTATGTTTAGAAAAATATATTTAATTATTAAGTTTTAATTTATTTTAGACTACAGGCATTATTCCATTTTCCCTGACATTATACATTTTCAAATAGAACAAATCTGCTTGAAAACATGATAATTTAAATGAACCAATTGGTATTGTTATGTATCTTGCCCATTTAACTAATTTATTTTTTTTGCTGTGTACACTGCAGTCTGTCAGAACTAGCTCAGTTTAATGGATTTGATTAGCTTAAGGTATTTGTCTGAATTAGAACATTAGATACTTAATGTCCAGCTTAACCTTCTGATAGCTGTGCCTGCCTCTGACTCATTCGCTTCCTCTGGTGCATAATAGGTTTTATACAGTGCACTAGTACTCCTGTTTGCTTGTTAAATTAAGCACTAGACTGAGAATGCATCTGCACTAAAATGAGTGGAACCAATTTTCAATCAGTTTAGTACAAAAATGTAAAGTCAACCTCACATACATTGCCTTGGATTTACAAAACCTTAGGCAGGTATTATACAAATGAAAATGTTGGTGCCTTCATAGTTCTCAGAAGCCAACACCCTACTTTAAAAAAAAAATTATGATATCTTCTAAGAGGGATGAGGTAAGGAAGTATATCAGTCATCAACTGTTAATGTTCTCATTGTAATGAATCTGCAACATGATCTGTATAGTGTGAAAGAACAGTGTTTCGCCACAAGCAATAAATCATTTTTTAAAATGTAAATCTGATAGTAAGTAAATTAATTATATTTTGTATTGCTGATTGAGATTAATAGCTATGATATAAAATGTCTTTTTCTCTTTTATTTTCAAAAAGTATTCCAAGTTATTGCAGTCTTATCTTAACTGTTAATATATACAGGTATACACTTCAAACTACAAGATACTGATTTTTAGAAGCCACTTAATAAAAATTAAGAACATGCATTTAGTGTAAATCCATATTATATTATTTGAGGCAAAATAAATAGGTTTTATTAAGGAATCTCTAGTTAGTTGCCTGGTAGTTGAGATTCCCAGAATTAGTCATGTGAGGCTATCAATCATTTTATTTGTTAAGTATAATCAAAGTTGATAGTATCTTAATGCATTTTTATAGGATCTACAGATAGAGAAAGTAACCTATTGCCATGCTTAGTTCTTTAATTATGTGTAAGAATATGGTCTTAGAAGGTAGTGTTTTAGACTAAATGTTGATCACTTGCTCCACAGTTTTACATAAGACTTGGCTATAATGTTTTAAAAATTCATTTGGAAATAGCAGTAACAACGTTAATTATATTCATAAAGCCTTGATAAAATAGACTATGTTCTGTGGTTTTGTTTTTCTTTCTCCTTTATTCGAATATGCATTCGTTTTCATAATAAATGTGCTTTTCTTTGTTATATTTAGTATTAATTGCAAATATATAAAAATTTTCAGATTTCTTTTGGCATTGATAGTAAATTGTAATTATTTTCAATTACCAAATTGACTACTTTCTATTATTTTTTGCTGTTTATTCTTTCATTATTTAATAAAGATCATATTTATTAATTCTTTTTTTCTCCTAAATTTTGAGACTTAGATATTTGCTAACATAGAATTCATGTTTTTGCTTTAGGTTTTAAAATGTATTGAATTTCAAAAATGCAAGATAAATTATTTTGAAATGAAAACAAAAATATAGTATGACCATTTATTCATTGAACAAATATTGAGCACCTAATGTGCTAGTCACTATTTTAGACACTGATGTAAAACAGTACTTCAGGTTCATTTAAAATTTTGAGTGTTAAGTAGCCAAATATTTGGAATGAAACAAAAAAAATTACTATTGTATTCTCATTACTGCTGCCTACTTAATCTTTAGGTAGCTCTTTATGATGGAGAGATAATGGGTTTTTAAATCAGCCAACCTATGTTCTAGTTGTGGTTATGCCAATTCTGTAGCATAACTTTTATCTCCCTGAGCCTCAGTTCCTCACGAAAACATGGAAAACAGAGGTTGGATCATTTGTGCTCAGGGATCTCCACTCAGTGATGGAGAAATCCAGAGCAGAGAGCAATTTATGTATATTCATAGTCAGATCAGTTATATTCCGGCAACTCTTCCTCAGTCATCTTTGCTGTCTCCTCCTCCTCCTCTCCCTTCCTGTAATTATTGCAGAGCTGGAGGACTCAGTTCTTTGATCTCGTCCCTTCTCTTTTCCGTTCTTATTCCCGAGGTGAGCGAAGGCAACTTAATGGCTCCAGACTCATGTTTAAATGCCCCCACTTGGTTGCAGAATAGGTAGTTCACACTTATCACACCTTTGTCAATGACATCACCTTATATAGGGTGTTCAGGCCCCAAACCAAGAAACACCCTTGATCCTCTTCTTTTCTTCACATCACTCATTCAATCCATTGGCAGTTCTTGCCATTTCAACCTTTAAGACCCTGACTACTTCTTACTTCCTGTGTCTCTATCATCTTAGTCGTAACCACCAGCACCTCTTTCCTGGAGTACACCCTTTTTTCTTCCCTTGCCCTTCTGTAGTTTGTTTTCCACACAGCAACCAGAGGAGTTCTCTAAAAACAAGTCGTATAATGCTGTTTTCTTACTCAAAAACCTTCCAATAGCTTCGCACAAAACTCTTTACCATGTTTCACAAGTTCTTCTCTGACTTGATTTCCCCCATTGCTATTTCCCTTCTCACTCATTCCCCTTGAAATATACAAATCTTGTCGCGACTGCCCTAGCTTGTTTCTACCTCGGCCTTAGCAGACTTAAAGACATTTTTCATTTCCTCTTCCTGAAGTGTTCTTTCTTCAGATATGTATTGTTGTTTACATAAATCAGAAATGTTTTGGAAAATATATATTTTAAAATATAACAGCTCACAAAAACCTGATGTGGTTATAGGTACATAGCTGTGTTTAGAGCCCAAAGATTACTATTAATAATTAACAACAATGCAAAAACAAAAAACAAAAAACAGAAAGGAGGCCTGCTGAGTTACAGAAAATGCCATTTGTGAAAAAGGTTCAGGTAAATCTTTTATGAATGGACTCTGAGTAAGTAGTTCCATTAATTATTAGGAAAAAGTCCTGGATGGAATTTGGCATTTTCCTTGAAAGTTATTATAGATGCTCAGATGCCCCCAAAGAACCGTATAGAATTGCCACTTAGCTTTAACTCAGGGTTATATGAAAAAGACATTCTGCCTTGTTATGAAATAACTGATTTTTGAAAATGGAATATGTATAGGCAAATGTTAGTAAATATTCTATAAATGTGTGAAGTGTGATTGGGGATTTGCTCAACCAAAATAATTATTGAAGGCAAAATTCAGCTAATTAGTATTAATTGGCAATTACTTTTACTGGCACAGTTTTCAGACATTGTTGGCTATCTAAAAGTAAAATTGATTTCTATTTCTGTAAAAATAGCTCACACTTGTAATATACTTAATAACCTACAAATGTTTATACACATTACTTTAACCCTTGGATCAACCTTGTGTGAAGTTGGCACTGCTATTGCTGCTCTAAGATGAAGAAGTGGAGACTTGGTTCACAGGATGTGCCCTGAATTGCTTAACCAGTAGACAGTGTAGTTTGAATTCAGACTTAGGTCTTCTGATCCCGAAACCAGAGCCCCTTCCACAACATAATGCTAAAGTTGAACAAGCCAGATGAGAACACGTCCGAGACACAGTGGCAGCTCTCTCTTAAGCATATGTGAAGCACTCAGTGTTCCTTGTTGACCTGAGTGATTGATTGACTAGAGCTAAGTGTCTTAGGATGCTGAGCAGTCAGTATCTCAGGAACCTGATTGCAGTGGAGTCTGCTTAATATGACTGTCCGATTTTCATTGTTTCCTGTAAAAGTAATATAAATTGTTGATGGCAGGAAATGCTATTTAGTTGCAGGTTTGTGTAAAAAGATTCAGTGAGTACTTTGATTATTAACTTTATAGGTGCAAAGCAATTTCACCCCATTGACATTCTTTTCAAACTAATGAGAATAGTCATTTTCTGGCATATTTCCAATAGAAAAACCATCTTTCAAAGAACAGACTTCAGAAAGCATCAGGTCTATGGATTACCATTTACTAAAAAAATTAAGTACAGTATTAACATTAACTCAAGAAAACTCATTATCAGTCTAGAAATTAGTAGAAACTACCAGTGAGAATTTTAAACTTTACTTTGTATTGGAAATGATTCTTGCCAGTTCTTTTCAACAGCCATTTTCCTAAGAAATAATAGGTAGCAAACACAAGTGTCTTTTTTTCCTATTAAATAGAAAAATGGAAAATATTTCATCATTTTGGAAACTCATGTAAAAGCTTAATTAAAAAAATGTTTTGAAGGAGAAAGGTGACTATACTATAGTAGATAAATTTATGAAAAATATAGTTAAATGCCACCTTATGAAATGTACCCTTGTACTTGCTATAGAAGATATTAAAAAGTATAAGAAAAACCCCATTTTCCCCAGAAGCTCATTTGACAGATGTTAGAGATAACACACACACACACACACACACACACACACACACACACACACACATTTGTGTTGAAAATTTAGATGACAGTATAAGAAATTATGTGGGTAAGGACCAAGTGGTAGATGAAGATAGACAATACATTCTGGAGATACTTGCCAATGATTATCAGAGTTGCCTTCCTGAGGGAACTGTGTAGAGTAAGAATAATATTCTTGGCAAAAAGGCTATGAGCAAGTGCCTGTCAATGGGAAAGAACCAAAAACTACTCCTTGAGAGTAGAAATGAAGGATTGGGCTACAAATAAAATTGGGACTAAGATTATGGGGTGCTTGAAGGAGAAGATAAAGTAAGACTTTTAACATTTAAATTGCCATGTAAACAAAACGTGTAAAATTTATTTTTGTTTTAAGTATGTGCTTTTGCATGTGATATATTATCTATACTGGTTTGCCTCATTTTCTTATTAAAATCCATTTACTCTGTGAGTTATATTTCTCATCAACAAAGAATAAAATATATTTGAAAATACCCCAAACAGCAAACTTCTGAATCTGTCACAGAGGATATTTTTCTTCATTTTTCAATGAAATAGCTAGCAAAACCTTTATTGATATTAATCCATACTTTTGTTTTGAATGGGAAGTTCAGTCTTTAAGTTAAATGTGGAAAAATATCAATTCAACTATTTTCTTTCGGGTCTACATTACAGTCTTATACCTGTCTTTATGAAAAGAGCAAGTTCTCCTGGGAAGAGATGGAAATGATCAGCAGAGCCTCAAAGAAACAGCTTTCCCCCTCTAAGGCAGATGAAAATCTGTACATGGAGCTAAAAGTCTTTTCCTTTTCTGAGTAGGAAACTTCAAAAATATTTTCCTGTTCTTCCTTTATGGACTATACAAATGTAGAACTTTTTCCTATGCATTTATTCTGAAATGGCTTGGCTTTTCAGGTAGTGTGTGAGGTTAGCTTGTGCCATTGGGGTATGTGAGTGCAGCTTGAATGTCCTCCAAGACGGCAGAGAATGGGGAACCGCATCTGCAACATAGGGCCTGGCATGTAATGAGTGTCCTGTGACTGTTTCTTGAACCAACGATGAGTGAATCAATGGCTAACATTAATTACTTACCAGCTAGCATGAATAAGGACTTATTGTGCTTTCCTCATGCATCCTTACAATAGCTTCATGTGAACTATACACCCAGGTACCTATCTGTGTGTGTGTACCCCAGCTGTCCTTTATAAGTTCCCTCTGAGAGAGGTAGGTACCCATCAAGTGAATCCTGATCAACCAATTACTGCTTTGGATTTTTGCTGCTTGGGCAATTTTGCATTATCTAGAGAATGTCTTGTATATATAGTGTACCCAAACATTTGTTTAACTAATAAAATACTATAACTGATCATAAGTATATATAATCATAAGTAGATATTCAAGCAACAGTTTCTGTTTGACTTTGGAATATGTTATATGAATTTCTCAACGCATACTGACTTCCTGGTTTTTTCATAACAATTGGTTGGTGTTCTTTGAAGAGGCATGACTTAAATGCTTTTAACTTTGTGTTCAAGAAGAGCCTTAAAAGTATCCTTTAGTCATTACACAACAAACACACACTTATTTGATATTTTGTGTTATATATTTTATGTACTATTTTACATTGAATTTTTATATATGTAATATATGACATTGACATTTTAGAAATGAAATATATTTTACTTTAGGAATATGATACATTTTGTTTGTCTCATACTGTCTTTCTCTACAGTATGTCATGAGGAAAGAACTTTGTTTTGTTTACCACTCTATCCTTTCATCCAGAAATATGCCTGGCATCAGTAAATGTTGAATTAAAAAGCAAGTGCTTTGTACAGCGTAGTGACTATAATTAACAAAAAGAAAAAGTGAATGCTTTTTCTAATTTTCCATGTAAGTTAGTAAATGTTCTAGTTTAATTAAAAGTCATTAATTTTTAGTGACTGGAAAACTAGATCTTATTCTTTCTTTCTTTCTTTCTTTCTTTCTTTCTTTCTTTCTTTCTTTCTTTCTTTCTTTCTTTCTTTCTTTCTTTTTCTTTCTTTTTTTTTCCTTCAGGAAGAATCCTCAGCACAAGATAGAATATAGACACAGTACACTTCCAGGTAAGTAATTTTACTAAAGGGAATTCTAAATAAAACCTTCAAATGAATCTACTATTAAACCTACATAGTTTCCAGTGATTATGATTTTTTTTTCCAAAATCTCTTCTGTGAATTTGTTGAATTTCTAATTTTAAAGATTTTTCTTATATTAAAAAATATAAAATTTTTACATACCAAATGTTTTATACAATCATTATATAATAATATATATTTGTCCATGTATCTGTTAGAATTCTTTTCTTTGTAAGTCCCTGAAGACAAAATTTCAAATTGGTCTAAACGGTAAACAGAACTTACTTCTATAACTGAAAAGTCCAAATATAGGACTGCATTTAGACATAATTTATGCTTTGGCTCATTAATATTGTTAATAATGTCACCAGTGACCCAACTTCCTTCCATCATTCTGTCTTTAGAGGGGTCAGTATTATCCTAAGACTGGCTTCTCCCACCATGCTTATTCAGCTGGGATGATAAGCACCGATTTCTACATTTAAGGAGAGGGGGGGGGGGGGAATGAACAACATTAACTCACACTATTTCTAGGAAAACATCATAAAATTAACTTTTTTTTTTTTTAACTGGCTTAGGTCACATTCTTTCTCTTGGATCATTTACTGTGGACACTGATGAGTTTGTACCAGCCCTGGAACCAGGGTAGAGTCACCTCCTTCAGAACCACAGGGATCCCCAATAAAAACTAAAGTTTTGGGGGAAGGAGAAGGAGGGGGTATAGACACTAGACAAGCAACTATCAAATGTCCATCAGTCCTGTTTACATCAGTCTGTTTTACCTCCTGTTTCCCCTACTTCTGAATTCTAATATTTTTTTCCCTTTACAAATTCTGGCTTCTTTGTATCATTGCCAGAGGCCAATTCAGTGCACAATATTTCTGCCCACAGTGAGAGAATAAAATACATACTATCCACGCTATGCCTGCATGCATCTGTATGTGTATAAACACAACCAACTTGTAACCACGTGATAAGAACAATTAATTTCACCATTGGGGATTCCATTTGATGTTTCTGACTGAAACACACTTTAGTACTATAGTACTCCAGATACCAGTATGCTCATTTTATCTGGAGGTTATATGTTATACTTTTTTTTTACTGAGGCTGCATCCAATGATGTGTGTTTATGGTTCTTAACCTCCTTTCCAGCAATAATGTAATAATACTGATTAAAATGATATTTTATTGACGAAGGTTAGCATTGTTCCATGAAAAGAGCATTTGACAACATCTGTGTATCTGCACAGAAATAGGAACCGTTTTCCTAAACACTATCAATATGTATCATATGGCATAGTTAAAAATGTCTGAATTTTCTTTGGAAAGTCTCTTTGAGGTATGTTCTGTATGAAGGACATATTTTGAGAACAACTGATTTTTAAAGAAAATCTTTTATTTCATCGGAACAACAGTTTTTTAAGGAAGTATAGATATTATTAAGCAACAGTTTAGCCTTATATTTTTAAAGTACTTTCCAGGGTTGTTATGTAGCAGCATAATTAGAACATCTCTTCCTACTCTAAAACCTATAAATTTAAGGTATCTGGAGTATTTTCAATATTAATTTAAAACTGAGGTCTCATATTTTTTAATTTAGTGATATCTGACAGAATTCTAATATACTTGTTTTCCTGTTTCGCACATCCTTAAAGTTTAACATTACCCAAGTTCTCACTTATGTAATGGTTCATTAACTCTTACACTCACTTATTCATTTACTATACATCTAACAAGGGAGCAGTCACAGAGAGACAGGAAAACCAGCTCTAGCTTGACGTGTTTGTGGTGAGATGCTCTAAAACTGGGAGGTTCTTCCATATATGTAACCATTTATATCGTGTGTTCTGTTTTGTAGGTTTGACTGCTGTCATCTGTTAAGCTTCTTGTATATCTGATTGGTTTAAAGTTTTACTAACTTTCCACACTTTTTCTGAGTGCTGTGATTTTGGCACAAGATACTGAACACAAGAGTAATTAGTGCCAGGACATTTTTATTTTATATTTTATTTATATTTTCTTATATTTATTTTATATTTTCTACCTTACCCACTGACAGCATTTAAAAGAAATCATCTCCAGCATTTTATCACCTGATTATTGGAGGCATTCTTTCTGGCTTTTATTATTATGTGATGTGCATTATTATTCTAGGCAGTCAGTACCGTTCATGGGTGAAATTTTAGAATGCTATGCTAATAGCAGTTTTAATATTCAGTCATCTCTAGTTCTGCAACTGTATGCACATGTGCTTATATATATTATTTTCTTAAGAAATAGAAACCAAAAGATCTAGAAAGAAAGCTATTAAGGAATGTTAGTGGAACTTAAATGAAGTTGTATAAACTGCTCCTTAGTGTGGAGAAAATGAAGAAGTTTTAGAATATGAAAAAGGCTAGGGCAAAGGTATTTTTAAAAGAAATAAACTTCATATATAATACAGTTGATCAGAATTACACAAACTGCTTTTTCAAAGCTAAAAATGAAGCAGCTTGGTACGTTAGAAAGATGAGTCTTTAGTTAAATAAAGCATTTAAAAAACTGCTTATTCTTATAGTATGTAGTAAATTTTTGTCTTTAGAGACATTGGGCTATATATTTTTTGTGTAATGAAAATTAATACCCTAATTAGTCTTAAGACTTACTGGAAAAGAAAGTAAAAGAAAACCTGAGAAATTATCAGTGTTAAGCTATAAATCAGGTCTGAGGTGGCTGTCATCGTAGATCCTAACATCAGAAAACTATTTGGAAAAACCAGCAATTTAGAAACACCTTTCCTCCATGGAAAAATCAGCGTTTCTTTCAACATCATGTGACACAATGTCCTCTTCAGTAGCTCTGCAGACTTCGTTCTTAGGACAGGGATTGACAGTGAAATTTTACGTTGTAAAGGAAAGGTTAGGTACAAATTTTGGAATTGTCATTATGATATTATAAATTCCACTGCATAATGAGAAAAGTCAGAAATTACTACGTATTGACTTCAAATAGTTAATATCATGTTGTTTTAAACATGTTAAAGAGTTTGCTATTTTTCTAAAGGTTGTTATTTTTTATTATGATTTTCCGGTGTCACCCATCAGTTTTTTAAAATAAGTGACAGACTATTTCTCTTGTGCTGCTTTCAAGTAGTCAAACTCTCAGCCCATCCCTATGCTTCATATTAGTTCATTGATTTATAGAGAAAATGAAAATTTCTACTTTGGCCTTAAAATTAGAACTTTAGAGTCAGAAAGGCTCTTTGAGGTCATTTAGTCATTTAATCCTTTGACTCATAGATGAAACAACTTACAAACACACACAAAACCCAGACACTACACAAAACAAAAACTCCACACACAAAAAAAACTTATACATACCACACAAACACCAAACAAGCACACACACCACACAAGCACACACACACACCACATAAACAATACACACCACAAAAACACATATACCATACACAATAAGGAGCATACTAAACAAACAATCAAACACCACACAAACACTAAAAGAAACACAAATAATACACACTACACTAAAAAACACATCACCAAAACACAATACAACATATAAACGAGTACAATAAACAAACAACAAAAACCACAAAGCACACAACCAGAAGAAAAGCTCAAACACCACACAAGCACACACAAATCACATGAACACACACACAATACACAATGCATACAGAACAGCAAAACACACACCACACAAACACACATAACACAATAACACCACAAAACACATATACCACACAAATAGTACACAAAAACACAACACACAAGTAATCAAACAAAAAACAGTACGTAAACACATTGTATATAGACACACATACCACATAAATTCTACATCAGCACAGACCGCACAAGCACGCAACACATCACATACACAATACACACATCGCACAAGGCCATATTAATTAGAAGAATACTATTTGTTTCCTAAAAAAATTGTTTATATCTATCAAATCATCATTTACATTTGATGCTTACATTTACACATTCAGGTTTTTTTAACTTCCAATAGATTTCCACAGAACTAAATAATGTGAAACCATTTGTTTAAAAGCCCAATATATAGCATTTTCTTATATTACCATTAGCTTATTTGAAATATAATTGTAGAGTATGTCTGAGGAATCAGAAGTGAGTTTGATTTTTCCAAGGCAAAGTGACTTGTTCTCCTTGAGTTTATTTTCTTTCTCTTAAACCATGCACTTTTTAAAACTTTTTATTGGGTGAGAGGGATGGAAGACCACATAGATACAACAGTAACTATCAGCAAGAAACTTACAAACATTCTTGGTGAAGGAGAGAGGAGGCATGTGAGTATATGAGGGCAGAGTATGCCAGGCAGTGAGAATAGTGACTTCAAAAGCCCTGGAGATGATCATTCTTGGATTATTCAAGGAGCAAAGAGAGGGCAGAATTGGAACAAAGACAGTACGTAAAGAGTGGCAGATGAGATCAGAAAAACAATCAGTGGGCCAGTTTTGTAGGGTCTTGGAGGCCAACTTCTACAAGTAAGGACTTTAGATTTTATTCAGAATAAGATGGAAAGCTATTGGAAGGGTTTTGGCTTTTTGTAAAGAACAGACAAGAGGGGAAGCAGGGAAACCAGTTAGGGTATTTGAATAGGCCATGAAGATGATGACAGCATTGGGACTAAGGTATTTGGAATGCACGTGGTGAGAAGTAGTGGATATATTTTGATGGTAGAGTCAGTCAGCAGGATGTCTTGACATATTGACTAATGGGCTTTCAGTGGGGGGTATTCAAGGATTTAAACTTCCAGGTTTCTTGCCTAAACAGCGGAAAGGTAGGAAGGTTGGAGAAGTTGCGTACTCAAGACTGGCGAGAGAATGACTAGATTTGGGTGAAGCAACCCAAGGGCTGTGTTCTGGAAATGCCAGGTTTAGATGCCTGGTAGTCATCCAAGGAGAGACAGTATATAAGTAGTCAGATAAACGAGAGTCTGGACTTCAGATGATGGTCAGGGCTTAAGATATGTGAATTTAAGATATGAGAATGGATGGTAAGGAGTGGTTAGAGAGGAGGGCCCAGCCTGACACTTGGGCTCTCCAAAATTTAGAGGTTGGGAAGATAAGGAAGATCCAGCAAAGGAGACTGAGAAGGAACAGCCAGTAAAGGGAGAGGAGACCCTGAAGTTGTTTCGGCTTGGTGTGTACATATATTTTCTTGTAAATCTGCTATGAAATTACATGAAATGAAACTGTTTATTGAGCTGTCATTAGTTATATATATACTTCCAAGAGCAAAAATGGGCAAAGACAGAGATATTGATGTATTTTTTCCTCCTCACTCTCCTCCTCATCTGCAAACTACCCTCTAAATGTTTTTTAAATGTATTACATCGTAAAAGTTATATGGGGAATTGAGATTTGCTAGACATAAAACATGCCCTAAAGATATAAGAAGTGTGTACAAATAAATAAAATGCAAGATTTCCCTTAAGGAACTGGGGTGATTCTTAACCTTAATGAGAATTGTGCAAATTATTATGCAGCCCCTTTTTAGCCTTGGCTACCAAGAAACTCTGGGAGAAATTTGATACTCAATTTATAATTATTATGTTTAAAGTTGAGATTGACATATATTTTACTTTTTATGTTTTTAATTTCTACTTTTATTTGTATTTTTTTATCACCTCTATTATTATTATAAATTGTCTCAAATTCTCTCTGTAATGAGTAGTAATATTAAGAAAAATATAAATTTCTGGGCTGTGGAAGTTAAGAGAACAGATAAATTACTTTCTTTGTTATCATCTTTATTTTTTTCCCCATTAAATTCCATGACTTTCATTTAAGTTTTATCTATCTATTGCATGTGAATATTTTGGGAAGAAGTTAACTAAAGCATATGTAAAAACATGGACATTATAATTTTTACCCATACATTTGCTCTTTTTTTTAAAAAAATATGTTTTTATTGATTTTTTAGAGAGAGAGAAAGGGAAAGAGAGATAGAAACATCGATTGGCTGCCTCCTGCATGCCCCCTGCTGGGGATCGAGCCTGCAACCCCGCATGTGCCCTGACTGGGAATTAAACTGGGACCTCCCAGTCCATGGGACAGCACTCAATCCACTGAGCCACACCGGCTGGGCCCATACATTTGCTCTTTGTCACAGGGATTGTCCTCTGCCATTCAGAATATTTCCAAGTAGAATCATCCTACTTGTTTCTTAAATGCTCACATCTTCCCAGAGTGTTTCACTGCCTTATTTTAAACCAACTCTGTTGTTCACTGTGGAAAGAATATAAAACAAAGTGGAATGAGGGAAGAAATTAATTTGGTGACAGAAGAATTCTAATATTGTAATGTTAATTAGAAATCTATACATTTTAATAGCTGTTACCATAGTACTCTTACTTTTAGGATGAACTGTAGAATATCATAGATCTATAAACTAAACTTTCCAAAGTCTATAAACTCCTGTCTTCTCATTTGATCGCAACCCTCGCATGTCAATCAGATTGTGCTATGTTTGCTGTGATAATCCCCAAATTTCAGTGCCTTACACAAAAATGAGATGTATTTCTTCATTTCCAGCTGTGTGTTGGCTGTGGCCTTGTCCCAGCTTGGAATTCAGGCCGAAGGATCAGCGCCTGTCTGGGACACGCTGTTCGCACAGCAGAGGGGAAATAACATTAGCAGAACCACAGAAAGGCTCTGAAAGCTTGTCCTTGGAAGGGCCACACACCACTTCCACTGAATTTTTTTGGTCAAGTCTGGTGTCACTGGGAGTGGAGAAATACAATCCTATCACAGGGAGGGGCACTGAATAACTGGGACAAAATATATTCTATTATCCCAGAAGGTAGGGTAGCCTGGATATGGTTACGATATAAAGCAACCATTATTATGAATCTCATGGGACAATTTAGTCTCAGGAGCCTCATGATAAGAAAAGCTAGAAATAATAAATAACAAATGGTCATTTTAGTCCTCTTTCTAGAAATTTGTAGTGATTGCCTATATATTAAGTAAAACTAACTTTTCTTGATGGAAAAGGACATTTCCATCTAGAGTTAACTAGAGTTAGGCATCTCTAGTCCCAGGTGGAGTGGCAGTTTCTGTGTGTACCAAACTACTGTTTTTCAGGGAGAAGCAATGTAGATGATGATGTTGGGCAACCCAATGAATATGACCTGAATGACAGCTTTCTAGATGAAGAAGAAGAAGAGTATGAGCCAACAGATGAAGATTCTGACTGGGAACCCGGAAAGGAGGATGGAGAGAAGGAAGATATGGAAGAGCTTCTGAAAGAAGCAAAAACGTTTATGAAAAGAAAAAAGTAACTTTTTTCTGCAATAATACATAGCTCACATTTACTTTCTTTATAGAAAAATATTCAGGAAGTAAGGAGGCACTTAAGTGATAATTGTTTTCTTTTCTAAAGTTATGACTTTACTATGGACTCTTTGCAAATGCAACATTGAAACGTCAGCCTTCAGTGTAGTGTCTGGAATTTGTTTTGTTGTTTTGCTTCTTCTATCCTGTTGCAAGAGTGTAGAAATGGAAAGTAGACAGAGTTAAAGACAAGCACTTGATATATTTTCATGTACTTTGTTGGTTATAAACACTAAAAAGCCATAGGTTGCACAAAACTTTGGTCTTTTTTCCTGTTTTCCGAAGATTCTGTCTTTATAGAAAACTATGCAAGTATAACCAGGCAAGTGACATCATGGGTGGAAAAGCATGCCTCTTTTCTTTGCTGTTGAAGTAATTCTTCAAGCAGAACCAGGCTTTAAAAATGACAGCCATCCTATAACAGCTATTATTTTTCTAGTGTCCTAAATGCAAGCTTTGCATTTCATTGACTACTTTTGCTCTTTGAAACTTGGGGAAGTTGGTACCAAATGCATATTGAAATGGATTCCACAGGACTATAGAAGGGAACTGTTTGCCACGCAGGGAAGGTTGCTTTGTGCCCACATCTGTAACTTACTGTATGTCTGAGTTCAAAGGTAGAAAAACTCGAAGAATTGGACAGTTTGTGTTTCAAATGAAAGTCCTGCCTGATTTTTTTAACTTTCAATGTACTGTCCTTATATTAAGAATATAGAATGATTTTTTACCATAATTTTCTCAAATGACCTTAGTTCTTTCATCCTCAGATGAAGGTGGCAAGCTGCCTGCCAGTGTTGGAGATTCTGGCCTTTTATTTGTTCTCCAGTGTCATGGACTATATCTCTGGATCTCTGTTCTTAAACTACTTTAGGTCCCGTAACATTCTCATCTTAGGTGACTTAGAATTTTTGAAATATAGTTTAAAATCTTTAATAATATTTGGGTATATGTACACAGTGCAGTAGGTATAGTGTTAAAATAATAAATCACTAAACCAAAAGTATCCTTGTTAAACACTAATATTTTCTGTTCTATGAGAACCTATAAATTTATATCTTAAAAGAGCAATATGGCCCTGGCTGGTTTGGCTCAGTGGTTAAAGTGTTGGCCTGTGGACCAGAGAGACCCGGGTTCAGTTCCTTCTAAGGGCACGTACCTCGGCTGCAGTTTGTTCCTGGCCCTGGTTGGGGTCGTGTGGGTGGCAGCCACTCGATGTGTCTCTCTCACATTGATGTTTCTCTCTCTCTCTCTTCCTCCCTCTCTCCCTCCTGCTCTATCTGAAGATAAATGCAAAAATGTGTCCTTGGGTGAGGATAAAAAAAAAAGAGCAATGCAGATTTGTAATGGTTTTCTTAGTGTTTTTATTTTTTTTACTTAATTTTTTAAATCCTCACCTGAGGATATGTCTTCATTGATTCAGATAGAGTGGGAGGGAGGGCAACAGACAGAGAGACATAGAGAAACAGTGATGTGAGAGAGACACACTGATTAGCTGCCTCCTGAACAACCCTAACCAGGGCCAGGGATCGAACCACAACCAAGGTACATGCCCTTGACCGGAATTGAAACCGCGACTCTTTGGTCCTCGGACCGTCGCTCCAACTGCTGAGCTGAACCTGCCAGGGCTCTTAGTGTTTTTAAATATCTTTGCAAGTAATTGCATACTATTAAAATTTATTTAAACTGCGGCAGGACAAGATAAATATTTCTCTAGACTATTAGTACCTGTATTCCTACTTTTCCTCTATTGTTATTTGGGAACTCATTTTCCCCTTCTAATGTCCCTTTAGTCTTGGGGGCTTGACAAACCTTTGAAAAAATCTTTGAACCCATTCTCATCTCAGCACCAACTTAATCCTCAAAGTGTTTCTCAATCATAGATATATCCCAAAGGAATTGAAGACGTGTCCACATAGAACTTGTACACAATGTCCATAGAAACATTATTCATACAGTAAAGAAGTAGAAACACCTCAGTGCCCATCAGCTGGTAGATGGGTTAAAAGCTGTGTGTGTCTACAGTGGAATGTTGTCTGGCCATACCAAAGACGAAGGATTGAAACATGCCACAATGTGGGTAAACCTTGAAAACCTCCAAGAACTCTCACTTGCATCTACCACCTACAAGCTCTTCTCTGTTTTCTCCCCTGGTATTATCGATATATTGTCTCTGTGCTTATTTAAAGCCAGTTCCCCAGAGCCAGTCACCTCTTACATGCTCAAAGATACGACACTGGTCTTGTCACCCCTTCTCTCCCGATAGACGGAATCATTGAGCACCTCAGCACCGCCACCTCACCTTCCGTGAATTTGCTAGAGTGGCTCACAGGACTCAGGGAGACACGCCAGGTTATTAAAGGACAGCCAGATGAAGTGATACATAGGGCCAGGTCTGGAAGGTTCTGATTGCGGGAGCTTCTGTTCCCATAGAATTGGGGTGCGTCACCCTCCCAGTGTGGATGAGGCTTCCTCACATAGGATTCGTCAGTTATTAACTCCATGTCCAGCCCCTCTCCTCTCTCTGGAGGATGGAGGGGGTGGGGGTAGGGCTGAAAATTCCAAGCTTATTTATCAACCATACTTCAATAAAGTAGAAAAAAGAGAAAGATAAATACTCCCTAATTTAATCTATAAATTCAGTGCAATCCCAATTAAAATCTCAGATGGATTCGTTATAGTTTCACAATCTAAGGTTTTTACAAGTTTACAATTCTAAAATTAGTTTCAGGAAAGCAGTACACTAGGCAAATTAATAATTTTTGAACAAGAACAATGGCAGATTTTACTACCTTGTTAAAATGTGTATATCAAAACAATAGTGCTACACATACTTGTAAAAAATTACGGTATTGATTCAGGAAAAGACACATAGATGAATACAACAGAATAGAGACTGTAGAAACAGACCCAAGTGTATATATAAATTTAATTTTTGATAAAAGTGTAATTTTAAGCCCATTGTGACAAGTTGAAAAATAATGCAATTATACTCTTGTCTCAGATTCTGAAAAATAAAATTCAGAAAAATTGAAGAACATACCTGGTGGAAAATAACATAATGGAAGGAAATGTAAACTATTTCCCTCACCCAATGTTAAGGAAAGCCATTCTAAGCAAAACCCATATCTCAGAATCTAGAAACAAACAAAAAAATGGACATATTTTACTCATAAAGATGAGAAACTTTTGTTTTAATAGAGCAAATATTTGCAGCACATGTAATGCTCCTATAAATACACATCGAAAGCTCCTATAAATACCATAAATAAAATGGACAAGAGACATGAACAGGCAATTCACAGAAGATAAACAGTTTGTCAACCTCAGTCGTACACAGATACAAATTAAAATGGTGAAATAGTTCTCGACCATCACGTTTTAAAATCTAAAATATTGACAACTTTCAGTGATAACAAGGAAGTATTAATTGATCAAGACCTTCTGGAAGACAATTTAGCCATAGATATAAATAAAGTGCATGCCTTTTGATTCAGCTGTTCCTATTTTAGCAAACTATCCTATGGAAACATTTGTGTCTGAGTATAAAGATGACTATACCAAGAAGTCCACTATAGCTCTGTCTGCAATTAGAGAAAACAGAGAAGCAAAAGAAAAGAACCTACATTTCCAACAACAAGGAAATGGTTAAATAAATAATGTGGCAGCCAAATTATGGAATATTATACAGCCATTAAGAAGAATGAGATTGACTTATGGAGCGATGTGGAACGCTTTCCAGGAAATGTTGTTTTAAAAATGGAACTCATTGAATAATGAGCTTAGTATGATTCCATTTGTGCTAACAAGGAGTAACTGTATGTATTTATTTACTATGAATAGAAAAAGACCAGGATACAGATAACTGTTCACAGTACTTACCTAGGAGAATGGAAATGGATGTGGGAGGGGGAGGGGGAGGGGAGTAAGGGTGGAAGTATGGACTGTCAAATTCAATCTACATACTAATATATTCCCTGAATCTTATAACAAGAATGTATTCAAGAAAATCATTTAGTCCTGCCCGCCAGTGTGGCTCAGTGGTTGAACACCGATCCATGTACCAAGAAGTCATTGGTTGATTCCTGGTCAGTGTACATGCCCAAGTTTTTGGCTTGATCCCCAGCAGGAGGCAACCCATTCATGTAGATGTTTCTCTCTCATCCAGTGTTTCTCCCTCTCTCATCCTCTCTCTCTAAAGTCAATAAAAAGCATATTTTAAAAAATACCATTTAGCATGGCCATTGTGACTCGGTTGGGCACCGCCCATGCACCAGGAGGTTGCCAGTTGGATTCCTGATCAGGGCACATGCTAGGGTCTCCATCCCAGGTAGGGAGTGGGGGCAAGGATTGATGTTTCGCTCTCCCTTTTCCTCTAAAAAAAAAGAGAAGAAAACCATTTAACTGGTAGAAACATAGGAGCTTTTATGGATTCAAGACATACCCAGGTCATGGGTGTTAAGCAGTGAATTCTCTAGTCCAAGTCTGATGGAGAGAGAGCAGTTTTAGGGAAAAATGTAAAAGTTGAACTTCCCCAGTTTTCTCCACATTTCAGGCACTTGCCAAGATAACCGTGTCAGGCGTGTTGGGTGGGGAGTTTGGGTAGTGGAGGTGGAGGAAAGACAGGACGAACCAGCTGATGCCTTCTCCTGGGGTCTCTTGGCATTCTCCGATGTTCAGCCTCAGTCATAAACACTGAATGCTCCGGGTTCTCCTGGGTGTCTTGATGCTTGGACTCCTCCACTGTGTCAGTATCGTTAGGTCAGCAGTGAACAACACCCAGACGTTGCTATTCTGTGTATTGTAGCAGGGCACAGTGAAAAGCCAGGTTTTCATCTCACGGTACTGCCCCTGGGTAAGGAAATGCAGGTTGAAGAACTTGAGCTAACTATGACTGAGCCATCCCCCCTCCCCCCAGTGCTCAAGTGGGAAGTCCAGAATATTCCCTAATTGTGTCAGTGCTAGCCTAATGGAAGCATAGCATTGGAATTCATCCCTTTTGGTTTGAAAGAGAAACTGAGATTTTTTTCCAAAACTGAGATTAAGCAAACCGTGTGCCCAGCATTCTTGCCCAGCATTATATGCTGGAAAAATGTGCCTTCCTTTGATGGTGTTGCTAACTGAGTGCTAACTGACAGGAGGTAACATCGTCTTGCAAGTGTATCTAATTAATAGGCCAGAGCAATCTGCCTGCTGTTTTCTTCTTAGCTGTGGCACTTGTTATTTCGGATTCTGGGGACATCTCAAGATGGCACCACTCATCCACGCCCACGCAGCCACCCTGCCGCCTGATAAAGAGATGACCCATTTGTGACTTAGCAGCTTCACTGGTGTGTGAAATAAACAAGTGTCTGGAATTAGCAGTCTGGATATTTATGTAAACATTCCCTAGCCAAGGGTACATGTTTCTTCTCCCCAAGCTTTGTTTTTCGAACTGTGGCACCTGGGCTATGGTCTGCTTACACCAGTAAAAATCATAGCACTTCACCTAAGACAGTCCATTTTAACAAGATAGAAATATCACTCCTATCAGAATGATGGTGTGAAGTGAATGGCATTCCCACAGCTCCCGTCAACACACCTTCCTGCCATGGACAGCCACCCCCAGTTCATTTTAGAGAACTTAGGAGGTTTCCTCGGTGGAAGCTGCCCGGGAGTGGGCCTCTGGGGCCGTGTCCGGACTCCGTGATCCTGCGTCTCTGACCTCATCCAGGGTGCGCCCAGCCCCCAGCCAGGCCCATTGGGTGCTCCTTCGGGAACCTGTTCAGCCTAAGGACCAGCAGGAGGAGTTGCAGCTGGGGCACCTGTCGCTGCATCTGTCGCTGCATCTGGGCACCAGGTCCCCACACCTCATTGCTGAGGCCTCAGAGATATCTCGTGACCGGTCAACCTTTCCTTTCATTGAACTAACCCCAGGATCTATTTGTATTTCCCTCGAGCTAATCGGGATTGATTGTCTGTTACATCCAGCAAAAAGAAAAAAAAAAAGTGCTTTAAATTATTACTCTACAGTGTAAATTATGATTGAGCGATGTAGTCAACGCTACAGTGCGCATTTCAATTAAGGAAATGTTAGTGAACTGTTAACGATCTTTCTTTTGCTTTTTTCTCCAAAAGTCAGGAGTGAAGGAGGCAGACGGAGGTAGAAATGTTAAAAAGTTCGTGTTTATGTTTTCAAGACATCTGATAAAATGGTGTAACATGAATTTCTGGCATTTTGCAGACTAATGTGTCTGCACATTCATTGTTTTGCGGGTGCTATTTCAATGCTCCCTAAGAGCATTGAAGGCAGTTACAGCTTTAAATTACCGCAATGAAAAAATGCAGTGACGCTAATTTATTATAAAACATTAAATAAATAATCTACGAGTACATAGAAATACTACTACTAATAATACATCTTTAAAGTGAAAGTAAGGAAAAACTGATTTTTACTAACTCCTTACTCCGGAAACTTTTAAGAAACATATATCCTGCTTTGGAGGAGAAACTGTATTTCTGCCTCAGTACACGAGGAAAATATTTTTACAGTAAAATGCCAGCTAATAAATGGAGAAGGAATGAGAGAGTTAAGAAATCACCATTTTCTGACTCCATAATGTAATGATTTATTCAAGCAAGAATCATCAATAGACTCTGAAAAGTATCATCCCGCAGATAACTTACAAATGAGAAAACGTAGCTTTCCATTGGAGAGGTTGGTGTCACCCATCAGTAGTGGGAGGGCCTGGCTTCCCGTGCTCCCTAAAGCAATGTTCTTGCCAAATTCAGTGCTTCACTGAATTTAATCAAGCCTTTGAACCTAGCTCTCGGGAAAGAAGAAATAAAGCAGATAGAGGAACATGGTAAGCGACACCACAGTGAAATAATCAGACAAATACAAAATGTAAACCGTTCTACCTGGTCTTTTAAAAAAAGACAATGTTCTAAAAAGATAAATGGGGACCTTTCTAGACTTAAAGAGAATTTTTAAAAAATCATAACCACCACATGCAATGCATGAATCTTAATTTGATCCTTGTTTGGAAAAAAGCAGCTATAAAAGACATTTTTAAGACTATTGGAGAAATTTGAATATGAACTACATATTAGATGATGTTAGGAAACTATTGTTAATTTCCTGGGCTATGGTAAAAGTGTTTTGGTTCTGAGGGAGAATGTTCTTAATTGTAATAGATCCAAGCTTAGGTGTTTATAGCTGCAGTAGCATAATATTTAAAATTTTTTTTTTTTTTATCCTCACCTTAGGACATTTTTTCATTTTTTTGTTCAGATAGAGTGGGAGGGAGAGAGAGGAAGAGAGAGAGAGAGAGAAACATCGACGTGAAAGGAACACATCGAGTGGCTGCCACCCGCACGACCAACCAGGGCCGGGGACAAACTGCAACTGAGGTACATGCCCTTAGCGGGAACCGAACCCGGGTCTCTCTGTACCGCAGGCCGACGCTCTAACCGCTGAGCCAAACCGGCCAGGGCAGCATAATATTTTTATCTTATTTTCATTTGGTTCCATTTATATACACATACACAGATAATGCAAATTGGCAAAATGTTCATTAATGTTTAATCTAGGTCCTGCGTACCCAAATATTCATTATACTATTATTTTAACTTTTCTGTGTGTTTGAAAAAAATTTTAAATCTTTGAACAAAATAAAGGAAAACCCGGGGTGATTTCTTAAATTATTAAAGGAGGTGATGCATAGTGCTATCCTAGTTAATCTCAAAACAAAATGATCCTACGCTTAAAATATTGATTATTTCACGTTGACCTCATCCTTTTAAAATTTTAATTTTGTTTGTGTTTTAGAGTGCATATAATATATTAATATAGTGGTGCATGTAAATACTTTATGTCAAGTATTTACATAAATACTTGATATAAAGTAATATACATGCTTAAAATTTCTTGCTCCTGCAGTGTTCAATTAAAAATATTTGGAGACCACGTCCATGCCTACAATGCCTCATGTTTCTGGGTCAACTTCTGAATGGCTACCAAGGCAGGTAGACGAACCAGACTGCAGGTTTGCAGAGCAGAGAGAACAGAAGCAGGGTGGTCAGCTGGGAAGGCTTTGTCAGGCGGTGCTTCTGACGGTTGGGAGAGTTTCTTGGGCTCTCACTTAAGCATCAGAAGCTGGGGATGTGGTTGCATCAAGATGAAGCAAAGTTGGAGAGCTCTCTAGACTGCATTTCTCTGTCTTCAAAGACTTTCACTTTGCCCCAGTGGAAACTTGGAGTCCAGCTAATGTGCTCAAGGTATTTCCTACAACCAGGCTCCTCAGGCTCTGGCTGCAGTGTTCCCAGAACCAAGGCTCATGGGAAGACAATACCACGATCTTCGGGGGAAGGTAGTGAGTGGTGTTAGCAGGCAGATGTATGCTCACTCTCCTAACACTGCCGCTAACCCACACATCCTACGGTGAGGAAGGCAGGTGTTGGGAGGAGGCTGGACTGGGGAAGATGGGAGAATGCTGTGCTCGAGGTCCATGTGACCTGTGTGAGGTGTCTGGGTGTCACATAGCTGGTCTCCATGCTGTTCTTTGGGTAACAAAGTCTTTCAACTGTCCACCAGCATATAGACTCTTGCTTCTCTCACGTGAGTCCCAGATGCCACGTGCCTTGACTGCTGAGAATGGAGTTCAGTTTCTGGTCTAGGAGAGAAATTAGGAAAGTGGAGTGGGCAGAGGGCAAGAAGAGAGCAGGGGTGGGCCGGAGGTCAGAAGGTGTCATTCCTTTCTTAAAATATCCTTGACAGACTTCCATGGCCAGCAGTAGCCTTTCCCAAGTGGAATACTGATTCCGCAGGATGCCTCTAGGCGGGACTCAGAAAGGAGGACAGTGACGAGGTGAGTTCGGGAGGTGCTGGGTTAAGTGGGTTTCTCACGCTGAGACACGTCCTAGTCTTGCATAAGCAAATTCGTGCTGTGAATCTTTCAAATGGGGTTTATAGTATTTACTGATTCTGAAACTTATATAAAGATGATTTCCTTTTTTCTGGAACTCTCCAGAAATTCTGGAATATTCATTCACTCCTTCATTCGTCAAATATAGCTTAGCAGCTGTAACTGGGGCAGACGTTGTTCTTCGCACTGAAGACGCGGAAATGAGTAAGACAATGCTTTCTCCCAAATGGAACTTGTATTGAGATAAAAGCAGACAAGCCAACAAAACAGAGACTATGATAGTAGTGTAGTACGTACTATAAAAATAAAGCAGGGAAAAGAGAAGGGGGAGGGGGTTGTGGTGGTTGTGAGTGGTGGTGGCTATTTTAGAAAGTGTCCCCGAGGAGTGGTATTTGAGTAGAGACCAGAGTGAAGCAAGACAGTGGCCATGTGAGGATCTAGGGGAAGTATCTTCTCAACAGAGGTAACACGTACAAAGCCTATGGGGCAGGAAGGAGCTTGGGAGTTTCAGAAACATCAAGCAAGAGTCGCCTAAGGCAGAATGAGCAAGGAGAAGAGGAGGAGGGGGAGACAGGAGGGTTGAGAGAACTCTCCCTTTGGTAGAGGTAGTCAGGAGCGGGGTCATGGGACTCTTCAGAGAAGAGTGAGCATTCAGGGGATTTTGCAGATAACAGACTGTGCGTTACAAAGGGCAAGCCTTTGGGGTTGGGAAGGAGTGGGAAACAGAGTCAGATCTGTGTACATGCTGAGCACACAGGGGTAAGATACTAGCTGAGAAACGAATGACCTGGCATCTTGAACCCGACCGAGGCCAACAGGAGTGAGAGGCATGATGGGACACATCCCACAGAAAATAATTAGCTCTGCTGGCAGCTGCTGACTTGGATTGCCCTGTGCCCAGCGGAGGCTTGTGTCCTGAAGGAGGGGAGGAGAAGGCATTAGCAGGGGCATTCAGAGCTCTTCGGGGCACCTTTGTTTCTGTCTGAGGGCGCTGCCTCAGCAGGGAAAGGCGTCTTCCTGGTGTGCCGTGAGTCTACGTCCATGACGGTAGGGACAGGGTTGTCTTTTTCTCACAGAATACTTAGCCCCACACTGTATAAATAGCTGACCCTCCTAAGGAAGTGTTTGTTCCACTGAATTGAGTTTAGATCTTGGGATTTTGAGAAAATGAATACGCAGGAAGAAACAGTGACTTATGCCATAGCCAACAAATCCAAGTTCATATCAACTGAAAGATAAATCTAGAACACAAGAATTCTTATGAACATTTCCATCACAATCATTAATAACACCCAAACTGTTCAAAGTTAAAACTCTTCAGATGAAAATAGTGAAGACCTTGTATTCATATTAATTAGATATGTGTTATTATACATGTGCTGATATGTATATAAGAGATATAAATTTAAAAATAAGAACTTCTTTGGTGTTAGGTGTGCATTTGAACCTTCGTATTCATTTTTAAAATTATGACATTGCTATCTAATCTATCGAACTCAGAAAAGTAATTTATTTTCTGTGGCCCTCATTATGCTAAATTTTTTTTTTTTTTAACTTTTGAAAATGTGATTAATCATGCCCATTAAATAGTTTCTCCAATGAATGGCAGGTTAGCTAATATTCCTGAATTTTTCTATATAGCTCATTAACTCCCTGTCAGACATTAACCTCAAAAAGCATTTCTTGCCCTGGCCGGTTTGGCTCAGCGGTTAGAGCATCGGCCTGCGGTCCAGAGAGACCCGGGTTCGGTTCCCGCTAAGGGCATGTACTTCGGTTGCAGTTTGTCCCCGGCCCTGGTTGGTCGTGTGGGTGGCAGCCACTCGATGTGTCCCTTTCACGTCGATGTTTCTCTCTCTCTCTCTCTTCCTCTCTCTCCCTCCCACTCGATATCTGGACAAAAAAAAAAAAAAGAGAAAATGTCCTCGGGTGAGGATAAAAAAAAAAAAAAAAAGCATTTCTTTCATCATGATGACTGGAGAATGTATATTGGATGAAAGTAATAAAAGTATCATTGTCATTTAATTTTAATGCTGGAAGAAGCTTTCAAATTTATTGAGAAGTAACGTGGGCTGTGGAAGAAAGGTTGACTATAATTTGAGTCAATAATGGATTGCTTCCTCTGTTACGACCCCAGATGTAAAGGACCATAAAAAATATAGAACATTTATCAGTAGGCTAGGCAATAACATAATCTTAAGAAATGTTGGTGTATAAAGATCAAAGAATATTGAAATGTTATAATATGCTTAAAATTTCATTTTTCAAAAACTCAGAGAAAGGCAAGCAAAAAACACAACATAAAATCACCCACAACCACTCTCGCCTTCAGATCGTCACTAGTAACTTCATTTTGAATATCCTATCCCCATTTTGCAGTTGGTAAATTAAAGACTGGAGAGTTTCAGTGAATTCTTCCAAGTTACAGAGAAAAAAATAGTAGCACTGGTGAGTCTAAGGGGATGGCAGGTGATTTAGGCTGTTTCCTCATTCTATGTCAATAGTTCGAGTACTTCCTTCCAACCCAGCAAGTCCCTTCTACCTTTGAAGCTGCCCCTAGTTAGTAGTGGTGGGTTCCTGGTTCCTCTGAAGCCCGGACCAGTTCCCCCACACCTAAACTTATAAACAAAATCATGCTTTGAATTTGCTTCAAGCCACTACCTTAGAATGTGGGCAATCCTTGCCAGATGAATACAATGATCAGCCCTAATGGAAATCCATTGCCTCAGTGAGCTAAGGTCTTGTTTGCTAGATTTGCTGTTTGAAAGAACGAGATAAATCAGTAAGGGAATAAAATGAATGCCAACTTGGCATCAACAGTTTAGTGACCAAGTATTTCTGAAAGAGGAGTTCCTGATTAAAGATGCAAGGACCCTGCCATGTTAATTTCAGCTGATATCCTGTCTCACAATGTCATCCTCTGCCACTGTCACATCTGACAGCTGGCTTAATAATTAAATTTAGGCAATGTTTGCTTTTGTTGACCTTTACTGAGAAATGAATTTTCGAGCTCTGGACATGAATAGAGTGCTTTAATTTGGGGAAAATAATGGGTTTGCATCATCCCCAGCAACCCACAGATCTGATTATTCCTGCTATTTCCACATTCCACTTCACTGCGGACTTCTAGAGGATGGTTGGTAGCTGAAGCCACTCGAATTATTCCCCAGCTTTGTCTTTCTGCACGCGCTTACCCTAAAAGGGAATCTTTGCTTCTGATTGAATGAAGGAAGGCTCTCGCTGGCCACTTCTCTCTAGTGTCTCCGAAATCCATTTATTTTGAACCCCCGGATTTTTCATGTTCTGTTAAGGTATTTGTTTATGCAGGCTCATATGAACAGATAGTCTTTTCAAGTTGCAGCCTTGATTTTCCTGCTATTCTTCACCTGCTCTCTTTTTGTTTCCTTATGTGATCTCCACTGCCCTCTACTGGGGCTACAGGGTGGTGCAGCAGCAAAGAACCTTCAGACTTGGGTGAGGTTCAGGTTTTCTCATCTGTAAAATGGGGATAACAATACCCATCTTGCAGACGTGTTGAAAGGATGAGAGGAGACCATGTACGTAAGGTGCTCAGCAAGTGCTTGGCACACGCTGTGGTAGGCACTGGGTACATGTAACTGCTCTTCTTATTTTCTTATATATCCAAAGTCTTCTTTATGACCCTACTTCTCCTGCCGTGTGGCCTTTGCATATGCCCTCTTTTAACTTTTATTTTGAAAACCCCATCATACTTTTCTCAAATCCTTCAAAGAGAATGAGTTTCTTGAGAGAAAATTTCCCCTCTTTATCAGCTATGGTGTGGCTATTCCAGAACATTCTGGGGTTCTTTCTTTTGTTGATATTTACCGTGGAATTTCTCTAGTTCTCTCCTTGGATGCCACCTCCAAGAACTCAGCTAGCTCTAAGGAGGCAATCTCATCTGTAAGCAAAAGGTTGGGCTCCATCTCTAAGAACTAGTCCAAACTGAGTCTAAGGAAAGATAAGGACAAGCCTGTAAGCCTCAGAGACCTGTTTGTGGGGGCACAGGATGCTCAGAGCAGGGCGGTCATAATTTACCACCACACGGGGACACTTCTAAAAGTAAAAGGGGACACTAAAGTTGTTTTAGAATTAAGTGATATCAGAAACATTTATTTATTAACCAACATGTTGGTTTTATTGTATTGGAAGACCTGCAAAAAGAGTTTTATTGAAAACTATTTTTCAAAAATAAAAATATTTTTAAAATCTTAAATACACATATGTACACAATAAATCAAAAATTTAAATTCTATTATAGATCTTTAAAATAACAAATAACACAGGTGGAATACTTATTTATTTATTTTTTTACCTATTCTTGTATTTTAATTAATTTCTTAGCCACAGCTCTGTCTTAGTCTGTTACACTAGTATTTCACTGAAGAATATATATTTTTCAATATGGTCTTATTTTTAATTTTTTCATAAAATCACCTCCAGTCTTCTTCAAAATTGTCATTATGGTTAGTCAATTTGAAATTACTTATACCTTCATCTGTCTCTCCTCTGTAGAATATAATATTTTTAATAGAGAGATACTCTATGTATAGATGCTGAGTACCTAGTAAGCTTAAAGCCAGTTCCACTAAGTGGAGGCTCTTCTCAAATCTATTGTGCTTTGTATTGAAGTAGAACAATATGTCAATCCAAATATTTTCAGAGGCACTATTATCCCCATTCAGATTATCTTCCTTTAACAAATGTTTTTATAAGACAAACTCATCAAATATGTGTTTTCTTTGTTTATGAACCTTTGGAGTCTTTCAGCAAAGTGTTTCAGGTTCTGTAAAAATTTTAGGCCTACTTCAGTCTTATTCCATTGTAGTACAAGACACAAGGTTATTCAATTAGAAATAGGAGCTCCCTCAGGAGATTCTTCTCTGAGGGACCACAAGCTATACGACATACAGAAAACTGTTAAAAATGGCAATAGTTAGTCCTTCTCTATCAGTAATAATGTTAAATGTAAATGGATTAAACTCCCCAATCAAAAGACATAGATTGGCTGAATGAATAAAAAAACAAGATCCATTTACCATCACGGCAAAAAAATTAAGATACCTAGGAATGAACTTAACCAAAGAAGTAAAGGACTTATTTGCAGAAAACTACAGGACATTGAAAAAAGAAATAGAGGAAGATATAAAAAACACATACCTTGTTCATGGATTGGAAGATACTTCAGAAGTTCATATGGAACCAAAAGAGACCCCGAATAGCTACAGCAATCTTGAAAAAGAAGGACAAAGTAGGCGGGATCACAATACTGGACATCAGGTTATACTACAAAGCTACTGTAATCAAAACAGCCTGGTACTGGCACAAGAACAAGCACATAGCTCAATGGAATAGAACAGAGAACCCAGAAATTGACCCAAAACATTATGCTTAATTAATATTCGACAAAGGTGGCAAGAGCATACAATGGAGTAAAGACAGCCTCTTTAATAAATGGTGTTAGGAAAATTGAACAGGTACATGCAAAAAAATGAAACTAGACCATCATCTTACACCATACACAAGAATAAACTCAAAATGGATAAAAGACTTAAATGTGACTCATGAATCCATAAAAATCCTAGAAGAAAATGTAGGCAACAAAATTTCAGACATCATACGCAGCAGAATTTTCACTGATATATCACCTAAGGCAACAGAAACAAAGGAAAAAATGAACACATGGGACTACATCAAACTCAAAAGCTTCTGCACAGCAAAAGAAACAACCATCAAAGTGGAAAGGCAACCCACTGTATGGGAGAGCATAATTGCCAATGATATATCAGATAAGGGATTAATTTCCAAAATATATAGAGTGCTCATACAAGTCAACAAAAGGAAGACAAAGAACCCAATTAAAAAATGGGCAGAGGAACTAAATAGACACCTCTCCAAACAGGACATACAAATGGCCAAGAAACATATGAAGAAATGCTCAACATCACTAATCATCAGAGAGATGCAAATTAAAACAACAATGAGGTATCACCTCATACCTGTCAGAATAGCTGCCATCAACAAAGCATCAAACAACAAGTGTTGGGGAGGGTGTGGAGAAAAGGGGACTCTAGTACACTGCTGGTGGGAATGCAGACTGGTGCAGCCACTGTGGAAAACACTATGGTGTTACCTCAAAAAATTAAAAATCGAATTGCCATTTGGCCCAGTGATCCCACTTCTAGGAATATACCCTAAGAAGCCTGAAACACCAATCAGAAAGAATATATGTACCCCCATGTTCATAGCAGCACTATTTACAATAGCTAAGATCTGGAAACAGCCCAAGTGTCCATCAGTAGACGAATGGATAAAAACCCCGTGGTACATATACACAATGGAGTACTATGCGGCTGTAAGAAAGGAAGATCTCTTATCCTTTGAGACAACATGGGAGGACCTGGAAACTATTATCCTAAGCGAAACAAGCCAAACAGAGAAAGACAAATATCATATGATCTCACTTATTTGTGGAATATAATGAGCATAACGGTCTGAGGAACAGGGTAGTCCCAGAGACGTGGAAGTAGGGTACAGACTGACAATTGCCGGAAGAGGGAATGGGGGAGGGGAGCGATGAACCACAGAACTTGTACGCATGTACTCATAACCAATGGACATGGACAAGAAAACTGGGGACGGGGCAGGGAGGGAGGGGAAGGAGGGTGTCAATGGGGGAAAAAGGAGAAACATCTGTAACAAAAATAAATTAAGCCCTGGCCAGTTTGGCTCAGCGGTTAGAGCGTTGGACTGCGGTCCAGAGAGACCTGGGTTCAGTTCCCGCTACGGGCATGTACCTCGGTTGCAGTTTGTCCCCGGCCCTGGTTGGTCGTGTGGGTGGCAGCCACTCGATGTGTCCCTTTCACGTCGATGTTTCTCTCTCTCTCTCTCTTCCCCTCTCTCCCTCCCACTCTATCTGAACAAAAAAAATGAAAAATAAATAAATAAATTAATTAATTAATTAAAAAAAAAAGATCCAGCTATATTCTACCTACAATATACTAACTTTAGATCTAAGCACATTCATAGTTTGAAAGTAAAAGGATATAAAAAGGTATTCCATGCAATTAGTAACCAAAAGACAAAATATACTTTATATCTAAGACTGTTATAAGAGACAAGAATGACAATATATAATGATAAAAGGGTCAATTCATCAGGAAGATATAACAGTTATAAATATATAAGCACCAACCATCAGAGCTTCTAAATATATGTAGCAAACATTGATAGAATTAAAGGAAGAAACAGACAAATCTACACGATAGTAGGAGACTTCAATACTCCACCTTCAATAATTGATAGAACAATCTGATAGAAGATCAGTAAGAAAGTACAGGACCTGAACAAGATTATAGACCAGTTAGAACTAACAGACATATACAGAACACTCCACTAACCCTAATAGGATACACATTTTTTCTCGGGTACAACCAGAACATTTTCTAGAATCCACCACATGTTAGACCACAAAACAAGTCTTAATAAATTTAGAGAGACTGAAATCATTCAAAGTATCTTTTTCAATCACAACAAAATGAAACTAGAAAGTAATAGAAGGAAAAAGGCAAACTGAAAAAAATCTACACATACATGGAAATTAAACAAAACAGTCTTAAACAACCACTGGGATAAAAAAGAAATCAAAAGAGAAATTAGAAAATATATTGACACAAATGAAAATAAAAGCAAAACATACTTATGAGACACAGCAAACGCAATGCTAAGAGTGAAATTTATAGCTAGTCACACAGTCAAAAAGATGCAAGATTTCAAATCAATAATCTAACTTTTTACCTTAAGGACCTAGAAAAGAACAGACTAAACTCCAAATTAGCAGGAGGAAGGAAATAATAAAATTGGAGCAGAGATAAGTGAAATAGATATTAGAAAAACAATAGAGAAAATCAATAAAACAAAAAATTGGTTATTTGAAAAGGTCAATAAAATTAACAAACTTTTAGCTAGATTAACTAAGAAGAAAGAGAGAAAACTCAACTAAGAAAAACTAACTAGCCCTGGCAGGTTTGCCTCAGCGGTTAGAGCGTCAGCCCATGGACCAGAGAGTCCTGGGTTTGGTTCCCGCTAAGGGCATGTACCTCGGTTGCAGTTTGTCCCCGGCCTCAGTTGGGGTTGTGTGGGTGGCAACCAGTCGATGTGTCTCTCTCACATCGATGTGTCTCTCTCACATCGATGTTTCTCTCTCTCTCTTCCTCCCACTCTCCCTCCCGCTCTATCTGAAAATAAATGCAAAAATGTCCTTGGGTGAGGATAAAAAAAAAAAAAAGAAAAAGAAAAACTAACTAAAACTAAGGAAAAAGAGAGAAGACACTACAACAGATTTTATAGAAATAAAAGGATTATAACAATATTATGCACAACGGTACAGCAACAAACTGGATAACCTAGATGAAATGGACAAATTTTTAGAAACACAAAACTTACCAAGAATAAATTATGAAAAAATAGCAAATACGAACAGACCTATAATTAGTAAGGAGATTGAAGCAGTAGTAATCAAAAGCTTCCCAACAAAGAAAAGCCCAGGACCAGATGTCTTCACTGATGAATTCTATTCAACACAGTAATGGAAGTCATAGGCAAAGCAATCAGGCAAGTAAAAGAAATAAATAGCATCCAAGTTGAAAAAAAGGAAGTAAAATTTTCCTTGCAGATGACATGACCTTATATGTTAAAAACCTTAAAGATTCCACAAAAATGCCCTGGCCGGTTTGGCTCAGTGGTTAGAGCACCAGCTCTCGGACCAGAGAGTCCCGGGTTGTCCCCTGCCCCGGTTGAAGTCATGTGGGAGGCAACAGTCAATGTGTCTCTCTCACATCGATGTTTCTCTCTCTCTCCCTCCTTCTCTCCCTCCTGCTCTATCTGAAGATAAATGCAAAAATGTCCTCCAGTGAGGACAAAAAAAAAAAAAAAAAGATTCCACAAAAGACAAATGTTAGATCTATGAAACAAATTCAGCAAAATTACAGGATACATAAATCAGTTGCAATTTCTATACACTAATAACGAACAATTTAAAAAGGAAATTAAAAGAAATTCTATTTACAATAGCATCAAAAAGTTTCCAACCTAAAATGCTCAACCAACTGAGCCACACCAGCCAGGGCCAACTTTGTTCTTTATAAGGTTGTTTCGGCTATTTAAGATTCCTTGAGATTCCATATGAATTTAACCATACCCACAATGATGAAACCACTGTAGCACAAGCATTCAGACCACTCTCCCTGCACTCTGTGTCTGCCTCTGTTCCCTCACTCCTATCTGAAGGTTTCCCATGTTTCCAGCACCCCTGTGAGATGATGGCTGGGAGCTTGGGCATCTTCCAGGACACAGCCTATGGGCCATGGCACAACTCGCTGGCTTACCTAATAGCCAGCATGAACTGCAGACTTCTCCCACTGGAAGACCTGAAGGAGTTACATGACCCTCAAATCTAGTTTTAACTAGGTTTCACCTCGTTACAATGCCTTCCAGACAGACATTTGAGTTTGTAGTACCTGGTTGTAAAATGTTTTTGCCATCCAGTCTTGCTAAAGTGTAGTTTTGATTATAATCCTTAAATTTCTCTAAGCGATTTTTTTTTGTGGCAATGTATTATCTAGCTTTATTTTTACTTTTTTATTTTTTTATTATTGAAATATATTTGACATATAACATTGTGCAAATGTAAGCTGTTCATTTGATACATTTATATATTGTAATATTGCTATTGTAGCGATAATTAACACCTCTATCACGTTACATTATTATCCTTTCTTTTTAGTAGTTGGAATCATTAAGTTCTAGTCTCTTAGCAAGTTTGATGACTAATACAATATTAGTGCTCCTCCCCTTCCGCAGTGTAAGCTGAAAGCACTGGCAGTAAGTGGCAGCACAGGAACTTGGACCTGGATTTGTCCGGTTCTGAGGTTCGCGTTCTGTCCAAGACTCCGTGCTGCCCCTCTTGTACCGAAGTGCTGGTGAGAACACCGACGGGTGATATAATAGCAGCTATTTGTTGAAAGCTGCCAGGTCCCGTGGTAAGTAAGCATTTTAGGTTGGAAACTCTTCAAAGTTTTAAAGTTGTTGTTTTAAGCTGCTAAGTCTGGATAAGTTTTATATAGCAATCTATAATTAACATAATTTTTTCATGTTGAATTTGATTTCTTTAACCAACTGTCCAGCCTTATGCAGCTTCCCCTGCTGCCCGAGAAACTGAGCCAGAGAGGACAGGTGGTTCATGGGGACCTGTGTATTCAGATCCCATGAGAGTTAGAGTTCTCTTTTTAAATTCGTCAGTGGAATGTTGATTTTATTCTTCAGTCTCACATGCTTGACTACTATGAGGCCCCTCCTCCCAGATGGATCAACCCTCGTTTGACCACAAAATCAGGTTGCTGAGCCTGCGAGGCTGCAGGCTAGACCCGGAGTTGTTGCGAACACAGGAATGTGATGATTGCCCTGTGAGGGAACACAGCCTTCAGGCCATTCCTTTGGTGAATGCACCTGCTTTTGCACACAGAATTCCTCAACGTGACTCCCCAGGAGTAACGGGAGTCTTGAGAAGCCCAGCTCACATGGGACCTTGAATCCACAGAGCCCCGTGACACATCTGTTCTCTGTTTTTAATTTTCAGTGGACACTGAATGAGATGGAGGCAAGTGGTGGTTAAAGAACACGAATATTTATGGGTGCATTAATTATGGATTGCTGCCTACAGATTACCCAAAAGAACAAACACTTATTTCTCACCCAATTTCTATGGGTCAGAAATCTAAGCATAGCTTAGCTGGGGGCTTTTGTGTTAGGATCTCCCACAGACTAAATTAGTGTCATATGGGGCTGTGGTTATTTCAACACTCAGCTGGAGAGGAGCTACTTCCAAGCTCACGTAGCTGGTGGCAGCTTCAGGTCCTTACTGGTTGTGGCCAAAGACATCAGTTCCTTTCCACATGAGCGTGCCACAGGGCAGCTCAAACATGGCAGCTTGCTGGGTTTTGATCAAATGAGAGAGCATGAGACAGTGCCCAGGATGGAGCCATAGTCTTGTTAAACCTAATCTCAGAAGTGGCATATCATCAGTTGGCCGTATTCTATTTAGTGAAAGCGAGGCACTATCGCCCCCACGCTCAAGGGGAGGGGATTACGCTGGGCATGAGTAACTAGGAGGCAGGGACCTCCGGGGTCATCTTCGATGCTGTTGACCACAACCCTTCCAGTTCTTTTTCGCAATTGTCATGGCTGTTCTTGCAGATGAACTTTAGAGTCAGTTTGTCAAATTCAATAAGGAATTATATTCAGAGTTTTCATTGGAATGCACTGAATTTGTAATTTAATTTGGGACTGTAACATATTTACAAAATGTAGTCTCATCCAGAAACATACCATTCCCTCCAGCTATTTATTTGGTTCTTTTTTTATGTCATTTAGAATTACACTTTTTATAAAAGGCCTTGCATATTTCTTGTCACTTTTATTTAAGTACTTAATAATTATTGTTGCCTTTGTGAATGAAATATGTTTTTCCTTTGCATTTTATAAATGGTTACTGCTATGGCAATAAATAAAAAACAACTTATTTTTCTAATTTTTTATTGGATCAAAGTAATGGACTGTCTCATTAGTTTTAATATTTATTTCAATATATTTTGAGACATTTTCTAGTTAGACAATGATATCATTTGCAAACTATGGCAGCTAGATTTATTCTTTTCCAATATTTGTATTTCAACTATCTTTCTTGTGTGTTAAATTAACCAGAACTTCCAGCACAGTGTTGAATAGTGGAAGCAAAAGCCAGTATCCCAGTCTTGTTCCTGGTTTTAATGGGATTGCTTCTGATGTTTTACCATGAAACATGGGACTTGCTGGAGAGAGAGAGAGAGAGAGAGAGAGAGAGAGAGAGAGAGAGAGAGAGAGAGAGGAGAGAGAGAGAGAGAGAGAGAGGATTACAAAGCTGGAATTTTACAAACAAAACTTTTGTCCTTTATCTAAAGTTGTATAGAGGAAGAAATTAAGAAAACAAACACAATTATTCAGTCCTTTACATTTACAATCACAGGGTGTTAAAAAAATTATATATATATATATATATATATATATATATATATATATTTAACACTCATGATACTCAAAAAGGAAGATGGAAGTGACACTTTCGTCGTTAATTTAGACTCTTCAAAGTCCATGTACAAAGGGCATTGATAACACCCTTGGTGTTTATCCAGGAAACTGTCTGGGAAGGACCCACAGCATCTTCTCCAAAGGAAAAAGCTTGAAGACCTATAAAGAGATCACAAAGTTGGTGCAGAAGAATAAACTATTAAGTCGTTCTTTGCTGAGAGAATAACCATTAGAATATGTAACATGAAGTTTTACTGATTACTGAGTCTGCTTTCTTCTGTACAAGAAAGAGGTTTCTATTAAGTTTACTTTTATTTATAGCTTAGAAAGAATTTTAAAAAGAATCATTTTAAATTTATCAAAAACTTAGCATCTAGTAAGTATACATCTTTACCATTCACCTATTAATGTAACAAATGACATAATAGATATTTCTAATGTTGAGCCATGCTTGTGTTCCGGGAATAAATCCTGGTTGTGATTCTCCTGCTGTATCAAATTTTGCTAATATTTATTAAAGGTTTTTGTTTGTTTGTTATGTTTTTATCTTTGTTCATAAGGGCAATGAGCAAATATTTGGGGATATTTCCACATGTTCCTAAACAGTTCAGTAAACTTTTAGTGTAAATCTGGGTTTGGTACCATTTTTGTACTACATTTTCATGTATCTATCTTTACTGTGATTTCTACCTCTTCTTGAGTCAATTTTTATAATTTTCATAAAATGATCCATTCCATTAAATTTATAAAATTTTACTTTCATATTAGACAAAATCTCCTGGACAACCATATTTATATCTTTTTTTGATTGCTGAAGCTATCCTTCACCATTTCTCTGTTTATTTCTTTCAGAAAGTTCATGCCTTTGAAACTTTTCCTTGGTAATAGTAAGTGAAGTTTATGGGTGATTTGAATCGTATGATTGTTAAATTGTTTTTTGTTTGTTTGTTTGTTTTCCCAGCACTAACTGGTTAATAACTTTACTCTGTTTGCTTTGGCTGCCTCCGTGAATCACTGACCATGAAAAAGATAGGATGAAATAGGAAAAATATTCTGATATCAAGACACTTGGATTCCCATCCTAGTTCCAGAACTTACAGGCTTTGTAGACAAACACATACCATGCCATGAACTATCTTCTCTCAAAGTGAGATCATTACAATAGGGGCCAGTGGCCCGGGTGGGGAAGGAAGCCATGATGCTGTTCGGTCTCTGGTTCTCTTCTAGCTCAAGGAGTACAAGTATAAAAAGCACTGTGATGAATTGAATTGTGTATCCCTCAAATGAACATGTTGAAGTCCTAATTCCCAGTACTTCAGAATGTGACCTTATTGTGAAATAAAGTCATTACAGATGTAATTAGTTAAGTTGAGATGAAGTCAAACTGGAGTAGAATGGACTCCTAATCCAATATGACTGGTGTCCTTATTAAAAGATTTCATGCCCTATTAAAAGCTCTGAGCACAGACAAGAACACAGGAGAATGCCACGTGAGGATGAAGAAAGAAGTCTGGGTAATGCTTCTACAGGCCACGAAGTGTCAAAGATTGCTAGCAAACCAGCAGAAGTGGAAAGAGACATGGAAAAGATTTTTCTTCACCTCTCTCAGCAAGAATCAACTCTAACTACACCTTGATGTTGGACTTCCAGCCTCCAAAACTGTCGAGCCAATACATTTCTGTATTTTTTTTTTAAAGCCATTTGCTTAGGTGTTTCGTTATAAGCAACCCTAGCAAACTAACACAGGCTCTAAATTAGATGGTATCTCTAGGAGTATCTCTAAATACTCCACATCTCATGATTCTAGTCTTTGTAATCCATCTCAGGCTACATTAGCCAGCCTTTGGTGCAATAATGATGCATCACTAACAACCCTCAAACTCACAAACCTTCATATTTCACTCGTGGGTGAATGGCTGTGGCTCTGCTTAACGCTGCTGGGCTGGGCTGGACTTGGCCCCAACACGTGGGGAAGATCCTCTGCTCTATTGTCTCATCTTGTGAGCAAGACTAAAGGAACAGCCACTTCTGAGACATGTTCTCAGGTGAAGGCCGGAGCTCAGAGGGTCAAGCCAAACCATGCAAGTGGTCATATAGAGTATATTCATTCACATTCCATTGACCAAAGTGAGTCATCTGACCAAGCCCAAAGTCATGGAGGAAGAAAGAGGCTAGTGGAGGTAGGAAAGTATTCTCTACCTATAGCTGAGTGTAAACAAATAATACAGTCTACTGCACAGACCCTATGGCTGAAAAGGAGCTTTGGGCGGGGGAGGGGGGTGAAGGAGTGGGCAAGACGTATATGTACAATGGATAAGTAATCGATCACATTTACCATAATCAAAATCTAGCAGAGGTTTTCTGAATGATCACATGGCTTGGTGCAGTGCTAGAGAAGCCATTTCCTTTTCCTGAGGTCCCCTCCCCACCTTGGTCTCCCCTCTTCTCCTTTCAAGAGCGGCATGGCCTGGCGTGGGGCTTGCATACTTCAAGCAGTCAATAAATGTTTGTTACATTTATTTTTCAATTTAACTTTTTCTCTTGATGTGACTTCTAAAAAATGCAGCCTTTCAAAGAGCAGGCATTAAAAAAATGACTGAATGGAATGAGGACAGGAAAAAGAACAGCTCTTTGAATATAGCTGTCGATGGAGACCCAGACAACCTCGTCTGATTCAAGGATTACAAACAAGAACACAAAATGCCACCCTACTGAGATTTTCAGATGTCTTTAAGAGCCAATAACTCGGCCTCAAATTAATTAAGGTCTATCTTTTTTATTCAATACATCTCTTTTGAACTTAATTAATTCTCTCACCATTTTTATTTGGTATCTTTTCTAGGAATGACAAGAAAATCTTAACACAATTTATTCTCTTGCTAACTAGAACCTCCAGGGTTGAATCCCCAGCATGGGTATAATGAAAATGTTCCTCAGGTGATTCTGATGCACAACTCATATTAAAAATAATCTCTATAGAGGCAAGAAAATACAACCCCAAGAAACTTCTTAGTCCTCCCCAAACAGATCTAGGAGCTGGGAGGCCACGTCCAGTCCTGCATCTTGCCCTGCTGTCCAAATCGCTGCTGCCTTTGCCGCACCAGAATGGAGAGGGCATACGTGCTAAGTCCTGGAAACATGCGTTTGAATCCTCGCTCCGCCACTTCCTGCCTGTGTGACTTTAGAACATCACTAAAAGATTTTTCCCCCCCAAATAAAATAGAATTAATCATAGGACCTACCTCAGAGAGTTGCTATGAGGGTTAAGTGAACAATGCATGTCCAGTGTTGGCACATGATCGGTGCCCAATGGACATGTGCTTCCCTCTTGGGCAGGGTACAGCCTCTGCGTCTAGACATGAATGGCTGGGTCATGGGGGAAGAGCACACTGCAGAAGAAGCTGGACTCTCCCTCTGGGAGTCAGTCTCCTCCTTTCCAGAAATAACTTGTACACCTCAGACAGAGCCAATGTGCATAGGTAAAATCTTGACTGAATGCCCCTGGCTCATTGAGAACCTTTTTTTTTTATTCCTCACCCAAGGATGTTTTTCTATTTATCATTAGATATAGTGGGAGGGAGGGAGAGAGAGAGAGACAGAGAGAAACATCGATGTGATAGAGCCAAATCGACTGGTTGCCTCCCGCACGACCTGGCCAGGGCCAGGGATGAACCGCAACCGAGGTACGTGCCCTTGACTGGAATTGAACCTGCAACTCATTGGTCTGAGGGCTGAAGCTCTAACCACTGAGCAACCGGCCATGGCTATTGAGAATCTTTTAATGATAATTTTTGTTGTTGCTTATTTGTTTTTTAATCTGAAAAGTCTGTGTGAAACCAAATAAAAGATAACAGGGAATTTTTAAAAAAAATCCATGAACTACTTTTGTTGATGCTTTTCCAACTGATTACTCAAATTGCTGACCTTTGAACTGTTAGCTTTGTGTTTTTCATGGATGTCCTTTATAAGACTGAGGACGTTCCTTCTATTCCTAGTTTGTTGAGTGTTCTTAAACATGCAAGAATGTTAGATTTTGTCCATTTTTTCCTGCATCAATTGAAATGGTCATGTAGTTTTTGCCCTTTATTCTGTTAATATGGTATGTTATACTTATTGACTTTTGTATATATTGAGTCAACATTCCAGAGATAAAATTCTACTGGGTCCTGGTGTATAATCCTTTTTATATGTTGCTGGACTTGGCTTATGAGTATTGTGTTAAGGATTTTGCGTCTATATTCATAAGGGATACTAGTCTAGAGTTTTCTTGTGATCTCTTTGTCTGGCTTTTGTATCAGGGTAATATTGGCCTCATAAAATGAGTTAGAAGTTTTCTCTCCTTTTCTATTTTTTGAAAGAGTTTGAGAAGGATTGGTGTTCATTCTTCTTTAAACATTTGATAGAAGTGAAGTCATCTGGTTCTGGGCTTTTCTTTGTTGGAAGTCTTTTTATTACTACATCAATCTCTGCACTTCTTTTATGTCTCTTCAGATTTTCTATTTCTTTTTGAGTCAATTTTCGTCATTTGTGTTTGTTCATATCATGTGGGTTATCCTGTTTTGGCCTAGGATGTTTCTAGTAGTCTCTTACAATCCATCTTGTTTCAGTAAAGTTGGGAGTAGTGTACCCTCTTTCATCCCTGATTTTAGTAATTTTCATCTCTGATTTTAGTAATTTTCTCCTTTTTCTTGGCGAGTCTAGCTAAAGATTCGTCAACTTTGTTGATCTTTTTCAAATAATGAACTTTTATTCTGTCGATTCTCGTATTATATTTCTAGTCTCTATTTTGTTTATCTTCATTATAATCTTCATTACTTTATTCCTGATGTGTTCACTTCTTTAGATTAGAATCCAAAACATGATCCCATTTCTTTTTGCTATTCAGAGTCAATGTCACTGAGCCTACATGTCAACCCCTTATGAGAATTCCTTCTTGTCATTATAGTCCCCTCCTAGGAACTTCCAAGATGATTTTGTATACAAAGCCCAGTTCCCTGTGCTCTTGTCTAGCTAATGGAATCAGAACTCAGATGTGCCCCCTTGAGGCTGGAGGACTTCACACTGTTCCCGGACCTTGCTCCTCCAGGATGGGCAGCTGAGCTCTGTGGCTGTCCCTGCTAAACCATTGGACCCAGAGGCTCTCAACAGAATCCTCTCTTCTCTGTGGCTGCCGCCTCTCATACCAGAATGCACTTCTCCCCTTCAGTGAGTCCAGAGGGCCAGTCTGGTTGCTTTCCTGGTCGGAGGTGTCTGAGGCTGCTGCCTAGAACCCGGGGCTCCAACACACCTCCAGCGCTTTTCTCAAGAGTCCTCATCACTAGTCAGAAGAGTGGAAGAGGGTGCTGGCCACACAGCATCTCACGTCTCTAATACCAGGGCAGTTCGCTCCCACCACTGGTCTTCCACTCGGCCTCTTCATTCCTCCCTGCCACATATCCCAAAATGTTCCCTCCTCCTGCCACCCAAGGCCCATTCATTTCTGGCCTGAGTATGACTAAGATCAGAATAACTGTATTATTGTCTTGTCTTCATGGGTTCCAAGAGACTCTCCCCAGGGAAAATAATCCGAGCTTGGAATTCTACCAAAGCACGGATTGTTCTGTCTTCCACCTGGTTTCTTTAACACATATCTACATAGGAAGTATTCTTACAAACCATGTACACCATCATACTGTTAAACTAATACTCTGCACTGGGTGGGTATTTTGAACATTTGTGACTTTATAGTCTAATCTCTCTGTTAAAACATACATTAACATATGCTAATATCACATTGATAAATTATTTATAAGGTTATTTTAAGACACTCTATATTTAGGGAAATAGCTATACCAAACTGCTAATAAAGGGATTAGAGATAACGGTGTAACAATTTTTGTTTTCTATACTTAATATGGTTTTAAACATTTGAAATAACACATGTTACTTTTGTGATCATAGACAAAAGTTTAATACATTGAAAAAATATACTTCATGTATTATGCCTAATTAAACATTATCTCTCTCTAGATGTATATCTATATACCTATGTCTATTCTTGTTCTTGAGAATAATATTTCATATAGGGGGGAGAGAGAGAGAGGGAGAGAGAGGGAGAGAGAGAGAGAACAGGTGCAGGTGAGCATGAGCAGCTCTGGACACACCTGAGCATGGATGAGGTGATGTCATCAACAGGGAAAAGCTGATGAGGGAGCCAAGGAGTCAAAGAGAAGGTGCTGGCATACAAAGTGGCCTAACAGTGAAACGCTCAGCCTCTCACAGTCCATCTCGTTCAAGTCCACTTTGTCCCCTGGCCTTCTGCTTAGTCTTGCATATAGACATGCTCATCGTTAAATTCTGCTTGTGCCTGGAGTTTCACAAAAACAGCCCCTCTCATCTCCCCTTCCCTTGGCATAAAAGAAGCCTGAATCTGTACTTTGCCAAGATGGATCTGGGCTCCCACCTGCTCAGTTGGTGCCTTCTCCATCAGTAAACCTTTCCTTACTCCAAACTCGGATGGTTTGAATTCTGGCCTTTCGAAGCCTCAGGCCTTTGACCGGTGACAGTGGCATTTCTGTCTTGGCAACTTGAACTCTTCTCAAAGCCTTCTTACTAAGAGATGGCTTCCATTCTCCTCTACCTACTTCACAGGAAGTCCTAGTCCTTTGTCTGTCTCAACATTCTCACTCCTCTCATTCCTCCCCTCAGCTCTTTAGGTTAATTAGCATCGAAAGCATTTTCATTAGGTCAGCTGTATCACTACAGTCTGGCTTTTGGCCAATGGTAAAAGTGCTTCTGGGGCTTTGCCGTGTGTATCACTTGTTTCCCACCCCCGAGCCCCCAACACACACACGCTCACACACGCAACTGAAAAATGGTTTGAATATAAGACACTTCTGTAACTTATTCAATAAACATGTAAAAGATGAACTATACATTTTTAGGTGTAATTTGAGTTCAACCTTCTCCTGTGCATTTCTCTGCAAGTACCGGGAGCACAGAACTCGGAGACTTTAATTGGAATGACATCATCTTCTTGGCCCCGTGCTCCAGGCTATTCTCCTGGCTGCAGCTCAAGCAAATGTCAGGCAGACCTGAAATCAGAAGAAGGAAAAGGCTGTGTGGAATTAACTGAATCAACCCATATTTATTGTAAAGCTGCTCTGGGACGAATGCAGTAAAGGCTGAAGAATCAAAGAAAGCTCAAGATACTTCCCAAGTTAGAGGGTTCATTTGAATTCTTAAATTAAGCCACTGATTCCATTTAATTTTTTCACTTTGTGATTTTGACTAATTTGATAGGCGAAATGGTATCTCATTTGCTGTTAGAGGACACTTCTTTGATTATTGGTGAGGGCAAACACTTTAAAATACGTGTTTATTGTTATTTGCATTTATCTTTGTGAATTGCATGTTTGTGGATTTTCCCATTATTTTTTAGGTACTAGTTTTTTTCCTTATTACAATTTAACAGTACTTCATGCATTAAGGATCTTGACCTTTTGTTTCCAATATTTGTCAAAAATATTGTTCCTGGTTTGGCATTTATCTTTAAGGTTTGTTTATGATTTTTTGACTTTCAAATGTTCTAAACTTTAATGTAGAAAAATCTATCCAT
Source organism: Tadarida brasiliensis (assembly GCA_030848825.1). Classification (NCBI taxonomy): domain Eukaryota; kingdom Metazoa; phylum Chordata; class Mammalia; order Chiroptera; family Molossidae; genus Tadarida; species Tadarida brasiliensis. The sequence goes on along the minus strand of CM061270.1, from coordinate 30,692,465 downwards.
CTTCTCCTTTGGAATATCTTCTGTTGCTTTTTTTTTTTTGCTTAGTAAAGCCTTCACTGCTCTGAAATCAGATACATTTTTATCAATATTTTCTTTCAGTGTTTACTTTTTTGAATGTGACTCTTTAATCCTTCCATATTGCATTGTAGAATATAGTGAGACAAAGATGTAAATTAATGATTTCCCCAAACAGTTGAGTCTCCTAACACCGTTATTTATTAACTCACCCTTTTCTCATTTATGAAATTTAAAGCATTATATAGGTAATATAGATTCGTTTTTAAAAATCAGAAATTACAAATAATTGAAATGAAGGGAAATGCACTTATATTTTCTCTCCACTCTGGGTTGAGTGTTAGCAATTTGCTTTGTTTCTCTGTTTCTTTCTATTAGATGTATGCATATATTTCTCCTCCAAATGGAGTCATATTGCAATATGGTTTTGTAACCTGATGTCTTTTGATTCAGTAATCTATCATGACCGTCTTTCCATGCCAATCAATATACTTTTACAGCGCTGTATCCTAATTAAATATACTGTACCTTCAGAAAGGTGCACATTTTGCAAGTGTACATACAGCTGGATGAATTTTTACCAACTGAACGCGCCCATGCAACCAGCTACCAGATCAAGTAAAATAATATTACCAGCACCCCAGCAGCCCCCCAATGGCTCTTTCCAGTCATCTCCCTTCCCGTTGTTTTTCTATCCCGATTTCTTTCTGATAAATACACAGTATATTCCATAAATGTGTCATAATCTTTTTGTTTTGAGTTAAATTTTGTCCTCTCAAAAGTTATGTTGAATCCTAACCCCCCAGTACCTTCCAATATAACCTTGTTTAGAAATAGGATCTTTGCAGTTGTAATCAAGTTAAGATAGAGCCATTAAGATGGGTCTTAAGTCACTATGACCAGAGGATAGTGCCAATGAAGACAGAGACATCGAGGCGAACACTGTGTGATGGGAGAGGCAGAGTGTGCAGTGACCCAGCTCCAAGTTAAGGACAGCAGACTGGACGGCCCCCGGGAGAAGCTAGGAAAAGGCCAGGAAGGATTCTACTCAGAGCTCAAAGGGAACACGGTCCTGTCGGTGCCTTGACTTCACTTTGGCCTCTAGAACCGTGAAAGAATAATGTTCTGTTGTTTTAAAACCCTTAGATGGTGACACTCTGCTACGGCAGCCCTGGAAACTGATAAGATACCTAACCCAGTTTTGATGGATTTGGGATATTTCTAATGTTTTATTATTTTATATAGTGTTATGAATATTCCTTAATTTTTTTTTCTTAGAAGAAACGATAAAAGTGAACTATTTGTATCAAAGGCTATTCATCGGGAATATTAGTAAGATAATGGCTGTATCACCGAGTCACTGCCTGTAAGTGTTGTACTTGATGACACAGGTGACATGGGCCGCCTTCTTTCCCACGCACTTTCCTGTAACTGCCGGTTTCACCAGGATTCCCCAGCCTCTGGCTGCGGTGAGTCCACATAAACGGGTAACCGACTCCTGTCATCATCGGCATAAAGCAAAAAGTTCAGCCCCTTATCTCTGGGAGTTTCTGGGGGGTTCAAGTTCAAGTTATCATTCAATATCCCCTCACATTCTCTCCTCCAACCCAACTCCTTAACATGCCCTCTCACAAAGACTTTTGGGAGCCTGGCTGGGTCACAGATGCACTGTGTCAGTGGAAGGGACCCATCTCGGGGCTTCAGAAGCTGAGCCTGCAAGGTGCCAGGGCACTGTGGCATTTCATGTGGCCTTCGCTGCATTAGAACCAAACAAGGAGCCCTCAAACAGCACTACTGGTGTCCCCCTGTCTCCCAGAGTCCCCCTGCCTGCAGCCCTGTCCCTGGGGCTTAGCCAGGGAGACCAGAATCTGAGACGGATCGCCTGGGTCAGCTCCATTCCAGCCCTCCCCTCTCCTATCCCTGTCCCCACGTGAACTATTCCAGATGAATGCGTCCACTGAGTTATCAGACTTCATGCCGAGACAGTGGACCCACTTTATGCTCAAACTTATTACCTGCTGCCTTCTTGAACTTTCTTGTTTTTATATTAATACGTCAAATTTCCTCTTACTACTCTTCTTCAAAAAAATTCTTGTATGCTACTACCTGTTTATTCTTCCTGATAAACCTAGGAAACGTTTTGCAAACTACTAAGAACTTGTTCAGGATGGCATTAAGCTAGTGAAATTAATGAGCAATTGCGGTCTTCGAAGCGATCGGGCTTCCGTCAGTGAGGGCTCGTCCCTGTACCTATCCGAATCTTCCTTCCCATCTCCTCCAGAGGCACTTGGGGAGTGGAGAGGAACGCAGGGAGCAGTCCGCGGACCTGCTGAGTGGGCTTCGGGAAGCTGGTCAGGCACCGCTGGCTCCAGTGCTGAGGGGTAATTGGAAAAGGAGGCAGGGTGAATCGGAGCCAGCTCTGGGTACCTTCCAGGAATCCTTGATTTTTTTCATGGCACTGGATGAGAGCGTGTGCTGAGAGAACAAATCTGATGAAAGCAGAAAACAAGCTGATTTAGTGCATTTGCCAGACAGGAGGAATTGTAGGCCCTGGAGCCAAGGAATATGGGAAGAGGGGCAAACTGAGAGCAGGTAGGGTAGGAATTGTGGGCGTGGCCGGCCAGAGAGGGAGGGCTGGGCTGAAAGTCAGGAGACTTGATTCCAATCTGGGCTCTGAACTCAGCTCTCTCTGTTCCCTTGGGCTGGGGCCTTTTCCCTCTTGAGCTTCTGTTTGCTCCTTATGTTGATAAGAGTGCTCACTGAATGAACTTGGAAGCCTCCTTGAGCTGAGTTTCTGTGTGGTATGTACTAGAGCATCACAGGAGCTACACGGCTAAAAAAAGCCCCAAGATGTTAAAAACTGCCACGTCTGAACCAAAGGACATAATTAAAGAATAAAATGATAAAAACATGGCAATTCAAAGGGCCTTTGGGATGATTCCTGCCGGTGGAATAGAAAAGAAAAAAAAATCCATAGCAGTTCGAGGGCATCATTTAGGGGTAAGGGACATCCCCCCAAAAGTGCTTTCCAAATGAGTTCCTTGCTCTTGTTTAGTGAGGGCTCCTGGGATGGCAAATTTTCCTGGACACTGTGGCGTCCTTTATAAGTATCAGAATCGAGGTGTCTTAAAACAGCATGGCACCTGTGCCCCTCCCGGCAGCACACTGTATTCACGGGGACAATTTCCAGGCTGTTAGTGTCCTTGGGGCTACAAGGTTGAAAAAAAAATAAATGGTATCATTGGAGTTACCAATTTTGTTTTTAATTCCCTTACTTAAAAAAAAATTCTTTTACTTCCAGATTTTGCTGTAATCCAAGGTAGTCCTAGTTTAACTCTGTCACAGAGACGGACCATTCAAGCAGGGCCCCGATGGGTGTTCGCCTCTCAGATGAAGGGGATGTCCTGAAACCTTTGGCAGAAACTGACCTGTAGGAACCACCTATAGGAACCATGTGCTTCAAAGCATTCCTCAACAGGACCTGCAGTGCACAGAACCTGCCAGACTACATCTCCATCCCTTATTCTGTTTCTTCCACGCTGATCCTTGGCCAATACATGATCCCGATTATGTCCTCCTGACTTCATTCCAGAAATAATCCAGAGCCTCCCTACTCTGAAGATAAAACACTTCTTCATTGTGGCTAACCTCATGGTTAGCCTCAAGCACCTTTCTTTGCCAGGCCCTTGAAGGGGAAAGAGGAGAATTCTAAGGTCTGCACGGTAGCCAGCCTCCAAGGTGGCTTCCAAATCAGTCCCCAGTGATCTTGGTATTCACACACTTGGGTGTTGATTTTTGTGGTGAGCGGCTTATAATACAAGCAATGGGGGAAGTCAGCTACCGCGTGGTGAGGTCAGGCAGCCTGTGGCTACACCCACCTGACTCAAGTATCCAGCACCAGTGAAAAACTGGGACCCAACAACAACCCTGTGAGAAAGCTTGGAGGTGGAGCCTCCTCCTGCTTTAGCCTTCAGATGTGACTGCAGCTGACTGTGACTCCAACGTCATGGCAGACCCTGATCCTGGAACCAGCTGATGCTCAGAAACTGCGAGACAGTTCATGTTTGTTGTTGTAAGGCACTAAGTATTGGAGTAATTTGTTACACAGCAACAGATAACTAATATAGTCTGTGCTTTGTTTTTGATTTTTGAGTAGAGAGATATATAGAATGAGGAAGGCATTTGCTATGTGGAATGACACATCAACATTGGTCTATCTTGTGCCAGACTCTGTGATCCCTAAATTAATTTGATAATAAGAATTGCCTAGGGTGCTTTTAAACACACAGATTTCTAAGACCCTTCTCTGGGTTTGGGGTGGGACCAAGGAACCAGTACATTTAATTAGCACCCCAGATAATTCTTGTCATCAGGCAAGTTTAAGAAATATTGCAGAAGAGGATTCAAAAATGAATGAGACATAGCCCTTCCTCAGGCAACAGGGCAAGACGGAAAGCAAATGAGCACACAAAGGAGCATTTAAAGAGAGACACCAGTGGTAAGGAACGATGTGAAAAGTACTAGGGGAATCAAAGAATACTTCCTGGAAGAAATGACACATGAGCAAGGTCTCAAAGATTGGTTAAGATCTCATGGAGCAAGAGATGCAAAGAATCACAGAGTGGTGGTAACAGCTGGTATTTATCAGGTGCCGCTAAGCACCAGGCATTGTGCCAAGCACTTTACCTGGCTTACCTTATTATTATTATTTTTTGCTTTACCTTATATAATCCTCATAACAATCTTATGCAGTAGGAGCTATTGTGATCTGGAATTTACAAATGGGAAAGCTAGGTTTTGGTTACCACACTGCCCAAGGTTACCCAGCTCCTGTGTGCAGAGTGAGGTAGAAAGGAGGCAGCTGACTCCGTATGCCACGCTCTTAACCACTATCGTGTTCCATGTCCAAGCAGACATGAGCCTCAGAGATGTATAGGGGCTGTGATATTTTTGCAAATGACAGATGTCCAGGGGAAGATACTACATGAAGTGTTAGAATCTGGCAGTGACTTAGTGCAAGTCAACCCAAATTCATTTTGTAATTTAGGAAAGGGTGCCCTAGTCACACAGTTGATAGTGGCAAAGCAGACCAAAGGTACAGATCTCAGGCAGCCCCCTTTCCATTGCAGACAATTGGAGGCCAAGCGGGGTTGGCCTTGGATGCCTTGCTAAGGAAGTCTGAGCTACTTTAGCTCATTTTAACCATTTAAAGTGTACAATTAAATGACATTAGTGCACTCGCAATGTTGTGCAACCATTACTACTGTCCATTTTCAGAACTTTTTCATTATCCAAAACAGAAACTCTGTCCATTAAATAATAACTCCCCATTCCTCCTCTCCTGGTACATACCATTCTACTTTTTGTCTCTATGAATTTGCCTATTCTAGGTACCTCACATATGTGGAATTGTGATATTTGTCCTTTTGTATCTGGCTTATTTTACTTTACTGGCTTATTTAACATGATGTTTTCAAGATTTATCCATATTATAGCATTTGTAATGGTAAAATACACCTAATATTTTTAATGTTAACCTTTCTTTTTTTTTTATCCTCACCCGAGGACATTTTTTGCATTTATCTTCAGACAGAGTGGGAAGGAGAGAGGGAGGAAGACAGAGAGAGAAACATCGATGTGGGAGAGACACATCGAGTGGTTGCCACCCACACAACCCCAACCAGGGCCGGGGACAAACTGCAACCGAGGTAAGTGCCCTTAGCGGGAACTGAACCCGGGACTCTCTGGTCCGCAGGCCGATGCTCTAATTGATGAGCCAAACCAGCCAAGGCTATAATGTTAACCATTTTTAAGTGTACAGTTCAGTGAATTAACTACATATTGTTGTGCAACTATCAACCACCATCCATCTCCAGAACACTTTTCATCTTGAAAAACTAAAACTGGGTATCTATTAAACAGTAACTCCCCCTTCCTTAACCCTCCAGCACCTGCCTGTCAACTGACATTCTGCTTTCTGTCTCTATGATTATGACTACTCGGGTACTTGATATAAATGAAATTGTACAGTATTGTGTTATGTGACTGGCTTATTTCACTTAGTATAATGTCCTCAAGGTTCATCCATATTATAGCATATGTCAGAATTTCCTTTTTCAAGGCTGAATAATATTCCATGGCATGTATACATTACATTTTGTTTATTCATTTATCTGTTGATGGACATTTGAGTTGCTTCCACCTTTTAGTTATTGTGAATAATGCTGTTATGAACTCGAGTGTACAAATATCTCTTTGAGACACTGTTTTCAAGTATTTATTTATTTATTTTTCTTTTCTGGATCATATGGCAATTCTATTTGTAACTTTTTGAGGAAGTGTCATACTGCTTTTCACTGTGGTTCTATCATTTTACATTCCCACCAACAGGACACAAGGGTTTCAATTTTTCCAGATTCTCACTAACACTTGTTATACTTCATTCCTTTTTTAAAAGAATGAGAACTATGCTAAGGTATGTATATACCACATTTTAAAAATTCCATTCATCAGTTGATGGACATTTGGGTTCTTTCCATCTTTTTGCTATTTTGAGTAATGTTGCTATGATCATTGGTGTACAAGTATCTTAGTCCCTGGGTTCAGTTTTTTTGGGAAGTGGAACTGCTGTAATTCTATGTCTAACTTCTTGAGAAATCTATAGACTTTTAAGGAGATCTGTGCTCTGTAACTTAGCTCTGGTCTTCCTAGCCTTCTTCTTGAATAGATATCCCCCCGTGGGTGGGGGAACGTCTCCCTCCTTCCGGCATCCGCACTGCCCACCTCCCCCACTTGGTGCTGTGAGGAAAGCACTTCTCTAAGGCTCTTTTCCACAGAGGTACAACCGCCTGAAATGCAGCTGATCCCGGTGTCCAGTTGGGCCCTCCGGAGCGAACGAGGTTTGGGTGGGTCCCAGCGTGTCCTGCGAGCGCCCTGATGTGGGCAGGGGCGGAGGCTCCTCCCGGTTCTTTGAAATCTCACCGGAGAAGCGGGCCGTATCCACCCACTCCGGCGGTGGCGCTGAGCTGACCAGGTGAGCCAGCCAGACGCCCTGGACCCTGGGGCGGGCACATCCTGCCAGACGGGCACCTCTAGGGCAGAATCCTCGCTGAGCCCTGCTGCGAGCGCGGGCGCCCTCGTTCCCGCCCGAGGCGGCGGTTCGGGACACTGAGCCGGCTCCCTCCGGGTGTCCTCGCCGGGAGCTGCCCGGGGACGCCCCCAGAGTCCCCAGTCGCGTGCGTGCCCGGGCGAGCCCTAGGTACCCCTGCTTCGAGCCCGTGCCCGAGCACGCCTGGTGGAGCTAGCCGCCGGTGCCCTGGGTGCCCCGTGGCCACTGGGGCGGGGACAGCGAGTGCGAGGCGGGCGCAGGACAGGGGTGGCCTCGCGGCGGAGCCGCCCTTCCTCGGATCTGCGGCGGCGGCACAAGCGCAACCCCCTTCCCAGCCGGGAGAGAGGCCGGAGAAGGCGAGGAAGAGAAAAGGGACCTGTCCTTTTCCTGCGGGCTTCTGCGAGAAGCGGCTTTTGTCCCCGGGCCCGGAATAAAGAAACCCGGACGTGGTCCGCTGGGCGCCGGGATGCCGCAGGTACTGAGCGCCGCTCCCGGGAGATGCTCCAGGGGCCCCGCGCCGCACCCGCCGCCGCCGTGCACGGGCTTTGGCGTGGGGAGGCGGCTGTTCACGAGACTCGCTCTCCAGCTCATTTGTTCAGGGGAGCCGGGCTCCCACTCTTGCCCTGGGTGTAGCTTCGGAAACTCTGAGGACAAAGCTGGGAGCAGGAGAGGGCTTATCAGCAGGGGCTGCGAAGAGTGGTTTCCAGGTTTGGAAGGCGAAGGGTCTGGCCAGGGGGGCAGCGCTCAATGGCAGGGTCCCCAGGGGACACCGGCTGGGAATGGGTTTCTTCTCTGAGATGTGAGAATGAAGAATTAAACATCGCTGGATAGTTTCTCCCCAAATTCTAAAATCTCTTAACACCCCTGCCCCACAAGAAGTTTTTATTACTCTTTGTTTTTAAAACCTGACTTTGAGCCTTCTGGGTAACATGCTTGTAGGGTGCCCCTCCAGAGGCGGCTGCCCCTAAGACTCAGGGTCTGCAGGAGTGGGGCGGCCCCACCTGGACTGCAGCTCTACCTGGCTGGGCTGCAAGCCTGGCCCTCTGACCTTTCAGCCCTTTCTGCTCCCTACACCTGACCAGGGCAAAGGGCCAGGCCCGAGGGACAGAGCTGAAGGCTCCCAGGAAGGAAAATAATCTGAGAAAACTGGGGGTGAGGAGCTGGGGAGAGAAGCAAGAATGGGGCTAAACTTTATTGGGGTACAGAGGGATTTTAACCTTGCCCCCCCCCAAGACAAGCTCCAGATGTCTCACCTTTGAGGGACTGGGCAGCAGGCTTTCCTGGGGGTCCTAGGTGTCTTCCTTGTGTCCCCCTTTTCCAGGAACCTCAGGTTTTCCATACTTATCGTCTCCCTGGTTTTCCTGAAATTTCCAGCGCTTTCCAGACCCCAACCTTTCTTTTATATCCTAGTAACCTGGTCTGATGTTTTCAGGCCCTTTGAGCAACCGGGACTATGGGAAGAGGGCAAGGGACAGGGAACTTCCTCTTGTTCTTTGTCCCCAGCAGTGCAGTGGACAACCCCCTCCCGTCTCCACCCCTCATCTACCCCCCAGCCCCATTATAAGGTGTGGTAGAGTCATCAGGGTTAGGATTTTCCTCCCCTTCTTCGCAGCTGACTGAGGAAGCCTGAACACTGGCTAGTAATGCCTCGCATTTCTAGGGTGTAACATCCTCCCTCTCCAAGGAACCCCATGCCTTACAGACATTATTGATCTCCTGCCTGGAGCATGTTGAAACTCTGAGTGTTTAAGCTGTTTACCTCAGGACGCACACCCAGCCAAGGAAAGCTTTTTGCTCCAGAGCCCCCTTTCTAAGCCATTCAGCGATTAGACTGTGACTTCTACCCTGTGACCTCTGCCTGGGGTCAAGCCTTGGTAAACGCTGTGCCTGGCTTCTAGGGTCCCCGCAGACTCGGGTGTGGGAACCAGAAGCCCAGGAAGGAGATGAGAAGGTGGCTGCTGGGGAGGCGCTGTGATTTTAGAGCAGTGTTTTGCCAGAAGGAAGGAGACCAGCTCATGGAGAGCAGACAGGGTTGACTCAAATCCCTCCCTCTTCGATAGTTTTCACAGTCACTTCTTTTTAGACACAGAATGGGACAATTCGACAAGGACAAAGTTCAGGCTGTCAAGACAGGGAATGGAGTTTGGAGCAGGTCACTTTGCTTCTCTTCAGCCTCCCCACACCCAACCTTGGTCCCTGAGAGAAAGTGCGACGTTTTGGAGTCTTCAGTGGAAGGGAAATAAACTGAGTCAGTGCCTGATGGTCTCTTTAGCCATCCCACCTGCCCTGGATGAGTGGGTATATGGTTGTTAATCTTTTCTTTTCTCTCACTGGTTTATTTATTTCCACTCTATCACCCAGTCTTCACTCTGAGCAGGTAACTAATGGGTCTGCTTAGGTTACAGGATGGTTTTAAATTTGGCCAGGGTCACTGAGATATGTAGCCAACTGTTTGTGTGTCTTTTAAAGGCTTAGGATGGAGCTCGGGTACTGTACCCCAAGGATGCTGGCAGGGACACTCTGACTCATTAAGGCAGAACTGAGTGTCAGCAAAGAGAGGAGACATCATCATCCCAGAGGAATTCCCAGCAGTGTTGCTCAAAGTATCACCTGGCCAAATGGAGATCACCGTGGGAGTCATGGATGAGAATGCCACCAACATCTCCACCGGCTTCCTTGCTGTGCTGGACCCCCAAGGAGCCCAAGCTGCTTCCTTCCCATTCAACTTCAGCTATGGCGACTATGATTCGCCCTTGGATGAAGCCGAGGATGTCACCAATTCTCGGACTTTCTTTGCTGCTAAGATTGTCATTGGCATGGCCTTGGTGGGCATCATGCTGGTCTGTGGCATTGGCAACTTCATCTTCATCACTGCCCTGGCCCGATACAAGAAGCTTCGCAACCTCACCAACCTACTCATCGCCAACCTGGCCGTCTCTGATTTCCTGGTGGCCATTGTCTGCTGCCCCTTTGAGATGGACTACTACGTGGTGCGCCAGCTTTCCTGGGAGCATGGCCACATCCTGTGTGCCTCTGTCAACTACCTGCGTACTGTCTCTCTCTACGTCTCCACCAATGCCCTGCTGGCTATTGCCATCGACAGGTGAGTGAGGGGGCAGTGGGGACAACAAAGGAAGGGGCATTGAAATGGCTAATTGCAGTTGTAATTGGTGGGAGATATCTGTATTCGCCATAGATGTGGACTCATAATGGCTCAAAAGTTGGCCCCATTGCTTCCTGGCCTTTTGACTAAGATTAAGTGTAGTATCAAAAGTTAGTCCATTTACTGAACAGTGAGAAGGATTCTAGATGTCCAGCTGTGGGCAGGCAGGGGGGAGCAGAGTCCCTGTGAGTTGGACAGCGGGAAGGCTCTGGATCCCTCTGCTATGGACATGCTCCTAGATGTATCTGTTCAAGGTCTAGAGATAGACAGGTAAGAGGAGGTGTGGAGGGACAAGATTAAATGCTAGGCAGGTACCTCTTGAATACCAACTTGGATATCTTGAAGGAGGTGTCTATCTTATCAAGACTTCCTCTACTGAAACATGACCCCCCCAGCCCCCACCAGCACCAGCTGATTTTAAAATAAGATTGAGAGATTTATTTTGGGAAAAGAAAACAACAAACCATCAAACCAAAATGAAACAAAAAGGGAACATATGCTTATTTACTCTTTCTGGTTGCATTGGTCAGTTTGCCCCTCTTCTCACCTTTGCATGCAGCAGCATAGACCTGTTTCCAGTGATGGTGAGCAAAATCAGCAAGAGCAACCTACGCAGATCTCTCTGATGTTAGGCTTAGTCTTTTCATTCAGTATAATCACCTGTGCTAATGGCCAGGCTGGTTTCTGGTTTCCTCGGGACAATCTTTGCAAGCTCCTCTTCCCAAAGTTGGGCTCTCGTTATAAAACACCTTGTTACAGCGTAGAGACAGTTACCTTGAGGGTCAAATTAGGCCTGTGTGTACTTGGATCTGAACAGCCCGTCTCTCTCCATTAACCTAGAAAGCCTAAAGCATGGATGTTCTCCCTGTTCCATGGCCCCAGGGCTCTGGTGGAGTTCAGCCTGCCCCTTATACTCAGGACACCCCAGGACAATGTTCCGGGGAGCAGCACAGCAAACAGAGCCTGTTTTCTAGAGCCATAGGCAGGACCTTCAGGCATACGATAACCTGGCTTTAAAACCTCTGAGGGGTGGAGCCTTGGCCTCCTTTCTCCAGGGAAGGATGATGTCAGGGAGTTAGCAGCTAAAACAGCCCTTGGTCTGTCACCCATAGAAGGTGCCAGGTGTCATCCCTGCAAAGGGCTACTTCTCCTTGGCCAAGGTCTCCCACGTGAGTCACAGAGCCCCACCACATGTTGTCCAACCAGGCGTGGACCCTGAGTGGACCTACAGAAGGAGCAGGAGAAGGACAGTCAAGCTGGGTATCGCCTGTCACAGAAGAGCTCCAGGGACCTTAACTTTGATATTTTCTGCAAGTAGAAGCTGCCACCATCTTTCTTAGCAAAACAGCAGGACACAGCATACAGGGTCATGTTCTGAAGTTTTGTTCTAGCAAGACATCTTGTCACAGGGGGTGTTCTCAGCCACTAACAGTGGGGTAGGTAGGTGCCTGCTGTGGGGTGGGACCCTGCTGTCTGGATGAAATCCATTTTGCCATGTGGAGGCCCATTGTCAAAAGGTGTCGCCCTGGCCGGTTTGGCTCAGCGGTTAGAGCATCGGCCTGCGGTCTGGAGAGACCCGGGTTCGGTTCCCGCTAAGGGCACGTACCTCGGTTGCAGTTTGTCCCCAGCCCTGGTTGGTCGTGCGGGTGGCAGCCACTCGATGTGGCTCTTCCACGTCGATGTTTCTCTCTCTCTCTCTCTCTCTCTTCCTCTCTCTCCCTCCTACTCTATCTGAACAAAAGATGAGAAAATGTCCTCGGGTGAGGATAAAAAAAAAAAAAAAGGTGTAACACTGTAGCAGGGAGTGACTTCAGGGGGGAGGGTAACAAGGGTAAGTTAACGGGCATTGGGTTGTTCTGATCATGTAAGAGGTGAGATCTCAGCCTTTATCCTACTTTCATACCAAATAATGCTTGTCTGAAATACTGCAGGCATTTCTCTTGCAGGGTGTTTATGTGATGCAATTTAGACACAAGAAGAAAGATTAATTGGGGAACCTGCCCGGCATCAGGGAGACTGCTGTTGTTTAGGGTGGGGTCGTGAGTGAGCCCAGACCTTGGAGGAAAGCACTGTTGCCTGCGCAGGGCCACCCGGTGGCCTTCGTCGACTAACTAGCTGCTCCAGTGCATCAAGTTCCTTTATTGATGTTTGTGATCTTTGCTTCCAATTGTTCTTATTTTTTGTGTGTTTTTACTATCTAATTTCAATTTAGTGGTCCAGGACCTCTTGAATATATTATTGTCTGGCCTCACGTGTTGTTCAGAAGTTGATTAGTGATTTTCAGGTTTGATTTGTTTAGTTTTGGGCAACAAATTTTTATCTTGATATAACAACATACCTACAGTTATAAAAACACCTTTAAAAAATGAAATTTCTGTAGGAAAATAATGTTAGTGTTATTCTGCCTGGGTTTAAATTCCTGCTGTACCACCTATTAGCTAGGGCTTTATATTAGTTATTTGACCTTATTATCCCTCAATTTTCTCATGTATAAAATGGGAATAATAATAAAACTTAATATTGGGTCGTTTTGAGGATTAAATGAAATAATATATGTAATTGTTTGAACAATGTTTAACACAAAGTAAACACTAAATAAACAGTGGATAGTATAGTTCTTGAATTAATCCTTAAAGGAATAATAAAACAAAACCCCCAGATAAATGAATGAGTATTTCTGATTGGCTAACCTCTCTGTTCTCATTGAAGAGATTGTTTTAATGATGTGATTTTTGTTTTTAAATCTTCACCCAAAGATATGTGATTTTTATATATCCTCACTGGAGGACACTTTTGCATTTATCCTCAGATAGAGTGGGAGGGAGAGAGAGAGGAAGAGAGTGAGAGAGAAACATCAATGTGAGAGAGACACATCGAGTTGTTGCCACCCACACAACCCCAACCGGGACCGGGACAAACTGCAACCGAGGTTCATGCCCTCAGCGGGAACTGAACCCAGGCCACTATGGTCCACGGGCCGACGCTTTAACTGCTGAGTCAAACTGGCCAGGGCTGTTTTTATTAATTTTATTTTTAGATAGAGGGGGAGAGAGAGAAACATCAATGTGAGAGAGAAACATTGATTGGTTGTCTCCTATACCTATCCTGACTGGGAATCAAACCCGCAACCTAGGTATGTGCCCTGAACGGGAATCAAACCAGCAACCCTTTGGTGTATGGGACAGTGCTCTAACCAGCTGAGCCACCTGGCCAGGGCTTAATGATGTGATTTTAGAAATAAAATACAAGGTTTGCTAAGAAACACAGCTATCAAGATATAGTAGAACAGAACTGTTGCTCCTTTACCGGCCTGACTTCTCTGTTTCTGTTATTGGTTCCACGGTTCTCCCAGGCATCTAAACAGCAAGTCTCCTCTGTCCTGGCTGCTCTCTGCCTTTCTCCAGCATTCATTCCATTTCCAGGTCCTGCCAACACCACTTCCTCCCTCCCACCTGTTCTGCAGGGGTGGGCTACCCTCGTCTCCTCTTGGCCTTCCATATTTCTTGGCTCTGCATTCCGCCTACCCTACTCCCCTCATAATCCACCCTGAACATACACCTGTTCATTGAAATAACGCATTTTTGTAGAGCGACTACATGTGACGGATACTATTCTAAGCACTGGGGATATGATGGTGAATAAAACAACAAAACAAAACAAACCCCCTTGCCCTCATGGAGCTTACATCCATGGATGGATGGAGAGAGCTAACAGTCAGGCAAACAAACAAGAAAGGTAATTCTAGAGCATGAGAAATGCTGAACAAAAGCAAACAAACAAGAACAAACACAAAAAACACTGAGAGTGACTGAGGGTGGCAGCTACCAGGTGTGGAGTCGGGAAAAGTGTATCTGAGGAAAAGACATTTGAATCCACTTCTGAAAGATGGAAAAGAAAGAAAAGAACCAGCCTTGTGAAGATTGGGAAAAAGCATTCCAGATAAAGAGAATTATAAGTGCAAAGGCCCTGAGACAGGAACAAACCTGATGGGTTCTAGGAACAGAGAGAAGGCTCCTGTGTGGCCTGCGGGAAGAAAGCAAGACGTAGCCAAATTAATCTCCTGTCTTGCATTCTCCCCTCTTTGGCTCTAAAGACCTCTAATAACTCCATTGTCTACAACATACACCTCAAACCCCTTCGCCTGCTCTTACAACCTTTCTTTATTGAGCCCCAGGCTGTCTCCCCACACTGGGTAAACACATTTTTGTCCTGTTTTCCAAAAAAGATTACACCCTTTTTGAAAAGTGTCACCATCGCTGGCCACATTTCTATTTGCTCATCGCCAGGAACTAGTGAGAGTGAAGTTTCACTAAAATCCTAGGTGCCCAGAATTCACAGACAGCAAAAGCTTAAAAAAGATATAAGACATGATCCCCGCTCTCAGGAGCTTACCACCTAGAGTGGGGTGGGTGGGGAGTGAGGTAACACTTAGGAAACAGGTAAAGGATAAAGTAAAGAATAAATTTTAAATGAAATTTAGAGAAGGGTGAGATCACCATGTACCTGAGTAGTCAAAGGAGGCTTCATGGAGGAGGGGGACTTTTAAGTCTTTCAACAAATGGTGATCAGTAAAGCAAAGGAAAGGTTTTCCAAGAGGAACAGTACAACAGCCTAGAAGTTGGAATGCTCGAGGTATGAGGTCCCTTGCAGAGGTATGTAGGGCAGAGGCAAGGAACATATGGAAAGTAGAGATCAGAAAGGATAGGGTCATATTCCAGAGGATCTCAAAATCTAGGCACAGGGAGTCAGACCTGATGGCAGCAGGGAACTGAAAAGATCATCCGAAGACCCTGGCCCTCTGGATCTGGGTTTTCTCTTTGACATGGAGACACCAGAACTGTCCTTGAGATGTATCCCTCAGATACCAGCACATGGGGCACTGGGGGACTCGCCCTTCTTTTACCCCAAATCCAGGGGAAACTGGTCAGTCTGCCTGCCCATTGGCAGCTCTCCTCTTCCGTCTGAAAGAAGCATGAGTAATCACACTCAGTCCTAGGTCTCACAAATGCTCCCCAGTGAGCTTATTGGTTGGAGCTGGCTGGCTCAAGGAGTAAGTCATGCAATCCCTGCCCATCCCATGACCAGCTTAGTAGCTGCTGCAACTTCCACTTGGTTTGATCTGGGGCTAGGTTCTGTGGACAGAGAGGGAGCCCAAATGCTCTTTGTTTAATCACCCAGCCCACTATCATCACACAATTACTGCATAGACATTTCTTTGTCTAGCAGCCTTCATTCTTTGTTCTCTGGGAAATGTTGGCTCCAAGTGGACCTGGACCTGAGCCAATGTAGTGGTAGACACACAGGGCAAGCCAAGGGCATACTCATAAACAGAGAAAAGTAGCTGCCAATTGCCTGACTCCTTCTTGGAACATCAATAGATAGAAACCAACTGTGATGGAGAGAAAAAGAGAAGGACTGTTCAATGCCAAAAGGAGGGTAGGAGGAAGGGGTATTGCTGGCCCTGGTTGAAAGGGGAGGGGACAAATGGCAAATTTGAGAGCTCACTGGATTTGGATCAAGATATGGATCGGTCTACATCATGGTTCTGTCCATTTCCAGCTGTGTTGGTTTTGGCAGGTTATTTAGCCTCTCCAAAGCCCAGCCTTCTCATCTGTAAAATGGATGTATTTTCTCTCTTACCCACTCTAATGAGAAAGTGGATTTGAAAATGTTCTGTAAATTGTAATCTGCTTTACAAACATAAGCAAGTATTACTAATACTAGAGTTCTGAGTTTTGATCCTTGCATAGCCAAGGCTGGTGGCAATCCTTAAAACAATTTCTGCAATTTGCTTATTGGTAAATGTATTTGGAAGTCCTCTTGGTCAGTTCCTGGTGCTATTCCTGGGGATGGAGTTAGGGTGATGTCAGAGAAAGCCAGGATGAAATAACTATCTGATGTGTAGTCACAGATTACCCTGTAGATTAGTTTTGATGTGAAAATAAATAGAATCAATAAAATAGATCCAATAAAATAGAAAGTAGTAGAGAACTTTCAAATGCAATGTTTGCTGAAAACAGGTGAAAGAAAATTGCTATGTATACATAATAGCTCTGAAAAAATACATTTTAGAATGCTAACAGTTTCTTGTGTATTGATAGCCTATTGTTGTTTATATGCAGTGTGTGATTGGAGCCTCACAGTATCTCTGTGGTATTGGTGAGGCAGGTGATATTCCCAAGTTACAGATGAGGAAATTGAGCCCACTGGGCTAAAAAAAAAAAAAAAAAGACTCAAATTTGCATAACAAGTTTGTGGCAGAGCTGAAATTAGATTCTTGATCTTCTGACTCCTAGATCGACATTCTCTCCTACTCGCTCATTGAAAAACCACTTTGACTTTGCAACATTTTAAAGACGTAGGCAGTTACTACTGGGAAAAGAAGGAATATAGTGAAAATTCATATACTAAACATGTATGAATATAGAAATACTCTTTGACAAAGTAATCAACAGAACTTGGTAGGGTAGATAGAGAGAGCTAGTGAGAGCGAAATCACTAAATTCTTAGCTTTTGTTATGAATCAGAGCAAGTTTGGTGCACTCATTGTAGCAGGAGCACCATGGCTTTTGTGAAGGACCCATACATGTGCTAACAAAGCACTGCCAGCTCCCTGCAGACACTGCCACTCCACCCTCCAGCACTCGAGATTGGCGACAGTGCCAAGGTTTGGTGGTGGTGGTGGAACATACCAAGCAGACAGCTGGGTGTTCAGAAGGTGGACTCAACCTATCCAACTTCATCTAATATCTCGGATCTATAAGACATCTGGAGACTCACTCCAGTTAACTCTCCAAACGGTACTCAGTGGAGCTGGCTCCTTGGGTTGGGAGGTGGAGGGAGGGGCAGAAACAGCAGAAATATAATCAGAAGAAAAAAAATAAGAATAAGCCTCCTCTTCCAATCAAAATCCCAAGAAAGATGACCTCAAAAGGATTGGTTTCAAAGGCAACAAAATTGGTTTGGCTTTCCTTCCTACCCCTGTCACATTTGCTCTTGGCTTTACCTGGAATAAGCAGTGGGCACGTGAGAATGTGTTCATTTCCAATGTTGATTAGTCATTCCCTCCCACTTCACTTCCTATCTTTCTCCTTCTCCAACATCCATCCCCTGCCAGACCGGAAAGTCTTCCAGGAAATCAAAGCTCTCTGCATAAATATGTGCACTCTCTCTGGGAAGGAGGCTTTCATACTGCACAAATGACTCACATCACCAGAAAGTGCTCTCTCTTTGCTCCTGGACCACTGTGGTCACAGCAGTGTGGTTTTTTGGGGGAGAGAGCAAAAGCAGTATCTTTTACTGTCTGGTGCTTGGTGGTTAAAAAATACACTCATGTACATTCTTAATTGACTTTCACATCAAACACGTGAGATAGGGTTATATGTTTTCTACCAAGGGTCGTATGGTACATGACCTTGAGAAAGCCACTCATCTCTCACTGGCCTCTATTTTTCCACCTGGAAAGTGAAATAAATGATTACATGTTTTCCTCCCCCTTTGCATGCAGGGCAATGTTTTAAAAAATGTGGACTGAAGATAAACCTTTGTCCACTGCTTCCACTAGAAAAGGCAAGTTCTCCCGATAAGTCTTTGCAA
Source organism: Tadarida brasiliensis (assembly GCA_030848825.1). Classification (NCBI taxonomy): domain Eukaryota; kingdom Metazoa; phylum Chordata; class Mammalia; order Chiroptera; family Molossidae; genus Tadarida; species Tadarida brasiliensis. The sequence goes on along the minus strand of CM061270.1, from coordinate 30,674,583 downwards.
TTAGCAGGCCTTTTTAGCTCTAAACTGTGGGGTAATTAGGATGAATGGTCCCGAAAACAGGAAGGCCCTGGGAATGATGCCAGACTAGAAACTGATGTAAGGCATTATTACTGCATTTAATAATTATAGTTACCATTTATTGAGTATATGCCAGGAATTGTGTATCCATTAGCATATTTAATGCTTAAAAACAAACAACAACTTTTGCAGATAAGAAAACTGACATTCAGAGAGATTAAACAAAACTTGCTTGAAGTGGCAACAGCTAGGAAGGGGTAGAACTGGAATTCGAATTCAAGTCTGCCTTTCTTGAAAGCCCTTCTACCATCGTGTTTTTCCTGCACACACACCATTCAGTTGCAAACACCTCATCATCCAGCACTTCCTTGTCACAGTGGTTGACCCATTCGTGTGCTTGTCCTAGGTATCTGGTCATTGTCCACCCGCTGAGACCCCGGATGAAGTATCAAACAGCCACCGGCTTGATCGCCTTGGTGTGGGTGGTGTCCATCCTCATCGCCATCCCTTCGGCCTACTTCACCACGGAAACGGTTCTCATCATCGTCAAGAACCAGAAGAAGATCTTCTGTGGCCAGATCTGGCCGGTGGACCAGCAGATCTACTACAAGTCCTACTTCCTCTTCATCTTCGGCCTGGAGTTCGTGGTGCCGGTGCTCACCATGACGCTGTGCTACGCCAGGATCTCGCGGGAACTCTGGTTCAAGGCCGTCCCTGGTTTCCAGACGGAGCAGGTCCGGAAGCGGCTGCGCTGCCGCCGGAAGACGGTGCTGGTGCTCATGTGCATCCTCACGGCCTACGTGCTGTGCTGGGCGCCCTTCTACGGCTTCAGCATCGTGCGCGACTTCTTCCCCAACGTGTTCGTGAAGGAGAAGCACTACCTCACGGCCTTCTACGTGGTCGAGTGCATCGCCATGAGCAACAGCATGATCAACACCCTGTGCTTCGTGACCGTCAAGAACAACACCATCAAGTACTTCAAGAGGATCGTGCTGCTCCACTGGAAGTCTTATAACGGGAGTAAGTCCAGTGCGGACCTTGATCTCAAAACCACCGGGGTGCCTGCCACGGAAGAGGTGGACTGTATCCGGCTGAAGTAACCCGTCGGACCCGTTTCCGTGGGACCTTTGGGACGTTGACCCGTGTACTTAGGTACACACTATCAACCCAGAAGTCTTGGTTTGCCGCGGAGGGCAGAGGAAATGGACGACTGTGTGCACACTGTGTGCAAGAGCTCAGATGTTCTAAAACGGATGTGACTAGGACGTCTGATTCATGCAAAGAGGAGGCACTGGTGAAACCTAGATATGTCGATGACATTGAATGGCCAAAAAGAAGTAGGGATTAAACCAAGAAAAATGTTGGGCACAGAGAGTCTGGAATAAGGAGGTTTCAGAAGGGAACCTGAGTGGGCATCTAGACTGTGGTACACGTGGGTACATGTGTTTGTAGGGTGAGGGCCTCTCTGGACAGTCTCAGCTACTCATCAGACACTGATGTGGCCGATCTCCAGGATTGTTCTTAGGCTTGACTTCACTGCTAACATTTATGGGATTGGAGCAAGAATACAAGACAGCCTCCCAGTTCTTTCTTTAGCCCTTCTCTTCTCATTTCTGGTCCCGACTCTCACTGTGAGGAGCCCTACACGTGTGCACATGGACGCCTCAGTATGCATGGCCAAGTTCTGTCCAAACCCTCTTTCTCCATACTGTCCTATGGCCACCCCTCAGTCTTAGGGCTGCATCCATATGTGGTGAAGCGCACCATTGTAAGGATGGACCTAAGGAAGAAGCCATAGAGACCCTGGAAGCTATTTGGACAGGGAATTATGGGGTTCTGAATACCTGGAGCAAATCAAGAGGGAAAAGCCTGGGCTCAGGATGGGTATGTCCCCTTGACTCAATGGACTTCTCACCCTCCATGGGAGGGGTACAGGTAGAGGACCTCTGAAAGTGTGTGGGGCTCAGGGAAGGGGCTCAGGTTCTCTGGGTCTAAAAGTGATACTGCTTCCACCTCTCAGTTATTCTGACTTGGACCAGTTAGGCTTCCCCTTAAGTCCTTCTCATGTCTCCATGCTTGTGAAGCATAGAATCTTTGACAGTAGACACAACACCTCATGAATGTGGCTGTCAGCCATTTTTTCATTCCCACCAGCTTTCACCCGTTTCGGTATGATTTAAGGGCAAGATATCTTTGTCATCATTCCTTTGGATTAAAACTTGGTCTATTTTTAAATGGAGGTATTTTTGGGAGACATAACCCATCACATTTCCATTCCTTCGTGTGAATGAGGTCATGCAATCCAGTGACAGGGGATGAAAGTCAGTGGTAGAGCCCTGGGCACCTAGGAAAGAAAGGGACATACAAATGGCCAGGGGGCTACAGTACAATTTAGTGACTCCACGGGTTTATTGAGAGCTCATCCCACTTTCTAATTGCCTCCTTTGTTTGGTGTTTTGTATTTTGGAATTTGGAATTTTTGAACCAGAAGATCTGATCCAGTCTTGGCTTTGTCACCTTTGTGACCCTGGGTAAAGTCTCTTGGAGGGGATGAAGATAATACCTGGGATAGCTACCAAGGAGGTGGTTGTGAAGAGCCAATGAGATAATATGTGGAAAAACTCAACCACACAAGTAATCGAAAGAGTAGACTAATAACTGTGTGCAATGTACCTGGACAAGGAAAAACTTGTTAGCTTGGCTTATGTATCTAGAAACCTCACCATCTTCCCTTTTCATTATCCTTTGTATTAAATTATTCCCTTATACCTCTCAGCAGTGCTATATGCATTATGTTAATAAAAAGTTGGTGCAACAAGGCAGTGAAATTGGGTGGCAGAAATGTAAAGGGAAATAAATGGTAGATTGGTTTCCAGTCAGAATACGAGCTCAGGGTTTTAGAAACTTCCAAATCAAAGCATCTTTGTGATCGTGGACGTACTGACCATCTACTTATGCCTGTTCCCCAGCCACCATGAATCTGGTCCATGTGGTACTTGTTTCTCAGTCTGTTTTGTTCTCGTGAGTGTATACAGCTATAGAATTGACTTGTCCTTTTCTTTGTAAATAATTCTACAGCAGCACATTTATAATGCTATTTAAGTGAAACCTGTATGGGGTTTTCTCCTCCAAATATAGTCAACTGTTTATTTTTGGTAGCAAAGTTTATTTTTTATAGTTACTTTATTTCCCTGGATGATACATTTCAAAAATCTATTATTTTTTCATTCATCATGTAGCAGATTTACCCTATAGTTTAATCAGAATACTCTGAGGAAAAAAGAAAAAACACAACTAAGTGAAATATTAGCCTAAATCCACTATGCCTTAGAAACCAATTCTTACTTTTTTTGTTGTTAATCCTCACCTGAGGATATTTTTTCCATTGATTTTTAAAGACAGTGGAAAGGAGGGAGGAAGAGAAAGAGAGAGAGAGGGAGAGAGAAACAGAAACATCGATGTGAAAGAGACATATTGGTTGTCTCTTGCACGTGTCCCGACCAGGGCTGGGGAAGGAACCTGAAACCCAGGTATGCGCCCTTGACCGGCAATCGAACCTGAGACCTTTTGGTGCACGGGCTCATGCTTTAATCACTGAATCACACTGGCCAGGGCCAATTCTTACTCTTTATAAAATCATATATTGCATTATAAAATCAGAAAAGTTAGCTTTTAGACTAAAATATAATAAAATGATATAATTTGTTGTCACTGTGTTTACCTTTTTCATTAGGAATGTTAAACAATAGTTGGCTATATTAAATAGGAGTTTTTTAGATGTGACAACCAAACCTCTTTGGCTTTTCAGCCTAAAATGTATCAGTTTTTCACTCATTTATCTGTAATCTTTCTAGATATTGCATCTGCTTGTGATTTTATAATGAATGAAATTGTATGTAGTTATTAAGTGAAATAAAAAATAATACATATAGAATCACTCAACACAGTGTTTCTGTAATTTCCACTCCCCCATGCTTTTCCTAGTTATAGTGTGATGGTTCTTTGAGTGAAAGCTGAATAAATGCTGATTCCATGATTAGATAAAATTTTGAGAACAGTATTAACTCATGCTCATATTGCCCACAAACTTTTTTCCATCCTAAAGAAATTTAATTGATTTATATATTTTCCTATAAGTATTAAACCATTAATACTTTTTAGCATCTGAGTGCCAGAACTGGAAATCTGAGGACCTGTTTATGCCTGTTATAAGCTAAGATTAAACCTGTGAACAGTAGTGTTTGCACATGCAAAGTGAACCCGGAGATGTACCTACAACACTACACCTTGTTCAGGTTAGTGGCTGAGTCATTGAACCGAGGAGTAGCCTGCCCAGTTGATGGCTTCTCCAAAGACTTGTGGTAAGCCCACCAAGGTGACACTTGTGCTCGTGTGTTTCTTTTCTGTTCTCTACATACTTTCAATATGCAGAGAGAGATGCACATTGTCATGTGCAGAAGGATGAAGATGTGATTTTGTAAAGTCAAACCATTTCCATTAAAGTAAAAGAGAAAAGCAGATTTACAACAAAGCTTTTAGAAATTCTGCCTAATGAGTACACAGTTAAAAATAATTTCTTAAGTCAAAGACAGTAAAGCCTGGCAATGTGATGGTCACCACAACAAGCCCTCAAGCGTGAAACAAGTTCCATGCTCATTTTGGAAAAGAATGCCAAAGAATTTGTGAGATGGCTAGAAAATTATAAATATGAGCCCTGTTCCTTGAATACTATGATAAATTTTGGAATGTATCCACAAAGGATGATCCAACTCTTTTTCCTAGAGTATAAGTGAGAATATCAAATTTAAGTTATTCATTTTATGGTTGATGAAACTCAAGCCCAGAGTGGGGAAGAGATATTCAAGGTCACACATCTGGTTACCATGGGAGCCAGGGTTAGACCCCCTCTCCCCAGACTCTCGAAGCTCAGTCCAGGGTTCTTCTACCCTGGAATTTGTGGGTGCAGGGAGCATCAGTCTTAGAAAGGAAGGATCCTTTCCAAGAATCCTTGAGATGACTATTCAAATGCAATCTGGCCCTCTCTGGAGACCCTTAAGGAGTTTAGCAGAAACATTCCTGATTCCTTTGCAAGCCAAGTTTAGCTCATCTTACTCCTGACACACACATGGAGACCAGGAGGTTTTAGAGAAGGACTGCTAAAAAATGTTTACCACTGCTCTTTCTTTACCTTGCCTAGTGGGGGTCTTTAGGACTATAAAAGGAAAGATACCACACCTTGTTCATGAGAATAGTTGCCCTGCCCTAGGAAAGCAGAAGAGAGAGATAAAGAAGCCATTCTTGGCTGAATGTCCAGAACAGATTTCAGGCTTTTGTGTTAAGAGTTCAGTGGTATCAGAAGGCCATCTCCTGCTACTGCCAGTGAAGACATGAGAGGTGGGGGAAGCTTTTTGGATGAGATGGAACTTGAACAGGACAAGTGGGATGTAGAGAAGCAAGAGGGCAAACACTCCACATGGGAAGAGAAACATTTTTTAAAAGATTTTTGTATTGATTTTTAGAAAGAGAGGAAGGGAGAGGGAGAGAGAGAGAGAAACAGATGTGAGAGTGAAACGGCAATTGGCTGCCTCCTGCACGCCCCTTACCGGGGATTGAACCAACAACCCGGGCATGTGCTGACAGGGGAATTGAACTGGCAACCTTTTGGTGCACAGAATGATGTCCAACCAACTGAGTCACACCAGCCAAGGCAGAGAAACAATTCTTTTATCTGCTCCTGGACAATAAAATTGTTTTTTTCCTGGGGGAAAAGACTTCTCACACAATGAAGGGATTTTCATCCCTAAAAGAGGTAACCAAAAAACTGAAAAACACACCAAGACATAAGTAATATTAGAACCTTATCTGAGAGTGGGTTTTGGTAGGAGGAGGGGGAGGAAAGAAGGAGACACAGAAACTAGCCTTAGGAAGTTCGTCTGTATGACTGGGTGAGGGAGGCATCTCATAAATGGGAAAAAATAAGAGAAAGGTTGCAGAGGAGGAAGTTGTTGAAAACAGATTCAGCTGACTATAACCCCAATTGCAAGGAGAAAGTACCACGTATCAGGGGCTGACACAAGCACTTTACAGGAATGATCTCACTTAGACCTCACAACAGCTCTCCAGGACAGGGGCAAGGGTCACTCTTCTCTTACAGATGAGGAATTCCAGTCTGGAGAGGTTGCTGTAGGTCACATAATGAGTGAATGGCGCATGGAGATTTGAACCCAAGCCATTCGACTCCACAGCTCATGCTTTTGGTCACATTGTGCTGCAACCTTTATATGGTTTTCCTAGGCCTTCCTGTGTTTTCTGGTAAATCAAATAAATACCTCTCTCCAATTGTCATGTGATAAATCATCTCTCCTAAATTAACTAGATTTTTCTCAAAAACTGAGAGTCACACAACTTTCACCTTTATTTTTCTTCCTATGAGAAATTTGATTCACCCTGAACAGCTAACCTAATGCAGAGGTCCTCAACCTTTCAGTGATACGGGCACTTTCGGCATCTAGTGAAGTTTATAGACGTTTTCAAACTTATTAAATAAAATACATAAGAATGTCAAAGAAATCTATTATATTGAAATGCAGTTATCAGAATATTTTAATAGTTTATGGTGTAATTGTAAAAATCTTTATATCAAATTTATTTATATTAAATTTTTAATGCTGCAAATAATAAGATTTAGCATCAGGGCTCATCACTACCATAATTTTGAAGTGATGATGAATGTGAGATTTCTCCCCAAACTAAAATATGATATAAAATATCTGTGATATTTATAAAAGCATGATTTTATTTAATCCTCATAACCCTGTAAGTTGGGTAGTAATATTGTTTCTGAGGGTCACTTGTCTAGTATGCAGTCAGCCTACCATTCTTTCGGTTTCAGAAAGATACAGAGATGGAACTACCTTATCTTGTCTTTCCTTTTTTTTAAATAATTAGATATTAAGATGATTATTATTATTTTTTAATTTTTCTTTTTCCTTTATTAATTTTAGAGAGAGAGGAAGGGAGAGGGAGGGAGAGATAGAAACATCGATGAGAGAGAACATCGATTGGCCGCCTCCTGCATGCCCCCCACTGGGGATCGAGCCCACAACCTGGGCATGTGCCCTGACTGGGAATCGAACCGGTGACCTCTTGGTGCCTGGGTTGATGCTGAATCACTGAGCCACACCAGCCGGGCTTGTCTTTCCTTTATTCTGTCTAAATCTACTAATGTACAGAGGAGTGTTTGAGGATGAGGACTCCACATTTTGGCTCCCTCGTAATGAGAGTTCTCTCTAAGCACAATATTTCCGGGCTTTTGCCCTTGTCCTATAGCTAAAGGTAACAGGTAGGGCAGATGGAGCCAATGGAGCTATTAGCTTTCATACACTGCTAATTAGAAAAGACCCCAAATAGGTCACCAACATGGGAGTTCTGAGGCTGTGGAGAGTAGAGAAGTGAGTACCCCTGTTTCAAAACTGGGCTCTCTGAAATGTTAATACTAGACAGCTGAAATTATTTGATGATTTGTTGAGAGCAGGCTTGCAGAAACCCAGGGTCACAGCAATTCTCAGTAAGAGGCATTAAAATATATTCCTATAGCTCTTAAACCTCTTATTTATGAAGCTGGTTGATCAGAGTTCTCCATGAATATCAAAGAGGAACAGTTTGAGCGTCAGTAAACAGTAAACAACCTAATGAGTACATTTTGTTTTTTAATAGTATTGAAAAAATATGGGACAAAGAAGGTCATCTTTATCTGGACATACACAGAAACATAAAATTCTTGGAATTAGAGTAGGCATTTGGATTTCAGTGTCTTTATTTTTGGATTCTACCAAGAAAAAAAGAGTCTAAAGTCTCTTAAAATGGTACTTTGTAAAACAAACCATGCCTTATTTTAGGTGAACCTCCAGATATTTTCAAGAATTTTGGGATGCCTAGGAAGGTCTACAGATAAAATGTCCTCAGGAGTTATCAGTGTACACCCCTTGCCCACCCCACAGTTAATTTCATGGGTCCATAACACAGCAGTCAGTCCTGATGCATAATCCTCTTTCCAAGTATTGCTGAGATTTCCTGAAAAAAGTCTTGGTTTCACAAATTTCTTCTTGGTTTTTGCTGATCATCTCAGCCAGGCATCTCACTTCTACAGGCTGAGCAGAACTGTTCTATCTCACTTCTGTGGGCTAGAGTTCAACAGTTTCGCTGTATCCGTAGGCTGTGCCCCTCCAGAAGGAGGCTCCAGATAGCCTGCATGTCATAAGGGCTTGTCTGCCTCTTCTGAAGTCCCTCAACATAAGAGAGAGAGACAAATCCTCCCTCCTTCAGTCTAGGAGCAGGCCACATGCTTTTCCTTCAGCAGGATTTCTTCATCTTTCATCCACCCAAGGTAGTTTGCTAATATTTCCCAAAATATGAATTACTTCAGTCTTTAACTGATGGGCACTAGTAGCCCATCGCAGGTAGACTTGTGCTCAGAAAACCTAATTCCTGCTTTTATCCAGCGTGAGTGGCCCAAATGTCTTGAAAATGTGACCTTCAGTCAGTAAATACTTGGGCGGAAATATACACACACATCTACTAAAAATAAACACTGATTGTTAGGGATTATTCACAATCCACATTTGGGGTGTGTCTGTTGTAGGGGGAAAGGATCAGAGTCTCAGTAAAGATATATCAAATTACATTATGAAAACAAAATTCATCTGTCATCAGCAGTCAGGTAATGGTGCTTCCTACATGAACAATGAACAATGAGTGGGTAATCTATATTATATATGTATAATTTATATACTGTGCTAGGCTGGATAACGGCCCGCAAGGAATCCAAGTCCAAATCTCTCAAGCTTGTGAATACTACCTCATATAGCTTAAGGGACACTGCGGATGTGATTTAAGTCAAGGATTTTGAAATGGGGAGACGATCCAGGTGGTAATTGAATGTAATCACAAGTATCCTTATCATTGGGAAGCAGAGGGAGAAAAGGGGGTGTGACCACGGAAGCAGAGATTAAAGTGATGCACTATGAAGATGGAGGAAGGCTCACAAGTCAAGGCCACTAGAGGCCGAAAAAGGCAAGGACATGGTTCCTCCCCTCAAAGCTTCCCAAGGGAACTTGCCCTGTTGATACCTTGACTTTAACACAGTGAAACTGATTTTTGGACCTCTGACCTGGAACTATAAGATGACACCAAACTCTCCTTAGAACTGCTGCCTTTGGTCCACTCTGAAGAATCAAATCAGCTTTTGGGAACTCTGGTGTAGGTCGTGCTGCCTTCTCAATTCCACGCCCCTGACTCTGGATTCCCTCTGCTGTTGGATTCCAGGCTCCAGCTGCCAACCCTGCACTGTCATGCTGAAGGCAGCTGCCAAGTCCTTCCTTGGGGAACATAGCATTTCGGGGGAATGAGATTATTATTTGTGGTAAAATGAGGTATTTGGATTACCATTGGATTTCTTTTCAGTGTTCTCTCCACACCCTTTATTACAACGGAGATATTCCATGGGAGTTGACAGTTTAAATGCTCTTCTCAGAAAAAAACTCATGGTATGAAGAAGATCCATCTTCCTCCTTGTCCTCAGGGCTTGGAGCGGAGACAAACCTGCCTAACTGTGTAAAGGGAGCTCAACACTGTTGGTCTCTTCTTTCTCCAAAGAATTCCCTCGGAGCCACCGGTCAAGAGCTGGAAAATGTAGCTCATTTGGAACGGAGAATGCTTCTCCCTTGGTGTGTCTCCGTGGAAGCATGTTATTCATGCAGATCACAAGCCGAGGCGGTGCTGGCTCATTCACATACTTAGCTAATAGAAGTGCTGTTGTTGCTCCCCTTCCATGCTTGAGGCTCCGCCAGAAGGAAGATACCACTGGGGCTCACAGAGAAAATGTCAGAGCACACTGTTCAGCCCAGATATTATGTTTGCAGCTAGGCACCCCCATCCAGTCCTAAGGGAGTAAAATAATGAAACCAATTTCTTTCGCTTTATACAAACTTTTACTTTATTATCTTGCAGATTGAAAACCCAGGCCTTCTATAAAAACAGTTATTGTAGCTGGTATGATTGTTTTTACTGTCTAATATTATTCATGCATTATTTTTCAAAACGAATATCTATTTGATGCTTCCTCTGTACCGGTACCATGTAGGTGTTGGGGATTCAACATGAACAAGACAAAGTTCCAGTGTTTGTGGAGTTGATAGTCTGGATCAATCAAACAAGAGCACAAGCATAAACATAGAGTATAATTTCTGATGGTGATAAATGTTATGAGAAAAAATAAAGCAGGGTGAAGGGCCAGCAAGTGATGATTCATGGCATGAGGCAGAAAGAAATTGTAGGTGATTTAAGTTGGGAGGTCAGGGACCACTTGGCCTCTTGGAGACTTGAAATGAAGAAGCCAGCTCTGCAAAGATCTGAGAAAAGAGCTCTACAAGCATAAGAACCAGCAAATACAAAGGCCCCAAGGCAGAAGCAAGCTTGGTGAGATGGAGAGCAGCAAGTGTGGCTGGAATGAGTGAGGAGGAAATGGCTAGAGGTGACAATAGTGAGGAGGCCACACACCAGATCATGCAGGACCTCACAGGCCATGGCAAAGTGGTGCATCTTCTTCTAAATGTGAGGGGAATTTCCTGGAGAGCTTTAAGCACGGAATTAATGTTGCTCTAAATTAGGGTTTAAAATTATGATCTCTGTCCATTTGCACTGAGAAGTCTGTGTGTGTGTGTGTGTGTGTGTGTGTGTGTGTGTGTGTGTGAGTGTGTTTAGAAGCCAAAATACCAGCTACAAAGCTATGACTTGCTCTACTTTCTTTTTTTTTTTTTTATTCTCACCCGAGGACATTTTTCCACTTTTTGTTCAGATAGAGTGGGTAGGGAGAGAGAGGAAGAGAGACAGAGAGAAACATCGACGTGAAAGGGACACATCGAGTGGCTGCCACCCGCACGACCAACCAGGGCCGGGGACAAACTGCAACCGAGGTACATGCCCTTAGCGGGAACCAAACCTGGGTCTCTCTGGACCGCAGGCCAACGCTCTAACCGCTGAGCCAAACCGGCCAGGGCGACTTGCTCTACTTTCTAGAAGACTTCCCTTCCACTTAGTTTTCTACTTCTGTTTTCATATTTTTAACTGCTAAGAAGACTTTTTTGGTTCTCTTACTATTCCATTTTTATTGCATACTTTTCTTGCTTCTTAAATGAAATTCTTTCTCTTATTTCAGATGGTGTTATTGTTAATTTTTGAAGTTTTATTTTCTCTGAATTGTTTCTATTACTAACAAGTGAGTTTAGTTTAATTTATTATTAATTTTTTGGTGTAGTGGTTAACAGGGTAGATACAAGCCAGACTTCCTGGTTAAAATAATAGCTTCCCCAGTGTATACCATGCTGACTACAGTCAATAGCACATCTGAAAGTTGTTAAGAGACTAGACCTTAAAAGTCTTCATCACAAGAAAAAAATTGCAACAATGTACGGGGATGGATTTTAAGTAGACTTATTGTGATGATCATTTTATAATATATACAAATAGTGATTCATTATGTTGTACACCAGAAACCAATATGATGTTATATGTCAATTGTACCTCAATTTTTTTAAAAGTACAAGATAAAACAACAACAAAAAACCCCAGCTTCCCTAGCTGTCTGGCCTTGGACACGTTACTTAATATCTTTATGCCTTAGCTTCTTCATTCATTCAATGGTGATAACAGGATTAACTTAAATGATGGTTGTGAGGGTTAAATGAGTAAATACGTATAAAGAACTTAGAACAGTTCCTAGCTCATATACATGCTCAATAAGGGTCAGCCATTATTTTTCTATCTGTTATATTAGATGCTTTCCTAAAATGTCTGGGGATTTTTTACTCTGTTTAAATTTAAGAATGGGATGTTTTAGAGCTCTAGGCGTGAGGGGAAGGCTGCTTTGGAGCCTGGGCATGAGGGGAAGGTTTGTCCGTGATAAGCATGACTCTAGGGCCCCTGGCTGGGCTGTATCCTTTGGCAACAATACCTAATTTTTGTTCTTTTCTCTTGGTCAGAATTAGAGAAGAATCTGTTGGTCTCCTGCCCGGAAGTTACAGGCTGGACTATATCATCTCATGAAAAAGGGTTGGAATTAACATTTAGGTTATATACTTTCATGTAATCTCCCTGTTTTACAGGGGTACCCCATGAGTTTTATCCATTCACCTGTCAGCTGTGCTTTATGCCACAAATCCACAGTCTTTCTGTTTAATCCTCTCCAAAGAACAGCCTTCCAGTCTTCCCCTGGGTGGGCTGGGACAGACATACAGTTCCATTAGTAATGTTGGCAGATCTGGAGTCCAATTTTTTTCTTCAACAGACTTTGCATCCCCTGTATTCAGCCTCATCTTTATTCTCCTTTCAAAGACACCAAGACCTACTGATTACTGAGCCTTTTGAGGGTTCCCCAGTGCAAACTTGGCTATTTCTTAGCTGTCCTCGCTGATTTGGGGGATTTTGATTTCTTGGCCATGTAAATCCATCTTCTCTTCAGCTTCTAAATTTCATTGCCTTTCTCCGTTCCTGTTTTTTTTTAATTTTGTTGATGTTATTAAAAATCCATTTGGAGTTGTTTTTATGAACATTAAGAAGGATCAGAGATACATGTGAGTATCTAATTTGTCATTTGTAACCAGAAGTTCAGCCCCCTCTTCTAGAGATTTGAAGCATGACATCCAGGGAGACTGCACAGCTGGTTGGAAACAACACAGGGTTCTTTTGATTGTGGCCAAATGTTCTCACCATTTGTTCTAGACTGTCCAGGCAGCTATAACAGAACACCATAGACAAGGTGGCTTATAAACCACAGAAGTTTATTTCTCATAGCTCTGGGGGCTAGGACGTCTAAGATCAAAGTGCTGGCAGATTTCGTGTCTGGTGAGAGCCCAGTCCCTGGTTCATGGACAGCCTTGTCGTGGTGCCCTCACACAGAGGAGCACAGGATGTCCCCGGGGTCTCTTGTGTAAGAGCACTGCTTCCATCAGAGGCTCTTCTCCCTCATGACCTGAGCACCTTCCGAAGGCCCCACCTCTTCCTGCCATCACATTGGGCATTAGGTTTCAACGTATGAATGGAGGGGGGGGCACAAACATTGGGAACATACCACCACTACTTCACCCTGACTCTGAGCAGCCTCAGGAGACCCGATCAGATCAAGTTGAACCAATTTTCTGTGTATTCTCAATGGCCCAGGGCAAAGAGCCCACTCTGGCTCCTAGCTTGTCACTAAGGCCCGAGAGAGCTTGGGAAGTTGGTTGGGAAGTTGGGATTCCTTATCTCCCCCCATCTTCTTACCCATGACATTGTCATCTGTACTGTGGAGGGCAATTAGTTTCTTAACTTTCCGCATAGCAGGCTAACACCTGAGGGAGGTTCCTCATTCTAATAAGTTAGTTTTTATAAAAAGGGTGAAATTCCCCTGAATTTTTGCATAACGTGATAGATATTTCCTCTTAGAAAAGAACACAGCCAGGCTATGAGACCATGTGTATAAGACAAAGCAATGTGATGACATGTAGAGAATGAGCTGGGGGGAAATGGCCTTAATGGTAACCCAATCATTAAGGATCGAATAAAGCAAATTAAGAGGAAAAGCCCTGGCCGGTTTGGCTCAGTGGTTAGAGCGTCAGCCCGCGGTCTGGAGAGACCCAGGTTCGGTTCCCGCTAAGGGCATATACCTCTGTTGCAGTTTGTCCCCGGCCCCGGTTGGGGTCATGTGGGTGGCAGCCAGTTGATGTGTCTCTCTCACATTGATGTTTCTCTCTCTCTCTTCCTCCCTCTCTCCCTCTCACTCTATGAATGCAAAACGTGTCTTCAGGTGAGGATTAAAAAAAAAAAATTAAGAGCAAAAAATGAGTGTTATAACAGGATGGTCCAGGATAGAGGAGGAAAAATAGTTTGTAAAGTTTATCTGCTGAAGGTTTTGTATTTTTGAATTGTGAATATCCTAACTATAAAAGAGACGATCTTGCAATAATATGTGTCAAAAGGCTAAACTTTTGGTTCTGCTGTGATTCAGAGCAATAGACACCTATAAGGCTTGGCTTCTTGTCAGTATCTACCTGCCATCCCAAGAACACCTGGACATGATCCTGGCCTTGACCACTGCTGGTACATGATGAACTGGAAGAAGCCAATGATACGATGTATCTGTGCCTCCATTTCAGCAATTATTGCCAAGTTTCCCCCAAATCAGTTTCCACCCTTGCTACCCACTCACAGTGGATGCTCCCATTTAAAAACATCTCAACTGAAGAACATCTTTACAGAACTTTCAAGGCTTATAATCAGACCATATTTGAGCTGGAAGAGATCTTAGCAACTGCTTGATTTAAAATGTGTCTTATAGAAAAGGAAACGTTGTCCTAAGAATTTGCTTAAGGTTGTACAACTAACAGGTAGTAGTAGACTTTTAGAAAAAATTTATTCCCCTTCAGATAGAGTTTCAGTGGAGGTTAAAAATCATTAATTCATTCAATAAGTATTTATTACAGGCCTCCTATGTGGCAGACAGTACTCTAGACATTAGGGATCCAGGGGTGAACAATTAGATACATCCTCAATTTCATGGAGCTTTAGTCTGGTGGGGATTGACAGGATAAACAAGCAAACAAATAAATATATGATGTAGAACATGAAGAAAGTAAAAAAGGCTGACAGTGAGCAGAGGGCTATAGCTATTTTTTTTTTTTAATCCTCACCCGAGGACATTTTTGCATTTATCTTCAGATAGAGCGAGAGGAAGAGAGAGAGAGAAACATTGATGTGAGAGAGACACATCGACTGGCCGCCACCCACATGACCCCAACCAGGACCTGGGACAAACTGCAACCGAGGTACGTGCCCTTAGCAAGAACCAAACCCGGGATTCTCTGGTCCGCGGGCCGATGCTCTAACATCTGAGCCAAACTGGCCAGGGCAGCTACAGCTATTTTTAATTGATGATCAAGGAAGTTTTCTTTGAGGAGGTGGGACAGGACAAGATACCTTAATAAAGTGAAACACACACACACACACACACACACACACACACACACATACACGTTATGGGAATACCTGGGGCAGAACATTCCAGGTTGAAGGAATAGCAAGTGCAAAAGCCCTGAAATGGGAAAAACTGGAGTATTTAAGGAATAACAAGAAAGTCAGGGTGGGTGCTGCGGAGCGAAAAGGGAAAAGGGACAGTGGAACAGGACAGCCAGAGGCCAAATCACACAGGATTTGAAGGCCATGTAAGGACTTTGGATTTTATCCTAAGTGTGTGGAAGCCACTGGGGAGTTTTGAGCCAAGGAGTAACCGACATACATTGCCTTTCCAAATGGCCCTCCCACTGCTCTGTGTGGAACAGACTGTGGCAGACAGGGCTGGAAGCAGGAGAGCCAATTAGAAAACAGAAGTCCAGATGAGATAGAACGATAGCAAGACCAATCAAGAGAAAAAGGGTAAGAACACAAATGACCACGAAAAGAAATGAAGCAGGGGACATCAGTAAAGATTCTACATCTATTAGAAAGATTATAAGGAGGATCACAAAAAGTTTTATGGTAATAAAATGTGAAATTCAGATAAAGTGGAAAAATGTCCTGAAAGATAATTTAGCAAAATGGACAAAAAGGATATGGAAAATCTTAATAACTTCATATCTATTTAAACAATGGAATTTGCAGTCAAACCCCCCACCTCCTTCCCCACAAACACCTCCACCTTTACCACCGACAGGAACAAAACCTCTGGGCCCAGATGGCTGCAGTGTGAATTCTCTCAGACGTTTAAGATAGAAACAGGACCGATCTTACACAAATTCAGAAAATAGAGGAGAAAACATGTGCCCAAAATTTTAAAGGCTGGCATAACATTGATAAGAACCTGATAAAAATATTACAATAAAAATATTCCCATTATTATCCCCATTAATTTAGATGAAAAATTTCTTAGTAAATATAAGAAAATTGAATATAGGAAAATGTAAGAAATTATATATGTATGTATGTGTATAGATAAATAGATAGAAATAATATGTCACGACAGTGAAGTTTATCCCAGGAGTGAAATGTTGAGAAATCACTTGAAAATCAAGTAATGTAATTCATCACATTAACAGAACAAATAAAAATTATATAATCATCTCAATAGATGCAGGTAAAACATTTAACACAATCCAACACCAATATTTGATAAAAATGTTTAGTGCGCTAGAATACAAGGGAGCTTCCACAGCCTGACAAAGGGTATCTATGAAAAATCTGCAGCTAAATCATACTTAATGATAAAATACCACGTTTTCTCTTGAAATCTGGATCATGACATGGCTTTCTACTTTTATCACTTCTATTCAACATTATGCTGGAAGTCCTGCTAATTTAATAAGCCAGAAGCAATTCTTAAAAAGTGGTAAAAGACTGGTAAAGAAATAAAGTCATCTTTTTGTGATGACATGATTTTGTTTCTAGAAAACCCCAAATAATCTACAATCTATTAAAACTAATAAGTCCATTTAGCAAGGTTGCAAGATATTAGTTGATATATAAAAATAAATTATATTTCTATATAACAGCAATGATTAACAGGAAAATAAAACTTAAAAACAATACTATTTAGAACAGCCTTGAGATCCGTGAGACACCTAGGTAAAGGACTTTCATACTTGAAGATACAAAACTCTGTTGAAAGAAGTTAAAGACCATCCAATCATCCTCCCAATGTTAACTAAGTTTTGTTAAGATATATATTCTTCCCAAAATTTTCTATAGATTCAGTGAAATCCCAGTTGAAATCCCAGCAGACTCTTTTCTGTGAAAATTGACAGGTCGATTCCAAGATTTGTATGAAATGCAAAGGCTCTAGAAATCTTCAAAAAGAACAAAGAGGAAATATACCCCTTGATTTCCAAACTTACTGTCGAGCTCTAGTGACCAAGATGGTGTGGTCTGGCAGAAGAACAGACAAATTGACCAAGGGAACAGAAGAGTAGGTATAGAAACACATCTACCTATAATATGGTCAGCTGATTTTTAACAAAGGCACTAAGATCATTCAATGTTAAAAAATTTTTTTTTCAGCAAATGGTACTGGAACAACTGAATACCTTAATGACAAGAAATGGACCTCAACTCATCTCTCTCTATACTCCAAAATTAATTTCAGATGGATCAAAGATTTAAAAAAAGATAAGCAAGAACCATACGGTTTCTAGAACAAAACATAGGCGAATATATCTTGAGGCAGAGTCAGACCTGTTAGGACATGAAAAGCACTAACATAAAATAAAAATTTGATAAATTGAATTCATCAAAACAAAACAGTTTTGCATATTTGAAGGCATCATTAAGGAAATAAATAGGCAAGACAGACTAGGAGAAAACATTTTCAATACATGTATCTGACAAGGACTTCGATTCAAAACACAAAGAACTGCTAAAAATTAACAATAAATGAGAACATCCCCCCCCTTAGAAAATGCCAAAAGACTTGAACAGAGACAAAAGAAAATATATAAATGACTAATAAGCACATGGAAAGTTTCTCAGCATCATTAGATATTAGGAAAATGTAAAATAAAACCATGTCAGTTGCCACCTGCTGAAATGTCGAAAATAAAAAATATTAGCAAATCTATGCATTAGCAAGAATTGGAGAGGCTGCAGCTCTCATGCATTGCTACTGAGAGTGCAAAATGTATATCCTCTCTCACAGGATACTGACTTCTGTGGCCCTTCTGTAGACGTTCCCTTAGAAATGGTCTCCTTAAATACACCCGATGTCCCACCAGCCGTGTACACAGGCGCACAGCTGTGCGTGGGCGCCCTGTCCCTCCCTCGTCGCCCTCCCCCAGAAAGAATGTCTTAGATATTGCTAGAAAAATGTGAAAATGTCTTTAAAACAACCACATTTTTGGCAGCAATTTAAAGTAAAGCTGACTACGAAGGACTGCGTTGCCTTTCACATTTACTCCGTTTTCTCCCTTTTCAAACTAGATTATCATCTCTTCATTTCTGGATCTCCAGAACCTAGTACAGCACCGAAGCCAATAACTCTGGGCTTGGCTGCTCTCATGTGGAACCCACATGAATAGCAGGAAATGAATGGGTTAGAAAATGTCACTTGGTCATATCATTTATTTATTCAAACACATTTATTCCGCTCTTATTTTCCACTTATTAATTTAACAAAGCCTCAGGCTGTTGGAAAGACCACATATTCATCATCTTTTAGCTACAGGGCAGAGCAGAAATCAGTAATGAGAAGGAATGTGTTTTTTTGGTGAAATTTTAAACTCGAATCAACATTGTAGCTGAAATCGGTATCACATTCTAAATATGGACTAGGTAATTCTCTATGAAATGCAAGTTTAGTGTGAAAATCAAATGCTTATCATATGGCATTTGATAAGGAAGCCATTTCCACCCGTGGGCCCGGTAGTTTGCATTCTGGGTCACTTCTGAGTTCAGAGCCTGAGAATTCCTTTATTCCATGTGACTTGTATTACTTCACGTTTCGGAGTTGGAAGGGACCTTCGAGACCACATGGCCCAATTCCCCCATTTTTCAGTTGGGGAAACAGTCCAGGGAGGTTAACTGCTTAGGCCAAGATCACACAGCTAGCCGAGACTTGGCACTTGTAACTCTTGGTTCATTGTTCCTTCCTCTAGAGCCCTGGTTCTCAACCTTCCTATGCCGCGACCCTTTAATACAGTTCCTCATGTTGTGGTGACTCCCAACCATAAAATTATTTTCGTTGCTACTTCATAACTGTAATTTTGCTACTGTTATGTCTTAGGCGACCCCTGTGAAAGTGTCGTTCGACCCCCAAAGGGGTCGCGACCCACAGGTTGAGAACCGCTGCTCTAGTGCAAGCACGTAAGAAGAGAAATCCCGCAAATGGCTTATTTTCAGGGGTCTGGGGGGACAGAGTGTCACTTTTGGGGAGAGTAGGTTAATTACAGAGTTTTCCAAAAGCCCTGTTCGTCAGAAGCCCAACTACCCATCTTCTTTTCACCCGCCATTATCACAGTCACCTGTGCAGGTTTTGGTCAGGCAGGTGGGAGGGGCTGGATGCTAAGGGGTCAGGCAGGTGGGAGGGGGCTGGATGCTAATGGGTCAGGCAGGTGGGAGGGGGCTGGATGCTAAGGGATCAGGCAGGTGGGAGGGGGCTGGATGCTAAGGGGTCCAGAGGGAATGAAGTTCAGCAACTCCCTTCACAGGAGAGGGACTGAAACCAGAGAGGTTCAGCCACTTTCTTCTCCCTCCTCTTCGTGAGAGCTTAGTTCTGTTGAAGCTGATTTTGAGCATTGCATTTAGTCATGATGTCTGGGCCATGGGCCTTACTGTTACGAGGCTCTCATTTTGCTGATTGACAAAGCAGACAAACAGAGAAGTGGTGTGCTGTGACGAGAACATTCTGGCAGGAAATGCGATGGCCATTAGGCCCCTGGCTCTCCCCTCTCTGCAAGGCTCCTTTTGATCTTGCATTGCCTTCAGCAGGGCTTCATCTAAATCGTGTTCATTTGCATGAACTCTCATAATGAACAAGCGTATTCCCAACTGGACTGGAACAAAGCCTGCGGTTACTTTGTGCCTTCGTGCTGTGTCCATTCCCCAGTGGCCTGAAACCATCTTCAGTATTAAGTCAGAGCTGGAGCAGAAGAAGGCGGTGACTGGCAGGAGCAGGCATGGATTAAATGAAATGACATAATGTGTGCCTGACACACCACACGTATTCGTTGTTTGTTAGCACCTAGGGTGGTTGTGATATTACTTTGAAGCACAAGAGAGCACGTCTATCTGGCTCAAAGGGGCCCTAAGGCCTTATAACTATGAACCAATCTAACAAGTTAAATCTAAAAAGTTATACTTTTGGTTTAAAATCTGGATGTTGCATGTTAATTCCAAACAGATATGTGATCATTCCTAAGAGTGTGACAGGAAGCTGTCTGGAATTGACATTAGTGCATCTAAAATGAAAAGGCCCTTTGGACATGCGTCCTGACACGTGGCGATGACGAGTGGAAGGTCAGTGAGGTGTGCTTCCCACCCGCAGATGGAGGACAATCATTTGTTCAGCAAAGATCTCTGTTGTTCTCACCATACCTGGCCTGGGCTCTGTCGTGTAGGGAAAGGGTTGTTCGCCGCCCTGGGACCCCCAGGGGTAGAGCATGTGGGGAGAGAAGCCCCTTTGCAGATGTCCCTGAGTTTGGGGAAGGCCTCTGAGAGTCAGCGCTCGGCTGAGAACAAAGCTTTCCAGAAAGTGTGCCGCGGAGGGATGTTCTCTCCACAACCGGCCTGTGAGTCCTCGCGAGGCTTCACCAGCTGGAGTCAATGAATGACCTGGCTCCCTGCCGATCGCCGGGGCAGGAGGCTTGGCTCTCACAGGGCCTGACCTGGCAAAAGCTTGTCCGTGTGGGGAAGACAGTTCTGGACAGCTGCATGAAAATGCTACTGAAATTTGAGGGGCAAAAGAGTGAATGACAGGAGGCCAGACCTTCCCCAGGGCATCAGTATGGATGACTCAGGCCACACTCAAGATCCCTGGGGCCCCTTGCTCAGTGAGCTCACATTAGTCATTACAGTTCTGGAGATTCTCATGCTCCAGAGTAAGGCTTCATCACTGTGGTCCCTTCTGCAGACAGGGCCTGCTTGAGTCGCTCCAGTGAAGAGAAGCCAGCCTCAGAAAATCGAACCCTTAAGTTCTGTTTGTTTCTAAACTTTCTTTGTTTTGTTTTGTTTTCAATAAAGTTTCTTACCCAGATACAAAAGAAGTGGAGGGGTGTGTTTTCCCTATCAAAAACAGAAAACCACCTTGATCCTTTCCAAGACATCCCATTTTCCTTGCACAGTACAGATGAAATCTAATAATGCATGAGCACTCAGCCTCTGACCCTCCCACTGACTCTCCCCTTGCCCATGAGGAAAATTCTACAGTTCTTGACTTGGCAGTTTTACCTTTGACCATGCCCTCCTCCCTGCTGTTTTTCTCCCCCCTCTACTCACCTCCACAGCAGTCATTTCTATTTTGAGGATCTAGTTTATTAGAGAATAGGAGAAGCGTTAGAGTATTTACACTGGAAATGAAGGGAAAAAACCCAATAAATCTAAAAATTAGAGTGCCACGATCCCAGGAGGGTCGGTTTCAGAGAGTTTTAAGTTGGGAGTTGAGAATGGGAAAGAAAATGTTCCCTGGGACTCACTTCCATCGGAAGATATTGAGAACAGAAGAGCTCAAGAGAGGATGATGACGACGTTTGGCTACGGATTAACAAGGCGGCTTCTCAGGAGATGGAAGCTGAATTGTTTCTAATGGCTCTGTAGTAGTCTGACTGTTTTTCTTGGAATTGGCATTGTTTCAGATCTAGGCCACGAGACACACACGTTCTTCAAAAAAGAAAAACAAAGTGAACCTATCTTTGCCCCAAAGGCAGGAAACCTGCCTCAAGGAAGAAGCGTTCCTTTCCAACAGCGTGAGCGTGGCCAGTGCCGGCGTGTGCTGACCTCACTCTGTCCCAGTGTCCTGGGCATTTGCACCTGACTTTGGCAGCTTTGTGAGAGCTCTGCACTCACCTGTGAGTGTGGTGGACAGAGATGGAGTAAATGGAAAAATGAACATTCAAATGAGTAAATAGGGAGCATTTCTGGTGAATGGTTGAAGGTTATATTGTTCCTCCCCTTGGAGAGTCACAAATGATTTGTAAAGCATTGCTAACATTATGAATGAGAGTCTCGTAGTTCTAGTGCACGATGAACCTATATAATATCTGTAATTAAAAAAAATAAAATAAAGATAAGTCTCTGTAAAACCCAGAGAGCTTTACCTATATTTATCTCTGGATTCCTTCTCCCATTCATAGAATCTGGATCATTTCAGTGTGTTGTTATTGTTATTTTTCAAAAGTCTACTCACAGGGGATTAAATTTGAGTATTTGTGTATTGTGCCATTAATTATAGATATTTTAGGCTCATATTTGCCAAAACTAAGACATTATTTTTAATAATAGTCAAGGAGCTTATCTTAAAGGTGTTAACCTGTTTTTTGAAAATATTTCCTGATTTTAAAATTATAGTATATGTGTAAATATGTAAAATTTATACAGAGTGGGGCAAAAGTAGGTTTACAGTTGTTTGTATGGAAAATAATACAATAATTAATAAATAATAATACAAGAATAAACTCTGTGTTTTGCATACTCACAAATGTAGCCTACTATCCCCCCCCCACACACATCAAAATCAATGATAACATCACTGTAACAATATAACATGTATTTGTGGTTGTGAAATTTGATTGTAGAACATAGAGTAACTTTCTCTGTAAAGAATGAAGGGCTATAAGAAGGTATATTGTGTGTATAATATTTTCCTAGTATAACAAACTGTGTTTTGTTCTCTTGTCTGTGTGTACTTAGTCTGACTCATAATTATTTGTGCAAATTTCTCTGGGTTGGAAATAACAAGGACCACATTTTTAAGGCGCCTGGCCAAGGTGATGGATGTAGCCTGGAGATTTGAAATCACTTTTCTCAGTGCAGCTCTGACTGGGGTAAATAGAATTTGAGTGTAACTCGTGCCCTTGCCTGTAAGAAGCAATCTCGTAGTCACTGAGCTCACAGGTCAAGAACTCTTCTGTCACCAGGGACAGATTTGCTGTACAGACCTCAGGACTGCGGGCTCAGCCTGCTGTGTGTGTCATTCACCCGTGCCCCGTCTCCCCTGCCCTCATGCACAATGAATGACATCGAGCAGGTTGGGAGGTATGACCCTCTGTCACTGGGGGCTGCCCACCAGCCTCAGAGGGAATTCACTGACAGTAGCAAAATCCCTAAGGAGAGGACATGAGAAGACCAAAGACGGGAAATAGCCGGCCTGCAGAAACTGGATGCCGTGCTGTGTCGCTGTTGTCGGTTCCTGAGACTCTTTCAGGAGGATAGGACTGTGAAGAAAGGATGATGAAGCTGGGGCTTTCAGCCGAGGAAGCAAGGCCGCAGGTGCCATTTACAAAACCAAGCGTATTGGGTCAGGTTCATGACTAGCCATTCCTCTCCCATTCCATAACCCCCCACCACCACCACCACCACACACACACTAAGCCTGCAAAATAGATATGAATGGAAACTGTAGCAACTGGGCTATGCATTAAACATAAAACAAAACTTTTAGGACCTGGGGTCCCCAACCAGGAGGTGCAGCAGAAGCCCCTGGGATTCTTTTTCTGAATGAACGTGCCTGGGCCCCATCTCAGGCTTACGTCTGTGTCAGGCAGGCTGGAGAATCCACATTTCGGTTTGGACTCACCATTGGGAAGGCCCTTCTTCCATTTTCAAGTTTTAAAAACTTTTATTTATTGATTTTACAGAGAGGAGGGGGAGATCTTGCATGTGCCGTGACCAGGGATCAAAACTGCAGCCTGGCGTTGGGCGAAGCTCCAACCAACTGAGCACCCAGCCAGGGCCCAGTTTCACTTTGTAGAGCATTGGGTGTTTTTTTTTTTGGAGACGTTTTTCCCAGGGGACGTTGGCCTAACTTCCCTATCAGCTTAGTGCCAGAGGAAGATGGCCCTCCGTGTATGCACAGCACAGGATCTGGTAGCGAGGGAACACGCTGTTTTCTGAAAGGCCAGCAGGGGGAGCTGCAAAACAACAGCTTTCCTCTTGCCAAATATTCCCAGGGCCGCAGACGTAGAAAAACAGTGGACTTTCCCTCTACTAGGTTATAATTTGGAACAGATTAAACCGAGATCCCAGCATCCCAGAATTTGGCAACTGAGTGTGCCTGGTGTTTCAGTCCCACTTTGCCTCCCTGAGCCAGACACGTGACCCCTGGTCCTGAGTGGTAGGAGGACAACGAGGCACCTGCCAGCCAGCGTGGACATCTGTGTTGCCTCATGGTCCTCTTCAGGGTGGAGCCAAAGAATCAAATTGGACTTGAGATTACAAGAAAAAATGGCTGATATATTTCTCTTCAGATTAAAAATAAAATAAGTTAAGGAATGATTTTCCTTGAGGTAATAGTGTTAGTCTTTCTGAGAGAGAGCGACGCCTTAGTGAAGAGTCTGATGACAAGTGCTTCCATCTGACCCATAAAGGAAACAAGATAATTACTCAGAATATATAGCATGAGGTCAATTTCTGCTAATTCTGTAAATGAGTTGAATGGGTAATTTATAAATGAAAAGGAGACTTGGCTATAGAAAAGGAGAAAAAAAAATTCAACCCAGCTTTGCATTTGCAAAGAGAAATGGAGATGGTTAAGAAAAAAGATGCAAACTTGAATTATGAAACAAATACATTGGTGAATAGAATCCATTAAGTTCCTGAGCAAATGGGGTAATAACATTAATTCTGTACTAATGGCAGAACTTCAGATAATTTCCTGGGTATTAATGAGGAATGGTAACCAGAACCAAATGGAATATAAGTATCATTTTAATCAGAGTCCCTATTCTGCAGATGGAGAATGAAATAATGTGAATCAGACTAAATATAGACATAGGGCTATTATTTATTTACAGGGGTGGGCAAAAGTAGGTTTACAGTGGTAAGTACACAAAATAGAGTTTATTCTTGTATTATTATTTATTAATTACTGTGCTATTTTCCATACGAACAACTGTAAACCTACTTTTGCCCACCCCTGTATTTACTTATTTATTTACTTAGAGAGGCCTCTGATGGGTCACACTTGGCTTTTCTGGTCTCTGCATAGATGAAAGCCAGCCCAGGAGCTCCCAAGGTGTTCCATCTGAAGGACACACTCAGCTTTTGGTCAGTAGCTCCCAACCCAGGTGGCTCTGGGCACTGCTGAAACACCCCTCTTTCAGGGAGATGTCTCCACAGCAGGTAAGTGACAGTTTCTTCTCAGGAGATCAGAGTCCTCAGTCATCTAGTGACTTCACAGGGTTCAAATCTTTGCTCCCTGACATGAACTTGGTGGCCTTTTCTAGTTTTTATATAACTGGGTGTCAACTAGGGGGACTTGCCCTTTAAGATGTCTGCCCTGGCCGGTTTGGCTCAGTGGTTAGAGCATCGGCCCATGGACCAAAGAGTCGTAGGCTCGATTCCAGTCAAGGACACATACATTGGTTGTGGTTTGGTCCCCGGCCCTGGTTGGGGTCCTGCGGGAGGCAGTCAATCAATGTGTCTCTCTCATGTCAATGTTTCTCTTTCTCTCTCTATCTCTCCCTCCCACTCTGTTGGAAAATAAATGGAAAAATATCCTCAGGTGAGGATAAAAAAAATAAGATGTAAATGAAATTACCTTCATCTCTCTAATAACTGGGCCCATGGAAAGTGAAAAAACCCAAGATTTCTGCTAGAGCAAGCCAACCTCAAGTTGTTTTCCAAGTCTCCTCTGCCCACTTGGCCTTCCATTTCCTCCTGGGTTGTCTTGGTTATTTATGTCAAATGTGAAGCAGGGCTGCCTTAGTGTCCGCCACAGAAACCCAGTCACACAAGGTATAGGACTCTTCACTGAGGAGGGTTCTGGGGAAGTGATGAGGGATGTCCAGATGAGAGTTATAGCTCAAAATGCATCCATCAATGGCACCCATTTCTTTCTCCTTCTCTTCTCTCCCATAGATATCCCAAGGAGGTCCAAAGGCATTTCAGCCCTCTTCTCTTGAGCCTTGGTGCTGGCCTTCGTGGAGGTCATGGCGGTGGTGGTGGCAGTGACCTTTCCCCCAGGGCCTTCTCACATTATCTTTCAAAAGGGAACTGTGCCCTTCAGAAGACAAATTTTGGTGCAAGCAATAGGTTAATGTTTTGTCGACCTTATTATGATGATTTTAACTCAATTTCTGGTATCCTTGAAAGAATAACTTTCCCCCACCTGCATTAAGCTCTGTTAACAATCTTCATCTTGATGCATAGAAACTGCTGATTGCAGAAAGAAAGTTGCAAATATTCTTCAGCAGGGAAAACATGCACTCTGAGTGTATTCTTATTAAAGCAACAATACAGAGAAAAATTTCAATCAATTCATATGAACACATAATCACAATAAAATATCTCATTCGTTTTTTCTTCCCCCTCCTCTCACACCTGTTCCCAAGAGATAGCCACTTTTGACCATTTCTGCCTTGAGTTCCCCTGATGATTACAATCATAACTTCCCTGAATGAGAGGGATGACTAAGCTCTGAGCACGAGAGCGGGCTGTGGGCACTGGAAGGCTGCACTTGAAACACGTGGGCAGGAAGTCAGGTTAGAACCTCTTCTGAACAGGAGGGGCTCTTTCACTGTCGATTGCCTCCTCAAATCCAGTTCTTATACTAACACTATCAGTATCATGTGGGAACTTGGCAGAAATACAAAGCCCCACCCCAGGACTTATTGGTTCAGAACCTTTGGGGATGGTCCCCAGCAATCGGTGTTGTAATAAGTTCTCCAGGCCATTCTGATATGCACCCAAGTTTGAGAGCACTGCTCTAAGTCAACAGCCATCACATTCCTCTTGCCAGTGATTGGTTTAGGGGTGGACATGTGACCCACCCAGTTCTGGCTAATGCAATATGATGGGAAGTTTGTTTTAGAGAATTCTGGGAAGATTTCTTCCTCTTCAAAGAGATGCATGAAGAGTGGGAGCCAACCTCAGCCCTTCTCCCAGCTGTTGGTTGTCTAGGTGAGATGGAAGAGCTGCTGCTGACTACTTGTGGTCGCGGGGTGAGTTGACACACTGTGCAGGGCGGAGCTGAAAAGTGGATAGACACAGACGCCTAATGATATCCTAGAGCCCCGACATGAACCGCGTTGGAATGACCCTACTGAACATCTTGTGAGAATGGGTGAGGAGAGGAGATAGGAGAATGAAGCTACTCCACCGTTTACTCCCGTCATCTGCTCAGTCATTTTCATGCCTGCCATCCCTGAGTCCACAGCCCTTCCAGACCCCTGTTCTGCTGCAGCCTCCACTTGGGCATGTTCTGAGCTGATGTCCTTTCTGCCAACATTTCTCCCTCAGTGTGATTTCACCCGTCCACTGGCTTCCAGAGATTCATGAAAACCCTTAGCCTGCTGATCATCTCCTATGTCCTCCGTTTCTCCTTGTCCTTTATGGTCATTTAGAAGGGACTTGGGGAGGGCAGAGAGAGAAAAGCGTGTGCTTAGTTTGACAATGTGAATCAGAAGGCCCAGTTTGTTTGTTTGTTTGCTCTGATTGAGACTTGACACCCACTGTCCCCGTGACCCATTTCTAAAAGAAGAACAGATGAAGGACATGGAGACTGAGAGCTGCTTTGTGAGGTCTACTTGGGACACCCATGTGACCTGGTAGGACACACTCTAATGCTATGGAAATTATTCTTCACGTTTGCATGCTGTGGCTTCTCCCAAAACATAGACCCTTCAGGTGAGACAGGAATAGTGACGAGAGTCAGCACGGCAGTGGGGGCAGCAGGGCCCCCAAGCTTGCCTTAGGTCGCTCCCATCCCCCCCTTGCACAGGAGCCAATATACTTCCCTCCTGGAAAGTGACTCAGAAAATGTGGACTATGTGTCCTGTCACCTTCATAATTTTATGAAACTGAAGTTTCAGTTGTCCAGCATGAATGGATTGAGAATGTATATGTAGTTTTAGTCAAACCCTCAACCACATGATATATTCTTGAGGTAGCACTTACATTGGTGAGAAACCACTACGGGGTCTCTAGCGCTGTCTCAGAGAGGCATCTGTAGTCTACTTTATCGAGTTTTCTGACCTAAACCTTCTTCAGCCTGATGTGGTTTTGCCACAGCTGATATTTCTCTTAATCCTGGTTGAGCGATAACATGTGGATTTTCTCTCTCTCTCTGGAAACGTCAGAATGTGATACTCAGTTTGTTTAGAAGGATTTGTTTTATGTGTGCATTTCCTGACGTTTCTTTTATAGTTAACTAGATGTGAAACTATCAGTCCTGTGCTGTATCTCACCAGGGACCCTCTTTAAAGGGCGACACATGGCAGAGGCATCACAACCTCAGTTAGGATGTTGAGGTTTTTACTGGCTCTAAAAACTGAGTCAATTCACTCCCTTCTTTGTGAGTCTCGGCTTCTTCCTCTGCAAAATATGGAGATTAATGACAGCCTCTGACAGGTTTGTGGTGCTGAGGTTTGATAGGCCTGAGGTATGTAACAACAGCAGTGTACAAAAAGCCAGAGGTCTGAAGTGTAGGCAAGTGCGCCATCACCACCATTGAGAGTGGCGGCCAGTTGACGTTTTACATTTTCACTGAGAAAGCAGAAGCATATTACTATAGCTTTTCTTGGCTAAGTCTTATCTGTAAGGCACTGCAGGGAAGTTTTTGTTTCTTCAAAGTGGGAGCAAAACCCTAAAGGCATGTTTTAAAGCATTCTGAGTGTTGAGATTTTTATGACACCCCCTCCCCTTACCCACAGGTGACTTGACATATGTTATAGTGCTATACATTTATTCTCCCGTAAGCCATTGACTTGATTTTCATAAAAGAGCTCTGTGTTTTTCTCTGCACTCATCTTTCATTGGTTTAAGTAATTGACTTCATCATATAATCAGAGTAGTAAGTACAGCTTGTGTTCCCTTGGGATGCGTTCTCTTGGGAACAGATCCAACCGAGTTAATTCACTTGATGAGAGAGGAAGTGAATGGCATACTACCAGTCGTGTGTCCTCTGCAGACCCTGGGCACCTGTCAAGAAGTTTTACAAAGGACTGCACAGGTAAGGAAGTTAGTTAAGGGCAGGTCCATCACCGGAGACTCGTGAGCCAATCAAATACCTTCCCTTCACAGCGGTCCTGTAGAGCCTGGCTACTCAAAGTGTGGTCTGGGGACTGGCAGCATCACACCACCTGGAATGTGCTAGACGTGCAGCGTCTCAGGCCTCCCCCAGACCTCTTGAATCGGGATCTTCATTTTAACAAGAGCTCAGATGATTCGAAATCACAGCAAAGTCTGCAAACCACCGCCCTAGGTATACGTTAGGGCGTCTGTTCTCACTGCACACTCCTCCGTGGGCTCATCTACTTTTGAACTCGGTACAACACAGGCATGTCATAAATATATGACAATCTTGTTCTGAAAAAATGAGAAATATTGTTTTCTTGGAAATGCATCCAGAGCCAGCTCACCGGCCACCCAAGAAAATCAGTTTCACAATCTTTGTATGCGTTTCCACTTGCTGCTGTAATAAACTACCACCAACTCAGTGGCTTAAGAAAAGACAGATTGATTCTCTGATTCTTCTGGAGGTCACAACTCCAAACTGGTCGTACTGGGTTAAAGTCAAGGTGTCATCAGGACTGGTTCCCTCTGAGTCTCTGGGGGAGGATGTGTTTCCTGGCTCTTCGGGCTCCTAGAGGACATGTGCCCTCCTTGGCTCGTCACAGCGCTGTAACCTGTGCGTCTGTCTCACGCCATCTCCCCCAGTGATTACTGGGCCCGCCGGGATAATCCAGGGTGGTGTCTCCATCTCGAGATCCTTGACTCAGTCACACCAGCAAAGTCCCTTTTCCGTGGAGAGTAACACATCTCAGGTTCCAAGGATTAGAATGTGGACCTCTTTGGGGAGCCAGAATCCTCAACAGCCTTGCCAGATACTATTTTAAGGAGACATAGCATTATTATCATTACCGTTTAATGATGTCTGCTATGTCCCAGTTACGTACATGAAACTTTATCCACACAAGAAGAGCCCACAGTAGATATTATTACCCTGTCTTTGTGGAAGAAGAGCTCGGGGTTCAGCAATCGCAGGGATTGGCACCTGATCCTCATGAGTCCAGGTTTACTGAATACCTGGCTCACGTCATCAACGTATGTCCTGATTTAGTCCCAAACCCAGCGTGAGTGATGTCAGACAGTCCAGGGCTGTCCGGTGACCTGTTACGTCCATGGATCTAAAGCCCATGCTTATTTTGAGAAGGAGCTTTTAAATGTTATGTATGCAAAGACCAAGGTGATGGTTTTGCTAGACCAAAGCCCTAGCTGACTAGTGAGGACTCATTTCTAGAAATCACACACCCAGACAGGGAAGGTGCCCATCTTTAAAAATCACAGGGGCCAGACACAAATGCCGTCCTTTGGCAGAGGGCAGCGTCAGACACGTCACCCTACAAGCTGCCATGATGAGCTGTGGCTCACACTTTGGGTGGGCCAGAGGAATGAAGAAGCTGGGACAGAACAGAAATCGCAGACACGGCAACATTTCAAACAGGTTTTTACAAAAATAGCTGCTACACTTGCTCTTGAAGCTTTGCTACGGGAAGAGATCAGCTCCTCCTCCATTACGAGGCTGTAATCACTTTGTTACTGGAATCATTCAAAAGGGCGGGTTCTTTGGGCGTAGGGTCACAGGCTGCTGATTTACACCTCCAGAGTCAAATGTCCCTGAGCAAGGCAGGCAAAATCTCGGTGGTTTAAAAACTTGTAGACTGTTTTCTGACGTACTCCCCACCCCCAGATGTTTTGGAATATTTGAAGGTGACCCTAATAGACTCCTCTGCTTGACCAGTGTTACCTTTCAGAAAGGAAATGAGTTTTTGTAGAAATCCACTCGTGCTCACAGGTGTGGTTGGATGCGGAAACACTCAGCCCACCCCAGACTCCAAACCCCTATTGCATTCTCATTCTTTTCTCCAGCCCCACTCATCAAACTTCTTTGGGACAACTTTAACTAATACCGACTCTACATTAACATTGGAAATAGTTATGTTTCAAATGAAAATGTGTACATTTTTAAATTGCCCTGGCTACTTAAAATTATATGAAGAAAGCTCTTTTTGCATAACAGATAAAATAGACTCTGTCTATGAAACTGGCCCACACTCATCTCTCCTTTTGGCCATCAGAACTAACAATCAGAAATTAATTCTTGGCTTTATGCTGAATTTTATACTTCATTTTAAGGATTATGTTGTATATTTTCTGACTAGGGTTTGCAATAACTCATGGGCAAAATAGAAATTTCTGACCTGACCTTTAAGCATATTTCCTCTCCAGTCCTTGCCTCAGTTTGCTTATCTGTAAAATAGGATAAATTATAGCTGCCCTATTTACACACAAGATTACTATGAAAATCACGAGGGGAAATGGATTGGCAATGGGTATGAAAGTCAAGTGTGGGAATGAGTTTAAAGTAAAGTTACACATGCACTTACGCTTCCCTGCCCCCATCAGGGTTCGGCTGTTCTGTGTGTAATTACTCAGCGTGGACCGTGGCTTTCACATCACTGGCAAAATCAGCTGCCTGTGTCGCTTCCTGTTCTGGCAGTGCCCTGCTGAGCCCCTCGTGATCTCGGGAGAGTAGATGATGGCTGGCGGTGCCGTCCAGGTTTGGCTGAAAAATACAGTTCTTGGACTTTTGGGTTAAATTTCCTCTCAGCAGAGCTCCAGGTAGACAGAAGATTACAAGTGTGCCTTTCTGCTGCTTGGATCCGTTTCCTTTCTCTAGGTGTCTCTACCGCTGCCCACAACACCACTTCCTTGCCCTTAGCGAGTCCAAGCCCAAAAAACTGGGTGTGTCATTTTTTGCATATGCACTGGGACAGCCAGAACGGGCTCTTGAAACCGCACCACTGGTCTGTGGTCCAGAGTGCGCCAGCCGCCCCAGCATCTCAGCACTCAGGGCTTTGTGGACAGGGCTCCCTGCCTCACTGCTCCGGGCCCCTCCCCCACTGGCCCCAGGGGCTTGGCAGCTTGATAGGCCTTTTATTTATTTATTTATTTATTTATTTATTTATTTATTTATTTATTTATGCTTTTATCTTCAGATAGAGCGGGAGGGAGAGAGAGAGGAAGAGAGAGAGAGAAACATCGATGTGAGAGAGACACATCTACTGGTTGCCACCCACAGGACCCCAACCAGGGCCGGGAACAAACCACAACTGAGGTAGGCGCCCTTAGCAGGAACTGAACCTGGGACTCTCTGGTCCTCGGGCCGACGCTCTAACCACTGAGCCAAACCGACCAGTGCTTGATAGGCCTTTTAAACAAGACCGGCAGGACCCTTCTGTTCCCCAGGTTGGAGCCAGTACAGCATATGTTAACCCAGGGAGTCTGGCTCCAAGGTCCCTGAGCCCTAGAGTGCTTCTCACCCCACTCAAGCTCCTGAACCCCCAGACCCTTCCACATCACTAAGGGCACACGAGTGCTCCGGGACAGCTGTGCGCAGCGCTGTGCAAAGGACTTGGGGCAAACACGAGCAAGTGTCACTTGGTGCAGACACCCCAGGCAGGTGTCAGCAGGCGCCCTGTTCCCCACTCTGCAGCCTGGCGAGAGGTGAGCTCGGCCGGGGGTGCAGCTGGATGCACGACGGCCTGTGTCCAGCAGAGGGGCTCTGCCACCTCCTGCTGTCTCTTTTTATTTGGCACATGTGACTGGTTGTGCTTTGCACGTGCGCTGGCCATTCCCGGGCCCATGCAGACGCACTGGCTATGGTTGGCAAGCAGAGTCCATGAGGCTGGGCCCCTGGGAGGCAGTGGTCATAAATGCAGCTCCTGTCGTCAAAGCTTCCCAGCACATGACAATGGAGGTCATGTATAATCTAACAGCCTGTGGCCATCCACTCGGGAGAGGCGGACTCCATGCCCCGAGAACGTGTTCAAGAAAGTGAAGCCCTCCCTGCGGGACCAGGGAGCCTGTAAAGTTAGTCTGCTGGTTGTGGGCTGGACCCTCGGGGGTCGACTCCTGCTCACTTGGCTGTCACACAGTGCAGCTCTATGTCCCAGACTGCGTGTTGGCCTCCCCGTCCTTGGGGACAGTTGCGTCCCTGTGCTGGGTCTGAGCAGAGATCCTGCAGGCCTCGGTGGTCTCTTGTGGGTGTTTTGTAATGGCAGCTATGTTCAGATGAGGTTTTTTAAAAAAAATTTTTTTTTCTTGGTGTTTTAGAGAGAAGAAGGAAGAGGGAGAGAGAGATAGAAACATTGATGAGAGAGAACATCGATTGGCCGCCTCCTGCATGCCCCCCACTGGGGATTTGGCCCACAACCTGGGCACGTGCCCTGACTGGGAATCGAACCGGCGACCTCTTGGTGCATGGGGATGTTCAACCAGTGAGCCACACTGGCCGGACCAGATGAGGTTTTGCACTTCAAATTCTTTTCTCAGAAGTGGTCCCTTCTGTGGAGCACATTGCACACGTGTGGCTGAGAGGAGGGGACCACAGGTACCTCTGACCCTTCCGCCCGTGGCCCCAGCCTGCAGGAGTGATGGCGCCACTGTTTTCTTTGGCAGAATGTGCTGACACGGGATGAATGTCAAC
This sequence comes from Tadarida brasiliensis, assembly GCA_030848825.1. Taxonomy (NCBI): domain Eukaryota; kingdom Metazoa; phylum Chordata; class Mammalia; order Chiroptera; family Molossidae; genus Tadarida; species Tadarida brasiliensis. Next base: position 30,641,348 of record CM061270.1, on the reverse strand, counting down.
CAACTAGGGGCGCAGAAGGGTCGACGGGGTCCTCCAGGGTGGAAGATATGTCCCTACCCCAAGGGTGATAGCAGGTCAGGGGAGAGCTGTCACCAGGGCGACCACAATGTCTGAGGACCAGCAAACCCCCTGAGAGAGTGGCCTCTGGCCCTAAGAAGGGTTTGTGGTCTGGTGGCCACATCGTCAGCCCTCAGGAACCCATATGGGGGTACTGGGGCCACGAGGCTGCTGCCTTCACCCTGTGACACCCACTCATGATCTCGAAGGACTAGGGAAGAATGGGACCAAAGATGCTCCCCCAGCAGGAGCTACTGTATAGATAGATATTCCTGGGGCCTTCAGGGGTAAGAGATCTAGGCTCTGTAAAGCCCATACCACAAGCATCTCCAGCTGGGATCTCTATGCAGGTGAGTAAGGCCAACGACAGGCAGTAGAGGGTTAGGGCAGAGTCTTTTGTCGTGGAGGTGTCTAGACTGGCTGATGCAGAGAGGCAGACACGCCTGCCTCAGTCTTGCCCTGGACTCACAGTGAGCATGTTCCCTACCTGTAGGGGGTAGGTAACTTCCCAGAGACTCTGGATGCCAAGTGGAACCCTGTCAGGACCGCAAGTACCACCTGGGCCCAGCCTGCCCTGTCTGCATGGCCTGTAAGTTCCCAGGCAGGATGGGGACAGTTCCCAGGCTCCACCCAGGAAAGAGTTAGGAGAGAAAGGGCAGAGGAAGTCCAGGAAGGGCAATGTGAGTGAGCCAAATCTGCCATGAGAGCCCCTCACCTAAGTAACGTGGCTAAGGGCATTTTTGTCAAAGAAGAAATGGAGGCGTTTCCGATTCTTAAAGCTGGGGGAAATACTGAAAGCCTTAAAGATAAAGCCAGGTTCATCCGAGTCTCAGGAGAACCCAGGCTTGTGTTCAGGCCAGGAGGACAAGTCTGGGCTGAAGAGAGCCTGTGGGCAGCCACCTGGGTACCTGTACTGTGGCTGCTGGCCAAGGTGAGGGACAGGCTGGTCAGCCAGAGGGAGGGGTGTTCTGCTGGACCTGCCCACGCTGGGCTCTGAGCAGCCTGTAGACCTACTGTGGGACCAACTGTGAAACAGAACGCCCATGGGCCACCCCCAAAACCTGGAGGGGCCTTTGGAAAACTATAGAAATAGGTTACATTTATTGGGACCTCCTTGTGGCAGTTTCTAATAGGGTCCCCTTTTTGCTCTAGGGCTCCCTGTAGGATCAGTGAGCAAGCCCCCACTCCCCACTGGGATCTGAGGACTTGGAGGAGAAAGAAAAGGGCACTGAATCTTGGCATGAGGATGGGGGATGGGGGAAGTTATCCCGCCACCCCCTTGCTTACATGGCCTGCTGGCCTGGTTGTTCGGCACGTTGCTCTGAGCTGTCCTGGGAGTTAGGGCTCACAGCTGCAGGGCACTTTAAAAAGTAGTTTTAAAGGGGCTCGAGGGAGGGGGGAAGGAGGAGATAAGCCCTCGTACTGCTTACAGGCAGACAGTCTCAGATGGACTCAAATTGGTCATGCAGAAGTGTCTTGGTGATTTTACTAACAACTTCCTTCTCCTGAAGTTCACCTGCGATGGCAAGATGGAGACTCCCGGCTATTGCTCCAAAGAGATGAAGAAGTAATTTGGCTCCCTTCGGAAGGAGAGATAAAGCCCAGTTGGTTGGGCAGGGACATGTCCGCCACTGGGAAGTGGGAAGGGTGGGGTACATAATCTCCCTCTCTGTACACCAGATACAGCAGAGCTGTGCTCCTGACTGATGAGCCTCTGGGGTCGGCGGGCAGGACTGGAGCTGAGCAAGGTGGTCTGATGAGTGACCTGAGGAGTTCTCTGTGTGACAAGCCCGGCTTCCCTTCTTCCAGTGAGAAAGGTTGAAACTTTCCTGGACTCAACTTCCCACTGGACTGGGGACCTCGGCTCTCCAGGTGTCAGAGAGCTAATATTTTCCCCAACTCCCATGAACGCCTGGCCTATAATTCAGACTGCTTGACATCTGAGCCTATAATGTTCATTTCTCCTGGGCAAAACCTCTCTCATACTAGCCCCATAAAAAAGAGAACAACCATGGGCGGCCATCCTGCTGGGGCAAGGCCCACAGGGCACAATCTCTGCAAGATGCCGACAGAAGGGGGCCCCAATTGCACTGGCTAATGTTCTTCCCTTGGGGGAACTAAAAAAGGGTAAGGTCAAAGGAATATCTTTTTATTAAAAATTTTTTTTTCCCTTTATTGATTTTAGAGAGAGAGGAAGGGAGAGGGAGAGAGAGATAGAAACATTGATGAGAGAGAACATTGATTGGCTGCCTCCTGCATGCCCCGCACTGGGAATCGGGCCCACAACCTGGGCATGTGCCCTGACCAGGAATCGAACCAGTGACCTCTTGGTGCATGGGCCAACGCTCAACCACTGAGCCACACCAGCTGGGAAGAAATATATTTTTAAATGATCTAAAAGGTTTATCCAGTAGATCTCAGCTCTGAACACCAGACTCACATCCAACTGCCCCTTGGACCACCTCCACTTAGGTGCCTACTGGGCATCTGTAGCCCACGACGTGCTAACCTCCACCTCCTCTGCCCAGCCCGCTTCTTCCTGGTCTTTCCCATCTCAGCAAGTGGGAATCCACTGTTCCGTTTTTCTCAGGCCATGACCATTGAGTTTCACCTGGTTTCCCTCATGTCCCCTCATCCAGTCTGTTAACAGAGCTGAAAGGATTGATCTAGGACCTCAGCACTCCTCACCAGCGCGCCGACTACCACCAGAGCCTGTGCCGGTCCACATGGCATTGCTTTCGTAAAATTCAGAAAAACTCATCCCCATGATTAACGGGGACTCAGAGCTTCTGTGCACAAAAAGGTGCCCCTTCCTCTGGAGGGATGTGGTGCACAGTAGGCTCTGGGCCCTGGTGGATCCCCGCCTTCCCCCAGCCCCCTCGGGCTGTCCTGTGTAGTGTGTCAACGGCACAACCACGGTGTGCTGGCTGGTCCACACTGCGGCGGACCCACTGTCCTCTCTCACGTGCCGTGGAGCTTCTGCTGTCTCTGCTCCTGCCCTTGCCCTCCCTCCTTTCAGACTATTCACCGCACCCCCTTTTTAAAAATCCTCACCTGAGGACAGTTTTCCATTTATCTTCAGATGGGGGGCGGCGGGGAGAGAGAGAAACATCGATGTGAGAGAGACACATTGATTGGTTGCCTCCCTCACGACCCTGACCAGGACCGGGATCCAAACGGCAACAAAGTTAGGTGCCCTCGACCGGAATCGCAACCCTTTGGTCTAACCACTGAGCAAACCGGCCAGGGCTATTCGCCCCTTTTTGCTTCCTCCCTGCCTGCTTTAGCTGGGACCTCTCCTCTCCTCTCCGGTCCTTGACATGGATGTCGTAGTGATCATTGAAAAGTACAGGTCTAGTCAAGTCCTCTGCTTAAAATCTCGCTCCAAGTAAAAGCCAAAGTCCTGGTCAGGTCCTACAAAGCCCTTTACAATGTGTTCCCTGTAACATCATCAGGTCTGTCCCCAAAGACCCCCTTCTTCCTCCCTTCGCTTCAGGCACGCCGCCCTGGGCCTCGGCGCTCCCACCTCCCACGCGGCTCTCGTACTCACTCTCCCTTCTGCTGGAAGGCTCTTCCACAGGTGTGTACCGGGCTCATTCCTCACTTTCTCAGGGTCTTTACTCAAATGTCACACTTTCAACCATTTAAAACTGCAGCCACCGTCCTGAGTCCCAGCCCTTCTCCCCCCCACAGCACTCCCCCTGCTCTCTGTAGCACGTGGCCACCATCCGCTTGTCATACTGAATTTACTTATTTACTGTGTTTGTGACTGTCCCTTCTCACTAGAATAATCCTCAGAAAAGCAGGACCTTTCGTCTGTCTTGTTTTGGGCCGTATCCCCAGCGCCTAGAAAAGTGCCTGGTATGTAGGAGGTGAACGGTTCATCTGACGTTTGGTGAGTGAGTGAGTGGCAGGAAGCAGAGTAGGCATCTTAGACGGACCCATCGGAGACTTTGCTTTTACAGGTCAAAGCAGTCAAGTATCAGCAACTCCATGTGGTTCAGCCTGATATAATGTAACCCATAACAGCGCCCAAGGAGGTGTCTCCCCCTGATTAGCTCTGGTTCTGTTCTGGTTATAATCCCTTGGTAACAAAGTTTTCACTGAAAATGGACGTACCTCCCTAATCCCAGATCCCTGGAGCAGCCTTCCTCCAGGGAGAGCCTGGGGCAGCAACAATACCGTCTTAGCCGGCAGGACTGTAGATGCATTTGGCAGAGCTGGGGGAGAGTTGGAAAAACTAGAGGTAATAGACTATCAGACGGTGACCAGCCATCAGAACCCACATCAGAGACCTTGGCAGAGCCGAGATCGGTGGCGAGGGCACAGCCACCTCACGGCTCAGGCCCCGGAGGACGGGGCCTCTGAACCGAGACTCCCGACCGAGTCCCCTGAACTCAAGCAGAGTGCTCAGAAGGCTGAAGTCTCTTCCTCTGCCAGGCTTATTTTGTTTGTTTGTTTGTTCCTGTTTTCTCCATATAGCCAAGGGAAAGGGAATAAAACGTTGAACTTGTGCTTTCTAAATTCAACTTTCTTAAAGGTATAGGCTATTAATATCCACATGAAAAAGATCTTTCTTTTGGTGTCTCTAAATATCACACTCCGGGACACACATACTGGGGCATCTGAGAATTTGGGGTTTCTTTTAGGGATGATGAAAATGTTCTGAAATTGGACATGGTGATGGTGGTACAACTCTGTGAGTAAGCCAAACAGCATTCAGTTGTACACTTTAGATGGGTGCGTCGTATGGCATACAAGTTGTATCTCAACAAAGCTGGTAAAAAAAAAAGCAAAACCAGTGAGATGAAGAACAGACATGAGAAACTGTGTCAAAGTGCAGAAGGCAGTAACACAGGTGGCGAAATGAAAGACAAGGAGGCAAGAACGTGGGGAACTAGCACGCAGGTAACCGGAGTTTCCGAAGGAGATCTGGAGCGGGTGGAATGAAAGGGAAACACAGGTGTAAGAAAACCCACTTTGCAGATTCCCTGCAAATCACAGACACAGATACCAAGACATATCCGACCCCTGCAATGACCAGTAAGCAAATAGAGAAATAACTTCAGTTTCACTATTTGATAAAGAATTGTTTGCTTGAACAATTGGCAGTGATTTCTCTCTCCCTTTCTTTTCTTTCTTTCTTTCTTTCTTTCTTTCTTTCTTTCTTTCTTTCTTTCTTTCTTTCTTTCTTTCTTCCTTCCTTCCTTCCTTCCTTCCTTCCTTCCTTCCTTCCTTCCTTCCTTCCTTCCTTCCTTCCTTCCTTTCTTTCTTTCTTTCTTTCTTTCTTTCTTTCTTTCTTTCTTTCTTTCTTTTAAAGCAATGCCAACTGCTGTGTTAGGCCTTTCCAGGGGCGCTGTTCCTCTGATTGTCTTTCCAAGTATTCACAATCCACTTCCCCATCAGTCATGAGTTTTTCCAAGCCTTACAGGAGCCTACCCTGAAGAGTAAAGGAAGTTCTCTGTATGTTTCTAAATGCTACCTCCAAAATATTTTCAGTTTCCGAGTTAAAGGTCCCGACTGAAACTTTAGATGGAGATGCTGCGGGGCTGGGGCTCAGGATAGCTATCTACTGCCCCAACCCAAGTCGGGGTAGGAAGAAAGCAGTGGTGTTCGTGTCTGGCAGGTGGTCATGCAGAGCGGGGGCTGAGTCAAGCTGGCCCTGGGGATGGGAGTATAGGGGCTAACCTGGATCAGCACGATGGAGTGGAGTCTTGAGCAGCAAACACTCACTGCCTTCTCCTTCCTCTCACCCTCTCGGGGCTGGGTGTACTTCCTGCCTCTCCGACTTTGGACTTGACCGTGTAATGTGCGTTCAGCCACTGGAACGTGAGCACACATGTTGTGATCAGAGACTAAATATACTTGTGGTTCTTCCCTCTCAGGCTGTTCATTCACAATGAGAAGAACATGCCTTGGGCCACCAGTTTCCGCAGCCTGGTCCCCTGAATACCCGTTGTGGACATGTTTAGCTTGAGATGGCTCTTTGACATCCAAGCAGAGGTGCGTATGGTTTGGGCCCAGGGGAAGGCCTGGGCTGGAAATCTATACGGGAGTCAGATATGTGGTATTTAAAGCTTTGAGGCGGATGGACTCACCATGCTGTGGGTGTGGGTAGAAAAAAGTCCACCAAGCGAGTCTTGTTTCCTTCAATATTTAGCGGTCAGAGAGGCGAGAAGGAAGCAGCAAAGAAACGGAGGTGGAGCATCCAGAAAGGCCGGCGGACAACAGGCCAGGGAGGGGTCCTGGGAGCCAAGGGGAGGGAGGGCTTGGGCTTGGAGACAGTGATCAAATGTGCCCAGAACTGACGTCAGTGAGATGACATGTAGGTTTAGTGACAGGGAGTCGTTGATGCTCTTCATAACAAATATATTCTGTGGAGTTACGGGGCAAACACATCAACAGAGGGCATTCAGGAAAGAACAGTGGCAGACACATTTGCAAGTGTAGACAACCCTTCCCAAAGCTTTGCTCAGAAATGAAGGAGAGATACCCTGCTGTCACCCAACTGGCATGAAGAGAGATTGTTTTTAAATAATAGGATAAAAATGATTAGTCTGAATGCTGGCTGGAATGATCCAGGGGAAAGAAGAAATTGATGATGCAGCGGAGATGGAGGTGTGGTGATAGTCCAATCACGATGACGGGAGAAGGTTGAGTGTGCAGCTTACATGTGAAACCGGAAGCCAGGTCACCAACAAGGCTGAGCACGTGGGAGGTGAAGAAGAAAGTATGACAGAGTGGCCCAGGAGAGTCCGAGAACTAATGGGCTAAGGATGTGTAGCTTGCGTGCTAGCTAGCAGTGACTCTTTTACCTACTATCTAATAAAGCCGCACGCCAGCCCTATGAAGTAGGCCCTATTATTTGCCTCATTTACAGATGAGGAAATTAAAGCACAGAGAGGTCAAGAAACTTGTCCAAAATCACACAGTAAGAAAGTGGAAAAGCCAAGATTTAAACATAAGCAGTTGGGCTCTGGGCCCAAATCACTAGGTTAGGGTGACTCAGTTGAACATAGGAAAGCCTGTCACGGAATGGAACTAAACAGAATAGGGGTTGACTTAACATTTGTGGTGCAACCACGGTGTTTCAAGCTCTGTGCTAGATGCCGTCACAACTCCACTCAGTCGTGGTCATTGTCAACCCCATTTTACCACGGAGGACATTGAGGCCCAGAGAGATTCTCGTTCAAAGCTGCAGAGCTAGGAAGTGGAAGAACTGAGTTTTGAGTCCACGTTGGTCTGATTTCCAAACCCACACCCTGTGCACAGTGCCAAAGAACCATCATAACGTGTGAGAGGGTCTCCCCATCGAAAGCGAGCTCATTAGCTGGATACATCAGGCTGAGGTCACTTGGCACCTTTATCCTGAGCAGGTGGAAAAATTACCACGTGGTCCTTCGAGCAGGAAACATGTAAAGGAAGATCACTTTGGGGGAATGGGGGAATGCTGCCTGTCTGACTGATCATTTTTGGATGCCTGATCCATTCAGTGAGCAGAGCTTAGAGGTACATGGCGAGAGTCTTGGAGTTTTTTGTTTTGTTTTGTTTTGTTCATCTTCACTTGAGGATATTTTTTCCCATTGATTTTTAGAGAGAGTGGAAGGACGGGAGGGAAGAGGTAGAGAGAGAGAGAGAGAAACATCAATGTGAGAGAGACGCATTGATTGATTGCCTCCTGCATGTGCCCCAACTGGGGCTGGGGTCAAACCTCCAACCCAGGTATGTGCCCTGTCCGGGAATTGAACCTGAGACACTTTGGTGCATGGGCCGACACTCTAATCACCGAGCCACACTGGCCAGGGCACAATTTTCTTTTTCTTTTAATCAGAGCTAGAGCCTTATATCACAACAGCACACATTCTACTTATGTAAGCATTTCCAGAAAACCTTTTCTTAAGAAACAGTGCTCATTATGTATCATGTACACTGAGCAGCCACCACTTCCTCAAATGCAAGGAAGCAGTTAAAAAAAGCTAAAAAAAAAAAAAAAAAAAGCCAAGAGGCCGCCCTTGTTTATGACAACCTCTCCTCAGTGAGGCCTGAGATTCTTTCAGCCAGGAGCTTTGCTTCCCATGACGCAAGGCAAAGTCTCAACCGGGATAGTCCTGGTCAAACTGAAAGCAAGAGAAGCAGGGTGCACACTTCACGAGGTGCCAGCCCCTGGGGCCCGTGGGTGGGGTTTGGTGGGGGTTTGGGTGCCATCCCTAAGTCACAGATGATTGGCCCTTGCATCTGAGAGAAAGGAGGACACACGCTGGCAAATCAACTCAAACCCAAGACTGCCTGTGAAGCAATCTTAAAGGGGAAAACACACAGCAGCAGAGGGAAAGCTCCGCAAGGCAAGGAGGGCAGGACTGAGTCAGACTCGCCACTCCTGCAGCTGCTCACCAGAACCAGAAGCAAAATGTCCCTGAAGCTGCCGAGAAACTGGGATTTCAACCTGAAAGGAGAGGCTGGGAGAATAGGTATGGCCCGTGTCCTTTTGCTGCCTTTGTGGTTCTGCTTCTTGAGTACCACCATTTGCATGTTGCTCTGCAAGGAGCAGCGTTTACCTAAAAACGGATCTTGGCAAACCTGGGTTCGGGGGGAAATTTGCATTCAGGTTCATAGGTTGGCTCGAAGTCGCTCACGCTGGGAGGGGGTTCTCTTTCGTTTGGAGGTGGCGGTGGAATGGAGCTCCCTGGTGTGTGGGATCTGGGTTACTTTGGATGCGTTAAGGCCACAGATCACACACAAAACTGTGAGTTTTCCTCTATTTATCATGGAAGGGTCATTGCCCTCCTGTTTGGACACTCATCCATATTTTGAGTGGATTTTGATAGGAGCACAGAGAAGGGTCTTTTGAAGTGCTTGGTCTGTGATGAAAGTCAAGGTAGCCTGTTCTCTCTGGGTCTCCAGGCCCTCTCTGTGGACTCGGGGCTGAGCTGGGGTTCATACTTGCAGCCAAGAGTAAACAATGCAGACAAGACAGGAACATGGAGACATTTGAAGGTATGATAAAGACAATTTTAGTTAAAGGACAAGATGGAAGGGGATTCTTACATAGAGGAGTTGAAAAAGAGCAATGCATTTTAGATGCATTATCTTAAGGGATGCTGGCAAGTTTTCTGAGTTCGCTGGCCTTTAATCCATACCTCTTCTCATTAATGAAAGTGACACATTGACTTCAATCTGTTACATAATTGTTACCGTGAGTTTCTTTACATGGGTTTCTTCTACTGTTAAATTGATCACAGTAATTTAGGGCAGAGCCATTGGGCCCAAAGTGATTCCTGCTGTTTTATACTTCTACTCACGTGGTGAGATAACTTCTTGATATTGGACAAGTGTTCAGGTGTTTCTAATGGCTCGGGAAAGGTTTGCTTGGAACAAGGTTTAGACTTGGGCTTCTGATGGCGGTTCACGTGCTGCTACAATAAATGATCCGTTGCAGAGTCGCATATGGAATGCTCACGTGTGGGCCTGAGAAAGGATTTGAAAGAAAACTGAGAGGGATCAGAGGAGCCACTTATCTTGGTAACCAGGGAGGGGTAGTCCTAATCCAGCTGGGAGTCATGGCACCCTGAGGTCGGCTCAGAGAGCAGCCAGGGTGCACATCTCTTACATAAGCAAGAGGCTCTTCTCCTAACTACTGTTGACACCGATGTATTCGGCTGATTTACATTCTGTTATATGTCATAAAAATCTGTGTTTAGAGGTAAAACTTGTATGGTTCTCTTCCTTTGAAAGTGTCCTGCTTCTGTTTACATGAAATCATCCTACCATCTGTGTTTGACAGGTCTTACCCGCCTTCTGTTTAAAAATGGGAAATGTGAGATAATTAATGATTAAATGATTAATTAAGGGTTAGATGATTTTTTTTTCAGGGACATGGGAAATTAGCACATTAGCACTCAAGTCTGCATATTCTCAGACCTGGGATTAGGTTAGGTAGATTTCGTGCTTCCACTGATGTGTCTTAAATGATGGTCCCACGGACAGGCTGTATCATAGTGTAAAGTGTTTGCTCAAAATCCAGATTCCTGGGCACCATCCTGACCTGTGAAATCAGAATCTCTGGAGGGAGACCCAAGCACCCACAGTTTAACCAGCACTCACCCCTCCATCCCACCAGATGAAGTCCTGCTGTAGGGACTGCAGTCTAAGTAGACTCGGAGGTATCATTCATCTGGAATGGAGCACGGTGCCTGGTCCTCGTGGGCCCAAAGAAAAATGTGTTGACTGAACCAATGACTGATTACCAGCACATGATACCATTCAGGACTATTTAATAAAAATAATTACGTAATGAAATATAAAGGAGCCCTTGTCGTTACCCATGCCACATGAGTTCGTCATCCCACGAGACTGGACTGCAGTCAGAATGCCTTTCATGAGCATCATGTCAAGGAGAATTCAGATTATAAGCGGAGTCCTCCAAGGGGAGAGAGTCCTGACTCATCGGCCCTCTGGTCCCCTCTCCAGAATCCTGTGTCCAGATGTGAATGTAGGAACTGGCTTAACAATGCAGGTGGGCAAAAGTAGGTATATAGTTATGAGTATGCAAAACACAGAGTTTATGTTTGTATTATTATTTATTTATTATTGTATTATTTTTGATATGAACAACTATAAACCTACTTTTGCCCCACCCTGTATGTTGAAGAAGCTCACCTCTATTAAGAAGATGTGTGGGCCCTGGCCAGTTTGGCTCAGCGGTAGAGCGTCGGCCTGTGGACCAATGAATCGCAGGTTCGGTTCTGGCCAAGGGCACGTACCTCGGTTGCAGTTCGTCCCTGGCTGTGGTCGGGGTCGTGTGGGAGGCAGCCAGTCGATGTGTCCCTCTCACATCGATTTTCCCTTCTCTCTCCTTTCTCTCCCTCTGTCTCACTCCCACTCTATCTGAAGATAAATAGATAAATATCCTCGGGTGAGGATTGAAAAAAAAAGATGTGTGGAACTGAAGTCATGTCAGGGGAGCCAATGACCTGTGCTTCATCCAGCCTGGCTAGTGAGGAGTAGATCAGGGTTCCTCAACCTGGACACGATGGGTATTTCGGGCTGGATAGTTCTTAGAGGTGGGGGTGACCTGTGCCTTATAGCATGTTGACAGCATCCTGGCCTCTCCCCACAGATGATAATAGCACCCCCAACCGCCGCCATTTGCGACAACCAATTATGTCTCCAGACGTTGCCAGATGTCTGGTCAAGACACTGGAGTAGATGATCAACAAAGGGGTTTGACTTTAAGGTCACTTGGGACTGGGACTCAAATATTACCTCATGATTCACTGTCTAGGTCAGTTTTCAAGAGGCTAGTAAGATAGAGCTTCGGGCGGAAGGGTAGCCGAGGGAAGATGCCAGGTTCAACACTTGCTTTGGAAAATAGCAAGAAACTGACCCATTATGTGGCCCAGAAAGGGGCCCCAGCATTTTTATTATTATTATTATCTTTTTGTGATCTGTGCTTCCAGTTTCCCCTAAATCTTGTGAGTGCTGAGCCAGGGCTGCTGTGAAAGTGAAAGTGTCTGAGTCTGGGAGGGACTCTCCACTGGACTTCCACCTGAGAGAGCTGGGGAGGCCGCTGGGTGGCAGGGCTCCCCGGAGACCACCGCCAGGGCCTGGCAGGGAGGGAGAAACTGACGCGGCCCCTCCACGCGCCCACGTGATCCTGGCGGGGGCTGGAAGGAAGGGAAATGCAGAGCCCACAGACTTGACTTGAGGCGGCACCAAGAGCACACATTTCTTCTTTTCATCCTTTATCTTCCATTTTAGTCCAACAACGAAAATCGTGACAGCCTTCCACTGCTTTCCCACACGGTTACCCAAATCTCTTACTCTTTCACATCTTTGTCTTTCAAACTCATTGTAGGCCCTGGAGGGCGGGTCGCAGGACACCGCACCGTTTCTTGCACTGTCCAGGGGTCTGACATCCAGCGCTTTGCACGTAGGCGCTCTGTTGAGAGGGTATCGACCATCCAGGGAAAGGCCCCTCTGCCCTGTGATCTGGGAGTGTTTCCTTGGAAGGTTGCTGGGTGAATTTGAGGACCACCCACACTGTAGCCAGTCACAGGCACATCTTTTTTTTTTTTCTTTCTTAGTTCCCCTAAGCCAAAGTAGGGCAGAACAGGCCTTAGAGAACATGTGACTCTGAGATACGTAATGAATATGACTAAGGAGGGTGGTTGTTTCAACTCTCTTCCCTCTGAAATTTAACGTTGAAAAATTATTCAGTAACAACAACAAAAATCATTATTCTAGTCTCCCAGATAGTAAAGTGAATAATGACAGTACTGGAGGGATTTTTTTTCCACTTTATTTTTACCATCTGATAAATCATGACCTGTCTGATATGGGGTCTAGTTCTGTCCCGTAGAAAATCAGAGTAAAGGGGCCCTGGCCGGTTTGGCTCAGTGGTTAGAGCATCAGCTCGAAGAACAATGAGTCTCAGGTTTGAGTTCGGTTAAGGGCATGTACCTCGGTTGTGGTTCAACCTTGGCCCTGGTCAGGGTTGTGCAGGAGGCAGCCAGTCGATGTGTTTCTCTCACATCGATGTTTCTCTCTCTCTCCTTCTCTCTCCCTTCCTCCCAGTCTATCTGAAGATAATAGAAAAATATCCTCGGGTGAGAATTAAAAAAAAAAGAAAACCAGAGTAAAGGAAATGAAAACATTCATACCTAAACCCTTTGTAACTAGACCAATTTATAAAATCATAAAGCTTTATGCAATGTAGGTTATTATTCTCATTGAAAGAAGTCATATTTGAAAGTGTGCTTTTAGATAGATAGATGCATTAATACAGTAGATACATAGATACGCAGAGATAGAATTAAATATATAAAACAGTCCTATGAATCAATAAAAATGATTCAAAATAGCAAGCAACACGGATGGACATTTTGCAGAACAACGAACACGGAAGCATTCCCCGCAGCCCGTGGCAAGCTGGCCTCTGTTCGGCTTTTAGCTTTGTGAAATGTACATCATGCTAACCTGGCCTGGCCTGGATCCGGGGCCAAATCTAATCTGTTTGCTGCAGCTGAAGCCTTTCACCCCCCGAGCTCCCTTACCTGATGGGTAAAGGTCCCCACACACGCAAGCAGAGTCAAGGACAAGAACCTGCTCCCCTCCGACAGTGAACAGTGCCACAGTGGGGAACTCCGCTCATGGCCCAAACCCGTCTTACTGCTGTTCAAGTAAAAATGTCTGTCCCTCTGTTGTCATTGACTTATCTTCAGGCATAAATTCAATTCTTTCCAAAAGGCACATGCCTCTTACTGCCCGGGTCCAGGGCCTCCTGGCCCCTGGGGGCGCAGGGACTGTTGTCCTAAACCTCAGGAGAGAGAGAGCCAACTTGAGTGATGACAGGAAGTCAAAACCCGTTTTCTGACCACTGTTTTCAGACTGTGCGCTTTGTGTTAGATTGGTTGCCGAGTGCACTTGGACTGGCAGAGATGAGCTCAGGGCTCTCGGTGTGTGTATCTCCGATAACGGGCCCAGCGTGAGATGCCGCACGGTCCTGGCCTGGTGTACATAGCTGTAGGCACTTTCCAGACGTGGTCGTCTGCCGTCTCTGGTCTGCCTTCTCTAAAACATGGGAGAGCTATGGAGACACCTCTGTTCCCTACAGGGGGGGGGGGCATGGTCCTTTGAACAACAATGCCCACGATGGGGGTGTTGAAAGATCCTAAGACCACCTGAGAAGAGTTAGTTGGTGATGATGGTTCCTTCACATACCAGGCTGCTTAAAACACTGTGTCACCTCTGATGGGCAGCACCGTGGTTGGCTAATGGGATACAAGAGAAGGGAGTGTGTGAAGAGCTGAAGTGAAACCCAGCTGTGGCCACAGCGAAGGAGACCCAAGGCCACGGTGGAGAGCCAGGAAAATACCATGGGAGATCCACGGGGAGCCCGGGTCAATCGGAGTGATTCCATCCAGGGAGACTCCCCAGACGGGAACTGAGATATGGAAGTTACAAAGAGAGAAAATAATTTACATTTTTTATCTTATGCTTTACTCATCACCATTTTTCTCCTGTAAGCCTTTTTTTCCCTTTAAACGCCTTTAAAAAAAATTATTTTCTTTTTATTGATTTTTAGAGAGAGAGGAAGGGAGGGGAAATAGAGATAGAAACATCGATGAGAGAGAACATTGATTGGTCGCCTCCTGCATGCCCCCCACTGGGGATCGGGCCCACAACCTGGGCATGTGCCCTGACGGGGAATCAAACTGGCGACCTCTTGATGCATGGGTCAATGCTCAACCACTGAGCCACACTGGCCGGGCCTTTTAAACACCTTTTAAAAAAACAAAAATCACCTTACAAACAAAAAGTTATACCCATAGGCCTGGCAAACAAATATAAAGGCATTTCTGCTCTCTGTTTCTGCAGGGTTCAGGGCCTGGTGGGGCACAGACAGGGGACATCTATAGGACAGCTAGACAAGCGCTGGGCTGAGAACAGCTGCGGGGCCACAGCAGGGAGCCCGTGCATAGGAGCTGCTCCTGCCACTATTCTTCCCTTCACTGCCTTTGTTTCTTTAAGATACAGACCTGTGTGTGCTTCAGTGAGTCCAGGACTTGCCATTTTTCTCACACTGGGTTTCCTGTACACAGTCTCCGTTTCTCCAAAGAAAAGCCGTAATTTTGCATGGCTCCTCCTTGTGAAGGGATTAAACGGAAAGTCCCTAGGACATGGCCTTGCTCCCTGCCCACCTGTCTCTTCCCGCTTCCTCAGGCACTCACACAGTCACCCTGCAGACCAGGTCAGGTCTTACCTCCTCCGGTGCCCTGCGCTTTCTCATCTGCCTGGAGCCCTCTCTCCTCGGGGGTCCCCTACCACCACCCAGTTCCCACCGATGCTTTAGTCACGAGTGTGGACATCCTGTCCTCTGGGAGTCCCTAAGCTGCACATCACTGGAAGGAGAGCACAGTAATCTTTGAACAGAGAGGCTCACAGCTCTGGAGACTGGACTTCCTTTGAGGTGAGCTCAATGAAGCTCCTGCACTTTCGTGATATGAGTCAACGCCACCAATGATGGCTTGGGTGTGAACAAAGAAATTTGTCCTCAACCATGAATATCTAACACCAGTGCTCTAGGCACTCCCTGGAGAGAATAAACTCGAATCACCTGTAAAGAACAGCACTGACAAAAGATCGTCTAAGGGACGAGTTGCCTATTGACTCTCCTGGATAGGAGTTTGGGAGGGGAGGAGGGTATTGGTACAGGAAAGAGTACTCGGGCTTCTGCTAATTTGCAGTGAACCCCAGGGCAAGTTATTTAATTTAATTATTAAATATGCCCTGGCTGGTTTGGCTCAGTGGTTAGAGTGTCGGCCCACGGACCAGAGAGACCCGGGTTTGGTTCCCGCTAAGGGCGCGTACCTCGGTTGCAGTTTGTCCTGGGCCCCGATTGGGGTCGTGTGGGTGGCAACCACTCGATGTGTCTCTCTCACATCGATGTTTCTCTCTCTCTCTTCCTCCCTCTCTCCTCCTACTCTATCTGAAGATAAATGCAAAAATGTCCTCAGGTGAGGATTAAAAAAATAATAATAATTATTAAATAGGGTTCATAATACCCATGTTGAGAGAAAGAAAGTATTTCATGCCCATAACACACGTTAGGTGTTCAGCAAACACGTTTCCTTTCTCATAGATAATCTTATTTCCAACCTCAGATCAAACTACATTACCTGACACCCTCACAGTCTGGGTTCATCGAGTTATGCTTTAATGTTGCACCCTCATTTTTAATTGTTACTGCAAGTAGTGATTTCATGAAATTTGTTTCTGGGTGTGTTGTAAAAACGAGAACAAGGAATTGGCAATGCCAGCGACTCTCCTGTGTGTGACTCTGTGAGAAAATTTGTTGAGAATTCAGTGCTCAGAAATACTATGTCTCCTTAGAGGGACTGGCACGCTTCCTTTTTGATAAGACAGTTGTGCAACTTATCGTGTTTTTCATTTTGTCTTGGTTGCCAGGAAGTTCAGAGTTAAATGGAAGCTCAGAGCTAAATTGATGATCAATCACAACATACTTTCCTCTGTCTTTGACATAAATTTATGTCTTGATTGCAGATAGGTTTTCAACTTAAATATGAAAACCCCATTAAATTTTTTCTTCCAAGAAGAGTGTGTAAGTATATGCATTATATCAGTACCCACAACTCCTCAGACATCCTGTGGGTAGATTTCATACTTATAAGTAGCAACTAGACATTATAATTTTTAGTTCACAAATAAAAACACAGTTCTACGAGCATTCATATTCTTTCCCTGGAGCTGCATAAAATGATGGTATCTTTAGTATATTGAGGCTGATCATTTCTTTCTTTCATTCTTTCATTCATTCATTCATTCATTCATTCATTCATTCATTCATTCATTCACTCATTCATTCATAGAACATCTATTTGCTTACCGCTATCTGATAGGTCCATTTCAAGGTGCATTCTCCATATTGCATTTCTCGTGCTGACAGCACTCCCTCACCCACACCTCCATCTTTCTTTAAAAAAAGTGTTTTTCAACTTTGGTGCCACCACACATTCTCCGTGAGCTGCAAGATGTCCATCACCAGGACTGTGACTGACTCAGGTGACAATTGCTTCACTTCCTTGTTTCCTCCCTGTGCTACCCCCACCCCCAAAGGTGCACACAGATCTTAGTTCCAGATGGGGCTGGCGATTACTGCTGGACCCGGCCCATGGCTTCTGAGCCATCTGTGTGCTTCCTTGCAGGTCTGGGAGTTTCAGAGTGAAAGAGGAAGTACTACAGTATAAAGATTTTGAGAGTGATGTAGAATATTTTTTCAATATATTTTTTTAATAGGTTTTTATTGATTTTTTAGAGAGAGAGGAAGGGAGAGATAGAAACATTGATGTGAGAGAGATACATCAATTGGCTGCCTCCTGCAGGCTCCTCACTGGGGATCGAGCCCACAACCCGGGCATGTGCCCTGGCTGGGAATTGAACCGGTTCCTCTCAGTCCATGGGACTATGCTCAGTCCACTGAGCCACACTGGCCGGTTAATATTTTATCCAATATTTTAAAATAATTGTATAAATTTAACAAAAAGAAATCTCTGACAAAGTCTGAACTAACTACAATAAAATGAGCCTGTTATACATAGTGTGGTAATTGGAAAGCTAGCTTTGGAGTCAGTTGCCTGAATCTGAATCCCACCATCACTAATTACTAGCTATGTGACCTTCATCTTTAGTTTCTTCATCTGTAAAATGGGCACATAGTGCTAACCCATATGGTTATTGTGTGGACTAAAGGAGATGATCTTTATCAAACCCTTCACATAATAGCACCATGGGTATGTGCCTCATAAACAGTTGTCATTGTATCACCACTGTGGGCATTGCTACAATGCAGGCATGACATCCACTCCTTCACCAAGTCCTTGGTGACAGCCCCAGCCAACAGCACTAGGGTTTGGCTTGTCTTAGTCCAGTTTAGTTCTTTCTTTCCTTTAGAGAAATAGTGTTTACAGCATCTGCGGATCCACTTTCCTGGCCCACAACCACCCTGCTGGTCTGTGGTTGACTGGGCCTGTCTTGCTTCTACGCCTCTTACCTCTGGTGTTAGAGTGTGCCATCCTCAGTGCAAACAGATTTTTATCAGTTATGTTCATGCAGCTATATCCGTTTTGTTCTTTTTTCCTTTCTTCTTGATTTCCTTCCTTCCTTCCTTCCTTCCTTCCTTCCTTCCTTCCTTCCTTCCTTCCTCCCTCCCTCCCTCCCTCCCTCCCTCCCTCCCTCCCTCCTTCCTTCCTTCCTTCGCCATTTCATTCCTAAATCAGTCAAGTGCTTGAGTTGCGACTTTCCAGTGAGAGGAATGAGGCGCTTCTGGTAGGTCTCCTGCGGAATGTTGCTGTCTCTGTGCTATTGTGGCGGGAGCAGTTCCTCAACTTCCCTTACTTTAGGTAGCAAAAGAGTGACTCTGGGTCGTGCCCGCCTGGAAGACCCTCCCTCATCACTGAGTAGCCACTTCCCCCAGAGCTGCTAATGTCTCCCACTGTCCCACGTACCTCTGCCACTGGGGTGAAGTTGAGGGTTGTTTGTCTGGGCCTTACTGGGGCCAATGTTTTAGGTCTGTGATCACTCACACGTGGGTTACAGCAACAGTGAACTAGTTTGTCTGAGTTACTGTAAGAATCCTGCACGTGGCCTACCATTCATTTTCAGATCCTTATTTTTAGATATAATTGTGAGAAAACACAATGAGACTTTCATCTTCCTTGGGCCCAGTTTCTGCTGTTGCTATTCAAGAATGTACTTGTGAGTGCATTCTTCCCCTTTCACTATCCTTCTGCATTTTAGTCTGTGCCCTTGGTCATTTAGAACCCAGAAGCCCATAGCTGGCGGGTGAGAGATCTCACCACGCACACAACTCCACGTTATCATAACAATAGGTGCAGAGTACAGTTGTCACCCCAGGTCCATTCTCAGCCAAGGTCCTTTGTACTCTGTTCTGAGACCATCCCACCTTCTCTTCCTTTAGCACTGATCCCTTCTGAACCCTTCCCAGTTCTCCGGCTCAGCTAGGGTGGCCAGCTGTTGCATTTGTCTCTTACTCATGGGGTTCCTGAGATATGAGATAGTCAGTAAGAAAACCAGGAAAGTCACCCTGGCCCCCGTGCTCTATATCTGAGAAAACCAGCTATTTTGAGAAAATAATGCCATCATTGTGATAGGTGCTCTGTATATCTACTGAATTAAATTTCCAGTGAGGTCACACAGTTTACGTTTTTAAAAATGCAATTATGGGAAAACTTTTTAAAACCTTAAATTGTTGTGGGTTTTTGTTTCAATCTCCAAGCAGAAGTCCTTTCAAATTCTTTCTTTAGCCTACCCGAACCTGCCATGTTAGTTTCCTTCATCTGTGCTCATGACATTTTTTATTCTTGCTCCTACTTTCTTGGGAAGCCTTGGGAGCCACACCTATCGGTCACGTGGCTGAGTACTTCTGTTCAGAATCACACAAAAACCCCTGCCCTGTGGCATCTATCTCTGGCCCCTAGGTTTGCCATTCTACTGGATTTCTTTTCAACTCTACTGCTCCCTCCTCATCACTATGGCCACCACACCCATCTTCTCCTGGAAGCCTTCCTAAATTGCCCAAGTAGAATTAATCCTTCCTTCTTCTGTGGAATTATACCACTTTGCTCCTTTCCTTCTATTCTGGTTGACACATATTTATCAAACACCTATTATACACTGGGCACTGTCCTAGGCTCAGGATGTAGGAAGATAAAAAAGATTAAGCTCTTGACCTCAGTAGCTCACGGTCTCTTTGGAGAGGTGCTCAGAGGGAAGCGGGGCTCTCCCACTACAGAGAACCAATTCATGAGTGACGTCATTGCAACTGTGACATTTAAAAAGCCGACACAGGGTTTGTTCTGTAACTAGTTTCCTTTCCCCACTGGAGCTATAGCCCCTAAACATATACAAGGGACAAGTGTCAACTTGTTAATTCAGGTCTTATACTCTCAAAACAACAACAAAAACTTTTCCAATCCCAGATTGCTATTGTGACTAATGGCCAATAGAGGTCGCCCACAGACAATGTACAGTAGTATTTCTACAGATCAACTCGGTCTGTTTCCGTTGCTTCTCTCCAGAAAGTCCTGGGTTTAACCAGACTCTGGCCAGCACAAAGTTATCCCCATATCTCATTCTTCCGTGCCCTGAAATGCCCAGTGTTATAATGAAAATGAGCGATGGTTTAGCCATCTTTGTGTCTTTACAGGTAAAAAGTGAGTTTCCAGATAAAAAGTGTTTCTTGAATGAACACACACACACACACACACACACACACACACTCAACTTAACTAAGAAGCCAGACCTGAGTGTAGAAGGGGGTGGGGGGTGGGGATGTCCTTAAGAAAACCATCCTTGAAGTCAGAGAAGACTGAATTCTATTTCCAGCTCAGCCTTTAATTACCTCTTTGAATTTGGGCAAGTAGCTTTAATCTCTCTGTGTCTCAGTTTTCTCATCTGAAAAATGGGGGCAGTAGTCCTTCCCACATTATAGCATTGCAATAAGAATCAAACCGTGTGTGTACAAGTCACTTAGCATAGTGCCTGGCCACAAATCATTGTTTTATTATTGGTAGTATTTCTCCTTTGATGGCCTCATTTCCAATAGTACTTCCTCCAACCAGCTCAGCCACTCATACTCATAAGTCAACTATGTCATCCCTATAATTGTACCATCTCTGAAAGCTTGTTTTCAAGCTTCCCACGCCGGGACCGCCACACCCCGTGTGCCCAGCTCACCCACTCGGCAATTCTCTGATCTCAATGAGCTACTGCTCCACTGGTTCTAAGACATTCTCACTATCAGTCATCCACTGCGTCCTCTTTAGCATAGATTCCTGATTCTGGCATCGCAGAACTGCCGAACAAAGACCTTTAAATCCCCCGCCCCTCTCTCCCACGGTCATGACCATCTGGAAAACCCCCTAAGCCTCTGTAAACCAATGATCTACCTTTTCAGTGCCTGTACCTGGGCAGCTGAGCATGGCTGGGGAAAATCACATCACTGAGCTGCCTGGACTTACTCAAAATTTGTGACTAATCATGTTAGATAGACGTTCAACAGAGCCAGGCAAGCCCACTACTACGCCTACCTAGTACATTTACTTTCCTTTTCCCCAACACTTATTTTTTCTCTCCTCAAAGCCTTACCATCTCCTCCCACCATCACTCTCACTTTTATATTTCATAAAGAAAAATATGTTCAGCGGAATGAGCGCCCCTCACTTGTCTGCCACTGAATGCTCTCATCTATCCACACCTTCACCTCGAGTACTACCCTTAGCCCTGGGCAACGAGGGCCCCACACAGAGACCTGGATCTTAGAGGGTCCTGCTCCAGCTGCATGCTTCCTCACAGGGCAAGGCATCTGGCCAGGGGGGCATGCCCGTCTGCAGCCTGTGCTCTGCTTGCCTTCTGGACCACTTGGGACTATGAAGTTCCCTCTAGGCCACAGCTGTTTCCAGGGCCCACACAAATGTTTCCTGGATCCCTCCAGTGATTTTTCCCCAGATGATTGATTGCAAGGAGAACAGAGCTTGGATGTTGGGCTGATGTGTCCATGGACATGTGTGTGAAAGCCCCTCGCTATGAGAAATAGAGCTGGAGGAGGGAAGAGAAAGGGGTGTGGGCTGCAGCGTGGGGCCTCCATTTCTCTTCTTGCCACAGGGTTTCAAATGTCAGTGGTAGACCTGGTCAACTCTCATTCTGCAGTCAATCTAATTAAGCATTGGTGCACGCCACCCCACCAAGAAGGTTCCCACTGAAGTCACTAATAACCTGTACCTTGGCAAGTTCCACTATTCCACAGTGTTTGACACACTCAGCTGTTTCCTCCTTAAAATAATGTTAAGGCTTCCTTGATACCATACTCCCTGGCTTCCCCTTGCTTTGTTGGCCACTCTTTCTGAGTCCTCTTTGAAGGAGGCTCCTCCTCCACCAGACCTCTTAACTTTGAAGTGTCTCAGGCAGAACTGGCAACATCATTTGTGGGGCCTGGTGCAAAATGCAAATGTGGAGCTCTTTGTTTCAAATCTCAGGGTGGTCACAGCAGAGCATTAAGCCCAGCATGGAGAGCGTCAAAGTGTGGGGCCCAGGATGACTGCACAGACTGCATGTCTGTGAGGGTAGGGCTCCGTTCCCTTGTACTCTTCTCTTCATCCACCCTCCATCACTGGGTGATCTCATCTCTTCCCACGGTTTTAAATTCCATGTGCACTTTTATACATTAACCTCCCTCCTGGGGTCTAGACTGCTCAACATCTCTACTTGGATGTCTCATAGGCTTCTCTCGCCTAGCGTGTCCAAAACAGAATTTGGAATCATCTTTCTTCCCAGCCCCCCTCACCCAGTTTACTCAACCTTAATAAAAGACATTTGGCAAATTACTCAGGCTAAAAATCCACAGTCATCTTCATCCATCTTTTTTTTTCTCCCACCCTACATCGAGTCTGCCAGAAAAAAACTTTCAGATCCATTACTGATTAGTGTCTCCAATCTGATGATTTCCATGATCTCTGATACTGTAAACACCATCACTGCTTGCCCAGTCTATTGCAATTATTTGCTAACTAGTCTTCCTGCCTCGACTCTTGTCCTGTACCATATGTTCTCTGCACCATGGCCAGACTCGCTATCTTCTAAAACTTATGTCATGTCTTCTTTGAAACCTTCATAATGCATGGAACGAAACTCAAACCAATGGTCCCTGCCTGTGGGATCTGACCTCTGCCCCTCCCTCTCAGCCCATCTGCCACTCTTCTGTTCCTCTCTCTCTGCCCTTCGGCTACACTTACCTTCCAGTTCCTTAAACACTTGGTGTTCAAAGTTACATCAAGACCTGTTTGCTGCTGTTTCTGAAATGCCCTTCCTCAAGTCTTACCATGGTCTTTCCTCCACTCCATTCAGTTTCAGTTCAAAGGTTCTCTTTCCAAAGAGGTCGTTCCTGACCACAGTATAGTCCCCACTGCTCTAGTCTTTCTCTGTTCCATTATCTTATTTTCTTTTCTTTAGAACACTTCTTGCACCTGAATTAATATTCATTTGTTTACATGTCTATGGTCTCCATCCCCCACTAGACTGTAAGCTCCTTGAAGGCAGAGCTTTGTCTGTTTCCTTCACTTCTAGGTCATTGCACTAAAAACAGTGTCTGGCATATAGTAGGTGATTAAAAAGATCTGCTCATTTTCCTCCACCCCAGAGACTGAAGTAAGTTAAAATAAGACCAATGCATGTTTTGTTGTTGTTGTTTTACTGCCCTCATTAGTATTGAGCAATGGTTTGATCCAGAGAGGCAATTCTAACTTTCTTGTGGAAAGGGAAGTAGGCCTTTTGATTTCTGAAGCTAATTTTGAATTGTATGTGGGTGCCTGAGCATTCAGCTCTTCTGGAGAGAGGTCAAGACCTAAGTCACAGGTCTTAGATTTCTAAATAGAGTCACAAGGGTCACTTCTTGCTCCTATAATCAAAGTCTTCTTGATGACTGAAATTTATATGTGGCCAAAGAATTTCTCCCCTTTGGACTGAGGGGCCTGGGAGAGGCATGTTCACCAGCCCTGCTCCCCCTCCAAATTCTTCCCTTTAACATCTTTAGCACCCAGGAAGCTCCTAACTCAGGCACAAAGGAGCTTCACTCACGAAATACAAATACTAAAGTTCTACATCAGTGTTGTCATATGGTCGGTTAGTGTAAGTGGGTAGCTGAGATAAGGGGTGAGGAGCAACAAGAGAGAGGAAGAAAGGGGGAAAGACCAAAGGAGTCAGACAGAGGCACCAAGATGGAGGGGTCTGAAAAAAGG
This sequence comes from Tadarida brasiliensis, assembly GCA_030848825.1. Taxonomy (NCBI): domain Eukaryota; kingdom Metazoa; phylum Chordata; class Mammalia; order Chiroptera; family Molossidae; genus Tadarida; species Tadarida brasiliensis. The sequence goes on along the minus strand of CM061270.1, from coordinate 30,617,961 downwards.
AGGAGGGAAAAGTGGAGAAGCTGAAGTGAGCAGAAGAGAGAAGATCCATATGGTTGTGCAGTTTGAAAGGACAGTCTTCAAAGCCCCACAGTTGACTCATCAGCCACCCACCAGCAGCCAAACTGAGCTTATCAACCACATGTTTAAAAAGTAACTATGCTTTTAGGCAATTACTGATGACAAAACAGACTGATTGTTACTCTGGACTATGTCACTCAAACATCTTTCATTCTTTTCCCTCTTTGGAGAGACTGGAAAGCTAAAACCAAGATTTCTCAGACTCTCTTGCAGCTAGGATTCTAGAAATAGATTACATTCTGCCCATGAGATTCACTCATATGAGATGTGGAAGGTGGAAGAAAGTGTGGGCATCTTCCTGTGGCTCCTTCCTGAGTTTGCTGCTGGCATGCAAGATCGGAGTATGCAAGGCTTCTGGACAGTAGAGCTCCAGCGTCCACACTACAGCATCCTGGGCACAAGGGCAGTGCAGCATCACTGTGCAGGGGCCTTCCTTGTGGAATTTCCCCAGTGGTGGCCTCCAAGGTGGTAACTCCCTGAGGGAACCAGGTTTGTGTTTCTCTGGGAGGTTTTCCAGGGGTTTAGCACCTATGCCTTCAACTCCTCTCAATATTTCATAAGCTTATCAACCACATATAATAATAATCCATGTAATAATAATACTTCTAATAATCTTAATAAGATCATAATTCTTCTAAGGTAGTTTCTATACCCAACTCTGATTGATATATTGGCTTATGTCACCACTGTGAAGTTTGCACACGATTCTATCTTCTTCTCCACATGGAATGGACCGTTCCATAAATTCCTTCTCCAGACATGCCTTCAGAGTCTCTGGTACCACTGACACCCCAGCAGCCAGTTAGTTATTGAGCAAACTATAGCCCTCAGGGACATACTTCTGCAGTTCAAATATTCTACAAAGAATTCACCTACTAGGAGGAAAATCTGTACAATAATACTAGCTAGCACTTTTGTGTTTCCTTCAAATAGACAGAGTCATCAGTCCAGTGGCCTTCCATTTCAGGTTGTGTCTCTCCATGCACCCCCTTTATTGTCCACTCCTATCTCCTCTGTAAAGTGACCAAGATCCCCTTCTCAGGGCTGGCTGTGTGGATGTGCAACCTGTGTAGTCACACAGGGCCCCAAGATCAGAAGGTGCCCACATTTGGCTTAATGCTTTGCTGTCACCATCTTGAAAATCAATACTTTTTGAACAAGGAGAGTCACATTTTCATTTTGCTGTGGGCCTTAGAAATTATGTAGCTGACCCTGACATTCTTCCACCTTGTATCTCAGGAAGTGGGTCATTGTTGAGCCAGTCTTGACCTCAGGACGTCTTCCTACCCCAAACAGTACACCTCAGTCCTATAAATTCTATCTCCTACCTGTATCAAATCTGCCAACTTGTCTTATCTCCGTTTCAGGCCCAGGTTACACTGCAAACCTCTTCACCATTGCCCAGCCCCCAGTTTTCATGATCTTTAACTTACTCTCTGCAAGCTCCCTAGTACCCCCGTGTGCTGATTGTTTCATGGATCAGAACAATCACTCTAGGACTCAAGGGAATTATGCAAAGTAGGCATCAGCCTCGGCTCCACTCCAGAGATACTAATTTTAAGTGGCAAGGGGTGTAGTCTAGTTATTCAGATTTTGATTAAGTTCCCAAGTGACCAGCTATGCAACAGCATTGGGGCTTCGCTACTCCGAGTGCTGCCTAAACACACAGCCACCGCACAATGGCCACACCGTGTCTAGTGGGAAAGGGGACCAGGGCAGCGACTCCTGAAATGTTTAGTGTTGTATTACATTATTTTTGTGGTTTGAGTTTTGAAAATTTTCTCTTCTCTAATATTGTACATTAAAGCATCATTTATATTCCAGAGCATAGCTTTGAGTGATGTACAACAGTCAATGAGGTAAAAATGATGTTTTAGGGTGTTAATGAAACCAAAGATGAAAGTTTTTTGCTTATGATGTGTGTGTGCAGGGAGAGGGGGTGCTAATAATAGTTATTGATGTTGTTTGTCAACAGACCCATGGAAAAAGGCAAGTTACAGTCTTTCTCTCCCAGAAAGTCCAGCTGACACATTTCACCTGTTCTCAGCATGAATTGCCTATGGAGTATTCAAGGACTTGTCTTGGGAATAATATAGCAGAATCCAAAAATTGTAGATCACTTCTGATTCTTTTGATGATTTTTCACCTGTGCACAGTATTCATTCCCTCCCCAAAGGGACAAAGGATGCTCTTTCTTGTTTAGACCCCAGAGAAGGGTCAGGACTTGCTCACGCTCACTTGGTGAGTTGGGGGTGCTGGCCTACCCCAGCCAGTCTTCTCACCCCCAACTCAAGCCTCGCTGATGGTCTGCCAGCGACTCTGGATGGGTACCAGAGAAAAATGGGAAGGGGCAGGAAAAACTCAGGCGTGGAAAACAGAAATTCAATGTTAAGGTTGAGAGAGAAGGTGGGGGATACACAGCATGAATACATACAGCTTAAGAGCCATCAGGCATTTGGAACATTCTAGAGGACAATAAGGGCCTTATCATTCTCCAATTAGCATAGCTCTCATCTTCTTTCTTTTATGTCTGCCCCTGACATTTTTCCTTTCTGTTCCAAATAACTTCAGAGTGGCCTATGATGATACACATAATACCCAACTCCCACCTACATCAGGCCTACGTGCAGGGCCCTTCTCTTTGTGCCTGGATTGGCTTTAGTAAGCCCGTAATCCCCTGGAAATTGTATGAAAAATTATATGCATGCATGCAGATCCTCAAAGGGGTCTGCAATCTCACAAAGGTTAAAACCACTGCTTTATGTGTCCAAGCAGAGAAAATCCCTCAATAAGGAACTCTGTGATAATTAGCCCAGGTATAATGGGCAAATGGCTCCCATTCTCTGTCCTGCTCCTCCTGCTCAAAAAGAGTTTTCTGGGAGTTGTGTGTAGAGAGATGTGGAGGAAAAGATAAGGCCGAGTGGGAAAACATCCCAGTGGGTTCCCTAGTCCATAGTCTTTTTCTGGCCCCATCTTCCTGGCTGGGGCCAAAACGATGCTGACAACTAATTCAAACATTCCTAGAATTGCTTTTTGTTGCTGAACTGCAGGTCCCAGCCAGCCACAGGGCGGCACCTTGTTACTCGATGTGTAAACTGAAGCTGACCGTGGCCACCAGATGGCGGCACCTCAGCCAGGGCTGGGATGGTTTGGCTGATGCAACCAGACCCCTGGAGCGGCCCCTGGAAGCTGAGCAGGTCCACGAGGCCCTTCCATAGCTTCAGAATAACGAGACAGTGCGCACAGTAGATGACTGAATTGTGGACTCTGCTTGTTGTGTTGGGGCAGGGATGTACCGCACTTTATATTATCTCACTTGGCTCTTACATCATAATGGGCAGGCAGAAAATTACCTTCTGCATCCCGACAGCTCTCAGTGGGTAATACTTGGGACTGCCAGAAAAAAGCAAACGTATTAACATTCATGAAATCAGTTGTAGGCTTCTAGAAGATGGCGCACGATCATCACTTCCAGTGAACGCAGTAGGCCTCCTTGGGGCTGTTTCACCAGCTCTTGCTCTCAGTGGGCTCCCAGTCTCCAGGGGTGGCCACAGGCTTGGCCACAGTAACTTTGCCACTTCGGACAGTGTTGACTGGAGCAGGGTACACAGCTGACTCAAGCTGCATCTGCCTTGTTTTTTTGCAGTCTCAGATCCACAGAGAATGGGCATCGGGAACTGAGCACGGCAGATTGTAGGGCACAACAGGATGGCCCTTGAGCTGTGTTAAGAACTCAACACTGGTGAAACCTACCTTGATTTTTACTCATCCGAAGCCATGATATTTTTTTCAACATTTTGTTAGAGTTTTTGAAATAATGATATCCTTAAAAAATTATACACACATTTTATATATATAGTGCATGTTTGTGTGTGTCTATATTTATATCAGGGTTTCTCAACCTCAGGACTACTGCTGTTTGGGGCCAGACAATCCTTTGTTGCTGGGGGCTTCCCTGTGCACCGCAGGGTGTTTAGCGGCACCCCTGGGCTCCACCCACTCAATATCAGTAGCAGCCCTCCCACTAGTGACAACCAAACTCTCTCCGGACATTGCCAAATGTCCCCTGGGGGATAAAACCATTCCCAGGTGAGAACCACTTATCTATCTTATCTATCTATCTATCTATCTATCTATCTATCTATCTATCTATCTATCTATCTTAAACCAGTTTGATTCAGAATCTGTTTCAGCCAAAAAATTGTTCACTAAGACAGTGAGAAATCATGGAGAAATTATGTGAACTTCCCAAATAGGAACACAGCAAGTTAGCAGCAGAACCAAGACTGGATACTAGGTCTCCTGAACACTACCCAGTGGGCTTTCTACTACTTTCCACAAGAGAATTCCTTTGCAGGGTCTTTAAACCCACTAACTTGCAACATTGTGCTTTCCCGCATGCTAAAACCCAGAGCCACTGGAATGGGAGACCGTGTTTATGGAAGGAAACACCTCTGACTATATTCTTTTATTTGTCTGGGACACCAAAATGAATAATCTGGGTGAGGAGCACAGTTGGACTCTTTCCATGGGAGTGTGGGCCTGTCACTGGGGATGGCAGGCCCTGGCCTTCCCTAACACCCATGAAAGGGGCCAGCTAAATGAAGGGGCACAGCCGTCAACTCTGGGGTCCTCTTCTCTTACAACCTGGGGGATTTAGCTTGATATGTTGGTCTTCCCCACATTTCCATGTTTTTTGAGGCCACACACCTCATCCAATTCAATGTGAATTGGTAGAGGTCACTTTTTACCCCCATTCAGAACTTGCATTAGCTCTGGACACTGTTGAAGGTCAGGATGAGGTGAGAATGTCGGATGATTCTGTGTAAGAAATGTGAGCAGATGAACAAATTATTTTGAAACTGACATCTAGTAAAATTTGTTCATTTGGTCTGCAGTGAAATGAGTTTGGCAAATGCGTAGAGTCATGTGATAATCACCACAATCAAGAGGCAGAACAGTTTCATCTCTTGTTTGTCAACCTGTCTTCACCAGCGGTAACCCTGGATAACCACGCATCTGTTCTCCATCCCTATAGTTTTGCTTTTTCCAAAATGTCACATAAATAGAATCATCAGTATGTAGGCTTTGGAGTCTGATTTCTTTTACTCAGCAGAATGCATTTGAGATTTATCCATGTTATCGCATGTATGCCTTTTTTTGTCCTTTTACTGCTAAGTAGTATTCCATTGCATGGACGTAGCCATTCATCAGTTGAAAGATATTGGGGTTGATTATAATTTTTGGAAATTATGAATAAGCTGCCATAAATATGTGCTCACAAGTGTGAACATAATGTCATATTTCTCATGGGTAAATTTTGAGTAGTGGGACTGCTGGGTCATATGTTTAAATTTGTAAGAAAATGCCAAATTGTCTTCCAAAGTAGCTGTACTATTTTGTGTTCCCACTGGCTGTGTATGGCAGTTGCAGCTGCTTCTCGTCCTTACCAGTCCTTGATATTGTTAGTTTGTCTTTACATATTATTCTAATTATTCTAAAATGTTTGCAGTGATATCTCATTGTGGTTTTACTTATTGTTTTCCAAATGACTGATGATGTTTAGTGTCTTTTCACTTGGTGAAGTATCTGTTCAAATATTTTGCCCATCTTTAAAATAGTTTGTTTTCTTACTGTTGAGTTTTGAGAACTCGTTATATATCTTGGATACAATTGCCTTTGTCACAGATGTGATTTGAAAATATTTTCTCCCCATCTGTGGCTTGCTTTTCGTTCTCTTAGTGACTTTCACAGAGCAGAGGCTTTTTATTTTGCTGAAGTCCAACGTCACATTTTTCTTTTATAGACTGCACTTTTGATGTCAAGAGTTGTCTTGGATAATTCCAAGGCAGGATGGTCTGTAGATATCAAGTATGTTTCACAAATGTTAAAGACTCTTTGATCCTTTCATTCAGCTTCTGCCTGCAATGGTATGCAAACATTTTCTTTCATTTTCCTCTGTAGCACTGCCCATGTGAACACACCCACACGCTTCAGCATTACAAACACAGATTTCCTGTGTCACTGTGAACCCTCAGCCCTCCCTTCCCAGGCCTCCTCCCAAAGATCATGAAAGTCACATTTTCCAAAGTACTTTTTATCATGCAGGGGAAAGTGCTGGAAGATTGGAATCCTCTTTTGCAAAATTATGCAAGTGGGAAAGGCATTTAGAAGCCCATCTCCTCAAAAATACATTCGTGTAGCAAAACTCATGCTATAGATCAACAGAACTTAATGCTCCAGTCGATTAATTAGCTACATTTTTCTATTGGTATTTTGGAACACCTCCCCATATATTAAAGGGGCTGCTCTTACCGTTGGGTGCAGCCCCCTCCCACTTCTCTCAGGTCTGATTTGAAGTCAGCCATGTCATAGTCGGTACAATAAAAAAAAAAAAAAAAAATGCCAGGAAAGAGGAGAGAGGGGAAGGGTAGAGTTGAAGGAGAAAAAATATGATTCACCCTTGAGCACACGAAGTAAATCCTTTCTTCCATTTTTTAAATTTCACATTAAAATGTGACTAATTCTTTTCCAAATGAGCCCTGTGATAGTTTGCTCTAAGACATACCAGTTATTTTGTTGGATGAATCTCTATTTGGTGATAGATGGAATTGAGTGAAATTATCCCCTTAAAACAAAACCCAGCCCTGGCCGGTTTGGCTCAGCGGTTAGATCGTCGGCCCGCAGACCAGAGAGTCCTGGGTTCAGTTCCTGCTAAGGGCATGTACCTCGGTTGCAGTTTGTCCCCGCCCTGGTTGGGGTCTTGTGGGTGGCAGCCATTCGATGTGTCTCTCTCACATTGATGTTTCTCTCTCTCTCTTCCTCCCTCTCTCCCTCCTGCTTTATCTAAAGATAAATGCAAAAAAAAAAAAAAAATGTCCTCGGGTGAGGATAAAACAAAACAAAACACAACACAACAAAACAAAACAAAACAAAAAACAAAACCCAGCCCAAACACTGCAATTACTTTTCACCTGGAAAAGGTCTCTCACGCTATGAGAAGTGCCCGGTCAGAGATACTCGAAAATGGGAGTGACTCCCGGGTGTCTGGCTGTCAGTCACCCAGTCACCCACCCGCAGTTCCCCATCTTCCACTTCCTCTTTGTCCGTCTGTGCTTCCTGCTTCTTCAGCTGCTGCACCCAGGACACCAATGTGCAGTTCGTCCTTTGGTGACCATCGCTGAAAGCAAACGCGTGGATAAAGAAAAAAGAAAGAAGAATGACATTCTCCTAGTTCTTCCACGGGCAACAAGAGGGTTGGTTGGTGTAGGGGCTGTGAGAACCGCCCAGCAGTGGTCAACCGCAAAAAGGCACATGAGGGCCAAGTCTGTGCCCGGCCACCCAGCAAGCCCAGGTCACACGCTGCCACTCGGCTGCTCACACAGGCATGCAAGCCAAATTCTGACCGTTGTTATGAGAACTTTGGGCGACCCAAGGGAAACCCCCTACGCCGTTTTCCCCCCAGACAACTGATAGAGTTTGACAGCTGAGAAGAGGATGAGGATGTCAGTGGCAGAATCACAGAGGAAGTTCATTCCGCGAAGCCTCATCAGGGACCGCCTGCCACGAACAGAAACACCGGCCAACGGCATAGTGTTACGACAAAGTACATTCTCAGTACTTTCTCCCAAGTCGGTAGTTCGAAGCAAGGCGTTGACCTTGATTTTTTTTTTCTCTATTTATGTTTCATAAATTTTAGAATGATTTCTTTGTCAAACCGTGAACATTTTTAACAGCATTGCAAAATATCACGGCGCTGGAACTTTGCACACATTCCACAGCCCTCACTGATATAACGTAGCAGAAATGTCAGAAATTTTTTGGTGGGTCATGTTTTGTTTCTTTGAGGTGTCTCACCTGCACATAATTTTCCCTGGCACTGCTGAAACACCAACAGTTGGCCCCATTCCTCAGAACTTAGGCTCCTTCTAATTTTCAGTCGTTGAATTTTCAGGAATAGCGAGTCTTCTCTCAATTCCCTCCTCCTGGTTAGAGATACAGATTCTTTATCTTCTATTCTTGACCATTCATTTTTGAATATAAATCAGTGTTGAACTTTATCAAATGTAAGTTCACAATCTTTTGAAAACATATGGCTTTTTAGTTCTTTTACTTATTGATGTAATACATCATTTAATAGTTTTCCTAATACTGAAGTGTCCTTGCATTCCTGGAGTGTTCTAGACACCTGGGATACATGAGTGACAAAACAGGGGCAAGTCTCACTTGTGTAGTGTACGCTCTATTTAATACGGTCTTTATAAAATGACTTCGGAATTATTCCTTACTTTTCTATGCAGACTGTTCAGCTCCTCACTGCTTCCATTATGGCTTTCTTCTGTGTGTGTGACAGCTAAATATATATAGTTCTTGATCTTTCTTATTACTGAGGCACAATTTATGTGCCATGCTTTATTTTATTGTTTGTGTACAATTCAATAACTTTTAATAAATTTACAGCACTACACAGCAATCAGTACAATGCAGTTCTTTTTTTTTTTTTAATTTTTTTTTCTTTATTGATTTTAGAGAGAGAGAGGAAGGGAGAGGTAAGGACAGAAACATTTGGCCCACAACCTGGGCATGTGCCCTGACCAGGAATCGAATGGGTGCCCTTTTGGGGCATGGGTCGACGCTCAACCACTGAGCCACACCGGCCGGGCTACAGTGCAGTTCTGAAACACTTTTCTCACCCCACCAAGTTCCCACCTGCCCACTTCCATTCACTCCTTGCTCTCACCCTCAGACCCAGGCAACCACTGGTCTGCTTTCTGTCTCTAAAGGATTGCCATTTCTGGGCACTTTTTATACATGGACTCACAATACACTGTCTTTTTTAAAAACATATTTTTTAATTGATATTTCAGAGAGAGAGGAAGGGAAAGGGAGAGAAACATTGATGTGAGAGAGAAACATCAATCAGCTACCTCCGGCACACCCACTACTGAGGATCAACCCTGCAACCCGGAATTGAACTGGGACCTCTCAGTCCATGGGGTGACACTCAATCCACTGAGCCACACCGACCAGGCAATACGCTGTCTTTTGCATTCAGCTTCTTTCTCTTAGCATAATGTTTTTGAGGTTCATCATGTAGCATGTATCAGTACTTCATTCTTTTTTAGGGGTAGTGTTGCATGGCGTGGCCATCCTGCCTGGTGTTACCCATCCACCAGTCGATGGAGTTAAGACTGTTTCCAGTTCAGCCACTATGAATAGCACTGCTGGGGACATCTTCATGGAAGTTTTACGGACATGCATTTCACTTGTCACGCATAGATTCCTAGACGCAGAATTGCTGGGTGGTACAGTCAGCTTATGTGTAACATTTTAAGAAGCATCCAGTTTAGGGAGAGTAACTCTCCCTCTCTTCAGGGAGCTTCTTCTTGTCTTTTTCCTTTTTTTTTTTTTCTTTTTGAAGAAAAGAATAAATTGGTCACATAGACTGTTGAGCTGTCAGTCCCTGAGTAATAGTTACAGTGGCTTTTGTCTTTCTACCTTCCAGCCTGTGTTATTCCTGGGACTGCCAGGGGATTCTTTGCCTTACTATTAAAATTCACAAACACTCTAACCAGGAACTTATCAAACCATCTTGTTTGATTAAAATCACCCGGAGTATGTCTTTCTTAATTAATTAAATGTATGTACCTCTAGAGGCGTGTGTTCTTGGTGTAGAACTAGAGTCCTACGTGAGTTGGAAAATTAAGTTTGACATGTCACACCTAAGATAGTTGGCTGAAAGATGTTTTATAGGTCAAGCAAAAAATGTAGAGTTGAAAATGCCTTCAAGATTATTTATGTCCATCCGTTCATTTACAAATGAGGAAATGAAGGCTCGGGAAGGCCAAGAGAATTCCACAGCTGGCTTGTGTCTGAGCTGGAACTTGAATCTGGGTCTCCTGATGCCCAATCAGATACACCTTTCACTGCACCGTACTGCCTGCCCCCCCACCACAGGGCCAGGGGAGCTCTCGTCGAGTGCCGACGCTTGTGTTAAAGTGGTAGACTGTGGACTAACAGTCCTCTGGCTTTTGTCCTTGCAAACACGGGTAATCAGTCACTCCATTCTTCCAGTAAGCCTGTACTGGGCCCCAGACGTCCCAGACATTATTCTCAGGCCAAAGGAATTGTCATGTGAAACAAAGCCTCTTTGCCTTCCTTGCAACTGTTGTTTTTCAAGGTGGGCTGTCCCCTCCTCCTTTCCCTGCCCTGAGGAATTACACACACACACGCACACACACACACGCACACACACACATGCACGCACACCATCAACACTACTGTTTGAATAAAAGTTGACTTTACAGGAAATACTATCCATAACTGGAAACATCAGGAGTCCCTCGGTTCTTCCCCTTCATTAACTGATAAAATGACAGTGCCGGGGAAATGGAGGGGCAGGGTCTGTCCCAGAGGGCATGTGTACGTGTGGTATGGCATCTGCATAGTATCAGCGCTGTGCTTGGAGGAATCACTAGCAGGTCTGGAAATGCAGGCCTGGGAAAACGAGCAAGTTGAAGTTCAGGGCGACAGCTGACGTGTGAAAAAAAAAAAAAAAGCCTGATAGAATTTTGAGAAAGAGCGTTTTTGTTATACACGTATTTCAAACCACAACACAGAGAATAAGTATAATGAACCCCCATGTGTATCTATTACTGAAATCTAACAATTATCCAGGTTTTGTCACATTTGCTTTATCTATCCCTTTCTTTCCCTTTTTTATCCTTTGCTGAGGTATTTTAAAGCAAATTCCAGACACTATCTACTTTTATTCCTCAGTATGCATCTTTAAAATAAGAGCATTTTATCTTTTTGACTGTCATTGGTGGAGAGAGCTCCACCTCTCCACCGGTTGCTAGTGGGAGTAGACTTCTTGCGATATCCCAGGAAAAGGAATTTTCTGAGGTTCGTACAGAGGATGAGATATTGTAGGAAGTTTTATTTCTGTGGAATCAAACCCTTGAATTTCCAAGGCCCCATGTCCTTCAGTGCTACCATAGAAGAAGTCCCACTTTGCTCTGAGCAGAGCCAGAATCAAAGTCAGTGTCCAGAGTCTCTGCTCCGTGTCAGGGCAGAGTCCAGTCCAGCGTCAGGCTGGCTTCGACCGTGTTTCCTGCTGCAGTCATCAGGCCATTGTGTGTGGGCTCTGCATGGCCACATGGCTTAGCGGAAACACGGGTGAATGCAAGGAAGCAGGAGCAAAATCAAAGGAACCAGAGAGCCAAGAGCCCAAAGTCACAAGAGAGCTCCTTTGTTTGCGGGATTATGTAGTCCCAGATTTTCACAGGCTTGTAGTGGCCCTGCCTACTCTAGCCAATCCATGGTTCCCCAGGCTTGATGACAGGCAAGTACCTTCCCTGTGTCATCCCGACTCACTGCACATGTGCCCATCTTCCCCTTTGTCCCGTCCCTTTCCCCAGTAACCTGCAGGGAACGGGCCGGTGGTTCCCTGGGGAGTGTGAAATTGCAGCTTCCTGGTGAAGCTGCCCAAATGACATGCTTATAACGTCTGACCTCCATTTGCTCCTTTCCTGTTATTGATAACTAGCGAATTACAATGGTATCATAACCACATTGCCTGATCACACTTAATAAAAAACTAATAACTTATTGGTATCATCTATCCTCTCTCCACAATCCAATTGTCTCAATATTTAATAGAATCTTTTTATTAGATTGTAGAATAAGAGAATCATCTTATGACTTGCACGCCAGGCCCATCCCACTGCAAGAATTGCTCTTGGTTCACAGTCTTAATAGAACTACAAGGTTAACAATCACTATTTCTGAAAACCAGTGAGGGCCCCAGGAGTGACATCTGTAGGATGGACAATGGCTTATAGCCTCGTCAAGGCCAAGTGCTTGATCATCAGTGCCCGGCCTTGAGCACGGCCCTGGCTGGATTGCTGCTGTGAAATCCTGGGGCCACAGACTTCATTTGGGTTTATAAAGCACAAATACTTTAAGTATTCTAATGCACTATTTTTTTTATAAATGTTAGAGACTAAGCAAAACCTCTGACCTAGAACAAATGACCAGCTTTGACCATGGAAGGATCAATACTTCTAATGGCCTCTTGCTTTAGCTCACCATGTCACTGCAGGGCACAGCGCCCCACAGTCCTGAGTGATGCCAGGTCCTTTCTTACATGGATGTCTGGGAAGGCAGCTAGCTTGACACACAGTTAAACAGCCACATCGGCTACCCCAATTGCCAAATCTCCACTTCACCTTGTGCTGAGGAATAGGCAGCCCTAGGGCAGAGTTTAGGAGGAAACAGTCACAATTCTGTAAGCTTCTTGTTATTATGCTTGGCTTCCTGTTATGCAAAGATAGGCAGAGGGGGCCCATGAAGTGTTGCAACTGGTAGAGACACACACCCACAAGAAGCAACTGCACTGGAAAGTCCTAAGAAACACACCGTGCACCAAACCGTGCACACCACAGGGGTGGTCCTGGAAGGCACCTTAGGTCGGGCGAATTTGCCAGAGTGCAGAAGACCTTGCAAACCTATGAAGAAACATGAAGCCAATTCTCCTTCTCTCTCTCCTTTCCTTCCTGTCTCCACCCCCACCTTCTTTCTCCCTCTCTCTCTCTCCCCCACTTCATATTGCTACTGAGACCACATTTTTGCCTCTTCCTGCAAAAGACATACCTATGTCTGCTAAGTCCCTTTCCAAAGCAGAATTTGCTCTTTGTGGTTGAAATGCTGGCTTGTCAAACATTGCAGGGCGTTTCTACAAGCTATAGAACATGGGAAAATTAAACCTGCTTAGTTTTTGCAAATGGAAGCAGGCAGCCAGGGAACGACTTTGAGATGTTTTTAAATGGGGTTATATACGTTTGTCTGCCCCGTGAGAGTCCTGGGAAAGCCTGTGATTGAATGGCAGGTGCACAGAGCAAACCCCTCTGCCGTCTTCAGTCACTGCTTGTTGCCTTTGGCAGGAGGCAAAGTTTTCCCTACCAAAGTTAAAAATGAAACTTAGAATTAAAAAAAACAAAAAAAACCAAAACCATAGCCCGGCCCGTGTGGCTCACTGGTTGAGCGTCGACCCATGCACCAAGAGGTCACTGGTTCGATTCCCGGTCAGAACACATGCCCAGGTTGTGGGCCAAATCCCCAGTGGGGGGCATGCAGGAGGCGGCCAATCGATGTTCTCTCTCATCGATGTTTCTATCTCTCTCCCCTCTTCCTTCCTCTCTCTCTAAAATCAATAAAGAAAAAAAATTAAAAAAAAAAAAAAAGAAAAACATATCCAGGAGAGTAATCACAGGATACATTTATCCTAAAGTCTAAATGCCAGGTTTTGAAAGTGGAAAGGCATTAAAAGTTCTCCACCCTCCTGAATGGTGGATAATTTTACATGGAGGGCAGTTCGCCTTGGAGAGGGGAAAAAAGGGATAACCAAAGCAAGTCTGGAGGTTTTGAAGTTAAAAGACCTAATTTTTTCCTGTGCAGGACATCTTTCCAGTGTGATATGATACTTGGACAGACTGAGCGTCTGCATGTGTGTGGTGTGGGGGATGGTGCATGTGGGGATTGTGTGTGTGTGTGTGTGTGTGTGTGTGTGTGTGTGTCTGCGTGCGTGTGCACAGGGTGTAGGAATCCCTGTTTATCAGAGGCAGTAATGTCAGGGCTGCTGTTTCACACGTCCCCCAGCAGCTCCCTTCTCAGCTGGGGTGGGGCGCAGGCTGTGAGCTGTGAGCCAGCTGTGACCTGGGCGCTGGGCCCACCTCAGGTTAGTCCTGGGTCCCTCCTCCAATGCCTCGGCAACACTGGGCTTTGGTCAAAATCCTTAGGTCTCTTCAAATGAGCTTGGGCACAGAGCTGGTAAGACATGGCAGGACCACCTACTACGTCCATTTTCCTGCTGGGATGTCAGCACAGCCCCAGCGACAGGCTTGAGGGTTCAGAACCATTGCATTTGTACTATTTTTTCTCAAGGCCTGCAGAGCCTTGCAGAGCATACGTTGGACAGAAAAAAAAACACAAAGTTGTTTACTCATAACATTAAGGCAAAGTGGGTGGAGGCTGAGGCAGGTGTCTCAGGTGGTGGGTTAGGAAGGGTGGCTTTGTTCCCTTCCCAGAGGAAGAGGGGTGCAGTCTCTCCTTCACCTCACTCCTACTGCCCGACCTTGTGAATTGTTACACATTGGTTCTCATTGTAGATGCCTCTCTTCACCGCTAGAATACATGCGTCTCTGGGGACGGTGTGGCCTAGGTATGGACACGGGGCTTTGAAACCAGAGTTCCAGCTGTGTCACTGGGGCAGAGCGTCTCCCTCTCTGAGCTTCGGTCCCTCGTCGGTGCATGGGGATGGCAATGCGGGGCTCACCATAGAGCGTTAGGGTGAGCATCGAATGAAACTAGGCTTATAGTGTTTGCATTGTTGCTGACACATGGTAAATACTTAATAGATATATCACTATTGATGTGGGTTATTATCACACCGGGAATTGTATCTTCTCCTGGCCACTCTGTCTGAGCGGGCAATTGTGATCATATCTAGAAATCCCACACATAGGTAAATTGGTCAATATATGTTACAAATACAAAATGCCTGATAGTGGTGCGCATTTCATTCTACAATGTTCATTTTTGAACATTGGGTATGTTCAAATATTTATTGGGTAACTTCAATCAGCCAGATGCTCTTCTAGGAGATGTGGTCAGATTGGTGAAGAAAATCTGTAAAAAATCCCTGTCCTTGGGAATCTACTTCCTGAAGGCTGAGTTTCCAGTCTACATTCTTCCACAGTGGTACTCTTTTCTGCTATCATTTTTTAAAAAATATGTTTTTATTGGTTTTTTTAAAGAGAGAGGAAGGAAGAGAGAGATAGAAACATCGATGTGAGAGAAACATCGATCGGCCGCCTTCTGCATGCTCCCTACTGGGGATCGAGCGGGCGACCCGGGCATGTGCCCTGACCAGGAATCGAAACCAGGATCTCTCAGTCCATGGGACAACTCTCAATCCACTGAGCCACACCGGCTCTGATTTTTACCAGAAGAAAGGTCTCAACTAGATACTGACCTCTCCTTAACACTTTGTGGTTCACGATTGGTTGTGAATCCCCGTTTTATACGAGGAGAGTTTGGCATCACGAAGTGGGCTGCAGTTGAGGCAGCCACTGGCCAAGGGAGCTGTGGGTGCATTGTCGTGTGTCAGGGGGCACTGCTAATATTTGAAACCCCACAAGTCTTGAGTTCACTACTTTAGAGGGTTCCCTCTATTTTTTAAACCATGCCCTGCACTTACGAAATGCCCAATAAAATTTTCTGATTGATTAATTAAAGGGATAAGAAAGACAAGTGTCTTTGTTAAAGAGAACCCATGCTATGAATCTTTTATTTGAACATTATTTTCTCTCCATATACCGTGCGCACATGCACACACAGGCATACACGTCCCTCCTCTCTTCATCCCTTCCAGTTAACTTTTCTGAGACAGACCCGGAGGGTCCTTGGGATACTCAAATGAATAAGGCTTGGTCCTTGCGCTTAAGAACCTCTTTATAACTCCAGCACCTTGTAACCCGCAGACAGGCAATAGAAGCACAATGAGGCTTGTTTCTGAGGCCTTGGGGGCCTTCAGCCCACCTCTGTGGTCGAATACACCTTTCGGAGGGAAAGCTGGGATCAAAAACTCAAATACTTCTTTAAAAAGAAGCTCTTGCTTTGGAGGTTCCTTACATAGCCTCTTGCAGAAGATGTAAGGTTGTGTAAGTGTGCGCTGTGCAAGGGTCTTGGCAGAAAGGCGGAGTAGGGATGAGACCCAGCTGCTGCTCCTCTCATCACGCTGCTAGCCTGGTGTGTGGCTGCATCACCCACTCGAAGGCAGAGGAGACCATTTCTCCACCCCAAGGAACCGGCCCTGGACCTTCGATTGCACAGGACGGCAGCCTCTCTCCTTTCATTCCCTTCCAGGCAGCAGCCCTGCTCCATCCTCACTCTTGGGGATAATGGATTTTCTTGCTGTACTTTCTCCTTCCATACTTAGATTTAGTGCAAGCTCTCTTTAAAGTCCCAAGGGAAATAGTAACCTTTTCTGTCTTGTATTTAAGTTGCTCTCCATAGTCTCACGTTAAAAATGCTTCCCTTGATGCTAGTATCCTCTGGGCTCATCCCTTTCTTTGGTTTTAGAAGATCTATTGTGTTACTTTTCAGAGCTGAGATGTTCATGTCACTCAAATCACCTGGCTTTCCCAATGCACCTCTTTCCCCCCTAACTTCTTTCTTTTTCTTTGTTTTTGTTAATCCTCATCAGAGGATATTTTTTTCCATGGATTTTTAGAGAGAGTGGGAGGGAGAGAGAGAGAGTAACATCGATGTGAGAAAGACATATCGCTTGGCTTCCTCCTGCAGTGCTCCGACCAGGGCCAGAGATCTAACCTGCAACCCAGGTACACGCCCTTGGCTGGGAATTGAACCCGTGAACCTTTGGTGTGTAGGCTGACGCTCTAACCACTGAGCCACACCAGCCAGAGTCCGCTAACCTCTTTCTAATTCACAGGCTTTACCTGTCAAAACCAGAACTCTGGGGAAGTCTAAAGATCCCAGTCCACCCTCACATTTCATCATGGCCAGAACTGGGCTCCCTACCTGTTCATACCCACCTTGGTCTCTGACTTCCTTCCCTGCTTCCATGAACAGGCCTATGAGCTACTTAGGGGCAGGGTTGTATCTGGTTGATCTTATATTCCAGAATCTGTCATGCTTCCTGGTCCATGCCAAGTGCTTAGCTAATGTGCTTCGAACGAGTGGATAGAGAAGGCTACCTTACCTGAGTCACTCAAACCCCAAATCTCACAAAAGCCTTTGCCTCTCGTCCTCCTTGTTCAGCCAGTTGCTGAGGTCTGGTGGTCTGCCTCACAATTGCCTCTCTTGTTCTTTCCTTTTCCACGGCCACCCTCCTAACTCAGGCCTCTGGATTTGCACCTGGAATGTTGTACAACGTCCTTCCTTTTTCCTTTCCTCCCTCTCTCCCTTCTCCATCCCTTTCCTCTTTCATCTCTTCTTTCTTTTCTCTCATTTAACATAAAATCGAGTCCATACTATAATAGTGCTGATAGTAATAGCGTCCATATATAATGGCTATATTTTAAGAAGCAGACATTGGCTGGAGCCTGTCCACTTATCATTATTAATCCTTAAAGATTAGGATCATACCCCACAAGATATATCTTATTGTCACAATTTCACAGAGGAGGAAATGGACCCTCAGAGACAGAACATGACTCACCCTGTGCCTTGTTTCGCCAGCTGCCTCTTTGTCAGGAACTGTTAGGTGCTGGTGATCACGGGTGAGCAAGGCCAGTGCATCAAGGCAGGGCCCCTGTTTTCTTAGAGTGTAGTGGAGAGGGAAGACAGCAGGAAAAAGGACGGGGCGGGAAGGTAGGTGCTTTGATGGACATATGACCCCAGTTAAGAAGGAAGAGAGTCCAAGGAATAACTGAGTCTGGCTGGGCTGAGAAGGCTTCTCACGGGAGGTGTGGCCTGAAGTAAGTCTTGAAGGATGAAGGAGAGCTTTCCAAGAGGTAAAATTAGGGACAGATGGACATGGATGGGGAGAATATTTCAGCACAGGGAATAGCATATTGTCATGGGTGGCATGAGGATGGGTATGGAGGAAGCACAGGGAATGCAGTAGGAAAACCACAGAGGACCCTGAACTGCACGGTAGGGAGTCCAGCCTTCATGTTTTAGGACCAAGATGTCGGAGGATCATCAGAGACTTTTAGGCAGGAGAGGAACATGATCAGATTTGTGTTTCAGAAGGACCATGTCATAAACCATGTCATCAATGGACCAGAGGTAGGTCTGGTAGGAAGGAGACAGGTCAGAGAACTATTGTAGAAATCCAGAGAGAGGATAGATGGGCCAAAAAGCCAGACTGGGGTAGCGAAGAAGGCTGGATCAGAAAAAAAGAGTTTTTGATTGTGATGGCCGTAGCTTTTTGGTTTGGTCGGTCGGCAGGAAGAGGTCACTCATTGCACATCATAGAGACCAGCAGAGGTGAAGCAGGTTTGGATGTATTTGCTGATGCAGGGCAGGGAATGATGGGAGGTGAGGAGGGTGAAGGTGGTACGTTCAACTAGCAACATGGTGACTTTCAGATTCCCACGCGGTGACCGCAGGCAGTTGGACAGATGGGTCTGAAGCTCAGGAGAGGGTTTCTGAGGAGACGCCATATAGATCCTACCCCCTTTTCAAATGTATTTAAATGTGGTTCCTAGACTAATGCACTACTCATATCAACGTATTGAGAAAATACCTTTAGTAGTTCCTCCAGCGTTGGATGAACTATTCCCACCTCACCCACCAAGCAGAACAAAGAAATATCTCAAAAGTAGACCTTAGAAGATTGTGTGATGGATCCTTTTGGGGGGTTAGAGGTCAGAAGATGGGAAGATTAAGAAAGGAAGTGATAACACTTCCCAAGCTGACCTCTCTGTCCATACTTCTTTCTTTAATGTTCTCTTGCTCCAACTTGAGGCAAAAAAAAAAGCCCAGCTAACTTCTGCAGAAACAGCATTCCTGGGAATGTGCACGTCTTCCGTTTCTCTTCCTTCCTTTCTGGCGCCCTCACTCACCTGCACTAAAATTCAGCATGTACAGTACATAGTGGTCTATATGTTATCACGGGCTTCGCTCGCTAAGGTACACGGAATGGCTTCCTATTATCTCTTAGATCAAGGTTGAACTTCTCACTCTGCCACCTGGAGCCAGTTTTCCTCTGGACCCTCCAGCTCGCTTTCTCTACTTGATGAAATGCTGCCCAGCCTTGTGGCCTATTTTGTCCTGTGTTTAGTCATGGTGACCCTGATTCCAGGAAGTGCTGGCCGATGGGACGTTCTGTGATGATGGACATGCTCTCCGTATGTGTTGTCCACCACTCCAGCCTTGAGCCACGTGGGGCTACTGAGCACTTGAAGTGTGGCTGGTGTGACTGAGGAACTGGATTTTGTTTATTTTAATTCATTTTCATGTACATAGCTGCTCACGGCCAGTGGCTACTGTATTGGACAGCATAATGCTAGGGGCTGTTCTTTCTCTCTACTAGAGTAAGGGTGGGTTGCTGACTTCATGAGGCCCCCACTTCCCCCTTGTCCAGAGTGTTCTGTAAACACTTAACCACTGCCTTCCGACTTCCCGCCTTGCCTCCTTGGTCTGCCTGCGGCCCCTCTCCAGCCCACAGCCTGGTCCAGAAACCCTTCCCGAAGGGCTGGGAGCCTGCACTCATTGTGCAATGACAGGCTCGCAAGCGAAGCTTATCACAGTTATTATTTTCATTATGAGAAATAACTCCATAAATAGTAACAGATTTCTTTGTTTACTTTATCCGGGAACAAGTCACACCCACCAAGAGAGACTGTTCAAAGGAGCTAATAAGGAAGGTTAGTCAAAACCAAGTCAAACTCAAGGCCCAGCAGGTTTTCTTCCTTGATATTTCGGTCATCTCATGATATGCCTGGCTGATGAGCAACGCTGAGGGCTGAGGTGGGAGGTGGCCCTGACACAGGACAGAAAGTTCCCCTGCTCCTCGGAGCCCAGCTGTCATCTCCCCCGTGTTTGGGCCTCATTTCAGCAGTGGGAGGTTTGTACTGAGCCATCCACACTCTAACTTGTAACACACGACCCAGTGACCACAGTCACACCACCTACGCTGGCAATGATCACAGACACCCAGGAAACACTGGGTGGATGTATGGGTGAAAAGCATCATGTCTGGAATATAACAGATGGTTAGTCAAGGCCATATGTGGGCTGACAGGTGGCTGCCTACTTGTCACAAGGGCATCTAAGCCCCTCTTGGCCAGGTCTAAGAACATTAGATCTCCATACCTATGTCTGCCTTTGCCAGGCCATTCTGCAGTGCACAGATGCTTCTAGGGGAAGGTTTTCTGTGTGTTTGCTTTTGTTGTTGTTTTTGCCACAACAGAGCATACAACATTTCTGAGAACTAACCTTTGAATAATATCCCAGCAACTGAGTTCTTCTGCGCTGAGTTAATTCTCTTCATTCTATACCATCTTTCTGGCTCCTGCTCCCCCCATTCCCACTTCTTCAATGCTGCTGGAGACCTTTAGTTTCTCCTATCTCCTACAGTGGTTCTCATGATTTCTGTGGGTCCCATGAAGCCAGAGTCTCACAATCGCCAGGTGGCACCTGTGTGTTTTCCACTTCCCCTGGCTGGCTCCTTATGGTGACATGATCACCCAGAAACCAAGTGAAGACTCCACATTATGCCCCTGCTTGGAGGGGGACCATCCCTCCCGAGTCTAAGGTTGCTTCAGCTGCATGGTGACCAAAGTCACACTGGGCTGGGCCACATAGAGGCTGCTAAGGAGGGGAGAGCCCCCCACATCTGCCACAATGCCTAACTCTGCCAGTGTTGTGTGTGTGTGTGAACCACTTTTCACCTCTCCCTGAAACTTTCTTTCTGTCTAGGACAGATATGAGTCTTTGTAAGTTGTAGTCTCAGACTTAGAGAGACACAGAGCTGTCTACAGTTCCTTGAATTCCCTCCTCCCCAGTGTATTCCCGCGGAAACCTCCCCGTGGTTCCTTCAGATCATTTACACAGCCTCAGAGGAAGTGAGCAGCGTCATGTCTGTTCTGTGGGTTGCAGATGGAAGAGCCAGAAGATAGCCGTTAACTAAGGAGAAGATCTGAGAAAAATGTTCACTGGGGTTCCAGGATGCACAGATGTAAAGCAAACCCTTCATAGCCATGCTGCCAGGCAGTCAGCAAAATGTCAGACAACTTTTTACTACAGTTGAGTAGGTGTACTCTTGCGCTGATGTCTGTCCCACAGGAGGCTGTTGAATCAAGTATGTGTGGTCCCTTGTGTACAACATAGTATGGCCTCTCCAGTCCTTGGTGGGAGGTAAGGGGTGACTGCAAGCTGGCACCTGGGAATAAGGTATGCGACAAGAATACAGACCCCTTGCGAGGGCCAAGGGAGCCCAGGTAGGGCAGAGTCCTCATCAGACAGCAATGCAGGGTCGAAAGGCAACCCGTGTAAACAGGATGATAACCCGGGTACAACAGGAGCCAGTGGGAGGAAGAGTCTAATGCCGTATACAATTCAGGATTTGAAAGTATGCCATGAACACAAATAAAGGTCGAAAACCACAGGCCTACCATGAGATAGAAAAAAAGGGATCAAACGCAGTAGGGAACATTGTCAGTTCAATGCATTAGAGATAGAGATGAAGGAAGAGAGACAGCATGACAACGGAGCGACATTTTGAAGTGAAGAGGTGACTTCAGGGAGCTCTCAAAGCTGGTCTCCGTCTTCGCAGTAGGAAGTAAAACCACCTGTTGATAAAAATGGGTAATATCTGCCACCTTGGGCCAGAGACTGTGCCAAGTGGTTCATATATGTAAGCTTGTTTAATCTCCACCATTCCATAGAGTAGGGACTATTATTATCCTAGTTTAACCAGCGAGGAAACTGAGGCTCAGAGAAGTTGCATAGTGGACTCAGGTGAAAGGGCCAGGAAAGGAGGAGGTGGTCTCCAGCCAGGTGAGATGCAGTGTGGGGGGAGTGGAGTGGGCTTAGTTCAGTCGTGGAGGTTCTGGGAACCGGCCAAAGCTGAACAAAAGCATCATGAGATGGAGACTTCCTCCAGCAAGGACAGGAATGGAGACACTAGGGACTGGCCAGTGTGGAGCACAGTTCAAGGTTGGGGACAATGAGTTCCAGCGTGGAGCACACGGTTGGGGACAATGAGCTACAGCATGGTTTCAAGGTCACTGGTGAACTGTCTGGGAAAGAAGGAAGGTGAGGCTCAGAGGACGTGTTGAACCGGGACCACAGACAGGGTGATCCATTGCTGTAGAGGAAAGAAAAGGAGAGAGTTGTTCTGGATGGGAGTTACCATGGAAACAGGTGGGGACACCTGGCCCTTGTCCAATGACAGGCAGAGCTACTGTGTAAAAACGAAAGCCAACAGCGCGATGCATTGGGTTGAGGGGTGTGGGTTCAAATTCTGCTTCTGTGTTCTGCTGGCAGATCCATTTTCCTTTCAAACATTTGTGTGCTCATCCACAGGGGAGGGACATCCTGCCTGGACAGTGGTAGGAACACAGCTCCAGGAGGCCCTTGGTCTAGTAGAAAGGGCTGTAAACACTCCCAGTGGGCAGGGGACAGAAGGGCACTCAGTGACACTCGTCAGGAAAATTCAGGAGGTGCCAGCTTCCCGCAGGCTGCTGCGTGGACAGGGCGGGGTTCGGGGTGGGCTGGGGAAGGGCTCCATCTGACAGTGGGGCCCCTCCTCGGTGAGGAACCCGGGCAGCTTCCCGAGCCTCTGCAGCTGCGGGGGACTCACCCTGAACCCTCAGAGCAGGGCACTATTTTCTCCTCTCTCGTCAGATACTGACTCCCACGCAGGAAAAAGGAAGCACCTTTTGTCAGATGCTGCGGCCACTTCCTCTTCAGAAGTCTCCAGCCAATCTTTGCTTTGCAGAATGCGGGGGCCGACCCCAGCTGCCGGACTGCCTGTGCGCTGGGTCGCTGGCTCTCACCTCCTTCCAGGGCTCAGTCTGGCCGCCAAGGCAGCGGGCGGCTCTCTGGGTCACAGGGGACTTTCTCTGATACAGATCTGGACCCTTGAGCTGGACCTGACTGGGGCCCCAGCCCCCTCTCGGCCCCCTCGGGGGTTGCTCTCTGGCCTCTCCAGCCACCTTTTGCACACAGCTTCATGTCTCTCAGTCAGTCTGCCTGTCTGCTCCTCTCCACAGCTCGGTCACGGAGCGTGATGACCGGCGAGCAGATGGCAGCCTTCCACCCGTCATCCACCCCCAACCCACTGGAAAGGCCAATCAAGATGGGCTGGCTGAAGAAGCAGAGGTCCATCGTGAAAAACTGGCAGCTGAGGTACTTCGTGCTGAGGGCACAGCAGCTCTACTACTACAAGGACGAAGAGGACATGAAGCCACAGGTACCAGCCAGGCTTTTCGCCCCCGTTGCCAGGGCTTTCTCTCCAGGCACGCAGGAGGCGGCTGGAGCCCACCCACATCGCATAAACCACAGGGGCCTTCCCACTAGGACTAGACACACATTTATTTGAGAGGAGGCTACTCTCTGTTTTTTTTTTTTTTTTTTTTTTTTTTACCATTTTCTAGATACATAAACTGAATTGCAAAAATGACAGGGGGATCCTCCTCCAGGAAGCCCCAAGTGAACACTGGCGCTTCCTTAAATGCAGCCCTAAGTCAAGGCTGGCCATGTGGTCTGGATAGTAATGCTGAGTAGGAGGGCTCAGAGAGAGTGGATTTGGGGTCAGGAAAATTGATTTGAGGCTTTCATTTATTTGTTTGTTCAATTGATATTTATTGAGCATCTGTTATGTGCCAGACACTTTCTGGGTACTTGAAATAAACCAGTGAGTAAAAGAGATAAAGATCTCTGCCATGTAGAACTCAGAAGATGAGGGGAAAGGTGGAGAATAAAAATAATAAATAACAAAATATATGTGGTTTGTAGAAAATCACTAGTTCTATGAGGAAAAAATAGAATGAGTTAAGGGGGTATCAAGAGTTTGGGGGAGGTGTTATAATTTTTAAACGGGTGGTCAGAATGATCTTATGAAGAGAGTGACATTTGAGCAAAGACTAAGAAGGAGACACAAGTAGTCAGGCAGCTTTCTGGGGAAAGAGCACTTTAGGCAGAGGGACTAGCCCGTGCAAAGGCCCTGAGGTGGAGCATGCCTGACATGTGTGAGGAACAGCAAGGAGGTCAGTGTGGGGTCAGCAGAGCTAAGGACTGAGAGAATCAGAGGGGATAAGGTCAGAAAGGTGGTGGGAGTGGGAGTGAAAGATTGGGACACAGATTCCAAAGACATCGTGTGCCATAGTAAGGACTTGAGAGTTTACACTGAGGATGATGGGGAGAAAGGGGACAATCTTTGACTTGTGTTGTAAAAAGATGGCTCTGGATACAGCATTCAAAAATAGATTCAGGGCCGGAGGAAGGAGGCACAAGGTGAGAGGTTATGATGTTTAGAATCTCAATGGCATATGGGCTGGAGGAAAATGACCAGATTCCTGATACACTTTGAAAGCATAGCGAACAGGATTTCCTGACATAGTGAATGGGCTAGAGAGGGCTTTGATCTTATATCTTGGGCCTCGATCTTTTCTCCCTGCATCAGTGATTCCTCGTAGCCATCAAGTGCATGAGAGTGAAAGAGGTGCTTTACCAACTACCCTGGGACCCCAGGTATAGACTCTATGTCTCGGGGCAACCAGGACAACTGGTCACCCTATCTAGAGCTCATGTCTCTGGAAGTAGAAGACTGGGCTTGGCCAGAAAGAACTTATTGGGGAAGACAGACTCTAGAACCTTCTGGAGCCAGAAAAAAAAACAAAACAAAAAACAAGAAGGGTGAGGATATTGAGGGTGCATGGCAGGGCGTGTAAAGAAAGGAGACGTTCGTAAGGACAGTTCTCTTCAAAGGCAGACTTGAGGATTCGTGATGCAGCAGCAGCCTGGTTAGCAAGACCCTCCACTGTGGGCTGTGAGTGTCTGTCACTGCAGAGGTTACAGAAGGGCCAGAGACCCCACCACAGACTGAGTTCTTGCTCAGTGTCCTATGTGTGGTGACCAGACTTCCTTCACTTTATGAGCGACTCAGTTCTATCAGAACCAAGTAATTACAGGCTAAGATGGTGGTACCTGGTGCGTTGATAGCTGATGCCGAAGTCTTCCCATCAGCAGAGGGTGAGGGAGATGGCAGCCATGTGTGGGCCTTCCAGAATCAGCGGAAAGGACAGCGCAGTGAGCTTTACTGCCATGAGGTGTGGAGGGTGTGAGGTATGTTATCTTCAAGCTTTTCCTGGCTTACTATGTAATTATTTAATTTTTCTGGAGCCACCTCCCCCTTTTTTTGGTAAAATTAGACACTCATACTGGCCTGCATTTGTGACAGGATCAAATGATATGAAACATGTATAAGAAAATACCGTTTTGTAAAAGCATAAACTGATGTCAAAGGGTGAAATAAATGATCGAAGGTCCTAGCTTCTCTCCCTTACTTCTGGAGAAGGAAAACCAAAGTCCTCTCCGGATTACCTTAGCCTGGAATAATTAGATAAAACTGCTTCTAGGAAGACAAGTATGGTTTATTTTGTAGGACATTTCTTAATATAATACATCAGATCAATAGGTCGAGATCAATAAGTCAAGTGAAAAAAACCACACAATCCCTAAACCGATGGCTGAAAAAAAGCATTGGGTAAAATCAAATACTCATTTCAGACATAAAAAGGGTGTTTTTTTGTTTGTTTGTTTGTTTTAAGTTTTTAGGAATAAAATGAATTTCTTAGAAAGAATACTTTACTTTATTTGGATATATATATTTGATTACAAAAGTGATATGTGTACATGGCTGGAAATTTATAAGATGTGGAAGAGCACAAAGTAGGAAATAAAAATCCCATCAGCAAAAATAGCCACCTAAATTCTCACTTTTTCCAGTTTTTTCTCTCTATATATACATTTAGAAACTTGTTTATTCTAAGTGCAAAATTAGTATAATAATATTCTTTAGTTAAAAAATTAACAATATGTCATGAATATTATCCATTATAATTAAGTACTCTCCTACCATGTAATTCTTAATGGTGGTAAAATAATCTATTGCATGAACATTTTATAATTCATTTAACTAATTTCCTACTGGAAATTAGTTGAGAAATTGGGCTGATGTTTCTATATTGTTATCACAAACAAGAATTAAGAGGATATCTTAACCAATGTCACCCCAATAAATTTAATAAAAAATAAAATAAAAGAATATCCTGATAGACTTTTCATATACCCAAATTATTCCATTAAGATAGAAATATATTCACAATAGAGTACTTTTATTATGCTGTCATTTAACATTGTTTTGGGATTCACAAACATTGCAAATATCTAAAATGAAATGAAAGTTACAAACATGAGCTAAATTCTTTGGAAAAAGTAAAGGAATAGTTCCACACTATGCTTCACACCATTCATGATTCTGGATGGACTAAAGACTTAAATTTTAAAAATGAGTTATTAAAAATACTAGAAGAAAATGTAGATACTCATAATCTTTGGGAGGCATAATCTTTAAGCATACAACAAAGATAGCACCAGGGAAAGTAAATTTAATTGCATAAATTAAAATGTCTGTACCATAAAAACCAACTTTCTAGATGGGGAATATGCCTTTAAAAACTGCAAATCCTTTGACCCTGCCTTTCTAGTTTTAGGAATTTAACCTAAATGGATGCTTAACATTGATGTAAACAATTAAATTTACCTGTACAGGTTTTCACCACAGTGTTGTTTGTAACAGTGATGTGAAAACAATGTCCAGGGGTAGAGGCTAAATTATATTAGGGTGTGTACACACACACACACACACACACACACACACACACACACACTAGAATACATTTCAGCCATTGATGTCCTAAATTAATACTTGTTGAAATGGGAAGATATCCATAATATAGTTGTTTTGGAATAAAGCAGTTTACAACAAAGGGTGCTCTGTATACTAATCCCATTTTTGAGGGGAAAAATCATGAATCTGTATTTATGAAAAAAGGCTGAAATACACAGAAGTGTTAACTGTGGTTATCTCTGAGTATGGGAGTTACACATAATTTTAAATTTCCTTTCTTTGCTTACTTTCTAATTTTTCTATGGCAAAAATAGAAATTTATTGTAAATTTAAAAAGAACACACATACATTGATCCCTAAAAACTCAAAAAAGGAAGACACCCCCAAAATCTAAGAGCAGTCAGATGTAAAGTCCCTCAAATGTACTGATGATATGTGTGTACATTGGTGCAACCTTTCTACAAAACAATTTGGTCAGATTTCCGAAAGCCAAAAATTATCATACCCAATCATTCTGGTTTTAAGAACCCATCCTAAAGAAATAATATATGTAGTGCTATTCGTAGTGAGAATCATTGGCTTTAATGTCGAACAAAGGAGAACGATTGCATAAGTCATGGAACACTAATGATGGACTCGTGTGTGTATGTTTTGGGGAACCTCTAGGCTTGATAGAGGGCAATCTGTGCATTTTTAGCTCTGAGTTCTCAGAAAGGTCTGTCTAGTTCTCACATCGTAATTCTCTGTAACTCTATAACCTAGCTTTATATAACTCATTCCGAAAGTTTCCTCGTCAGGGAAGTTGTTTAAAACAGAATCTCAACAATTTGCCCCCAAGTCTCTGCTACAAGGATGGTTTTACATAGTCCTGGCTTAGTTGTCCCATGGTATCGTCTCCTGCTTTCTGTGAAGTTACCCAGGTGGTTGTCTATTAGTGGTGTGCTGGTAAATGTTGAGGTGGGGGAGCTGGTTTGGATGCAGCATTTGCCAATTGCTGTAGTGTAAATACTCCCACCATGGCTGATTCAGGCTGCTACCATGACATCACTGAACACAGAGTTGAGAAGAGCTGTGCAATAGCACAATGTTATATAGAACTTCTACCACACAGGTAGATGAGATGTGAATAACCACATGAACAAAAATCATGGTTAAATATAGTAAGTAATCAGGAAGTGATGAATTCTTAGTATTATTACCTTTATTTGTAATAGAAAATATTTCATTGTAAGTTTATGTAATTTAACTTTTAATAATGGCTGTGTTTAACAATTGGTTCACAGAGTTCCTGAAAATGTAACAGTATCAAGCCAATAAAAGCGAGTTCTGGCATACCACCGACACACCTCTCTCCCCAGCATCATTGCTGTAGGATCTGTGGCTTCCACCATAAACCTCTCCCACCTTCCATCTTTGTACAGAGTTTACCCCAATCAACTCGCCAAGTAGGCAAAAGTGGCCATGGGCAACTTAGGCCCTTCCTTTTCTGAAACGATACTTTCTTCCTCATCGTTGTTCCCATTCCCACCCCCACTAATGTCTTTCAAACTATTTCGTATTCTTCCTCTCCCTTGTTCAAGGCTGTCATGCTCAATATCAGGAAATGGCTTGTAATTTGTCATTTATGCCTTGGTATAATTTAGTTTAACTCTGATCATGACTTCTTCCAGCAAGTCAGTGGGACCAGTCAATAAAGCCTTACCTGTAATTCTTGGAATCCCACTGGATTTCCTATTACCTAGCTTTGCGATCTTGGATCAGCTAACTAACCTCTCAGAGCCTTACTTCCTCGTATCTGCAATGAGTAAAATAGCAGTCATCCTTCATAGAGCTCTTCTGAAGAGTGGATGTGATCATGTATTTAGGGCATTTAGCACAGAGCCTGCCATCTAGTAATTGCTCAATAAATGGTATTTATATATTTGGTATTTTATTTTTACTATTTTTGGATGAAGTGATTTGGGGTGTCAAATGATAGTTTAGAGAGGCACTTGGGAGAGGCAGGCACCTCTTTTTGTCCTTCCTATCCGGCAGTGCTCCCTTCTATCTAAAAATAACAAGGCCTTTTATTCTGGTGCCATCACTCATGCAAAGTAGCCCAGCAGCACAACCTCAGGGCCATTTTTTTTCCTGAGGCCATTGCTATTCAAAGATGATGAGGACCGTGTAGGTGGAGGTTATTTTTAAGTAATAAACTTAGAGAAATGTAAAAAAAAAAAAAATGCAGAATTCCCTTTTATAAACATATCTTTTCCTTGTTCTTCTCCTTCCCCTTCATCTCCTCCTCCTCCTCCACTATTTTTCTCCTCTTCCCTTTTCCATCTCCTTCTCCATTTCTTCTCCTTTTTCTTCACTTTCTCATTGTCTTAGACACTTTTATTTCTAGACACTCAAGAAACATTCTTTCAGGCTCCTGGGCTGATCTGAGAGCTCCTTAAGGCTCTTGCCTGCGTAGCTTCTTTGTGGCCAGTCTCCTTCACCCACACTTGCTTCTAGAATAAGGACACGCAGGTCTACACAGCTCAGAATCAGACATGCTGCTCCCAGCAGCCAGTGAGATGTGAATTATGAGTAACTGACTAGTGCGTATTCACTCTGTCCCCTCGACAGTCACCTTAGACTTTCAAAGTGTCGGTTTCCAAAGTAGAACTGACAAGTCTTGCCGTGCTCTTGATATGGAGCTTCTGTGGGGATCTGATGAGACAGGCGAGTGACGGTGCACTGTGAGTGGTAACACGTTGAACATACATGTGGTGGGAGGGACTTGTTTATCTAATAACATGTTCATGTGTAAGAGACTTTGAACTCACTTCTGAGATGAACTACTATTCTGTCACTTACCAGCTCTGGGACATTGGGCAAATTACAGAACCTTTCTGATCCCCAGTTTTCTGCCTTGTAAATGGGCATAATGATACCCTGCTTGGAGGATTGTGGAAGAACTAAATGAATAGTATATTCAAAGTGCTTAGCAAGGGGGAAGACTCCATCCCTTTGAATGGCTACCTGTGGTTCAGTCCTCAATGCCCCCCGTGCAGCCCCGCAGATAGTACGGTCCACCCAGTCTCAGCATTGCCTTCACAAAGACCTGGAGTTTGGTTTGGCCAGAAAGTTGGGTTCTTGGAAACATGGGAAGAGGCAAGTGCTAGTGAAGGAGCTGGGGCTCAGCGTCTTCTGCTGTCAGTTCCTTGTCCCTTTCTCTCCAAGAACCTAGCTTGCTGTCAGATAGCTACCACTTGATTTGACTGAGACCTGAATAGCAGAAGGGCCCCATTCATAGCTAGCTTTCCACGTTCTTCTCCATCCCATAACTATACTGTCTTCCAACTCAATGTCAGCTAATAGGTGAGAAAGTTGCTGCTCCTCCTGAAGGCCTGACTTTTCTCTTTCAGGGTTGTATGTATCTGCCAGGAAGTACGATCAAGGAGATTGCCACGAACCCGGAAGAAGCGGGGAAGTTTGTCTTTGAAGTCCTTCCAGGTAAGCGACAAAAGGTGGGACAGAGGTGTATTATATTCCCATTTTCTTCTGGATCCTAGAAGTCAAAGATATACTCAGTGAGACTTTCAACAACTAACCAACCAACCTAATAAGAATGCATACTCACAGACATTAGGCTGGGGAAAGCAGGAAGGGGGTGGGAGTGGGAAGGAGGGGGTCAATGGGGGAAAGAGGGGCACATCTGTAATACTTTCAACAATAATTAATAAAAAAAGAATGCATAGTAGTTCTGTATATAGTCGATGAACCTGTACTAGCTCATTAACTAGCAAGCGAGCTAAGAGGGTGCGCATTCGGTTCAACTCCGCGTGTTTCACGAGTGCGGACTTGGAGCGGGTGTTCCGCTGGGCACTGGGAGGACAGCGGCCTGAAAAGCGCATCACCCCTGCTCACTAACAGGAGTCCAGTCTAGAAGGTGAGCAGGACGTTAAAATGAACAGTGAAACTCTACATTGGGCCACGTGAAATTGCCATTTTGGAAGTGGAAAGTGGTCGACAGTCAGTGTTCTCCTGTGGTTCAGTGTGACCTGAGAAATGACAGCTCCGACTTACTGAGCACGTAGCACCTGTCAGGTGCTGCAATTCACCTACTGAACATGGTAGCAGCACAATGCAGGGTGCTTGTCCCAATCAAGGGGCACTTTACCTCCCTGGGATGCATTTGTGGCAAGGGCAATTTGTCTCGATTTGTGTCAAGGGGAGTTAGTTTGTATTTGTGTGACTCCATGACACCGAGGCTGTTTCTCCCTGTCTCGTGATCCTTTGCCAGCCCAGCCCCGCCAGGAACTCCAGGATGGCCACTGCACCATGCTGACACGGCAGGGCAGGCCACGCGTCCCCTGAGCACCCCTCCACTCAGCTCCCTCCTCACCCTCACCCAAGCAGCTGTGTTCATAAGAAACCTGATGGAGAAGGCAGCGTAGCAGAGAGGTTAGCCGTGCCCAGTCTGGAGCCATCCGGCCCAGGTCCAAACCTGGCCCTACCACTTACTGTTTAACTGTGATCAAATTATTCAATTTTTCCCTGCCTCTGTTTCTTAATCTGTAAAATGGGGACGCTGGTGATAGTAGTGAGGACTAAATAAAGAAATATAGCCCTGGCTGGTTTGGCTCAGCAGTTGAAGTGTTGGCCCGTGGGCCAGAGAGTCTCGGGTTCAATTCCAGTCAAGGGCACCTACCTCGGTTGCGGTTCGATCCCCGACCTGGTCGGGGTTGTGCGGGAGGCAACCAGTCCATGTCTCTCTCTCTCTCTCTCCTCCTCCCTCCTCCCTCCCACTCTATCTGAAGATAAATGGAAAAATATCTTCAGGTGAGGATTTAAAAATAAATAAATAATAAATAAATAAAAATAAAGCAATATATATGAAATACTCGGTACAGTGCCTGGTATACTGTTGGTGCCATGTAAGTGTTTGATATTTGGAGAACTAGAGGAAATTATAAAGTAGAAGCAAATCCTAAAACTGGCTATGACTATTTATAGAAAGCAAAGTTTTAAGTTCTAGAATAAGGACACACATGTCTCCTCAGCTCAGAATTAGATAGACATGCCCCTCAGGGGCCTTCTCTTGCTTTTTTATCTGAAAGTCTGTGCATCTCTCTTCCTCCTCAGAGGATGAGCTTATTTTTGCAGTCTCTCCTCTCTGGGAAAACTCACCTCTTTCCCACAGGCTTCTTCCATTCCTAGGATCCCTTCCCCAGCACAATTCATGGGATGCAGCCATCCACGGTAACACATGTCCCAAAGCCTGGATTTTCAGTCTCCGGTAGCTCTACCGGAAGCTCCAACTGCAAATCACCATGGTCTTTGCACCAAAGTCCAGCACCCTCAAGGACTGCTGTGCTAGGGTAAAATGATTTGTTCTCACATTATCACTCACACTTGCAACAGTCTCCTGGGCTGCTGGGGAAATTCTTAGACAGATCACTTTCTCTCTCTCTCTCTCTCTCTCTCTCTCTCTCTCTCTCTCTCTCTCTCTCTCTCTCTTATAAGGACAAACAACAATTGTAAAAATTATAAGGCAATAGTAAGGCAGGGAACAATTTTCCTAAAGGTGCCATCATTTTCAAGGCTTCTCCCAACTGAAAGTGAGACAACCCTTTAGGTTATAATGCAAAGAATTTTCAGTCTCTCTTTTTGTCATTCTCTTGTGCAAAATGATGCTCAGGGGCCATTGCTGGCATAAGAAATGACCTTGCTAATCAGGGTCCTCTCTGTGATCACCAGTGTTAGTTGTGCCAAGGCCACAGAGAAGACTTCTCTTGTTACATTTTTCTTTATTTGGGACAGGCAAAACTTTAGGGCAAGCTTCCCTCTCCCGACTTATCTCTAGCAGAAAAACTATCTGTTCTCCCACCCAAAGGGAGTCACCAGGGATAAGGGGGTATTTCTTCTGTTGCATATATTTGCCTTTAATTCTCATACCGCTTTATTAGATGTCATTCATTTATTCAACAAATGTATAGAGCACCTGCTATGAGCCAGGCACTATTGCAGGAACTGGGAATCCAGCAGAGAACAAAATAGCCTGCACACAGCCGACATGGGAGGAGACTGACAAAAAACCCAAATAACTGAGTAATTTGTATAGTTTTTATGATGGAATAGTACTGTAGAAAAATTTTAAGCAGAGCAAAAGAAAGTGCTGGCTGAGGTGGGGATGGCAGTGGTTGATTTGTCATTGTAAATAGAGCAGGCAGAGTAGGCATCACTGAGAAGGTGCTCCGAGGAGAGATCTGAAGGAGTGAGCCAAGAGCACATCTGGAGGAAGAGCATTCTAGGGACGGGAACAGTCAGCGCAAAGTCTCTGAGCCTATTTTGCATGTTCAGGAAACATCAAAGAGACCCATGTGGTCACCGTGGAATGGTGACAGGAAAGAAGAGTGGGAGAGTCAGTCAGGGGTGAGCACAGACTTTACAGGACCTGCAGGCAGTGGTACAAGGTTTAGTTTTTATGCTATAGGGATGGGAAGCCATTGGGAAGTTTTGAACAAAGAAGTGACATGATCTGATACCGCTTTAAAACTCTTTTAAAACTCTTTTGAGTTGATAATGAAAAGGGCCAAGGACAGAGCAGGGAGACCAGTGAGGAGGCTGTTGCAATTATCCAAGTGAGAGATGGAAACAGTGAAGGGGTGAGAAATAATCATTTTCTGGATACATGTTGAAGGTAGAAGGGACTTGCTGACAGATGGGATGTGGGAAAGAAGTGAAAGTTGACTGCAAGGTTTTTACCTAAACAATGAGAAGGATGCACTTGCTGAAATTTGTGCATCTAGCAAGTTTTGGGGGGAAGATCAGGGCTTTAGTTTGGGACATATTAAATAATTACCTAGATATTAATGATAAGGAAACCTATATTCAGGATAATTAGCTACTGCGGTGAGAGAAGTAAGGATGGGATGTTAAAGGGTTTAGAACAGGGACTCCCCACTTAATTTGGAGTGGGAAGAGACAATATTAAGGAAAGGTCCCTCCCTGTCCGGTTTGGCTCAGCGGTTAGGGCATCGGCCCACAAACCAGTCTCAGGTTCAATTCTGGTCAAGGGCACGTACCGTGGTTGCAGTTCAGTCCCCGGCCCTGGTCGGGGTTGTGTGGGAGGCAACCAGTCGATGTATCTCTCTCACATTGATGTTTCTCTCTCTCTCTCCCTCCCTCCTACTCTATCTGAAGATAGGTGGAGAAGAATGTTCTCTGGTGAGGATTTAAAAAAAGGTCCCTAGAGAAGATGATATTTGAGCTAGGTTTTTAAAAATGGATAGGAGTTCTTAGGCAGGGGAAGAAAAGAAGGGAGGTCCCTTTCTGACAAGGAAAACAGCCCAATATGTAACACGTTGAACAAATTGCTTAGGTCAGAGAAAGTATGTCCCTGAGGGCAGAGTTGCTATTCATGGACTTTGTGTTAATGTTAGGCAATTTCCCCCAAAGAGAGCCCATCCTAGCACCTCAATGTGCCCAGATATTTTTTTATAGGTCAATGGAAGATTTTCAAATTCCCCTTGGTTCTTTCTTGAACCTGCGTTAGTATCACTGTGCCTCACTGCCTTTGCCCTGTGGAATGGCTCAGTTTGGAATCTATCTTATCATTGGCTTATCAGATCTTCTGACCAGAAGGGTGAGTCCATGGAAGTCTTGGCCGCTCAGAAACATCTTGAGAGCTGGGTGTTTCTCAATGAGGTTGCCATGATCAAACTAAAGGGTCTCTCAGGAACCAGGGTAAACTGAAAAGGCATGTTCTTAACAACAGAGTAGATTGGAGTGTAGGCATGGTTGGGAAGGATGCCAGATAAATTTTGGCCAAAGTCAAATTTGAAAGAATATGGACTCATGGAAACTCTTTTCGGAAGAAAGGAGACCAATAGCCTTGCCCTGAGTTTGGCAGTAACTTACTGGGTACCAATGAGCAGGTGCCTTTGCATTTCTGGGCTTTAGTTACATTATCTGTAGAGTGGAAATGATACTAGGGCAAAGGGAAATTGTGATTTCTATGGAATGTTTCAGTTCTGCCTTGAGACATTTTTACTTCTCATTCTACTTTCGGAAATACCCAGATCTCAGGATGTTCTTGAATAGCCAGGGCTTCCGTGGACTGACATTTCTGGTTAGAACAGCTGATGATCCAGTGATAAGATAGATTCAGGATTAGGTCATCACAAAGGGTAAAAGAAGGTGAGGCTTGGTGATGTTAAGATAGGTTCAAGAGACCAGAACCAGTGGGAATTTGAAAGTCTTTTGCTTTCCTACAACAAAATATAGGTTTAGCACAAATGTGGTGCTAAAACAGGCTCTCTTTGAGGGAAATGCCATGGCATTGAGAGAAGAATGGGTTGAGGTCTACAAAGGCACTTTGGCATTTAATAATATCTTGTCATTGAAAGGAGTTGCTATTATTTTCTTGTCTTTCCTAAGACCCATGTTTGATGCTCGCCTTCTTCCCCTCTTCTCCTTCTCTCTCCCTAATTTTCTCTGTTGTCACTTTCTCTCATTCTTTCTCTTGGTCTCCACCCCAACCCCTGTCATCTTCTCCACCTTTTTGTCCATTTGAGAACACCAATTCAGGAAACACTACACATATCTGTTTATAACCTTGTGCTTAAAGTAAAAATGGTAAGGGAAGTCCTAACAAACTTCATGTGTCCATTAGACATGTACTGAGAACCACCGTTTGCTGTGTCTCGTGAAGCAGGAGAGCAGTGAGCCTGACAGGAAGCACCGATGTCATGAGAAAGGCACACACAACATTCATTGTCCCTCCCTCCTGAGTTGCTCTTCCCTTCCCCACCCCCACAACTGAATTCAAGGGTAGCTTAGGAAAGTATCCATGACTGGCATGATGAGTCGAAGTTTTCAGACTTGTATGGGTTGATGCTGTCTCTTCTATGAAGAGAAAATTCACGCCCCATGAATTTCCTCTTCCTCTTTGGTGGCAAATGGCCTCTGTCCTCCACAGGAGCAACTCTCAGCCTAAGTCATCACAACTGCAAACCACTGTGGTCAATGGTTTGTCTATAGAACTAGAGCTTCAGCACAAACAAAAAGGATGCACAGATACTCAGTGCCACTGAGGAGGAGTAGATAATGCTCTGGTGTTGTTTGACTGACTGTTCAATTGAACCACGGAAGCAATTCAGGTTCAGCTTCTCTTTGCTCCCCCTGCTCCAGCCCCTTACCACTCTCAGACCTTCATTATTATTACTTCTTCCTCTAGCCTCATGGGACCAGAGTCGCATGGGACCAGACTCCTATGTCCTCATGGCCAGCTCCCAGGCGGAGATGGAGGAGTGGGTTAAATTCCTTAGGAGAGTCGCTGGCACACCCTCTGGAGGTAAGGACCTTGGCAGGATTTCCTGGGCGGGAGTCTATAACATCTCAGGGATGGGGAGGAAGTAGCTCCAGACATGACCTTTCCTTGAACAGTGTTCAGAGAAGACCAGAGGACAACTCTGAGGCCATGCTCATTGTCAAGCCTCTAGCTTCCTGTCCCAGGTGATCTCAGCTGGTGTCTGGAGTCCACCTGTGAACCCAGGCTCTTGGACAGGGAGGCAGTTCTATGGCCTGTGACCTGCCCAGTGGGGGCTACAAGAAAAGAAGTGACTTGGATGGCACAGCTCAAGAGTGCCTGGCTCAGTCACCCCGAACAGTGGCAACCTGTTACAAAAAAAGACAGCATAGTTTCATTAACCATTTCCCAATTCCTAAACACAATAATTTTTATGGTGGTAATCAGGTTGAGATGAGGCTTTTATTTACTAAAGCTCTATTATACGCTATCCAACCTGCACAAATTCAGCTGCAACCTTCCTTATTGCCCTGGATTGTGAAATGGTTGACACTTTCCGTTTCCTCCAGCCCAGCACTTCAGGCTGTCTGCATTGACAAGGGTAGTGGATGCTGCTAACTAATCACGTACCTGGTCTGAGTCAGAATACTGCCTCTGTGCCGTTACCAGCAACTGTTGCCATGTGGTGCTCTGCTCAGCCCTGCCACCGTAAACTGCTGCACTCTGTCATAACCCACATGGGGATTTCACCCTCCCTCCACCCAAGGCCGCCACCCCGAGAAGCAAGTCAAGCATAAGTCCTGTAGGCAGGGGAAAGTTCAATATTTATTTATTCAAGGAACAGGGTTTGGCTCTGATGTGGTATTTCAGATGTCCTTTAACCCTTTCATTGAGCCCAAAAAGTAGATTTTAGGATGAGAAGGGATTTGAAGACAGCAGCGTCCAGTCTGAGGTCCCGGGGCAAGTCAGATATTTGTCCTTCCTGTCTGTAAGTTGGGAAACTTCGGTCCTGAAGAAGTAAATGATTTGTCCAAGGGACCCAGCTGTGGAGGAGGCGGCCCAGGGCTCCTACCTCTGTAGATGACTCACTTCCACTTGTAAAGATCCCCTGGGTCTGCTCGGTGGTCAGGGCTTGCACCCTCAACCAGTGGGAAGCCTCTGAGAATGTTGCTGCTGCCTTGTTGCAGCCCTTTGTGAACCTTTTGTGGCTTTTTCCACCCTGAACCTGCCCCTGCTCATGACCTTCACACTGCCATCCCGCTGTGGTGCTACACTGTTCTGTCTGAACTGCAGTCTGATTTCAACAGAGCAGCCAGAGCGTACCTATTAAACGTGTCTGTCATTTCAAGGTCCTTCTCCACGACACTGTCCCATAGCTTCTCTTCGATCTAGAGGAAAAGTCAAAAGTGTTAGAATGACTCACAGTGCACAGTCTGCCCCCTCCATTGCTGTTCACCTTGTTTTCCAGAGCCCTTCCCATGCTCATTTCACTCCAAAGTTCCCAGCTTCCTTGCTCTTCTCCAAGCACCTTAGAAATGTTTCTGACTCAGGATCCTTGCACTTGCTGTTTCTTCTGTCTGGAAATCTCTTTCCTCAGGTAGCGTATTGCTTCGTCTCTTGCTTTCTCCAAGCCTTTGCTCAAACATCATCTCAGTGAGCCTCGTTTAACACTGAGCCCTTCCCCACC
Source organism: Tadarida brasiliensis (assembly GCA_030848825.1). NCBI lineage: Eukaryota > Metazoa > Chordata > Mammalia > Chiroptera > Molossidae > Tadarida > Tadarida brasiliensis. Next base: position 30,580,527 of record CM061270.1, on the reverse strand, counting down.
TTCCTCCCACCCTCCCTATCCCCCTTTCCTGCTTCATTTTTCTCCCTGGCCTTTACCTTCTTCTGAGATGCTAAGTATTTCACGCGTTTGTTTTGTTCACAGTTGGTCTCCCCTCACTAGAGTGAAAGCTGCAATCTCCTTCGCAGGAATTTCCCCCTCTGTTTTGGGCAGTGCTGTGTCCCAGAATGAATGGGCGAAGGAATGGTTCTCTCTTCCCACAGCAGCACTGTGCTCTACCCTCCTAGGCTCTCCACTTTGCTAAATGACTACCAGCTTATCGCAAAATTATTCAGTAAATGGGTTGCTCCCTCTAGAATGCTCTCCCTCCAAACACATTAATGGTAAGCTTTAGTGAAGTTCTCTAGGGTTCACAGACACCTTAAAGAATTCAATAAAAGCTTCGGATACTCTCCCCAGAGATATGTTCAGATAAAACAATTTGGAGTACAACTGTGGTGTGTTTTCAGAACCCTGTAGTCCGTCTATACGCCCCACGTAATGAATCCCAACTTCAAGTTTTCGAAGTCACTCTGACAATTCTGCAGAGCTAAGGCCTCTTCCTGCCCAAATCCCCCTTCTTGACTCCCTTTCTCCCGTGATGGGAAAGAGCCCACATGGTCTCCACGGCATGCCCACCTCCTTCCCCTTGGCTCCTCCTTCGCCACAGCTGGCCCTGAGCATTCCTCTCCTCTGATTCAGGAACCAGTTCCAGTGTGGGTGTGCGGATGTTTCCTACACATCACAGACACCAGCTGGGTGCTCTGCAATTTAACTCAGTTCTGACACTGTCTGCCCAGAGATAGCATCAGATTCCACAGATTAAGGGCTCGGTCCCACAAGACCCACCCGAGTCACTCACACACTTTGGATGCCAATCTCAAGTCCAGATTATCACCTGTGCTTCTGGATGACTGGCTCTAAATGGGAGCAACTGCCTCCTTGGATTTGGTTAGTTTGCTGGAGTGGCTCATAGAACTCAGGAAACCAGTTTACTTACTAGATGCCAGTTATTATGAAAGGATATAACTCAGAAATAGCCAGACGGAGGAGGTGCATAGGGCAAGGTATGGGGACAGGGACATGGAGGTCCACGCCCTCTCCAGGAGCTCTACTCTCCTCACATCTCCATGTGTTCACCAACCCAGAAGCTCTCTGAACCCTGTCCTTTCGGGTATTTATGGGGGCCTCACAACACAAGTACGATTGATTAAATCATTGGCCAGTGGCATTTGACTCAACCCCCAGCCCTCTCTCCTCTCTTGCCTTCTGAGTTGGGGGTGGGGGGGCTGAAAGTTCCAACCCTCTGGTTACATGGTTAGTTCCACCAGCATCTAGCCTCCCATCCTTAGGTGCTTTCCAAAAGATAAAAGACACCTCTGCAGCTCTCATACAAGACATTCCAAGAGTTTTAGGAGCTCTGTGCCAGGAAAGGAGTCAAAGACCAAATATATATTTCCTGTTGTCAATCACACTCTCACACTTTATAGCGGCACCTTCCCCAGAAGTTCTGAACGCAATTCCAGGTTTTCTCAATTTCAGTAGGAGAAAGGGAAGAGAGGAGATCACATCTCCACTTCCGGTGATTGTTCCCAGGTTCACAGCCGCCCGTTTTCTCCAAAACACCTCCTCCTTTAAGTAAGAGGTCTCTGCCTTCCCTGGATCCCCACATTGAAACCTGGTCGCTGTCCCACCCCCAGGGAGCAGGCAGTTCACATTGCAAACTCAGTGGGACCTGCTCCACCTTCTTCCTCTGAAGGCTCGCCATCTGAGCCATCTGAGGTCTTCCTCAGGCTGCTGCTGGGTGCATAAGCACCTCACTAGATTTACATAGCTCTGCAAGCCCAACCAGATTGTAAGACCCTGGGCAGGTCCCACGTGTTAAGCATCTTTGTGTGTTTGCCAACTCTAGGCGTAGAGTATATAAACATTGGTTTGTTAAATGCCTAGGTTCCTTTGTTTCCTCTCATTTCTTAAGTTCTCTGTGTCCTTCAGAGCATGATTTCACAATCTACTGCTCAGTTCAGCTTGCGAGAGTGCTGCTTCTGTGATTCAGTGTTCCGTGCGTTCTGGCTCTTTCTCTCCGGCTAAACTGGACACTCAGAGGGATGGTTTTTACGTATTGTCATGAATTCCCTCACCCCCCTCCCCTCAGATCCTAACACCAGACAGATACGAGTTATTTATTTACTCAACAAGTGTTTCTTGAGCATGTGTCATATGCCAAGCATTGTGCTAGCACCAGGGGTACAACAGAGGAGGTGGGGGAGGGGAGAAGGGGAGGGAAGAGGACAGAAAAAAAGGACAAAGTCCTTTCTCTCAAGGAGCTTACAGTATAGTAAAAGATGCCGAAGTTAATTTTTTAAAAACCAAAGAGAATCATGGAATTACAACTCTGAAAAGTACCACAAAGGAAAAACACATGATAACATGTGTGTGTGTAGGGGGGGAGGATATTGTGTTTGTCAGGAAATTCAGGGAAGCCCTGAACTAGTGATGATTAAGCTTAAATATGAAGGACTAACAGAGGCTAACTAAGCAGAGAAAGGGGAAGAGGAAGTGTCTCAGTCAGAGAAGTAGTATGTGCAAAGGTCCTGTGACAGAAAAAACAGGCTCTGGATTGAGAGGAAGGGAATAACAGTGGAGATATCCTTGTTAAAGTTGTTGGTCTTCATTGTAAGGTGGCTTGGAAGAGGGCGAGGGTGGTGATGGTAGAGATGGAGAGAAGTAAATAGGTTCATGCAACATTTAGAGGTGACATTGCCAGGAGTGAATTCAACATGAAGGAGAATGTGCTGTCCAAGATGAGTCCTCTATTCCTGACCTGTGAGTAAATGGAGGGATGAACATTTGGTTGGCAGCATCACACTGCCCAGGGCAGTGGTTCTCAACCTTCCGAATGCCGCGACCGTTTAATACAGTTCTTCATGTTGTGGCGACCCCCAACCATAAAATCACTTTTGTTGCTACTTCATAACTGTAATTTTGCTACTGTTCTGTCTTAGGCGACCCCTGTGAAAGGGTTGTTCAACCCCCAAAGGGGTCACGACCCACAGGTTGAGAACCGCTGGCCCAGGGCCTTTCCTGCCATCCTCCTGCTCCTGCCTATCAGCAGCCCCACCCCCACCCCCAAACCCCATCTTCTACCTCAATGATGCTAAGAGTCCATTTCAAGTCTCCTGGGCCTTTCTGGTAGGATTGCTGCACTATTTGCTAAATCATCTCAATGGGAGGGGGGAAATCATCTCAGTTAATCCAACAAGCCACCTCTGAGACCATTCTCTCTGAAGGCTTGACTGAACCACCTGCAATTGTGAAGGCGTTCCCAGAGAAGGGTGGGCTGCCTTCATCAGCGCTAAGTGAAATCCTGTGTTCCTGTCAGATGCTTTGATATATGGGGCAGTGCTGGTAAGGGCTTGCGTGAGGGTTTTTTTTAAACCCACCTCCGTGGTATCCCTTGAATGGCAGTTGACAATTAGCTGCTAAGTAAAAGGAGGCACTTATTTTTATTGTGGGCCCTGACAGCTTTATGTTCAGTCTTTAAAAGCCAAGAGTCATGTGTGTAAAGGTGAGTGGGGAGGGGAAGTGGTGTGGGAAGGAGGAAGGGAGGGCCCGGGGCAGGTGCCTGCAGATCCCAGAGTTTCTGTGCTGGAGTCAGAACCCAGCAGTATTTACAAGCATGTGCTGGTCGGAAAGCGAGAGAGGGTGGTTCTTCCAGCCTGGGGAGGAGGAAAGGCTTGAGGCTGGCCCAGCAGAGGCTGCGATTCCTCGCCTTTGCCTGCCTCATATTCCCAGGATGCCGCGGTGGGAAATGGGCTGTGGCTTTCCCTCCCTGGCACTGCTCTTTGGCTGGAATTTCAGGAAGAAAATCCACAAGCTCCGAAAGAAAGGTATTTCTGCCCTATTTTGTAATTCAATTCTTCCACTAAAAGACACATTGCTCAGCTCCCTTTCTTCCCTCCCTGGTCAGGGATGGGGTAGCTCCTGGAACTGAGCCCATAGGAAGCAGGTACCAGTGCTTGGCCAGTGGGAGGGGGAAGCTGGGAGCAGGAGAGGGGCGGGGTGAGCTCTCCTGGTGACCTGGGGTAGGAAGGAGCTCTTGTCCTGAACCCAGGGGTGTTTGAGTGATGATAAAGGAGAACCAAGTTCGAAAGGAGGTGACAGCTAATCCTTCCATTTTCACTTCCCTGAACCAACCCAGTATTCTGTTGTTTTTTTTGTTTGTCTGTTGTTTTTGTTTGTTTGTTTTTTTTAGCAAAACTAGGGCAGGGTCTTGAGAAGTAAAGGCTGGAGGATGACCTGTGAGCAGAGACTAGACAGCTCTCCACCTCTGTGTCCCTCCCCTTGAGACTTGATGACGTCTGAAATTTCTCCTAGACAATTTAATTCCAGTGACTTTAAACAGAAAGGATTAAATCAGTGAATTTAGAATCATGGGGCAAATGTGACCTTGGACAAATTCCTAATCTGAGTCTCAGTCTTCTCATCTGTAAAGTGGAACAGTAATATCTACTTCCTGTGTTCTTATGAGGACTAAATGAGAGTACATATGAATGCTTCTAGAATTAATTTGCCATAGAATTAACTTAATTGAATATATTAATAAGTATTATATGACATATTATACTTAGCTGATCATTTAAAATCTGTATCTGTTAAGACAGAAATGCCTCTGTTAATGTTGACTGGTCCAACAGGATGAGCGGTCCCGAGTGAACGAGTAGCTGGCAGAAGGTAGAAAGAGCAGTGAGCATTAGTTCACTGAAGGACCAGTTGCAGCCCAGGAGGACATAGTACAGAAGAGGAAGACTGTTTTGTCCCTTGGTGTCCTTGGGGTAGAGAGTGATCTTTGAGTATCTCCCACCCCCGTCTTCTGTCTTCCTCCGTTACTAGACCCTTCCGTAGTTTCACTGGGATGTCTCAGTTCATCTATTTCCCATATCTAGGCTATTTCATGTCCACCCAGGATCAGAGGGTGGCAATCAGGACTCAGAAGTTCGTGGTGGGTAGAACTCAGGATTGGGTCTCCGGAGGTGCAGGGTGTTTTATACCAAACTCCTCATATATGACCAGAGATGAAGAGTGACAAAGTCTGACCTAGACAAACAAAAGAAAACAAGGATGCTCTTTCTCTCCTGTAAGAAGGGACCCTGTTGGTCCTGATATCTCCAGAGCCTGGAGCAGTTATGTCTTGTTGGAGAGAATAGCTTTGGCTGATTTGTAGGCTGGAAGTGGAAAGTTTGAAGACTTCATCATATGGGTGATATTTACAGCCATGAGATTTATGGAGTATGTGCAGATGAGGAAAGGAAAGCCTGGGACACTCCGACATTTAGAGGACACGGAGAAAAGGAGGAATCGTCAGAGAAGGCTGAGAAGCAGCAGTCAGTGAGATCAGTGGAGAGCTGAGAGAGTGGCAGACCAAAAGCCATGTGAAAACATGTCTCAGGAAGGAGGGGTGAGTTGCTGATGGAGGAATTAATATGAAGACAGAGAGTGTGACCCCAGGATTAAAAAATGTGAAATAGGCCGCTGATCGTGACTAGGGCAAGTATGAAGAAAGGCTGATCGGGTGCATGCAGGAGAGACAAGGCTGAGAGCAGGAGGGATGGGAGACCGCAGGTGGTAGCAGCTCACTGAGGACTGGTCCATCAGGTGCCAGGCTCTGTGCCAGGAGATAAAAATAGATGGTGAGCCAGACTGGCTGTCGGCCTTTGAGGAACCCACAGTCAGTGTAAAAAAGAGATGATTAAATAAATCATTGTGAAACTCCATGAGAAGTGATAGAATAGAGGTATATACAGGGAGCTCTTTGAGCACAGAGGAGGGTGATTACGTCTCTCTGAGGTGAAGACATCTGAACTCAGGCTGCAGTAAGGTCAGGTTTCTAGGAGGGGAGAAGGAGGAAGGGCATTGGCTCCAGAGTTTCCAAGAGCAAAGACCATTTTTCATCCTTTCTATCATACTTTCCAGCTACCAAAGAGGCTGGCCCACAGCAGATGCTCAGTCTATATTTGCTGAATGATTTGTGAATTCCAGTGAAAGGAATTTGCAAGAAACAGAGTTGCACCAGAAACATTACAGTAACTTTGAAAGTAGCAGCAAGGATAGAGAAGGGAGACAGTTTAAAGTATGTTTTAGAATATGCTGACCTATCTGGAGGGAAGCAGGGGTGTTGCAGATCATTTGAGCCCTCACACTTTTGCTGACTGGGCTAGTCAAGTGCAGGTACCTTGTGTTAATGGTTCTGTATTCTCAGTGCCTAGGAAAGTGCCTGGTACTTGCTTGCTGGATTAACTGAATGCTATTGCCTGTGAGGAAGACTGCAGGAGAAGGAATGACTTATGAGTGTTGGGGAGCAGGATGAGAGTAAAATTGGAGAAGACACTGGGAGCATTGCCATTAGATGCCGGACTTATGGAACAGAGGAGAGAGAGAGGAAGAGAAAGAAATGATGGAGCTAGAGATAATAGAGATAGAGAGAGATCTGGACCAGATATGTGGATTTTAAGTTGCCAGTTTGTAAGTGACATCCAAATGTATGGAATTATATGACCTTTCCCAAGGAGAACATCTAGAGTGGGAAGACATCTGTGCTGGAATGCCAGGAAATGGCACAGCAGGGGGAGGAAGGGGCACAGTAAAAGGGATGGCAAAGGAGCCCGCGGGGATGTGGGGATCAAATGAGAGTGGATGGTTTTGTAGTCACATAAGGAGGAGGTCTTGAGGAGGAAGAAGAATCAACCTAATTAGCGTCTTCAGTGAAGACCAGTAGAGTGTGGCATAAACATAGGTCAGATTGCCCATTAGGAGGGCACCAGAAATTGTATTGAGCAGATTGGGTGGAAAGATGCAAGCTGATTAAACCAGATGGGGATGGGTTGAGGGATTGAGAAGTGAATGCTAAGGGCAGAAGTAAAGGCTGTGAGGTGGACGACTCTTTCAAGAAGCAGACACATTTTTCTATGAGTATACAAAAAGAAAAAAGGCAAGTATTGATGGTTTGAGACCTGGGGTAGGAGATTAGTCTTTAATAAATTGGCAAAGACTTGGATTCACGTGGACTCTTTCAACTGAAAGAAAACATTTAAGATACAAAGGAGAGCCCTGGCCGGTTTGGCTCAGTGGTTAGAGCATTGGCCCGTGGACCAGAGAGTCCTGGGTTCGGTTCCCAGTAAGGGCACATACCTCGGTTGCAGTTTGTCCCCGGCCCTGGTTGGGGTCGTGTGGGTGGCAACCAGTCGATGTGTCTCTCTCACGTCGATGTTTCTCTCTCTCTCTCTCTTCCTCCTTCTCTCCTTCCCACTCTATCTGAAGATAAATGCAAAAGTGTCCTCGGGTGAGGATAAAAAATAAAAATAAATAAAAAAAATAAATAAATAAATAAATAAATAAATAAATAAATAAATAAATAAATAAGATACAAAGGAGAAGGAGTAAAATCCTGGAGGAGGTGAAAAGGAATGGAACCCACAGTTCAAGAAAACATTGTCTTGGAGGAAGCCCTGGAGAGAGACAGGCAGACAGATAGGAGGAAGGATGAGAGAGGCAGGGACTGGAAATGAGGGAATTCACTTGTGATATCCTCAGTTTGGGGAGATAAGGAAAGAGAAGATAAGGTCTCTGAGACACAGAGGAGAAGGAACAGTGTGAGCTCAAGGGAGAGTGGTGAAGCTTTAAAACCAAGATCTTACAGAGATTGGAAACACAAATTTCCATGATACATTATGTCACATTCCTTCATAGCTTTCAGTGACTGACGAATGCATGGAGAGGGAGTGGAAATCAGCAGAGTGGAGATGATGAGAGAAAAGACCTGGGAAATGAGTGTGCTGGTGAGAGAGACACTGAAGTGACTGATTGTGGAGTATGGGAGGAAAAGAGAATGAACACAGGACAAGGCTGATAAACTTGGAGGAGGAGAAAAGTTAGAGGGCTGACTACGCAGAGGAGTATAGGAAGGAGCTTGATTCCAGGTCACCTGCAAAGTGGAGCTTCTGCCTGGGGACCTCAGAAATGCAGCTCACATGTGACAGGTCTGACATCTCCATGCACACCATCACCTCGTGTTTGGGAGATCTTTCCTTATGGGGTCCAGTGGGCCCCTTGAGCTCGAGTTTCAACTGCTCTGAAACACATCCACCTCTCCCTTTGGGGTGCTTCTTCCTGGACCCCTCAAAGGGAATTTTACAAATGCCATGTGGTCTATCTTTTAAGTCAGAGCATTTCAATGATTTTCCTCCAATTTTGTGAAAATATCTATCTAGTTCCTTATCTAGAATTCTATATCGTGTAGATGTTCTCTAATTGTTTTTTATTATTTTACATGGGGTCTTTCATTTTCATAATCTGATGGCATGTTAATTGAATGTAACGTCCCCTTGTCTGTACTGCTCCTTCCCTGTGGCCTGCTGCTGGCACATGGCAGGGCACTTAGTGAATGTTAACATGAGGCTGAACTATCTACTGCGGAGATCTCTACTAGTGTTTAAACTAAATAATTGCCAACATTATCATCAGTGATGAAAAGTATTGGCTTGAAGATGAAATAATTCATTAAGTAACTGAGCAAAATTCCTTGACTCTCTACTTTGTGCCAGGCCCTACGCTAAACACTGGGAATAAAAAGAAACCATCCCTATATTTCTAGCATCAGAGAATCTACAGTCATATAGAAGACACAGGGACGTACATAAAATTGTAGCACAGTGTGGAAAGGGATTGAGATGTTCCAGAAGGATACAGTTACACAGAGTAGAGATGGAATCTCTCAGGCTGGGGTCAGGGAAGGTTAGCAGAGGTGACAATATTTGAATCGGGACAAGGAAGACAAATGGAATTCCAGCAGACAGGGAGGGGAGAGAACACACTGGGCAGTCAGAAGAGACCATCCAAGGGCATGAAAACTGCAGAGCACTGTGGACTTTGAGAACACCAGGGTGAGGTGCCTTTGGGGCGTGGCAGGAAGTCAGCCCAGAAAGGTAGGTGGGGGCCCGGCTGAATGCCAACCTGAAGAATGGCAGCCCCAGCCTTCAAAACTTTAGCCCCAGAAATATTTAATCAGCCTCACTGGAACACAAGTGAAACAGACAGCAGCCCAGCAGGTCTGGTTGGGAGTAGGGAGACCGAGATGCATTTGCTCAGCTGCTCCTAGCCTCACCTCTCAAGCACATGATGTGGTGAGAGAAGGGCCTCAGAGGACCCCTAGCACTCTGAGGGGTAATTGTAAAACACTGCTGTGGCAATCTGGGAAGAAGAGGATGAATATTAAAAGCAGGGGGGACTGTGCTCAGCTGGACCAGTGGTTTAGAAAGGTAAGTAGCAAGAGGGCTTTGAACATGTCAGAAGGGAAGAAATGCAGTCACAGGTGAGAGAGGAGTCCAGCCCGGCCTGGCCGAGGGCTGTGGGTGGGGGTCGAAAGGACATGGGAGATTCAAGAACTCATTACAGCTCTTTACAGGTGGAATCCACATTAACTAGAGGCTGGGCTAGGGGACCAACCAGAGAGAGAATCATGGGGAAAACCAGAGGGCTTTGGGAACCCTTGTCCATGGACTGCAGTGGTTGGTGCCACAGAGCCCTACTTGTAACAGAGGGAAACTCGGGCAGGACAGAGCTGAAGCCATGACCTTCTAAACCTCTAGGATCTAAAGGGCATGGGGGCCTGGTAGGGAAAAGATGAGTAGTCAATTATTTACAAATTGGCCTTGTTACCGCGCTGGGGTAGGGAAAGGCCAGCGCCAGGTGCTGCCGGGCTGGGACGGGGCTGGTTCACACATGCTTTGCTGGAGGCACTGTGATTTGGAACAGTATTTTTGGAAAGCAATTTGCATACCATTGAGTGATAAAAATGTTCAAGCCATGTGATCTAGTGATTCTACATGTGGGATTTTGCCCTAAGGAAATAGTTCAAAAGAATAAAAAGCCTATATTCATCCATCCAAATGTCAAATAATTAATTAAACAATTAGAAAAAATACACTGCACTATGTACATTCTAGGAACTCTGCTAGGCGAATGAATATGTTCTCTGTGTGGCAATGTTTATAATAGTAAAAAATAGTAAACAACCTAAATTATTAAAAATGCCACAGTGGTTTAATATGCTCTGAGACATCCATGTGACAGACTTGTGCTTTAATGCTATATGACACAAGCAGAATCTTCAAAATGACCTGCTCGCTGCTGGGGTTAAGAGCACATTCTCTTGCATATACTGCCAGGGCTTGAATTCTGACCATACCATGCCCTGGCACCTGAGCTTGGCAAGTTCATCAGGACCTCTAAGGCTCGGTGTCTTTAACAGGAAGGTGGGTATGACAAGAATACCACTTCATGGGATTGCCGTTGAGAGTAAATGTGCAAAGTGCTGAGCACAATTACGGGTACTCAGTAAAAGTGACTTGTTTTTTAAATACATAAAAATGTGTGTCAATAGAAAAAGACTGACAGAGACTGCCCCCATTTCCAGCCCCAGGGAATATTGCAGGTGATTTGTCTCCTCTATTTTGTTTAGTATCATTTCCCTAAAACATTTGAAGTCATAGGCAACACAGAAATTCAAGAACTAGGCGAAGCATTTTGACCTGTCAGTTCATCCAACGGAAGTCAGAGTGATGGGCAGGTCCTGTTTTTCTCTTCCCAGCGGTGTTTGGCCAGCGTTTGGATGAGACCGTGGCCTATGAGCAGAAATTTGGCCCCCACCCGGTGCCCATCCTCATAGAGAAGTGTGCGGAGTTCATCCTTGAGCACGGCTTGAAAGAAGAGGGCATCTTCCGACTGCCTGGGCAGGACAACCTGGTGAAGCAGCTCAGAGATGCTTTTGATGCAGGCGAGAGACCCTCCTTTGACAGGTATGCTGCCTTCACTTTGCCCTCCCCTCTGCCTTACTCGGGTAAGAGGACCTCTGCTCCAGCTGAGCTATGGGACTCAGACACTTCCAAGGACCCTGGCTTGCAACAGAAAGAGCCTTCAGTTTTGCTCATAGCTCAGAATTTGGGAGCCTGGAGCACAGTTAGGAGAGCATGGTGACCACTCAGCTGAGGGACAATGTGCGTAGAAGGAGAGTCTGCTGGGCAGTCAGGAGATGTTTGGGATGTAGGGGGAAGGGAAGTGCAGAGTAGGGGAGAAAGACAGGTCCTAGCTCCAGGCCCAGCCTTCGGGGCAGATGAGGACCGGGGGCTGAGTTGCCTGTAGAATAGACCAGAAGTGGTGGCGAACACATCATGTCTAGATCCAGGGGCTCCGATGGTCTTCCTCAGTTTCCTGAAGTGGCCAGAACCAGGACTTGTTAGTGTGGGAGAGCACAGTACTATCCAACTCTGAGCTTAGTTCTGAGCACTTCTGGAGGGAGTGCATACTAACAGGTTGGCAGCCTGGTGTTCTCCCGCCGTCTCCTCCATGGAGGTTGCCCAGCCCTGTTTGGAGCATATCAGGTATAGGGACATGTATGCCTACCCTTGCCCTCCCGCCTGCCTCCTCCAGCCTCCCAGCTGAGGGCTCCTTGTCTGCCGTGCTCAGCCCACAACCGCCACCCTGGTATTGCACACGCTCTGCCTCTTGTGCAGTATTTGCCTTGGTTGCCGCATGCACTTGTCCTGCTGGCAGGAAAGAGCCAGTATTCTTTCCAAATCAGCAGCCCACAAACCAAGATTTAGCAAGACTGGCCCGAACACTACCTAGTTTCCAAAGGTTGAAATTCTTCACAAACGTATTTAGGACTGAGGAGCAGGGCTGATCCTGGGGGAACGGTGCATGGCTGGGTGTCATGCGTGTGGACATTCTCACTGTCATCCCTCCCTCACCTCTCACTCCAAACCCCAACATCGTCCATTCTCCCTCCTAAGGATCTCTAAGACCTATCTGTTTCCAATCTCATGGCCACTGTCTTAGTTTGGGCCACCATGAGCCTGTCTTTGCTGCCCTTGGCATGCAACAGGTTAATTTAGCAAGGGTGCTATATTTCAACAGGAAAGCAATGGGTGGAGTTGTTACTGGAGCTATACCAGACCATGGGCATGAAATTTAAGGGCCTTTCAGCAGCACCATAAATTGTTTTTAATTATCAGGCACCTGTTCAATTAAGCTCAACACCTTTATATTCAGTTTTCATCTTATGTTTTTAATTAGCTTTGAGTTAATCAAAAGATAGAGGTGTGTTGTTGCAAAAGCAACGGGAAGTTAGCCAGGAGGCATAGAGGTGATTTCAGGGGGTTGCCAAATACCTGCCCTAGGCTTGAGCTTATGCATCTACACAATCAGCCCGGGTGGTACAGTCAGAGTCTTTGACTCCTGAAATATTTGGGGCTGGAAGGAGAAAAGCTATCACACATCTCCACACATCCGGAAATAGGCAAAGTTCTTCAGGGTCCTCCCAGGACTGCCTCTTGGACCCACATGACCCTTGCGGGTACTCATCCAGACCCTCTGCATTGGTTGTTTGTGTAGTTTCACCACGAGTTCCCCAAAATTGCCTCACCAGAATGAAGAAAAACAAAAAGGAACTCTTATTTGGTAGATTCTGGTGCAGGTGTGTCTGGCTCTCTTTAAAGATAAAAATATGAATTTAAAAATCTGTTTGTCCAGCCTCTGCTAGACTGGATACTGCCTGGCCACAAAGCCGATGCGCTTCCAGTATGTGTTATTTCTGTGAGAACACACGTAGACATTCTGCATTATAAGGTCAGTGCTTCCAGGGCAGGGTGGGCAGAGCCGTCTGAGAGGCCTTGGCCCATCTCTGGTAGACCAGGGGTTGAACTCAGAAGCCACCTGGCTCCTGTTTTGCTCTTAGTCTTTGACTTAAACAATTATTTAAGGATATTCCATTGGGTTGGAGGATCAGCAAACGCAGGAAATATAACAAGGACATCGGAGTCAGCCCTGTCCAGTGGGGCACAGACGTTAAACCAACAATGTATGGAAACAACCGTATAATTTTCACCGTTAAGTGCTAAAAATGAAAAATAGATGGTACTATGATGATTTAGAACAGGGGCTTTTGACTTGGTCTGGTGGATTTACAAATGTTCCCAAGAAAACGACATTGAAGCTGAGACACATCAACAGCATGAGGAGTTAGCCCTGCGAGGCAGCCTCGGCCCCCCTGGCACAGTGAGTCGGGCGGCTTCCTGTGCGTTTCCGTGTTCTCCGGTGATTTATGCAGCTAACCGTGTGCTCTGATTGTAACTTTGAGATATCTGTACTGCATCTGTGGTTATAACCTCTTTCTCTTCTAATGTTGGCTATTTTTGCTGTCTTGGTTTCTCCCGATTAAACTGTCTAGTAGTTTGTCTCTTATTATTACTGTTTCTTTTCAAAAGATTCTGTTTTCTTGACATATCATCTATGCTGTTTTCCTCATTTCGAATTCTTTATTTTCTACATTCCTTCCATGGGTGTGTTTTGAGGGCTGGGGGCTGTGCCAGGAGAGGGACAGTGCATTGGAGAATGGAACCCTGGGGGCAGGAGGCTAATAGGAGGCTGAGCGAATCCTGGTGAAAAAACATTGTTCTGAAAACGTGGAGTGGAAGGAAGGGAGGGGCGTAGAGGGATGCACGTCACATTTGGATAGTAGAATTGAGGGGTTTTGGGGGACTAACTGGATATGAAGGGAGAGAGAACGAAGACCCTGGATTCTCATTAAGACCTGGGTGGACTGTGGTGCAGGGACATTAGGAGAATGCCACTCCTGCGAGGTGTCTGCTGGTTGCTTGTCTTTCTGACACTTTCTTGGGAACTTCTTGTGTACTTTGACAGGAGGGCTTTGCCCTGGGAATTTTTAGGCAGTGACTCAGCAGGGAAGTCTTTTCCCGAATCTCCACCCCCTGACTTCCTGAGGGCAGCCATGGAGCAGACAGACCTGTGCTGAGGTACAGCCTGCAAAGGGGGAGCCCCTCAGACGGCAGCTCCAACTACTGCCTGTCACAAACAAATTTTATAAAATGTACACAAAATGCTGAGACAGAGCTTCATAGTCCAGTCCTGGCCTTCTCGCTGCTGCTGCCTCCAGTGCCTCCCTTCTCCTCCTCTTGTCCAGTCTACGCCTCCTGTCTCTCATCCAGGAGGTACTTCCACCCAGCAGTCTACATTCCCAGTTGCTGAAAAAAGGAGACATTCAGATTATCTGAACCTCTTACCACATCACAGCTTTCGAAATACTACCAGGACTATCTCTTAAGAACACCGGTTTTTCTTGATATGAGATAAATCAATATTTCTTCACTAATGATCTTCAGGTATATGGTAGATTCAGACTTATTTACGGAATAAATGCAATAGCTCTATAAACAGGGGTTAGCAGACTTTTGAAAGGGCCACATATGAAATATTTATGTTTTGTGGGCTAGACGATCTCTGCTGCAACCACTCAACTCTGTTCTTATCTGAATTCAGCCAAAGGCTTACAAAAATGAACAAGAATAGCTATGTTCCGTTAGCACTTTATTTATGGATGCTGAAATTCAAATTTCATGTAATTTTCACATGTGAAATATTCTTCTCTTGAGTTATTTTTCCAACCATTAAAAAATGTAAACTACTCTTAGCTTACTGGCTGTACAATATAGGCAGTGGGCCAGGTTTGGCTCCTGGGTCATGGTGTGTCAACCCTGTGTCATGGTGTGTCAACCCCTGCGTCATGGTGTGCCAACCCCTGCTCTAAACCAGAGAAGGTGAGCTGAAGAGTCCATGTCTTTTTCCGCTAATCAGGAGATCAAAAGAACGTTGTCTCAGTTCCTGTAGCAGGCCTCCTTCCTCCACCCTCCACCCTCCAGACTGAATCACATGTTGCCTGCCCCGTGCTGTAACTCCTCGTCACTCTGCTGATCTTGTCTGAAGAGTCCCCTATGGCTCCCCAACTCTGTGTTAAGTGTCCTTTTCCACATTTCCATACTATCCCAGGTTCTGGACTTCCCTTGTCATGGTAGTAACCACACAGTATTGTAAAGACTTGGTGACATTTGAGTTTGCACAGTTCTGTGGTTCAATGAGGCGAGGGGTCTTGTGTGTCCTTTGGGTTCACTGCTGAAAGCCCAGTGCCTGACATAGTATATTGCACCGAGTAGGTTCTTTCAATGCTTATTGATTGAATGAATGAATGCACAAATATCTGAATGAATCCCAGAACTATTTTAAGGCTCTGAGGGATGAAATAGATCAACGGACCATGGATGTAAAGCAGTTCTCACACGAAGAATGAGACACTATGTACAGAATGCTAAATTGTGAGGTGCTAAGGCACACGGAGAAAGAAGAAAGCAATGAAGATTAAACTGTTGAAGGTTTAGTGAAAAAGTAGACCTTGAACTTTCCTTTGAGGCAGTTGGGCAGAATAGCTAAAGTAAAAAGTGTTGGGGGTTATTCATAATTCCATACAGGGAATTAGCAAGAATGTTTTGGTCAGATAAACCTTTATCAGAATTTACTCCTCTGCAAATCTCCCCTTTAGAACCTGATATTCTATTTGTTGGGTCACCAGGGGCAAGGTGAGGAGACTTCTGGAGTTCTGCTTTCAAAGAGCATTGCTCATTTTCTTCCAGAGAGACAGATGTGCACACGGTGGCCTCCCTGTTAAAGCTCTACCTCCGAGACCTCCCAGAGCCGGTGGTTCCCTGGAGCCAGTATGAGGGGTTCCTGCTCTGCGGGCAGCTCATGAATGCAGATGAGGCAAAGGTTGGTATCTCATAAGAGTTGGGTTTCCCGCTTGGAAAGAAGGTGATGGTTACTGAACACTACTCTGGTAGGGAAGCAGTGGGTCAGGGAGTCCACACTTTTTGGTGAGATTCTTTGTCCAACTGCAACTTCCTTGGCAGCATAAGGCAAATGAAGCCAATCACGGTGACAGCCTTCATGGGATGTAACAATCCAATAACAAATTGGACTATAATCAAACACCCCAAGTCACTTTAAATTTGAGAAGGAAGATGCATCTGAGAAAGGTTTGAAGCAAAATGGCCTTGTTGAGACCCACTGGGACACCAGGTCAGGCTGACCAGCTTGGAGAGCAGGTGAGAGGTCAGAACAAACCAGCTCCGTGATGACCATGAGTGTCAGATATGGACATAGAAAGAGTGTGTGTCAGAGAGAGGAAGAGTGTGTGTCAGCTCCAGCTGCCTGTAGGGTCTGTAGCTCCCAGTGATAACTCCTCTTCTCATAGTTTTGTGTTTTTTTTTTTCAATAACTTTTTATTTTGAAGTAAATATAAATTCACAAAATGTTGCAAAAAATAGTATGGAGAGACTCATTGTTTTTTGTAGTGTTACTTTTTAATTTGTTTGTTCTTATGCCTTCTTCCAAGAACCCTGAGGCAAGGACTATCAGCAACTCATACTCACAATAATTGTATAATGAATGCTTGAGGTCCAGCACTCCAGTAACACTACCCAAGTGTTACTTCTACACAGACACACCAATTATGTTCCAGGGTCTCATTGCAGGCAAGTGAGCAGGCTCATTTACTGGTGTTAAAAATCTCTTTCCAGGCTCAGCAGGAGTTGAAGAAACAACTTTCCATTCTTCCTCGAGAAAACTATAGCCTCCTGAGCTACATCTGTAGGTAAGAGTCCCCTGTACCAATTACACAGTTTTCAGTCACATCAGAAAGAAGTTCCTGGATAGAGAAGGAAAGAGTGTCTCTGTGAACTCAGGCACTCTGGTTCAACTCTTTGGAAGGTCAACTCTATTTACATAGTTCCGAGGTAGCTTCCTGTGTCCACAAGACCATTTAAAGGATCCCCTGAAAATCTGATTGGCACACAAAATGTACATGCTTCTTCCCCAGCACTGCCCAGAGTCCTGGGACATGCAATAGAACCGGAATCTTTATAATGTTTCTAGAATTATCTCCCATCATCCTAACTCTGGGACATAACTTGGTGCCCCAGAGACATACATTCCAGGCCACCCTTTCAATTCTCCTTTCCGAGGACCTGCTGTGTGTCTTCTTTGTGGAAATATGTAGCATGTGGATTGACCCAGATCTGGTTGAGTTGGGAACCTGGATTTCCCTGCCAGACAGAGATGCAATTTATCTTAATTTTTAAAAAATAATTTGTTGTAGTTTCCAAATTATAAAAAGTGATAGCTGCTTGATTTGGAAACCAGGAAAATGCAATATACTGTCAATAAGAAATAAAAATTACCCACAATCTCCTCACACAGCAAAAATCACTATTAAGACCTGGGAATTTTTCCATCTGGATGTTTTTGTCTCTATGATAGATTTTTACATTCATCAGTATAAATGTATTGGAACAATTTTTATACCAAATTGGAATTATATATCTATAATATACACATGTATGTAGATATATAAATAGTTGTATCCTGCTTTCTTTTTTGGCTTAATGTTCCATTGTGAGCATTGCCTCTGTCATAAAATAGGATTATAAATAACTTAATAATAGTCCATAACGTTTCCTCATCTGGACACACCAGTATTTATTTGATAATTTCTCTGTTTTTAGAATTTTATGTTGCTTCAACCTACCCATTTAAAAATAGTTTTTAGAAAAAGTATTTAGAAATTCCTGTGTTGATCTGTTTAGTTTTTCTTTCATTGTGAATCTGATAACCGCATGCCTCAAATAGGTAGGGTTGTAGTAAAAATTAATTGCTAATTATTGAGCACCTGCTGATAATCTGAGGTGCTTGGTGTTGTAATTGGAGGATGAGAGCTAGGAGGCACCATGGATTCCCGTCTGTGAGATTTTCCTCTCTGCAGACTTGGGTGGGATGGGTGCTGAGAGCCTGGGAGATAAGCTTATAAAGGCAGGACAAGGAGAAGTCAAATACCCATTTTGGTCCCTCTAGTCTCTTCTTAGCTCCCTGAACTGGATCCCGCCTTGTGCCCATGTGACTCCCCTCCCTGCTCTCAGCCCAAGGCCACCACCGTAGCTGGGCAGGCCCCTCCTGGTTTCTATTCTTCCTTGATCTTGAATCTTTCGGGGTGAAGCTGAACTCTTGTGGGAAGATCAAGCTGATCCCATTCCTGAGATCAGGAGGAGAGTTGGGATCCATCTCTGAAATCTTGTTGGTACCCGGAAGTGCTTCCTTCTGGCCACTTCCTGTTTCTTACTCTGAGATTTCCTGGCTGTACACAGGTTCCTACATGAAATCCAGCTGAACTGTGCTGTTAACAAGATGAGCGTGGATAATCTGGCCACTGTGATTGGTGTGAATCTCATCAGGTCAAAGGTAGAAGACCCTGCTGTGATTATGAGAGGTATGGCTGGTCCTGCGCTAAGACAGATACAAAGGAACTAACCACAGTCACAACACTGGCCCTTGTGTTTGTGCACTGATCTGCAATCTGCCATGAATTTTCAGCGGATTATCTTGTCTGAATTACAAATAGCCCTGTGAAGTAGGCAGGGCAGGAATTATGTCCGTTTTCCAGCTCGCAGCAGAGGTTAAAGATTTACCTAATGGTCACACAGTACATACAATAGGCTAGCACAAAAACAGTTAGCTAGTGTTTCTTAATCTTTTATTATGTTTAAATACCCTTCACCAGAGAGAACAAACGAGTTTCATTTTATAAGCCAACTCACAAAAAGGCTACTTGTAAAGCTGTGTTGAAAAAGCTTCTGAGGCAGCGTCTTGGATCAGTGAGCGTAAGTCCTGCCACAGGTATAGTGTCTGCCGTGGATTTGGGGAGGCAGTGTGCCTGGCACATAGTCACTATGTGTGCAATAAGAAACTGAATGTCGTATTGAAGACCACATAGGAGAGACAGATGTCTTAATTTTCTCTGCTGTTAGATTGCTAATTTCCTGATTAAAGACTGATCCAGTGGAGTGTGAGCTGAAAATAACCCCCTTTTGCCCCAATCCACATCCTTCTTCTATCCCATCCCTTTCACCTCAGTTTCCTACCCCAAGCAATTAAGAAGAGTCCTATGAGGACCAACATGAGGTCTTCTGGGGCCCTGTGGTTTTAGAGCCACTGTCGCAGACATCCCATGGGTAGAGACCGTTGAGGACTGCCTGCCTCCTGCCCCATGGTCCAGCACTACAAATCTTTTTTTATTTTCTTTCAGGGACTCCTCAAACCCAAAGAGTGATGACCATGATGATCAGAGACCATGAAGTCCTCTTCCCCAAGTCCAAGGATGCACCCCTGTCACCCTCACACCCCAAAAATGACCCCAAGAAACCTCCAGTGGCTCGGAGCTCTGTGGGCTGGGATGCCTCTGAAGACGCCCCAATTTCTAGGACAGACAGTTTCAGTAACACGGTAAGGTGCAGAGAGCCTTCCACCTTCCACCTGACTTTTCCTTTAATCCAGGTCATTCCATTTAAGAGCTGCTCTGGATGGCAATTTGGGGAGTTTGGGATGATGTTGTGGCAGTGGGCACAGAGGGTACAGACTCATTTGAATGCATCTTGAAAGCTTGGCCACTTTCAAAATCTAGTCCCTGTTTGCATCCTGGAGGTGGAATTAGTGACATGTGTGCCGATCACCAGATGACTGAGCAATGGGTCTCTTCACTTAAGCCCACTGCACAGGGAAACACTTTGAAACACAGTCCAGGGAAGTTCAATGGGGGAAAAGATATACCACCTTGTAAATGTTTTAGTGAGGGTTGTTGAAAATTGTGGGTCAAAGTCCAGAGAGAACTGGTTTCCTGCCAACCCATGAAACGTGATTTCTTTCTCACAGTATGTGATGTGTTCGTGTAATATTTCTCATTCCCTGATAAACTGTCTCAGCAATGTCAACCCCCTCATGTGTACTGAAGGCTTGGGGCTCACGTTCCCAAAGTCAGAAAACTCTGCAGACTCTGAAATGTAGACTGTTTGAGGGCAACAGTTTACAAAGGTCAAATATTTTTATATATTTATAAAAACATTTTTTTATAAAGAACATGTGAACTTTATATAGAAGCCTGATTCTTTATGTGTGACCAAGACATGAGTTTAAAATTTCAGGTTGACCTGGTAACATAAGTTACCGAGTACTTTTCTTCTTGAGGATGATTAGAAAGGATTGAAAAAGAAATGTAGGGAGTGGTAATAGTGGTGGTGATGTTTCTTAGGTGAAGTCTGGACACAATGCATCTTACTAACACTCAAAAATTAAACTGTTTAGAAATGCTCATATCCATACAATGGAATCATCCTAGTAATTCTTGAGACTAGCCATTGTTATGCTCATTTGACAGTAACAGTGTGGGCAGCTATGGGCAGGCACTGTGCTGGGAAATTTAAACAGATCACCTTGGGAGTCCTCAACATAACTCTGTAGGGCAGAATTTTTCATGCACATTTTATGTCTGAGGACCTGAGGCTCTGGGAGGTTGACCAGATGGCCCAAGGTGGCAGCACTAGCATGTTATAGAATAAGATTTAGATCTAGTTCCCACCTCAAGGCCCAGGTACTTCTGACTCCAGATGAGGTTGCTGAAGCAGTTGATTAGCTAGAAGAGTTAGAAGGAGAGTGTCAGCCCTGATTTTCTGATTTTACATTTAAGGCTCATTTTTTTACGTCTTTCTCTTTCTTTTTAATTTCATATATATATATACTATATACACACTTGGTTGAAAAAAGGAAAAGAGCTACATTGAGAAGTCCTGGTCCCTCCTCTCTTTCCATCCACTCCATCTTCCCCTGCTTTTATTAGTTTCTTATTTATCTTTCCAGTATTCCTTTATGTACACATAAGCAGATATGAATGTAAATTGTTATTTACCTCACTTTTTACACAAACTGTAACATAATCTCTGTCTCACTCTCTCTCCACACACACACGTGCACACACACTCCACTCTGTATCTTGAATTTTTCCACTTAATAATATATACTGGAGAACTTTTCATGTCAATACATAAACAGCTACCTCATATGATCTTATGTTTTTGCAAATGCATAGTGTTGCATTCTGGACTTGTACCATAATCTACTTAACCGGCCCCTGTAGATAAACAGGTGGCTCTCATTCCTTTGTACTACAAATAAGGCTACAATGAATAACCTCCACCATTCTTCATTTTGTTTTTAGCCCAGGTAGCTGTATTTCTGGGCTAAATTCCCGGAACTGGGATTGCTGAGTCAGAAAGTAAACAGATTTGTAATGTGTAATTTTGATTAAAGTTATCAAATGAAGTTTGTGCCATTTTGTACTTCCACCAGTGATACATAAAATAACTTGTTTCCCTACAGTTTCACCAGCAGAGATGTGTTGTCAAATTTGGTGTTTTTTTGGGGGGGAGGGTGGGTCCTTTTGATAGGTGAGAACTAATATTTGTCATTTTAATTTGAGTTTCTCCTATTAAAAGAGTCCAAACATCTTTTCCTATGTGTAAAGGCCAGCTGCATTTTCCTCTGTGAACTGTCTTATCTTGTCCTTTGCCCATTGGTTATTGGACTTTTTCTTCTCAGTTGGTTATTGATTGGTTATTGCTGTTTTTCTTTTTCTTCTTCTTCTTTTTTTTTAATCCTCACCCAAGGACACTTTTCTGTTTATTTTCTAGATAGAATGGAAAGGAGAGAGGGAGAGAGAGAGAGAAACATTGATGTGAGAGAGACACATCAATGGTTGCCTCCCCCACGACCCCAACTGGGGCCGAGATCGAACCTGCAACCCTGTTACGTGCCCTTGACCAGGAATCAAACCCATGACCCTTTGATCTGCAGGCCAATGGCTCTAACCACTGAGAAAGACTGGCCAGGGTGGTTATTGGTGTTTTTCTTCTCAATTTTTACAAACTCTATATATTAGGGAGAGTAGCCTGTTGTTAGTGATTGCATTACAAGTATTTTTGCCAGCTTGTCGTTTCTTATTTGATTTAGCATGTGGTGATTTCTTTGTTTTAATTTTGTTCTTTTTCGTTTTGGGGGGGTCATGCCATGTCGGTTGAATTTATCAAACTTTTCTTTTATGGCTTCTGGATTTTGACTCATAGTTAGAAAAACCTCCCATTCTAAAGTTATTAGACAAAAACAAAAGCTGGTTTTGGACTCTTTTACCACAACCATACAGTGCTTTTAGTCAGGGCTTCACCTTGATTTTTTATTTATTTTTTTTATCCTCACCTGAGGACATTTTACCATTTTTTGTTCAAATACAGTGGGAGGGAGAGAGAGGAAGAGAGAGAGAGAGAAACATCGACGTGAAAGGGACACATCGAGTGGCTGCCACCCGCACGACCAACCAGGGCCGGGGACAAACTGCAACCGAGGTACGTGCCCTTAGCGGGAACCGAACCCGGGTCTCTCTGGACCGCAGGCCGACGCTCTAACCGCTGAGCCAAACCGGCCAGGGCAGGGCTTCACCTTTAGAGTATGAGTTCCTTCAAGTACAATGTCCCTTTAGAAAAAAATGCCAGTCAGATAATCCACTAATGTGACAAACGAACAGATGGTCTTCTAATGGAGAGTTTCATAGGTGTGCAGCCCAGAGATACTTTCTCAACTCTCTAGTGCTCTTCTTGGGAACATGACACATGTAGGAAAAACCCATGTAACTTTCATGGCCATATTTTCTAGGCCAGCGACTCGGAAGCGGCCAGCCCCACTGAGCAACAGCCCAGTGATGCATGTCTGGAAGACAGCAGCAAATCCCCCAGGGAAAAGCCAGGAGACTGGAAGCCGCACTCCCGAAAAAGGACTCAGACTCTCCCTAATCGGAAATGCTTCTTGACAGCAGCTTTTCAAGGTGCCAACAGCAAAGTGGAGATCTTCAAAAATGAGTTCTGGTCATCCTCTTCAGAGGTGAAGGCAGGGGAAGGGCATAGGAGAACAATGTCTCAAGGTCTGCCAAACTTTTCTGACCCGCAGAGGACTTCCACCTACGATAACATCCCTACCCTGCCAGGGTCCCCTGGGAAAGAAGCAGGTGCACTTTCTTCCCATGCCTGTGACCCCCAGAGAGACACTCTTTTGAGATCAAACTCTGAAACCGGGCCTGAGACAAAGAACTCTGGAGGAGAGGAACTTGAATCTTTGCAAAGGATGGTCCAAGAGCTGCAAAAGGAAATAGAAACACAGAAACAAATGTATGAGGAACAGATTAAAAAGTAAGTCACATACAGAGGGGAGCCACTAGGCTTCCATCTTTATTTATTTATTGAATTTATATTTTTTTTTTCCTTTATTGATTTTAGACAGAGAGGAAGAGAAAGGGAGAGAGAGATAGAAACATCTATGAGAGAGAACATCGATTGGCCACCTCCTGCATGCCCCCGACTGGGGATTTGGCCTACAACCTGAGCATGTGCCCTGACCGGGAATTGAACTGGCAACCTCTTGGTGCATGGGTCGATGCTCAACCACTGAGCCACACCGGCTGGGCAAGGCTTCCATCTTTAGAAGCAATAGGGATTGTTCTCATCTGCCTAAGAAGTGACCTTATAAAACCTCAGTTTCGAGACTATGGTAATCTATAGCAGTTTGGCCTAAAGGAAAAGGGTAAAGGGAGTGATGAAATGACTAAATGAGTGAAAACTCTAAGCTTTAAAGTAAATTCATGGAAAGTTAGGTAGCTTAAGGAGCTTAATCAACTATTTCCAAATAGTGATTCTTTAAGAATCAACATGCCTTAATGAATTAAGAGGAACATAACACTTTTTTTCATACTAGTGTGATTTAATTCCATTTTGAAAATATTTATTGAGTACCTATTGTGTGCCAGGTGCCATCTCAGCTACTGGGGAATAGCACTGAACAAAACAGACAGAAGTCCCTGTGCTAACAGAGCTTTCCTTCTAGCGGGAACAGACAGACGATACAAATGAGTAATGAAAATATACGCTATGCCAGATGGTGGAAAATGCCATGGAGAGACATAAAGAAGGGTGGGGAACTCAAAAAGGGGCTCCAATGCTAAATAGGGTGGTCAGGAAGGCCTCACTGAGAAGTGCAGGAGGCTAGAGCACAAATCAATCGTTTGTAGCACTACAAGGCAGTGACCAAAGCATCCTGGAGAAGACCCACTGTACCCTAACGTGAGTGTCTTCAACAGGGTGAGGAAAGAACTGACTGCCAGGGAGGCGGCCACTCCTCCTGAATGGAACAGTCCTCTGATCCCACCATCAGGGGCCTCCCACCCTTGGCAGAGGGAGAAATAACATACTCGGTGTCTAAGCTTCATGATTCAGACACACTTTTTCATGTAATCCCCACAGCAGTCGTTCAAAATAAGCAATATCCCCCATTTTACAGAAGAAATGGGGGCTCAGGAAGGACAAGAAGGATTCCTGAAAGTTACACGACTAATCATTGTTGGGGTCGGGATTCAAGTCTGGATCAACCAGCTCTTACTCTTACCTTTCCACTGAAATCGCTGGTCAGGATCTAGTATACTGTCTCCTTTGCGATGTCTCCCGAAGCAAGAGGTATATGGAGGATTTGGAGAAGGAAATGAGATTTGTAATGGGAGGACCAGAAGGAATGAGACGAGTTTAGTTTTAAGAAGCAATAGGCAGTAGGAGGGAAGGCTCAGAAGAGGGGCCACTTCGTGCAGAACGGGGAAAGCCCTTGAAGACAGAAGTCAAGCATGGGCTCAGATGGGAGCTCAAGTCTCCATGTAAAATGGTCAGGCTTTGGGGGAGCAGGGAGGCGGCACCTCTCAGAATAAAATTCTGAAGGAGATTTCCAATCACACAATCTTCCCACAGGCCTGAAATTCCCTCTTTTGGCTTAAAAGGGGCACATGTACTATTATTCCTAAGAGCTAAACTCAGCACAGCCTGGCAGGTGGGCACCTGGCACTAGCCTAGGATTTGGGCCAGTAACAGTGAAAATCCTCTGAATTCAGGAATCCAACAGATTCTTCACCTGGAGCAGGCTGCAGAAGTGAGGGGGGACTGCCAGGACTGCTGCTCTCAAAGGGCAATGCCTGCACGTCTCCACATCTTGACCCCTAGGGGCCTTAACAAGAAAGAGAAGGCGCTGGTCCATGCTCCCACTGAAGCAGGATGAGAAGGCACTCGTGTGAAAGGTGCTGGGAATCTGTGGAATACGGATGGGGCTTCAGCAGTCAATCAACATTTCCACTGAGCAGGCCCGAGGCAAGGTGCTGGGGGAGATCTTATCTCTCCACTGAAATCACTGGTCAGGATCTAGCATAGTACAGTGTCTCATTTGAGATGTCTCTTGAAGCAAGAGATATATGGAGAATTATATACATAATTAGACATGGCCCCTTCTTTCAAAGACGTATCTGTGGGCAGATATGACATGAACAACAATACAAGAGATGTCACAGGATGGTGTTATATGACCAGATAGGGGCTCAGACATGCTCTGGGAATTCAGGTTTTCTAGGACGTGCTCAGGTGGGGGTTGGGACATGAATAAGTGGTACAGGTTGGGTATGGGTCGTGTGATGTGAAAAGGAAAATGGACAGAGAAGGTTGTGAGCAAGGGTGAAGGGGAAGTGTAGAGGTCATACCCAATCCTTTCACTCCTTTCTCTCTTTCTTGTAGCCTTGAGAAGGAAAATTATGACGTCTGGGCTAAGGTGGTGAGGCTCAATGAAGAACTGGAGAAGGAGAAGAAGAAGTCTGCAGCCTTGGAAATCAGCCTCCGCAATGTAGAGCGCTCCCGGGACGATGTTGAGAGGAGGAACAAAACCTTGGAAGAAGAAGTGAAGGAATTTGTCAAATCGATGAAGGAGCCCAAGGTTGACGCATGAGAATCCCAGGAGTGGAGTGGAGGCAGCCCACGGAGGCCCAGCACTGCTCCCTTTCTCTTTGCTACCTGATGACTGGGAAGAAAAATTACTCCCTAAGAGGAGAAGACAGTTGGGGGAAAAAACATCACATTTCCCAGTAAATAAACAGTGGAATTTGCAGAAAGATAAGGGTAAGCGGGGACACACATGGACATTTATGACCGCCTGTGGCTGTATTCAAAAGAATTGCATTAGTCCACGGTGGCCTCAGGCTGAGCGAAATGCAACCATCCATGGCTGGTTGGCCATGTTCAATGGAGACGCGTGAGGCAGGCCACATCCCAGGACCCAGGGAGCAGGCTGCCCCCAACTGAGGCTGGACTGAGGCTTAGTTCTTCGTTTTCTGTGTGGAGCAACCCCCCCCCCCCCCAGTCAGATGGCCTGGGGCGTCTCTGAGACACAGGGTCTGAAAATGGTCTTCAGCTTCTGAGTGCTCACCGTGGTTTTGAGGGGCTGCCTCTGCTGAAGCCAGAGCCCCAGTCTACCACTCCCACAATGATGTACCATCTCCAGGAGCTGGAAACGAAAAACAGTATTAGACTAAGAGCAAATGGGCAACAAACTGTATTTATGAAAGCAAAATCAGTGAGAAAATTATATTCAAATAAAGCAGAAACAAAAACAAACAAAAAACCCCCAGGACTATTGATTCCTACACTTTTGTGAGAGTTAGTAAAAGGCCCCCTCCCTGGAGAAAACGCACCCCTCTCTGGGCACACGGCTTGGTGAGTAGGCAGAGACTGGATTGTGGTCCTTACTTGCCTTTCAGTGGCCACAGTGACATAGGGCAGACCCACACTAATGTGACTTCCTTAGAGGCTGGTTAGGGGTTTACATAGTAACAGTCATAATAATAATATTTTTTTCTGTTTCACCAAAATATAAGTGATTTCACCCTTTAAAGGGACACGAGAAACTAGATCTTTCTAGACAGCTGACTTTTCTTCTACATTAAGCCTGCCTGGCAGAGGCCTGTGGTGAGGCTAATGGGTGTTCTAGTCAGGTGGTCTCCAAGTGATTTTGACCACGTACCCCATTAGTAGAAAATATTTGAGCATTCACCCCCTAGTATAGGAATACTTATTTATAAATTACATACATGTCCTATTACTATATTGCTATGTCATATATATTATAAAATACACACAGAACAGAAATGGGATAATCAGAAACAAATATAAATAGATGTTCTCAAATAGCTTTCAGCTCTGGAGACCACAGGCCTGATTTCCCAGCAGGTTTTGCCTGCACTAGTTTATGTGTGTCGTCCCGTTGCTCCCATAAAGTCACCTGAACTCTTGAAGCCACGTGGCTTAATCAATGACTTGAAACATATGGGTACCACAGTGGC
Source organism: Tadarida brasiliensis (assembly GCA_030848825.1). Classification (NCBI taxonomy): domain Eukaryota; kingdom Metazoa; phylum Chordata; class Mammalia; order Chiroptera; family Molossidae; genus Tadarida; species Tadarida brasiliensis. Next base: position 30,553,508 of record CM061270.1, on the reverse strand, counting down.
AGTTCAGCCTTCCCCAGCATCTGTGTCTCCTCCATTTTCCCTTGTCTCCCTTTGTTTTCTCATTTTTTTCTCCTCCTCTCTTCGTGTTCTTCACCCTGGTTAGTCTCCCCCTGCCTGTGGCCGTGACCTATTACAGAGTGAAAGGTACAGATGGGGGGTGGGGCAGTGTTTCTCATCCTGCTACTAGGCCCCGCTCACCCACCCCAGCCCCTGATGGAGGGTGAGGGCAACACCTGGGACACTCTCCCAGAGGCCTGCTTGCAGAAGATCAGGAGGTGGGTGGGATGATTTGGAACAGTATTAAGTAAGCACTGAAACGTTTTATTTCCTGGAGTTTACTGTTCTTAAATTACAGAGTAACAAATATGGAAACACTTGCACACCTAACTTACACTGATGAGTGTGTGCGGTTCTGCCAGGCATGTTCCCTCCCAGGTTCTCCCACGGGTTCTTCACATCGATTCTGTGGGCACTAAAACCTTGAATGAGGAAGCAGCTGGCATCACAATCCCCAAGGAAGCAAACATTTGTTTGAAGGTGCGAAGAGAAAGCCCTGGAGTCTGTTGATTGGAGGTCCGTGTTCTAGGGCCTTGCTGGGCTTTGGAGTGAGAGCTCAGGCTGAGTGGGAGGGCCATGTTTAAGTCCCAACTCCCTCCTGGTCTCGCGATGCCTCCGGTCCTTCCCTTCCACCACCACAACGAGACAACAGAGCTGCCTTCCAGCTTCAGAAGCTGGAGTGTCACTTCCTCTTCATGATCAAGGGGGAACCCTCTTGCTTACCCTCCCATGAGAGGGGAACACAGGATAGAGTTTTTCCAGGACTCTAGGACCTCATGAGTCCAAGGAAAGGCCAGGAAAGAAGCTCTGGGGTCTGGTGCTACTGTTTTCAAAAGGGTACACATGAGATGCATGACAAGGTGGCTACACCTGGACCAAGGTGCCAGTTTCTGCAAAGCAGAACCCAGACACTGACCTAGTCATCGGTGCTCTGTTGGACCCTGGGACTCCCACCATCACTTTTAAAGCTCTTCCATGGGTAATATCTACTAAATCTGCCTTGTTCCAGCCACCCACCCTCTTCACCTTACCCCTCTTCTACCTGCACAGAGACTGAGAACCTAAAAAAGGTCTGCAATATGCACTTTATAACCCCTTGCCCTCTTCCTACCAAAATTCTTCATTTCCCTCTCAGCCTCAGTCATGGCTCATATTAGGCACTTTTCTCTTGAGTTTGAGGCAGATCTGAGAGTTTTCTGGTACGTGTGTGCCCTGGAGAGGACACTTTGCATTAGGGGATTGGCTGGGATGATTCCGGCCTTGGTCTGTCCGGTTGCTTTAACAAAATAACCTAAACTAGGTGGTATTTATTGGTCTGGAGCCTGGAAGCCTAAAATCAGGGCCAGGTGAGAGCTCTCTTCCAAGTTGCAGACTTTTCCTTGTATCTTTACATGGTGGAAGGGGCTAGGGACCTCTGTGGGGTCTCTTTTCTAAGTCACTAATCCCACTCACGGGGGCTCCACCCTTATGATTTATGTACCGCCCAAAGACCCTACCTCTTAATGGCATCCTCTTTGGGGATTAGGAATTCTAAATTTGAATTTGGGGGTGGGAACAAACACTCAGACCATGGCAATGCCCTTTTGATGGGTTTTGGTCAGCGTCTGAGGCCTGGAGAGATCCAGTGTGACGTCGCTAGTGCACGGGTGCCGCGGAGGATGTAAGCAATAAACAGTTTTGTTGTGTTGTTTTGACCTTAAGCCCTGCTCAGAAGCCCACCCCTCAGGAAAGCACGAAGCAGGAGGTTCTGAGGCAGCCCAAGGCCGCCAAGCAGGGGGACAAGCTAAAGACAGGAGGGTGTGCCTCACTGTCGTCATGATTCCACATTCCATAAACTTCCACATTCCACCACTTCCTCTGCACATGCCCTCAGCGGTCAGGCCATGTGCTGGGGGGAGGGGGGGGGCAGAGAGCTCACTCGGAGGCTTCCTCTGCAACTCGGAGGCTTCCTCTGCAATTCCAATGGGCTGCCGTTACAAGATCCCACAAAAGCCTTCATCCTGCCGGAGAACACTGGGTGGAGGGACGTTCAAGGATGCAGATCCAGCGGCTTCGCACTCGAGGGGCTCAGGCTGGCATTGGGCCAGCATCAGAGAGCGCTGCTGAGTGACTTCAGACAAGGAATGCGCAGAGAATACCAACACGCATGCGCAGCGCCAACATCTCTTTTCTCTGATGCTTGAGAACTGTCTTAGGATCACGGAGCAACGGCACCGGGAGATAGCCTGAGCTTACCTAATCCAACCTGTTCATTTAATGGCCAGGGAAACTGAGGCCCCGACACCTAAGCTGAATTGCTGGTGCTCCCGCAGCAATCGGGAAGAGAATTGAGTTTGGAAGGTTTTTGAGGGCTCCTTTAACTCACCGTTCAGTGATGCTTGTGATTCTTGGCTTTTATCCAAGTGTCCTTTCCCCGGGATCATGATTTGAAACCCGCGGAACATCAGTTGCTGAGTGCTTCCAGAATGTAGACCTGGGCTCACCATTTGGCCACAAGCGAGACCCGCCGTCTATGATGCCATTTTCACCTCCTCTGTATGACTGATGCTGTTCTGGGCCTGGGGTTCAGTCCTGGCTGCACAATGGAGTCACCTTCAGGAGATTTAAACAAAATTCTGATGCTCAGATCCCACTACTGATTAATTAAATAAGAATCTTGGAGGGTGGGAGGTGGCGCCTAAGATTTTTTTTTCTTGAAAAAATTCCGTGTTAGTTTTACCGTGCAGACGGTATTATTAAACACAGTGTTAAACCTGCTAAGTTTGGCTCAAGTCATGACTCATGATAATATTAAATCTGCCCGCTCCCCTTTCCACGCATGCACTCACTCATTTAGGATAAGAGATGCCTGAGAGAGAGAAAACGGATTTATATTATATACCCATTTCACAAATGGGGAAAACTGAGCCTGACAATGTTACCAAGAAATCTCAATGTAACAGTCAGTAACCTAGTCATGCACAAATCCACGGAATTTGAAAGCCGCTGGAGTGGCTCGCAGAACTCAGGCAACCCCTTTGCTCACTAAATTGCCATTTATTGTGAGAGAACATAACCCAGGAAAGCCAGATGGAAGAGATGTATGGGGCAAGATATGGGGAGAGGGGTGCAGGGCTTCCATGCTCTCCCACAGCGCCTCCTCTTCACCAGCCTCAGAGCTCTCTGAACCCCATCCTTTTGGGTTTTTATGGAGGCTTCATTGCACAGGTGTGATGGATTAAATCACTGGCTGTTGGTTATTGAACTCAGTCTTCAGCCCCTCTCCACTCCCTGGTAAATGACAAGGCCAAAGGCACAGACCACTGAATTGGCCCTAGTGGTTGCTATCTATCTTCTTTTTCTGGCATCCCCATTTGAATGGTTATTTTTATTTTTCACCTAATGCATAGTTTAATTCATATCATTTAAATGCATGCGTGAAATAGAAAGTCATAATTGTTTTAATGGTAATAATCGCTAACATTTATTGGGTGCTGAATATTGCCTGCCAGACGGTTCTAAGTGCTTTATTTATATTAACCGAGTTAATCCTCACAAACCCCAGAGCTAGAGAGCAGTAGCCCGGTTTTACAGCCAAGTGACTCGCTTCTGCTTTTGCTCCTGCCTTTTGCTGTGACTGCAAACTGTCTCACGTCCAGAGGGAAACTGTTGTCTGACAGCTTCTGGGGTTGGAGCTGGGCTTGGGGCACCTTAGGGCAAAGCTAACACGTCATCCGATCTCCAGTAATTGGGTGAATTGCTCCGACACACTGGCTTTTGGCAAAGCAGTCTGCTTCCACGTAGTAAGAGCCGAGCGTGGCCAACTGGTAACAGATTCTCTGGAAGCCAAAGTGAAGCGAGAAGGGAGGCGACAGCCTAAGTGGGGTCTGCACCTGGCAGGAAAGGGAGTTCCACAGAAAGCACCACGCGAGGCCGAGCCCCTTGAGATCGCAGCCCAGGCGGGTGGGGTGCGCAGCGGTCAGAAACCTGAAGAGAGGATGAGGAAGCAGAAGGAGCTCACCATGTGGGACTCCGGGTGGGGAGGGGGAGTGCCTCCTGCCTCCGGCTGCCCTGTGAGCTGTACAGCTGAGGGTGCCCTCCAAGCCTGGCACCCTGACTCTCACCCAGGGGAAGGGGCCTTGTCCTCCACACAGAGGAAAGTGCCCACAGTGCTGCGCCAGCCCACAGTGGGCACAGCCTGCAGCTCAGGCCAAGGAGCCACAGAGGCTGCCAGAGGACTTGCCCACGGGCGGTCTCAGTGGGGCAGCCCTGGCAGCGTCGTGCTTTGAGAACGAGGAAGTTCAGGCGTTCCACCCTTGTTACATGTAACTTGGTAAAAACTCAGGGACAGAGAGGAGAGGAGGAGTCTCAGATCACAAGAGATTTTCCAAGAAGTCCATCTTAAAATAGCCATTTATTAGTAAGTGAAGCTATTACTATTAATTGTCGTTATTACTTATGGCAGACGAGAAGCTCGTTTTGTGGATAAGGAAGTCAGTATGAGAAAGGTTTTGATGGAGAGAAGCAGGAGGCTGCCAGTTTAGAAGCACAGACTTCCCTTTCTCTAGTCGGGGGTGGGGGTGGGGTCCTGGTTAAGTTTAAACAGGGGTTTTACCTGGGAAGTTGTTGCAAATTTGTGATGACTGAGTCTACTCCAGGCACACTGCACATCTGAGAGCTCCGCCAGGAGACCGCCTTGGGGACCCTTGCCTGCCGCCAGAGCAAGCTCACGCACCTTCCCTCAGTGCGGTGGGCCCTAGAGAACCTCAGGCCAGCGCCCCTCTTGCAGTACCTGCCCCGTCCCACCCTGTGCATGCGCACACCCTTGGTGGCCGTGCTACCCCAGGTCCCTCAGCCCAGCTTGGCTGCGCTAGGGCAGGGCGTCTCCTCTGCGCACATCGCCGTGCCATTCATTCCCCTGGCGGTGTGGGTGTCCCTCCTAGTCACCTGTGACATCGCCTCCTTCACCTGTAAACGGGGGAATGGTGAGAACTCTCCCACCAGCCGCACGAGGACGATGCCAGTGAAATAGCCGTACAATGCGAGCTCTTAGCCTGAGCACTAGGGTGTCCTGACTCCAAGACCCCCGGAATGAAGAATGCTGCTTAACACAGGCTTTGTGACCGGTTTCTCCACCGGCATGCTGGCCCTCGCGGCGAGACCTGCCACCATGCACTGCAGGGGTTCCCCCTTTCCCTGAGGGACACTCCAAGACCCCCAGTGGATGCCTGAAACCAGGGATGGTATCAAACCCTGTACATACTATGTTTTTCCTATACATACATACCGATGATAACGTTTAATGTATAAATTAGGCATATACAAGATTAACAACAACTAATAATAAAGGAGAACAATTATGACAGTGCACTATAATAAAAGTTATGTACATGTGGTCTCTGTCCCTCAAAGTGTTTTATTGTACTGAACACACACTTCTCGCGATGATGTGAGCTGATAAAGTGCCTGTGGGATGAGATCAAGTGAGGTGGACAGCGTGGGCTTTGTCATGTGATGTTAGGCTACTGTTGACCTCTGGCATACATCAGGAGGAGGGTCATCTGCTTCGGGTAATCCTGGATCACTGAGCTGTGACGATGTCCATGGTTGAATGTCAGGAGCACATGGTGCCGATGGTTGGGGGACATGTAGTACTTCAGGACTGCGTTTGACCCTGGGTAACTGAGACCATGAAACGTGACACGGTGGATAAGGGGAAGCAGAGATTCTTCCCAGCTCCTCTGAGGACATGGGCTGGGGGATGAGGATCCCTGCCCACAGTGAGGACATCTGGGCTCCTGATGTAGCCGGAGAGAATGGGCTGTTATTGTACATGGGGTCACTATGGGACGTTCTGAGTCCTTGACCCAATGTGCAAGAATGTGCTCACACGGCTAACACAGGGACCTGCATCTCCCGTTTTGTCTTCCAGGAACATGTTCACACCAGAGATGTTGGTGTAGAGGAAATGCCGGGAGAAGATGCAGAAGCCAGACCGAGATCTTCTGCCAGAAGCCTCACGTGCTAGGACAGAGGGATGAAGTGACCCTATGCACTTCCCCTGCTGCACCACTTAGGAAGCAATCTTTCTTTAAAAAAAAAAAAAAAGAATCCCCAAAATGTTCTTTAATAGCCATTGTTTTAAAATAGCCCAATGCAGTGAGCATTTAATACCATCTTCCATTTACATGAAGACTGCAGAGTGAGAATTACCTGAATTTGAATCCCAGTTCTACTCTATTAAATAATATTATTGTAAATAAAATCACCAAGAAAACCCCCAACCCTGTTGCATTAGTTTTCCAGGGCTGCCAGGAGCAATAGAAATTTATTTTCTCACAGTTCTGGAGGCTAGATGTCCAAGACAAGGTGTCGATAGGGTTGATTCCTTCTGAGGCTGTCTCCTTGGCTCGTGGGTGACCACCTCCTCACGTGTCTTCACGTGGTCTTTCCTCAGTGTCCATCTGTGCCCTAGTCTCCTTTTCCTATAACCTCTATAGTGCTGTCACTTAGATCTCAAATGAAGCGGGATCCCATCTTTCAGAAGTTCTTCTGCACGTCAGTAAAACTTTTAATATCTCCATAACTAGAAACCATAGGTAATTATTTTATTTTGTTTAACATTTCCTATCAGAGGGAATAGATAACATCAGAAGTCTAAAATTCTGCTCCCCCATAGATGCATGAAAAGGGCAGTGGATGGGGGTCAGAAAGCTTGCTTTTACTTGTAAGATACAGCATTTTAATTAGATCATGTATTAAACTACTATTATTAAAAATATGTTTATTAGTTAGGCGTGATGAAATAGTATTTCACCTGACCCAAGACGCTGAATGCCCGAACCTGCACTCACCCAGCTAGCACGGTGGTGGGTGTGTGGGGATATGCCAAACAGCTGCACAGTCTTTACTACTATGAGGATTTTGCCCCGGACTGCGTTTTAATCCCTCAGTGACCTGTGCTGGACCTCATGGTAGCACAGGAGCCCATGGTACCTGGGCTGGATGTGAACTTGAGCCCTTAGGCTGGGCGTCCCCAATCTCACCATGCTGACACTGAGAAAAGGCAGACAGGGGAGTGGCATCATCAAGGAAAGAAGGGGAGGAGAGTATTTTTCTTAATCCCTGTGTAGAACTTTTCTAAGCTGCTCATTCCAGACTCCCCAGCAGCCCTACCCCTCTCCCAGCTGGTAGAAGACAGGGTAACCTATAACCATAAATCGTGCATGTGTGTGTGTATAATTCACATCTCCTGATTCTGAGCAGACCTCAGAAAAAGAATGAAGTGAGGAGTGGGCGAAGGTGGTGGCAGGAATGAGGTGACTTTACCCTTCCCTCCTAGTAACTGAGGCTTTGGGAGTCGACAGTGAAGAGACATTCTTAAAGGCCTGGAGGCATCCTTGTTCCCTGTGGGTCCATAGAGAACTGCTAGTGTTTGGAGAAATGTCCCCATAAAGGTGAAGATGGCGTTTTTGAATGCTTCTTTTGGACAGACCATAGGCCTGGCTGTTAAACCCAATGAGAATAAGGGAAGAAACAATGGAAACTCGGGAAATGGTGGTGGCCCACTCCTGCCACTAGTGGGAGCTCTAGGTTCATGCCTCTCCATCAACCCCAGGATGGGCGAGGGTATTTTCGGTGGGTGGGCCTTGGACTAGTGCAGCGATTTTCAGCTGGTGTGCCGCCAAGAATTTTTAAAACATGCAATACCTGACTATTTAGTCAGGGGCACTGACCTCTTTTCCCTTAGATTATCAGATGACAAAATGACAGCAGCCAACACAACAGCCGTCGGTCTGGTGTGAAAGCCCTGTCTGGAACCAACAATATGTCAGTCATATAGTAGAGTTGCATCTTATTGGTCACATCACATAATAAGGTTAAGTCTTATTGGTTAATTCTTGGTACCAGATACTTGTATAGTATCTGGATACAAGCACCAGATACTTGGTACTTATATACAAGTATAGGCACCTGACTTTTTAAAAAGTCACTTAGGAGCAAAAAGGGTAAGTAATTATTATTATTGTAAATAAATCAAAATTATACCTATTTTTTGTCAGATTGGCAAAATCTATAATATGTTGTTTGGTGTACCACAGCATTTTAGTAATAAGCTTATGTGTGCCGTGAGACGGAAAAGGTTGAAGATGGCTGGACTGGGAAATGAGAGGCCGAGGTCAAACTTCTCCACCTCAGTGTGTCTTCTCAGTCTCATTACTCCACACAGATAGTGCCCAAAGAGGCCTGTGGCCTGCCCCACCTCTTCAATTATTTACACACTGTGAGTTTTTACAAAATGGGGTCTACAGATGAGGGTGAAGGCCCAGAGTGCAGGGGCCCAGCAGCCCAGACAGCCTTTTTCCAGGTTGTAGGCTTCAGCTTGCCCGGGACCTGGACAAAAGGCATCCATTCTAACAGCCCCCGACAGTCGCCCTGACCCGACCTTTAGGATCTGTAGCAAAAGCCTTACTGGTGTAGAGAGGTCTTCCTTGGAGATCCCCCTCTGAATGGCGTCACTGAGAACCAGGGGTAACAAGAGGACACAGGGGCAGGTAAGGCTTCTTTGACCCCATGGGGATGCTTCTCATTATGACTACCACGGTTATTTTTGACTCTTTAAATTTGGACATGCTGGCTTTCTTCTTCGGCCAAGGCATTGTCTGAGGAAGGACGGTGCTGGTACAGCTGAAGGTTCGTGGCTGCCAAAGGAAACACCTGCTGAGATCTGCAGCGGCTGGAGGGGACCTCGGGCCTGAGAGCAGGGCCCCTGGCAAAGTGCTGGCTTCACGTCACTGCAGCATCGTAGTCGGTGAGAATGCACGTTAGACAAGATGGACTGGTCACTGTTGGTCAGACCCATTAACCTGTAACACTTACAGGGCCCAGACTGCGTTCATCCACTAGACCCTGAGCGTAGCAGTGTTCTTGGCACACAGTCACTGACTACTTTGGTGGTTCCCAAACTGTGTGCTGAGGCACCCTGCTGTGGGAGCCATAGCAAGCGTGCAAGGGCACAGCAATGTTTTACACTTTCAAGGGAAACAGCAATTCCCGACAGGTAGGGGCTCCAGAGCCGACTACCAGCCTGAGGCGATGCACAGCTTCAACATTTGATCAACTGCGTTCCTTTCAGTGACAGCAAATCTCCTGAAGCTGGGCTTTGGGGTGCTGCTGTGACAAAACCCAAGTGTCACACGAAAATCAACGTGGAGCAGGAAATGAGAGGCAGTGCCCAATCTGATTCCAGGCTTTGAGAAATCGTGCCGTGCCCAACAAAAGCACAGATCCCATTAGTAACTGCAATTATTAATAATTTTTAATCAAGTGCATGCTTGATTAAAAAGTTGCTGTGTACAAAGTTGTAAAGGGTGGCCCCTTGGGAAAAACTCTCTGCTAACCCTCTCCTACAAGAGCTCCTTCTATGTTGTTTAAAAATGAAATCAAAACTAGTATTGTGTTTATTTTGATGTATATGTATTTTTTCAAATAGCTACTAAATTATTAAGACACAAATGCTTACTGAGTTGTTTCGAATTTACTATTTAGTAAACGGTGTCATTAGGTATTCCTTTTGGCCCAGGGACACCATGGACCACTTACTGAGAAACTAAGCCCTGTGAACTGAGAAGGTTTGGGAAGCTCCGGCTTCCTTAAAATTTGTTGACTGCCGGACTCAGGAGTGCAATTCCATGCCTCATCGCTTTGCTACAAAGTAATTGAAAATGAACAACAGCAACAACAGAAAAGCCTTGGGGAACAGCCTCACTGACTTCAGCGGTTCTATCACGGAGCTCTCTTTCTGAGCAACTTACTCTTTTTTAAAAAAAAATTTTTTTCCTTTATTGATTAGAGAGAGAGAGGAAGAGAGAGAGAGAGATAGAAACATCGATGAGAGAGAACATCAATTGGCCGCCTCCTGCATGCTCCCCACTGGGGATTTGGCTCACAACCTGGGCATGTATCCTGGCTGGGAATTGAATCAGCAACCTTTTGGTGCATGGGTCAACACTCAACCACTGAGCCACACTGGCCAGGCAAGCAACTTATTCTTTATTGAATACTTTAGCTTTCAGCTAGGTCCTAAGTTTTTATTTAAGAACATTTTCACAGACGCTCACTCCTCCCAGCAATCTTTTGAGGGAAATTGTTCCACAGAAGGAACACAGCCCAAAGAGGGTGAGTGCTAACTACGATATTCAAGAGCAGGTTGGCTTCATACTAACACCATTCCCTTCATCATCATCATCATGATAATGATGATAAATTTTGCTAATCTGTCAAGATTAGTTATAATTTTAGCTAATTATACTTTTGTTACTATTGCTAAAATTTAAGCTTTAACAATAGGCCGGGCATTGTGCAAACCACTCACATGGGTTATTTTATTTAATTTGATAATAAAGTCTTAAGAAGTATGACTAGGATGACTTCTATTTCGCTAACTAAATAACAAGCATAAACAAAGGGGGCTTGGCGAGTCGCATCACTAACCCAGCATCTCACCGCTGTTGCTGGTGGAACCAGGTTTCGAATTCAGACTGTGTTCTGTGCTAACAATGCCGGGAAAATACAAGGAAGGGTTGGGGAAAACCTGGTTACTAGACAGAAAATTTACTTAGAGGCAAGTAATAGTTTCTGATGTGAAAAGCAAGGGGTAGAGAAGCGAGGCTCATTACATTCCCGTGTGTTCGTGTAGCTCTGTGTTTCAAGAGAGCTAGAAGTTTCAAGAAATGTGATGACAAAGGCAACCTCTCTCAGTGGCTCTTTTCAGAGGAGTTGTGTGGCCACCTGGGAGCACATGGCCTCTTGAGACAGGGCACTGAATCTAAGCAGAGATTTCCTTGTTTGGGGGAGCGACAGGTGTTGCTGTGATGGGGTGAGAGCGGTGGACAGACATCCTCAGTGTCCTTCCTCATCCCGCCTCTTCTGCGATCACCTGTGCAGTGCACTCAAGGACAGGTATGCCAAGAAAAACAATATAAAGAAAAATAAAAGATTGTTTCTTCTCTATTTCCCAGTGACAACCACTATTAGTCTTTGCTGGAGGAATTACCGAGGAAATAATATTTTCTGAATTCATCAGTGTCACCTGAACAGGTAAGTGGAGCTGGGGACATTCATCGATAGATAGGGACTGCAGTGCTGGGCTAGAGCTAACGTCACACATGTCCCGACACTGGCTACAGGGCAGGACTCTCGTGTCCAGCCCCTGCTCTGTTAAAACCTAGAAAGGAACGCCCACAGGTATGTCTGATCATTTTGCAATGAGGGGTTTTGACTGAGAATATGCTTTGGCTCAGAGCTGAAGAATCAGCTGTACGTCCTTTGTTCCAGCGTGGACTTTCAAACATTGGCTGCTGAGCAGACTGGTGCAAATCTGGAAGTTAAGAGCTTTCTTTTCCTTTCCTGCTGATTTGCCTGGTGTCAGCCATTTCTCATCTCGTCCTTTCTCTGTCTGCATTGTTCATGCTGTCCACTCTTCTTTACAGTATGGCAGCTGAAGAGTTACACAGTCAAACTAGGAACTTTGGAGGATAAATTTTTACTTTAGAAAGGTTCATCTGGCCCGGCTGCTAGGGATCAGTGGATGGAGTGTTGTCCCATGGACTGAGAGGTCCTGGTTTGATTCCCGGTCAGGGCACATGCCTGGGTTGTGGGCTTGATCCCCAGTGGGGTCATGCAGGAGGCAGCTGATAGATGTTTCCTTCTCATATCAATGTTTCTATCTCTCCCTCTCCCTTCCTCTCTCTCTAAAATATCAGTAAAAGCATATTTTTAATAAATAGATAAATAAAAAGGATAGTCTGCTTTTCAGAAGCCATGGGGGTCTTTATTATATCATAGTGACCTGTGGCTCCGAGTCCCTGTGGGCCACTCTCTGTGTAACTTCCCTCATCTCTGCATAGCATCAAAGACAGTGCAGGGAGCCCAGAGCATTATTTTTTTAAAGAGAGAGTTTCTGCCTGGCCAGTGTGGCTCAGTGGTTGAGCATCGACCCATGCATCAAGAGGTTGCCAGTTCGATTCCTTCTCTCACATTGATGTTTCTATCTCTATCTCCTCCCTTCCTCTCTTTCTAAAAATCAATAGAAATATATTTTTAAAAAGTAATACAATAAAACAAAGAGAGAACTTGTCCTAGTTTACTTTTGAAACACCCTCCGCACATCCCTAGCAGTAACTTCTCTTACCCCGTCTTCTATGCTCCACCCTTATCCAACTCTCAAAATCACCTTCTCCACCTACAACAGAGATCTTCTGTTGATTTGTGTGTCTAACCTGAACTCTCCCCACCTTTTTCTCTTGCCATCTCTTTAATCAGTATTTCAATATAGCTTCTTTCACTTGTCCCCTCCTAACTCCTTCCCTTTATCTGGCTCTCTCTTATTTGCCCAGCATCCAACTCTGCATCATAAAAGTCTAGTACCCTGGCAGGTGCAGACAGAGCCCAGAGAGCAGGCCCGGAGTCTGAATGTGTGTGTCCAGTGCCGGCCTCCCTCCCCGCTTACCGGTCTCAGCAAAGTCACTGATCTTCTCCGAGTCTCAGTTTCTTTTTCTAATAATGGTAATAATCTGATTCTGTTTGATGCTTGGCTGCAAATAAAAGGACACCCAACTAAGAGTGACCCAGGCAATGAAGACACAGCGATCTCTCCTAATGAGAAATCTGGAGGCAGGGGGTTCATTTTCACTGGCGTGTTCCACCTCCCAGTGTGTCACCCGCAGCGTGGAGACCGACAGTGCTGGGTCACGTTAGGGGTGAGTCTTTCACTGGGGCTGTGCCAAGCCCAGCTCCTTGACCTGTGTGTCTCCTACTGAGGCCACCACGGCCACTCCCCTGCCTCGGCCATGCTGACCCGAAGGCCGCAGGCTCAGCGGTCACTTACTGGAAGAGAGGATGCATTCAGTAGGTAGGGGCTCTACCTTGGGATCCTGAGTAGAGACAGGTGGTTGACTATGAACAGGAGTCGTCTGGCGGAGCTGGGCCAGCCTCCAGTGTTCACTGTGGGTCTTCAGTCCCGACCTCGCTCTCCTTTCCACATTCGTGTTTCTAACCACTGGACACATCCACCACAAGGGGGGCACCTCACACTCAGTAGTTTCAAACTGGAGCTCTTGGGTTTTCCTTTCAGATCCTCCTTCTCTTTCATCCTTCTTAATTCATAATGTCACCATTCAGCCAGTCATCCAAGCTACGAAACACTGGAAGTATCTGGAATTCTCGATACCCTTTTCTCTGTTCCCATCCCATCCAAACACAGGTCATTCTATGTCTGAAAATATCTCTTGAATTCATCCTCTTCCCTTCTCAAGCACTTACGCTACCTCGGACCCGGTCTTTTTTAATCAACTTCCTTGCACGACTCCCTGCCTCTCATAGCTCTCTGGAAGCAGAGAGACCCTGGAACCAGTGACCCTGGTGGAAAGAGATGGACAAATAGCTGAGTCACAGTGAGTGGCCACTGGGTCTAGAGCAGTGGTTCTCAACCTTCCTAATGCCGCGTGACCCTTTAATACAGTTCCTCATGTTGTGGTGACCCCCAACCATAAAATTATTTTCTTTGCTACTTCATAACTGTAATTTTGCTACTGTTATGAATCGCCATCGGAAATCTGTGTTTTCCGATGGTCTTAGGCGACCCCTGTGAAAGGGTCGTTCGACCCCCAAAGGGGTCGCGACCCACAGGTTGAGAACCACTGGTCTAGAGAGTCAGGGACCAGCTGTTTCAGCTTCTGGAAACACTGTAGACAGTAGGAGACACTGTCTAGACTGTGGAGCTGCCGATACCTGGCAAGCATTGTTTCTCGATGGGAGCAGAATAAGCCAGACACCTCCAGTCCCAACGATTGAGTCCCCGCCCTGGTCCAGGTCCTAATCAAGATGTTAGAGGTATCAGGCAATGAGTGAGATCAACATGAGTCATGCTTCATGAGGGGGACTTGCAGTCTATCCGGGAAGACAGACATTAATCAAAATTGTGTTGAATGTTGCCAAGGAGAAGGGCAGGGTCCAGTGGAGGGTTTAGCGTAATCTAAGAGGTTCAGGAAATCCTTCCTTCTGAAAGTGATAAGAAAAGATTATGCAGGTAGGTGGAAAGGGGAGAAATTGTGTCCCAGAGAGATGAACAGAGGAGGCAATTTCCTTATTCATTGATTTCAAAATACATTAGACCTTGGTAATATATAGAAAGATGATCAAATGAGGCACATAGCCAAAATATAGCTTCTTTTTTGAGACACCTTGTTTTAACATCACTATAGTTTTCTCAAATATTTCCACTGACATATCCCTCAGGCTACCACAAATTTTTGATGAAATATATTTTATTTTTAACATTTATTTATTCATTCATTCATCCAACAAATATTTACTGATTACCTACTATGTCAGGTACTGTTCTGAGAGCTGGGGAACACATGATGCATGTGATATAAATAGCAGTACATGTGATCTAAGCAGTGGTACATGTGACATAAACAGTGGTACATGTGATCTAAACAGTGGTACATGTGACATAAACAGTGGTATATGTGATCTAAACAGTGGTACATGTGACATAAACAGTGGTACATGTGATCTAAACAGTGATGCATGTGATCTAAACAGTGGTACATGTATATAAACAGCAGTACATGTGACATAAACAGTGGTACATATGATAGAAAAATTATTTTAAGTATTGGCCTCAGGGTAAAATTGAAACTCTCGGAAGATGTCCCAGGTTGAATCCTGTCACTTTCGTGTGGCTGTGTACACAGCTACACATCTCCAGGGGAGCACATGGACCACAACAAGAACCCCGGAATAAGTAGTAGAAAGGGTTATGGTGCTTGACTCATCCCTGCTATGAAAAAAATTTCTGATCTAGGAAGTACATTTAGCCTCTCTGGCTTCAGCTTTCATGTCAAAAATAAAAGGGTTGAACTGGATGAATTCGAAGCCATTGCCAGCTCTAGAAATATGTAAATTCATACACTTACAGAGTTGGAGAAGACCTTAAAATCATCTTGCCAATTCCCCATCAAGCACTTAGATTGGTCATCAGTAGAAGCTTCAGGAAAGAGTGGCTGAATTTCTAGGCCACTTAAGAATGGAAGTAAGGAGCACAGACCCAGAAGCTCCACTAGAGAGTGTTTATTCAGAGACACACAGACATAGAGAAGCTTTTCCATGAGATCACCTTCCCCCGATCTCGCAAGGCTGGTGAAATATACACATCTGTCAGAATTCTCCTCTCAGAACTCAGGGAGTCAGCCGGAAGCCAAGTTGCAAATAGGTGCACAATTGACCCTAGAGGTAGGTAACTGTTTTATCTCCTCACCACCCTCATTTCTCTGGTGATGTGAAAGTAAATATTCTCTGGAGCCTAGGGGGAGGTTCTGCAAAGAGCAGAACGAACAAATCTGAATCAGTCTCTTTCTTCTGGAGGGGGATAAGGAAGAAGATACCACTTTGCAGTTCCAGAAGAGGAAGCATTCTTCCAAGGTTCACCGCCAAACCTTTTCAGATGCTGACTGTGGAAAAGTCCTGGCAAGTCGTCTCTTTTTTAAAAAAAATCTGGAATTCTCTTCTCAGTACTTATTGCAGTTTGGGCCTGCATCTGTGGGAGGTTCATTGCCAATGGAGAGAGTTTCAGATTAGCCTCATTTAAAAATGGGTGTTCCGTCCGGCTGGTGTAGCTCTGTGGTTGAGCGTCGACCCATGCACCAAGAGGTTGCCAGTTCAATTCCCAGTTCGGACACAAGCCCAGGTTGTGGGCCCAATCCCCAGTGGGGGGCATGCAGAAGGAGGCTAATCTATGTTCTCTCTCATCGATGTTTCTATCTCTCTCTCCCTCTCACTTCCTCTCTCTCTAAAATCAATAAAGGGAAAAAAATTTAGAATAAAATTGGGTGTTCCAACCCCCCAAAATTCTGGTGTGCCAGCTCCATTGGGCTTTGGGAAATGTCTTTGCCTTCACTTAGAGTGGACATCAGAAGGGCTCCCTGAGAGCTCCGTGCGAAGCCATCCAAGGTTACAAGATGGCACTTCCTTCTGTGATAACCAACATCCCACATATACACATAAAAGTGTGATAAAATCGGCTTTATGTTCAGCATTATGGGAAAAGAATGGAAAACCTAACAGGGAAAGGTGAACAAAACATCAAAGGTGGCCCAAGTCTTCAGTGAAAGGGAGCATGGCTTCCTGCCTTTCCTTAGTAACACCATTAATGGACATTTATTGCTTCCTTACCCGTCAGCACACATCATTCCAAGTACTTTGTGTGCGTTAACACGTGTAATCCTCACAAAAGTAGGTGCTTTTATTCTCACTTGGCAAGTGAAGGAAGGCCGGAAGGCAGGCTGGCTCAGCCTCTGCCACGTTGCCCCTGCAGGAGCAGAGCTGGCTGAGGGCGACTGCACGCCAGCCACGTGTTCCCTGAAGCTTGGTAACCTAGGGAGAACTGCGCTCTTCCTCTCCACACCTCTGGTCAGTGGCACAAGTGAATGTGCAAAGCACTAGCCTCTGCGAAAGGTTTCAAGAATGCTGAGTTGGTCAAAATGTGGCCAAAAGAATGTGAGTTGTTTCCCTGTTTCTACTTCTCTCCCTGCCCCACTCTCATTCTCCTAATTTTGTTATCTTCTGCATCACTAACGTAGTCACCAATATTTGTTCAAATCAAATAGATTTATGTCTATAACACCTAAATAGGTGTGTATACCCACATATCAAAAAAATGTAAAATATGTTAAATTATTCTAATAGAATAGGCTTCAAAATGGGAAGGAGACCTAAAGTTTGTTTAATCCCATAGGTCTAGACATCACCCTCCAGAGGGTTCTCTTGAGGGTCTGAGTGTGGCACAGTAATTGAAGGTGGTGTGTGGCACTACTCATGTTCAGTGGGAGAGCCAGGATGTTGAGTATCCTATAGCATGAGGGACAGTCCCTCACAAAAACAAATTTGTCTGCTTTGAGTGCCAATGGTGCCCCACTGATAAACACTGACTTGAGTTCCAGACTCCATTTTACAGTTGAGAAACTGAGCCATAGAAAGGTGAGGAAAGTTTGGTTGTTGTTGCTGTTAATCCTCACCCTAGGATATATATTTTTTCCCATTGATGTTTAGAGAGAGTGGGAGGGAGGGGAAGAGAGAGAGAGAGAGAGAGAGGTCAGAGAGACACCTTGATGGGTTGCCTCCTGCATTCACCCTGACTGGGGCCAGGGATTGAATTTGCAACCCAGGTATGTGCCCTTGACTGGGAATCGAACCCATGACTCTTTGGTGTGCGGGCCGACGCTCTAACCATTGAGCAACACTGGCCAGGGCTAGGAAACTCTCTTAAGGTCACTGAGCTAGTTAGTAGCACAGTGTGAGGTAGAATCCAGATCTATAGATTTCTAGGAAAGGGCTCTTTTTGCTACACCAGAGGGTCCATAGAGGTCAAAGCTATTTTCATAATACTAAGACATTATTTGCTTTTATTACTCTCATTCTCTCACAGAGTGTTTAACAGGGTTTTCCAGTGACTACATGATATGTGATGATACTGTAAAATGAAATGTGTGTCAAGATTTAGAAGATCTATGAGCAAATATTTTTCAAATAACAAATGCATGATGTCATAGAATCACTCTTGGGTAAAAATTCCCTTAAAAGGGACTGAAGATAAATGGATTTTAATGTAAGTAAGTACAAAGAGTTCATGGATTTGATTTGAGATTTCATCTTGCAGCTAACATTTAAGAGACCATCACTCATTGAGTGTAGTATTAGAGAATGATATCTATAATGATCTAAACAAGCTATTAAAATATGTCTGCCCTTTTCAACTACAAATTTGAAGGTCACAATTTCTTCATTTTTTTCAACCAAAACAACATATGGCAATGGATTGAATACAGAAGCACATAGAAGAACCCAGTTGCCTATTAAGCCAGACATAGAAGAAATTTGCAAAATTGTAGAGTAATGTCCATCTTCCCATGACATAAATTTTGTTTTGAGAAATAGATTTATTATCCAAATATATTTATATTAATGCACAATGAGTTTAATTTTTAAATGAATTGATAAATATATGTTATATAATTTTCCAGTTTAAATTTCTAATATAGTAAGAATAAACAAATATAACCCATATAAACACAGGCTTTTTGGGGTCCTTAGTAATTTTTAAGGAGGCAAAGGGGTCCTGAGAATAAAACATTTGAGAACTGCTGCCTGACATCATACCCTTTGACTAAATCTGATTCTCCTGGGTAAGACCAGGGACTCTGTTTTAAAAATTATTGCTCAAATTATTCTGATGTGCAGACTAGCTTGAGAATCATAGACACAGAGTTCCCCTTTGGAAGCAAGTCTCATTCTAAAGCTGAACTGTAAGAGCAATGCCAGGATCCAGGGTAGGCCTTCAAGGATGCTGTTGGCTCTACACCACCAGGGAGCAGAGGCAAAGCTCCCTGAACTGTGGGTTAGAAAGTATTGTACCCAACTCCTGATCCATCTTGATCAAGAGAAACAGCTGGAACTCAAACAGAGAGAGTGACCCTCAAGAAGTTTTCCAGTTCTGAACACAATGGCCACAACTATGGGCTTGGTGGGGAAAGTTCTAGTCCTAGTCAAGACAAATGTCATGCTCCCAGTGTTCCAACTAACCTCAAGGCCAGAGAAGGCAAAGAAGTAGCTTACAGGTCAAATTTGGCTCACAGATATGCATTATTTGTACTTTCCAGAATGTAGACACTTTCCAGAATCAGAAGGAAAGATTCAAAAAGCTTTAAATTCCAGATTTCTAGTTCATCTTAAACATTGGAAGATCTGGTACACATGGGCCTAAACTCTACTGTGGCAAACGTCATCTGACCTGTACAGCAACTGAGGCTGACAGTTGGAGCCGGAGCCCTCCGGTGGTCCACAGTCACCAGGCCACCTCACTTGTCATATTATTTGTCTGGCCTCTGGAAGGTTGTCATCCTCTTCTAAACTGATCTAAAAAATGGTGGGGTCCTTCGATGGTCTAAGAAGAAGACTGGGACTAGGGCTGCACCAGTGGATAAGATGACCACGCAGGGTTGCATGCCAGAGTCTGCAATCTGGCACTGGGACTTCAGGTGGGTCTAATTTGCCTGAGCACAAGGGCTAGAGGCCAACCGTTTGATCTTTCTATTACTGATTTTAAATTATCGTGCTAGGAATAGCACCAGTTTTAGCTCTAAAGGGTTCAAATGAGCTTTAGGTGATTGATCAAATTCGCATCTTATTGGCGAATAGCAGAGCTCAGTGTAACTGGTATTCCCCAGTGTCTTTGTCGTTAAAGAAATGCAGAATGCTTCATGAATTTGTGTGTCATCCGTGTGCAGGGGCCATGCCAATCTTCTCTGTATTGTTCTGATTTTAGTATATGTACGGCCAAAGTGTCTTTTTGACATGACTTGTGTGATCATAAAGAGAGCAGTTATAGTAAAATCCCTAATATCCTCCATACGGAAATCTCTTGCTGTGTTGCTGGATTTTCATACTCAGTCTTTGTCTGTCAAGCCAGTTAAGAAAAGCCACATCCTCAAGTGTCAGCTGTGGATCCAAAAGCATCTAACAAAGATAAGCAGTCGTCATAGCAAAAAACAACAAACCTAAAGGTGATGGATCATGGGACTTGGTTACTGTACTTGCCTTGTGAATCCACACTGCCTTCAACCTTTACTTAACTCCACACGTAACTTTTCAACACCATGTCCTGGGTTGTCTCAAAAGCACTTTGCTTCTCACTTTGCAGCTCCTCAAGCCAATGGCATTCAACCACATTAGGTAGATCCCTCCATCCTAAAAAATATTTCTCAGTAGTATTTGCTTGTTAAAAATTAGCTTTTGTTAAAATACATTCATGAATGTTTAGAAAATGAAAAATAGTCTAGTAGGATCTGGAATTTTTTGTTTGTTTTCTGATCATTTAAACAAACAAGTGTTGAGGCAGACGTTAGGATGTAACTTCACTAAAAGCATTGTGATCGCATGAGATTGAATCCTGATATGAGAAGTTGTGATAGCTAGGTCTTCTGGTTAAACGTTCCACTGACTGATTAGATGACTTCAGTTAAGTTACTTAATTTTCCTCTGATTCCTTTGTCCAAAGAGCAAAAAATTTCTAAAAGAGCTTTGAAATCTAATAAACAAAAAGAACTGAAAGAAGCATATAGTTCTAGCTTAGACATATAGCTTAGCCATCTTGAGTTTTAAAAACCTATCTTCATTTGACTTAATTTAAGAAAAAAAATATTTTCTTATTTAGGAAATATTTTCCTTGCCTACAAGTATTTTGCAAAACTTGATTTTGGTGACTATCCGTTCATTTCCACTGTATACTCGTTGACTTGGACTTTGTCGGTGGAGTCAAGGGGAGGAGGAAAAATGCCCGCTCGTCACTTCAAGTGCAATAAGAGTTACTTCAAATCGTACCCCTCAGAGAGCTTGATTTGTGCTTCCTATTTTTGCAGAGAGGGGCATCAGGGACTCAAGTTTGAGCCCCACCCCGGAAACCGAAGTTTAAGAGACCAGCTGGTGACCCGATCTGGTGGAGGAGTGACGAAGGGGAGTTACTGCCGAGCAGGGATGGGCTCGCTCTCTTGAGGTCAGGGAGGGCACGGGATACTTGTGAGTGTCTCATGGACCTGGTATGGGCTGTGCACAGAAGAGAGAATTGGCTTAGAGATTTCTTAGATGCCATCTATGGGAGTTTTAAAAGATGTCTGCAAATTCGCCAGCACACCCCTCCTTCAGAAGATGGAGTGTGATTCCCAGCTCGCTGACTGTGGGCTGGCCTCCGTGACTCACTCCTCCCAAATCTAGTGCGGCAGGAGTGACGCAGCGTGTCTTTCAAGGCCAGATAACAAAAGACAGTACAGCTTCCGCCTCACTGTTGCTCTTGAGACACTCACTCTGACAACCTTCTGCCACCATATAAAAAAGTCTAGTTGCCCTGAGGTAGCCATGGAGAGAGAGGGACAGAGAGAGAGACTCAAGGAGCCGGTGGCCAGGAGCCACATGCGTGAGCGAGGAAGTCTTCAAGGTGATGGAGCCCCAGCCACCAGTGTGTGATTGCTGTTGTGAGCACCCTTTGGGATGGTGCGTTACACAGTGACAGACACAGGAACACCGTCCAGTAAGACCGCTTGAAGACATGAAAGGCCATTAGAGCAAGAGAACATGGGTTGACCCCTTGGTTCCCTGGGCATCACGGAAGGAGTAGCCCACTGGCTGTCAGGTCACAAGGACTACACACTGAGAGGCAATTGAAAAACTGGAGGGTTTTGAAGAACTTTTACCAAAAAAAGTGAAACTTTAAAGTTTTTTCCGGCCCAATGTGACTTTGGTTTATGGTGGCCCTAGTCAAGAGAAACTTTCCTATCTTCTCTATTCAGCCAGGCCAAACAGCGCCGACAGACATTTTAATAATCTGAGCTGCAGAAACCATTTCTAAGGGTGATGCACACAACCGGGAATCCGCAAAGGGAAAGACGGACAGATCTGACTACATAAACATGTAAAACTTCTGAACAGCAAAGTGTAATTTTTGAAAACTTAAAAGGTAAGGAACAAACAGGAAGCTATTGATAGCAAAGATAATATGGAACTCCAATAAATCAGAAGAATATAAGCAATATAAACAGTAAGTTAAAGACAGGACAAGTCTATTGATGGAATAAAGAGAATTAGTCAAGAGATAGATGAAAATATAGTCAAACTCACCCATCATTAAAGAAATACATTTAAATGTATGTAATTAAGTGTGTCGTGCTTAGCATCTGTGTTAGTTTGCTGGGGCCCCTGTAACAACGCACCACACACTGCGTGGCTTGAACGACAGAAATGGATCGTCTCGAGGTCTGGAAGCTGGAAGTCTGAGATCAAGGTGTCAGCAGTGTTGGCTCCTTCGGAGGGCTGGGAGGAAGAAGCTGTTTCATCTCTCCCCTGGCTTCTGGAGGTGTGCTGACAATCTTTGTAGTTCCTTCGTTTAGAAATGCCTCGCCCTGATCTCTGCCTTTGTCTTCACGTGGTGTTCTCATGGTGTTCCTGCTGCCTGTGTCCAGATTTGCCCTTTTTATAAGGACATAAGTCATACTGGGTTAGGACCCACCCTAATGGACTCATTTTAACCTGATTACCTCTTTGAAGACCTTATTTCCAAATAAGGTTGCACCCTGAGGTAATGGGGGTTGGGACTTCAACATATCTTTTTTAGGGGACACAATTCAACCATATCAGCCTTCACTAAGAAACGCAATAGCATTCTTGAACCTTGGAAACTGAACAGAACCAGCACACTTGTACCAGCTGATGGACTATATTTTGGTAAACATTTTGGGGAGTAACTTGCTAGTATCTCTCAGAATGAGAAATTCTAAATGTGCATAACTTTTTCTGCAGTAATTTCACTTTTATGAATATAACAAAATCTAAAGCAGGCAAAGTCAACATGCAAAAGAGAATTTTTGAAGGTAAGATGTCCCCGGAAATGGGGAGGATGATGCATTAGGCATTGCTACTGTTTTCGTACTGGCAGGTATGATGGTCAAGTGGATTTCAACTTCACATCTCAAAGCCGCTCTTTCACAATGAACCCTGATAAGCCTGATTTATGATCCTGCGAATCGCTCCTCTGAAAATGGAAGGGATGAGTATTCCATTTTCCTCTGGCTCTTTGTAGCCTTCTGAGCAACATCTGACGAAGGCTGCCAAACTTAGCGAATAAAAACACAGGGCACCCACTTAAATTTGAATGTCAGATAAACAAACTTGTTTTTAGTATGCAATATTTGAGACATACTTATACTAAACAAACTATTCTTTGTTTATCTTAGATTCTAACTTAGCTGGACATCCTGCATCCTACCTGGCAACCTGATACCTGACCTCGAACTGCACGAAGCAGGTGGGCTTGGCCCTTGGGAGCGAGGGTGCTATGGCGTGATCTCCCTGTGTACATACTTCATTCAGGCATAGTCTCAACTGTGTTTTGCAGGAACATTTCCAAAAAGCAAAAACAACAACAAAGGACAAAACATGTGACACTTGCAGCAAACGCTGTAACAGGAGCTGGTCTCGTGTAAATATTATGTTAATTAAAACAGAAGAGTCTGCAGCATAAACAAAACAACAGCAGGGGGCTGGTTTTTGTTCTGGCTGGGCTTCTTAATATAGTAACTCAGTTCCTGTCCTGTTAGCACTCTTTCCTTATCAAACATTGAACTGGGGTATAAGGAAGTTTAAATTAGCAGTGATTGGAGATCCGTTTTCTAAACACTTGAAACAGATGGTTTGTTGCCTGAAAAGCACACTTCTTTTCAGGGAATGCAGTGTTGGGCTTGATTATTTCAGGAAGACCTTTTGCTGCGGCTCATTTATTGACCTCAGGGTTGCCACACAGAAGCAGTTTCCCCTCGTCTCTGTTTCTTCCGTTGAGTTTGCCTATTGCGTGGAGGTCTTATTTTCATTGCTGCCTACTTGCAGCTCAGACACTGCATTAGGGCTTAGGCAAAGCCCAGTTACTCCTCCCAGACATCTCACAGCTTCGGAAAAAAGAAATAACCATGCAGAAGATTTTTAAAAATGAATGTCACTCGAGAGTGTACAGTTGATAGAGCTGGACATTGCCATTGACATTTTTAAAGAGTGCCATATGATTATTTTGCAGAATGTTCTTCAAATAGGTTTATGTGATATTTCCTCATAATCGGTCAGGTCATGTTCTGCATTTTAGGCAGGAATACTAAGCAGGGGTTAGAACTGGATTTTTCTAACACAGTTCCCATATTGGGCAAAAAAGTTGGCCCTGTGTGCTGTGGGTGAAAATTTTCTGCTGGAGCCTGATTTGACAATGGGGCCTCACGCCTCCCACCAAAAAACCTCAGTTTGAACTGAGTGGCCTAAATTTTTTTATAAGATTCTTAGAATCCCATTGAAGAGTAAAAATGGACTGGGGTGTCCATGTGCTCCTGGACTTTCTTCTCAGGACAAGACGAGCACTCTGGATCTGTGCTCACGGTCTAAGGAAGGTTAAGAGAGGGCAGGCACTGGTTCTTGTAAACGGACAGTTCGCGAGAGTGAGTCGGAGATAATCGCATAATCCATTTATAACCACCCAAGTTAACAAGCTCTCACCTTCTCCAAATAGGCCTCTTCTTTACAAATAGTCACTTGTGCGCAAAAGTGGGCTCTCATCCATGTGACTCGAGTCACATGCGGCCAGTCTCATGGCACTACTGTCCTGCAACGCCACCCAGATCAGTTCACATTAGGAGCACGATGAGAAGCTGTAACGTTATGAAATGTACAATCTGAGCTTTGAAAATAACTTTTCTCCCCCCTCAAAATCACCTGCGGCGGCGTCTGCCTGGTGCAGTCCCAGGCTGCATCACCAGTAGACGAAAATCTCCCAGAACCAAGGTGGCGGGTTCTGTCTGCCAAGCTCTGGTCAGACCATATGTAAAGAACGGGTCCAGGCACCGCACTGCGAGAGACATCCATAAATGGAATTATTTACAGAAGAGAATGAATAGGCTACTGAAGAATTCGACATTACAACGAAGAATGGCTTTTCGGGCTTTTTAAGTCCGGTCCTGGCTTAAGCCCAACCTGGGTTCTCAGCTCTCTTTCCTCCATGACTAGGATGCTTGCCTTGCCCTTATCAGTTGTCCTGATAGTGAGGGACAAGGACTGCACTCCCCACTGACGCACTTGTCAGATACGGCCTGTCAGCCGGGACTTCAGAGGATTCCCCCCAAAAGAGGTGCGGGATGATGGTCTGATGGGAGGAATTTTAGGCCACCTGGGGCTCTGTGTCCTTCAATTCCCACATTCTGCCATAGAATGAACTTCCTTCCAGAACAGGCAGCAGGGTCTGTCTGTCCACCAGGCCTATTGCACACTCAGGGGGTCTCCTCCCAGTGCAGGCCCTGCGTGTGTTTCCATCTGGCGGAGGGAGCTCACTGCACCTGGCCCTGTGTTCACACGCACGCAGTTGCAGGAAACGGGGATCAATGCATGCAGGACGCAGAGCTATTTGCAAACCGTGGGGCTGGCATGGATTCGATATGTACGGGCCGCCTCAAGGGTTATGAACCGGGAATTTATGAGGGACACCAGCAGAGACTTCAGTTCCATGTAAGGGAGAACTCTCTGACATCGTTCTGCTTACCTTTGTCTCCTGCAGTGACTTGCTTGTATAAAGAGCTAAACTCTGTGTTACACTGAATACAGTCCAGGCAGAGTCGCCTGAAAATGTAATAGGTGCTCATAAGAAGGCACTGCTCCCTTCTCTTGACTTATATTTGCGGGAAAGATGAGAAGTGTTTTTGCTGGGCTGCTGGAGGGAATGGAGCATGCCAGATAACTTTTTTTGTTGTTAATCCTCATCCAAGGGTATTTTTCCCATTGATTTTTAGAGAGAGTGGAAGGGAGGAAGGAAGGGAGAGAGATAGAGAAATATCCACACATGGATTGTTGCCTCCCGCATATGCCCCGACCATGCGAATCGAAACTGCAATCTAGGTAGGTGCTCCTGACCAGAAATCGAACTCGAGACCCTTCAGTGTGTGGGCCGACGCTCTAATCTGGCCAGGGCCAGATAACTTTAAAAGTCCCTTCCGAGCCTGAGATTCCTTGAGGCTCCATAATCAAATGTCAATGAAAGCCTGGATATTTCCCCCAAAGCAATGGCTCTTTAGTCTGCCTCATTCTAAAGTCAGAGAAGAAACATTTCTCAGTGATTGACAAAGAGGAGACTCTTTCATTGTATGTCTCTGGCATTCATGGGCTTGACAGACAGCCGTGTGAAGTGGGAGACCGCATAACGACGGAATCTCAGTCTCCGGTGAGACCACAGAGGCCAGCGCGCTGTTTCTTCAGCCCGTATTGCACTGAGACAGCAAGAGGCTTTCTTCCATCGGGATATCTTGTGAAATGAAAACCAAAAGGCAAATGGGGAAGGAGAGCAAAATAGAGTTCATCTCAAGGAAAAATATTTCAAATAATTATCAAAATAATTTTTCCATTTTATTTAACAGAAAACTCTGAATGTACACATTTAATTTATAAACATGGTGTAAAACATTTCTTCCCATCTTCCTTTTAGTCTAGCAATTTCTACATACATTTGAACATAGATAACAAACAGGTTTTACACAGGAAAAGTAATGTGTTTCAGCGGATACGGTGTGATCGTGGTATTAGCTGATTTCCCGCATTTGTGGAAGTTCACTAGGTGGGCACGAGCAGGTCCACGTCCTCACGGGATCAGGCCAGACACTCACAGAAAAGTGCTCAGTGTGGTGGCGGCATGCTGATCACACAAACAGTCCTTCCCTGATGAAGCTATAAACGTACGGATATAGTTCCACACCCAGAAACATCCTTCTATGTGGCTATTGCACAGCGTCATCTACTGTCCTTCCATCTAATGTGTGAGATCAAATGTGCTTGTTGGGGCCAAGAAAATGCACAGAGTCATCGTAGTGTTCTTTGTCACCAGACGGCAAAGGGCCAAGTACAACCCATGATGACTCTTTGAAATGCTCCACAATTCCTAAATAGGGCCACGTCCCTTCTGTGTGACAGACACATTGTACATGGTCCTGCGCGGCACTGCAGGGCTTCATGGGCTGGGAGTTTGGTGAGCAGTCACATGTAAAATTCCTTTCTAAGAAAATAGCTTTTACTTTAAAAATATAGATTCCAAAGAATAGCCGTACAATTACGATGGGTATTACTTTTCTGGGGAAAGTATTTATCATGAATTTCCCAGCCAAAAATTATACACAGGGAAAGAATTAGGCCCTTTGAGGCTGACTCTTTTGGGATCACTAAATGAACATCTTTTACATTTATAGAGTAATTGGTCCAATTACAAAGGGATTATCCAACCGGGTCTTTGAATTGGTAGGTGAAAGCAGTGGAAACGGTGGGAAAACATCTCCTTTGGGAATGAAAAGCCCCAATTAAATACTGAGCAGCAAACATAGTCCCTCACAGCCTGATGACACTGGCCTCTGATGGACAAAAGACAATGTCAACTCATGAAATGACATGACAATTTATTGGGCAAATACGACAGCATTCAGTTAAAAGTGTACTATTTCCACATCAGTAAATATGCCAAGTGCTCACAGCATGCCTACAAGACACGAGTATACAAAATGGTGACAAGCGTAGAGCAAGGATCCCGAAAATACCAGGACGTTCTGATGTAAAAAGAGAGAATAAGAATACGGGCCGAATATTGTAAAGGAGCCATACTCTGGGGAAGGCGCTACTTGAAAAGCACAGAAGAATATTTCATCCAAGAGGGAATCACAAACATAAAAATAAAATATTTGGTATTCTACACTATATTACAAAAATAAATATATCCATCAATAAATAGCGGACACCTAGAAACTTTTACATGAATGTTTTGGTGGTTGGCTGCCCAAGTCTCTGCGTTACAATTCTCCTCGAGAGTCATTTGGGTTGGTCAACATCAGTGATGATTATTTGGCCATAAACCTGTAAAAAAGACTGGTGTAGGATGTAGCCAAGGCCTATGATCAGAGAAGATGTTAGTGAGCCAGCTCTCCTTTCCTAAGGTCCTGACAATTTCATGGCTTCATATTAATACAGCTGCATATTAATACAGCTCCCCTGTTTATGGTTTACGTCCTTTTGTTCTCTGATGAGAAGAAAGAATAAAAATACCACTAGCAACATTTGAATAACCAGTATGTGGCTTTCTACACCCTCTTTTCGTAGGGAAGAGAAAATCAGGAAAAATGCATGTTTACATCTGGGCTATGGGAAAAGAAGAAGCCTCTGGGATAGGCAACCTAATTGCAGACAGCCTAGCTTTTCACATCTCTTTAATAGAAGAGTGATTCTAAGTGCTCACAGCGAGATTTCTCCAGGAACCTGGCCAGTCAGCAGGAGACACGAGCAAGGTGCTAATAGCAGTGGGATGCCAGAGCCGGCAAGCATGGCTCCAGAGAGTGACTGTTAAGTTCAGGAATTTTGCAAGCCGGTTGACATCACTTTGGTACCTTGAAATAGGCGATGGTGGGAGTATTTACACCATTGAAATTCACAAGTCAGGGCTTATTCACCCCAAGACTGCTGGCTGTAAAGCATTTACCAACACACCACTGTCTTACATAGGTTAGACATAAATTTTTGCTTGATTTTTATCTAACTAGAACTATGTTGTTCAACTGAGGTTTTACTGTATGTCTAGTACAGTGTCCTTTAGAAAGGATAAGAAGTACCATAGAGTATATGAGTATACAGTGTGTACCATGGGTGTAAGGGATGCACCACATCCCACTGAGGGTTCTAAGTGTGGCTATCCAAAGCCAGTTACACACACACGCACACGCACACACACACACACAAACACACACATGCACGCGTGTACCATTGCATATGGAGGCGATTCCGTAAATGAATGAATCTGAATTGCACGACCATCTCAAATTGTCACTCACTGTGTACTCACTGCTGGTCAGAACACCACTTTTTCAGGGCAATGAATTCCCCAGGATTTGTCCTCTGTTGGATCTCAGAATCTATGCACGTACAGAGCTGAGGTCCAAATTGGGCAAAATGTCTTTCAAAATAGCTTCCCTTGCTTCTATTTTCTAGTGTGTAATGAGTATGTAACCCCAAGAGTTTTGTGAAAGGGAGGCTGCTGGTTTCCCAGGATAAAAACTGCTAGACTTCTTAGGGAAGCATTCAGCGGGGTGAGTGGGGACACGTACTAGAAACCACATTCCTGATTCTAGCGTGAACCGTCTGTCGTCCACCTGGAGGTGTCAGAACAGTTTGAGAACTGCACTGCTCTGGTTCTTCCTACACAAAGCCCATGACCCCTCATGGGGGGTGGGGAGGGGATAAGGCCACAGCCAGAGTCTCAGTGTCCTTGCAGCTGGCCAACTGCTGGCAGACCCAGAGGATCGTTGCTGTCAGGAACACTTCCCAGCCCCTCAGTCCTGGCCAGTTCCAGAATGGGAAGAGTGCAGAACAGGAAGGCTGTAGGGTTGCTACCACGGGGCAAATCTGATTTCAAAATTCAGGTTTAGCTTTCAAGCCATTTGCTTGTGTGTCTATTTATTAATTCATTTTCTTTTCCTTATTCTTAAGTATTCTTCATGAATAAAACATTTCACTAAGAATATTGTTGAAAGCAAATCAAATTAAATGTCAGGGAGGAAACTAGAAATTAGAGGACTAACTCCATTCATCTGGAGAGAAATGCTTTCAGGTGTCCCTCCAGGTCAGAGCAAGAGCAATGAAGGCCAGTGAAGACAAGGGCCATAGGAATGGGAGAAGAACACGAGGCTCTGGGACAGAGAAGAAAGAGGAAAGAAAAAAGGTGGACAGAAACAAATGCAGAGATGCAGAGACAAAGGAGAAATATTAAGAATTGAAGAAAAATATCAAGAAGTGAAGAGTCCAACAGACAGATCCCTTCGGGTTTTTCTCCTCTTGTTCTTTGAAAATTTTATTTTGTCCAAAAGATTTAATTCTCCAGTGAGAACTGCTTATAGTTTTACAGACACAGCCTATAGGATAACATCTGGATTTGTGTGCCCTCTCCCACCTCCTCTGCCTCCTGCAGCAACGAGGCCAATAGTGGCCTTGCTTTCCTAGCATCTCAGAAACAGATGCCACCCTGAAGCCCCACCGTGTCCCTTTCTTGACCAGGCAGTACCCTCTAGAGTACATTGGTGCCCCCATGGATTTATTCCTTGTTATTGTACCTTAAGGCCACTACCTCTTGAACACATTTGGTTTCCGCATCAAATAACCCCTCTCCTCAAACATGCAACATGCTTTACCAGGCCCTGCTGCTCTGAGCAATGGCAGAAACCCAACCGATGAAAGCTTCACCTACAGACCCAGTAGTGTTTAGAAATGTAAAACTTCCTAGGATGGTTAAATTCCTGGCGCAGATTATCTTGACATCAATCCTACTCAGAGAAGAGGTGACAGAGAACATACCATTGGCTTTTAATATATACACATTTGATTGAGTCATGCACGTGTGTGAGTCTAACCTACCTCTATAGAACCCAAAGAGTTTTATAAGCTTATCTATGTACACATATACATACACAAATATCTATCTTTTGACACTATATTTCTGCTTAGGGGTTATTGTTTTCAGACTGACACAGAAGACACGTAGTTGGGCTCGCCACTTGCTGTTGGAGGTGGCATTGTCAGGAAATGGTGAGTCCAGAGAAAAACAGATTGGAAGACATGAGACTGTAACAAAATAAGCATTTCCTACAACAAACCAACCTGTCCGTTCCCCTAAGGCAATAAGCCTCTATGATCTGTACATCCTTATTAAATAATCTTATTAAATAGAAACACAAATATACACATATACAGTTATTAAATAAGCGACACAACCTCTCTTCTATCTGCAGCCACACTCAGAGACGGCCATGCCTTCATATTTAAACTTGTAGGTGACGACGCCTTTGTCTAAATAGAGGATGGAAATGGGCTCTAGCTTGGTGGGTACACAGCAGGCTTTGGAAGCCTTCTGGGAATTCTTGAGGTGGACCAAGGCCTGGATAATCGCATGTTTTGTGGGTGTGAGATGCTCTGCCAGGGGGTAGTTGCAAACACCACGGCACTCGTAGGCTTCGTATCCAGGTGGGGCGATGATCCAAGAGTCCCATCCAATCTCCTTGAAGTCGATGTAGAGCGGGGTCCTCTTGCAGTAGTTTCCTTTGGCATTCCTTCTGATGCGGGCAGTGGAGTCATAGATGATGTTTGACCTCATCTGCAGCAAAGCCTCTTCCCCAGGTCCACTGGAATAACCATCCAGGCCCAGGTTGTCCAGCTCCAGAAGTTGCTCATGAGTGATCATTTCATTCAGTTCCTCTTTCCGTTCCTTCTCGCTGCTTTGGTCATCAGAAAACACGACCAGCAAAGGGACATGCTTATTCTGGGCACTGGTGTCTATTTCCAGTTGTCCCCTGCCAGCGTCCTCGGTTTCGTCCTGTCTGCTCTCGATGTGGACTTCCAGCTGGTGGGTGGATGAGCCTGACTTTTGCCAACGTCTGATGGCACTGGTGACATCAAAAGTCTCCCACTCACTGTTGGTTCCATAGATCTCCCCTGACACCAAGACCAGCATGTTTCTTTCACCCTCATTGTCCTCTTTGCTCTCGAGTACTTCAAAAATGGTGATTTTCCGGTCCACTCCATCATAGATCATGCGGTCTCTTTGCACCAGTGTGTACAACCTGAGTTCAGCCATGATGACCTCTTCGTGGTGAGGGATGGACACATTGAAGAGGAGAGGGTATTTTCTAAGCCCTTTAAAACTGGCTGGTTGGGAAAACAAGTCTGAAAAAAAAAAAAAAAGACAAAAATGAGATTTGCAGTAGGTCACAGAGAAAAACAGACACTTATTTATGTCATAAGAGGGCCTGTCTATGAAGGAAGTTTGATACAGAGAGAAGGAGGGGTACAAATGAAAACAAACACAACATTAGCATTCTTTGACAAAGAAAATACTGAAAGGTCAATGGTAGGATGTTAAACTGAGTCAAGCTGCCAAGACTAAAATGGAAAATGGCAGCTTAATGAATGGTGGAACATTCACCCATCCTTGCTAGCTTGTCAGCCACAGAATTATAGAACTAGGAAGACCTTAGAGATTGTGTGGGCGAGCCCCTAATTTTTCTAACCAGTAAAGAGCTAGCAAATGACACATGTGGTGGTTATTCTCTCTTTTTTTTTTTTAATATTGATTGATTTTGAGAGAGAGACATTGATTTGTTGTTCCACTTCTTTATACATTCATTGGTTGATTCTTGTATGTACCCTGACTGGGATTGAACCTGTAACTTTGGTGTATCAGGATGATGCTCTAACCAACTGAGCTACCCGGCCAGGGCGGTTGTTCTTTTCTTGAAGCTTTTCAGGGATGAGGGCCTTATGGTTTTATTTGCATTTGTAATGGGTAGAGATCCCCACATAGCTGGCTGGGCACAGTTCTTCCTGAAGACCTCCTTCTAGACCAGGAGTTGGTAAACTATAGCCCAGGGGCCACCAGTTTTGGGAAATAAAGGGTCATTGGGACACAGCCTCACCTCTTCATTCTGTATTGTCTGTGATGACTGTTGCACTACAATGACACAATTAAACAGTCACAAGAGGGGAAAATGGCTCATAAAATCTAGAATATGTACTATCTGTCTGTCCCTTTACAGAAAAAGTTCGCCGACCCCTGATCTAGACACCAAAGCCTGACAAGGTCAAGAAGATAGCCATCAGCCAGGGGGGTCATAGCAGCTGATTTTGGGTGTGCAGTCCTTGACAGGGAGAAACGGGGGAAATGAACCTTGAGGATAGGTTGGTTGCCTTAGTCTTGTTCCCTTAGCACCTGGCATGGAGTGTGGCATATACATACCACTCAAGAATGTTTATGGAATAAACTTTTAAAGGTCCTTTCATCTTAGAAGCACACCTCCAAATGTCAACATGTTGCGTTTATAGGAGTCTAGAGCTCCTGCCCCAGGCAATACATGTCTGAAAGGAGTCCCTGGGGGCATTTGTCATCAAGCAAAGGGTTCCATGACACCAAAGATGCTAAGGGCCACTTCTCTCTCACCTTTGGCAGCATTTTCCCAACTGTATACCCCATTCATGAATTTAACAATTTTCTTTAACTTGATCTGATTATTTTTATACTTCTAACCTCTTTTAGACTTGTCCTAAGCAACAGCATTTATGATATGAGGGGTTTGAGGTAATATGTGGATTTTTTCCAATTCACAAATATAAAAGTGTATAGTGATTTCACATGATTTACGGCTTCCTCTAAATACGACCTAAAATCACCTCATACACTGCCAGTGGGAAATATTGATCAATGGGATGAACGTAAACTTTCTAGCATGACTCTCTTCACCTCTTAATCCAGTCACTGTGCCTGTTCATCCTCTCCAGTGCATGAAACATTGCAACTGTTCCACTGATCTTTGTTGAAAGGTTAAATAAATTGTGAACTCTCCTGTTCATTTATTTATGTATGTATTTATTTATTTTTAAATCCTCACCCAAAGATATTTTTCCATTTATCTTCGGATAGAATGGAAGGGAGGGGAAGAGAGAGAGAGAGAGAGACATCGATGTGAGAGAGACACATCGATTGGTTGCCTCCCCCGCTGGCCGACTCTCTAATTACTGTGCCGAACTGGCCAGGGTGATCCCTCCTGTTTAAAATAGACTGATATCTTCATCACTTGCCAAAACACCCCTTTGTTATATGTACATTGTACCTTTGGATAGGTTCTTCTGACCCTTGGAAAGCCCTGACCCCTCATCTCTACCTATCTAGCTGTGACCCCTCCCTGTGGGACCTTCCCTTCGTCACCTCCTACCTGGACGTTCCCTCCCCTCTGAATCACTTGAATATTTTCTCTCTCTCTCTCTCTCTCCTTTGACCTCTGCCATGTGCATCCTTGTATTTCAGTTATCTTTTTATGAATGGATCTCACCAACTAGACTGTCATTATGCTGGCAGGGATCACAGCTTAAACTCCTTTCTATGCCTTCAATCTGTCACGATGCCTTAGGGGCAGCACTTTAAACATATTGATTAACTGGTGATTCCTGGGAGCAGACCAAATTGATTTATAAATATAACATATGTCCTTATTACATCAAGTAGCTTGGGAGTTCCCCCCCCCCCCCTTATAAGAATGGAGGAGACAAGTCCCCTTGGATGGGGAACACGTGAAGACCAAAAATAGGGGAGTAGACTGGTTGCTTGACCCATGAGAAAAGTGCAAAATAAAAGCTGACTGTAGGGAGAGAAAGGATTACCAAGGGGCACTAGGAAACTTTTGGTGATGATGAATATGGTCACTCTCTTGATTGTAGTGATGGTTTCAATGGCTGTTTGCATATGTCAACACCTATCAAATTATATACTACAAATATGTGCAGTTTATTGTATGTCGATTATACTTCAAAAAAGCTGTTTAAATATAAGTTTACCGTGCATTTGCAAATATAGTAGGTAATAGGTGGAGGAGTGACATTTCTGAGCAAATTTCCTGTGCCAGGTGTTCTGCAAACACTGTTTTAGCTCATACGATGTCCCTACAATGCAGGTATTGCTACCTCTATTCATTTTACACCAGGAGAAGTTGAACCTCAGTGCAGAGAACTGGCTTCCCCCAGATGATAAGATTAGGTCAGAGCAGTGGTAGGAATAGATGTCATGCTTTCTCCACCTTGGAGGTGGCAATTGTTTCCCCTGATTAGTTAGGTTTGGAGGGATTGGGGGATTTGTTTGGTTTGGTTTGGTTGGTCTTTGTCTCCTAAGAAGCTGCACTGAGCACACCCAGAGAGTCACAAGAGAGACAATAGCAGCCAGCAGGGCGAGCCCAGGGCAGACTTTATGTCCTGGGGGCTGCACATGTCCACCCACAGACTGACAGGGGTGTGGGTGTCTGAGCTGTCCACAGAGAGATGCTCCTGCCCGCGCTGATCTCCAGTATTGTGAAGCTCTGTAAACTCCACTTCCTGACCTGGAGCATCCAAATGCCTCCACGGGAGAAGTGAGAACTGAAAAACTCCAGTTTCCCTGGAGGGTGTGAGCATTTTCCACTCACGCCCTGAGCCAGGCACCTAGGGCCCAGCCCCCAGAAACATTACAAAGGAAGGGCTCCCAGGGAAGAAAACTGTCCATTTGCCGTTCAGACTCACCTCCAAAGGAATCTGTAATTTCAGCTTGCCATTTCCATTATGTTACTAAATGTCACTAAATAGCATATCCAATATGTTACTAAATATTAGAAATTTTGGTCTGTCAACTAAAATTTTAAGGCAAATGGTGTCTACAGGACTGAGCAATACCTATTCAACATTTTCTGTGATGTCTAGAATTTAGGGCATTCATCAGGAATAGCTAATGTTTGCTCAGCACTTCACAGGAAATGGAATACTTCTTGCGCAGAACCTCTTTTGAATTGCTCAGTTGTATTATATCGCTACATTATCCCCAGTTTAGAGATGAGGAAATTGAGGTTCAGAGAAATTAAACTCATTATCTACAACTACTAAGTCAACCTGTTCTCAGAATTCCAAATCCTGAGCTATTTCTCTCACATCACCTGTCTCCTTGTAAGAAGGTCTGGCCAACATTGATCTAAACCCTTTTTTGTCCCTGGTGAATGACTATAAAAGTATAATTGGTAGATATTAAAGAATTTGTTTCTTCGGACCCACAGTTTTTACCATAGACATTAGATTTTTTAAAAAATATTTGGCCTCTAACACTATAAAGAAAGGATTAATTTGCTAGGTGATTAGATCTAGTTACTGAATAAAGATTTGGAAGGAGAAAACACACTTTCCCACTGATATTTAAAGCCTGTGCATCACTCTTCATAGAGACACAGATATAAGCTGGATCATTAACTGGGCCATGCACACTTCCTGGAAACGATAAACAGTGCTTCAAGGATGTACATGTCACATCAAACGCAACGAAACTTTAGGAAGACTCTCTAAAATATGTTCATCCTGTTTGAACATCTTTTAAATAAGTCACACAAGGGGAACTCATCCAAAGTTTGAGCGAAACACAAATCACAACTTTCTGGTTTTTGTCTACTTTCATCATTTTCATTCTAAGTAGAAGTTGACAAACTGTGTAATCAATCAAAAACCAAATGGGTACTGAGGCCTATCTGAAAAACGACAAAGGTATAGTAGCAGACCAGTATTACTTTTTTGTATCACTTGCTGTCAAAATTTTAAAAATTTAAAGACCCCATTATAATGCAAAATGCTAGACACTGTATGACTTTAAATTAAAAATAGTCTTTGGTACCTTTTACTACCATTCAGAAAATAAGCATTAAAATGGTATAGGCCGTAATGTGCATTGTTTTGTGTATCTGTGTGCACACACCCTTATATAGATGTATTCACCCTTATTGGCTAGGTCATTCCCATGCATTATAAATTTACTTATCACTTCTTGAAAAAAAATCCAAGCCAGATCTCATCAATAAAACTTACCTTCATTTTTGAAACTCCTAATGATGTTGGCAGACGGCATGGAGGTACGGTCTGTGGCAAATCTGTTGTAGAGTTCCAGCATGTACTCTGGGGGGTCAACCTTGGCCGAATCCTGCATGGGGATGTCGGACAGGTTCAATGTCTTGAGAAACTCGTTCTTCATGCTCTGCAGCAGTGTGTCAAAGTCAACACCATCTTGCTCTGAGAAGACATCGTCGAAGAGGGGCATGTCTTCTTCCAGAGGTGACCGCTCCAGGCTCATGATGGGGCTGCCAGACACAGAGTGAGCCGCCAGGCAGAGGAGAGCGCACAGCTGCAGGGCCGGAGAACCCATGACTCTGCTCCAGCCCCCAGGCCAACCCAGGCAGGTTTAGCTCCCCTGGGCTCTAAGTGGCAGTTTTATCTCGCAGAGCGTAAATGTCTCATGTCACTGGAGACAAGTTTGGAAACTCTTCCTCTCTCTCCCTCCCCCTACCATTCTTCCTCTTCCCCCAAAAGTCAGGTTGCAGTAATTGGATAACAAAATACCCTATAGGGGCCTAGCCTTTCTTATCTCTCTAGTGTAAACTTGTGCACCAGATTTTGTTTCTATCTTGCAATCCCTTTTTCTTTTAATGAGCATTTTGTAAACATTTCCACATTCTGACACTGGCTGAGAGATAGGACAATTTTCTCCTTGCAAAGGCTCTGCTTCTCTTCCTTTCAATTCACTTCCTTTGGGCAGGAATGCCTAAATTCTGCTTTTGCGCGGTTCAGTTTCACACAGACATATGTAATAAATATTAAGAATCCACCTGATACACATCAATACTGATACGTATTCATTCGAGTAATGGGGTTTCCATCCTCACATGAACATTTTTGAAGAAAGACCAAATATCCAAAACCTCCTATTTAAGTTAATAGATATAAATGAATTTATATACATTTTTAGAATCTTAAGTTTTTAGCAATGAGAGAGTATTAACTTTATGGTCAATAGCCTCTTCTGATCTGGCTAAAGTGGCTTTTGGAAAATAGAGAGAACGTCTCATTATAAAAGCAACCACAATGTATTAGGTGCTTTCCTACAAACAGGCATGTGCTAAGTACTTTGCATATATCACCGAATGTGCTCCCTGTAATAACCTTATTATTATCCCCATCCTATATATGGGTCACCACAGTTTAATAGCTTGCCAGCGGTCTCAAAGCTTCAAAGTGATAGAGGCAGGGTTTGAACCCAGGCAGTCTCTTATGAAAAAAAACAAAAACAAAACAAAACAGGAAACAATCAGACTTTTGAACCAGTGCTCCCTAGACGGCAACATGAGCAGCGATGCTGAAAGGCTGACTAAACCCCAGCCCAGCTCTTCCCAAGGTGTCCTTGTCAGGAGACAGGCAACAATGTGCAAGTCCTTCACCCACACAGTGAATTATTAAGATGACCCAAATCCCGACAAATCTATCTTTATGGCTCCATCAAATTGATGCATACCATTATTGGGCAAATGAAAAATGCCTCGGTCTGAAAAACAATGGACTGTGTGCCTGGTTTAGGAAGGACACATCAAGTTCATCTCACTTTCCAACCCCAATTAGTGGTAGTAGCAGCACAGTCTGCTCAGGACGGTGGTGTGGACAACTTTGACAGGGGTGGGGGGCTTTTACCACTGGGGCAGCGGGACTGGTGCTCTCCCCGGCTTGCTCAGTGCACTCAGTCCCTGCATGAGGATTCAGGCACCCTGGCCCTGCCGGCGCCCTGGCCCTGTGCTCAGAGGGCTGTGTCTGGATATCGGATACCCTGGAATACTCTTCGTTTCTGAGTTAAATTTTCCTGCATTTACCCCAATACGTTAGCTACAGCATCTTCACCTTTTTTCCCCCTCTAGGCTCCCAAGGTTAATGGTAACCTTTTATTTTGTTTTTCCCCCTCTCATAAAATGCAAATTTTTACAGCAATGTTTTGAATTACCATAGAAAAAACAGTATTTTGAGGAAAAATCCCTCCTCAAAATTGTCCATTTGTTTAGCAGTGTTGATTTTGCTTCATTGCTGCCTTTCAGTTGAAGCTTCTGCTCCTACATCAAAGAGACCACTGCAGACTGAAAATAGATTATCCCCTGACCAGGTCCGCTGGAGAGTGAGTGCCGGGCCGGACTTCATCCTGCGGGTGGGACGCTTTAACACGAGTTTTCTGACAGCATGCCAGCAGGCCTCCTGTATCACGTCCTGCATCGAAACAAGCCCCAGTTTATCTTCACACACACAGATGTCAACGCACACTCCACATCTCTGAATGGCAGGCATGTGCGTGTAACCGCCATAGGACAGCAGAGTAAGTGGCGGCACTTACACCCCGGGCGCACTGGCTTCAAAGGTCGGGAGGAGACAGGGGCATCCCACCTTGCAGAGTTCTCGTCCTTGACATTCTCGGGGGGAAGATGTGCCACCGAGATATCACTGGCTGCCTTG
This sequence comes from Tadarida brasiliensis, assembly GCA_030848825.1. Taxonomy (NCBI): domain Eukaryota; kingdom Metazoa; phylum Chordata; class Mammalia; order Chiroptera; family Molossidae; genus Tadarida; species Tadarida brasiliensis. Next base: position 30,514,949 of record CM061270.1, on the reverse strand, counting down.
TACTTGGTGCCAGAGTAAGCATGGGGTTAAATATTTGGACTAGTTTCTGAATCATAAATGTTCATATTTGGGGCTGATTGGAAGGTAGGATAGAAAAATGTCTATAACCACATCTCAGTGACTGTGACTTCCTGGACTGCAATGTCCTTAAGCCCACACCTCTGCTGGGGTAGACAGGAAGGAGATTGGGTTGCATGCATGGAGGAAGGGGACATATGCTTCTTCTCTCCTCCAGGCCTGGGATAACTTATAATTTAGCTGCAGAATCTCATTGTCCCTATGGTTTCCTGTGGAAGCTTTCCCTGATAACTCTTATCCTATGCTAAAAGTCCAACTATCTCCACATTCCTTCCCCATCTTGATTTTCTGGACACCATCTATTACTTTGCAGTGATCTCATTTTTTTGGATCCCACTGCTTTCTAATCCCACTACAAAATGTTCCAGAGTCTCTGCTTTATAAAGTTGTGGGCCAAGCCTGGCTGGTGTGGCTCAGTAGCTGAGCATCAACCCATGCACCAGGAGGTTGCCGGTTCGATTCCCGGTCAGGGCACATGCCCAGGTTGTGGGCCCGATCCCCAGTGGGGAGCATGCAGAAGGCAGCCAATCAATGTTCTCTCTCATTGATGTTTCTATCTCTCTCTCTCCGTTCCTCTCTCTCTCTAAAAAAAAATCAATAAAGAAAAAAAAATTTTAAATAAAGTTGTGGGCCAAGTTTTAAGGTAAGTTTCCATAACTGTATAAATTTGAAGGATCTAAGACTGAATTTCACTGGCCTCTCAAAGAGATCTGTGGTCCAGACAAGGTGAGGCCCCTTGGACAACACCCTTATGAATTCTGCTGTTTCCTGTGAGTAACGCACAGATCTTGAATAAATATCATCAGTAAAGTCCTCCTGACTGACAAGAGGTCAATGAAGTTAGGAGGTTTCTGAACATGACTTCAAGTTCTTGGAACCCCTCCACCTTGGACCCTACTTTGGAAGCATTACAGTACTCTTGCCACCTATTCAGAAATTTTCAGGACTTTGGGGTATACCTTCTCAAAGTAAGTGTGATAATAAAAGTATTCAGCAAGCTATATAGCAGGTCCCAGCCAATCAGAACAGATCCTAGCTGTAGTACCGGAGCAGGACCCCAGAGGCCCCAAGCTTCCCCTCGAGCTTTGGATCCTGAGGGCATGGGATGCTGGGGAGGGGCTCAGACAGCAGCTACTTACCAACCTGTATGGCAGTATTTGGACACTGTTGTACTATGTTGTACTATGTATTACAGGTGGCTATAGGTTCAGCCTAAAATTCCTACACCAGAGCTCTGAAAGCTACATGCATTGGCATTTGCAAATTTAGTATGAGGACAGATAGTCTGCACTGATTATTCCCTTGACTGCTATCAGAATCTGCTCTCTGGCTGTCCTCTTGCTCTTCAGTCCAGACCTTGACCACTGTGCCCAGACCTAGGAAACTATGGCGTGGGGGAGGGGGGTGTCCCTAGGATGGATCAGGGAGCTCTGCTCTTCTCTGATACCATCTACCTCAGCACCTCATTCTAGGGTTAGAAGTTGCCTTGGCAGTGACATTTCTCATCAACTCCATATTCCAGAGTCCACATTTTCAGTAGAGAAAATATTTCTTTGTCTCTCGCGACCCCTCAGCCTTTAGGTTACTGCTCGCCTGAGGTTTATCAGTCTGCCAAGTGGTTCCCACACACCAACACAGAGGCCATCTCCTCAACTCAACTCCTCCAATGAAGTGCTTTAAATAGTCCTAAGCTCCCTCCTTTAATAACCTTCCACATGATCCCTTCACTGTCCCAGAAGGCTCATAATGTGAATTATCATCAATAATTAGGTTACCAATTAAAAAATGAGGTCTTTATAAGAGTATTTCACTCAACAAGATTTATTGTGTGAACCTACTCTGTGTCGGGTACTGTTCAAACACAAAACCTGGAGCAGATAGACCCCTGACCTTGTGGAGTTTATGTTCCAGTTGGACGGAGAGAGACAATAAACACATATACAAATAAAGTGAGGTGTCTGCAGGGTGGTGGAAAGTACAATGGAAAGAACAAGCCAAAGTAAGAGGATGTGGAGTGCCAAGGGGAGGGTTCGGCTTCCCTGTGAAGGCCTCCCTGGTGCAGGCTGGGGGGCCCGAGCAGGAAAAGATTGGCGGGCAGATGGAACAGCCTTGAAGACCGAAGCGACAGCATGCTTGGGAGGCTTAAGCCTCAGCCAGGTCAGGGTGGTTATAGAAAATCCACAAAAAAGGGGGAGAGTTACTAGAAATGAGGTCCAAGTGTAAGTGTGGGCTGGACCAATTAGTAGGTGATGGATATTTTCTTGAGTCCTACTATACAAACACACAGCTTTGCCTCTTAGTTTTTTTCTTCGCTGAACATTCCATCTGAGGGTGTGTCCTGTAGCCACATAATCTTCACAACCAGTAATTACAGTAATTGCCTAATTCCACTAGGTGGATATCCCATAACCTTGTAAGAGGATTTTTAAAGTGGTAATGAAAAACTAACAATTTCATTGAAATGTAAAGACATTGGATTTTGGGATTTGAAATATGAATGCCAACATATTCTAAGACTGAGAACATATTTGCTTACTTGAAATGTGGGTTGGAGAAATAAAAAAAGCAGAGTGGTCAAGGAACATGTCTTCTCTGTAAAATACCGTAAGTCTCAGAAATAAGTGGAAACTAATAGTCTGTGCCCCCTGAAATAGCTACTAACCAGGCCACTGCCTCTGCCCCCACCTCCTAACAATCTATTCTTGACAAGACAGTCAGAGGCCGATGTGACGTTAGATCATCCTTTCCTCACTCAGGGAAAAAGACAAAGCCTTGCAAAAATCCCTGGATCCCTCCATGACCTCTCTAACGACATTGACACTTGTCAGCTCTATTCCTGCCCCACCTTGGGCCTTGACTTCAACTGAACTCTCCACCCGAAACAACCTTCCCCTGACTGTTGGTCACTCCCAACCTCTTCAAGTCTTGTCTCAGAACTGACCTCCTCAGTGAAATCTGCCCTGACCACCCTCTTCGAAATGGCAGGCCACTGGGCAACCCTGAACCTACCCACCCTGCCCCAGCATTACTCATCACCTCCCAACATAAGATACAACTAGTTATATGGCATGCTCCTTGCTTTCTGTCTGTCCCTCCCTGCCATCTCCCCCACCCCCTAGTTAGAACACGTGTTCCCCGGTGGCAAGGATCTTAGTTTTGTTCACTGATATAGCCTAGGTACCTAGACCTTTACTTGGCACATAGTTAATAAACAGTCATTGAAGGAATAAATGATGGCAAGCAATTAAATATTTTCATCCTTAGATTACTTATAGTGATAGCATAAAAGCACGAATGTCATTTAAAATAAATATCCATCATTGAAATATGCATGTAGCCCTGGCCGGTTTGGCTCAGTGGTTAGAGCGTCGGCCCGCGGACCAGAGAGTCCCGGGTTCGGTTCCCGCTAAGGGCATGTACCTCAGTTGCAGTTTGTCCCCGGCCCTGGTTGGGGTCGTGTGAGTGGCAGCCAGTCCATGTGTCTCTCTCACGTCAATGTTTCTCTCTCTCTCTTCTCCCTCTCTCCCTCTCGCTCTATTTGAAGATGAATGCAAAAAAGTGTCCTCTGGTGAGGATTAAAAAAAAATGGAAATATGCATGTATTTCTTTGAGACCCATTATATATCTTGACTGGTACACTATTCATCTAAAATTTGCAAAGAATTAATTTATCATTCTTCTAAAATTATATTATACAATGTGCCATATACATAAAATGTTTATATAAATATAAAAACCTTTGAAGACAATAATAAAACAAACACAATCACGTACCTACCATCCAGTTTCAAAAGTAGAAGAGACCAATTTAAAACTTCCAATGTAACCCTTCCCAACTCTCCTGTCCCTACAGAGGTGGCTACTAGACAATCCTGCTAGTCAATCTGTTACATTTTTATGATTTTACTACATATGAACCCATCCCTAAAAATATACAGTTTGGTTTTGCCTATTATATATATATATATATATATATATATATATATATATGAATGAAATCATGCTATATGTTTTATTGTTTTTTTGCACTCGATAGAATGTTTTTGATGCACACCTGTTGATGCATATAGCTGTAGTTCATTGATTTGCACTATTGCATAATTGTTGGTTTTATAAATTATAAAATTTATTTATTCATTACACCATTGATAGACACTTGGCTTTTTTCTTTTCTCCCATTATATATTATGAATAATCTTATCGGCAAATTGTTTCCCCCAAATGATTTTTCCCAGTTCTATTCCTCCCAGCTGGACTTTTATTGTTCACATCCTTGCCAACACCTGTGTTGGTTGACTTTAGGGACTCGGATTGAGGCTCGGAGTCTCTTTCTTCTGCTGCCCATTCATTCCTGGGATCTGCAACACAGCGTGCGATAGTCTTCTGGACAAAAGGATACACAAGGGCTAAATACATAAAAACAATTTTGAACCTTTATCTTGGTCATATTTATCTTGCTCATATTTATCTTGGTCATATAAAGGCCCTTGGGGAAGTCCTGGGAGCAGGGCTCCTTTCATCCTAAGAACTCGTACCTCATAGGCTATCTCCAACCCTAGAAGATAACAAGGAGATAAATTATTATCCTATCCCCCTTTGCTCAAAAAGATGGGGGTGGGGAGACAGCACACATTTAGAAAAAGTATGTAAATTAATATCATCTATCAAATTCCAAAGTAGCAAAATAGTATTATTATTATTAACTTTAGAAAAAGCTTCCCCAAGAGTTCCTTGGAATAGTGAGTTCCCAAGTTACATTTTGAATGGCATTTGTTACACTTACCCTCTTTTGAGAAACACATTTGTTCACAGAATGAGGCAAGAAGCTTTCCGAGTTGTGGGAGATTACATTATCTGTATCTTAAATAACATTTTCACAGTTCTTTGAATCTAACAACATTTTTGTTGGCAAGGGCTTCTTAAGTAGTAAATGCTAAAAATGAAAATGCCCGCTGACCTAGGGTATCCCGGCCGCGGAATGGGCTGCCCGTCAGCGTGCTCTCAGAGTCACTCGAGGTGTTTGACAGCTGTGCTAAGCAACCGTGTGGAGTGCAAAGACAAAGCTGTAAACCCAGCCGGGGCGCTCTGCCACCGCCCCGCGATAAGTCAAGCCCTTTAACACCAGAGGCTGGCTAAGGGTTTATTCCACACTCTCAGCAAGATAAGCTGCCATTCACGCCTCACAAGACACTCAGATATGGAAAGCAGCTCAGAGGAAAAACCGAGCCCTGAATAAGGACAGTCTTTCAGTGAAGGAAATGAGTAGATTTCAAGTTGTTTTGACTATTTCCACGAGGAGCCGTGAGGAGTATGCACCCTGGGCTTTCTCAGACGGACCATGTGGAAAAAGGACGGACCCCATGGTCCTACGCCGAGTCCCTTGCTGTCACCCCTCTCCCATTTTGCACACGTGATCTGAGCCCCACTGTGGAAGGTAGCATTTTGTTTCCTCATTTTACAGGTGAAATTGAGGTTCAAAAGTTTAAATGAATCGCCCCAAGGACACATGCTGGGAAAACTTGGATGCATACCTATGTTCTTGCCACTGCTCCCTCCCATTTGTCTAAACAGCCTTTGTTAGGTTACTTATTAGTCCACGTGGCTGGACTCCTGAGAAGGGGCATGGGACACGACAGAAGCTCTCACTACGTGGTCACACACTTCTCTGTACTAGCTGCAAATGTGGTTCCCATGAAAGCTAAATAAATCCTCTAATATTTTTAAATTTCTTAGGACAGTTCCAATTTCAAATGTTCTGTCCTGTTTCCCCAGAAGGATAGGCAAAATACGAGCCCCTTTTCTTTTTTTTCATTAAGAGAATGTGGTCACCTGTCTGTAGAATTCATTGTACATGCACTTTGAAGGAACAACATGCATTCCCTCTGTGAGTGATCACCACCAGGACCTTTCTCAGAGCAGCAAGGTCAAGACAAACCACCCCCCATGACATCATTGAACTTGGAAAGTGACTCTGACAAGATGATGAATACCTAGAAGAAAAATAAACATGGTTTCATTGTATTATTTTTAAAAGATTCATTACAGCTATATCAGTCTGTGAATGCAGTGTCATGGTCTGAGAATGTATAACCATGCAGAACGTTACAAAAGTAACCCCTTGCTCCCCGGTTTCATGAGCCCCCGAGGCATATCCTATCACTGAGAATCATTGACTCTCGGAGTTGGAAGGAACACTGGAGTTCAACCTGGCTGGCCTCAGACAGTCTGCAGGAGGAGTGGAGGAAGGAGAGCGAAATAACTGAGACCTGCCTTATCAGTGGGCAGCCACTTTTCTGACGACTTTCACTTGACACGTTTTCAAGGTTGCATGCCAGAAGGGCTTCTTGGAGAAGGTCTTCCGTATCGGAGTGATAGCCTGAGTGTGTTGTGACAGAACGGCTGCTGAACATCATACACTTTTTGGTGAAATCAGAGTCTACACGGACCCATCTTCATTAAATGTCACGCGCAGAACAAAGAGAAAACGAAAGCTGAAGCCATGGACGATCTTTGGTTTTAGGCAACGTGGAAATGGCAGATCTATTTACAGAATCAATCGTCTGGCTTCTAAGCAGAAAGGGGTAGCCAATTCTGCCTTAAAAGGCTCAGTTACTCCCGAGAAAATCTTCTTTTTCTTTCTCTCCTTCAATGGAAAAGGTCAGGTGACAGAGTCAAGCTTCAGTCTAATCCTATGATGTCATAAGACAGCAACTCTGCCTAAGCACTTCTTACAAAGCAGTGTGAATATACAACTGGAAAATGACAACTTGCATTTTAGATGAGCACTTTCGATTAAGCTTGTTCTGATGCAGTTTGCATTGTGTGGGAGTCCAGGGGACCAAAGCCATTTATATGTTCCTTCACATCCCAAGAAAATTATTATTAGAGAATTATCTATCAAAGTTTTGTGTTGAGGATTCGGTGGTTAATTGCCTCTGCGGATTTTATGTAGTTGGGATTGATAACAGAACTTAAAAGGAATTCTAGTTGAGGATAACATTAGAATTTTTTAAATAGCCGAACAGACAACCAAATGGAGTTTGGATAACTGAATAAACAGAAAAACGTTTTAAGGAGATTCTGCAGCCATCTGATTCTGCCACTCTTGCCACGCAGCCATCACTGGCTTAGCTGAGATAATACACCCAAGTGAACTCAGTAATAACGCCAACGGACCAAATTTGTGATCCAAGGAATTCCAAAATATGCATCCCACACTATTATTCCAGGGGCAGGAATGGTCATTCTCTGCTACATGGTTGACATACTTGTGCGTTGAATCAGCTTCCCTGAGATAAGATCAGAATGCCTGTCTTCTTGAGTCCCATAGACAACTTGAGTGGAGGCTGTATTTCATTCATTTATCCCTGGAACCTTGGCACATAGTACATGCTCAATGAATCAATAAACAAAGGAGCACATTTGCGGTGAATACTATTATATATTTATCTGTTTGGGGTTCGATATAGCACTGTACAGAGAGTTAAGCATAAAGATGTTCAAAGGAATCTCCATTTAAATTAAGGATACTAACCTTCCTAAATGCCCCAGTATTCCTCAAAACTGCTGGCCTATTCTAATCCCTAAGTGTGCTGGTATTTCTTGCCTCTTGCCATCCACCTTCTGTGCCACATCACAGCCACCTACTCTCCTTCAGGGATCTCTTTGAAAATATTGAGATTCCCACTGACTATTTCTCTGTGGATTCATTGTTTTGGGAATATTGGCCAGGGCTTAATTCATGAGAATCCTGGTCTTCCAAGTGGCTGATGAGACAAGAGGGGTCTGGGCATCGTTCAATTAGGAGGGCATATCCTTCCCAACCCACCACCTCCTTCCCTGGGCCTTCCAGATGAAGGTCTCTGGACTTCATCTCTTTTAACGGTGTTTTCTATGGGGTTGTTTTTCTTCTCAGCTGGGTTGAAGTGTGGTGCTTGGAAAAAGAGACAAGGAGACTGTGGCTGCCCCGGGCTCTAAACTTGGAACCTGCTTGTGGCCAGAGAAAAAAGTGTTCCTCTGCCTGGTCCAGTCCAGCTCATCAGGGAACCTCTTGGGAGGAGGGGGAATCCTCATAGAAATAAAATTATTCTGCCTGGAGCGTCTCCTTGCTGCAGAAATGTTGTTCTCTGGGAACTGTGGTGGTGATATCAGGCAGCTCTTTGAGAAATTAAGAATCTTGAGCCCCAGCCAGAGGCAACTTATCATGGCTAATAATTCATCATTCACCACCACCACTAGAACAAATGTCTGTTAAGCACCTACACTGTGTAATGCACAGTGGCACTAAGGTACAAAGAAAGGCACAGCTCTGGCAAGGCTGACAGACATAACAACAATGAAAAGCGACCGTTTATTCAGGTCATACACTGTGCCAGGTACTGAGCCCCATGGTTTCTGGTTATTATCTCATCTAATTCTCTCCCAAGCCCTATGACCTAAGTGCTATCATCTCCATTCTACAGATGGGGATGCTGGACAGAGAGCCGGGAAGAAGATCCAAGAATGACAATTCCAAGGTCCAGTCATTCACATCAACACTATTCCACAGTCCCAGGAGGAGTTGATTTGATGAAGTAAGGGGGTGGGGAGAGACCACAGCTGGGAGGAGGAGGGTCAGGCCTAGAAAAGGGAACACCTTTGTCTATAATGAAGGGAGGGAGGGAAAGATGGGTGGAAATACAGCCATATTTGAGGTGGTAGAAGAAGTTGAGGAACCTCATACCTAATATCTTCAATTTCCTCTGGGAAGTAAGAGGCTCAATCATCTGATGAGTAAAATGAGAGCAAGAATGAGGTAGAAGTAATAACAATTATTATGAGGATAATGATAATGACAACAAATATTGAGTACCCTCTGTGTTCGACAGTGCAGTACTTTATTTACATGACGGATCCCTTTTAATTCTTAAAATTCCATGAGGTAGTCACTATTTTGACTTCAGAAAAGTGAGGCTCAAAGAAGTGAAATAATATGCCTATTGCCGATCATGTACTAAGTAGTAAAGCTAACATTGAGATCCAGGAATTCTGACTCCAGAGCCCAAGCAGCTGAGGAAAAAGTGGACGACTGCTCAGGAACATAAAAGAAAATGACTTTTAACTTACTTTTCATTGAAAACATTTTTATAAAATGGAAAATGGGTGGTCTTAGAGGTGGTTTGTGGAGGAATTTTTAGCTTTGCACACTTGAACTGAAAACGGACCAGCAAGGTCAACATTTCAACGGGGTAGTTGGATATACTGAAACTGAAGTTCAAGAGATACATTATGTGTAACATTTTTTTAAAATGTGTTTTTATTGATTTTTGTTGTTATTATTCCTCACCCAAGGATATTTTTCCATTGAGTTTTTTACATAGAGTGGAAGGGAAGAGGGGAGAGAGAGAGAGAGAGAGAGAGAGAGAGAGAGAGAGAGAGAGAGAGAGAGAGATTGGTTGCTTCCCACATGACCCCAACTGGGGAATTGAACCTGCAACCCTTGGGTCCACAGGCTGACATTCCAACCACTGAGCCAAACCAACCAGGACTATTGATTTTTTTTTTTTTTTTTGAGAGACAGAAAGAGAGAAAAATCAACTCAAGAGTGAAACGTCGAGTGGCTGTCTCCCTCAGGTGCCCTGACCAGGGAGCAAACCTGGAACCTGAGCATGTGCCCTGACAGGGAATCGAGCCAGCAACCCTTTGGTGCACGGGATGACGCTCAACCAACTGAGCCACACTGGCCAGGGCATGTATAGTGTTTTAATAGCAACAATATATCATATAAGTATGATACATTCTAGGTTCCAAAATTTTGACTTAGTGAGCAATACAACTCAGCCCATATATAAATACCAGCACTAATAAATGTCACTGAAACATATCATTTTCCCTCCATAAATTGTAGTAAAATATAACAAATTTGAAGCAATCCCTAAAGAATTTTAACCAGTCAATACAAGTAGGACTATAGCTATTTCTTTCTTTCTTTTTTTTTTAATATTTTTTTCTTTATGGATTTTAGAGAGAGAGGAAGGGAAAGGGAGAGATAGAAACATCAATGAGAGAGAACATCAACTGGTCACCTCCTGCATGCCCCCCACTGGGGATTTGGCCCACAACCTGGGCATGTGCCCTGACCGAGAATTGAACCACCGACCTCTTGGTGCATGGGTCGACGCTCAACCACTGAGCCACACCTGCTGGGCAGACTACAGCTATTTCCATAATTATTAAAGTCAACTCTACTTTGAATTTCAACAATATTGAAGTCATATTGCAAACTTCAGTAGTAAAGTCACCTGAGCCCGCAGAACCACGGGATGATGATAAACTCTGAGGGCTGCCCTGAGACAGTACATACATGAAGCATCCAGGTAAAGAAAATGAATAAATGGTCTGCAGCACCCAAAGCAGTCACATTACAGCAGGAAGAGGTCCTCAGTGGAAACACTGAGTTCAACAGTGAGAAGAGGCGGAAGACAGCTAGGAAGGACACTGCCAGGGACCAGAGGGAGTGGGCCTTGAAGAAATAGGGGGTTTCCAGGGAGAAGATAAAGAATAGCTTCTGCTTTATTTCCTTTGCTACTTTGCTATTCTTTTCTTGGTACAAAGCCAATGAGAGGTTAATTTCTCCAGAGAAAGAAGTTCCTCTTTTGTTGCTGAATTTCTGCTATTAAAGGTGTCAGGTTCCAGTGTCACTTGCTCAAGTGTTTTACTAAGTTAATGAATGTCCTCAGTAACTTGGTAAAATTCTACAACACGATCTTTACTTCTTTACCAGGATGGCCAACATTTCTCAGACTTTTTCCATCTGTTCCTTCCCACGACCCTCAGTCAACTCTTTCCCATCACCCTCCGCCAAGCCCACAGACTCCTGCTCTGTGCACACGTGGCTGGTGTCCATGCTCCTCAGAAGGAAAGTTCTGCAGGGACTTTATCCACAGGGCTTTTAACAGTCAACCTTCGGGGTTCTCCTTACAGCATCTTCAATGTTAATTACCCAGCAACAAAGTGGTAATGCTGTGAAGTGGGTTCAGCTGTGAATTAAATCTGTTCTTTTTCTTTCTAGGAAATTTATTTGTAAAAACTTTGCGTGTTTTATTTTCGCTTGCATGGCTTGAAAATATAATTCAAACGTCTTGCCGAGAATCAGATGCAGTCCAGCCTAGGGTCTCCTGTTGTGTAGTTGTGACCTGTGCTCAGAGAACCTTGGTCCTTGCTTTGATTAGGCAGTTTTCTTAACCCTCAAGGCCTTACTTTCACTATCTACAAAGCAGGGATAATGGTGCTTGACGTAATAACGCTTTGTTCTAGTATTCATTACCATGAATGCAGAGATCTATTCAGCTGCAGACTTTGAAACTATTTATTCTTCCTTTTAGGTAAAGTCTTCACATGAATCTTCAACATCAGTGACATGGTTTTGCTAGTCATTTAGCGTGGTTTCTGGATCTTGTCATCTTCACTAAGACATCTGCAACATCGGCCTTTCACTAGAAAACTGATCCCAAGCACAAACCTGCATTTAGAAAACATCAGTCGCTAATTTTTCTATTGTCCTGAGGTGTATATTTATGACCTGTCCAAGGTAACCATTTATTTTATTGCTTTTTAAAGCAAGGTTGCCCCCACCCCCACCCCCCTTGTACATGCAGTGATTGCTGTTGGGAAGCACATTTCCAAAGCTAATTATAAAATATGCGTTAAATTTCTTTGCTTCTTTTTTTTATTTTGTCAGTTCAAACAGACAGACCTTAGTAAATATTGAACTAAGGTTGTTAGGTTGATGTTTCCCCCCGCAGTACTTCATTAGTCCAGAGAAAGTCATTGAGACAGTAATTGTAGGATGAGATTTTGTACGACCTCAAATATAAGATGGTGTCTTCTCTGAGGGAGAACTTTGGGGGACATGCTTGCCTTTCCTTTGGGCTTGTCTAGCAGCTGGGCTCTGAAGGGCACTGTGCTGTGATTCTGGGAGAGAGTTTTTCATTTGCCCATGGACAGCCCAACCTCTGACGGGGGATGGGGCTGCCTACAGTCAACACTGGGAAGGCTGGAGAAGGGCATGCAGGTCAAGATGGAGCTCTGTTATTGGGATGAGGTATCACCCCGCAACTCTGTGCCTGTGTATTTGAGATATCGCTTTACAAGGCCATCAACCAGGCCTTTCATCAATATATGACCAGGGTTCTCTCCCTGGCTGCTTTTCTGGCAGAGTGATAAGATTCCACTGAGTATCTGTTTGAAATGTTATACATTCATTCATCATCAGAATTTCTGTAGTTTTTTCAGAGCAGTTGACATTTAGACCTCTGAATGGCGAGTATTTCAGAATGGACCATGTATGGGGAAAAATGTGGATAATGACAGTCATTCCAGAGAAGGCAGAAAGGAGGATCTCAGATTGGAAACTAATTTTAGTTATCCTGCACATGCTCAGCCCCGTCACACTCCTCTGTATCTCTCCTCTCACTGAATGGTTTGCTCATGTGGCAGGCAGTGCCTGATAGCATTTATGGCCATCTTCGTGATGCTCTTCCCAGAATGCTCTGGAAGAATTTAGCGTTGCCCTTTGGTACCAATGACTTATGAGAACGACTTGTATCATTCCATTGCCCAAAAAGCATTGATAGATGTCAAGGATTCTGAAATAGCTGTGCAAGCAGTTGCCAGCACACAGTTTGAAAAAAAAAGAGAAAAGAGAAACTTACAGAGTGGTGGATTACAAAGACATAATTTTGGGAAAGTGAATTCATCACAAGATGGAGTCAAGTGGTTCACACATTGGTGTTTTATCAGTTGTTGATTGTTGTTAGCAAACTCAGAGGTAGCCTACCACACAGATCACTTCTGCCCAAAGACAGTCTGAGTCATAGCTGCAAGAGAATTCAGCTGGAATGTACCAGGACAAGACCCATTCATGGTTCATATTAGGGGGACCGGAAAGTAATGTCGTTTTTTTACATTAAATTCAAACAGATAAATTTTTAACAAGTTTTTATTTTTAATCAATGATGTAATCTCCCTCATTATCAACAACCTTTTGCCATCTAGTGTGCAAATTTTCAATGCCGGATCGATAAAAATCAATTGGTTTTTGAACAAAATATCTGGAGATGGCATTTTGGACATCATCCAAATTGTCAAATTTTTTGCCACTTAGAAAATGTTGTAGCGATCGGAATAAATGGAAATCCAATGGCGCAATATCGGGCGAGTATGGTGGATGAGGCAATACCTCCCACCCTAATTCATTAATTTTTTCCAGGGTTTGTCTTGTGCAGTGCGGTCTTGAATTATCGTGTTGCAGAATAACGCCTTTTCTGGTGACAATTGCTGGGCACTTTTCAATTAAAGGTTGATTTATTCGATCCAATTATTCACAGTAAAGGTCTGCATTCGCAGTTTGTCCAGGTTTCAGCACTTCAAAATGAATGACCCCATGAATACTCCACCAAACACACAAAAGTGCCTTTTTGGGGTGTAAACCTGGCTTAGCTGTACTTCGTGGCGATTCATTCGGAGAGAGCCACTGCCTTTTGCATTTTGGATTATCATAAAGGACCCATTTTTCAGCTCCAGTGATCAAGTGATCAAAAAATGCTTCTGTATTGTGCTGCTGAAGCAATAAGTTGCATGTGGTGGACCGGTTAGCTATGATTTCTTCGGACAGATTACGCGGGACCCAAACACCTGCTCTGCTTACTTTACCAATCTGCTGCAAATGTTCTTGGATGGTCGACCAAGGTTGGTTAAGAGTGTTTGACAGTTCCTCGATTGTCTGACATGGATTTGCTTCCACTTCTGCCCTCAACATGTCATTACTTTAACGACATTACTTTCCGGTCCCCCAAATATATCTCTTCTACTCATGTTTCCTATCACTATTAATTTTCAAGAGTCTATGTCATATCTCTTAACTAGTTTGTAGTTGGATACAGGGAGTGTTTGAGGTCCTGTTTAGAAAGAGAAGAGCTTACTGTGAAAATGAGATTTTTGTCCCAACAGGTTGAATGAAGATTTTTGTGGTGATCAGATTGCTGACTGAAGGAGAATTGAGTGAAGCCTCCAGTTTTCAGAACCTCTGAAAACAGAATCAGATGGGGATGGGACTCGATGGGGCACATGTTACAGCTTGAGGGGAGTTGTTCTGTACACTTCAGAATACAAAAGAAGGATATGGAAAGAATTTCATACCTTAGCGTTTTTATTAACATTAGTCATTTCCTTCTCTGCCTTCTAAACTTATTAAGCAAACACTATATGCTAGACACTGGGATAAAAACTTCTCTATAGTTATTCCTTTCTCTCCAATTCCTTTAATGTTTTATTTCATACAGTATTGAAGAGCATAGTCTTTTTGTGTCATGCAGACCTTTTTATGTATCAGACAATAAGACCACTACTGCCCATATGAACTTGAGCTGATTACTGAATCTTTCTGAGACTCTGTTTTCTCATCTATAAAATGGAGATCAAAGTACTAACTTCATCATGGGTTGTTGTGAGACTAAAATGAGATAATGCCTATAAAATATTTTAAATCCAATGCAGGTAAAATTTTAAACATTCATGGTCATTATTTAGTGCACGTTTTCCTTTTTCTATTAGATTGAGCCATTTGAAATTGCCATTTTTGTATATCAAACTGGTAGACTATTATTCACTTCATATGGTTTGACTTAATGTATGCTGTGTTTTCTAGATGGGCTTATGTTGGTTGCCAACAGAGTTAAGGAGAGTGACCTCCTTAACAGTGTAAATAAGAAAAGAAACATGGTGTCCAAAAACTGGAGGTACAGGTATATAAATTAGGATTACACTTTCTTGTATAATTGAGCACTTAACTGGAGGCTCTCTACTAGGAGAGGATTAATAAATATTAGAGCAATAAATTCATATATATGAAATACCTGAACTGTAGGAAATAGGCAATAGCTTTTTAAAAAATCACCCTATATCCCTTGATTATAAAATTCCATTTCTGATACCTAAGATCAAGTTGACACAATCATTTTAAAAACATGAATAGCAAATATGTATGACTTGAGTTGACTTGGTTGAGTTTGAGAACTAAATCTATCTTATAAAAACCATTGCACTTCAAACCAGTGATTCTTGATGGAAAACAATACTGTGCAAGCCATCGCATGGAAATGGGTATTAAGTTAAGGGTGAGGGTTTCAGTTATATCTCTGCCCCCCTCGAAACAATGAGAAGAGATCCCAGATGCAAGAGGCTAGGAGTTACAAAGTTCATTCTGAGGGATGAGAGCACCATGAGAAGTCAAAGGAAGCTTGGGATCTTCAGATCTCACCCCACACGCTAAGCAGCATTACTGCCTGGTCTAAACCACCTCCTATAATAGATGCAACTTCGGTCCCTGGTTTTGGTCAAAAGGATACACTTAAATGATGGTTGTTTTGATGCATGATCATTGGCTGTTCTCTCAGGTGAGTTCCATTGAAAAGTAAATTTAATACCTATAAATGTGAATTTAAAACATAAATCAGGGGATTGTTTGCAAGTCTATAGAGATATAAATTGATCAGTGGTTGCAAAGGGATGGGGTGGGGGACTCAGGGGTGATGGCTCAGGAATGCCAGTTTTCTTTTTGTGGTGTTGCAAAAGTTCTAAAATTGACTGTGGTGAAGATTGCACAACTCTGTGAATACACTAAAAGTCATTGAATTACACATGTTAAATGGGTGAGTTACATGAAATGTGAATTAAAGCTCATTTAAGCTTTTATAAAGAACAGAAGAAAAAAGGAAGAAAAAATTTATTTTACAAACCTTTAATCCACTATGAAGATATAGAGCCTCTGTAAGTATTTTGAGGTACAAGAGTTCTGGACTTTTTTCCATGATATGAGAGCTGTAATCTACCTTTTTAAACTTAACAATGTAACTTGACTATCTTTTTATTCCAGTGTACATTTATATAATTTTTATTAAGTAGCTACATAAAACCCCATTTGCCTAAACCTACATTTGTTTAGCCAATCTCTTATTAAATATTTAGATTGTTTTTTTTGTTTTTGTTTTTGTTTTTTTGTTTTTTTTTACTATTTAAATACTTCTTTGTACCTAAAAAAAAATTAACAGGGGGAATCTTTGATAATGAGAATGAATAAACTCACAACACGCTCAGTGGTACAAGCAGAAGAGTTGACTTTTTCCTTGTCTTAAAATGAAGACTTGCATTGTATAAACATGTCTCTATAACACATAAGCACCTACTGTGTACCGGAGACTGTGCTTTTTACTGGGGATTCTCAAATGACACTTATCATCTCTACTTAGTTCAGGCCTGAATTACCACTTCATAGGAAATCTTACTGATTCTTTTTAGGTAATGATTCACAATAATAGTATATCATACTAACCAGTAGTTCATTGATTAAGGCATATCGTACTCTGGCAACCTAAACCAGAGAATCCGAGAATGTTTGTGCCCACAGGTCATCTGCTGAAGCCCTTCATCATTATAGTGTAGATGTGAAAACTTAGGCCTGAAGATGTTTAATGACTTTTCCCAGCTGACTTAGTCAGTCTCTAAAAGAACTGGGACTTGAACCCAGCTCCCTGTGGGTCTAGAGCATTTCCATCATGTCACATTAGCATCCCACAGCTAACCCCTTCTCCACCTTCCCTGCAGCTGCCCAGCTCTGAACGCTGCTCCATCAGCTGGAGCTGTGAGAGTAGAAGCTTCATCGGAAACAAAATTCTCTTTTTTCCCCACTGCTAATTATAGTCAGGGATTAGGAGACCCCAATCTGCTGACACAATGAACACTAAGTGAATGACAATAGGTTTAATCCTCCGGGAATATGTGTTCTAAAAAAGAAGAAAAGTCACCATTAATAATGCCTTCTGCCTATGTGTAGCCATTGGCCTTGTGCATAGCACTTTCACCCGGAGCTGCCAAACAGCAGGATATTTGCTGTCCAGGTAGAGACGTGCGGCTCGGGTACACTGTGCTTTCTCTGAAAAGGAACAGGAGGTGGCAACGCTGGGGTGGAGACAGCACCCAGATCTTCCCTCACTCAATCCAGGGCTCTTTCCACTAACAGATAACCTAATAAATGGGTGGGGTGCCTTGTCAGGGATTAAACAGCGTAGGCTTTCCCTTCTTCTGCAGGAATTCGTGTCAATCACCTGGCTCTTTACTTCTGAAAATGTGCTTCCTCCACCGTCACTCCAAACTGAAAAACCTGGGGTCCTCAGATTGCAAACTGAGCCCATAACTATTTCCCCCTCTCCGGAGGGAGGCTGCCCTTTACAAAGTCCACGAATGAGCACAAGGGGCACTGTTAACTTTAGGTTCATTTAAAACTCAGTTTTAGGAGAGGCCAGGTTGCAAGATCAAAGGGAAACAGATATGAAATGTTAAAAGGACAGACTTTCTATTTCTTTAAAAAAAAGTGGCCCAGGGAAGCAAGACCTCCTAACCGTCCCTACATTCTTCCCCGTGACCGGGTCCCCACTTGTTGCCCGCAGAGGATCACGCCCTTTCCATCAGGACTCGTCCGCCCTGACACGCCCGGGCTCTGCTGCTCCTTCAGCCTTTCAGCAGTGAGCGCTGGACACAGTCCTGGCGGCCCCCCGCCACGAGCGGCTGGCATTGCAGCCCGCACCGCAGCGAGAGAGCGGCGGAACGGGTTATCGCGGATCAAATTCCTGCGGCAGTCACTTCCTCTCCTTATCGGGGTATCTGGATCAGGGCTTTTTATGAGGGCCGGGGTGGGGTGGATGTAAGTCCCTGCAGGCACCAGCTGTCCTAATAAGCATGACTTCTCTGCAATGCAATCTGGAAGTGAGCTCTCAGCTGTGCAGTAAAGGACGCTTCTAAAAAGGGGGACCTGGCCAGCCTGGGGCGATTCAGCCCTGCACTCACACACAAGGGCAGGCACAGTGGAGGGGACGAGTAAGGCCTGGTCCTTGTCCCCCAGGAGGGTGGGAGACACCATTATAAATGCACAGAGAACTGTGGGGATCCCTTGCTGTCTGACTATAGGACATAGGGAGAGTAACAGGTTTTACTAACAAGACTGACACTCGGGGTCCTCCTTGAATGGGTTGTGCAGCCAAGATTAGAACCCAAAGCTGACTCCAGGCTCAGCACACTCCCCCTTCCCCAATTTCCAACCCATCCCACCCCCAGTCTGAAGGACAACCACAGAGATGCTTACAGGCCCTTTACACACAAATTGCTTTAGTCATTTCTGGGTTAGGTCCTCACTGCTTGTGGAGCTGTCTTTGAACAAAGATTATCTACTTGGGGACACCTTTTGCTGTAAAACTTTCAGGATATTATTTTCAGATTTCTTCCCTTCAAATCTAAGCCAGTTCAAATACTCACCATTAAGAACATTCAAATAGTACAGTGCTATGGGGGAGGAGCTTTCTTCTGCTTTATCCTGCAAAATTGAATTGTACTCCTAGTTTTGTTTTTTGTTTTTTTCCTTCCCTTCCTGAACAACTGAACAGCAATTTCTACCTAAATCCATTAGGTGGACACAAAGTAGGCATCCATGCTGGGGAGACGGGGTGATAGCCGGAGGCATGGCAGCCTGGAGCAGGAAGTCAGGGTCCGAGTGGGGCAAGAAGCGTGTCCACCTGGGAGAAGGTGTGCTGGTGGTTATGGGGCATTGGTCACTTGCAGGATGACTGATTACATAAGTGAATGCAATAAGGATCATGGGAACCAGGTTCCTCACTGTCAGAGAAGGGGGTTATAAATGTGGAAAGTGAGAAACTAAAATGGACCTGGTGGTGTTAAATTTAAATTATAGATATCAGTGTAAACTACATATTTTTTATAGATATAGATATGAATGATACATTAATGATAAATTATCAATATGCAGATATAAAATGTGACACATATACATCTATATCTATGTCTCAATCCATTTCTAAATATGCATGAATGTACGCCTGCATGTGCATACATGTACTCCTAGCTCGGACGGCCGAGAAGGCCTGGGAGCACAGATTCTGCAACAGCAGTGAGCACGTCTGGACACCAGATCTTGCTTTCTGAATACCATTTGCCAGTAAAAAGAGCCATTGCTCCTGAAGAAACGGTTCATTCCAGGATTGGAGCAGGGAAATTACAAGATACCCTGGCACATAACTAAATTCTTAGTAATAAATACTAAGACTCACTTTACATGGCTGGTGTGTGAATGAAATGAGAAGTAAATTCAAGAAGTTAGCATGGGGTTGGACCCACAGGGAATATTCAGTGACTTGTCATTGTAATGATTAGTATTTGGTTTGAAAGGAAACACAGAAACAATAGCTGTGTGGCCTTCAACAAGTCATATAACCTCTCTAGTTCTCGTTTTTCAACGAGAAACACATATTTAATGTTCCCTTGAAGCCGTGGTCCTCTCCTGATGGAGCAGGTTGAACCGAAAGCTTTCGTAGCTTGGGGTGAGGGTGCCGTGGACTGGTCTAGTTCCGTCCTCTATCTTCCAGGCTTAGTTCCTCAGGGCTGAGTAAGGCAGTTGACTCAAATGTGTTTTCTAAGTGCATGGATCTAGTCAAAGAGGTATGGACCAGAGGTACCTCTCCTCAACCAAGCACTGAGTCCCTGTTTTGGATCACTGAAGCAGTGTGCTGAGGATAGTGTGGAAAGTTGGATAAAGAATGACTTCTGTGTTTTAATACATCACAAACAGCAGTCCTCTGACCCCCTACCTGGGCAGGTTCTTTTCTCTTGCTGTCAGAGCAGTAATACCTTCCTTGCACCATCTTTGGCTTGTCAGGCTATGCCAGAGAGTCTTTCTGGATGGCTCACAGACCCCTCAGGGATCTTTAGGGATGTCACTGATGCTATATGATAAGCTGGGGAACTGGACTTGGACCACACAGATGTGCTTTGGATTCTTAAAAGGCAAATGAATAACACCCTTGTTTCCAAGTCCAGACAAGAGAGCTAGACACGGGAGCAGATATATGGATATCGAAATATCACCTTTATCACTAATAAAAGCTTGGTTGGGTTAGGTGTTTGCCCACGTGGACTTCTTAATATTTTACCAGCCAACTTACTGTCACTACCTCCCCCCCAAGGCTGCAGGTGACGCCCACTCTCTGCACACACAGACCCTGATGGAGACAGGAAGGAGCTCCCGTGGCCACCTCCCTCTCCCACTGACCAGTCAGATGAGGCACATAAGGATTCCAGGACAAGTCCTTCATTTGGGAGGTGATCCCAGGAAACACCAGTGAAGCAGTGGGGAAGTGAGACAGAGAAGGGAAGGTGAGTTATCAAAGCAGTTACTACTGTGGACAACCAGGGCTTAATCCTCCTGGAACCTCTGGAAGACTGTGAAGAACAGGAACCTCAGCGTTCTCCCACAGTGGGCTGAGGGTGGGTGGGTGTTGGAAGTGTTTCTGCCATTGTGTTTTCTTCCTGAGGAATGGAAGGCATGCCCTCCCCTTCATGGAAACACAAGGGGCAGGGGTGTAGTGCTTCCCCCCGCACGTCACGCTGCAGGAATGAGCCCCTAAACCTTCAATAACTAAAGTGTATGTCCTGCTGATAACATGTCCACTACATGTTGGCTGCAGATTTACTCCTTGTCATCTTCACTCTGGGACTCAGGGAGACAGAGAAGCTTCTGTTTGGAACATCACTGTTGCTTTCGGCAGAAGGAAAGGGAATATGGTGGAGCAGATGCTGGTTCCTTAAACTTCTACCCAGAAGCGACACATCCCACTTTTGTTCACATTTATTGGCCAAAACAAGTCACACGGGAAAATCGGACATCAATGGGGCAGGAGATAAAATGCTTCCCTCACTCCCAGGGAGGGGCAGTCAATATTTAGAACAATCGTACAATTTCCTATACCTCCTTACACTGAGAAAAGGGGAGATATGACTGGCGAGCACAAGAAGATGACATAACTAAATTCTTCTGGGACAAGTGGAACAGTTATATGGTAACAGGAAGCAGGTGGTCTACAGTGAATGTATATCTGCTATCTCAGGAACTCTTCCACTTGGCAATTAGTCTGTAGGTCACGGGCAGCAAATAAGCCCTTGTGAAAGGCCCTGAACAACACTTTCCAAAACCAGTACACTAACTAGGGACAAAGGTTGGCTACCAGGTAACTTGTGAATTCTGGGGAGTGGAGGAAGAGGGGCAGAGGAATATCACACCAATGTGGGGGGGGGGGATAATTTTACTTCTACTCTTCTAAGTTCTTCAGGCTAGTCTAATAATCAAATTGTCATGAGACTGATTGACAGGAGAAAATAACCAAATTTATTACACGTGTACACACAGGGATGCCATAAAAATATGGGACCCAGTGATGAATCATACAGTTGAAACTTATATGCCATCTTGAGCTAAGGAGAAAGGGGGATAATGGTTTGTACTTCAAAGGGGAGGAAGATAATTCACATGGATGTAAAAAAGCCAACTTTTGATAAATATTTGCTGGATCATCCTTAACAATGGGACCCGGAGAGGACTTTGATCAAACAGGCCTTGCTGATTCCTCCCTGTCTATCACACCCAGTTCATATTAAACTGTAGTTATCTATGATGATAGCGCCCTTTTGGAGCAGACCCTCTATCTAAATCCTTTTAGGCAATTAGGGGGAAGGTCAAAGGTTTTCCCTCCGTCTTTTGTTTCTTAAAAATAACCAGTTTAAAGTAATCAATATCCAAAAGGCATATTTTTGGGTGGCAAACTCTGCTCCCCCTCACAAACAAAAAGGAGTTGCAATGGGGGATTTAGGCAAGGAGAGAAAGTGGACCTTCTTTCTAAGGAGGTTATTGGATGTTGGGTGGATAGGTTGGATATATGGTATGAAGTGAAGACATCAGGAGCTTGAAGATGGGCAAGCATGCATCTTTGTCCAGGGTGCCTAAGGTGGTCCTTGACCCTTGGGTAGAAACCCCAGAGGAGGTGTTCTGGCCACAGCCACCAAAAATACCCATAGGTCACTCCCAGCAGTGTGAACGGGCAACAGTGGCTGTCCAGGGAGGTGACTTAAGCAAGGAGAAACATTTGGGTTTGGTCCTCTCCAGCCTGTCCTAATAGCTCCCAACCAACTTGTCCTTCCTCAGGGGCCAGACCATCCCCCAGTTCACTCAACAAAGTATTCAGCACCTATTGTTGCCAGGCCACAGGGTAAATTGGAGCCCGGAAGAGAGAAAATGAAAGGTCTTTTCCATTCTCTTTATTTTATTCTACTTGCTTAGGGTTCTACTTGAATTCATTTAGGATGTAAGGCCGAATTAGACATAAGAGAGGAATCGAGTGAGGATGTTTTGGCTTTTATGACTGTCTCTTAAATAAGGTGTTATTTTAAGAACGTGTCTCACAATGCAGCTTAAGAAACGTTTACTATGTGGTTAAATCTTTTCAAAATCTAATACAGCTTCTGATTCTGTTCATCAAATTGGCTAAGGTTTCCATGTTTCTCCTGCCCTGCCCCTGCCCCTTGATGGGCTCTTAAATCTGACATTTTCCTTTTAGAGGCATAGTTTATGTAGACCTGCTTCTTAGATGGTGGGAATAAACACCCCTAAATCCCATTCTTGCAGTAATGAATCCAGGTTCTGTGAGTTTAGAGGAAAAGAATTCACAGAAGACAAAGAAGAGCTATAGGCATGTGTGTGTGTGTGTGTGTGTGTGTGTGTGTGTGTGTGTGTGAATGTCTGATCTATGCCTGTACAGAAACGTTCTCTCATGGCCCCCTGCAGGCCTCCTTGAGTCATAGCCCCGCCTTCAAAAGAATTGCCCAAATTTACCTTATAAGGCAAAACTGAGGCTTCTAATTTCTCTTGTTAAGGCTATAGGAAGTAGAAACAGCAGGTGCTGAGAGGCCTGGCCCAGGGTCACATTTCCACAGTGACTCAGCAAGTCTTCTTGGAAAACAGGCCCCCACGAGGGTGCTCATTTTTCAGCAGCCTCTTGGTGATCGGCAATGGAGGGCTTGCCCGTTGCTCCTGGTGCTTGTTCCAACGTGCTTGTGTGCTCTGCCCATTCTCTGGGGACAATATGCCCTTTGGAGACACTTCAAGAGGCTCCTGTGGGTGTCTCAGGAGGAATAAAGGGGTGCTTGGGCAGGTCGGCTGCAGGTGTAGGGAGGATGTGAGTGAGGCAGGCAGAGCCGAGGGTCAGAGCAGGGTCCAGGAGCAAGATGGTCCAGTAAGGGGTTGTAGGCAGAGCAGAATCAGATGGCAGGGAAGCTTGGGGCAGAAAACAACTGGAAATCCAGGGAAGCGGATGTCCAGGGTCAGGGAGACCTGCGAGGCTGAGTTAAGACCAGGCCCTGAAAGACCCCTGAGGCGGGATCCTGGAGCTGGAAGAACTGAGGGCTGAGCTCAGGCACAAGACCTGCAGTACAGGGCCTGGGTGGAAAATAAAGCCCCATTCATGTGGGCCGTGACCAGAGCTCAGTAACCAGAACCATTAAACAGAGTCAAAGCAGCACGGTCCCTGAGCTACCAGGTCCCTGGCTCGGAGTTGCTGGAATTAACATGACCTAGGGCCATGGTTGAGTGTGGCTCTGGTACTTTTGCTCCACAAGGTGTGAACTGATCGCCTAAAAAACCACAAGGTCCAAGGTCCATGCCTGCTGAACTTTGGATAGCCCCTCATCTGCCTCCTGTTGCTTCTTCCCTCCCTAACTTCCACCAGATAATCGGGTAGAGATGATTGCCTGAACCATGTCTCCCCATAGCTCAGCAGCTTGTGCATCGGCACACCCAAACGTTCCTGGAAGGTTCTGCCTGCTTTGGAAGCCCCACAGACTTCCCATTCAACCCCAGTCACCTCATCCTGAAAAACAACCTGTTTTTGATCTCTAACCAACAAAAAGTATTATCTCGGTGATGGGGATGAATTGGAGGAGAAACCTGGGGTCATGGTTGCCAGCCAGAAGTGAGACAAAGATTATGATGCTGGGCCCTGGCTGGTGTGCCCAGTGGTTAGAGTATTGGCCCATGCACCAAAGAGTCGCTGGTTCGATTCCCTGTCAAGGTCACCTGCCTGGGTTGTGGGTTCCATTCCCGGCCCTGGTCGGCGCGCATGCAGGAAGCAACCGATCAATGTGTCTCTCTCACACTGATGTTTCTCTGTCTCCCTCCCTCCCTTCCACTCTCTCTAAAAATCAATGGAAAAAAATATCCTTGGGTGAAGATTAACACACACACACACACACAAGATGGTAATGATGATAGGAAAGAAGAGAGATGTGAGATATGCCAAAAAGGAAAAATGCATAGGCTTGGAGACCACCTAAATTAGTAAATGGAAATGAGAGACCCATTGAAGGTGATGCCAAGATTTTGAATTTAGAGATAATGTTCATGCACACATTTTCCTGCTGTTGCTTTGGATTTCAGTTTCTACCTATTTGGTATTCCTTTTGGATGGTGTGGAGAAGGGAAGTCTGCAGTCCACAGTAGCATGTGGTGGAAAGAGCACCGATGGCATGGGAGGAGGTCACGGGCTCTGCATCCTCCCGTAGTGGCTGCACAGCCTAGAGAAGTCACGTCACCTCTCTGGGCTTTACTTTTTCATCCATAAAATGGGGAAAGATCACTTTCTTTGCCAATTCTGAGGGAAATAACATAAATGAAAGGTTTGTGAGTTATGCAAGATAAGTGCAAGGTATCAAATGCAGATCATTACAACCTCTGTCTGTCTCACTTTGTTTGCTCCTACACCCACCTGGTGGCTGCTTTGTGAATGGCATGCTACCATTCAAGGCTGGCAAGGAAAAAAAGACAAATTTACAAATAAAAAATTATTTGTTACTTCTCCCTAAATTAGTTAATACATTCAACTCAGTGCCTATCCAAAGCTCTTGATAGGATGATTCTAAATTCATGTAGAAGACTGAATGGGCAAGAATAGCCCAGATAAATTTGGCAAAGAAGAATAAAGGGGGGTAGGGGAATGAGAGCTGTTATTATGGCCTAGTAAAACGCCTGTCATGAATCAATATCCAGTAAATATTTGTAAATGAAGAAAAAGAATAAAGAGGTGTAGATACCCTTGCTGGTGTGGTGCAGTGGTTGGAGCTTGGAGCTTCGGCCTGTGCACTGAAGGGTCACAGATTCTATTCTTGGTCAAGGGCACCTACCTGGGTTGCAGGTTTGATCCCTGGCCCTGGTCGGGGTGCATGCAGGAGGCAACCAATCGATGCATCTCTCACATCAATGTCTCTCACATCAATGTCTCTCTCTCTCTTTCTATCCTCCCGCCCCCTCCCTTCCACTGTCTCTAAAAGCAATGGAAAAAATATCCTCAGGTGAGGATTAACAATAAAAAGAGAGAGAGAGGGAGGGAGAGAGAAGAGGTGACGATAAATATATTATAAACTTGTAGTTATAAAAACTAGTATTTTCACAAGAGCAAGCAAATGGAGCAATGTAACACAATGGAAGAAGTTAGAAGCGTATCTGTAAATATAGGAATTTAGCATACAATAAAGATACTATTTCAAGTTAATGGGGAAACAATTCAGTAAATGGATTGGAACAAATGTCCATTAAAACCTAAGTCGCACATTTATAAAACTAAATACTAAATGAGCTGTTGATCTAAACTTAGAAAATGAAGCTACATTGTATTAAAGGAAAATATTTTGGTGGTAGAAGAGGCTTTTAAACAAAACTTTTTAAAATGCAAAACTACGCCTTAAAGTAAAATAAAATTAATTACAACAAAATAAGAAAATTCTGTGCAATAAAAGACCATAAACAAAGTTAAAACAATCATTAAAAATCTGAAAGAAGAGTATTGCAATGAAAGAATAGTTTATAAGGAAACTGATACATTAATTTTTAAATGACCCTATTGAAAAGGAACAAAGTATAAAAATAATCAATTCACAGAAGAAAATCAGGTGGTCCATAAATGTATGAAAAGATGTAAACAGTCACTAATTAAAGACATTCCAAGTAAAACAATTATGTCATTTTAACCAATTTGATTGTCAAAAATTGAAAACCTTTTTTTTATACCTGTCAGAGTCAGGGAAAGAACACTTATTCTCTGTTGGTGAATAGGGGAATTATTCAATAAACTATTTATATCTATACTATGCACACATGCAGAAGGACAGAAGTAGCTCTCGAAAAACACATTGAAATAAATTCAATGTGAATTGAATTTATAATAAATTCAATGTGAATTTATTTCATAGGTTCACAATGGATGGTCTATGGATGTGTGTGGGCATGTGTATGTGTGCATGTATATCGGCACAAACAGGAGGTCCCTTCAGATGTCCACCAAACAGAATATGCTAGTCACCATTGGAGAAGAGTTGGGGCTGAGGTGCTGATCAAAAGGGACTTTAGCCTTAGCTTTCATGTTTTAATAGGGTGCATTATTTGTAATTAGAGGCTTATTTAAAGAAAAAAAGTATCAATGTGACAGATGTATTTTCCAAAGTTGGCTGCAACAGTATCTTCAATCCCTGCTCTTGACAATGTGACTTTGCCACCATCAGCTTTCAGAGAGTCAGCATCCAAAGGCAGATAGTGAGATGACATCCAAGCTAAGCCTGTAACCATCCTCCAAGATGGCTCTGATTCATTAGTCCTTACAACAGTCCCATAAGGTATTGCTGCTGGGATCTCCATTTTAGAGAAGAGGAAGCTGAGGGTCATACAGAATTATAAACATTCAATCATATCACCAGTAATCAATGAAATAAAATGAAAACAAAGGTAAAATATGATGTCATACTTATTAAACCCTAAAACTAAAAAAAGCTAGTATTGATTGCTGAAAAATGTGAACACTCATATGTTTTGAGTGGAAATGCAAATTAACACAATATTTTGGAAAGCAGTTTGATGTGTGGATCATGAATCATAATGTGTTTCAAATGCTTTTATGTTAATCTACTTTGTTGAGTTTATCTTACAGAAATGATACAAAAGAATAAAAAATGTTTCACACAAAGATGTTCATTGCAACATTAAGCATATAATTATAATTCCTTGTTTATCCTGGATTTGTATAATCTCCTCCACCCAACACACACACTTTGTTAACCTCTTTGAATGATTAATTAAAATATATAATTATAAAAAAATTCAAGATGCACACTTATTTATAGAAACTATGTTCATAGATAAATTCCCATGAGAAAATATCAGGAGGGATTATGCAAGAATAATCATAGCTTTTGTGAGAGTGTTAGGGTCAACTTTATTTTCCAGATGCTTAGTAATGTTTTCATCCTGTTTAAAAATGTATTTTTAGAAGGACACACTGTTTCGATGATGCTTGTCTGTCTGCCAATCTCTTTTTCTAGATTTGTAGTTTCTGCTTTAAAGAGTCTGGGCCAGAGTTCCCACTCTGCAGTCTGGCACAGAAGAGGTTTCTTCCAGCCCCCGGCGGTACGATGATGACAGGCCGTAAAGCACCCCGGCCGTCCAGGAGTCTGTGGGCACTGCCCTGTGCCCACGGTGCAGGACTCAGGTCTGGAATGTCCATGGTGCCTGCCACGCGAGTCTGGCATTCTTCATCATCAAGGCCTGTCTGCTGGCGGCTGAGGTCCTTGACAGTTGGTTCGTCTGCAGGGGTTTAAAGCCAAAGTCTGTAATTGAATTATTCTGTTATCTAGATTGAGGATTAGCACCTCTATTGATTTGATGTAGAAAATGGCTCAGAAATCCCCCTTGACAAGCTCTCTCTTTATCGAGAAACCACTCCCATGTCACCCACTTAGCAATTCACAGTAAGTGCCTCTATGAACTGAAAATGGGTAGGCACCAGTCTGCCCAGTGTCCAGCCCCAAGAAACAAGGCAACAATGACTCAAGCCTGTCCCCCACCCCCACTCCAAGGGCCTGGACTGAATCTGACTTGAAGCTCATACAACCCAGACCCCCTGTCATAACACTTATTACTATTACATGGAGATAACAAGTCTCCACATTTCAGTCTACTGGCCTCCAGCTCATTCTCCACCCAGAGCTAGAAAGGGCCTTTAAAAGAGCCTCTGGTGGCCTCCCATTGCACAGACAACAGAACACAACCCCTGGCCCAGCCTACAAGGCCCTGCCCAGCCTGGCCCTGTGGCTCTCCAGCAGAACATTTGCACGTGTCTCAACCTGTGCTAGGGACACCTTCTTCATCCTCCTCTAGAGTGACCAGCCAGTCCCGGTTTGCCTGGCCCTTTCCTTTTAACACCGAGGAAACCTCTCAGTCCCTGGCAAACCAAAACAGTTGCTCGGGCTCCTTCCCCACCCAATCCCCACCCCTAACTGGGTCATGCTTCTGGAAGGTCTTAGCCCAAAAGTCATATCTCAGAGAGACTCCCTCTTCCCCTCCTCTTCTATTCCCCCTGCATCTAAATTAAGTCCTCATTGTTATGCTGTCTCATGACACGCTTGTCTTGTGCTGAGGGCACTTATACAAATGAGTTACTGCTTTATTCACAGTCATTTATTGAGTCCCTCTTGGGTGCTAGGCACTGTGTTTGGGCTGAGAATAAAGCAATAAATGAAGCAGACAACAGTCCCTAACTTCATGGAGCTTACATCCTAGTGGAAGAAGCAGATCTGATTACATAGGTAAACTACACAGTATGCTAGGGTGTGATCAGTGTGATAGAGAAAGATAAAGCAGAAGGGGATAGTGTCAGGGGTGGTAATGCAGTGTGCATTTTTAGATAGGGCGCCCAGGGAAGGTCTAGGGTACAGCTTGATCCTAAAAGAAAAAGATGCAGAACAAGGACTCCTGGTTCCAGACAGATTGAACAAAACATGCAAAGGCCTTGAGGCAAAGAAGCCAGAGTGGCCAGAGCTGAAGGGTAGGAGCAACAATAGCAGGAGGTGAAGGCAGAGCTCACGGAGGTCTAACCCTGTGGGTCCTGGTAGGTCCCTGTGACTCATGTAACTTTTACACTGAGTGAAATGGGAAGCCATAGCTGGGTATTGATCAAGAAATAACACGCTCTGCCTTAGCACTTAACAGGAGAGCTCTGGCAAACACTTGGTAGGAGGCTTTCAAAACATTCCAGTGACAGATGGGGGGAGGGAGAGGATTAAACAAGGGTGATGGTGGTGGTAGTAGAGTTGATGAGAAGTCATTTAATCCTGTATGTATTTTGAAGATAGAGCTGAAAAGATTTCCTGATAGATTGCATATGGATGGGGAAAAAAGAAGAGTTGAAATGACTCCAATGCCATTGATCTTTGTGAGTGGAAGGAGGTGCTTCCATTCACTGAGACGGACAGGAAAGGCCGTGGGCAGCAGGTGAGTGGGAGGTGGAACAACTGAAGTCCAGTCCTGAACATGTTGATTTTTAGATAATTAGATATCAAGTAGAGAATTAGACATGTGAGTCTGGAGGTCAAGAGAGAACCGTGGGCTGCACATATACACTTGAGGGTCGTGAGCATATCGATTATATTTAAAGCCATAACACTGAGTGAGCTAAATGTGGACAGCAAAGAGGAAAGTTCCAAGGCCTAAGGTC
This sequence comes from Tadarida brasiliensis, assembly GCA_030848825.1. Lineage (NCBI taxonomy): Eukaryota > Metazoa > Chordata > Mammalia > Chiroptera > Molossidae > Tadarida > Tadarida brasiliensis. The sequence goes on along the minus strand of CM061270.1, from coordinate 30,485,406 downwards.
TAGGAAAATGAAAGAAAGAAGGAAGGGCCAGAGTGGTGGGCACAAAGCCAGGCAAGTGTGGTGCTCTGGAGCCCCACTGAGGGGAGAGGGGTGCTCAACACTGTCAATGCTGCTGGTTTGTCAAATAAGAGGAGGGCTGAGGATTGGCCTTTGCACGCAGTGTTGTAGAGGTCATTAGGTTAGTTAAAGGCTGTTTCAGTGGTGTATTTTGGGTTAAACCCTATGGGAGTGGGAGGACAGTATGGACCTCGCTTTCAAGGAATTCTATTCTAAATGGAAGGAAAGAAAATGAGTAATACTTAGAGTGGGAAATGCTGCCCAGAGAGGAATTTCTTTTCAGTTTATTTCTGTTGTTACTATTGTTTTATTTTGCTTGAATGTAGTTGAAATAATAGCATGTATTTTTGCTTATGGGAATAATTCAGAAGAGAAGCGAAAATGGAAGACACAGGGAAGATAAACTGGTAAGGAACGGAGAAGAGCACGAATGGGAGGGAATGAATGAGAAGTGGACTTTAGCTGAGAATACAGAGAGGCAATTCTTAGAAATAGAAGAGGAATTAGAATCTACACACACAAGTGCTGGTAGGTGGGCAGGCATGGTGGTGGAGCACAAGGAAGTTCTTCTCAGATCCCTTCCATATTCTCAATGAAATAAGGAGCAAGTTTATTAGTCAGTGTTTAATTTGGAAAACAAAAAACACTCTAAAGCAGAGAGAAGTTTAATGCAAGGAATTGGGAGGGCTGAAGAAGCCGAAGGGAAAGGGGGTGTTACCTGTAAGGAGACCACAGATTTTCTGGTGAAGTCACTGCTAACACAGAGCTGGGGCTACCCTCTCAGTAGGAGCTGCCAGAAGAGCTGATGTGGCTGGAGCATGCAGGCTGGAGCCTGTGGCTGTCTTTCCGCAGCTCACATTGCAGGAGCCAAAATTAGAACATTTTCTCCCCGCCTCCTGCCTTCTAATCTTGTGTCAGCGTCTCCAATTGGCTGAACTTAAACCAGAAAGCAGCTGGCAGTGGGGGTCTGGAAAATGTAGTTTTTAGACTTCCAGCCCCCTGCAATGCAGGAAAGATCTTGGAAGGTCAGAAATGAAGCTGAGAACCACAAACCACCCAAAGTCATCGTCTGAGAGGGAGGATGGGGAAGAGATATTGGACATTTAGGGAGAAAGAAAAAGGCATGCAGTTGTCTAAGAGAGTATGGCTGGACTTGAGGAATACGGTACAATTGTTTGTCAGTTTTAAGGCACGTAGAGTAAGAGAATGTGGTTTTAACGTTAGCCCACTCAGCAGGACTGCGTGTTCTCCTCCAGCCACGAGTGGTCCAAGATGTGGTTTAATCAAGAGAGTTCATTGAAGCAAGAGTGGGGCAGGGAGTGGAGGATGGGTCTAAGGTAGTTATTAAAATAATTGGCCATAGAATTTAAGCTAGGTAAGGAGGAAAGTGAAGACATGGGGAGGCATAGATGACAAACATGTTTCTGTACTAAGTTTCTATCTCCTCTTAGCTGAGAGCTTTTTGTCATAAAAAACAAAAACAAAAAAACAACCCAGCTCTATCTAGCTCACCACTGTATTTCTAACACCTACAATGCTGTTAACACCCAGTAAGAACTCAATATAACTATTTGTTGGATAAATGACCAATTGAATGAATGGATGAATGTGTCCAATGCCATATCCCCTACCAAGCTGTCAGCTCTGTGAGGTCAGGGACCTTGTCTAATTTGTTCATCTCTGTCTCGCCAGTACTATCATAGTGTCTGGCACATTGTAGGTACTCAAATATATTTGTTAAAATGAAATTAATTGAATTGACTTGAAAGGCAAGAAAAGGAAAACTAGCAAATAGAAGCAGATTATGTCATAAAAGATATAGGGCAGCTGTGTAGAACCTTTAGACTCCAGCCAGAAGAGAGAGAGGACAACTTAATGCCTGGCAGTCATCAAAATATGCAGTCAAATGCCAAGTTTAAGCTCAGCGTAAGCAGACACTATAATTCCCGATCTGTCTGAGCTAAAGGAATGAGCAGGAATATGGCAGCACCAGAACAGGCAAGGGCCATTCTTGGTGCAGGTGAAGACACTTTGATGCCAGGGACAAGATGCCTGACCCAAAACTTGTGCTCAGGGTTTCGAATTGGGAATTGAGCAAAACAGCCAACCCTCTCTCCCACCAACTCCCCCAACTCTAGACCCACCCCAAGCCAAAAAGGTGTACTGTCAATCAAGCAGGCTGACCTTCCCGGGAGAGGGAAGGTCAGCTCCAGCCCAGTGAGCCTGAATATGCTGAGAGGTGGGGAGACCTGGGGTGGGGTACCACAGACAAGAGCTGATTCATTCAGCCTAGGATGATCTAGCTGGGGATAAAATAGTGAATTTGGCAATGTCGTCTCATGAGCCCTCAGAATCTTGTCTTTTGGTTCCTTAACGTGAAGTTAAAGCTCCAAACATTTCTTCAATTCCCTTTAAAACCGTGTACAGTCAGACTTTATTACAAATTTATATTAAGTTAAATAACTCATTTCTCCCTGTGAACAGAAAGCTTTAGGGGTGAAAAGACTGTCTTATTTGTCTTTGCGACCTCTGCGGCACCAGGGCCCATTCTATAGAAGATGCTCAAGGAATGTTTGTTCCAGGAGTGAGTGGATAAATGCATTCCTGACATATGTAAGTGCATACACTTTGATAGACAGTGTCAGCAAATTAACCCCTCTTACCTGCTCACCCCAGAAAGAGCATAAATGTATTTCCGAAAGGCTTCTTCCACCATTCGTTGATTGATGAAAAGGAAGTAGATACCAATGGAACTGGTTCCAACTGCTTGTTGACTGGGTTTCCTGCAGCCATCCAAGATGCCAGCCAAACCTCCAGACCTTCGTCTGTTGGAGGACAGAGGACAGCCAGCAGGCATGAAGGTAGAAGACAATGCTGAGACTAAAGCCCTGGGTTCCAGACTTCACAGTTGGTGCTTTTTCCAATACTCCATATTGTCCTCTGAAACATTTAAGACAAGAATGCAAAACAAGCCATACGATAACCAGAGAATTTTCTAGAGAATGAAGGGGTAGAGGTTGCTTTGAGTACAGTTGCTCTTACATTCTTCTGACAGTTCTTTTTGGAGGGAATGCAGATGACAGCAGAGCAAGCTCACAGTTAGGGTGAGTGTGTCATGAGGGCGTGCAGGCTCCTGCTTCACCCCCCCACTCCCTTTCTTCTTCTGAGTAGGAAGATCAAGGCATTTAGAATCCAAAGAAGAAAAATGCCACATTTTCAGAGAAGTGGTCTTCCTCTCCTCCCCCAAGAGATTATCAGTGAAAGGATAGAGGTCAGTTAATAAAAAGAAGCATAAAAATATTGTTGAAATCCATTTTCCACCCCTTCCCCTGTTAGAGGTGCATCTCGGGCGATAAGCTGAGTGGTCTGGTGCTGGTGGGACCTTGTCCCTGGGAGACGGGACACTGGAAAACTGAGAGGGACCACAGGGAGGCCCAGAGGAGAAGTCACAGTTTACTGGCCCCAGGCTGCTGCTCCAGGGAGAGCTGGCCTTCTGCATCCTTTGGTTTGTTTTTCTATAAAGTCCAGCTCTGGCCCGAGGTTGGAGAGTCCTGAAAGAATATCTTTCAGGAATGAGTGACTTTGGCCCAGGAGTCTGCAGGAAGATGAGCTATTGTTGGTCTGGTAGAGGCCCTGGGTTAAGGAGAAGGGAGTTCCCAACAGGGACAATACAGAACCAGGAAGGAGAATGTGAGACTGGTGGAAAGGGCCTAGGGCCAGCAGGCAGTGCACACAGGTCCCAAATCTGTCACTAATTTGCTGCGTGACCGTTGACCAGACATTCACTTTTCTTCTCTGGGTCTCAGTTTCCACATCTATAAGATGGGTAAAACTCTACTATCTCCACCTCCAAAATGGTTTTACCACCTAAAATCAACCTTCCTTACTATTCTCCCCTTCTGAACTTTTCCCAAGTGAACTAAAGTAGGAGATCAGACCATAAACTGAAGAGGAAAAGATAAATATATATTTCCTGTGGGGAAAAGAGAATCTTTGAGGCAGTGGTCCCTAAGCTCTTTAAGATATGCCTCCTTTGAAAGATCTGATGAAGGGTATGGCTCTTCTCCCTGGGGGAACACACCTCCTATGTACCCACAAGTAACGTTTGACACGGAATTTCAGGAGGCTTACTTTACAATGATCCATAAATCGTGGGTGTAGATAAGATCCCTTGTGTTAAGAAAAGCTCTATTGTAAAAGCTAACTTTGAAAAAGATAGTGTCAACTGCCTATCAAGATAGGGTACACTGGATCTTGGAGGCTATTTCACCTGGAATGAACTTCAAGAAGAAGTGGGAGCCATCAAGCATTTGCAAGTTGAGTAGACATATCCATAAGTAGCTCAGAGTAGATACAAGATTCAGCAAGATAAGGTTTGCCCCAAGATTGTATCTGCTCCAGAAACGCAGGCTCAGGGGTGCCTGCTTTGGAGAAACTATCTGGGTCTGGGATCAGGAAAGACAAAAGAAAAGGCAGAGAGAACATCCAGGAAAACAGAAAGGGAAGAGACAGTCAACAGGAGCAGAGTGGGGCTGGGCAGTCAGTGTCTCAGAAGGCCAGATAGGGGTTTCAGGATGTACGGAGAGATGCAGGAGGTAAAGGGGGCTGGGAGGAGAAAATAGGAAGGGCAGAGAAAGAGGGGAGTGGGCGCTGACCTTGAAAACAGCCTCAGGAAACAAATGAAGAGAACCCTAATTCAGCAAAGGTGTGTAAAACAAGTGGCCCCTGGCCCAAGTCCAGCCTCACTGTGTAGGAAGCTCTGGACACCCGATTAAAAACAACCAAACTGAACAAACAAGAATAGCAGAAGGAAAATTGCTTTCTGGCTGAAATTACACAATTGATCATTGATTTATATTTTTCAGTTTCTTAAAGATTAGGGAAGAAATGCAAGAATATTGGAGCATGATCAAAGCTTTGTGAATTAAAGAAAGAATACCTCAGTCGTGGTGCCTACTGTGTTCTGCAAAGTTGGAAAGATTAGTTAAATATCGATATTATTGTAAGGGTGAATATGAAAGTCTGAACTCCCAGACAAAACTAGAAAATGTAAAATAGGGATGAGGAAGTTTCTGGTTTACAGCAGGTGGTAGGTACATTACAGAGAAAATCAAAGGGTGCTTAGCAAACAGCAAGCAGGACAAGGGATCCGGGCAAAGGAGTCTTGTTCTTGCCAGAGGTTCCAGGATGCAAGATAAGAGGCAAACAACTCTGCAGACTCCTGGCTTCCACTTTCCTTTTTCTTCACCCCCTACCCTCAAACCCAGGGACAAAAATATTAATGTCTCTCTGCTAACCTAATAATTGCACTATAATTAGAGTTTATAAAGAGGGCCATTTTTCCTTGTTGTGCATGCCATTCTGTTCAGATTTCTAATGTCTTCCTCTTCACAATATTAAATACTTGATTCCATAACTTGCCATTAAAGTCAATGATTATTTACTGTGCACTGAGCATGTGCCAGGCACTGCTAAGTACCCCAAGAGAGAGAGAGATGGCTAATATACCGTCAGTGCAGTCCATTCATTCATTCATTTAACAAATACATCTCTTGAGTACCTACTCTGTGTCAGGTACTATTCCAAATATTAGAGCGAAAGCAGAGAGCGACAGCCACAGTCTAGGGACGTAAATGTGCAATTTAATTACCTGATCAGACAACTATACAAGTAGATATAACACAATGAGGAATATAAATAGCGGGGGGAAAAAAGGTACAAGCAGGGAACTATGATATTTTGAAAGAAAAAGAGATCACTGTTGGCTGGGAGTGAAGAAAGGTTGAGGAGCGGGAGACAGGGCAGATCGGCCTTGAAGAATGCACAGGAAAAAGAAGTAGGGTCCGGAGTCTGCAGACATGAACCGAGGCCTGGGGCTACGGAAGCACGGACTATACGCGGGGACTGTTGGAGAGCCAGATCTGGTGAGCATCTCGGCATAGGTTGGAAAGAACGGACGACAGGACTGCAAAGGTTAGGGGAGGCCAAACTATGGAAGTCCTCGGATGACTTTTGAGAAGTGAAGTAGCAAGACTGTAAGAGTTTGTGGAATAGATTGAAACACAGAAGAGAGAATGTAGGGCAAAAGGGAGGTGTTTCCCAAACTTTGTTTTGGCCAAAACTCATTCTGTGATAAGACTCGACGGTTTGAATATACTGACTATTCCTTTGTGCACATGACCGCTGGCCTTTGCAGAACTAAATGCAGACTTGAATATGAGGCTGAATAGTGTATTTAATTTACATACCAATGCTTTAACAAGCAGTCAAACACCATTATAATAATCATTTTTAAAAAACATAGACTCATTTACATGAGTAAGGTTATATAAACATTTTGTTATTACTCACCAGAGACCCCAACAAATTGAAGAGCATGACCCCAGAGCCTAGTCCTACAGGAAGAATGTCTGGGGGTGGGGGGAAGTTGGACGACTATCCTCTGGACATCCACACCCCCTCTCACACCGGATGCTCCTGAGTGGGGAGTTGGAAGTGACATCCGTGCACCTCATGCCTTTCTGATTGCTCGGGGCCTGACTTTCTGACTCCAGTCTCCATTTGTTCGTACTCCTTTGCCAGGGCCCCTTCTTTTTCGGATAGCTCCATGATTAGAACCACTTTTGGGATCATCTCTGGTTCTGCCCCTACGACACAGCTGCCTTCAGTCTTTGCTCCCCGTGCCCCTCAAACCTGGACTTCAGGCGAGGAGGAGCGGTGCTTGGCTGTCTGTGGCTTGAATGATTCCCGGCCCTGTTTGCCTAGGGAGAAACTCCAAGAAAATTAGCTGCTCCGCCTGGTTATCTGAAAAGCAAACAACGGCAACGGGGACATGAAAGGAGAGCGTTTGTTCCTCAGGACCCTTGCTCTGTTCATCTAGAGCTTCAAGTTAATGAGCCCCCAAAGGCAGCCCATTGTTGGGGAAAATCCCTGCAGTTGGAGCCTTTGAAGTCCGTAGACCAAGATTCAAGCTTTAGCTCTGCACTGATAGGTGGTGGCTGCAGAGCTAGGATTTGGCCTTGGTCAGTGAGAGGTGTCTACAGACTACATGTCCTCTCTGTACAATTGGTTACCAATGGCTGCTTCTCCTAACTCACAGGTGGTAATAAGAAGCAAATGAAGTCATGACAATGGCGGTGATAAAGCATCTTATTAATATATACAATTATATTTCCCTTTGATAATCTGTAACTCACAATCCTTCCTGTTTGCTCTCCTGGTGATTTCTGCAGCATTTTCATTAGAGAATCCACACTGGATTTTAAGATCCCTTCTGGATGCTAATGTAATTGCTCTATAAATCTTCTCACAAACTCCCTGGGCCTCAAAACAAAAAGTTTAACTTTTAGTTCTTCCCCATTTCCACCACCTACTTAGAGACACAGCTTGCCATTTCATTAGTCCCTGAAAGTTATTCTTTTATTTTTAACTTTATTGAAGAATAATTGACTAATATAACTATATATATTTAATGTGATGATTTGATATACATATACACTGTAGAATAATTACCAAGATCAAGATAATTAACACATACATCACTTCCATAGTTAACACAGGCAACTCTTTTTTGTGTGTGGTGAGAATACTTATCTTCTCTCACCAACTTACAAATATACAATATCATATTATTATAGTCACCATGCTGTACATTAGATCCTCCAAACTTATTCTTACAATTGAAAATCTGTACCCTTGGACCTACATTACCCCCATTTTTCCTTCCTCCAGCTTCTGGAAACCACCATTCTATTCTCTGTTTCTATGACACTGGCTTTTTTTTTTTTTTTAAGATTCTACATACAAGTGATACCAAACAGTATTTGTCTTTGTCTGGCTTATTTCACTTAATATAATGCCCTCCAGATTCATCCATGTTGTTGCAAATGGCACAATTTCTTTTTTTATGTCTGAGTAATATTTCTGCGTGTTTGCATGTGTGTACATGTGCACATACAATCACATTTTCTCATTAATTTATAAGTCAAATGACTCTTAGGTTGTCTCCATATCTTGACTATTGTGAATAATGCTGCAAGAAATATAGGTGTGCAGATATCTCTTCAAGATTCTGATTTCAATTCATTTGGATATATCTCCAGATGGAGAATTGCTAGATCATATGGCAGTTCAATTTTTAATTTTCTGAGTAATCACCATACTATTTCCCATAGGGGCTCTACCAATTTACATTCCCATTAAGAGTATATAAGGGTTCCCTTTTCTCCATATACTAAGCAATATTTGTTATCTTTTGGGGGTTTTTTTGTTTGTTTGTTTTTTATAATAGTCATCCTAATAGGTGTGAGGGGATATCTTATTATGGTTTTAATTTGCATTGCCTTGATGATTAGTGATGTTGAGCACCTTTTCATATACCTATTGGCCATTTATTTGTTTTCTTTGAAAAAAGGTCTATTCGTTCCTTTGCCCTTTGCTTAATGAGGTTATTTGCTTTTTTTACTATTGAGTTTCATGAGTTCTTTATATATTAGTGGATATTTTCTGCTATTCTATAGGTTACCTTTTTAATTGATTAATTGTTAGGGTCCTTGATCTGAAAAGCCAAAGCAATCTGAAAAAGAAGAACGAAGCTGGAGGCATCACATATCCTGGTTTCAAACTATATTACAAAGCTACAGTAAGTAAAACAGTATGGTATGGGCATAAAAACAGACACATAGACATGTGAAACAGAATAGAGACCTCAGACATTATATATATATGCAACTAATTTTTGACAAGGTTTCCAAGAGCACACAATGGGAAAAGGATAGTCTCTTCAATAAATGGTGTTGGCAAAATTGGATATCTACATGTAAAATAATGAAAGGCATTTTTAAAATACATTTCACTTAGTCAGGCAATAACTGTTGAATATGTGCTCTGTGCATGTTCTTTTCAAGTACTGACAGTAATGGAGATAGTGGTATGATATTATCGAAGCCTTGGGCAACCTGATAGTCCTCAAAGCCTATCTCCTTCAGTTTCCCATTGCCAATACATTAAGCACTGTAAGGACTGAGATGTCTGTCTTTCCTCTTTGATCATTTTAGTTCCTAAGCTCATCCATATACTTCATCTTCTCTCAGAAAAAAAAAAAAAAATTATCTGTTGATTCTGGCCTTTTGGACTTTGACCCAGGTAGTTGGGTCACTACCATTCAAGGGCTTGAGAAAAAATATGATAATATATGGAAAGGTCTGAATTAGCATTTGACTCATCTTAGAAAGGTATTCTGATGGTCTCAGGAGTTCCAGGGCCGGTCAAATGGTCCTTTATGGAAAAGAGCACCCTGAAATGAAAGCTGGCAGCAGAGAGACAGACCACACAGTGAAAGCAAAATATCAGAATGTCAGGAAAGTCAACCAGAGGTGGATGCTTGAAGAGGTAAAATGAGGTCAGCTTGGTGGGTGGGCAGAGGGCATTGAAAAACCAACCATGTGATTTGGGGTTTGGATAAAGAGCTAACCAGATTGCTTTTCAATCTGACCTTGTAATTCCAATCCGTCTCTTTTGGCTTCCTAAGGTTTTCACAACCCTCCACTGTTAGCACAGAACTTCTCTGGAATTGAGGAGTTGAAAGGGTGAGCTCACTGATTTTGTATCAGGACCATTTTGTGGGATCTAATTTTTGCAATTCTTACCTTAGTTGTTAAGGTCATGGGCATGCCTGCCACAAAGACTTGTTCATATGCCATGTTTGCCTTGGAACCAATCAAGGTAGCACAGTAAAGGGAAAATATTTAGAAGTAGTTAAAGAAAAGTGATAACTGTGATTACGTAAACTTGCCTTATTTTCCCCTGAATGGTATCTGGATTATGGTTAACTACCCAGAGTCCTTTATTATGGCAATAATCGAAAGGTCCGGAACTATATAAACCAGACTTAGAAAATAAACAGGGCATAGAAAATTCTATTATGCGTGCAGTTGCATGGGGTCTGAAGGAGAGGCAATATGAAACACTTCGTAAGTATGTTTTCTGATTTAAAATACAGGTGGTTATGTTTTCAGAATCAAAACTGCCAGGGGGCAGTTCTTTTTCCCTCCTATAGACTTTTCCAATTAAACCCAAAGAGAATTTCTAAATATTAATTTGACACATAACCTCTCTGTTGGCAAGCCTCTCTGTTTCGGAATACCTATCTGAATAGTGGGTATTTCCCCAAAGAACTAATAACTAATTTCTTTTTTTGGGGGGGTGGGATATGTGCCCCTAGCGGGAACCGAACCCTGGACTCTCTGGTCCACAGGCCAACGCTCCAACCGCTGAGCCAAACCGGCCAGGGCAATAACTAATTTCTTAAAGGTCAAGCATCTTTGGAGGTTGAGTAGATACTCATATTTTGGGGTACTCTTTTCCTAGATTTATCTTCTTTAAAAATTGCCAGTGAAGGAAAGTTTCAGATGATGCTATTTGCATCTCATGGATCTCCTTGATCGATCGCATTGCATTATGATTACTGTTCGTAGAGGAGCTGTTTTCTTTTCCTTTGAAGATGAACCTCACTTTCGTGGTGTCATGGCATGTGGAATATTGCACAGGGTGTTGTGGGGACGGGGGAGAGGGCTGTTGCCTGTCGATGTTTGCTTATGTTGTAAGTGCACTTGAGCTGAGTGACCCTTGAGTGGGGAAAGGCTCACGGTCACACTTGCTTATCCTGGCTTGTTGCTGCCCTACTAATTCTCTTTCACTTACTCGCTGATGCCTGAAATTCCCTGCACGGGCAAGGCAGGCCATACCAAGAGAAAATGATTCACTGAAAAGATCTCAAGAGCAAAATCTATTTCCAAGTGAGGTGTAAATAAGTGGCACCTGGTCCTTTATTCTCGGGCAAGGTGGGAGAGAAAAACAAAAGAAGGCAGGAAGACAGCAGGTGTGAGGGGGGCAGGGGGGAGTCCCCAGGGGTTGGGAGGAGAGAGGAAGGTACAGGAAGGGAAGGCTGAGAACCTGAATTACCTCTTATTTTACAATTTGGCTTAAGGTGATCCGGCCCTGTGTGCAGATAAGTGGTTGGTAAGTTGCCTAATATTCAGCCCCGTGATTTGACAGTGGATATAGAGCAAAACAAAAGATGCTCTTGAGAGGGTGGTAAACTTTGCCTTCTGGGTAGCCAGCACACCCCACGTCAACCACATCAAACGTCCTCTGATGCACACTGGGGCCCCAGGGGTACTAGAATCTGTGAAAGTCATTTTAAGAAGGCTCTAACTCTGGGGGCCCTTTGAGTTCCAGACTCTGGACTCATCTGAAACTAAGGTAGCCAGGGTGCATTGATATTTGTTTCCATTTCAGATTGCATCTTCCATCCTTGTGGTCTTCCTCCTACCTTCATCTCTGGCCCTGACGGTGAGTGCAGGTGAAAGGACCCAACCTGTGTGGTCTTCCTTAAGCAGAAGTATTTCATAGGTGATAGTCCAGGGTGACTTTTCTCAAATTTCTTTTGAGTGTCCCTTTAAATCTGCAAGATATGGACAAAGCAGAAACTCTGGACTTTCAACTCTTCTCCTTGTTGCTTGGTTTTCTCCAGAACACCAGTGACAGCCATCCTCTGGGTGGATCTGTTGGGACCCAGAGCATCCATGTCAATGTCTTCCGAGGTATGGTCAGCATCCGAGACAACAATGTTTTGAGTGAATGGGATGGAGTCTTGGACTACAAGAATGTAAGATGTGGAACACATTCATTACAATGCCAAAGACAACCTTGTCTGCTCCAAAATTTAGCCTTATGCTTTGCCAGAGACAAGAGGACACTGTCTACATTTGCCTTCTCTAGGTTTAGGCTCTCGATGGGACTACCCATCTGTAGGTAAGGGACTAGCTTTCCTGCAGTTGTGTGACTTTTTTTTTTTCCTTGAGCCAGTAACTGTAGGAGGAACTTCTCGTAGTCTGTGGGGATCCCACATTCACTTGCGTCCCTGTGAGCCGTTGACTTCACGTGGCTCCTGAAGGTCTCTGAAACTAGGGAGCCCTTTCTTATAACTGGTGTGTACTCTAAAGGTTCTTTTGTCTTGATCTCAGATCTTAATCACTTTATTTACAGAGAAGAGTGATTTACTCTCACTTTTAGGAATCTTGCCATACCCTGCCTGCCTGTGTCCTTAGATAATAAGACCTAGCAGAGAGATGCAGGACTGGGGAGCGACGGCCCATGTCCTTGGCCTGGCTCTCTGATAGGAGAGCTCTGTAACCACAGGGACATCACTCAGCCTTTCTGTGCCTCGGTTTTCTCATCTGCAAAACAGCGTCAGTGGCTGCCTTCCCTACCTGAAAGGGCTCTGGGAGGATTAAAGGAAGTAAGAGCCCACACTCTTCACTCTGACCTCCAGCCACTGCTGGTTAGGAGCCCCCCCGTCTACCTCCACACTGGACATCTCAGGACAGACACCTCAAATACAGCCTTTCTCCCTGCTCCCACTTCTATCTACTGCCATGCTTTCTTCCCCAAGCACATTCTCCTGCACTCTTCACCTAACCCGCTCCTGACTTCCTCAGGGAGACGTCTCCCGGAGCCTCCTACAGGGCACACAGTTTAGGGATTGCCAACTCTGTGTTAAGCCATAGAAACTTTTTTTTTTTTCAAACAATATATTCCATAGAATTTTATTATATAGAACAGAAGAAGCCAGAACTGCTCTGGCTAGAGGGGGGAGGTGCAGGTGAAGTGTCCTTGGGCTCTGTCAGACACAGTGGAGAACCACTTCTGTGATCCAGTGCTGAGAGAGGCCAAATGACAGGTCAGTTGGTGGCAGACACAGGCCTAGGATCTGAGTCCAGAGGGTATGACCCAAAGATCCTAATCAGCCTGTACATTCAGGGAACATTCTGTAACATGCAGGATGCTTTCACAAGCAGTAGCATGTTATCTCATCCTCTCGTCGTCATGCCAACCCTGTGGGGGCAGGCCTATCATTTCTTCTTCATAGATGGGGAGGCTGAGGGTCGTGGAGGCAGCTCAGAACCGTGATAGCTGCCAAGTGCCAGAATAGGACCTTAAAGTCAGCTTTGTTGCCGAGCCTGACTCCAGTCCCACCAGTCCATTAGTGGTGTGCAGAGTGACCTGTGGGATTTCTTCCCATGCCTGCAGTGGACAGCGCCACAAGGCCCTGGGAGCAGCAGGGCTCTGTGTGCACTGCCAGTCCTGCTGCTGGCCCTTCCCTCCAGCGCCCAGAGCTGCACTCTCCACATCACAGCCTAAAGAACAGCTCTTTGCCAGCACCGATGGCGAGCAGGAGCCCACTGATACTGTGACTGAATGAATGACATGGTTCTGCTGTGTTGCTTTAAGGCCCTCTTGGTGGCTAAGCTGTATAGCAAGATGGCTTGTGTCTTGGCCAAGATGGACCAAGATGCCTTCCCAACTCTGGATGACATTACCAAGGCCCTAGACCACCAGGTAAGTGAGACCAGCTCATTATGGACCCCTCCTATTCTGGTGTTCTGTAACTCTGCATTCTGATTTCCTGGGACAGTGGTATATACACAGAAGGAACTCGGTTCATATTCATGCTTAATGCCCGTGAAATCCTACCATCATGCAAAGAACCCCAAGTCCAGTCCATGGCCCATCTAAGTCAAATCATAACCTGATCAATAAAAATCCCATGTGATGCCCAGCCGGTGTGGCTCAGGGACTGAGCGTCGACCCATGCACCAAGTGGTTGCCGATTCGATTCCCGGTCAGGGCACATGCCCAGGTTGTGGGCCCAATCCCCTGTGGGGGGCATACAGGAGGCGGCCAATCGATGTTCTCTCTCATCAATGTTTCTATCTCTCTCTCCCTCTCCCTTCCTCGCTCTCTAAAATCAATAAAGAAAAAAAGATGTTTTTAAAAAATTCCATGTGATGACATAAATTTGATATATTCCAAAAGGGTATGAGCTACATGTTAGTGAATATAAATTACTGACTATAAATATTCCAGTAAATTAATCGAGTGTTCACATCCCCGTGTCTTCTCTCCTCCCCTGCCCACACCCCCTCCCTCCCGCCCATCACATACGTACATATCATCTTCAGATGACAACAATCCCAGGTCTGCTGAAACTCTCTTCCTCTCAGCCTCTCGAATGACAAGGATAGTCAAATAAGTTAAAAATCAGCAGGAAGTCCTTGGCAAGTCATTGAAATGTGCTGTCATTTGCTTCTTTAGTCACCTGCCCAGACCATCTGAGCAACATTAATGTCCATGGCAGGAGAGTCACTGAACTTGGGGGAAAAATGCACTTTGGCTCACATAGAAAGAGAGGTAGAAAGTATTCCACTCATCTGGTTTACAACAAGTAAGAACATAACGTAAATAACAAATAATGTTAAAACTATTCTATATTATCATCTCAGCTGAGAGAAGTTGAGAAAGTAAGAAGGTTTAAAGGAGTACAAACTGAGTCGCAGACACTCAGGCTCACTCACAGATTTTTTCTGGAGTAATGTTGCCGCCTTGTGGCCACAGAGGATATTGCAGCTCGAGACAAAGCAAGGGCAAGTCTGGGTTTACAGCTATTCCTGTGCAGTGGATCCCGCCTGGGTGCTGAAACAGTCTCCTGTCTCTTCTTCCTTGCTGCACCGCCTCCATGTGCTGTCTCACTATTTTCAAATACCATCTCTTCCAGGCTTTAAAGCACTATCCATCCACGCGCGGCCTGACCTACACTGTTTTACCCAGCCGGGTCAAGAACTTATCACAGTACGGAATGCCCATCAGGGACATGTGCCGAGAGGTCCCTACCTACTTTGCCCACCAGCGAAAAGAAGGTGTGTTAGTAACTTAACTGGAAACCAAAGACCTTTGGTGAGACAAAACAATTTTTAGGTCACTGGCAAATTCTAATGACAGTTTGTGGGTCTATTCCATTTCTTTGCTACTGGGTATAAAAGTCATGTGGCCTGGGATATATTTCCCCTGGTGGCAGAGGTGACTTCCTGACATCAGGGCTCATTGAGAACAGCAAGCAGAGTTAGTTTAGCTTTATCAGAAGGGTGAGGACAGTCATCTCATCAGTGGGATGTGGCAGTTGGTGGACACCTCACCTGACCCACGGCTCATCACCTCCTGTCCAAGCAGCACAGTGCTTATGTCCCATCATTACAGGTCCATTGCTCTGGGGTTCTCAGTCCTCCTCTTTCTCAGGCTTCCCAGAGGTTGGAAAGCAGGACCCTAAAAATTATAGACTGTGCTGGGAAAGGAACATACAGTGGCTGACACCTCTGCTGGGGATATGGTGGGGATCAATGGTGGCCCGGCCAAAAGCTACCAGATAAGATTCCAAAAGTACCTGCTATTCCAGATACAGTCAGTGATGTTTCCCATTAGACTATTGCCAGTCACTTACATCTGAGTATAAAGTGAGGCTTCTTCGTAACAGGAGGATCCAGCAAGAAAACAGGGAGAGCTGGAGGGGCTGAGGGTTAGGAGGATAATTAAAGATCAACAAAATAAATAGGAAGAGGGGATGTGGAGCCAATTATTGCAGCCAAAGAGAGAGTTCCCATTTCAGTCCCACAGTCCTGAGCACAACAACCAATTTAGGTGCAAGTCATAAGGTATCCACTCGACTTTGGGGTCGTAAAGGGGTTAAGTAATCGTTTCGTAAAGTGCTTCTCTTTCTTCTTAAAGGTACTGCACTAGCAATTGACCCTGATTCATGTTTTGAAGTCCAACTTCTGTCCTTTATGGGGCTCTCCATCTGTGGTGAGATCCCTGGGCTCTGAACCTCCACGCCGGCCATGTGGAGAATGGACCCACCTAGACGGGGCTACTGGCCTGAAACCAGCCCTTGGGGGCTCAGCACTGCCCCTCTACCAGTAAAATCCTCCTCATTTCCACCTTCTACCTTTCCATCCAAGATCCAGCTTTGTAATCTGGAAAATTGGGTACAATTTTTCCTTCTGGGTTAGAACAATAAAGTTTCTTGCCTCTCTGGTCTAGCATATGATGATTTCACCCTCCTGCCTGCACGGTCCTCTCTCGAGTTGCCAGCATTCCCACCCACGTGCAGTCCACGCAGTTGCATGTCTGGGTGTGTGGAGGAGGCGCCTCTCCTGGAACGTCTCATTTCTAAGGGCCTCTCTTTGGGGTGTCCCTTAAAGCATCCCTTGGGAATTCTGGCAGTAAATAAATAAATAACAAAAAGACACTAGCCACAGCACAGACATGCTGTCAGGTCTAAGGCCACATCCCCGACCCCTGCAAATTGGTGCTGAGATTCTGTGAAAGCTTATTCACCGTAGTGACCCCACTGGCACCATGAAAACCCCCGAGAGAGATGCAAATGAAGTCAGGCCCCAGACCTCCCTTTGGAACTGGTCTAAACCCCTTAGTGGTAACGCCCCGACATTTCTCTCTTAGCCCTGGTTCTTTAACTGTCCATTACTGAGGCTGCGGGGGACAGAGACAGCTCCGCCCATACCACACAGAGCATCCCTGGCTCCCCTTACCTCAGAAGCAAGAATGAACGGAGGAAGGAATATTGGAGATACAGATGCAGATGTCACAGGGGCTGTGTTGGAGCTCGGAGCACTTTGAATGGGGTGGCACTGGAATGGGGTTGAGGAGAGGGAGTACCCGGAGGGGGAGAATTCTGAGTGATCTCAGCACCACTTTGCAGGAGACGGAGCTGAGCGTCAGCTCTAAAGTCACGATGTGGCGTGGCTACCTGCAGGCATGAATGGAAAGGCATTCGCTGGGCAAGGTCCAAGGGACACCTCTGGGCTCAATTAGGGCATGGAACTTAGGGATTTGGGCACATGTGGCTTGTTGAGGATGAGGAAGGTGGAGATAGGTGCATAAACACATTTGGGGTGGAAGTACCAGATGTGACAGTCCCTGAGAGGACCACAAAGCAGCGTCTGGCCCAGTGAGTCCCCAGAGTAAAGTCATCATGGCCTCGCCCAAACCTGTGCACACCTGGCTGCTGAGAGCCAGCCTCCACCTTCGTTACAGCTCTGGGAGCCAGTCCTGTCTTATCCCACGTGCCTGAGTCTCTGTTCCAGCTGCCTGGACCCCTGCTCCTGAGCCCTCTGTGATGGTGTGAGGACTGCTGTCTCCTCACTGCGCTTATGCCAATCCCCTCTCCCCCACCACCCTCATCCCAGACATCTGAGCTGAAGCTGCTGCTGGGTTTCCCATTACCCTCAGGCTGCACCTGACTATTGTAACGTACCTGTTACTTCCGATTTCAAGACCCCGCCCTCCATGCACCCATCATGTGGTCATCCCTGCAGATACTCAGTTAGCCAGACTGGATTTCTCCCAGAAACTCTGGGTTCAAGGACGTCTGCCTGCTGGGCTGTCATCATCTGGGCTGCGGTAGCGCTGTCCTGAGACACAGCAGCACAATGTTCCAGACCTCACAGGGCTTGTCAAGGTAGACCTTGGTCCTTCAGGTTCTAGGTTCCATCGTGATTCTATGAAGAATCTTCCATGCATGCACTAGGCTTTCGGTCTTTCAGGAGTTGGGATTGGGAGGGCAAAACTCGGGAATTCCATGGACCGGGGGCTTGTAAACAGCAGGCGTCTATTTCTCACAGTCCTGGAGGCTGGGATTCCAGGTCAGGGCACTAGCAGCTTCTCCGTCTGGTGAGATCTCTCTTTCTGGCTCACAGATGGCCGCCTTTTCACTGTGTCCTCACTCTGCCCGTCCTCGTGGTGGAAGGCACAGGGGAACAACTCTCTAGGACTTTTTTACGGGGCACATTGGGGATTAGGTTTCAGCATACGACTGTGGAAGGAGCCCACAAACACTGAGTCTGTAGACCCGCCCTACTGATCACCATTGCTAATGTTTATTCTTAGAGTTAATCTCATCCAGCACTCCATAAAGTTGACCATATTTGAATCTCAAGCCCGCGTGTCTGATCCTGACCCAAACGTGTTCCATGTTTCTCGAGGCCACCAGCCTTCTGCTTGAAATGTGATCACACTAACATTACAGCAGACGGTGCCCTCCACCTGTTCATGAAGAACTCAGGCTTCTGGCCAAGTCCACTGTACTCATTTTTAAGTCTCCCTGGGAGTGCCCGAGAAATGGCTGTGACTTTGACCACTGATATTCCAAGGAAATTTGTCTATTTTCTTTTCTTATGTTCCTCTCCTGGGGCAGCTGCTGCCACTGACCTCTACCAAAATCGTCAACGCTGCCTCTTACAAGCAGGAGAAGGGGATGGGGAGCCTACAGCCGAGCCACCCCCCCCCCTGCCCCTCTGCGGAGGTGGCCTGCTCAGACCCTGCCCACTGCCACGGACTGCGGAGCCTCCGGGGCTCACAGGAGCACAGCCTTCCGGACTCAACACAGAAATAGGGAGGGCGCCTCTCCCCCCATGATTTGGTGTCAATTGTTTACCTCGCTGCAGCACATACCCTGGTTTCTTAGAGAAACTGGAGTGAGAAGGGCTGGTCTCCTTTGTACCTTCTGTTGTTTCTCTTCACAGTCCCCACCCACCACCCTGAGGCCTCGAGCATGCGCCCACTGGGAACTCAACAGGACAGCGCTCTTCCCATCCGGGATGTGCTGTTGGGCTAAGACAGTGTCCCAGATCTCAGGCTGTGTCCTTGTCCTCCTGGGAACCTGCACTCAGAGGGATCACCACAAGTCCTTTGTCATGTCTAAATCCCGGCAGGGACCCACACAAACCCTCCCTCCAAATCTCTGAGATTCCTGCAAACGTCCACCCTGCCCAGGTGGCCCTTCTCAGAGAGAGGAGATCCAAGACAGAAGTCAAGTTCCCCGGCCTCCCTGTTCAGAGAATGGCCTTCCATCGACAGACTTCCCTTTGGGGGGAAGTCTTGCTCCCTTCCCTCACCCCTTCCACCTAGACGGTGGCACTCCTAACTCTCCCCATCACTCCTGCTTCTGCGCAGCGCGGGGAAGAAGCCGCTGGCCCTGAGCCTCGGGTCTGTGGGGATGGGTGAGCTGGGTCACCAGCCCAGGCCAGTGGCTGCCCACTGTTTATTCTCTGGCTCCTGCCCACACATGCTCTGTTTCCCACGGGATCCGCAGCAGGGGCCCTTCCTCCTGCCTGGAAAGTGCTGCTTCTCCTGGTCTGCTGTCTGCCGGGGTGGGGAAACCATCCCCACAGTTTAGCCTAAAAACCTGAATCTTGGCAATTATTTCTATAGAGCCTTTTCATTGGCCTCATTTTTGGCGGTGTTTTGCGCGGAGGCTGTCCCCCCAGCCCTCCCCCAGGAGCAGAGCTGTCACCGTTGTGGTCCTACATTCCCCCACAGCACTAGACACTCTGTCCTGTCCCCAGACACTGCGGCTGGAGCACGAGGGCCTCAGGGCTGTCGTGGGCTACCTACAGCCAAGGCCACCTTGCAGTGTTTTCTAAGATTACCACATGTGCCCGGCCACTCGGCCTGCTGCTCCTAACAGCTACTCGGTATGACACCAGCACTGAGCGGGGTCGCCGAACCTAAGAAAAGCAGAGCCATGAAAAAGTAGAACTCAAAGGTTTGCTTCAAAAATGGGGACATTATAAACATTCATGCGGATAACGCATCTCTGAGCAGTAGATTCCAAAGGAACTTGCCAATTAAAACATCCCTTCTTCCCACCCCACCCCCACCAGTCCTGGCCACAAGAGTAAGAATCCGCCCCAAGTTACTCAATTATGGTCCTTTCCAGAGGTGTTTAAATTTGAAATTCAAACATGAGGAGTCTCCTCCTCTCCGACGATGATGCTGGGAAGATGGGGACCTTGGGGCTGACGGCAGTGCTGGATTCTGCCCTCGTGGGGAAAGCTAATGGAAGATACTGAGGCTGACATGGAGAGAGAAAAAGAGTTGACACAGGGCCAAAAGGAGTCTGGCCACCTTCCACTATCTAGTTCTAGCCACCCAAGACCAGCATGTACCTATCCTTCTCTAGTAAGCTGAGACAATAAATTCCACTCCATGTAGCCTCTGTGAATTCGATTTGGGTTCCATCCCTTGCAAACATCAAGGCCCCAGCTAGCACACTCTACCATTCATTTGGCACTTTAGCATACACTCTTTTATTATTGTTACAAATATTGTCGTACAAATGTGTCACTTCCCCAACAAGAAAATAACTTTCTTGACTATGACGGCATTGTCTTGGGCCACTTCCTCCAGCATACCTACTCCAGTGCTGGGTGCTTGCGGTGTATTGAGTAATGGTTGTTAGGAAGTACAGTGTTAAGAATAGAAACAGTCAATGACAGACAGAAATTCTTCTTAAAGTAGTTTTGTTTTGTTTTTTCTGAACTTACACCCAGCTGATCTGTCAGCATGAGAACCAGCTACATGATCTCCGTGATCTATGTGATCTGGAAATTTGCCCATATTTTTGAATTTCTTTGACATATTGGAAATTGCTTCCCTTCTACGTATGGAATTGGCATTCCCAATTAGGTTCTTACTTCTGCTAAGATTTTCAGCAAGGTACATCTTTCCCTGGGTGATGGGTGCTCCAACCTCCCTCTGTCCTCACTCTGGGACAAAGTATATCATGAGAGTGTTTATTAAGGTTGAGTCTACTGCTTTGATGAGCTAAAAAGCCTGTGAATGGCCCTCAAAACTGGGTGCTTTGTCAGAGAGGTTAGTTTCCTTCATCTGAGCAATCAAGTTGTTTGCGAAGGGTACCCCAAATCCACACCTCTTCATTAGGTGGATGCCAGTGCTGCCTGCACCCCTGCTCCTCCCGGGGTGCCCCGGGATGTTGGACAAATAAATGGGCAGCTGGTCAGTGAGCAGATGCAGAGATGGAGACCCGTGCTCACAGACCAGGCTGCATGTGACCCAGCCGTGCTGTCTGGACATGCTCACACTTTGTGCACTTTACTCGAAATCCTGGCAATTTCTTTCCTTCTGTATATTGACATAAACATTATTTGACATCTCTTTGCTGTTTACAAAAGAAGCAAACACTCAGATACCTGTACATATAGTATTTATATTTTACTACTGAATCTCAAAATCAGTTGGGGCTTTGGGAAAGCATTTAATGTGGCTGCTGAGCAGAAACCAAAGGGTGTATTTCTTTGAAAAGATGCAGTCCGTGGGCTGATGCTTAAACATGAACGTCTGCACAGACGGAAAGCCCGAGGATGCCCAGGAGTCCAGCCTTTACACAGCCCTGAGCACCGATGTCATCTGAAAAGGGGGAACATTTTTGAAGAGAGAGCATTAAGAAACACATTATTAGAATGCAGCAAACCAAAGCCTTTTGTAAATGTCTTGACTAGAGGCTGTACATGTCATTTCATGTTACCCAAGATTTTAGCTATACGTGTACTACCGAGGAGAATAAAATACTAGCTTAAATAGAATGACAACTCCCGGAAGCAGTGTCTGGCTCAGCTCAATTGCTGCTATGCATTAATGCCATGCCTGAGTGTCTTATAAATAATCATGACCTTACCAAGAAATAAATAAATAAAAGTGTCTTAAGTCAAAATTTTTTCTGGGCAGTAGAAATGTATTGAGTGCTAATCCTTTTCTTTAGCTACCTTCCACTACTCTGGGGAATTGTTGTTGCTGTTGTTTTGAACACCTGTTGCCCGGCCTCGTTCACTCCAGCCTCCCTTCCGTAAACCTTGCGGAAAGATGCCAGGAGTGCCTGCAGCGACCCAAGCTGCCTGGAGGGAGCAGGGCTTTCAGGCCCTGTCCACGCGCTTTGCCTGCTTTTTCTTGGACCAACGTGATCCTAGATTCTGAGAATGTTGCTCTTTAAAAACCTTTTTGAGGAATAATTGACCAATGTATCTGTATATATTTTAACTGTCCAACATGATCATTTGATATACATGCACACTGTAGAATGATTACCAAGATCACGATGACACGTCCATCACCTCCATAGCTAACATAGGTAACTCTGTTCAGCACGTGTGGTCAGAATGCTGAAGACCCCTCTCATCAGCTTCGATATAGTTAATAACTGCAGTCACCGTGCACACCATGTATATAGTACCTTAGAGACTCATTGTTTTTCCTTGACACCCAGGAAACTTTTTTTATTCTATCCTCTGTGTTAACTGGTCAACTTCTCCACCAGACTCTGTGTTCCTTGGGGGCAGAGTTTTCTTCATTTCTGTACCTCTCCTAACCTTCAGCAAAACTTCCACACATGGTTGGCATTTAATTCCCAAAGTAAGCCAGATTGAGTCATGTTTCATATTTGTTTGTATTTCACACACCACCTCGCAGAGTGTTGGCACAGTAGAGCTTTCGGGAGAAACTTGGTGAAGGAATGATTTAGTGGTACTCACGTGTCCTTTCAACCACTTCCCCCTTATACAAGGGGATGTGTTTGCAGAGCTGCTCGATGGGTGACCCGAACACAAACCATTTCACGTCTGTGAGCAGAGACTGCAGCGGGTTGTACTTGACCCAGGTGTATTTGTTGGAGAACATGGTGTTCAGAGCCTAGATCAGGAAGACGGAGTGGGATTGGGTAAAAAATATGTTGACATAATCTGGCGTGCCCCATTCTAAATTGTGACTTTTTCTCTTTCAGATTATCAAATAGAAGGTGGTCAGGAATCTCAAGACGTCCTCTCTTTCTGACCCCTTGGTCTTCAGAAGAGCCTCATTATTACCAATATTATTTTGCAGGTGGTGGCGGTGATTCCTGTGCCCAGGACGGCACACGTGGGAAGTTGCAGAGGGAGCATTAACCCTAGCTTCATGCAGTGTTTGTTCTCACTACACTATATTATTTCTTCACACCCATGTCACTGAATGTTATAACTCCACTCTCTTTTTTTTTTGCCATTCACTACTTCTTAGATCCCTGCTCTGAGAAAAGAAGCCATGCACTACTTTCTACAGAAACACTGGAACTTACTATACATTCTTGTACTGGGGTTTCTGTGGTGGAAATCAAGCTAAGAGACGTACTCTTGTATCAAAGACGATAAATGTGAAGACACTCTAATACGTGGACAGTTATGAGGTATAATGTTATGATCCCTCACCCTCTTCATTTCGTCACAGTCAGCAGAATTCCCTGGCTCAAGAACAGGGACTATTTAGGGAACTCTAGAATTACCTGTCTCTCGTAGATGTACCGTTTGAGTTGGTCCAGCGCAGGGATGGCTTCATGGTTCATCTTCAGGATGTAGCAGGCTCTCCGGGAGAGGATCCTGGATGCGATGTAACCCTGAGGCAGCAAGAGAACAGTTACTGCCCCTCCCAGTTCCCTGGGTTCTGAGCTTGGTGAGAACGACGTGTGGGCCTTGAGAAAGCCTTGAGGAGGCCCAGGGAGTGCCTGTGATGGGTTTTTAATCCGCAGTCAATCCTACCCATTCAACTGCTTTGACATAGCATTTTTATTTTTTCATGTGTCATCTCTGTCTCTGCAATTGTAGAAACACATGCTTTGTGCCCCACCTTTCATGTTATGGAACCAGAGTCTGCAGTTCGCAATTTGAAAGGTTGAGAAGTAACAGCTCTCTGTCTCTTTCTATTGATTTTGTCCAGCCTCCTCCTCGATTTGGAGTACATACAATGTTCTTCAGAACTGTGCTTTCCAGCATGTTCATTATTAGCCACATGTAGCTCTTTAAATTTAAATTTAAAATTCAATACAATTTTAAATGTATTTCCCCTGTCCCACTTTCCAAGGGCTCAATAGCCACAAGTGGCCAGTTGCTTCCCTATTGGGGAATGCAGATGTAGAACATTGCAGAAGGCTCCACTGGGCAGTGCTGGTCTAGAAAGTCTCCTTCGTATACCCATGCCCACCCTCACCCCCCCCCCACACACACACACATGCTTCATCTAGTCTTCCATCCTCTACCTCCATCTCTCCATCTTTTCTCCACCTCTAACCCAAGCTGGCTGGGTGGGGAGGGGTTGGAGGAAGTGGGAAGTGGAAGAGCAATGGAGAGTGAGGACCTCGGAGCCAGAGGAACCAAAGGCCATCTAATCTTCACCTAGAGTGGAACTTTTCAGAGTCCCAAATAATTATACAGTCTAGAAGGCTGTGTATAACATAAACCTTTCTACTTCCTATTTTTCAATTCTCACATATTTCTAGTTCCTAAAATTCAAAAATAAACGGAGGCTAAGCATCATGATAGCAGAAGAGGTTGAAACCAAATCTCCACCACTTCATTTTTTTAAAGACACTTTGGGATTTCCTTAGCATCAGCTTAAAACCAATTTCAGCACAACTTCCTTTTAACCCATATTTTTCAAAGACTCTATACTTTCAAATATGCCCTGGATCCCCCAATACCAATGTGGAGAGAGCTTGTGAGGATGTTTCTACAAGAAAAGAAGAGGCAAAGATGTTCAGATGGCCAGTGAGGTGGACGACAGCCTACCTACATCCACAGCGCACAGCTCTGCCCCTAGGTAAAAGCAGGCTCATGGTGTCGGTGGAACAAATGGAAAACAAGCAAATGAATACAAGGATTAAGTACAGAATACGTTTTCTGAGCAGGTTTCTGAGACTTGTTGTTAATAACAGCAACTAAATCTTGGAAATAGTTTGGTGTTTTAATTAAAATACTTTCCTTCTGGCAGAAGAAGCTTGATTTATTGCACAGCCTACATATGTGTATAGTTTGTGCTGGATTTCTGGATTTGTGACTGTTTCATGATTGTTCTTTTTCTGAACAATTTTTTTTGTATGACACGCCATAATTCATTCATTTATTTATTCAACTAATATTTTTGAGAGTCTGTGTGCCAGGTGTTGCTTTGGGCTTTGGTCATTCTTTCTGAGCCTGTAGCAAGACAATATCATCATGCTTCCAATTTCCACCTGAAAAGGTCAAGTAAATGTGTGTGTTTCCTGTTACATCTTTTTCTTGCAGATAATTTTGTTTGTTTGTTAATCAATAGCTTGATTATTTAAAAGGAAAAGCAGAAGTGAGGAAATTCTGATGGAAATGCAGGATAGATTTTATGATTCAAATATGTACTAAATGCCTGCCCCTCTGCCCTTCAGAAACCCAGTCTTGAAGAATATAAAAATTCCCCTACTGCTTACATGTTTATAGTCAAAGACCGTGGTAGAGGAGCATGATCCTGCATGGATGTTGACGATGGCGGCATTTTTTTCATTGTCAATTGTCACTGTCTCCTGAATATTGCCACCATTGTTGTTTGGGCTGATGATGTTATAAACCTAGAATGATAACAAAAACATAATGGTTTGTCCATAAATCACATGCATTTGAAAGAATGCTTCCCAGCAAAATAAAGCCTTCCACCTGCTATAAACAAGAAATTGAAGCCTGAAACCTCTCCACTGAGATCCCAGACCAAAAGCACATGTTAAAATATGAATGCAAAGCTCTTCCTCATAGTTGACTATTTTATGGGAGAAGCAATGAAATCACAGGAGAAATGAGACTGACCACATTTTAAAGCAATGGTTTATATTCTTAAAGGCATTGCAGTTGGAAAGAAACACTCAATGTCATTGTTTCCATTTTTGGTTATTTCTGGGATTCTATCTCCAATAGGTCATATGGACACTCTACTGTCCTTCAAATGATCTTGTATCTTCCTCTTCCTCTCCCACCATCTCCAAGCTATAAAGTCAATAATGAATCAACTCACCTCAAACCCATGAGATTGTATTCCAAAGATGGCCAACACCACCAGAGATAACACCTGAAAAACAGACCAGTCATTTCCGTTCCCCTATGTGGTAATCATTGAAGATAGAGACATGAGGGGACGCTGGACAGGACAAACATACATATCTCAGAAAATATATACCTAAAGACACTGGTGTGTGGTCATGGATGGTCAACAGTCCATTTCCAAAATATAAAACACACACACATTCACTCATTTGACAGGTGCATGCTATTTGCCAGACACAAGGTTCTACCTTTTTCACCCAGTTCCCAACCCTTTCCAACATCAGCACCTTCTACATAGCATGTGTTCTTATGACAGGAAGAACTTGGGGCAGGTGAGCAGTGAGAAATGACTGATTTTACTATGGGAATACCCTGGTGCGGTTCATTCTGGTTTTGGATTACAAGAGGTCAAAGTGTGTCCTCTGATAAAAAATAATAATAATAATAAGGGTAAACAGATTGAAAATGGATTCATGGGCAATAGATATAATGGGTTTCTAAGGGAAACTATGAAAATAGGATGCTTGGAGACATAATTAATTTTTGAAGCTGACATCAATGAAAATCTCCTTATTTTCCTACAACCCATGCCTTAGTGTCACCATCAGACAGCTGTCAGGCCAGCAGGCCATAGAACTGACACTGAGGCAGCTTTGCCATTTTGATGCAGTTGTAAAAGTATAATCCAATATTCTGGCCCTGGTTTTGTGCTCTCTTCTGATATGACAGTGTGCTGTGATGAAAACTGTTGCTGGGGGGAGTTTGCTAGGAGACAGATACTTTTAAGAATCTTCTGTGGGACTTTCCTACAGCCCTTTCTATATTGGCAATAACATGTATCTCCTGATGACTGGGGGTGGGGTCTAACAAAGACCTCTATGCAGATATCCCAACTGCCTACCTGCATAGGGACACATCTTCTCTGACCACAGGCTGGTTCTAATAACCTCGGACACTCCTATGTATACTATTAGTGGGTCTAATACAGAGGTGTAAACAGGTGGGTGGAGGGCTGACCACCTTAGTGGTATTATTAGAGAGAACTCAGAAAATGCCCCCTGCCTCCAAATAACCACCTACTAAACACTGTGATTAATATACCACAGTTATAGGTCTGTGCTTCGGGTTAGGTCTCCTCTCGGAAAATCAAGAGACTCCCAGGAGAGGAAATTCTTTAAGCTGACAGTCTTTAACACCTTATGAAGAAGTACTTATCATTTTGCTTTCTCCCTCAGCTTCTAAATGAGAATAAAGGATAGAGACTGGAGGCAGGAGTTCCAATGTAGATCCGAGCATAGTGCCCTGCGTATGGAGCACTGCAGAGAATGATGGGAGACTGGGGTTGGGGCTGCGGTCGGTTAGAGGAGTAGGGGGATCACGACAGGGATGCTTTGCCATGATTTCTCCTGTAAGTAAGGCCTAAGATAGGTAAGTTTCAAGCCTAAATCTCAAATTCACTGGCTTGTGAAAATCACATTCCTCCATGCCTCAGTCTTCTCATCTGTAGAATGGGGTAATACTACTCAGCTCATAGAGTTGTTGAAGCAAATAGATGAAATTATTCATGTGAAATGCTTCGCATTGAGCTTACTATACACTTGGGAAATGACTACTGCTATTATTGTTGTTGTTAATATTATTGATATTATTATTTTTAAGTTACCACTTCTTTTTTAGATAGTAAATGCAGTTGTCCTAAAATGCCTACATTCCCTCCAAAGCTTATAAGAATTATTATTTAAAATCTTCCAAATTAAAATTCTCTAGTATTTCCAAAATTTTTTCTTTGTAGTTTTTAGTAGACATCTCAAAAAAAAAAATAGACAATAGACAAATAAACATTCAACTTAATATTCAACACTAATGCTGAAAAGACATCATTAATTCAATCACAGAAGCTTAGAAGCATGCACAGTGCCTGTCTGAGAACCCTGAAATGCAAGGCATACTAGATACGAGCATTCTCTGTAGGCAGCCACCACAGGAGTATAGAGAAGCATAAACAGATACTCACAAGGATTTTCATTTTGTCTGAACGGAAGAAGGTGCTGGAGCAAGTGAGGCTGCCTGGAGCGGGTCCTACCCTTTATATTGGCTTTAAGGTGTGAAAATCTCTTTCCAGATCGATCACTTTGGGAAAAGCTGTGTCATATCTGACACACCCCAGCAAACTCCTTTATCAGGATTGAGACTCAACCACATAACCTGATAATCAATGAAGTTCATTAGTCAGTAATGAAAGTTCACCACTTGGTCATTCTGTAAATATTCCCTGCTTATCTGCTCTATGTTGCACTTGCGAGTTCAATTTCCACCCTTTAAAAACATTGCAAGATGCTTGTTTTACACAAACATCTTACAGACATATAAGGGCATATTCTTCATATTGCCCCCCGATGGTAAAGCCCCCCCCTTAAGGCCTGAGTTGGGGTCCCCACTCAGTGTCTTTTCATCCCTGCCCTGCTTGTTGAGTCCTCCACCCAAGGAATGGACCAGAGAACAGTGGCAGGGGGACCTGTTTTGAGAACAAACAACCTTGTGACTTTATTTCTCTCCCCCTTTAGAGTTGGTGCCAATTTCCAGAGATTCATGAGGTATAATAGGGTTCAGAGGTTTCTCTGCCTAATTACCAGGGTGAGCCAAATTTTTATATTAAGCCTTGCCCAGCACATTGTGAAAACTGGTTTTTATATCTCTAGTTATCTTAAGGGGCATTGAGAAATTCTCAGGTTAAAAAATAGAAAGAATAAAATTTCGTTTGTGTGATTTTTATAATGCCACAATCAGAAAAGGCTAGCTAGTGTTAGGGTGGGATTGTGAGCTCAGAAGGTGGGGAAATACAAAAACAAACAAGAAACTGCAAAATTGTTAAATATTGAGAATCGCTACAATAAACAAAGAAATAACATAAGCGATATCCTTGATCTACAACTACAGTGACTTCCTAACTAGCAGCTTTTTAAAATGGGGCTTTTAAAAAAGACATTTGGATCATTTGGGGGTTACTTAGTTCACCGGAATTCTACTACACTGGCTCTTCAACTGGGGTGGATGTAAAATGTGCTGCCCTTTTTTTTTTTTTTTTTACCTTTCTGAGATAGCAGCAGGAAGGATTACAGTTTTATGGTATATCTGCCACTTTTCTCCCACATCTGGCTCCAAAACCTCTCAAAAAGCAAGCCAGTTCGCACACCGATAGATGTGAGGACAGACAGAGGTATCACCCCTTACGCTCTACTTTGCCTCCTGCCTGTCCCAGGAGTTCTCAGCCTGCAGGCTTGACAATGATAATAGTTAGCATTGAGGAAGCACTTGACATGTTTCAGCACTTTGCATATATTGATTCATTTGATCCTCTAGGTTGCCTTCTGTCCACGTTCTAGTTTACAGACAGGAAAACTAAGGTGCGGGGAAGTTAGGTAACTGCTCAGCGTTACACAGCGTCTAGGGGCGGCGGGGAAATTGAGCCCAATCTGACTCCAGGTCCACACTCGTAACTACCAGTACTACCTGCCTCTCAGCTATTGCTGGATACGTGTCACTTCTTGCCTGACTGAGATGGGGGCATTGGTAAGGAGGCTTCTGCTTCTAAATGTTTCTTTTTCAATTTAAATCGTTCTTTATTCTTCAATTACAGTTGACATACAATATTGTGCTCGTTTCAGGTGGACACCCCAGTGATGAGACATTATGTAACTTACTAAGTGATCATCCTGATAAATCTCGTACCCATCTGACATCATACCGAGTTATTAGAATATTATTGACTATATTCCCTATGCTGTGCTCTACATCCCTATGACTGTTCTGTAACAACCAGTTTGTGCTTCTTAATTCCTTCACATTTTTCACCCATCCTCTCAACCTCCCCTCCCAGAAACAGATTATTTCTTGACTGAAAGATTGACTTGGAAAAATCAGGCCTACCCAATAATGGTGAAAACTTTTAAATAAGGGCAATGAGACACTGTATTTGTAAAAGTTGTTATAAGTGAAATTCCTGGAGAAGCTGCCCAGCTCCTCACTGAGGGATGAAATGGAAGAGCCTCATGTTGGCTGTACCCACACCTTGGATACTCTGACGTAACAGGTCTGAGAAGGGGCACAGGCAAGTGGACTGTTAAACCTCCATGGTGGTTCTGATTGAAAGAGCTGTTTTAAATCCTATTCAAACCTCTCATGAGAAAATTAAGACTCAAACAGGTTTAAAAAATGAAACAAAAAAAACGTGGCCATGGTCATATACATAGTTAATGGCAAAGATAAGACTTTTTCTTGCTATTCTACTGTTCAAACTAACTAGAAAATTCACTTGGTTTGTTGCCTTTCTTTGCATAAGTGTAAACCCATTTTGACTGTTACCTTTTCTATTATGAGACCTAAATTCTCTATTCTTGCAGTATCTCTCTCTTTCTCTCTTCTACCCCTACTTTCTCTTTTCCTTTCTCTCCATCTCACAATTTACTTTTACCACTCTCTCTCACTCTTTTTTTTTTTTTTTTTTTTTAATCCTCACCTGAGGACATTTTTCCATTTTTTGTTCAGGTAGAGTGGGATGGAGAGAGAGGAAGACAGAGAGAGAGAGAAACATCGACGTGAGAGAGACACATCGAGTGACCGCCTCCCGCACGACCAACCAGGGCCGGGGACAAACTGCAACCAAGGTACATGCCCTTAGCGGGAACCGAACCCGGGTCTCTCTGGACCGCAGGCCGATGCTCCAACCGCTGAGCCAAACCGGCCAGGGCTCCTTTTTATTTTCTTTTTGCAGGCATTTACATTACATCTGGATGTAGCATAATATATCAGACGTTACATGTCTAAAGTGAAGGATGTTGCATTCTTTTTACCAAAGGTGCTCTTTTTTTTGGAGATTGTTATTTCTGTTGACAATATTTCTCTAGGTCTACAGGCTCATTTTGAAGTTATCCTTGATTCTTCTGCCATTTTTCCTCTGTAATGACTCTCCCATTTGTGTCTTTCTCTCCAATCCATCAGCTCATTCTCCATTCCTTGTCATCACCACCACACACTGTCCCTGCAACAATGATCTTAATGAGAATATTTGACACTAGCTGTTGTAACAAGCAACACCTACATCTCAGTGATTTGACTAGATAAACTTTTATTTCTCACTCACATAAAGTTCAATACAGACAACTTCATGGTGGGCAGCTCTCCTCCAAGTGATGACTTATGGATTCCACCTTCTTCCTTAGGCAGCTTCCCCATCTTCAATATGTAACTTCATGGTGTTCTGACATCGTCGAACTGGCAGATGGGAGTTCAGATAAACAGCAGGAGAAGACACATCTCCTTGCAACTTCTTCAGATTGAAAGTGACCACATCTGTTCATTATCCATTGGTAATGACCAGTCACATCACCAAGTCTAGATGTGAGGGAAATAAAGCTTAGCTCTATGCCAAGAAGACAAAGCCTGTCTATGCCAAAAGACCGAAATTGTACTTCCTGCTTCCAGGCTGTCCATTGTTTCATCCTCAACATCACTATTAATTCATAGTTTATAAGTACCACTTTGCCTACATTGCTCTTGTAATCAAAACTTTTTTAAATTCTCCAAAAACTCTAGGACAAAGTTGAAGACTCTTAGCTTGGTTTTTAACTCACTCTAGAGTCTTCTTCCAAACTAATTTTCCCAGGGGTATGAGTGAGAAAATATTCTTAATAATGAAAGAAGATGTGATCCTAGAGGTAGAAAGAGGTTCATGTACTCAATTGCCACAAAAGACACTCAAATCATATAGAAAGGACTATACTTTTCCTGTCCTTTCCCTCTAATCCTAGACTCCCCCTTTTTATCGTGTTATTTTCCTTTCATACTACCTCTATCCATTTTGTCTTTCTTCCTCCTCTCCTTCTCTCCTTTATTTCCCTTTTTCCTTCTATTCTTAGCGACTTCCTGCCTTAAGAAAATCATTGGGAGAATATTCTGAAAGAGACAGAAGGATGAACTAGACCCAATAAATCTTTGCTCTCAGAGAATTCGCTATCACAAAATACAAATAACTATTAAAATAAAGTAAATGTTAAGTATCAGAGGAGAGGCAAGAGTAGAATGATATGATAATCCAAAGTACACATTGTATTGGTCGTATCTATTGATGAGAAGCAAAAACATATTTATATTCGTTATTGTTTTCTGCATTGTATAAATAATCACTGCTTTCCTTTAGTGACCCTAAACTCACATATTAAGGCCATAACATACCTCCTCCTCAGCTCCCCCACTCTCCCAAAGATCCTCTTTGATATGGTGTAGTCAGCCTATGAATTCATTGCCAAGTCATCCTTTCTGTCATAACCCAGAAGGGCTCAAAACTGCTGTTAGGGGGCAAAAAGATTCCATCTAAATGGTCCTGGGGTGAGGGTATAGTTATTTGGGAAAGCTAATGTAGATTCTACCATAAGAAAAATAATTTCAATTTTAAAGATACATATAAACAATGTCATGTAAAAGAAGCAAATAAGAAGAATACTGACAGAAAATAAAAGTAAACTTTGAACTGATTTTGGAAATGCAAAAGATCTTTTTCAAGCCTAAAAGTATTAGAATAAATCACAAGAGTAAAGATATATAACCCTAACTACGTAAAATGTCCAAGATAATTGTTTTTTAAAAGCAAAATTTAAAGGCAAATTTAAAACTCAGGAAAATACTTCAACACATATGAGAGACAAAGGGTAATATTCTCTATTAGGAGTAAATGCAATTCTTTATTTTTATTATTAATAAACAGTCAGGTACTTATTACAAATATCTAAAGGGTAATATTTCCAATTCACAAAAAGTTTTTACAAATCCACAGAAAAATAACGAACAAATACGATTTTTTTAAATGGGCAAAGAACCCGAGTAGAGGAAGAGGAAGCACTAACAAGGGATGGTGAAGATGAAGCTCCAGAAATATCCCACCTGGACCTGAATTCTGACTTCTCTAAGTTCTCGTGTGGAAAGAAGGGATAGCAAAGTGTCCCCTCAAAACATCCTTGTGAACACTGAGGGCTCACACACATAACATACTTACCACTGCCACTGAGTAAGCATTCAACAAAAATTACCTAATAGAATTATTATTATTTTATTATAAATAAAACATTTGAACCTTATAAATTTAGAGAATTGCAAATTCAAGCAGCATTTTAAAATTAAATTTAAATGAACCTATGATATCTGTAAAGTCCCTAATTATTTGAACTTTAAAAACAAAAACAAAAAACCACTTCTAAATAAGCCATGGGTTAAAGGGGAAGCCACAAGCAGTCAGAAAATATTTGTAATTAAATGGAATTAAAAATACAATATGTCAGAATTTGTGTAAGGAAGCTTAAGCAGCGCCTAGAGAGGGATTTATAGCATCAAATACTCAGAACAAAGAAAGGTCTCAAATAAATGATCTAACTATTCTTCTTAAGAAACCTGAAAACAAATATCAAATTAAACCCAAAGCAAGCACAAACAACAAATAATAAAGAGCAGAAATCAGTGAAATTGAATATAGAAAAATAAGGGGAAAATCGAGGAAAAAACACCAATGGTTTCTTTTAAATGATTAATCAAATTGATAAATCTCTAGCCAAACTGTTCAATAAAAAGAAGACAAATTATTAATATCTCCAACAAAAAGGGTACATCACTACTGATCTGACACCCATTAAAAGGATAATAAGAAAACATTATGAACAGTTTTATGTCCAAAAATTCAACAACCTAAATGAAATAAAATGAACAAAATTCTTGAATAAGAATCAGCCCAATTCAGCCTACATCTACCGAAATTCACTCAAGAAGAAATGAATATATTGAATGGCCCTATATCAATTATAGAAACTGAATTTGTAGTTAAATCTTTTCCTGCAAAGAAAATTCCAGGCCTTGATGGCTTCATGGGCAAATTCTACCCAACATTTAAGGAAGAAATAGTATCAATTCTACACAGATTCTACCAGAAAATAAGAGAAAAGTTAACACTTCCCAGCTCATTCTATGAGGCCAGTATTATTCTTATAGCAAAAATAGACAGATATTATGAGAAAAGAAACCACAGACAATATCCCTCATGAATATAGATGGAAAAATCTTCAAAAATATTAGCATATTAAATACAGCAATATATAAAAATAATAATGCACCAAGTGAAGTTTTTCCTGGGAACTCAAGATTCATCTAACATTTGAAAATCAATCAATATCAGTCAACATATTTAATATTTTTTAAAAAGCCATATAATCATCTGGATAGAAAATTATTTGGCAAAATTCAACATGTACTCATGATAACAACTGTTTTGTTTTGTTTTTTAATCCTCACTTGAGAATATTTCTCCATTTATCTTCAGATAGAGTGTGAGGGAGAGAGAAAGAGAGAGAAACAACAATGTGAGAGAGACACATAGACTGGTTGCCTCCGTCGCGACCCGATCAGGGCCGGGGATGAACTGCAACTGAGGTACGTGCCCTTGACCGGAATCGAACCCACGACACTTTGGTCCACTGACCAACCCTCTAACCGCTGAGCCAAACTGGTCAGGGATCATGATAACAGCTCTTAGCAAACTATCAATTAAATTATTCATCCTGATAAAGGTCATCTATACAAAACCCTCAGCTAACATTATAATTAAAAACCAATAAAATAAAAATTAATAAGTTGGACTGCAATAAAATTTCTGCTCTTCCAAAAATACTCTTAAGAACATGAAAATAAAAGTCACAGACTGGGAGAAAATATTTGCAAAAACATTTGATAACATTTTTTATCTAAAATACATCAAGAACTTTCAAATTAATAAGAAAACATACATTTCATTGTTAAAAATAAGCAAAATATTTGAAAAGATAGTTCACTAAAAAATATGGACAGATGGAAAGAAAGTATGTAAAAAGATGCTCAGCCTCACTGGTTATTAGGGAAATGCAAATTAAAACCACTATACACACATTAGAATGGCTAAAAAAAAGCAAGCAAAACTGAAAATCCCAAGTTTTGTCAAAGAT
This sequence comes from Tadarida brasiliensis, assembly GCA_030848825.1. Taxonomy (NCBI): domain Eukaryota; kingdom Metazoa; phylum Chordata; class Mammalia; order Chiroptera; family Molossidae; genus Tadarida; species Tadarida brasiliensis. The sequence goes on along the minus strand of CM061270.1, from coordinate 30,450,758 downwards.
GTGGAGCAACTGGAACAATCATACATTGCTGGTAGGAATTCAAGGTGCTACAACCACTTTGTAAAACTGTTTGGCACTTCTCATAAAGTTAATTGTAACTTTCATATGACCCAGAAATCCCACTCCTAGGAAAATAAAAATAAAAGTGCACATTAGAACCTGTACGTGAATATTTATAGTGGCTTTATTTGTAATCACCAAAAGCAGGAAGCAAACCCAAATGCCTTGCAACTGGTGATTGACTAGATAAACTGTGATACACTTATACAAGGAAATACTACTTAGCAAGAAGAAAGGACCGGCACAGATGAATCTCAAATGCATTATACTAAGTGAAAGCAGCCAGAAACAAAAGACTTCCTGCCATATGATTCCATAACATGACATTTGGAAATATACAACTAAAAGGACAGAAAGCAGATAAGTAGTTGGCAGGAGCTTGAGATGAGGGGTAGGGTTGCCTATAATATAAATATAAATATAAATATAAATATAAATATAAATATAAATACACATTAAATATAAAGGTGTGAAGAAAAATATGTCATCTAGCACTAATTTTTTTTAAAGCTGGAGTATCAATATTAAATTCAGGCAAAGCAGACTTTAGAACAAGAAAAATTATCAGGATAGAGACAGGCATCACATCATGATAAAGGGGTAAATTCTCCAGGAGATATAACAATCCTTAACATACATCACCTAACAACAACATCATAAAACATGAGGCAAAAACTAATAGAACTACAGTGAGAAATAGGGAGACATAATATTCTGGCTAGAGACTTCAATACCCCTGTCCAGTAATTGATAGATCAAGTAAGCATAAAATCAGTAAGAATATAGTTGAACTAAACAACGCCATCAATCAACTGAATCTAACTGCTACCTTGAATACTTCATTCAGCAACAGTAGAACATGGAACAATCTCATGTGGAGCACTGACCAGTCTGGATCAAATTCTGGGCCATAAAACACATCTTAACAATTTAAAAGACTAGAAATCCAAATATGTTCTCAGATACAATGGAATTAAATTAAAAATCAATAACAGAAACATAACTGGAAAATCCAAAGATATTTGGAGATAAAATAATATACTTCTACATAACACATGGATCAAAGAAGTCTCAAAAGAAATGAAGAGGAACTATACTAAAAAGTTAACAGTGATTTTTTTCTTTTTGCATAGAAGAATAATGTGTCAATCATTTTTTTATCCTCACTTGAGGATATATTTATTGATTTTAAAGAGAAAAGAAGGGAGGGAGAGAGAGAGAAACATCAGTATGAGAGAGAAACATCGATTGGTTGGCTCCCATACACACCCCAACCAGGGATTGAACCCAACAACTTTTGGTGTATGGGATGATGCTCCAACCAACTGAACCACCCGGCAAGGCCTCGGTCATTTGTCTTGACAATTTTTCAAGTTTTCTACAATTTTCTATGAGCTGCTTTCCTGATCAGCAAAATGTTTTAAGTTATTTTCAAAAAGAAATATTTAAAAAGTAGAATTTACAGGCTCTGGTGACCGATTGTGTAAGGGAGAATGAAGAGATGAGGAATCAGAGTTGAGGATAGCTGAGGCGCCTATTTTAATTGACTAGTTCTTAAAAATGCCACTGACCTAAATGGAAGTTATAGAAAACCTCATATTGGAGACTGACAAAAATGGTTTTGTTTGAATTCTATTTGAATCTGAAAAGTGATTATTAAATACATCTAATATACACAGTTGTAAAGCAAAGTCTGAATGGTAGGGTTTGATCTGTTTTTCCATCGTGTAAGGTGGCTCAAGTATTCAGAACAGAGGAGGTGTTCCAGGAATAATGAGCAGGGAGATGGAAGGAGAGAACCAAGGATAAAAATCCAATACCAGCATTGAAGGGACAGATGGCAGGAGAGAGCCAAGCAACTCTTCGGGTGGTGGAATGAGCAGCTGAAGTAAAAATGTGTGTCACAGAAATTGAGAAAGGAGAGAGTTTAAAAACAGAAGAGACTACCAGGGTCAAATAGTACAAAGTCAGGTCACAGGAGTACTGAAAAAATGCCAGCATATCAGAGGTTGCAGGGTTAGGCTCCTTGCCTTTGAGTCCCAGCACTGCCTGTTATTCTTGGACATGAAGCCAATCTGCAGTGGGCTGAGCTATGACTGGGAGGCGAAGAAGTAGAATCAGGAAATTTACATAATTCTTCTGAGATGTAAAGAGAAGGGGAAATATAAGCTCTCTGTATGAAAAAAGTAGAATTAAGGGAAGGTTTTTACATTGGTTTTTGTCTTTGTTTTGGCATTGGGAAGATTTGCCCAAACAAACCAAAAAGAAGTAGCAAACCAACAGGAAGATGTTGAAGTTGGAGGAAAGGACAGCCATCTGACAGAGGATGATGAGCTTCAGAGGCGGAGACATTGGTTTTGGACTCTGTTAAGAGCACATTCCTCCAAGATGAGAGGGGATGGAGAATGGGTGAAGATGGAGATTGGGAGATGATGGATGACACTTCTGGAAGCCTGACACCTTCTATTTTCTTGGTGTAGTGGGCAATTAGGTGAAGGGTAGGGGTGACATGAAGGACTTGGATAGACTGGCAAACATTTTGAACAATGGCCAAAAGGAAGAGGGGAGAACCTCACTACAGATAAAGAAAGCTGAATTCCACTGATACTATTGCTGGTCAAAGGAGGATTATTTTTTAGTTTAAATTCTTTTCTTTTTTTACCTCCCATTCAATAATAGAGAGGAAATTGTATAGCCTCTTCTAGATTAGGGGAAAGTGGCCAAAATTAATAGAATCTATTATGTACTTGCATTTCAGTTGAGATCATCCTTGACTGAGCCCTAATCATGTGACAGTAACTATGCTAGACACAAGGAATATGAATTCTGTCCCAAAGACTCATAGCATAATAGATATACAAGGTGTCCATCACACATCATCTGTATATACCTTCAATCTATTTTAAGATGGGTCATAAAATTTTAAACAATAAATGGTGTCTACATTTCTTAAATATACATACTTGTTTAGATATCTCCTTTTATATATGCCTTATATTCCTTTACAAAGAGACCAAATCAAATTTAAAGGGTCAATTACAGCCTGGCTGGTGTGGCTCAGTGGTTGAGTGTTGACCCATGCACCAAGAGGTCGCAGGTTCGATTCTGGGTCAGGGCACATGCCCAGGTTGTGGGCCAAATCCCTAGTGGGGGGCATGCAGGAGATGGCCAATTGATGTTCTCTCTCATTGATGTTTCCATCTCTCTCTCCTTCCTTTTCCCTCCCTCTCCCTTGCTCTCTGTCCAAAATCAATAAAGAAAAAAAAAATTAAAGGTGTGTCAATTACAAAAAAAAAAAACACAAAAATAAGTGATTGATTTTCTAGAGGAACACCTATGGCCACCAACTGAAATATTAATTTACTGGGAGGAGTTCAAGGGTGTTGGAACACACCACACAGGTGTGAGAAAGAGAAAAGGGCCTCAGACATGCAGGGTTACACCTGAGTACAACAGCCAGGGAGAAAAGGAAGTGTTAAGTAGCTCTTGGTGATGATTAAATTCATATAATATCTCAAGCAAATTATAGTTTCTTGATAAATGAAATAATTCTGACTCAATTTTGTCTCTATCTCATTGTAATTAACCGAGATATTTCAGAACCATAAAGGTGAATCTGAGAGTGTTAAGAATCTGAGAGTTATAAGCTGGTCTCCTCACAGCCACTGGACTTCAAGTTCACACCACCTGTCCTCACCCTGTGACTCAGCATGCAGGTGTATGTGTGAAACATTGACCCTGCACTGCGCCCAGGCCCCACCAGTGGAGGTAGAGGGTCTGTCCTGGAAGGTGGGGGAGACAGAAGGTAGGATCACACATGAGCCACAGCTCCACGCCCCCAGTACATGCTCCATTGTCTCATCAGACTTCATTTACAAAACACAGATTCAAAAACAAAATTATTCAGAACTTCAAGATGGCACCTGCAAAGCGTTCAACTCAAGTATGGGGCTCTCTTCTGAGCACAAGCCTTCAGTAGCTACAGGGGTCACAGGTTCGCGAAGCCAGCCCTGTCTCTCACGTAGATTGCAGGATCTTGGAGCATGAGCACTGGTTGTTTTACATCTTGGACTCTTCTGCATCACTTGTGCTTAGCTGGGGTGTTGCATTTGCTGGAGCATGGTGACTTGCTGTTAATTATTGAAAAATAAACCTGGAAGCTCAGAATTTCCTGGGGCCCCTCTGACAATCCAATATCCTCATCGGAGTTTCTGCCTTTTCCAGGCTGACTCCATGGTTGAAGAAACACACCTTAAGCGTGAGTGCTTTTACACCATTTTCTCTAACCTCCTTCACAATGAACACTGAACAAGGAATAAGTACTCTTACTTCTTAATTAGCTAGGAGATCATTATAAAGCAGCATATTGCTATCACTTTGTGATTCTGTTCCTCATATGGGTATATTTTCTCCAAATCCTTTTCAGAATGGAAGTACTCAGCCAGGCTCGATTGTTCAAGATTCTTTCTATCTCCACTTTCATGTAGTTTATATAAATGAAGTCATCACTCAGGAGACCTTCCTTTAGCAAGATTTTTACAGTCGGGTTGCCTCGGGGTGGGGGTGGGGGATCCAAAAGGTTTGGCCAATGCAGTTGGACAAACATACAAGCAAGAACAGAGCGGCAGTGTGGTCTGTATCTTGGACGGCAGTGGTCCCAGAGGCAACTACGAAAGGAGAGGGCTCTGGGATGCCGCAGGGAAGAGCTTCCCCCACTTGGCTGTCACTTGAGAAGAATTTCTCTCCTATACAAAACAACTACGTAATAAGCATGGATTGTCTGGAATTAGAAGCTCTCTAGCAATAGTTATTAAAATGTTAATTTACATGTTCCTATGGCTATTTTTTTTGGATGTCATTCCTGGCCACAAATGCACATGGCAGATCTGATACAAGTACAAGCCCCGGGGGCCGTGGCAGTGGTATACTTGTATCAAATCTTCCCGTAACTAGAGTCTGAGCTGCAGGCTGGTAAACCAAGACCGTGGGCAAGGACAAAAGGTTCCCCTGTGGTGACAAGGTATGTTCAGACCTGACAATGAATCACATGACTTGAGAATAAGGCTCTTCAAACTGGTGTGTAGGATGCTCAAGAAAACAGCAATAAGAGCAAAGAGACTGAGACAGTATCTCTGCCTGAAGGGGCTTCTGCACTCAAGGAAATAAATTAAAGTGTGAGGTCAAACAGGCCAAAGGCCAGCTGAGTCCTGAATATCAGAAACGGGCAAGAATTAAAGGGAAGATGAGATGACTAAGGGCTTCAGAGATGACTGCAAAGTCAGCCCATTAATATGTCTGTGCAGAAGGTGGAATCTTGAATAAGAGTATTTAATGATGGAAAACTGCCCTGCAAGGAGACGTTCCCTTCCACTCAGAGAAAAGTCTGATTTCCGTGGGAAAGCGCTAAGGGCCCTCCAGGTCTACAGTATAGGGTTTTACACGCGGACTGTATTCCTTTTGTTCCACACAAAGGGAGTTCCCACCCAGTTCGACATCACAGGGTGTGGGGGAAAGTGAAGCCCTGGGTGTGTGTGCTGCGAGATAAAATGACGATAGGCACTTGGTTCTTGGCATGGCCCCACATCGTGCTCTGCGGGCAGGGCAGGCCCTATTGACTCATGAGCTGGTTCACCCCACACTGACCATAGGGCGCTGGGGCCACACCATCTCCTGGGACTCCCTTGATGCATCACTGTAGCCAGTGAAGGTCAGCACCTCTCCTGCTGGCTCCAGAACTCAGAAATAAATAAATAGAATGCATTTTTTATTCTCTAGTTTAAATATCTCTTTATGCAATTAAACTTTTAAAAAATGTGTCTGTTGAGCATCATGTATGTGCCAGCATATTCTAGGTTCTATGGAGGTGACAATAGACAAATATGACTATGTTCTGCCTTTCTCCTATGGGACAAGAATCATATAAAACATAGCTCTCAGCATGAGAGGGACAAGGGATTTTCTCATGCTTCCTTAAGACGTGTGGCCTTGGGTGAGAGACAAGGGTTGAGGTAACAGTTGAACATCTCACCTACCCCCACACACTCTCAAACACATATTCATACATATGCCACACAAAGTACAGAAGAAGAGGGTCATCTTGTTTTTGGAGTCACTGAAATAACAATATTGTATACAGAAGGAATTTTTTTCTCTTTGACCCATAAGAAACCTAAAGCCTAGCGGGCAAAAAAGACTCACTGAAAGAAGAACGCAGAACAGAAATCTGAGTCGCCTGGCTTCTAGTTCCAATCAGTAGCTCCCCAAATGGATTTTTCAAATCCAGGATGCATCCTCCAAGGTAGCACATGTGCCCCAGGGATGTTAGTATGTGTTAGAAAGAATAAATTAATAAAGGGAAAACAACTGAGGCCTGGGATCACTGAAGCTGAGAATCGGATGAAACAGCGTGCCATAGATTCCTCCCCTACAGATTTCTCAGTACCTGTGGTATATGAACGTGCATTGTCAGCCTCTAAGAGAGGGGTTATTGGATCCTGCTCTCTCTCTCTCTCTCTCTCTCTCTCTCTCTCTCTCTCGCTCTCTCTCTCTCTCTTTATTGTCATGGAGCATTTCACAGGCCCACTGTAGAAAATGTCAGCCTCAGGTCCTTGGGAAGGTATGACATGCACGAAGTGCCCGAGACACTGCACCTGTGTACTAAAATGACCACCTGCGGCTGCCTGGAAAGGCACCATGCTGTCCCCTCTGACTTTGCAGGGAAGTGACAGTTCCCAAAGCAGATGAAAACCTCTTCACACACGTCTGTCTGCCACCCCAGGTTATTGATCTTTTGCAGCTAAAGAGTGAATTTGAAAGAAATTTGTGGATACATTAAAAACATAAATGAAATCTTACCACCACCCAACCAACATTTTGAAAGAGATGTTGGTAGTGAATCAAGCTTTATTGCCATGTGCTATGATTTTAATCCACACATAAAAGGAAAATCATGGGCTCAAGAAGGTTTTCAAAGGGGAAATGTATAGATCAGCGAGTCATGAAAATAAAGTTTTTCTCTTCAGCAATTTGATTTACTATTATAGCTTAAATGTGTGGTGGGGTGAGGGATAAAACTTAAATTCACCTCCTGAGCATTTACATGTTTGCCCATGACAGTTTCTACTCTGCTTCTGATGGAAACAGTTTTTAATTATTTTAACATGAGTTCTGAACAATAAATGATCTAGAAGTAAATAAAGGGACAGAGTTGTTTTTTTGTTGTTTTTTTTTGATAGCTCCAGGAAAAAAGAAAGTTCCTGTAGGATATGGAGAAGATGTGCTAGGAGCAGAGGTATTGAGCTGGGCCTTGAGAAATGAAGAGCAGTTTACTAAGTACAGGAAGCCAACAGGGTGGAACTCCAGGGTGGGAGAACAGCGTATGTGAGGGCACAGGGCCTGGAACATCCCGAATATTCCAGGAATCATGGGAACTCTGGTGTAGCTAGAATGTCAGTACATGGCGGACACTGACAGATACAGCTTGGGAGGCTTTGGGAACCTTATTATAAAGGACTCTGGATGCCTTTCCGATGAGTTTGAAGTTCCTCTCCTAAGCTGCCAGTGAAAGATGCTAAGCAAGGTAGAGTCATGCACTGACATATAAAGGACGGTGACCGAGGGATCAGTTACGGAACTGTTGTAAAGCCGAGGTGACAGGAGCTATTGGCAAGGACAGAGCTAAGAGGAATTTCTTTCTTTCTGTTCTTTCTTTCTTTTGATGTCTGATCTTATTTATTTGTTCCTAGTAGTAGAAAATCTCATTTTTGATTGGACTCAGTCTTAGAGGTAGAAGCCCTCAGAGAGGACGGCCTACATCTCCTGGCAGTCTGTTCCTGGCGTTTTTCTTTTCTTTTTTTAATTCTTACCCAAGGATATTTATATTGATTTGAGAGAGAGAAACATCGATGTGAAACATCAATGGGTTGTATCCCCTTCGTGCCCTGACTGGGAATTGAACCCACAACCTTTGGGTGCACGAGACAATGCTCCAACCACTGAGCCACCAGACCAGGGCTGTTCCTGGTATTTTTCTTTGGCCTCCTTCATTCTCTTGGCAGAAGTTTAGCATATTCTATGGCCTCCTCCATATTTTATTTTATTTTTTTAGTACACTGTTTCTTCAGATCAATACGCCATTTGTGTTGCAAAATGCGTGGAGTAATAAGACGCTGAATCTCGGGTGCTTTGATACCAAGTTTCTTACCCTCTTTGTTTAGGGGCTTTCTCACCAAGTATTGGCAGACATCATCTTCTTTAGAGAGATTGAAAAGTGTGTGGATTCTGCTAGTTCTTTGGGCCCTAACCAACAAGGCACAGTAGTATCAGTGAGACCAGGAATATATTTTCCCCCTTTTTTATAATGACCAAGTTGAGAACACTGAGATTGGCATCCACAATTCAACCCCGAACAGATTTGTGCTTTCTCTCTCCAGTCCTCCTTGGTCTATAACAGGAGTGCCCCTAACTCAGCAACAGGCTGACACGGCCATGGGTCAAGACACCCTGCTTCATGGGAAAACGTCTGTCATGATCACCACTGATTCGAACCACATAACCCTTCCATTCTTCACCCAGAGTATTGGCAGCAACTTCTGTGGCGATACACTTCTTGTAAAAGGTACAAAGTTAGCGTTCATTGTCTATTTCAATGAGTTTCTGGCAGCCAGTGGCTAGGAAAGAGATGTTCAGCTTCATCCTGGAGCAACCAACCACCTCCAAGCCACCACGAAAAAGAGCAAGAGGCATTTCCAAGACGAAATGACAAGGTCGAGTAACTAACTGGATGTAATGGTCAGAAGAACGGGCTGAAGACAGCCCCCAGGTTGTCCAACCAGATGTATGGTACCACCATAGAGAGAACTCAGGGCTGCAGAAAAGGGGATAGGTTTGGTGGGGGCAGCTAATACAACATGTTTAGCCTAAGCAAAATCCATTAGAAAGGGCTCAGGTAAAGGTAAGAAGGTGAAGTCATTTCCACATTCTCACATGATATCTGGAAGGCCCAGTGTGCCCAGTTTCTCATCTGTGGTCTTGTTTGATTTTAGGGACTATTTCTTTTCTGAATCTGAGTAATACCAATATGTAAAATACCCACACCCACACTTCAGTTGGACCAAAAGTTATCATAAGTCATATTGAGTTTGTTGTGATATCTTCAACTTCTACAAATGATGAGTCAGATTAGCTCCATGTTGAAGTGCCTTGCTGACCAGGTAGATATTCCAAAGGCTTCTTGGTACACTGGGTTATAACATAGATATGAAAAATGAAGGAAGATAAGTCTTTGACTCCACCTAGTCACACCTAGTTTGAGTAAAGCCAGTCAAGTACATATATAAGAAGGCTTCTCGTCTGAGTCCATGCCTGCCTGTCTCCTCTACTCCACCGCTTTGGTGAAGCCAAGATGAAGTTCACAGTGAGTAGAATTTTCCTTCTGAATTTATTACCTTATAATAGGAGACTGTCGACATTCTGAACTAAGGGTGTCTGCTTCTTATGACAATATCACCATTATGGAAAACTTGGTTTTAAAAATACCTCAGTTTTATTTTCATGGTATTGTGACATTTATAAGCAACTCTATAGAGAAGGATAATTATACTGGGATTATCTGTCTGAGCATCTTACACCATGCTATCTTTAATGAAATTACTTTCAAGATCTCCTGATTTAGGTCTGGGCAGAGAGCATGCAGTCCCCAATCTCTAGAAAATGTCTGATCTTTCCTCACATTCTTAAATTCCTCTTTTACCCAAACTCCTAAGTATGTTCAGGCAAGATAAAAAGCATCTTATCCAAACAAATGCGTAAGAGATTAACTGTCACTTTCTCTGCTATCAAACGGATCTCCAAGTAAGAACGGTTTGCCCTGGACTCTGTCCATAGTCATTCATTCACAAAAACACCTGAAGCATGAACTAGTGCAGCATCTCACCTGTGGTTCCAGATAAAAGGCTAAGAGTGTAGCAGGTGGGCCACAAAATTCTGCCAAAGTAACTGGTGGTATCATATGTTTCTCATAATAGCAGGCACAGGGCTAGAATCAGATGAGTATTTTCATGTTTCAACATACTAAATGCTAAAATTTATTACAGCAGACTCTGCATCATAACGGAGTATATAAAATCATTATCTAGAAATAAGTTCCAAAACAACAAAGTTAAAAAAAAAAAAAAAAAAAAGGAGGCCAGATCTGGATCTCTCCCTGTTCTTCTATGAACAAGAGGTGCAACCTTGGCCAATACAAACAAGTGATTCTGAAGCTCAATTTCCTCATCTGTGAAAGGACTGCATTGTATTGTAGCAGTCATCTCTAAAATTTCTTTTATCTCTTGACACTTTTTTTTGGGGGGCGGGGAGACTAATTTTACTTCCTTCTTAAGCTATCAGGAGAAAAATTAAGCACATAAAAAAATGACCTTGAATTTCCAGTGCAATTCTCAAACCATTTTGTCCCAGATAAAGGAAAGAGAACAGGTACTCAGAATGAGGCACTCTGCATAAAGCTCTGTGTTTTGATAAGCAGTATCATGTACCCAGTGACAAATGACTAACACAGATACCCTGGGGCTGTTATTGATTTCCTGTCTGCTAACCACACTTAACAACCAGGCACTCCATCCTTTGCCTCTCAGCACCAGTATTCAACCTGTTTACTAATCAATTGCTTTTAAAAATTAAAAAGACTGTTTCTGCTATTAGAAGATCCAGGAAGGGAGGGAAGCATTCATATCAAATAGGAAAATTAACTTAAATCATTTTCAGATGTGATTCTCAGAACATATAACCATTTTCATAGCAAGTATGCTATTCATTTTCAAATTTATTTTTTAATATACTAACACTATTATTTTTCACAAGACCTACATTAAAATTCTAAAACTATATGTCACACTAGCATAATTACTATAAGTAATTAACCTACAATTCTACATTATCATTAAAACTTTCTGTTTAAATAAAAATATACAAGGTCAAAGAAGAACTGAGAGACCACTCAACCCAATAGTAAAATTAGTAAATATTTCTAGAAGCTTGGATAGAGAAAGAAAGGAGGGGACATTGTTTTGCCATGTGACCGGGGACCAATGTTATTTGTGATTTCAGATTTTCTTTGCTGGACTTCTTGGTGTCCTCCTGACTCCTGCCCTGACTGCCTATGTAAGTCTCACTTTTTAAAGTGTGTTACCAAAATGTATCTGCAAAGAAATGTATCACTTCAATCATTATCAATTTCGTTTACATTTCAGAGCATCGACATCAGCAATAACGGCAACAGCGGTGGAAGCGGGCAGCAGTCAGTGAGTGTCAACAATGAGCATAACATAGCCAATGTGGACAGTAATAATGGATTGGACTCCTGGAACGGGCTCTGGGATTACAATACTGTAGGTATCCAACATGCAATTTCCACTCTTTACAAATATGAGGCTCTTTTTTCATTAAATAAAAGTCCCTGCTAACCATAAAAAATTAAAAGCGAATTCTCACTGCACATAAGCATAGTTATAAGTAAAAGTGCCTATTTTGCTCACCCAGTTTCACCCCCTAGATATAACTGCTGTTAATAAGTTTCCCACAATCAGTTAAAATTCAATGAACAGTTACTAGAATCCACTATGTTCAAGAGATTGATGGGGCTGTAAGACAAAGATGAGCACCCTTTTGCTTTGCCTGCAGATACCCTTGGTAATGATCAAAGACCGTCACAATATTACTGCTGCCAAAGCATAACCTATCTCATTCTACCTTCAATTTCCTTCTGAAAAAGACGGAAATTGACATTTCACGTGTAATTCAAAAGGACCAAAGGAAATACAAATGATAATATTAATTGATAAGGGGAACAAAAAACACCTGGCTCTGGTTAGAAGACCCAACTGTGCAGTTACCAGCCCTATATTTAACAAATTCTTTTTTTTTAAATTTAACTTATTTATTTTTGTTACAGATGTTTCTCCTTTTCCCCCCATTGACACCCTCCTCTCTTTCCTGCCCCTACCCCAGCATTGTTGTCTGTGTCTATTGGTTATGCTTATATGTATAAGCTCTTTGGTTTATCTCTTCCCTCCCCCCACCCATCTGAAGTTTGTTAGTCTGAACCCTACTTCTATGTCTCTGGAGTATTTTGTTCATCACCTTATTTTGTTCATTATATTCCACAAATAAGTGAGATCATGTGATACTTGTCTTTCTCTGACAGGCTTATTTCACTTAGCATAATACTCTCCAGGTCCCTCCATGTTGTCTTAAAGGATAAGAGATCTTTCTTTCTTATAGCTGTATAGTATTCCACTGTGTGTATGTACCACAGCTTTTCTTTTGCTTTTTTTTTTTATCCTCACCAGAGGACTTTTTTTGCATTTATCTTCAGATAGACAGGAGGGAGAGAAGGAGAAAGAGAGAGAGAGAAACATCAATGTGAGAGAGACACATCAACTTGTTGCCACTCACACAACCCCAACCAGGGCACGAACAAACTGCAACTGAGGCACGTGCCCTTAGCGGGAACTGAACCCGGGTCTCTCTGGTCCGCGGGCTGACGCTCTAACCCCTGAGCCAAACTGGTCAGGGCTACCACAGCTTTTTTATCCACTGGTCTATTGATGGACACTTGGGCTGTTTCCAGATCTTAGCAATGGTAAATAGTGCTGCTAGGAACATAGGGGTACATATATTCTTTCTGATTGGTGTTTCAGGCTTCTTAGGATATATTCCTGTAAGTGGGATCACTAACTCTTTACTTTAAAAAAATCAACTCTTTATTGTTTTAGTTTTATCGTCTGATCAATTAGAAAGCTAATTCCTGTCTTACCTGCCACCTTGAAATTAAAGATCAAGGAAATTAAAATTGTGATAGTATTTTAAAGTTTATCTCCGCAAAATAGACATATGTAATGACTCTTTCATGCTAGGACCCGAAGATAAAGCAACAAGTTAGATACTCAGTCTCTGCCCCCTCAAAGATTTAGTGGTTTATCCTGAGAAATGTTAGCAATAAATATGATTGCAAAACAGGGCCAGATCCTGCACTCTTACGCCAGTTCATCATGATCTCAGAGTTCCACTTCCCTCTGCTAGTGAAACTGATTTCTGATGAGAAAAGCTGCTTGGAGAACACACTCCTCACTGTCTGCCACCTTCCTGACAGGGCTTTGCTGCAATAAGAGTCTTTCACAAGAAGGCCTGCATTGTGCACAGAATGAACAAGGATGCCATGCCCTCTCTTCAAGCCCTTGATGCAATGGTCAAGGAGAATAAGGTAAAAATAAAGGTCTTTTTATATTTGATCTCCAGAATAATGAGGTCACAATCATTCCCTCTTGATCACAGTAGTGTGCAACAGAAAAAGGAAGTGAAATTGGTAAGTGCCTGAGAAGTAGCTGCCACTACACTCAAACGCTGTGGCTCACACCTGCCCCTACAGAGGCCCTCAGCACTTCTCCAAGGACATTTTTCTCCAAGGACATTTTTCTCCAAGAATTGAGTTAAAGATATTAGAGTTAGAAGCGGAGGGGGAGAGTATACACAGTTAAGTTTGAATTTTAGATAAACAATGGGAAAATGTTCAGAATAAGTATGTCCTATGCAATATTTCGGACATACATATACTAAAAAAATGAGTTGTTGTTTATCTGAAATTCAAATTTAGCTCGATGTCCTGTATTTTATCTGGAAACCCCAGATGGGATGGGTGGGGAAAGGGGATCCATCATTCGTGAAAATGTTTGCCTGAGTTTATATTCCTATGAGTGACAAATGGGTAGAGATAAGGTAGAGAAAATAAATTAACTGCATTCTCAGAAGCTGGTTCTCATATAGCTCAATCCAAGAAATAGAAGATGACCAAATGAGGCTCCAACTTCAGAATAAGTTTAGCTTCAGACTTCGGTTTATATGAGAAGCTGAGGTTTTAAGCCAGCTAAATGCCTTGGGACATTTAGAAATTCTGAGACATACACGGTTGCAATGGGTTCTTCTTCATTTTGATTGTGGAAAAATCAGAGCCAACGAATTTTGCCTCTTGGTCTTGTACACAACACTCAGTACAACAAACCACTGGGCTTAACATTCATTCTCCCTCTTTCTTTTCCCTGTCTTCTCCATACTCAGCTTCAGAGTGAAGGACCAGAGGGACCACCTCCCAAAGGCCTGACATACTCAATCAACCCTGACAAAGTCAACAACCTGGACAAGTTTGGAAAATCCATCGTTGGCATGTGCAAGGGGGTTCCAACATACATGGCTGAAGAAATTCAAGGTGAGTAGCCTCTCTACTGTGCACTCCAAATTAGTGCTGGTAGAATTGTCAGACTATTCTCAGGTGTGTCCACAGAGAACACCAACTACTCGGAGATGTCAAGTCAAAGACTTACGTAGTGCTTGCTCCCTGCCATGTACTATTCTACGTGATTTAAGTATGTTAACTCATTTGTTCCTGGATGAGGAAACTGAGGCACAGAGAGAGGTCACAAAATTCTTTCCTGTGTTAATACTAAGCATTTCAGCTCTGGATTCTATCCTTTTAAGCATTCTGAAATACTGCTTTTCAAGGTGAAGCTAGAGAACACTCAAGACATAGTCAAAGAAATACTTGAGTTACTAAATGGAAGGACAATACCAATAGAATCTATTGACTTTTTATAGCTCAAATGATCACTTAATTTCTGGGCATTCAAAGAATAACTTACAGAAAAACATAGTATCCACCTAGGAACCTAACCTAATAGCAATTTTCCAGATCTTTGAATCAGCTGATTTAGTTTTGATAGCTAGCTAGCTAGATCTTAAAATTGTTGCAGAGCTCATTCGGAAACCATGTGATATCCCTTTCTCCCCATCCCCTACCCACATCCCCACACCCCCAAAAAAGTCCTCGAAAAGACATTGACATTGTTTTCTTCTTTTCTTTTTATCAGGGGCAAGCCTATTTTTTTCCTCAGCATCGTGCTTCTCTGCTAATATACTCTATATTGTGAACATTGCCTTCTGTGGAAGTAGAGTGGGATACTAAAAAAGAAAAAGTCGCTGTGGGTTTAGTCATCAAAGTATTCTATGCAGAAAAATATGGGTTCTAATGGTTTTTAATCATGTCATTCTGAAATGTTCTCTCCTAGCTATGTTTAGTTTCTTTAAGTTTCAATAAAACTATTTAACACTGAATTAAATTTAACCTAAAATTCCTTATGATTCCCATTTGATCAAAAGTGCAGTGTCGTGGTGGTGAGTTGTCGAAGTGTATTAAACCCAACTATTAGCTTATATTCAGGAACTGTCCCTTATAAAGAACCCCTTCAGATGCTTCACATACTACTAACCACAGCTCTGGGAATGGTTCCAAGACCATCTGACTGCTCTATAGTTGACGTGCACAGTAACGTTTCAGATCATCAAGGACAGAAATTCACTCAAAGTAGCTTAAGCCAGAAAAAGGAGGTTGTTGCAAGGATATTAAGGTATCTACATTAATCAGAGGATAAGAAAAGCAACTTATTTCAAAGAAACTGGAGCTGAGAGCTTTATTGACACCAAGACCCAAGTCTCCTTCTCTCTGCCTAAAGCCATGTGTTAGCTCTTTTCTGCTCCTCTCTAAATTCTGCTTTCCTCTTCTTTCCATCTTGTAGATGGCTTTTTCTGTACTCATGACAAAAGATGGCTGAACCAAATTGTTAGCCTGATTTCCCATGTTTACATGTCTTTCCAGCACAAGAGGGATTCTAATACTTTTGAATCTCAATTCCAATTTTCCTTGATCCTGTTTGGTTTAAGAGTCCATGACCTCCACACTTTGATGACCAGGGAAGTGAAGTCACATGGTCCCACATACAGCACTGGGTTCTCTAGTGAAAGAGAAAGATCTCAGAGAAAATAGAGATTCCAAACATTATGTATTTTCTATTTGTTTGTTTTTCTTTATTTAAATCATTTTTATTTTTTAATTATAATTGACATACAATATTATATTAGTTTCAGGTGTACACCCCAGTGATTAGTATGATAAGAAACTGCAGTTCATTTTTAAAAATTGCTCCTATACATTTTCTTTAAATCCTGGGTGCCATAAAAGTCTATCTAATCCATTTCCTACCAAAAAGAGACATTGATTTCTACCATTTGAAAAACTCCAATAGTTACCATCCTAATTGGGAGGAAATTATAATAATTTTCTTTAGCCTGAGGCAATTTCATTGCTGTTCACATAAAGTGTACTACCAGTGTAGCAGAACTTCTAAAATATCCTGAAGCCATGAAATGGGGAAATTTTTAAAGACCTATCAAAGATAAGGTCTTGGATACTGCCCTACTGTGAGTGAGAAAGAAAGAAAACTGACTCACAAACAAGATATAATGTCACGTGGCTGACTTTGGGAACTGGTGAATTCCATGTTTCATGGAAGAATTGTCTAGTCACTATTTCAGGATAAGGAATTAAATTCGCTAGGGAGATATAAAAATTCTAGATTATATACATCTATTAAAATGTATGAAGGAAAAATTATAAGAATTTCAGGAGAATTTAACAATCTCACTATACTAAAGGTTTTTTAACATATTTTTCAATAACTTGTAGATGAAGCAGTGAAGGAGACAAAAAATTTTAATACAATTAGCAAGCTTATTTTAATGAAGATATATATATAAAACTGCAGAATACGTATTCTTCTTAAGCATATATGGGATATTTACAAATATTGATCACATGCTGAGGAATAAATCAGATTTCAAAAAATTTCAAATGATTGGTATAAAGAACACATTTTTCTGGCTTCAATTTAAAATAGAATAAATATTTCCCTCTGAGTAATCAAAATAGTTGCATTTGTTTTTAAATTGGGCCATATACCTCTAAAAAATACAAGTCAAAGAAAAATTTGTGGTGAAAAGTAGAATATATTTGAACAGAGCATTAATGAAAGCACTTCATATCAAAATTTGTGAGTAGTAACTATAGCAATTTATAGTCTTAAATGATCATTTTATAAAAGGAGAAAGTCTAAAAATTGAATCAAGCATTTAATTTCAAAACCGAAAGATAAGCATAAAATATTCAAAATAAATAGGAAGAAAGAAATAATATGAACAATATCAGAAGTTAATAATATAGAAAACAAATAGACACTAGCAGTGCTCAACAAGGTCCAAAAATGGTTATTTTGGAAAAGCAGAACATTGACAAATTTTAGATAAAATTAACCATAAATAAAAAGAGATAAATCACAACCAATGCTAGGATTAAAAAAGGGTAGTAAGCTACAGATGCTATAGATATTAAGATGTTAATCAAAAGATATTGTAAGTGACTTTCTATCAATAAATTTGAAAGCTTAGGTAAATTGAATTCTTAAATAACTAACTTACCAGAGTGCACCCAAGAAAAAATATAAAGCCTTAATAATTTTATAACCAGTAAAGAAGTTAGTTAAGAAGTTTAAAAACTTCACACAAGTAAATTCTACATCAAGGTGGTTTTTACACTGAGATTCAATAAACACTGAAAATACAGATTATTCTAATCTTATAAAACTTACAAGTATACAGGGAATAAAAGAGGAGTTCTCTCCACGTCATTTCATGAGACTATTATTAACTTGATTTCAGAGCTTGACAGCATTGTATGAAAAAGGAAAACTACAAGGCAATTTTTATCCTGAAGAGCAATGCAAAATAGCAAAATGATAGCAAATCAACTGAGCAAAGTATAGAGACAATACAGCATGACTATTGGATTTTTCCTAGCAATGCCAGTTGGTTTGACATGAGGAAATTAAAAATGTAATTTGCCACATTAAAAGATCCAAAGACAGCAGTCTTATGATGTATCCCAATAGTAGCAAACTTATATAATAAAATTAAATATTCATTCATAATAAACAAGTAATTTTTAGAACATTTGGAACTAAAATAAATTTCATTAAACTAAGTTTATATTAAAAATCAACTGTAAGCATCATGTAAAACAATGAAAGCATTCTTGTTAAGACAAGAAACAGAACGAGATGCCTGCATCCCAACTTCTAGAAACATTGTACTGAAAGTTAGTAAAGTAAGAAAAATGAATATTAAATATAAAGACAAAGAGAGGAAGAAAAAGAAAAAAACTATTATTGTGTCCTGAAAACACACACACACATTTATAGTTAAGTAATGGGAGTCAGAGCATTTGGAAAGGTTCATACATACAAAAATAACTATGAAATATGAATTGCATTTCTATATATCAACAGCAAACATAGAAACTTAATTTTTTATTTTTTTATTTTTTTCCTAATTTTATTGAATTTATTGGGGTGACATTGTTAATAAAATTAAATAGGTTTCAAGTGTACAATTCTATAATACATCATCTGTATATTGTATTGTGTGTTCACCACCCACAGTCAATTCAAGTCTCCTTCGATCACCATTTATCCCCACTTCACCCCTCTTCTACCTCCCCCCTTTCCCTCTGGTAATCACCATACTGTTGTTTGTGTCTATTAAGTTGTTGTTTTGCTTACTGTTTTAACCTTTTTCTTTTTTTTGATAATTTTTTTATTTGTAAGTTTGCTGGGTTGGTTTAGCAAAAATCCCTTAAATTTCTGTAATAAGACCTTGCAGATGGGTCTATTATTAGTTCTACTATTCTTTTTTTTTTTTTTTTTTATTAATTTATTTTTGTTACAGAGGTTTCTCCTTTTTTTCCCCATTGACACCCTCCTCCCCATCCCCCCACCCTGTCCCCAGCCTTGTTGTCCATGTCCATCACTTATGCATACATGTGCATAAGTTCTGTGGTTCATCTCCTCCCTCCCCCCCACCCCCTCTCCTGAGGGGTGTCAGTTTATACCCTACTTCCACGTCTCTGGGTCTACCCTGTTCCTCAGACTGCTATATTCATTATATTCCACAAATAAGTGAGATCATGTGATATTTGTCTTTCTCTGCTTGGCTTGTTTCGCTTAGGATAATACTCTCGAGGTCCCTCCACGTCGTCTCAAAGGATAAGAGATCTTTCTTTCTTACAGCTGCATAGTACTCCATTGTGTATATGTACCACAGCTTTTTTATCCATTCATCCACTGATGGACACTTGGGCTGTTTCCAGATCTTAGCTATTGTAAATAGTGCTGCTATGAACATGGGGGTACATGTATTTTTTCTGATTGGTGTTTCAGGCTTCTTAGGGTATATTCCTAGAAGTGGGATCACTGGGTCAAATGGCAATTCAATTTTTAATTTTTTGAGGTAACACCATAGTGTTTTCCACAGTGGCTGCACCAG
The DNA here is from genome assembly GCA_030848825.1 of Tadarida brasiliensis. Lineage (NCBI taxonomy): Eukaryota > Metazoa > Chordata > Mammalia > Chiroptera > Molossidae > Tadarida > Tadarida brasiliensis. Next base: position 30,431,438 of record CM061270.1, on the reverse strand, counting down.
TCTGCATTCCCACCAGCAGTGTACTAGAGTCCCCTTTTCTCCACACCCTCGCCAACACTTGTTGTTTAATGATTTGTTGATGGCGGCCATTCTGACAGGTGTGAGGTGATACCTCATTGTTGTTTTAATTTGCATCTCTCTGATGATTAATGATGTTGAGCATTTCTTCATGTGTCTCTTAGCCATTTGTATGTCCTTTTTGGAGAGGTGTCTATTTAGTTCCTCTGCCCATTTTTTAATTGGGTTCTTTGTCTTCCTTTTGTTGAGTTGTATGAGCATTCTGTATATTTTGGAAATTAACCCCTTATCTGATGTGTCATTGGCAATTATGCTCTCCCATGGAGTGGGTTCCCTATCTGTTTTGATGGTTGTTTCTTTTGCTGTGCAGAAGCTTTTGAGTTTGATGTAGTCCCATGTGTTCATTTTTCCCTTTGTTTCTGTTGCCTTAGGTGATGTATCAGTGAAGATTCTACTGCGTATGATGTCCGAAATTTTGTTGCCTACATTTTCTTCTAGGATTTTTATGGATTCACGAGTCACATTTAAGTCTTTTATCCATTTTGAGTTTATTCTTGTGTGTGGTGTAAGTTGATGGTCTAGTTTCATTTTTTTGCATGTAGCTGTCCAATTTTCCCAACACCATTTATTAAAGAGGCTATCTTTACTCCATTGTATGCTCTTGCCACCTTTGTCAAATATTAATTGAGCATAATGTCTTGGGTCAATTTCCGGATTCTCTGTTCTGTTCCACTGGTCTATATGCTTGTTCTTGTGCCAGTACCAGGCTGTTTTGATTACAGTGGCTTTGTAGTATAAGCTGATATCCAGTATTGTGATCCCACCTACTTTGTCCTTCTTTTTCAAGATTGCTGTGGCTATTCGGGGTCTTTTTTGGTTCCATATGAACTTTTGAAATATTTGTTCTAGTTCTGTGAAATATGTCACTGGTATTTTGATGGGGATTGCATTGAATCTATAGATTGCTTTGGGTAATATGGACATTTTAATGATGTTAATTCTTCCAATCCATGAACAAGGTATGTGTTTCCACTTTTTTATATCTTCCTCTATTTCTTTTTTCAATGTCCTGTAGTTTTCTGCAAATAGGTCCTTTACTTCTTTGGTTAGGTTTATTCCTAGGTATCTTAATTTTTTTGCCGCGATGGTAAATGGTATTGTTTTTTTAGTTTCTCTTTCCGTGAGTTCGTCATTGGTGTATAAGAATGCCATTGATTTCTTGACATTAATTTTGTATCCTGCTACTTTGCCAAATTCATTTATTAAGTCTAGTAGATTTTTGATGGAGTCTTTAGGGTTTTCTATATATAATATCATATCGTCTGCGAATAATGACAGTTTCACTTCTTCCTTTCCAATTTGGATTCCTTTTCTTTTTTCTTCACGTCTGATTGCTGTGGCTAAGACTTCCAGTACTATGTTAAATAAGAGTGGCGAAAGTGGGCATCCCTGTCTTGTTCCTGTTCTTAAGGGAAATGTTTTTAGTTTTTGCCCATTGAGTATGATGTTGGCTGTAGGTCTTTCATATATGGCCTTTATTATATCAAGATATGATCCCTCTACTCCCAAATTGCTGAGCGTTTTTATCAGGAATGGGTGCTGGATTTTGTCGAATGCTTTTTCAGCATCTATTGATATGATCATGTGGTTTTTATCTTTCATTTTGTTTATGTGGTGTATCACATTTATTGATTTGCGAATGTTGAACCAGCCTTGCATCCCTGGGATGAATCCCACTTGGTCATGGTGAATAATTTTCTTGATGTATTGCTGGATCCGATTTGCTAGTATTTTGTTTAGGATTTTGGCATCTACATTCATCAGGGATATTGGCCTGTAGTTTTCTTTCTTTATAGTGTCTTTTTCTGGTTTTGGAATTAGGATTATGCTGGCCTCATAAAACGAGTTTGGAAGTCTTCCTTCTTCTTGAATTTTTTGAAATAGTTTGAGGAGAATGGGTGTTAGTTCTTCTTTGAATGTTCGGTAAAACTCCCCCGTGAAGCCATCTGGGCCTGGGCTTTTGTTTGCTGGGAGAGTCTTGATTACATCTTCAATTTCCTCAGCTGTTATTGGTCTGTTCAAGTTTTCTATCTCTTCCCGGTCCAGTTTTGGGAGACTATGTGTTTCTAGAAATTTGTCCATTTCACTTAGATTGTCGAATTTGTTGCCATATAAATGTTCATAGTATTTGCTAATGATCCTTTGTATTTCTGTGGTGTCAGTTGTTACTTCTCCTCTTTCATTTCTGATTTTGTGTATTTGGGTTCTCTCTCTTTGTTTCTTGGTGAGTCTAGCTAAGGGTCCATCAATCTTGTTTATCTTTTCAAAAAACCAGCTCTTTGTTTTATTGATCCTTTGAATTGTTTCTCTGGTCTCTATGTCGTTTATTTCTGCTCTGATCTTTACTATTTCCTTCCTTCTATTTGCTCTGGGGTTTTCTTTTTGTTTGCTTTCTAGTTCTTTAAGTTGTGAGGTTAGATAGTCTATTAGAAATTTTTGTTGATTCTTGAGGTGGGCCTGTAGTGCTATGAACTTCCCTCTCAGAACTGCTTTCGCTGCATCCCATAGATTTTGTGTTGTTGTGTGTTCATTTTCGTTGGTTTCCAGGAAGTTTTTAATTTCTTCCTTGATCTCCTCGGTAACCCATTCATTGTTTAATAACATGCTATTTAGCCTCCATGTATTCAAATGTCGTTGCATGTTCTTTTTCCAATTGATTTCTAGTTTCATGCCATTGTGATCTGAGAAGATGCTTGATATGATTTCAATCTTCTTGAACTTGTAGAGGCTTCGTTTGTGTCCTAACATGTGGTCTATCTTTGAGAATGTCCCATGTGCACTTGAGAAGAATGTGAATTCTATAGTTTTGGGGTGCAATTCTCTGTAAATATCTATTAAATCCATTTGGTCTAGTGCTTCGTTTAGAGTCTCTGTGTCTTTGTTAATTTTTTGTCTAGAGGATCTATCCAGTGATGTCAGCGGGGTGTTGAAGTCCCCTGTTATGATTGTATTGCTGTCAATTTCTCCTTTGAAGTCCTCCAGCAGATTTTTAATATATTTTGGTGCTCCTATATTCGGTGCGTATATGTTTACCAAGGTTATATCTTCCTGTTGGATAGATCCTTTCAATATTATATAGTGACCTTCTTTGTCTCTAGTAATGGCTTTCGTTTTGAAATCTATTTTATCAGATATGAGTATTGCTACCCCAGCTTTTTTTTCCTTTCCATTTGCTTGGAAGATTTTTTTCCATCCCTTCACTTTCAGCCTATGTGAGTCTTTTGTTGTGAGGTGGGTCTCTTGTAAACAGCATATATATGGGTTATGCTTTCTTATCCAATCCGCTACTCTGTGTCTTTTTATCGGAGCATTCAATCCATTTACATTTAAGGTGACTATTGATATGTACTTATTTATTGCCATTTTTGTTCAGTGTGGTTCTACTTTCCTTCCTATTTCTTCTACTAATTACAGCAGTCCTTTTAACATTTCTTGCAGTGCTGGTTTGGTGCTAATGTATTCCCTTAGCCTTTTTTTGTCTGAGAAGCTCTTTATTTGACCTTCTATTTTGAATGACAGCCTTGCTGGGTAGAGTAGTCTTGGATTCAGATTCTTGTTTTTCATGACCTTGATTACTTCATGCCATTCCCTTCTGGCCTGTAGTGTTTCTGTTGAGAAGTCAGCTGATAGCCTGATGGGGGTTCCTTTGTAGGTAACCTGTTGCTTTTCTCTTGCTGCCTTGAGGATTCTCTCTTTGTTTTTAATTTTTGGCATTTTAATTACTATGTGTCTTGGTGTGGGCCTGTTTGGATTCTTCTTACTTGGGACTCTCTGTGCTTCTTGAACTTAAATACCTTCTTTCTTCACCAAATTAGGGAAGTTTTCTGTCATAATTTCTTCAAATATATTCTCTAACCCTTGCTCATTTTCTTCTTCTTCAGGGACTCCAATTATGCGAATATTATTACGTTTCCAGTTGTCCCACAATTCTCTTAAGCTGTCTTCCTGTTTTTTCATTGTTTTTTCCTTTTGGTTTTCTGATTGGTTGATTTTTTCTACCCTGTCTTCTAATTCACTGATCCGGTCCTCAGCTTCCTCTACTCTGCTGTTTAGTCCTTCCAATGTGTTCTTCATTTCTGCTATGTCATTCTTCATTTCTTCTTGCTGCTGCTTCATTTCTTCTTGCTGCTTCTTCATTTCCACTTGGTTGGTTTTCAGTGTTTCTATGTCTTTGCTCATGGTGTGGATGTCTTTACTCAAGGTGTTGATGTCCTTACTCATGCTGTTGAGCTTCCTCAAGATCATGGCTCTGAATTCTAGCTCTGTTAACTTACTTAGTTCCGTTTCATTTATCTCATCTTCGGTAGAGGTCTCTTGTTCTTTCATTTGGGCTCTGTTTCTTTGTTTCCCCATTTTGGCTATCTCAGTGGTTTTTGGAGCCTGCCAAATCTTCCTGTGGATGTTGGTGTTCTGTTGTTTGTGGCTCCCTCTACTGGGTTTGGATGAGCGTGGGAGGACCCACGTTAAACAGAACCCTGGAGTCTTACTTTCCAGGGTATATTTGCAAGCCCAGCAAAGGTTAAGTTATCCTCTAGCTTTTTGCCTAGAGGCTATTAGTTGTGGTTGCTTGTAGAGCCTTGGGTTTTCAGTTGAATGAAAACCTCCCTCAGGTGTTCAGTGTGAGAGGATTTCCAGGGGGTAGGGCAGATGCTAGTAGTTAATGAGCCTCAGTTTGCATTTCAATGGCCCTCTAGGGTGTGAATGGTTCTCCGAGGGAGGGGCTGCAGCCTCTCCCCAGAGCCCTGGGGTGGAGTAAGACGACCAGGCCTCAGTCCTGGGTGGCCGCAACTCAGCAAAAACTCTGAGCGCCCTCCAAATCCCAGGTGTCCCCACTCAGTTCCAGTCCAGTCCGCCCTCCCTCTGCCTGAGCCCAGGTGAGTGGCTGCGGCTATTTTAGCGCTCTGTCCCGGCCCTGCGCGGTGGAACTGGCGCGGACTTCAGCGCTCTCTGCTCCGTCCCCGCGCGGTGCAGCTGGCGCAGACTTCGGCGCTCTCCGGCCCGTCCCCGCGCGGTGCAGCTGGCGCGGACTTCGGCGCTCTCCGCCCGTCCCCGCGCGGTGCAGCTGGCGCGGACTTCGGCGGTCTCCGCCCCGTCCCCGCGCGGTGCAGCTGGCGCGGACTTCGGCGCTCTCCGCCCCCTGTTTTAACCTTTTTCACCCGGGCCCCCAATCCCCCTCCACTCTGACAGCTGTCAGTCTTTTCTCTGTACCTGTATTTCTTTCTTTTTTTTTTTTCTTTCTCCAATTTTTATTAATTTATTTTTGTTACAGGTGTTTCTCTTTTATCCCCCCTAGACACCCTCCTCCCCATCCCACCCCCCCATCCCTCTAGCATTGTTGCCTATGTCCATTGGTTATGCATACATGCATATAAGTTCTTTGGTTCATCTCATCCATCCTCCCCCACCCCCCTATTCTGAGGTTTGTCAGTCTGAACCATACTCTTTTCTATGTCTCTGGGTCTATTTCATTCATCAGCCCACCTTGTTCATTATATTCCACAAATAAGTGAGATCACGTGGTATTTGTCTTTCTCTGATTGGCTTATTTCGCTTAGCATAATATTCTCGAAGTCCCTCCGTATCGTCTCAAAGGATAAGAGATCTTTCTTTCTTACAGCTTCATAGTATTCCATTGTGTATATGTACCACAGCTTTTATATCCACTCATCTACTGATGGACACTTGGGCTGGTTCCAGATCTTAGCTATTATAAATAGTGCTGCTATGAACATGGGGGTGAATATATTCTTTCTGATTGGTGTTTCAGGCTTTTTAGGATATATTCCTAGAAATGGGATCACTGGGTCAAATGGCAATTCAATTTTTAATTTTTTAAGGAAACACCATATTGTTTTCCATAGTGGCTGCACCAGTCTGCCTCTGCCTACAGGTTGACTGTTAGTCTCAGTCACTTAATGAACCTCTGGTTGTAGTCCTCAGCTACACCCTGAGATAAACTTGACCTGGTGGACAGGGTGAGAGAATTTCCAGTGTGTGGGGTAATTGACCCCCACCCCCACCCCACTCCAGGCTATAGCCTCCAGGCTAAAGCTGCTTTGTTGGGGAAACTTTGCCTGAGAAAAATGGTTTCTGCAGCATGGGTTAATGACAGCACAGGGACCCAGGCAGCAGCCTTCACAGCTCTGTCCCCAGGCTCACAAATCCCAATGACTGCCAACCAGGCAAAAGACTCAAAGCACCCAGAGATTCATCTCTGCCTGCAGGCTGGCTAGTTGAGTCTGACTCTTAATGAACCTCAGGTTGTAGCTCTGTACTAGACATAATCTCCTCCTGGCAGGTGGGGTGAGAAATTCCAATAGGTGGGGCAGTTGTTTTTCCTCCAGGCTAAAGTTGCTCTGAAGGGAAAACTCTGTCTGAGAAGCTCTTTGATTCTCCTTCAATTTTATTTCATTTTATTTTTTAAATATTTATATTTATTTTTAGAGAGAGAGGAATGGAGAGAGAGAGAGAGAGAGAGAGAGAGAGAGAGAGAGAGAGAAACATTAATGCAAGAGTGAAACATCAATTAGCTGCCTCCTGCACACCCCCTACCAGGGATTAAGCCTACAACCCAGGCATGTGCTCACACCAGGAATCAAACTGGCAACATTTCATTGCCTGGGACAATGCCCAACTAACTAAGCCACACCTTCCATTTTAAATGTTAGCCTTGCTGGGTAAAGTAGTCTTGGTTGTAGGTCTTTGCTTTTTATCACTTTGGATATTTCAGGCCAACCTCTTCTGACCTGAAATGTTTCTGTTGAGAAATCAGCTGATGGTCTTATGAGAACTCCCTTGAGGCAACTAACTGTCTTGCTCTTGTGGCTTTTAAGATTCTCTCTTTGTCTTTAACCTTTGCCATTTTAATTATGATGTGTTGCAGTGTGGGCCTCTTTGGGTCCATCTTGTTTGGGACTCTCTGTGCTTCCTGGACTTGTGTGTCTTTTTCCTTCACCAGGTTAGGGAAGTTTTCAGCCATTATTTCTTCAAGAAGTTTCTCGATCCCTTGTTCTCTCTCTTCTCCTTCTGGTACCCTTTTGAGAGGATATTGTTACACTTCATGTTGTCCCAAAGGTCCCTTAAACTATTCTCATTGCTTTTAATCTTTTTTTTTTTTGCTGCTCTGATTGGGTGTTTTCTGCTACCTTGTCTTCTAAATCACTGATTCCATTCTCTTCTTCATCCAACCTACTATTTATTCCTTTTGGTATATTCTTCATTTCAGGTATTGTATTCTCCTTTTCTGACTGGTTCTTTTTCATGGTTTCTATGCCCCTTATCATGCTATTGAAGTTCTCACTATGTTCCTTTAGCATTTTTATAACTATTTATTTATTTATTTATTTATCCTCATCTGAGGATATTTTTACATTACTCTTCAGATAGAGATGGAGGGAGAGATGGAGGAAGAGAGAGAGAGAGAAACATTGATGTGAGAGAGACACATTGATTGGTTGCCACCCGCACAACCCCAATTGAGGCCGGGATGAACCACAACCGAGGTATGTGCCCTCAGTCAGAATCGAACCCAGGACTCTTTGGTCCACAGGTGACGCTCTTACCACTGAGCCAAACTGGCCAGGGCTATAACCATTTTTTTAAACTCTATATCTGGTAAATGGCTTGCTTCCATTTCACTTAGCTCTTTTTCTGGGGATTTCTCTGTTATTTCATTTGGGATATGTTTCTATGCCTCCCAGTTTTGGCTGCCTCTTAGTGTTTGTTTCTATGTATTACATAGATCTGCTATGTCCTCCAGTCTTGGTCGGGTGGTCTTATATAGTAGGTGTTCTGTGGGGTCCATTGGCACAGCCTGTCATTACCCATGAAACTATGGCAGGCTAACTTTTTAGATTTCAAGTAAGGTAAAATCTCAAACCCTTCCTGAAAGAGCCAAGAATAGGCCAGTTATTGGTGTAGAACAACAAAATGAGTGAATGTGACCCATCAAAATTATTAAGAAAACAAGTATTGGAGACCATGTGAGTACTGGGATATATAAATACATTAACGGAACAAAATTAAAAGCCTACAAATAGATCCACATGCATATAAACAACTGAAATAGGATGTAGGTTGCATTTCAGGTCTACGGGGAAAAGATTAGTTTTTTTAAACAAGTGATGTTAAAACAATTATATAGCCATAAGGAATAAAAAGAAATAAGAAATTAAATTAGACCCCTATGTCATACCATATTAAAAAATTAAATCCCAAGAATATTAAAAGCTTAAAAATGAAAGTCTTAGATAATATAGAATAAAAATAAAAAGCCTTAGAAGATAATACAGAATAATAACTTTATGACTACTAAGAGAGGGACTTGCTACACTTTTTAGAAGAAGACTTAGATATAAAGTAAAACATTGATAAATTTCTCTATATTAAAAATAAGAATGTCTGTTTATCCAGACACAGCAAAAATAGAGTGATAAGATAAACCACAAAGCAGTAGAGATATTTACAACACATAAACTGGATAAAAAATTAGTATAAAAATTATATAAAGATTCCAGCAGAAGTGACTCAGTTGGTTGAGCATCATCCCATGCATGGAAAGGTTGCTGGTTCGATTCCTGGTCAAGGCACATGTTCAATCCCTAGTCTAGGCACTTACAGAAGGCAACCAATGGACGTTGCTCTCTCACATCAATACTTCTCTCTGTGTCTCTCTCTTTCATTCCCTCCCTCTCTCTAAGCATGTCCTCAGGTGAGGATTTTAAAAAATTATACTATAAAAACTCCTAATATCAACAAGAAAAGATGAATAACTAATTTAAAAATTAACATAAATAAATTTCTAGCAGAAAAGAAATCCTGAATAGTAAAGCTAGATGTGAAGAGATCTTAACTTCCTTAGTATAAGGAAAATGCAAATTAAACCATAATGAGAGATCATTTTATACCCATCTGATTGGCAATTAAAAAGTCTAATACCATGTGTTGGAGAAGATGTAGAATGACAAGAACACAGCCAGGGCAAGCATGAATTGACACAACTGCTTTGGAAAATAATTTAGCATTGTTTAATCAGCTAAAGATGTGACTATCCTAAGATCCAACAATTCCACTCTTAAGTATGAATCCTAGAGAAATTCTTGCACATAGACATCCAGAAACATGTACAAGAATGTTCATAGCGGTAGTGTTTGGAACAGCAAAACAAAAAACAAAAAAAACACAGAAATAATCGAAATGTTTGCCAATGCTAGAATAGCTAAATAAACTGTGATGTGTTTATTTTGTAGAATACTAAACATTACAAAAAGAAAATCAAATTAATCACAGCCACACATAACAAACATAGATGACTCTCTGAAAAATAATCTTGAGTCCAAAAAGCAAATTGCAGAAGAAAATATATTGCATTTATATAATAAGTCCCCAAACAGGCAAAACTAAACATATATATTTTTAGAAATACATGCATATATGGTAAAACTTGACTAAAGGCAAGGAAATAACACAAAAATTTGTATGACTGTGTATCCCTGACAGGGAAAGAAAGGTTCATGGAGGGACAAATGGAAGACTTCCAAGGTAGTGGTAATGCTTTCTCTCTCTCTCTCTCAAACTAGATTAAGAGGCAGGGAGTTTAGTGTGTGTGTTTTTTCATTAGTCTTTATAGCTTACATATATTTTTTAACAGTCCACACTTGATACTTAATTGTAATTTTTAAAAGTTAAAAGCACAATAAGTAAGATAATATGAAGACAATAAGAGGGTAAACCTGTGTGGATGGAAAGAAGCTGCTCTTTCGTTCCAGCATAAGGCAGAGGCCTCTCCTCTGTTGCTCAACTCTGAGGCTGGTGGTTCCAAACATTCAGATTTTGACCCTTGCCCCTGGAAGAGTGGTGTAAGTGAAAATGAGTTCATTCAGCACCAGGATGCCGAGAAGTCTGCAGGGAGAAGCTGCTGCTGTTCCTGAGTGTGCCAGTGCCAAGCCCTGCTGGCCACGGGACTCTAAATCACTGCTCGGAAGGCTGATGCGCAGCTTCCCATTGACAGTTTTGTTGGGCGTGCGGATAACCTGAGTAGCTCATGCCAAACCATGGTTTACCCTAGCACCTTGGCCCACCAGCATCAGGAGATGCAGGGAGCACACAGAGTTGGCTGGCAGGGTCATCAGAAGTTTTAGTGATTTCATACCCCCAAGAGGCACCAGAGAGGAGCAGATAATATCCTGTTACAAGCCTGATCTAAGAGAAACGTTAACAGAAAATATTTTAGATAAGCTCTTGCCCATTATTAGAGTCTCCTTCTGATCTCCTCCCAATTGTACTTCTGACATAACTAAATAGTGTAAGCCAAGCCTCCAGTCGTTGAATCCTTCCAGAACATTCATGAACAAATTTTAACCTAAAGTCAATGTTTCTAAGGTACTTTCATATCAATAGATACATATATCTATTTGCTGAGTTTTACACTTCCCAAATATTCAATAAGAATAACCAATTAAGAATATCAGGAAGTGAAACCGAATTCAAACATAAGAGAAAGTATTTCAAACCTTACCTTTCAATCACTCCTACTCAGATATTCAAATTAGGCTGGGTCTGTTTTAACCATCTTCTCTTCTATTATTGTGGTAAACAGACAGATATGAGCAGAGCAAGGACGATGAGCCAGGTATAGAAGGTTACCATGGCAGAAAGTCCTGGGTGCCTATAAAGGACAATTGTATGGGGGACCTCTCTCCCAGGGTGACCTTTCCTCCCCTAGCATATCGTTGGTCATGCAATTTGGACCCCCGACCTTTCCTCCCTAGAGATAACATCTAGGCTTCAGTTGTATTTTAGCTCCAGGCCCAGAAAAGCAGCAAAACCAGACAAATGACCCCACAGCTGACCTCGGGGCCAACTGCATTGAATAATGAGCCCCTGCCCTGGCGTCCACCAGTCAGTAGAAACCTAGACCCTGAAAGGACACACATGGAAAGCTGCTGAATATTCTACTGAGAACTTCCTCTGAGACCTCCCCTAAAATTTCCACCGTTAAAACCCCTAGGACAAGGACCTAGTGTGGTCTCCCTCCCGGGAGCACACCCAAGCCTTTCCCTTCCTCCTCCCCCTCCCCACAGGCGTGTGACCTTTACCTTCTTCACTTCTAAGCTTCAAGGGCCCTTTCTTTACCTCTATAACTTGTCTCCTCAGCCCATTTCTTCTATGAATTACTTTTTCTACCTCTGTGATTTTCTAAATAAACATTCTCTTATAGTTTGAGTCTTGACTCTGAATTCTTTCCTAGCCAGAACTCAAGTACCAAGGTTGCTGAACCCAGGTCTGGTCTGACCCCACCAGTCTAACACCTGGTGCCATTCCCACCACCCCCAACAATGTTATCTTGACTTATAAGATCCAAATCAGACAACAAAAGCTATAGCTCAGTTCCCTTAACTAAGAACATTATCAATATCACATCCTATTTTCAACTCTATTTATGTTATTCATTCATTCCTTCATTTAACAAGTATCATTGAGCACCTCCTATGTGACAGACTTTTCTAGAAACTAGAGATAAAGCAGAAAAAATCAATTAAAGTGTCTGTCTTCATAAAGTTTATATTCAAACAGTGGAAAAAAACAATAAACAATTAAATACACAATATAAATAATAATGGTAACTGTTAAGGAGAGAACAGAGCATCATGAGGGAAGAAGGAGAACCATTAATGAAAGGTTAAGGTGGGGGAGGGGTTGTATTTTATATTAGATAAGAAAGTGTGGAATAAAAAATATCGCTGGCTTCTGTTCCAGGTTCCTAGGAGGTAGTCTCTAAAGCCTTGCAATTTCCCAAGTTATAGGAACTTCTTTGTCACTCATGGTGGTCCCCTCAGACCACACCTGAAAGTTTATGCTAATAAGATGACTCATGGTGGGCGCTTAGGTAGTTTATGTGAAGGAAACGACTCAAAATGGGAGCCAATCATGCCAGAAAGACCAACCATGTGACTAGAAGGTTTGGGCTTTGAGTCACATGATATCACCCTGACCTCAGGGGTGAGGAGGAGGCTGGAGATTTCATCACATGACGAATGATTCAATCAATCATGCCTATATAATGAAACCCCAATAAAAACTAGGGACACCGAAGCTTGGGTGAGCTTCCCTAGTTGGCAATACTCCACATCAAATGTGCCAGGATGGTCACAATCCTGACTCTAGAGAGAGAGGACAAAGGAAACTTCATCAAAACAAAAAGACAACTAATCGAATGGGAGATGGTCTTTGCAAACAACAGTTTCAAGAAGGGGTTAATATCCAAAATATATAAAGAACTCATACAATTCAACACCAAACAATCCAATTAAAAAATGGGCAGAGGCCAGAACAGACATCTTTACCAAGAAGACATACAAACGGCCAACAGATATATGAAAAGAGTTCAACTTCACTAGCTATTAGGGAAATGCAAATGAAAACTACAATGAGCTCTGGCCAGTTTAGCTCAGTGGTTAGAGCGTCGGCCTGCGGACCAGAGAGACCGGGTTCGGTTCCCACTAAGGGCAGGTACCTCGGTTGCAGTTTGTCCCCGGCCCTGGTTGGGGTCGTGTGGGTGGCAGCCTCTTGATATGTCTCTCTCACATAGATGTTTCTCTCTCTCCCCCCCCCCCCACTCTATCTGAAGATAAAAGCAAAAAATGTCCTCGGGTGAGGATTTAAAAAAAACAAAAAAAACTACAATGAGATACCACCTCAACACCTGTTAGAATGGCTATTAAGAAAAGTAATAACAAATGTTGGAGAGGGTGTGAAAAAAAGGAATCCTATTCATTGCTGGTGGGACTATCAACTGGTACAGCCACTATGGAAAACAGTATGATGGTTCTTCAGAAAACTAAGATTAGAGCTACCATATGACCTAGCAATCTCTCTTCTGGGTATCCTCCAGAAAAACTCAAAAACATTTATTCACAAAGATATATGTACCCCTCTGTTCATTGTAGCATTATTCACACTGGCCAAGACATGGAGAAAACCAAAGTATCCTTCGATAGAGGATTGGATAAGAAGATGCGGTACATACTCTATGGAATACTACTCAGCCATGAGAAAAGATGAAATACTGCCATTTGCGACACCATGAATCAACTCTGAGAATATTATGCTAAGCAAAATAAGTCAGTCAGAAAAAGCTAAGAACTATATGATTTCACTTATATGTGGGATGTAAAACTGAAACCCATAGACACAGACAACAGTGTAGTTGTTACCAAAGGGAAGGGGGGTGGGTGTGGTAAAGGGTAAAGAGGACCAAATATGTGGTAATGGAAGAGTACTTGAATTTGGATGACAGACACACAATGCAATGTACAGATCATGTATCATAGAAATGTACATATGAAACCTATATAATCCTATTAACCAATGTTACCCCAATAAATTTAATAAAAATAAATAAAGTAAAATAAAATTAAAAGGAAACTTAATGACTGACACCCTACCAGACCTCACTTCATGCATCTCTCTTTGGCTGGTTCTGATTTGTATCCCATTTCCATACTAAAACTATAATCATAAGTATACTGCTTTCCTGGATTCTGAGTCATTCTAGTGAATTATTGGACCTGAGGGCTACTGAGAACTCCTGAATTTGTAGCCCCTGGTCAGCAGTGAAGATGGCCTGGAGACTCCTGGATTTGCAGTTACTATCTGAAGTGAAGAACGTCTTGTGGAGATAATAATGGTAATAATAAGATAATAATTTCTACAATATTGATACTCTAGGCTATGATCATTAAAAACAAAAACAAAAAAACATTCTAAGGATATTTAAAACGAATGTGTGTCAGCTCCAAGATCCAAAGTGGAATGTAAAGCTACAGAGATAGAATTGAATTCTTTGCTCTTGAGTGTGGGTTGATTCAGTGACTTGCTTCTCATAGGTAGAGTATGGAAAGGGAAAAATAGTAACTTTACAGTGGAGAAGCCTGACAGATACCACCTTAACTAAGTGATCAAGGTGAACCTCGTCAGTGTTAAAGGCATGTTGATATCATGTGCCCTCTGATATGATGTGCCCATCATCTCTCTGGCATTCTTCCCCAAAATCTATAGCCCCATTGAAATCATGAGGACAACATCAGATAAACTCAAAATATAGGAACTTTTACAAAACCTCTGATAGTATTCATTAAAATTGTCGAGTCCTTGTATTAGCATCTCAGGGCTGCTACAACGAATTTCTACACACTCAATGGCTTAAAACAGCAGGTGTTTATTCTCTCATGATTTTGGAAGCTAGAAGTCCAAAATTAAAGAGTCAGCAGGGTCATGCCCCTTCTGAAGGCTGTGGGAAGGACTCTCTCGTGCTTCTCCCAGCATCTGGTGGTTCCTGGGTTCCTCTGCAGGTTGCGGCATGAGTCCGGTCTCTGCCTCTGTGTGCATATGACCTTCTTCCTTATATGTCTCTCTGTCTTCAATCTCTCTCTCCTGTCTCTTATCAGGACACCAGTCACTGGATTTAGGACCCACCCGAAATCCAGGATAGCCTTATCCTGAAATCCTTAACTCATATCTGCAAAGATCCTATTTCCAAAATAGTGTCTCAGGTAGCAGGGGTTAGGGCTTGGATATATCTTTTTTGAAGACTCAATTCAACTTTCTATGAAGAGACTGAGAAACTGTCACAGATTGGCGGAGGCCAAAGAGATATGATGACTAAACGCAATGTGAGCCCTGGACTGGATCCTGGAGCGGAAAGGGGGACATTAATTTTAAAAAAAATGGTAAAATCCAAATGAAGCCTGTAGGTTTGTTAATAACATTGTGACAATGTTTGTTTTTTAACATTATTTGACACTTTCTTCTTATTATTTTAACATTAATTTCACAGTTTTTATCATTGTGCCTTGGTTATGTAAAGTAGTCTTTCATAGAGAAAGATAGGTGAAGGGTATGTAGGAACTCTCTGTATTATCTTCACAATTTCTCTATAAATCTAAAATTATTTCAAAATAAACATGAGTCCAGTCCTTATTTTCTCACACATTTATTCACATAATATCATTTATTGAGAGAGCAAGCATGGAATATAAAAGAGCTTTAATCCTTGTAAATATCAAAAGCTAAGTCATAAATGAATGTCTCTGTTTTCACTGTGAAGAGTATCAAATGTTAGAGCTTTCGGGTACAGAGTTCCAGTCCCCCTCATCGTCTCACACACACACACACACACACACACACACACAGTGAATCTCTATGAGAACAACGCCCTCCCAGGGCCTTTTGAGCCTTTTAACTAACTACACAAGGCAGTCACATCAACAATTCTGTCTTTCATGCTTGAACTCTATAGATGGGCCCTGCCTCCTCAGCTGTTTATCTCTTCAGTGAAAATTGCTCAAGAAACAGTGAAACTCAACACAGCAATCCCCCTCCCAACCCACATACACCTCAGGATCGAAATTGTCAGCAATCTCTAAGAACTTCCTAGCGAAGCAATCTAGGCAAGTAGCCTTCCCACTTAGGTCCCTAGAAACGAGTCCCTCCAACTCCCACCCCATTAGGACAGTGTAGGAGCTTGGTCCCACTGCCTGTAGTACCAGTGCAGCAGACAGTGTGGGCTGCTGGGCTAAGCAGGGCTCAAAACCAAAACTGGTTTTTAGGTCAGTTAATTAACTGCTCAGGGCCCCAGGAAAAGAACATAAAGCTAATAATGTCTACTGCATTCGTTGACTATTTCAAACAACCACAAAATCTCAGTTGCATTCAATAATAAGCACTTTTATTTTATTTTATTTTATTTTACCATCTGTGGTCAGCTACCTGGAAACTGGCTGACCTAGGCTGGGCTTGGATTAACATTTCTGCATTGAGTTACAAATCAAGCTGGCTCTGGTCTGTTCCATGTGTCTCATTCTGGGTTCCAGGTGGAAGACACAGCACCAGCCTCAAAGAAACCTTTCTCATGGCAAGGGCAAAAATGTCATAGAGCACAGCCAACCAAACCCTGCTTGCATCACATCTACTATCATCCCATGGACCAAAGGAAGTCATATGGTCAAGTCAAAAGTCAAGGTCCAGGACAGTAATCTCCTTGTGTATTTCTCATGTGAGAGGCACTGAAAAGTTATGTGCAAAAAGCATGAACCCAGAAAAGGGTGAAGCATTGGAAAAAAAAAAATCTATTTGCCACACTACTTTATAGGGTTGTTGAAAAGATTAAATATAACAATATGTGCAAAGGTATTGATGCATAGTAAGCATTAATAACCATTTGTTGCATTCCATTACATGCATTCCTCAGGCCTTATTCAGGTTGCAATCAACTCTTAAAATATGGCCTCCATCAGTTCCTTACCTCACTATATAGGTGTGCCTTTTCTGTAATAAAAACAGTAGGGTCTAATTCTTTCCCTTCAAACCTAAGCTGGCCTCAACGGCTTCCCTTGACCAATAGAGAGAAGCAGAAGTGATGTTCAGAGACTTCCAAGGGTCAGACATAAGACAGGCCACCCCTGCCTGAGTCCCTTGGAATGCTCAATCTTGGACCATTCTTTTTGTAAACTGAGTCTCCAAGCTGTTAGAAGGCCAAGCCACATGGGGAGGACACATATACATGTTACTAGTAAAAATGCTACCTGAGCTCCCAGCCAACAGCCAGCATCAAATGCCAGCCGTGTGTGTGGGCCATCTTGACTATCCAACCCAACCTACCCTTTTTTAAAAAAAAAATTTTTTTTTCCTTTATTGATTTTACAGAGAAAGAAAGGGAGGGAGAGAGAGAGATAGAAACATCAATGAGAGAGAACATTGATTGGCTGCCTCCTGCATGCCCCCCACGACCTGGGTATGTGCCCTGACTGGGAATCGAACCCACCACCTCTTGGTGCATAGGTCGATGCTCAACCACTGAGCCACACTGGCCAGGCAACCCTTTGGATGACTGTAGCCCAACTAATATCTTGCTGCAACCATGTGGGAGACCCCAAATGAGAAATGCCCATCTGAGCTCCTATCGATCCACAGAACCATGAGCGATAATAATAAATTATTGTTTCAAATCATTACATTTTGAGACAGTTTATTTTGTACTAGTCGATGACCAAAAAGCTAACCAATGCTAATATTTCCACTGGCCTTTGAAGCCATGCAGGACCCTGGTGGACAGAAAATCTGCCACTCTACAACTTTCCCTCTCATTCTCAAACTAATCCCAGTTCACTCTTAGTGCTGGTCCAGCTTTCCCTTTTCAACACTTTCAAAGACTTTTGACAAAGGTTTTAGCATCTGTTCAGCTCCCTCTCCAGATCATTTTATTTCAAAGCTGGGGCAGGTGTCCACGGTGCAAGGATTAAAGTGGCAGCCACTTGGGGAGAGAAAGGCAGGCAGGTTTCAGGTCTCCCAGGGGCTGAAAGTGGATGGCGGTTCGAGTTCTGCACGCAGGTACATTTTCCCTCCTTCCCCCTTCAGGAAGACTCAGCCTCAGATGCACTGAATTGACCTTTAGGCTTCTGACTAACAGGCAATCTTTGTCTTTGAGACCAAACATACTTAATGTTATATTCAAGAGGCACTCAAAGAATCTGATTCCCCAGAACTCTGCACTGACCTCTGCTACTTCACAAGTTCCAGGGAACTGTGGGTCGGCATATGCGGCTGGACAGAGTGCCTGACGGTGCTGGAAGCATCTCAGCTCTTAACCAGTCAAAGCCCGAGGGGGGCAGTCCACAGGAATCCACCAACATTCTTGAAACAAAATGCAGTTACAACTCTTTTATTCAAATGACTCTTCCCTGCTCCCTGGCTTTTCTACATCTGCTCTGCAGAAGTAATTTTACAGAAAAGAAAACAGCACCCCAGTGTTTGAATTCAAGGATCTTTTTTTTTTTTCAATCCTCACTCGAGGACATTTTTCCATTTTTTGTTCAGATAGAGTGGGAGGGAGAGAGAGACAGAAACATCCCAGGGCCGGGGAGAACTGCAACCGAGGTACGTGCCCTTAGTGGGAACCGAACCTGGGTCTCTCTGGACCACAGGCCGACGCGCTAACCGCTGAGCCAAACCGGCCAGGGCAAATTCAAGGATCTTTAGCCCTTACATCAGTCAAAAGGAAGAAGTCTCACCATCCACTTGCCTAAACATAATATGGTCATTCTTTAAAACATTTAGGTAGCTTGCAAATTGCTGATACAAAAACAGTTGTGCTGGCAATAGAATAAAGGAATGCTGAGATTAAGCACTTTGTTATGCCAAGCACTGTGTTTTGAATGGAATCCGGGAGATCCAGTTCACAGGAACTCTTGTAGTGGAAGAAAATTGCACAAAAAGGATTATCATGTTTAAACTTAGTCTTTCAAAACTTCTTCAACTCCTCATCCTCCCACTTACAGCCTTGTCAACATCCTTCCCACTATCTCAAAGGGTCACATGGTGGGAAGATCACAGGCAAATACTGTAAGTACAGGCCTGCATTTTAGCTCTGCTGCTTACAGGCATGCAGATTTTTAAAGAAAGTTATTTGACCTCTCTGAGCCTCAGGCTTTCATTCATGAAATGAGGAACATGATATGGAAATCATAGTTGCTGTGAGTATTAAATGAAATCCAGCACCCGCTGCCCCCTAGGAGCATTCCTGTCTTATAGTAGTTCGGTTCCTTGGCCCCAGCTAGCCTTTCCCTCTGTGCTCTAAATCCCACCCTCCTGCTTCCTTGAGCCAACACCTTCACCTCTCTCCTTTCCTCTTTCTATCTCCCATCTCCCAAGTTAAAAAAAATTCAGGCCCTGCCAGTATGGCTCAGTGGTTGAGCGTTGAGCCATGCACCAAGATATCGCAGGTTCGATTCCCGGTCAGGGCACAGGCCCAGGTTGTGGGCCCGACCCCCAGTGGGGGGCATGCAGGAGGCGGCCCATCGGTGTTCTCTCTCCTCGACGTTTCTGTCTCCCTCTCCCTCTCCCTTCCACTCTCGCTAAAAAATCAATAAAGAAAAAAAATTTTTAAATAAAAAAAAATTCAGGAGCAAGCACACACAAAAACACCCTTCAATTCAACCTTGCTGGTATCTTTCCCACCTGGGACTCCCATATCCCAGCTAGTGCCCTCTTCACACCTTCACAATGAACTTATTACACTGTGTCCACTGTCTCCTTTAATCTACTCTTTATTTCTAACTGGACTTGATTTGTAAAAAATACTTTCGAGCTCTTATCCACATGAATATTTTTCATAGTCCTCATTATAACCAACAATATTCTAAATTTTTCATGTAATAACATGAAACACTACTCATATATTACTGTCTTCATGTGTTTCATTTTAAGGGCCATGTAATATACCATTTTGTTAATGATTCAAAATTTATTTAATCATTCTTCTAATGCTAGGCATTATTTTATATTTTAATTATAACTGTGTATATATTTATATGTATGTGTGTATAAATAAACAATGCAGAGTAATTTATAAACATTGACAACAACACTAAAAATCATATACATATATAATTATATATAGGGTATACATATAATATGTATATATATGATTTTTGGTGTTTCTTTCAATGTGTATAAATCATATATATACATATTATATGTATACACAATATATATAATTATATATATGGTTTTTAGTGTTGTCTTCAATGTTTATAAATTACTCTGTGCTCTGTTCATTTTTCAACCTTTTCTATTTTTTCAGCTTTATTTTATAAATACCTCCATGTATTGATATCTAGTCCATATGATCATTACTTTTAAAGATAGTGTGGCATTACTTCGTGCTAAGAGCCCAATATAATGAAACAAACTTCGCAGAATTCCTTAGCAGAATTTTTAGGAAAATCTGAAGCCCTTCATTTTAAAAAAATATTGTAAATTTATACTCAAAATAATAAAAGCACATTGATTAAAAGTTAAACTGTCTAAAAGTCTTATAACAAAATGTTCCCATTTTCTGCCCCATCATTCTCCACAGCTCCCCGTCCCCAACCCCTTTGAACTATTTCAGCGAATTCTTCTGGCATTTATACATTGCCATGTTTCTAAATGATATGCACTTTGATACATTTTGGTTCATCGGTTTCAGACATTATCCATTGACTTTCTATTTTAAAGGTGAGATTTAGGTCTCCTGTGTCAATCACATTGAGGTAGCTATCAATTTCTCTTTCCCCCATGGCAGAATTCTTTTAGGAGACCTTCATTCTCCTATCTGGATTGGCTGCACTCCAGGCTGTCTGCATGCCTATTATCCTAGAACATCACTTTGCTGCCGTCCTAAGAATTCTCTTTGCCTCTATCCTGAGCTAGTGCATTAATCAGAGTTCTCCAGAGAAACAGAACCAATAGGATGCATAGAAAGAGAGCAAGAGAGAGGGGTTTATTTTAAGGAATTGGCTCGTACAATTGTAGAGGTTGGTAAGTCCAAAATCTGCAGAGCAGGACAACAGATTGGAAACCCGGGGGAGAGTTGATAATGCAGTCTTGAGTCCCAAGGTAGTCTGGAGGCAGAATTTTTTTTTTATGGGTACCTCAATCTTTTCTCTTAAGACCTTTAACTAATTGGATGAGGCCTACCCACATAATGGAAGGTAATCTGCTTTACTCAAAGTCTAGTTATCTCTATGTTGATCACATTTTAAAAATATCGTGACAGCAACATCTAGACTGATGTTTGACCAAACAATTAACCACTAAACCTAGCCAAGTTGACACATAAAATTAACCATCACAGTTGGGTTCCTTTTTACCTTGATATCGTGTCTTTCTTTTTTTGGTTTATTTCCTCGTTTTGGTGAAGCATCTCCAGCACCATCTTGAGAAAATATTCATGGCAGGTAAATTTCTTGAGACCATCCATGTCTGAACATGTCTTATTCTATCCTGGCATTTCATTGATAGTTTGGCTGTATATAAAATTCTGGGTTGTAAATTGTTTTCTTGAGAAGTCTGAAGGCTACGTTACCTACTAGATTTAAATGTTGCTGTTGATAAGTTCAAGACCATTTTGTTTCTCTATGTGTGACCTCATTTTCCCTGTAGAGTCTCATTAAACCTGCTCTGTGACCCAAATGTTCTGAAATTTAACAGTGGGTTTGAGGGAGATCTATTTTTAGCTCTTGTTTTAGACAGTCAGAGCTCTTTTCAAAATAGAATTCTTATCCTTCATTCTAGGAAATGTTCTTTGTGATTTCTTCTCCCTATGATCTCTGTTCTCACATTCTGTAATTATGTTATTCAGATGCTGGACCTCCTGCACTTGTCCATTATTTAGCATATGTTTTCCTCCTCATCTTTTTCCTCCCTGAAACAGCGTTTCAATTTTAATGTTTATTTATTCTTTTAAATTTTGTCAAGTTTACTACTTGTGCTTCAATTTTTAAATTTTAAAAAAATGTTTTCAATTACAATTGACACACAGTATTATATAAGTTTCAGGTGTATAACATAGTGATTACACATTTATATATAACTTATGCAGTGATCATCCCAGTAAGTCTAGTACCCATCTGTACCCATCTGACAGCATACATAGTTATTACAATATTATTGACTATATTCCCTGTGTTGTACTTACATCCCCGTGACTGTTTTTATAACTGTCAGTTTGTACACCTTAATCCCTTCCCCCTTTTTTACCCATTCCCCCAACCCAAGTGTTTTAACTTCTAAGAGTTTTTTTTTCATCTGTAAATGTTCCTTTTTTTTCTAGCATCATTTCCACTGAACTCCTTTCATGAAGGTCACCAAACAACTTCTAGTTGCTAAATCTAATGAACAGGTTGCAGTTCTTTGCTTACTCTCTTCACCCCAATTGATACTCATGACTATTCCCTCCTAGAAATGTCATATTTTCCTTCTTGGTTCCTCTTTAAACTGTGTAAAATGGTCATGTTCCCCTGCGCTCCCACACTTGACCCTCATTTTCTTTTTTCTTTTCTTTTTTTAATATTTTATTGATTTTTAGAGAGTTAGGGAGAAGGAGAGAGAGAGATAGAAACATCGATGAGAGAGAAACAGTGATCAACTGCCTCCTGCATGCCCCCCACTGGGGACCGAGCCTGCAACCCTGGCATGTGTCCTGACCAGGAACCGAACTGGGACCTCTCAGTCCATGGGACAACACTCAATCCACTAACCACACCAGCCAGGCTTGACCCTCATTTTCTATCACTATCTTCACTTAGCCCAGGATGGTGTACAAATACACTCATAGCTTCAACTTACACACTCATGACTTCCAAAGCTCTTCAGCCCACTCATTGTTCCTGATTGTAGAATTCACATATATAAATGTCTGCTGAATTCTAATTTTCCAATTAAATATGAAACACCAATATCAGTTAAGAGTGAAGAAGAGTATACTGGAAATTTTGAAGAAAAGATATAGAGACATCTCACAGAGAAAGAAAGCAATCCAACTAAAGATACGTAGTAGGACCGTCAGTATAATCTGAACTATAACAGCAATGAAGACTAGAAAATTATGCCTCTTGTTTTTTAATTTCATGTTAGGAGAACATGATTAATGGGGAATTATCCATATGTGGAAAAAATATTTGAAAAATGCCACTATATATGTAGGGACTTTGCTGAATTTGGATGTTTTTCTTTCCATTTTTTTTCTCTTTCCCACAGTTCCTGAATTGACTGCATGATTAGGAATTATGTTTTAAGTTGATCCCAATACTTACTAAATTGGTGATGAACTCCCTCCACACTTCAGTTTTATGGTTCCTGTTTTCGTACACGAAATTCTAAAGTCTTCTTATCTATCACCTGAAGTTTTTCCTCTGCCTCTGAGCAAATCTGATTTCTAAAGGACAGTGTTCTGGGCATGTGTCTTTATTTCTTCCGTGCTGGTTCTTAGGTTTGTTATAATTTCACTGTGTTTTTCCTCTATTTCCACTCAAGATGAAAATTCCCCCATGCTGTAAGGCCCTTAGTGTTCTTTATGTGTTTATGGATTGACTTCACTATTTTCTGTGTATTAAACTCATACTTTAAGTACCTAAATTTATGACTATGATGAAGATTTCATAGCAAGTCAACCCTCAACCCTTGATGGGAATATGGTAGAGAAAATATGGCATAGCCTGGGTAGCAGCACCATCCTCACCTTGAGCTCTGCCTATTTTGAGAAGCATCTGCTCCAGCTTCAAGAACCAATTCTGTTCCAGAAGACATAGAGGCCCCTTCATAAAGAATGACATATGACTTTGCCAGTGTTACTTTGGCCACAGTAAGGGAAAATGCTGTTATATTTGAGGTTCCTAAATGAACCTGTTTCTTAGACATCCATTCTGAACACATGCTCAATGGAGCCTGAAAATCTATTACAATGAACTAACTCAGCTCTGACTGCTGCCCAAGCAGTTCTCTAAGGAGTCAGTACTCCAAGGCAAACAGGTAGATGCATACCTTATCGATAACTATAGCCCTGCCCCCAAGCCCTTCTGTGCCCTAATGATCCGTGGTGGTTTATGAGTAGGGACAAGGATCCTGGGGATTCCTTTCACACAGACTGGAGGCAGGTTAGGTAGCCCAGATCTTGTTCTCTTTGCCATGTGCTCCCTCCTGATCACTTTTGGATCTTCTTAGAGAAGGAATAACTCATTAATAGTAGGAAGAGGCATTTGTCATGTCTTAATTCATTTACGCTCTGGGACAAGTCATCCCAAAGAGTTGTGGTCCAATAGCATATCAATGAGGACTGCATTATGTCAGCTCTACTTCTCCTTGGAATTAGCATGTGGGGATGGAAGGAACATGTTGAGTTTCCTCTAGGAGATAAGTTAACCACACTGTTGTCCCTATCTGCTTATGCATTTGTGTCTCCCAACTAAACTCTGCAGTCTCTATGCTATATTCATTTTTGTATCGTCAGTGTAGGCACAGGCCTACTCTATAGTAGATATTCAAAAACTATTTTTTAATTAATTAAGCTAAAAATAACAAAGATTCTTTTTTATGGATTGTTAGATCTCAAAAATTGTTAGATTATAACATGAGATTTAAAAAAACAGTATCAGAAAGAAGCATCACTGAATACAACCATTTTCTCAGACAATTTGTTAGAGTTTAGCTATCTAGCATTCTTGGCTTGCACAAGAAGCATTATTGCCAATAGATTATTTGATAGTCCCAAAGCATGTTTTCTATTTGTTTTCTGCATGCATCCTAGGAAACCATCAACTCCCAGTAGTTCCAGGATGAGCTAGAATCTTCATCTTTGCATTTCTCAAGTTAATAATGTGAATGCCTATGGTACAGAAACAGCCTTGTTTCATTGGTGTTAGAAAAATCAAACAATCTGAAAACGGTTCTTCTAAATTTATTCTTCTCATCTCTAGGAGAAATTCACATGCAATTTCCCAGAATCCCCCAGTAACAATAAAAGCCAACATTCATTGTGTGTTTCCTGAGGGCCACACAGGACATATGTTATCTCATTGAAACCACACAACATGATGAGGTAGGTAATATTATTGTCCCCATTTTGTAGATAAGATGCTGTGTTATGGACAGGTCATTTGCACAGTCACCCAGTTAGTAATGGCAGAGCTGTGCTTTGCCCCAAATGGCCTGATCTGTGATCATTCTATTAATTAGTCTGCTGTCCTGCCTATGATCAACGAGTTTGTGGGAATTGCCATTAATTCTGCCTACTTAAATAGATCTGATCAGAGAAGAGGATATGAGGCATGAGGGAAAGAAATTGGCCACTGTAAAGCTGTGTTAAACTATACATGTCCTTGAAAGCCGCATATCTGTTCCTGATATGCTACAAATATATGTGTTTTGAAAAAGCTCCATTGGTAATTCCAGAGCCAGTAAACCTCTTTGCCATCACCTTCTCAGTACCCCTTCTACACATTCCCATCACACACTTTGAGAACCACTGGTCTTTTTAGCTTGGTACTTGGACACATTAACCAAAATGTTGGAGGAATTATGGGTTTGATGGGGCCAGGTAGATTTTCTTCTGGTTTCTTAAGTTGTACACTGGTCTGGGGTCTCTGAGTAAGATCCTGGTCTTATACATGCTTAAATATGCCAAGGTTGAGCAGAACTGGGCAGAAAAGGGCTAAATTGATCTTGTATTTAGCTTTGTGCTAGTCTTGAGTTGTCTGACATAGTCTTCCATTGGGTGTTTGTTAACTCTGGGTTTGTCAGTTCACTGGTCCATTTCATTCCTTGTCTGAGTTAGGGTTTGGATTGGACTGGTCTCTGTTTTAGATGAAATGAACATTTTGTTCTCAAGTCTTTTCCTTGTGAGGATCTGGAATCCATTTTTTTAGGATATGATGGTATGAATTATAGATTATTCTCTTGTCTGAGTCTTTGCAGGAATGTGTTCTTTATAAGACTTGCTATGCTAGGCTTTGAGCTTTGGCTAGATTCTAGCTGGATTGGGCTAAAAAGAGATTGGTGATTCAACTTCATGCTGGGTTGGATTTGGTTTTGGATGGACTGAGATGGTCTGTGGATTAGCTGTGCTGGGTTGTGAACCAGATTAAACAGAATCTGTCTTTGCGCTGACATTGACTTAAATATAAAATTGGCTCACTTTTTTTCAGGATTCTGGATTGATCAGAATTGGGTGGGGGCTATGTTAAGTGAGTCTTATCTTTGCACTTGGGTGGCTGGTAACAGGGCTTTGGGGTGAGTTTTTTAGAATGCCTTAAATTGAATCAAGAAATGTATTGGACTAAGTTTATTTTACAGCTAGACTGGGTTATTAATGGGATGTTGAGCTCAACCAGGCTTTGATTATTTCTGGGCTAAAGTTGTGAATGACCTGGCCTATCAGATGCCATCAAGGTATCTTGCTCTAGACCATGGTTCTGCCTCTGGGCTTAAAGTTATTACCAGTACCTCTGCTTTTCCTGTGGCCAAAAGTCATTATTGACCTGATTCAAATTCTTTAGAAACTCTGTTGTTCCAGATGATAAATTGTTTCTGGGAATGCTCTCTTGACTAATTGCAAATGGAGGTTCTATGGAGGACAAGCATGAAGGAAATCTAATAACAATGAAGAGACTATTTTTACTAAAAGAGATAGTTTGTCTTAGAAGACTATGGGATACCACTATGGCCCAAGGATCAGCGGGACCTCCAAGAACTTAGCAAAACTGGACCTATTTGATTGACACAAATTTGGTGGAGAGTGTCAGATATGTTCATATTGTGGACAAATATTTCTATATAAAAATTTTCCCAAGTTTTCTTGGATAGTCTGTTATCTGGAGCATTTTCCCGAACCTTTGCCAAGAACCCAGACAAATGGTGCTTTAGTGTCCAATGAGATTCTTGGAAGAATAGATGCTAATGTTATCAGGACAGCAAACTTTGTTTTTGACAGCTTGACAAAAGGGGCTCGGTCACATGTGTCGGAGAGTGGGGGGCAAGTAAAGGAGAGTGAGTCACTGTGGTTGGTAGACAGGCAGGTCATATTTAATCATTTCTATCTCATAAAAGGAAGTCTGGCAAATTCAGGTAGAAGAGTAATTATGGTGCAGGACTAAACTTTTAAGACAATCAGTCTAGTAAGACAAACTCTCCAATCTTTTGGAAGGCAGGGAACTTGAAATTCCTGGCATCTTTACAAATCTTGGGATCCTTCCTTGTGGCGTCTAAAACATTCACAAGCTACCTCCTTGTCCCTCTCTCTTCTTAAAAGAGAAGTTCCCCTTCCCAGTAACCCTAATGCATCCCCTTGTACTACTCTTTGGTAACATAATGACACATGTCATATCAATAGAATGTTCTCAGGTTTTATCCTCTTCACATCTATGCATGTGACACTGCTGACCACTTCTTCCTCCAAGAAGCCCCTTTCTGCCTTGACTTTCAGCTTATCATTCAAACATTTCCACATGCGTATTTAATGTGCCTTTGTGCTTCTCCAACCTCAGAAATACCTATCCATAGCCCCAACATTACCACTTACGTTGTTCTCCCACTGACTTGAGTTTGAGAGTCAGAGGAGTTTCTTCTACAACTCATATATTTATCTCTAGGGACCTTGGGAAGGCCAATTAATCTCTTCCAGAACACTGGGGTCCTTGGAAGGGATTAAAAGCCCAGACACCCTCAGCCCAATCAGAGCATTGAGGCATCCCTTGAGAAGATGGTAACATTTGCATAAGGGGATTTTGATAGTGGGATATGTCTGAGCTGTAAAATTAATCTTGGAAATGTAAGTAAGACTCTATTGAAGACTCTTCCCCGGGCCTCCTCCAACCTTAAGTGACTGATGCACCTCTCCCTTTTCCCTACATGCACTAATTAATTATAAGGCTGCTATATCCAACAACCAAAGAAAAATGTTTCTAATTCAAAGAACCTGATAATATCTCTTCTTGCAGACCTGCTGAGCCACCACATTAAGATCACACCAGGGGCTTCCTTTTCCTCTGTTATAAATTCTGGATATCTTTGTTCTACTTCAACCTTTCCTCAGAACAACCATATCTCTGTAGCTTAATGTCAAGTTCACTTCATGGGCATATTTGGAGGATACCTCCCCACAGTGAGTGAGGCTGGCACAAAACCTTCTAATTAGAAGAAGTGCCTGGAATGGATTTCTCTGGGCTACAGGGGAGGAAGGTAGAGCCAATTGAAGATCTTCAGAATGGTCAGCTTACATTAATAGACCTCTTTCTAGAATATTGGAAGAAGGTGGAGTCAGCTGGGACATTCAAGTGTCTGAATCCCTCTAATTACCCCTCTGTCTGCTGAAGCATCATCTTTATCCCAAGAGAATCTCTTCTACTCTCTTCCTTTCCCTATAACTTTGTTTCATATAGAATTTTCTTCACCCTCTGGGAGCTGTGCTCTGACCTCTCTTCAATAACGGTGTCTTTACAGGGATGTAAAGTTCAGCATAGAAAATGTAGTCAGTAATATTGTAATAACTATGTATGGTGCCAGCTGGGTACTTGAATTATCAGTATCACTTTGTAAATTGTATAATTGTCTAACCACTATGCTGTACACCTGAAACTAATATAAAATAATATCAAATGTCAATTGTAATTGAAAAATCAAATTAAAAGAGTAAAAATAAATGGTGTTCTAACTTTAAAGAGCTCTGTCAGGACACTTCTGATTCTCTTCCACACTAACTTTCTAGATGATATTGTCTGCAAAGCTCTGAGACATTTCTCTGTAATCCAAACTCGAAAGGACCTAAGAGGTCTCTGGGACATGAGGATGAGAGAAGGCATTCTTAATGCATCCCTGACCCCTCCTGTCCTCTTAATCCCTTTCCACATTCAAGCCCTTTCCTATTCCTTCCAATCCTGTCACCCACAAATGTTCTTTCCACTACCTTTTCCTGTCTCATATTCCTCCTCTTTTCTGATCAATTCTCCCTAATTTTCCTGCTTTCATTCACCCATTTAATTTCTGTAGGTCTCCCCACCTTCTTTCTCATCATACAGCTGCAATGGGATCAGAATGGGTTTTCAATTCTTTGGAGAGGAAGAAGGTGTGGAAAAGAGGACTTGGACAGGTTATAGTATTTTAAACTCCTCCCCCCCACACACACACAATTATGTGTTTAACAGCAATAGTTCCCTAAGTGTGAATGTCAATAGGTGTTATTTGAAAACAAAAAACAGTTTCATGGTCAAGTAGGTCTGAGAAATACAGCTAGACTATTTTTTCCTTACACAATTCTCAAAGCTTTAACATAATAATAGCCATTTACTCACTTTTTTCTTTTATCCTCTCCCGAGGATATTTCTCCATTGATTTTTAGATACAGGGGGAGGGATAGAGGGAGGGAGAGAGAGAGAGAGAAAAACATCCATGTGAGAGAGACACACCTATTTCTTGCCTCCTGCACAACCCTGACTTGGCTCCCACATGACCCTGACCTGGGCTGGGAATCGAACCCACAACTCTTTGGTCCATGGGCTGATGCTCTAAACTCTGAGCCAAACCAGCTAGGGCTCACTATCTATTTTTACATAATAAATTATCCCCAAAATTAGAGGCTTAGGACACTAATAAACATTCATTATCTCATAATTTCCGTGGATCAGGAAGCTGGGAATGGCTTAGCTGAGTGGTTCCGGTTTGGAGTTTCTCCTGAGGTTGCTGTCAAGATGTTGGCCAGGGCTGCAGTCATCTGAAGGCTTGACCGGGGCTGGAGAATTCACTTCCAGGATGAATCACTCACATGGCTAGCACATTGATGCTGGCTGTCAGGAGGGTATCTCAGGTTCTTGCCACATGGACTTTCCCCATAGGACAGCTTGGGTGACCTCATGACATGGCAGTGGACCCCCTAGAGCAAGTGATCCAAGAGAGCAAGGAGGATACCACAATATCTATTATGACCTAACCTCAGAAGTCACACACTTTCATTTCTGCCATATATTGTAAATTACAGGTCAGTCTTATTCAGTGTGGGTGGGGTGTGTGTATGAATATCAGGCAATAAGAAACATTGACGATCGTTTTGGAGGAAGGCCAGTGCAAGGCATTACAAATCTCTAAAACTTATTTAACAATAAAATTATTTGTAATGGATTATTCCAAGATAATGGGATTCCATGATACACAAGGTGGGGGGGGGGGGGGACACCATGGATCGTAGAGGATCACAAGTGGAGGGGAAGATGGAGCATGAGTATGCATTGAGGACTCCCAGACTGAAAGACATACGAAGCTAAAACTGAGTTACCACCTAGAACTGGGGCTCAGGGGCCACTTTAAAGAGGATTCCTCACCTTAGAAAGGCCAGTCCCAAACTGTCTGAAAGGTCCATACTCTTATAAGCTGTTTGTTTCCTCTGTCTTGCATCAAAAATAAGGTGAAAAAAGTAAGAGTTCATAGACTGGGAAGAACTAGCACAGAATCTCTAAAATCTGGAGATGGAGATCATGTAGAATGCTCAGTCTTTCCATACTGGGAGGGAGAAAGCTTCTCTGAGGGACTGTTCATGTTGTTCTCAGCCACGTGACTGGCCCCCAACAGTGTCTTTTATGATCTGTGCTAAGAGTACAGTAAAGTCACTTGGATGATTCAGATCACAAAGGCCCCGTTCTTCTCTGCTTAATTTGCACAATGGCTTTTTTGCAAAGATCCCAGTCTCGGGTGGCAGCCACCATGGTTGCAGGAAATAAGTTTTCATCAAATGTTACAGTGAAGTTATCAGAAGACGTGGGATAGGAGAGGAAAAGACCGGGATTAAAAGGCTAGAGAATGAGAGAGAATTAAAAATGGGGAAGAAATAATGGGGGGTCGGGGGAAGGTGCGTGAGAAAAAAGAAAACGCACCGCCTGCTCCCGCGAGCGCCCAAGAGCGCTTTCGTCGTCTTGGGCCACAAGGTGGCACCCTTTGGACTTTCTTCCCCTATCAAAATTAAAACGGGGTAGAGAGGAGGGAGTAAAGGCAAAGCACACCCCCGACCAAGAACAATTTGAAAACCCACCCCATAATATTTAAAATCTGGGACAAAGAACCGTCTGGACGGAACTGCTTCGATTGCAAAACCTCAGCGCAGCCACGGGAGCGGCCGGCGGGCCGGAGTCTGAAGCAGCCCCTTTAAAAAAGCGGAGTACAGTATTGGGATTCTTGAAACCTGAAACCTAGAAACAGAATCGAAGCGGAAACCAGAAGGAAAACCTTGAACTCCTCCAGACAATTGCTTCCGGGGAGTTTCAGGAGAGCGAGGGGGAATAAAGGGCCCGAGAGGAGGGCCCCTCGGATGGCGCGTCCTTGAGGGTCCTGGCGAGTTCGAGGAGCGTGGGAAGGAGAGGACCCTACCCTCTCCCTGGGCTGCAGGTCATGGCCACCGTGGAGCCGAGAGCCCTTGGCATTGGCTTCAAGTGGCTCTCTTTGGCCACTTTTGTGCTCATCTGCGCCGGGCATGGGGCACGCAGGGAGGAAGGGGGTCCAGCCTGCTACGGTGGATTTGACCTGTACTTCATTTTGGACAAGTAAGTGCCGTAAGTTGTTCCACACTAGGCTGAGCTGGTGATGCTTTCTCCTCGGGCTGGGCTTGTTGGCAGGGTGGCTTTGGGACAGGCACGCCTGTCCAAGGACCAAGAGGGACCGCGGGAGGTGGCCGCGGCCCCAGCGCAGCGCCTTTGTCAGGGGAGCGCGCCTCCCATCCTTTGCTGCCGGAGTCCCCGGGGAGGCGTCCCTCCTTGTTCGGGAGACAAACTCCTTTTCTGCCTTGCTTTCTCTGACCGGGGAGCGTGCAAGGGAGTGTGAGGATGCTGTTGACCTACTCCGTTTCTGTGGCTCCTTTTCATCTGCAGCTTGCTTAGGAGAGGCAGAACTTTCGGGCACGTCTAAAGTAAGAGGCGTGGGCTGTTCAAAGTCTATCGGCTCCTTTTAAAAAACGCTGTCCTAGTCAATGCATTACCTTTGTTCCTAATAATAAAATGCATGCTGACTGGGCAGTTGGTGGAAATATAGGTGGATTTCTCAATCTCCGCACAGAGTTTTAGGTTGAGGAATTCTTTGTTGTGGGGCAGTCCTGTGCCTTGTAGGGTGTTTAGCAGCATCCCCGGTCTCTTACCCACTACCGCCAAGTGGGGATGCCAGGACCACCCCTCCTCCATCCTCCCTCTCTCCCTTTTTCTCTCCCCGCCCCCAGACCCAAAGTGGAGACAACCAAAAGTGTCTCCAGACATTGCCAAAAGTTCCCCCCGGGGATTGAGAACAGCCCCTGGGATTGAGAACCCCTGATGCAGGCGAATTCATGTTCTTGGCGATTTGACTGGTGGGCTACCAGGGAGGTGCAGGAGTCCTGGTTTCCTTATGAAAATGGATAGTGCTTAGGCACAGGGATTGTGCTCAAGGGAGAGCTGAACTCTGACCGATTAAACATCCCAAATCCCCGGAGATTTGCCAAGTTGCAGCCATTCAGTGGATCTCCATGCTCTCTACTGAAAAATAGCTTCAATAATAAAAAGCCCCTCAGAGAAGATCCGTGCTCCTTAAAACCGTGCGAGCTGCCCAGCGCCAGGAGAGACGCTTGCTGTTGCAGTGGCGGGGAGATGAATTTCACAGACTGGAAAGTATTTGGGAATAGAAAAAAAGAATCCTGCAAAATAAGCTGGCCAACTAGAAAGAAACCAAATGTGCTTTGCAGTTGCCCCTAGAGTTTGATTTTTCCGTAAAGTCTGTTTTGAACTCCAGATTCTTTGGATGAAAAGTGAGATCTTTCTTGCAGATTTATGAGAAGGTGGATACTGAAAATACTCCAGTACTAAGAAATGGAATTTCTTTTGTTAATGCTAGTGGCTGGGAGTACCAGCTCACAGATTCAGAGACTGTGTCTGAAAACAGTCAGAGATGTTCATCGTTGTGCTTAAAAAAAAAAAATTTAAAGCCAGTTGAGAAGGACATACAGGAAACCTTGAAAAAATGGACAGAATCACAATGTGCCTAAATAGATTGACTCCACTCCATACTGTGGAGATAATCAATTCTCTACAAATCAATTTATAAATGGAATTCAACTTTTCAATCAAAGTTCTGAAAAAGTTTATTTTGGTGGTGAGAGGACTTTAACAAAATGATTCTAAGTTTATCTTGGGGGGGGGACAGGCAAAAAGAGCTAAAACACTTTTGGAAAGGAATAGTGAAGAAATACTTATACCTCCAAATATTAAAATTTATTATAAAGCAAATTAATAAAAACAGGATGGTAAAAGCAAAAAAAATAGGTAGACAGAGTAGAAAATCTAGAAAAAGACCCAAGGATATGTAAGCATTAAGTGGAAGTTCAAATCAGTGGGAATTAATTTGTTTTAAAAAAAAATGATTCTTGGACAAATGGTTGATAACCTGGGAAAAGAAAAGGTTATATTTATACTTTACACCACACACCAAAATGAGTTCCAGGACTGAAAATTTAAATGTTTAAAATGAAATGATGAGAGAACTAGAAGAAATTTTAGATGAATATTATTGTAATCTTAGTTTTAGAGCTTTTAAAACAGAGCAGAAACAAGAGGGAAAACTATGAAAGTACTTAAATATATTAAAATTTTATATTTCTATAAGTGAAAAAAATGCCATAAATAAAAGATAATAACAAGTTGCAAAAACTTTTGCAATGCAAATTACTCTTTAAATATATATAAAAATTAGTTTTTAAAAGATCATTCCAATAGAAAATAGACTTACTTTATAAATAATGCACCAAAAAAATGTATCAAAGTCAATAAATTAATTAAAAATTCAACTTTAGTAGTAATCAAAGAAATAAATCAAGATATAATTTGTATTAAGATACAAAGATTTTTAAAGAATAACAATATTTAGTATTGGCTAACTTCTAAGTGGTAGGCACTGTCATATTTTACTAAGGAAAATATATACTCATAGGTAAAAATACAATTGTCAAACATATACATTATGATTCTACCTTACAAATGCATCTGTAATAGTATTTCTCTCTAGAAAATTCTAGATTTTTGAATTCTCTTTTTATGCTTTTCTGAACTTTCAAATTTTCTACAATGAACATGTTTTATATTCAATAAAAATAAGTTACTTTGAATTTTTAAAAAATGATTTCAAGTGTGAGGAGGATCTCTAACTAGAGTGCTGAGCGCTGAGCCTCTTGCCATTGTAGAGGATGCTACTTCTTTCATATTTCATACGGAGTAAATTCTTAAATGCACCATTATCATGGTGGACCCAAAAATGCTTCAGGAAACAAATGGTGGGGAGATCTTTACAGACACTTTCTTTGCATTTACGTGGACTCCTCTGACTTCCTTTACTTGTCTATCCTATTGCCGGAAGAGAGGGATACGTGTGTGCTGAATGAAAAACTTGCTAGAACTTGCTAGGACAAAGTGCACAGCTCTAGCTTGCCATCTCTAACCAGACTAATTTCTGTGATTGTGTAGCCCAGAGCTAGGGGATGGGCCAAAAGGTAGTGATAGCTAACAGGCCCCCCAGTGGGCCCTAAAGGCATGGTCTGCTGTCACAGAAAGAACTTCCTCAACCAGTGCTGTCCAGCACCCAACCACTGCGGAGTGGAAAAAGAAAGAATGCTGATTCATTTTTTCCTTGAGCCTCTGAGATTCTTTGGTCAACATGACACTGTCTAGCAGGGGTGAGGAACGTCAGGCCCGCGGGCCATATAAGACCCTCGAAATCAATACCAGCTAACATCACATGCCTCACCAAATTAGCCTGACGAAATATAGCAGGCTAATTTTTAAGTTGAAAATTTTGTATGGCCCCGAACGATGTTATTAATATTCAAATTGTCCTTGGTAGGAAAAAGTTTCCCCACCCCCGAAGGCTGGAACCAGTAGATCACAGGGCACTGAATTCACTATTCTTCTCCCCACCCCTCAACTCCCTTTTTCCCAGTGGACGGTTCTCTTCTTTTCCATGACATTGAATCTCAGCTCATTTCGGCTTTAAGCAGATACATCTCTGGCCTGGAGGGAACCCAGATTATACATTTAATGGAACGTCATGTTTTCTCAACCAGGAGTAAAAGACTTCATAATGACAACCTAGACTACCACAGTAACACAATAGGGCATTATTAGCGGCTTTGGCGATGGGGTTGGTGGACTGAGCTTCACAAGGCTTTATACCGATGGAATTTCATGTTCATTTAAACATGCTTTTCTGGTTACAGTCAGGAAAAGTAGATTGCTGGAAATTCAATCAGGGATTTGAAAAGTCAGATTTGAAAGGCCTCTACCCAGAGAAAAACAGTCAAGGAGCCTCCTTGAAGTCTTCCAGGGGGTCTGCTAAGATTAATGTGCTCAGTTGACCAACCCACAGACATGACTGTACCTTTCCTCTCTCTCACAGGGCTCTTCTGATACTATACTGTGTATTTATGTATCATATATTAGTCTATTAGTTATTTAAATGGAAAAAGGGGATTCTTCACCATGGGTCTCAGGGAAGTGCTGGCTATACTTATGTGTGCCCTAAAAACTTCAAAAATAGAATGGTGGCATAGAGAGCTAAAGGAATGGAAGAGACGATGAGCTGGAGGTGACAGTAAGCACTGAATTGCTTTATTTATAGGATTAGCCAAAGCCACATGCTGTCACCCAATAAATCCCTACATTTATAAAGGCCTCCCACAGGCTCACCATGTGCTCCTTCCCCATTAGAGCCTCTGTCACTTCCTTTTTTGTCCAGCACCAATTTTCTCTTTCTCTTTACCCCATACCAGGGGACCCTGTCTTGCCACTCAGAGTTCCAACCCCAGGACCCACAACTGGATGATCACATGGTGGTAATGATCTGTACAATCATTACTATGTGTTAGACCTCAGGGACATGGTCATTAAACAGATTTTTATAGCATTAGACTGGGAACCTCACTACCAGGTAGAATATTGTTTTTCTGGGAAAATACCTTCTGGATTCGCAACTTCTAACTTACCAAAGAAATCTTTAGAGTCAGAACTAAAGTCTCCCAACACTTATGCCATCTCACAGGTGTGCCAAAGACAACCTTGCTTGATGGCGAGGGCAAGCACTGCTGTCCCTAATTCACAGATTAAAAAACTGTTCAGCCTTTGTCAAATCACTGGATGAAGTGACTAACCAAGGACTCAGGAGTAGATCATGACAGAGCTGGGACCGTGTCCGCTTTTGACTCCCAGCCCAGCTCTTTCCACTCATCACTGCCCTGCGCAGTTGGGTCATAATGGGAAGCACATGTCAATACAACTGGAGGAACTGGGTGAATTCCAGGAATTAAAAGTCCCTGCATCCGAGTTTCAGTACCTGATGGTGTATAAGGCAATTAATATACTTAATTGAAGAGCTACTGCTCTGCTCTTAAGTCAGCTGTCTTTGATAGAAAGTTTCAGGACTCCAACCTCCCTCCACCCCCCACCCCCAACAGCCCACAAAGATGCTTCCGAGATCTGGAGAGTTGGATAGAACTCTAAGGGCATCTGCTTATGATGCATTTAAAGGTCAAATAAATTAGTAATTTGTTCAGATTAAGCCTGACTGAGAAGGGAAATTCAACTCTGTAGATGTGTTAAAACACACAGATGTAGCTTGTTTTCAGATATGCTTTCGAAGAGAACTGTGAGTAGTGAAAACGCGACATTGGCTCTGAATAAGGGAAACAGTTCCTATGAAGGTACCTTGAAAGTGCTACAATCATCATTCTAAGAGGCATCAGAAAAAGAAACTTTTCAGGGGCCAGGAGTGTGTGTGTGTGTGTGTGTGTGTGTGTGTGTGTGTGTGTGTGTGTGTGTGTGTTATTGAGATGGATTCTATAGTTAGTTTTAAATGTTCCTCCAGTTACCTTCCAGGTTTGGAGAGGACTTATCAGGACAGGTTATAGCTGTTAGAACTGCCTACAAATGGAAAGGTTTGGCATATGGGTCAAAAGTAAAAATAAATAAGGCAAAAATGTTTTTGTTTTGTTTTGTGTTTCTGTCTGGGTCAGCCAAGTAATTACCTCCAGTTTCCTTAGCTGTGGAGACCTGGTAACACTCAGTGTCAAGCTGAGAATAGAATCCAAGAGTGTTGAAGGAAGGCACCCGTCCTAAGATAACCTGTAATTATCTCCAAATGCTAAAGGACTCCCAGTGGTCCAGGAACAAACTCTGGCATCACTTAGTGAGACTTGGCTGTCACATAAATGAAAATGGGATTTGCTTTATGCTAATTTAGAATGTTTGTCTTTTTGATGTGTGACTAAGTGACCAGATTTCACCGTTCCCAGCCATTACTTGTCAATAAAAGAAGTGAGTATTTGAATATTTCTGACATGTTTCTCAGACATGCCAGGTTTGTAATGAAAAACAGTGATTAGATTTCTTCAATTTGGCTGAGTTGATTCTTTCATTCATTGGGCATAAATGTCCTCTCAATTCCGATAACAAATATGTAATCCATTACAGGCATGGATAACACAATGCCTATTGCAAGGAATGTCCTGTTCTGGGAGCTGCAAGGGATGTAAAAGAAGCAGAAAACAGTCCCAGACTTCTTGCTTTTCAGGCAGCAGGACATTAGAGACTCCAGGCAGCCAAAGTTAAAGGCTACAATGAGGATTTGGGGCAGGGGGCTGGCAGAGAAAATTTTAGATCAAAACCCAAAAGGAATACATAAATAACATTTATTGAGCCCTTGTTACCTTCCAGGCACTGTGGTAAGTGCTTTGCCTGTATGATCCCATTTCGTCTTTACAACCATATACGGTTAGTACACTCATGATCACCATTTGACACATGAAGACCCTGAGGTTTAGAAAGTTTAACCAAGGCCACTCTAAGTGATGAAGCTCAACCTCAAAACCAAGCCTCTCTGACTCATGATCTATGCAGAAAGATAAAATCAATCTCAACACGCAAAAGAACATTGAATCAGTCAGGGTAGGTGAGGTTATGCTGTGGTAACAAACAATCCCCAAAATCTCAATGACACAAAACAGCAAAAGTATCAACCTTTGTTTATAATCTCTGCCTAGCTACATGTGATGAGGGTCAGCAGATGTCTGCTCATTAGTTGTTCTGGGAGCCAGGCTGGTGGAGACTCTTTCTCAATACCTGTTTCCACCATCTCAGCTGCAAAGGAAGAAAATGCTGGAAGGTCTCTGGCTGGTAATGAAATGCTCCAGCCAGAAGTGACATGCCTCCTTCCATTCTCAACCCATTGGTCAGAACTAGTCACATGGAAAGAAGGTGAAAAAAATGTCATCTTCCCATGAATCTAAATGGAGAGGAAAGCCAGACATGGGTGGGCATTAAAAGCCTCTACTGCAAGCATATAATTATACACTGCGTTGACCTGAGTAAACAAGAAGGGAATGATCATGAAAGAGGGTAAAGAGGTAAGAGTCAGTTTGGAGCTATACGTCAGATATATTCATCAATGTGGAATTACTATCAGACATGACAGTTCAAATCCGTCCATGAGGCAGTGATGGCTCCTGTGCTTTTCCTCCCTTCCTCATTCCTCTCATACTTTAGACAAAACATTCAATGCAGTGGGCAAAGGTTTAATTAGATTAAATGGGAGGTAGAAATGAAGATCAGACATGCTTCCCCACTACCTGCGTGTTATATGAATGCATTGGAAAGCTAAGAATCTTGCCCATAGTTTGTGGAAGATGCGGGAATTTTCAAGGCTGAGAAGGGAGAGCAGCCACTGAAACACAGCAGCCGCTGAGCCGAGAGGATGCCGGAATAGTGCAGAGGCTGATTCAGAATATCTGGGCTCCAACTAAATGTGTCTCTTATTGGGGGTGCTGTTGGCATTTTCGGTGGGAAAATTTTTCACTGTAGGATGCTTAACCTTTCAGATCCCTACTTTGTAAATGTCATTAGCCTTCTTGGTCAATGTGATAACCAATAAATAATGCCTCTACATTTGCTTTTAAATGCCTTCCCATGAAATGGTACCACCTTAATTGAGAACCTCTAACTGAAAGACTGCAGGGTAGAACAAGACAAGCCAATGATGCTGATTCTTAGAATCCCAGGACTACATCTGAGCAGCAGGAAGAAGGCTTTAGTGATCATTAGGCCAGTAGAAATTGTAGACCTTGGAAAGGAATATGCTAAAGCAGTGAATGATGTCACCATAAATCCAGCCACTTAAGCCAAAGATCTGGAAGTAATCCTCTTTCTCATACTGCCTGACCCTGTCTGCTCCCACACTTCTCTTGTGTCTACCCCATTCTCTGCCTCGTCATTGCCTTAGTTCTTAGCTCAGGCCATTTCTCACCCAGTTCACTGAAACATTCTCTAAATTCGTCTCTTTGTGTTCTTTCTTAGCTGTCTCCTACCCTGTAAACTGGAAACTGGTACCAAATTGACCTTTTTAGAACACAAACCTAATCTTGTCATCATCTTCCCTAACCCTTTAATCTTTAAACAACTCCAAAGCTCTTTTATTTATTTATTTATTTATTTATTTATTTATTTATTTATTTATTTATTTATTTATTTATTTTTTCAGCTTAAGAGTTTACCGTTGATTAGGAAAGCCTTACAGGGTTTTGGAAGAACCTTCTCATCTTCAACATTACAATATATTTAACAATGGTTCTTTCATTGCTTCTAAGATTATCCTTGGCAAGTTACTCAAGAGCCTTATTGCACAAGCCACTATATGTTTCCCTGGTCTCATCTCTTTGACCACTCAGATCTTTATAGTCCCAACAAAACCACACTATGCAGTTGGGTGAACTAACCTATACCCTCTCTTGCCTTTAGCTGCAA
The DNA here is from genome assembly GCA_030848825.1 of Tadarida brasiliensis. Taxonomy (NCBI): domain Eukaryota; kingdom Metazoa; phylum Chordata; class Mammalia; order Chiroptera; family Molossidae; genus Tadarida; species Tadarida brasiliensis. The sequence continues at coordinate 30,392,208 of CM061270.1, read as the reverse complement.
TGCCCTACATTACCACTCCTGTTTTTACATAGGTGATGCTGATTACTAATACTTACCCTTTGAGTTGATTACTAATAATTGGTACCCTCTCATCACTAGTTGTGGGCTCCCTAAGGTAACAGATATTAAGAATAATCACCTCTCTACATCACATCATTAAAAATCCTTTCTTTTTTCAGAATCTCTCATCCCCACAGCTCATATCCCCTGATAAGCAGCAGAGTGTCCATCATCAAGAGATGGAGGGAAAACCTTTAATGTTTTTTTCCTGGGGTCATATTTAGTGGCCTTAGCATCTTTTCCTCAAACTCTGATGCTCAACCATTTACAGTTTCAGTTAATAAGTACCTGTAGGAAACACCTGGAACGGGGCTTTTGCAATATCTTGGTGGCAAAAGAATCATAATCATTCTGCCATCATTCCCTACATAAAAGAAATACACATGTCAGGTATATGGAAACTACATTGCAAATAAAAGTGAAGTATTCTAACTATAACTATACAGCAGTCACAATAATAAACAATGTGAGGTCAAGGGATTACAAAATGCCATTGAAAAGCCGTAATCTAACCCTAAATAAATTAATGTATGATCAAAGATATTCCTGGCCTATGCTTTTTGTCCCAGTATAATTATTAATTGCTTCCTACTTTATTCTTGAAAATATCTCAATTTAGGTTTTAAATTATGTGGTCATCTTGGTAATTAACTATCATAAGAGACACTATCAAATGAACAAAAAGTGAGAGAATTGAAGGCCAAACAGGTGAAGCCCCTTATAAACCTTATCCATTAAAATAAGCAACCATTTCAGCACTCTTGATTCCATTCATGTGCCCCAGTTTTAAGCTTTTCTTGGTATCCCACTCCCAAATTCCCGTAACAATTTATGGAAATTCCCTAGTACTTCTCACTATCTTAGCACCTAACGCTATGAACTGTAGCTGTACATTTCCTAGCCCCTCCATGGGGAGGCAGTGTTGCATAGGTGTTAAGAGCACAGGTTTAAACACCAGAAAGGAGACTATGTGAGCTTAGTGTTTGGGTGAAGAACCTGGACACTAGGGCCGGACCACCAGAGTTCAAGTCCCACTTCTACCACTTACTAGTTGTGTGTCCTTGAGCAAGTTACTTAATCTCTGTGAACTCAGTTTCCTCATCTGTATAAAGGGAGCTAGTAGTATGCTCATATAGGGTTGTTGTGTTTAGAACAGAGTCCGGTGCACCCACGTAGGAAGTGCTCATCAAGTGTTAGCTATTACTATTAAATGGAAATGAATATAAAATACTCAGCACAATGCCTGATGCTTAGCAAGTATTCAGTAAATATTACCTTATAATTTTTAATCTTTATAGATTCTAACGGACTTAACAGGCATTCAGAAATCACTTGCTGAATCATTAAATAGTATCTGTTATATTTGTGAATACTATAAATATATCCAGCAAGAAAGAGCTGCGAGAGGCCATATGCTTTGGCAAAAATAAAGGCCTTGGTGACTTTTAGAAGTGCTGTTTCAGGACATCATAAATGCAGAAACTGAAATTTAATTATTTGAAGGGCTTTCTGGGAGATGAGAAAGAAAGTTTATTTCTGACTTCTGAAAAATAGCTGAACATAGACAGCTTCTCCTTCACTGCCTCGCTCCTAATCATCTAAAACTGCTCCCTAACCATCCCTCCCCCCCCCAAAAAAAGAAAGTCTTAAGGAGGAGTGTGGGGGAAGCCTGCATCTGGGCTAAATTCAAAGGACAGCAGCACTGCCGTGCAACACACGTGGGAGAAATTCCACTCCAACCAAGCAGATGGGTTGAATTTGAAGAAGTCAGCCAGGGTCTATCTGTAACTCTGCTGCCAAGTTGTGAAAAGCACGTGGAAGATTCTAGAGGAGCCCCAAGAATAATCGCAAATCTGGAAGTGAGTCTGAAGTTCCGAGTGGGACGGAAGAGGGATGAGAAGCTCCCCTCGCACCCTGCTGCCATGGCGCTTGGGCATCGCGAGGCAGCTGCCCTGGGTAGTTGGAGGCGCAGCCACGCCACAGTGCAGAGAGCCCCTGAACACCAGCCTTCTTCGCCCTTCTGTCCAGCACTGCTGAGTCCTCCCCGTAGTTCCTGGGCGGGGAGATGACAGAGTTCTGTCTTTGATTAGGTGGATGCAGCAGGGATCAGGAATGAGATCTGTGAACCTGGAGTAGGCACCAGGCCAGAAACCCCTACATATGGCAAACTGGGCTTCATGTAACTGTGTTCAAAACAAACCCACAAACCGTGCAAGGATGAGGTTCCTTTGTGGGAAATGATGAGGAGCTATTCCATTCCCTGGTCTCCCCTAACTGGTGGAACTATAAAATCCGCTTACTTTAGCCATTCCTCTCCCCCAGATTAAGTTCTTAGAGAAATTTACAAGTGTAAACCAGTGTCATATATATATGTGTGTGTGTTTATATGTCATAATATATATTATATATAATTTGAATTTGGGAAGCAAATACCAGACCCAGTTACACCAGCCCATTTTTCAAGATGAAAATAAGACCTACAGAGTTTTAGCAACTTAAAATAAGAGATTAAGCAAAAATTCCTGAGGTAAAAGAAGAACATATATATGGAAAGAATTTTCAACAGCAAAAGAGGTCAGTTGTAGCATCATATATTTTATGATTTCAATGAAATTAAATAAAATAAGAAATTTGTGGAACAGGAGATAAAATACAAAATGAGAAGAAAAGGAACCCAGAACAGGTAAGGAAATATAAAATAATACAGAAAATGGTAATGTCACCTGAGAAGCAATAAAGAGCAGAACTGGCCATGCAGAAAATGAAATAAATGTAAAGGCATGTTTGAGAAATTCTCATAATTTGAATAGAAATTGAGTTAGATGAAAAAGAACTTGATACATAATGAATGGCAAAAATAGATATCCAATATAACAGATAATTTGGATTGCTAAAGAATAGTCCATAAGACACATTTAAAGATTTAATAGGAAATAACTTTTCTGGCCCAGCCGATGTGGCTCAGTGGTTGAGCATCAACCCATGCACCAAGAGGTTGCTGGTTCGATTTCCGGTCAGGGCACATGCCCAGGTTGTGGGCCAAATCCCCAGTGGGGGCATGCAGGAGGCGGCCAATTGATATTCTCTCTCATTGATGTTTCTATCTCTCTCTCCCTCTCCCTTCCTCTCTCTCTAAAAAAAAATAAAGAAAAAAAATTAAAAAGAAAAGAACTTTTCTGATTTAAGAAAAACCAGAAAATGCAGATTGAATAGGCTCATCAAGTAACAATCAAAATTAATTAATTAATTAATTAATTAATTGAGAATACTTAGACATTTCTTGGTGAAAATGTTTAACTTCAAAGACAAAAGAAGAATTTTATGGGTGGGAAAAGACACAGGTTACCTACAAAAGCTCTGAAGCATTAAATGGTAGAGAACTTTCGTGGATAAACTTATGACCTCAAATGTTATATCTAGCCAAGATGTCACTTACTTGTGAAAAAAATAGAAAGCCATTTTCTTTTTATTTATTTACATTTTTTAAAATTTTTATTGATTGATTTTTAGAGAGAGAGAGAAATGTCAATTTGTTGTTCAACTTATTTATGCATTCATTGGTTGCTTCTAGTATGTGCCCTGACCAGAGATTGAACTCACAACCTTGGGGTATTGGGATGATGTTCTCACCAAACTAACCTAACTGGCCAGGATGAAAGCCATTTTCAAATAGATATGGATTCTTATAAAAAGCAATAATTTTTGTTCAAGAAATTACCCCAAAACTATCATTTTAAAACTTTAAAATATAATGGTTTTTATATAAAAGCAGTGACAATAACCATTGAAGCTATGTAAGCAAATATATGTCTAATTAGTATTTTCAATAAATTTTGAGATAATATTGCATCAACAAACAAGAGCACTCTGTCATAAGAAAAGAACAAGCTGAAAATAAGTTTTGGGGAGAAAATATGCTTTCTGAATGTCCATTGAAAGTAATGACCACCAGTTTCAATACTGCAGAAAGTAAATTCAGTTTATCAGAAGATAAATTAAGAAACTTTTCTCAGAACTTGAAGAGGAAGAATACAAAATATATATAAAATAAAAATTCTAGGAAGAGAGAAGAGGACACTTATAAGAGTTACAATAATAAAAAAAAATAATAAAAGATCATTTTCCAGAGCTGAAGTAAAATTAAAGTCTTCAGATCTAGAGGACTTAACAAATATTCAGCCTTATTAATTTTTTAAAGGATCCACAACACACAATCTTAGATAAATTATTAAAATAGAAGATTAGAAATGTCTACATACTTCCATAAAGGAAAAAAAAAATAGGCATCTCCTTTCCCATAACAAAGCAAAACTAAAGTTGGCATTAGGTTTTTGTTTTTTTAGTCTACAACAGTAAATACTCAAAAAACCTCAAAAATTAGAGTCTTGAGTGAAATGTGATATTTGAATTCTGTAACTAGGCTTCCTCAAACAAACAAAAATTTAAAATGTATGCCATCCACATTCCCTTATTGAAAAAATACCACTTGAAAATATTGACATCAAAATGGAAAATGTATTGGAAATAAACAGAAGTAATGGCCCCAGAAAAGATAGTAAGTCACAATGATGTTATCAGTGAGTTTATACAGCAAAATATAAAGTTACGCATACTATATTCTATAAATAAATAAATAAATAAATAAATAAATAAATAAATAAATAAATAAATAAAAACAAAAACTAGTTTACTTTTAGCTCCCAAACTCCCCTACTTCCTTCCAAGTTCACCTACTGGGAAATACAAGGGATGGAAATCCATACATTTGAACCCAGGAGGCCCTATGTTTTTAAATCTGATGTGATTTTTTAAAAATCCCTTTAGGCAAAATGGTCAGTCTTTCTGATTTTGACCTCCCCCAATAAAATCTGGACATATGAGAAGGACCAGTTTGCCCTATGAATAGGTCCTTTGGTCTTAGCCCAGTTGGTTTCATGGAAAGTTGTATCACATCTTCAAGGAGCAGAAAATTTCAGTATTGGTTAAACTCTTTCAGAAAATAGAAAAAGATGAAGTTTCCCAATATGTTTTAGGAAGCTAGCTGATACCAGTACCTACCAAAGATTGAACACATTCATATGCAAAACTTCTGACCCAAAACTTTAAATCTGAGTCAAATGTAATTAAAACAAAACGAACAGTATAGTAAAGGAATAACACACCCAGACTGAATAAAATTTATCCTAGGAATGCAAGGGTGCTTTGGTATTTAGGAAATGTATTACAATAACTCACAGTTACCTCGAATGCTGAAGAAGAAAACCAAATTATTTCCTCAGAATCTGAAAAGGAATCTCTGAATACTTAAGCGTTCAGAGGATATAGAGGATATGAATAATAATTAATGAGCTTGATTTAATAAATATAGTTTGAACCCTATACCCCACAGAGAATAAACTTTCCTTTCAAATGTCCATGAAATATTTATTGGGTCACAAAGAATGCATCCATATATATCCCAAGGCAGTTTTTCCAGTGCACATTCTCAGCAATAAATAACAGGAAATGAGTAACAAAAGTACATAAAACCTCAGGGAAAAAAATTATAGATTTTTGTATTATCTTGTCATGAAGAGGACTGAAAGAAAGTGACTCTCCAGGACAGAGGATGGCAAACTAGGGCCTGCTGGCTGTTTCCGTAAATAAAATTTTATTGTCGCCCTGCCACACCCATTTTGTTCAATTACTCTCAATGGCTACTTTTGTGCTATAACAGCAGAGTTGAGTAGTTGCCGTGGCAACCAGATAGCTCTCAGAGCCTAAACTATTTACTGTCTGGCCCTCTACAGAAAGAGTTTGCTGACTCCTGGACTAAGAAAACATTTGCACCCCAATGAAAATGGACAGAGACTATTGATACCAAGGTCAGCGGCTGCCCAGGGGCCAACACTTAGTTTAATGCTCTGCAGTCGCCACCTTGAAGGTCTTGATAATTTTTGTCCAGGAGGCCTTGCGTTTTCATTTTGCACTGGGTTCTACTAATCACGGAGCTGGTCCTAACTGATGCGCAATGTTTTTAAAATGAAGAGTCAAATGAACAATAAATATGAAAAAAATCCATGGCTTATAATAAAACCCATCCATATCAAAACTATAATGAAAATCCATATTCATTTATACAATTTACAGATATTTCAGAAGGAGCCAATCCTGAGTGTGGGTGAAGGGTAAGAAAACGAGCCTTTCATATCTTACTCCTGAGGGTTAATAATCATGAGGGTGGGGAGTGAGTGACAGCAGCTACTGTGCCCTGCTTTGAGGTCACTGTTCCAAGCAGGATGCTTGGTACCGTACAAGCATCAGATTTAATCCTCAGAATAATCTTTAGGAGATAGATACTATTGCATAATGGAGGAAGCTGAAGTTTTAAAAAGTGGAACATCTTGTTCAAATGGCACACAAGTAGTGGAAGAATAGGAGTTTGAGCTCACATCAGCCAGCACGTCGGTGCTCTTGACCGCTGGGCTGGACAGCCTCAAGTCAACTGTCCCACATTTCTGGGGGAGTTTGGTCATAGCCATCAGGAGTCTTAGAATTTTGCCCGGCCAGTGTGGCTCAGTGGTTGAACATCAACCCATGCACCAAGACGTCGCAGGTTCAATTCCCAGTCAGGGTGCATGCCCAGGTTGTGGGCCCCATCCCCAGTTGGGGGCATGCAGGAGACAGTCAATCGATGTTCTCTCTCATCAATGTTTCTATCTCTCTCTCTCTCTCCCCCTTCCTCTTTCTCTAAAATCAATAAAGAAAAAAAACTTTTCTTAGAAAAGTCTTAGAATTCTGTATAAACTTTAACCCAGAAAGTCTACTCTTAGGAATTTTTTTTCCTTTTTCTTTATTGATTTTAGAGAGAGAGGAAGGGAGAGGGAGAGGCAGATAGAAACATCGATGAGAGAGAACATCGATTGGCCGCCTCCTGCATGCCCCCAACTGGGGATCAGGCCCACAACCTGGGCATGTGCCCTGACCGGGAATCAAACTGGCGACCTCTTGGTGCATGGGTTGACGCTCAACCATTGAGCCACACCGGCCGGGCATTAGGATTTAAAATTCAGTATAAAGAAATACAGTAATCACAAATATATGTGTGTCAGGGTAGACACACTTATTCTCACTATCTTCAATTATATGGAAAATAATTTAAAGTTGCTTTGCTTATCCTGCTGAGTGCAAGTGAGGCAACTTTCTTCCAAACTGGAAATCTTAGTCCAATGCAAGAATTTAAACACTCAGCAAGTTTGTCTTTTTAAGTTTTGCTCCCACCCGCTTCTCTTACTGCTCAGTCTTTGAGGGGAACTTATTGTGGCCTGTGGAGTGCACGTGAAGGGGACCTCTGACATCCCCTGTCTGGTTGTGGCCACCTGGTGGTCATCCACAGATCACATTGGTGGCTTTGACTACTGATCCATGGGTCTCATTTATCACAACTTGGTGTACATCGTAATTATGGGAAATAATTTTGGGCAGCTAACCAACTTTCTGTTGTTGTTTTTTTAACAACAACAATAACCATTTTTTTGGTTGTTGAACTTGCACCAGGGTACCAATAGTTGATATCAGAAAAGATTTTTAGACTTTCCTGGTGTGTGTGTGTGTGTGTGTGTGTGTGTGTGTGTGTGTGTGTTGGGAAAGGGGAATTAGTGGAGGTGAAAAGAGACCATATTCTTTTATAATATCCTCTTGATCTGGATCCACAAGAAAATATACTCTTTATATCTTGACACAGTGTATATACATTACTTACACATAATTGGCCAAAACTTCTGCATAGCATTACTTTCTGTGTGCAATATATCCTGATATTTCTATTCTATTTTTTTTTCTTCAAAATGTTGGCAAGGTCCCACCAAACTGGTTTTCCAGATCACTAATAGTTTGCATCTATAACTTGAAAGTCATTGTTTTCATAGCCATCTGTTGAATTGACTCAAAGGGAAATTCCTTCCAAGTCAGTAGGGTGGGGCTGGGCATCCTGGACTGGGGTCTCTGTGGCACAGACAGACGGGAGCTGGGTGAGTAGCCTCAAAGGCAAAGTACAGTGCTTAGTGGCTTGGTTTGGGTCTGGACTGGTATCTGAAGAAGCTGGAGTGGAAGCAAGAGTTGAGGTCAAGCTTTTTGAGCAGGAAGGAGGCTTGGCCATGACCCCAGACAGTAATAGGAGGGTAAGGACTGAAGGCTTGGGCTGGGTTTAGGGTTCTAGCCAGTTAGGGTGCAATGTGAGGTTAGGGAGGAAGGAAGGAAGGCCAAGAAAGAAGCTGGGGAGTGGAGGGAGGGGGCTAATGAACTCGGGGCCTTTCATGGCAGAACTAATTGCTGGTCCCCCTGAGTGGTGCCCGAGGATGCTACCCTTCAGGATTAGCTGGGGACCTGGGTGGGTCACTGAGAACATCAGTGACATCAGCTGGGTGGGGCTAAGGAAAATCGGGGACTGACAGTTTCATAATTTTCTATCCTTAGAGCAACTCTGCTCTTTCAGATTTGAAAGACTCCTAGGTGATGATTCCAACTATGAGCTCTCTTTTTTCCCTTTCGTTTTATTCTAACCCATGTGCAAAAGAAGGGGAAACAATTTAAACTCAATTTGGCCCACTTGATTCTAACTCTGGTTGTGCGTGTGGCTAATGGAAAGAGCCTGTGTTTCTAAGGAGCTTAACCACAGGGAGGTTTGGAAACTCACATAAACACAAAAGAATGTGTTTCAGAAAACAAGTCAAAATGAGGCTCAGAGTTCTTATTTTTCTCCTACTCTTTGCATATTAGACCCTTGGAAGTAATTGAACGGTAAACTGAAGGCAGTGCAAAATCCCTCGCTGGGAACACACAGTGAATGCAACGTCACAAAAATTTGTTAACTTCTTTTTTAATTTTTATTTATTGATTTCAGAGAGAGAGAGAGAGAGAGAGAGATCTATTTGTTATTCCACTTATTTGTGCACTCATTTGTTGCTTCTTGCATGTGCCCTGATTGGGGATTCAACCCACAACCTTGGCATATCAGGACCACACTGTAACCAACTAAGGTACCCAGCCAGAGCTGTTGACTTCTTACCATGTTCCAAACACTGGAGAGAGCATAGAGAAACAAAAAGAAGTAAGAAACGCTGGAGCTTCCCCCAGCAGTGACCTTCCTATGGGACTAGTAGTGAGGACTGGTGGCTTTGCCTCCCTGTGGTCAGGGGAGCCCTTCTCAAAGCCAAGTCAGAGGTGGTGTGGGAAGGTGTTGACTCTGATTTTGAGTGCACCCAGGTATACTGAATGAATCTTCCAGCACAGAGCTCTGTACACTGTGTTCAAGCAGAATTCCTGGGAGGCTACTTGAATATCAAATTTTGTGGAGATTTATACTTGTGGAACCAAGGCACAAAATGCCAAGAAGGGGCCTGAATCCTCTACACTATCCTGATACCCTGCTGGCCCATGGGCGTCTTCAGGGGATAGATTGCATTTGAGTTAGGATTTAACTGAGTCAAATATCAGAGACTTTTCATATCTACTGATTTCTAAAACATGGGCATTTCAACTCTGTGACTATAGTTGGCCCAGCAATTGTGCTAAAACCAACTTAAAAAGAAAACCACCAACAGAGTCCAGTGGAACGTTTCCCAGTACTACTTATATCTGGGCTATGAAAGAGTTTTTATTTTTACCTTGGAGCTTTGGTCACAATGGCTGGGAGAGCCATTACTGCCTGAAGAGAACATTGGGATTCCATAGCTGGGATTTTAAGATCATTAACTCTTTAACTGGTGGACATGATAAATGAGGCATTTTACACATTGTAGGATGGAGAGATGCTGGACATGGATCCACTCTCTGCCACTTCCCCAACCAACACCTTACTTTTGGCTGTGACCAGGAGTCCACTGAGGTTCTCGGGGTTGAGAGGAAGCCAAGGGTCTGAACATGGACATACCACTCTGGGTCGATTATCCTGGGAGTAGCTACTAGGGCAAATTGCAAACCAGAAAATCAGTTTACAAGGCAGAGGGCAGGAAAGCATGTGTGTTTTAATGGTAAGTCCAAACTGAGTCAAAGGCCCTGCACATCTATCCCTGCGGGAGAAGAGGAAGAGTCTGGTTGAGATGCCAGTGGGTGGATGCCAGAGGCCCAGTGGATGAGGTGTTTAGAGTTCAGGGTTAGAAAGTCCCATTCTAGCCACTGGGTGGTGGTGAGGCAGAGGAGAGGACTGTGGCACCAGGCAGGCAGGCCTCTTGCTCCTGGGGATTTGGATAAAAGAGATATAAGCAGCACCCCCATCAGGGCTCTTTCCTTTTCCACGGGGTGACTTGATCTTTTCCATGGGGTAAGATAGAGCGTGCATGTGTGGGTTAAGAAGGCTTGGTAATAAGGACTAGAAGGATTCCAAGGTACAGATCTAGATAACCCTATATTCTACCCCTTTAGGAGCAGAGACCCCCTGGGATCTCACAGTAACCCAGAGAAGACAAAACCAGTTTGGTTCCCAGAATCTTAGGAGACTATGTTTACCTTTGGTGCTTGAGGGAATGGGCTATGTGCGTCTCAAGTGTGTCCCGAAGGGGGTATATTTTGTTCGAGGCTTACATTCTTGTGTAAAGAGTGATCGTGTATAAATAGGAAACAACAAACCTCAATAGCAGCAGGGCAATTGGATCGGAGTTAGAATGGGAGAAACAAGCCAGTCCATACCTCCTCAGCTCCAGCTTTATCTTGGAGGCTTCATTTTATTTTCTTCTTGAAAAACTATGGCACCTGCCCATTAACAAGAAAGTTTTCCAGGTAGATCCAAACCATTCTCAACACCTCCAGGATATTTCTTGAATCTTTCCCTATATCTAGCATCAGCAAATCAGATGAATGCCAAAATTGTGTAAATTTTACATGTTATTCAGAAAAACAGTGAAAAAGAAATGTTTTAAGATAAAAGAAAGTGAATTATAATGGATGATCCTGTTTAATAAATAAAGGAATGCACATTGATTTGTGGCTTGAAATAGAGCTAGTCCTTGAGAACAAAGTAGTAAACCAAGAGAAGATTTACTCCAAACCTCTGCTCTTTAAGCAGAGAGCCAAGAATGGCTCCTAATTCTAGTTCAAGTCCCTATTTCACCAACACTTTGCCTCTCTTCCCAGTATAATCTCCTCACTACGGGACTTGTCTACTGATAAAGAAATCAAACTCAGGATGGGAGAGGTGTGGGGATTCTTCTTGAATCATCAGCCATCTTACAGTACCCCTCAGTCACCAGACTTTCAGATAGTACCTGTCCTGGTCATATGGACCAAAGCATGGCATTGCATTTCAGAAGTGGACACAGATGACCAGTGTCTAAGGAAATCTCTTGATTCCAGTGGACCAGTCTTTGAGATTTAAAGTATATAACTGAATCCTATTCAGGATGATGGCTGGGGTTCTAATGAATGAGGATTTCCAAAGCATTAAAAGCCCATGGGTATGATATGCTTTTCTGGTAAGCTCTTGGGAGATTTCCAGCTGCCATTAAGCTCAGAGATCTATCATTGATGATTACATCGGCCCATTCACCAAGGAGTTGTGCTCTAGAATCATTGACCCAGCTGGGAAAGCTCCCCGGGTTCACATAGGGTCACAGGAATTGGCTGGAGCCATCTGAGCCCAAACCCAGAGTATTTAACCAAACGAGCGAGGAAGAGGTGATGTCAGCTGGCAAAAGATCAGGAGCTTCCATGAGCAACAGAGACTTCTCTCCGTGCTATTCTTTCCTCCATTCAACAAACAGGCAGAAGCTCTGGAGAGCTTGACAAAAAAGTGATTGCAACCTAATATCAGAGGACAATGACTAACAGAAACACACGATGCCCCGAGAGCACGGAGCAGGGGCAGTGAGCCCCATCTTTGCTGTCAAAGGCCGTAGGCAGAGACTGAGCTGCATCTTGAAGAATTAGTAGGAGTTTGCCAGGTGGACATTGAGTGTCCCAAGCAGATGGAATATGTATAAAAGCTGAGAGTCTAGAATGGAAAAGGTTTATTGGAAAGGCTTATTTTTGACAGGAAGGACCCCCATCTCTCTCCTTCTCTGGTCCTTTTCCCCGTCTCCCAACTCCTTACCCGCCATGCTATGCGCTCTGTGCTGATGCCACATGACACTGCTTGCTTTTCCCCAAACAAATGTTTAAATACAGGGGTGGGCAAAAGTAAGCTTACAATTGTAATATAAAAATTAATAAATAATAATACAAGAATAAACTCTGTGTTCCACGTTCTCACAACTGTGAACCTACAGGGGATTGCTTGACTAGATCCTTTGTCTATTTTTCTGTTGTTTGCCTCTTAAATGTTTATTTATACCATTTATGTACATACCCTGGCCACTAATCTTTTGCTTTTCATATTTGCTACAGACAAATCTTCTCTCACTCTTTTCTCCCCTTTGCACTTGTTTATGGTATATTTTGTAATTCGGCATTTTAGATACTTAAGGTAGTCGAAATACCCTTTCTGAAAAAAACAATTTCTACTTTTTGTATCTGGTTGAAGAAACCCTTCACTAACCCGATGACATAAACATCTTCTATAATTCGCCCAGAGGATTTAAAGTTTTGTCATTCCCATTAGGCTTTAACACATCTAGGGTTACATTTAGTATGCGATTGTGATCTAATTAGTTTTTCCCAGTTAGAAATCCATTGTCACAGCATCACCTCTTCCACTTTATAGCAAGACCTCGAGTAGGGTGAGGTCTAGGTTCTCGTTCTACCCCACTGGCTCTGCTGTTATGTCCTGTGTCATGCATGTGGGGCCGTTATATCTGAGAGGGCAAACTTTCCAACTTTGCTCCTCGTTTTCATAATTGCCCTGATGACTTTAAACCTTTAATCTTCACTTCCTTTTTAAAGTCAGTGTTTGAGTTTTATAAAACATTCTATCAGAATTTTTCCTTTAATTGATGTCATAGATTAACTTGAGTAAAGTGCGATAGCCTTATGATATGGAGTCTTTCACTGTAGGATCATAACATACTGTATCATTTGTGTTCAAATCAGATAGACATATCTGTCTAGATATGGGGCAGAGGAAAATAAATCCTCCTCATAGAGCTAGAATACGCTCAATGAGAATTCTTAGGGCTGTTGTACCATGAAAAGGAAGGCATAAAACCTACTTTGCACAGATTCGTCTTAAATATCTATAAAATAGTCTGAAATAAAGAAAAATAGCCACAAATGACTCTCTAAAAGTTAAAATTAAGGTAAATGAGTACAGAAAAAATAAAATTAATCTGAAACCAGTGGAAAATGTTTGCAGTAGAAAATGTCAGACAAAAAGAAACAAACTCTAACCTCAGCAGTTATTAGAATGACAGGCAGAAATGCAGAGCTCAGCTGAAATAGATCCTTAAGTGAAAGAAAAGAGACATCATAGCTACAGAAAAGGGTGGGTTAGAATAGAAAATCTGAAGTCATTGCAACAGATTGAGTACAGATTGAGTACACTATGGAAATACTTATAAGCTATATTGAAGCTGTACTAAATAGGATCAGTAAAACAGAAGTCAACTTTGGGAAATAAAGAAGCCTCTTCCAAATCGAAAATACTATAATTCCATATGCCCAGAGAATATTTTCTTCTTTTTCCAAAGACGGGTTTCCTTTTTAATAAATAAAAGGCTGTTTAGGTTTTCTTTTATTTATTAAAATGACTAGTTACATTAGATTTCCTTACATGTTGAGCTATCAATATATTTCTGAAATAAACATTGCCAATTAATTAATTATTATTCTTTTGGATTCCTGTTAGATTCATTTTGCTAATATTTTCTTTAGAAATTTTGCCTCTATATTTACGAATGGAATTGGACTGTTTTTTGAGGAGGAGATTTGTTTTTGAGTATCTAGTTTGTGCTAATTTCATGTAAATGAATTGGAGTTGTTTTTCTTCCCTTATGAAAGGAATAATTTAAGTAGCTCGTGCGCACACACACACGCACACAAAACAGTTTCTTAAAGATTTGAAACTAACCTGTAAGTCTGGTTGAGCCCAGGGTTTTTTTGTTTGTATGTTTGTTTGTTTTTCAGTGTATGAGAGTGTTGTGTGGGAGTGGGAAAGGGGGGCAGTGCAGTGATGGGAGTTCTTCAACAAAAATTTTAAGAACTAACATGAACTCTAAACACCATTTCAAATAATTTCCACATTTATAGAAGTTTCAGATAATGAGCCCAGTTAATGGAGAGGTCAAATATCATTTAGTAGAATGTGAAGAGAAATGATAAAAGGTAAAGACAAATGAACACCTGCTGAAGTAACGTCTGCTTTTGTTCTCCTAGATCAGGAAGTGTGCTGCACCACTGGAATGAGATCTATTACTTTGTGGAACAGTTGGCTCATAAGTTCATCAGGTGAGAAACACATGCCTACTTCTCTGCATATAAATTACTACCTACTTTGGAGATGCTTTTTGACAAAGGTAGACTCTCAGATCGTGGATGAGACTTTGTTTGCATCTTTGCCACATATTAGAATGACTATTGGCTTTATGTTTGCAAGAGGACCTCAGTTGGGTTCATGACCAAAATTTAATTTTGCCCTTCTCTTACTGAAGACTATATTCTTCTAGAAGGATAATTAACATGTTCTTTCACAGTGTATCAAGCTGGAGCAGTTGGCTCACTCTAGGGGGACCGTGTAGGGGGCCCAGGGTCTATGGGAAGTGACTGATTCATCCCAATTTGCCCAGAACTATTCTGATTTTAGCACTGAAAGTCTCACATCCTGGGAACTTTCCTCAGTTCTGAGAAAACTAGCTATGTGCCCTATCAGGTAGATTATCTGAGCTTTCTCAGCACCACTTTCCAAGAAGACAATGCAGTTTTGAATGTTGCCACTATAAACTTTGCAGGGACCTTGAAGGTCCTACTTTCCAGTAACTATAGACACCGCTAGTGAAGGAAAGGAGGTCATTTCACCCCCCTTGGGTGCAGCCACTTGGCGATAAACAACTGTGATAGATAGCTTTTCTGGGTTGCTTGCAGCTAGCTCTCAAGGTCTTTTTGTTAAAATTGTTTCCAACTGTACATTCTAAAGCAGCTCCTCTCTCGCTGATGACCTCTAGAGTCTTCCAGCCAACATGAGTATCCATATACTTTTTTGAATAAAGTTATTTGTCTCAGAAGACAGGTTCTCTTCTGAGACCAGAGTAATGACAAACGTGTACCCTCCAAAGTTAGTTACTGCTCTCAGCACGTATCTGCCTGCCTGACTGAAGGGAAGAGTCCTCTCTGGGATACCAAAAATTGGAAGCTGCAACAGGAAGTATCTAAACCAAGATGAATGAGAAAAACAGATGCTGAGAGGAGAGAGGGGGCTGGGGGAAAAGTAGAGAGAAAGGAAAAACGCAGATACATGGGTGGTATTAAAAGCAAAATATTTAAGAGAATCACAGAAGCTCTGAATTAAAAGGAACAACCTACCAACCTATTTATCCTAAGAGACATTCACTCTCAACTTGAATAGCTCTGGTGAGAAACTGCAGCCTGTTGAGGCAAACGGACCGACAGTTGGACAATTCCAGTTCCCAGAAAAGTCTTTTTGTCACTGAGCCAAAATATCCTGTCTTGCACTTTTATCCGTTGATCCTTTGGAGTGATAGAAAACAAGTCTGCCTCCAGTACTTGACGGTATCTACTATGTCTCTGCCCTTCTAGCCTTCTGTTCCCCCTGAAGCAGAGGAGTCTGCTGGGAAAAGCTTTGAAGTTAGGCAGATGTGGATTTGAATCTTAGCTCCATTGTGCAACCGTAATAATTAACTTACCTTGGCTGAACCTTAGTTTGCATGTAAAAATTACGGAGAAAACATGTGCAAACCAACGAGCCCAGTACCTGATTTAGAGTGGCACTTGACACTCCTCTTTGCCAGTTCCTTCAGCAATTCCAGACGCTTCAATATCTTAGATTAAAAGGAAGTTAGAGGTAGGGGTTAGGGGAGCTATGAGACCACTTAGTCCAATCCTCTCGTTTTATAGATGAAGAAACAGAGGACCAGCATAGTGAACGTGGCTTAACCCAGACCACAAGGCACTTAGCTCTGGTTATCTCCCCTGGTCCTCCCTGGTTATGGACCCCCTCAAAGTGTGACACCAAGACATTACTGTCATGCAAACTCCAAGCAGGAGGGACTGTATTTTATTGACCGCTGTGCTCGTAACAGTGCCTGACACATGGTACGTGATCAGTCAATAATTTTGAATAAGTGAATAAATTTTGAAAAAGGATGACTGGTTTTTATTTATTCATTTTGAAAAATAGTCTAGGGAGCTGATCTTGCAGAGGGGAAGTTCATTCAATAACAGTGGCTGATATCAGTACAAATATATTATTTCTAATTTCAGTGAGGTCCTAGAACTGTCAAATCCTGTTATTCGTCTTTGTTCTGACGCCCTCCCATTTTCCTAAATTGAGTCTAACTCGGCACCATTTTCTTTACGACTTCAAGCTACACCTCACACCCATCACTCTCAGCAAGGAACCTCACCTTCTATTTCATCAAGAACCTAGAGAATAGCAGACGAGTGATTATCTCAAGTTCCATGTGTTATCACAAGATGCATGCATGTCCTTCCCACCACCTCTGAGATTCAAGTACCCCCCTGTTTCAGGCCGATCCCTGCATTTTAATCCATTTTATCCTATTGTTTCCAATCTCCTCCAGGTCTTTATTTCCTTTTTGTGTTTTCTCTACCTTTCTCCTGGCTCCATTTCCATGGCTGATAGACATAAACTATTCTCTCCTGCCCCTCACCTAAAAAAGAGAAACAATGAATCTTTTGATTATGTCTTCCTGTTAATACTAGCCTATTTCTTTACTGGTTTCTCCCTCAACTATCCTTAAAGACTCGCTGTCTCTATATCCTTATTCTGTATTCATCCCTTAACCCACTGCCATCTAGCTGTTATCCCCACCCTCCAGCTGCTGGTTCTTGCCCAAGTCACCAAGTGGCGCCCTAGAGGACAGAGCCCGTGAGCGCCTTGCCGTGCTTCTGCTGGACAGAGGGGCCTCATTTGATTCAGGTTTATCTTGCCTTGCGATTCTCTCCTCCTCTGGCTCTGGTTCTCCTTTCATCTCACTGACCAGAGACAGGCCTTTAAATGCTGATGCTGATTTTAAATTTGGCTCCCATACCTTCTCACTGCTGACACTGTCTTTGAGCAGTTATACTCACATCAGTGTGCTGAGAACTCCCAAGTTTTGTCTCTAGCCCAGACTCATATACCAACGGCCTCTTGGACACCTACATTTCCCACCTTGAAGATTTATTCTTTCCAAGAGCTGAACTCTATATAAGGGAGGCAGCACACTATCGTGGTTAGGAGCCCAAGTTCTAGAATCAGAGTGCTTGGTTTTGAACCCCAGATCCACCACTCTCACACTGTGTGACCTTCATCTTTCACCGTCTCAATGTTCCTTTGTGGAAAATAGGAATAATAATAGTACTGGTCTCATAAAGTTGTTCTAAGTTTAATGAACTAATCCAGGCAAATCACTTACAGTAGAGCCTGGCATATAGTAAGCCCTTGATAAGTTTGGCCATAATTAGTATAATAATTATTACTGTTATTTAGGACATGGTATCCTGCTGGGTCAGCACCAGTGAGGCAGTAAAGGCAGTGTGGTGTCCTGCACAGAGAACCCAAGTCTGTTTCAAGAAACCAATATCCAATACACCAGGTATTGCTTGGGCTCCTGCCAAGCATTAAATACCATGCTAAGGGTTTCCAAACATATTTCAAACACATGGTAGGTAACGAATGTAGACTTTATCCTGGAAGCAGTAGGAGCCATTAGAGATTTTATTGCAAATGATTGACAAGATCTGATTTATATTTTAGGAAAATAATTCTGGAAACAGTGGAACAAGGGATGATGTTAGGCAAGGTCAGCCCTAGGCAATAACTGCAGTGGTCCAGTCACTGAGGGCAAGTTCGTAAGATAAGAGATGGAAAAAAAGAGAGGGGCAGGTTTGAGAAACATTTAGGAAGTGAGAACCTTAAGTGTTGGGGCCAGATTGGGTTTAGGAGGTTATTGCATTATGAAGAAATAGGTTGGTACGCTAATGGATGAACCAGTTGGCCACCCAGAGAGAGCCCTGCAGGATGGCATTCCATTGGTGAACCCACTGCAGTCTGACAGTCCATCCTACAGACAGAAACACATTTTGTCCTTAGATGAGAGTTGTTCTGTCTCGCAGAACATGTAAAATTGGTCAAATTTACGTTGACAAACCTCCTAAGTACTGCTGTATAAGAACCAGGCCAATGTAGTCATTAATAAGGAGAAGTATAACGACCAAGTGGAATAGATATTTTGTGGCCCATCAGCACATCACCTCCTGCTAGGATAACCTCCTTAGGAAGCCACATAGAAATTAAAAGCTGATGGTGATCCTACTTTCAGAGCAGAAGGAGTTCATGTGTGATCTTAATGGCCAATGGGATCAAGCTACAACAGCCTGAGACATTCTCTTCCTTACAGGATACACTGCAGAGACACTATCAAATTTTGTCTGTCGGGATCCCCTTTTTGTAGACCATGCAGACCAGTCTTTTAGACAGAGCACAGGCAGTGATGAATCTTAGCTCTCTTCTTTATAATCCCCACTCACTGCATGGAGGTGTCAAATTAGAAGCAGCCTCCAGGCAGACAATATGGGTTTTCTCTTTGGTTCAAAGTTTCAAGTCTGCTGTTGGCTAAATACTTACAGCACCGACTGTGGAAGCCCCTTGGGTTGTAGGTCCTCAGTTTTGGCAGCCGTGATATAAAGGGCAGGGCAGGGAGGAAGCCTGGAAGAGAATGGCATTCCAGTCTTTCTATCTGCCCTGATAGAATTTCTTTTTCTTTCCAGCCCACAGCTAAGAATGTCCTTTATTGTCTTCTCTACTCGAGGAACAACCCTAATGAAGCTAACAGAAGACAGGTAAGGATGCCTATCCCTGTCATAAAAATGCTCATCTTTTCTTGAGTAATTCTCATATTTCTGCCCTATTGCCAACCTTGACCTGTTGGTCATTTCAGTCTAATAGTTCTCTATTTCCACTTAAGGCTTGAACTTTGCACATTGACCCATCTGCTAGTTTATTCTGCAATGATTTTGATAGAATTTCCTGATGTTGGTGAAGCTTTATAAATGACTAAATCACATTAAGGTCAATCTTACATTTGGTGACTCGGTCTGCTAACTTGGAGCAAAATGTTAGCAAACCCAATTCTTGAGGGACTATATTTTCTTTTATTTAAATTAAATTTATTTTGTGGGTTAAGGTTGCAGACATAAAATAAGCACGCTGTGAGAGAAATAAGAACTTGAAATATTGTCATACAGAATTACTAAGGCAGAGACTAGAAAGAGAGGGTTTATGATACCACAAAATAAAAGGAAATTTGAATCAGATGTGGAAAATGTTGTTGACATAAAAGAATTAGTTAAATCTAGCTTAACAAAAATATTATTTTGTGTTTTACCACCTGCAGATGAAAACTAGCGATAACAGAGACATTGTCATTTGTTCATAGTTAGGCTGGTATGTTGAGAGTGGAGATGACAGTTTTGAGTTTAATGACACTTTGTCTACATTTTAAAAAGTGATATGGTCCCCATGAGAGAAGCACCATGGGGGGAGGGACACATGTGGGACTTACATATGGACATGTTGGAAAAGGGAAAGGAGGAAGGTTAACTCCAGACAGGGCAGGAAGACTTTATAACATTCTTCTTCTAAAACTAACAGGACAGAGAAAGGTATTCTGGGTTTGGCGCTGACACAGCAAATCGGAGCTAGTCCCCATTTTTCTCCATGTGTTTGTTCCCCTCTGTAACAGAAAGAGGACTCCATGTGATGTAGATGTTCTCAAGTCTTGGTTCTCTTTCAGCAGCATCTATTATATGCATTGCATGCATGCCATTTGAGATGCACAGAAATCCCACTTTAAAAACAGGAGTCTTTGCCCTCTCTGGGTAACCTGGTTGGAGTGTGTCCCCTGCATCTAAAGGTTTTGGGTTTGATTCCCTGTCAGGGCACACACCTAGGTTGCAGGTTGGATCCCTGGTCCAGGCACATATGGGAGGCAACCAATCAATGTTTCTCTCTCACAATGATGTGTCCCTCTTTCTCTCTCCCTTTCCCCTCTCTCTAAAATCAATAAAAACACATCCTCAGGTGAGGATTTAAAACAAAACAAACAAAAAACAGGAGTTTATTCTTCCTTATTAACAGAAGGAGAAACTGAAGCCATATCTTTTTCCTAAGAATACCAAGCAGAACCCACACTGGTCACAGGCTCCACATTTTCCCACTCTATTTTGCTGCCTTATGTTGATAAACAGAAAATCTAAAGCCCAAGAAACCTGTGACCTTTTTTTTTTTTTTTTTAATATTGACCAAGAATTTTAAGAATCTCTGAGAATGTGTCTCTCCTGTAGGCTCTATTCAACACTCCTAATTTTCTCAGTCTTTGAATGATGGCATCCTTTATGCAGAGATGTCTTTTACTCAGAGAAAACTTCCCTCTCACCCACTTTCACATTTTCATAAAGCCCAAGGCTGCCTAGCGCTGCTTCATGATGACTCCACCCACTCCATGCCTAAGACTTGGGTCAAGAGACCAAGTTCACACATCACATCCCTTGTGGATATTTTGCGCGCTACTGCTCACAGCCTCTGGGAAGTTGGGGAGGCCAGAGGGAGGGTCACAGATTTATAAACACTAATAGAACACCTATCAGACCCATTTTGGTTATGCCAGTTCAAATTACTCATTTGAATCTTTTCAATCTAAGTTTTTGTACCTTAACTTCACTACCCCTAGTTTCCTGTGCCAAGGAGAAGACAGTGGTTAGAATCTCTGATTTTCTGGAATCAGCATTTAATATTTAAGGGCTGGTGATGTAGCAAACAACAGCCAGAAATGCTTTCCTAAAGGCTATAAGGGTTTTAGCCTAACCTATGGGTCAACTTACAACGTGGTTAACTGGCACATCCCCAACCTTATTAGCCTATATGAAAATGTGAACAAGCCATCTCTCTCTAAAATACTTTCTCATGAGACTGGCTAAAATAATTAGGCTTTCAGAACTTCCAAGCTGGTACTGTTTCTGAAATATATGACTTTCAATGTCATAGTTGGACACGGGAATTTGTATTTTTTTTCTATATCTCATTTGATCTTCACATCCTTATAAGACAGTAAAAGATGCATTATTATATGTAATAATTGAGGAAACATACAGTTTTAAAAACCTGTTTAAGAACGAAACATGAATTAGCTGAGAGCAAAAGATTTGGGATAAATCAAAAGAAATAATATCAAAGGTATATTTGTATTCAATTTTAGGGGTCAAATCACATAGAGGAAACCCTGGGAAGGTTTAAGAAATAGAATGGAAAATAAATAAGATGTGCTGAAATGTAGATTTACTATTAGAATAATAACTATCATTTGTGTCTTTTATCTGTTAAGCACTTTATGTATTATTTCTTATTTACCTCTATATAACCATTATTACTTCCATTTCTAATGTGGTTTCTGTGATCATTTGATTCATTGTTTTATATGTAATATGTCATTTTTCACTAACTGCTTTCAAGATTTTTTTTTTTTATCCTTAATTCTCAGCAGTTTGATTATGATGTATCTGGGCATGGTTGTTTTTTTTTTAGTTTATCCTATTTTGGCTTTGCTGAGCTTCTTGAATCTATAAATTTGTGTCTTTCACCAAATTTGGGGAATTTGCAGCATATTTTTTTCTGCACAAGTCATTTTCTCCTCTCCTTCTGGGACTTCAATGGTACAAATGTTAGACCTTTTGATATTATTCCACATGTCCTTGTTCAGTTCTTCAATCTTCTTTCTATTCTTCGGATTACATAATTTCTATTGATCTATCTTCATGTTCACTGACTCTCTCCTCTGTCATCTCCATCCTGCTATTGAGCTCATCTACTTATTTATTTTTTACTGCAGATACTGTGTTCTTTAGTCCTATAATGTCTATTTGGTTCTTTTTAATTTTTTTTTATTTCTCTGCTGAGAACTTTTATCTTTCTGTTTATTTCAAGTGTGTTTATCTTTACCTCATGAAACATAGTTATTATAACTGCTTTAAGTTCTTTGTTTGTTCATTCCAACAGCTCAGGATTCCCATCTTAATCGTCTTCTCCCTTAAGAATTGGTCACATATTCTAGGTGCTTTTTACGTTGAATAATATTAGATTATATCTTAGAAATTTATAATATTATGTTGTTTAGATTCTGTGTCATATTCAAATCTCTGGAGAATGTTGATTTTTTTTTCTTTGTTTGCTTTAGTAAGAAATCACCCTGGCTAGGTTCAGACCACAAGTTCTATCACTTCTTCTGTGGGTGGTAGTCTTTAGTTTGGTTCCATTTTCAAAAGCTTTGCTAAGCTGCATTGGGTCTGTCCTCCACATGTGTAGCTCAAGATGAACCTGGGACTTATACAGCCTCATACACAGAATTAGAGGGATCCCCTTCTACAGCTCTCTCATCTCCAGGATTCTCCAACACTATCTTACCCACCAAGGCCCCTCTTTCCAAGTCCTCTAGCAAGAAAAATTGGGTTTCTCCTGGAGTTTTGGCCATCACATTGCTGCATGTGGTTCTCTACTTGGGCTATGCTTGGGGCAAAGCCAGGAATAACAAATGGAAATGGAGTGTTTCTCCACATTCTTTGAACCACTGGGGTACCCTTTCATCAGAGGCCAGAAATATGGGGGCTTTCGGGGCCTTTTAGGTGACATGACAGGCCACTACCACGTACTGAGATCCACACTCAGGTTAAAGACACGAGAGAAAAGAGGAAAACAAATTGAGGATTCATCTGTGCGTGGGTTGTTTCTCTAGGTTTTAACTGCCTTCCTCAATCCACCTGTTTTGTTTACTTTTAAGAGTCCTTGTGTGTTTGCCTTTTTATTTTATCCAGAGTTTTGTTATAATCTGCAGGAGAAATAGCCAGTGGCAAGTTTGCTCCA
This sequence comes from Tadarida brasiliensis, assembly GCA_030848825.1. NCBI lineage: Eukaryota > Metazoa > Chordata > Mammalia > Chiroptera > Molossidae > Tadarida > Tadarida brasiliensis. The sequence continues at coordinate 30,369,152 of CM061270.1, read as the reverse complement.
TCTTACCTGCTGTTACTTTAACTTTATAGGTAATTACACTGAGATTTAGAGACTTAGAGAATTTGCTAAGGTCAAATAATAAAAATGGCAAAACTAGTATTCTGATTCTGGATTTCTTCATGTGCTTTGCATTACATCATGTTGTTCTTCCAAGATTTCTTAGCTTGCAAAGCAATTGACAAATTGTAACAACTTTTTTTAGGCTTCTTCATTGATATAATAAAGGATAATGTTAATTTAAGTACTATTATAATTAATTATTTTAGTGTTAATTACTGTATATAATTCCCTAAAAACTTCCTGGATGTCTTTTCCTGATATTAATTGAAATACTTCAAATATTTCATCCTTGGAAATGAGATCATGTCAAGGAAGTCCAACTCTTACTTTAAAAGAAATCAGGAATAGCCCTGGCCGGTTTGGCTCAGCGGTTAGAACATTGGCCCGCAGACCAGAGAGTCCCGGGTTCGGTTTGTCTCCAGCCCTGGTTGGGGTCATGTGGGTGGCAACCAGTCGATGTGTCTCTCTCACATCGATGTTTCTCTCCCTCTCTTCCTCCCTCTCTCCCTCCTGCTCTATCTGAAGATAAATGCAAAAGAAAATGTCCTCGGTTGAAGATAAAATAAAATAAAAATCAGGAATAAATATTAAAATCAAATCAAATGCATTTTTGGCATCTATTGAAATGATCATATTTTTTCTTTGACCTAAAAATACAGTGAAATGCATTAAAAAGATTTTTTTAAATATTGGATCATTCTTGCACTTATGGTTACACTTGGTTGTAATATGTGGTTATTTTAATGTAGAGCTGAATTCTATTCCTGTATTTTATTCAGAAATTTAGCACCAGTATTCATAATTGTGATTAGGCTGTTATTGTCCTTTTTATGACTTCCTTAACTTTTAGTATTTTCTGTAATTGTTTTTTGTTTTTTTTATATCTAGGTCATTACTTCTTCTAGAATTTATTCTTATTTATGGTATAATGCCAAGATGAATCATTTTTTCTTCAAGTGTTTAGCCAGTTTTTCCAATACCACTTGCTGAATAATCTTTTGCTACCAATGTGAAAGTTAAACCCTTTCATAAACTTGGGTCCATTGCTGGGGGTTCTATTCTGATGCACAATCTGTTCCTATGCTAAAACCAAATTACATATTTTGATTAGTTTTACCATCTGAAAGATAAGTCTTTCCTTTCTTCTAATGTTGGCTGAAAATTTCCCTGGTCTTCAGTGTTTTTTTGTTTATTTATTTATTTGTTTTGTTTTGTTTTTTACAATGTGTATTTTAAATAATTTTTATTATGTTCCAAAATATTCTTGTCATTTTTCACTTGAACTGTATGAAAAATACAGAGTAACCTTAGTAAAAGGGCATTGCATTTCTACTATACTTTCATATTTAAGGATATATCACTTCTCCTTTATGTTCCTCAGTAAAGTTTTATTATTCTCCTCAGATCAGTTTCATACAGTGTTTCCTAAGTTTATTTCCAGACACTTTAAAGTTTTGTTTCCACCATGAATAATTTTTTTCTCTTGTATTTTTAAAATTACTGTTCACTATAGAACAGTTAACCTATAATTTGGGGGTCCATGGGCTTCTATTAAACTCCATTAAATTTTTTTTTTTAATTTGCAAGTCAGAGAAATTATAGTTTGTATCAGAAGAGGCTTGTGATCCCAAAATTTTTAAGAAAAACTGGTTTGGGGGAAAATCATTGGTTTTATAAATTTATTTTTATTCCCATCATTTTAATAAAACATTTTATTAGTTCCTATACTTTTCCAGTTAATTTTGGAGTGGTTTTCTGGTAAAATAGTTGTACTATTTGTAATTAATGATTACTTCTGTTCTCTTTTTAAATATTTATAGTTATTATATCTTTTTGTGTGTCTTATTACATTGGCTAAAATTTTCAGACTTTAATGGGGATAACATGTTTCATAATTATGTAATTTATTGGATATTGACTTCATAGAGATAGTTTATCTACTATATTAAGAAATTATTCTTCCAATTTTATTTAAAAATTTTTGTATGAAATAAATGTTAAGTTTTATTAGATGTCCTTTGGTCATATCAAGTTAATTTTAGCTTTCTTCTTTTCTTATCTTTGTTGTGTCAATTGGAAAATTTTAAATCAAAGGATTTCCTGATGAAAAACTAACATTACATTCATGGAATAAATTGTATTTATAATAATTTGCTCTTTCATTAGATTTGGATTTGATTTAATATAAACCTGAAGATATTGCTTATCAACATTTAATATTAAGAGCATTATTTAATACTATCTTTGTCAGCCTAGGGGGGAAAGGATTATGTGTGTTTGGAAAAATGAATTGGCAGTCTTTTCACATGCTGTGGAATTAAGCTGTGCAACTATCACCCTATCCATCTCCAGAACTTTTCCGTCATCCCAAACTGAAACTACCTCCAGCCCCTGGCAACTTCTATTCTACTTTTATTTCTATGGATTGCTCTTTCTAGATTCCTCATATAAGTGGAGTCATATAATATTTGTCCTTTTGTGTATGGTTTATTTCACTTAGCATGCTTTCAAGGTTCATCCATGTTGTAGCATGTATTAGAATTTCATTCCTTTTTAAGGCACAATAATATTCCATTGTATGTATATACCACATTTTGTTTATCCATTCATCTGTCAAGGGACATTTGGGTTGTTTCCATCTTTTGTCTGTTGTGAATAATTCAGCTGTGAACATTGGCATGTAAATATCTGTTCAGGTTTCTGTTTTCAATTATTTTGGGCTTATATGTAGAAATGGAATTGCTGGATTATATGGTAATTCTATGTTTGATTGTGTGTGTGTGTGTGTGTGTGTGTGTGTGTGTGTAACCACCATCCTGTTTTTCACAGTGCCTGTACCATTTTACATTTCTACCAATAATCGACAAGGATTCCAATATCTCAACATCTTTTCTACACTTGTTATTTTCTGGGTTTGTTTGTTTTTATAACAGCCATCCTAATGCGTGTGAAATGGTATTTCATTATGGTTTTGATTTGTATTTCCTTGTGATTAATGATGTTGAATACTTTGTTCATGAGCTTGTTGGTACATTTGTATATCTTCTTTGGGAAAAAATGTCAAGTCTTTTGCCCATTTTTTAATTGGGTTATTTTTTATTGTTGTTAAGTTCTAAGAATTCTTTATATATTCTGGATATTAATCCCTCATCTAATATATTATTTGCTAATATTTTCTCTCATTCTGTGGGTTACCTTTTCACTCTGTTGATTATGTCCTTTGATTCACAAAAGTTTTTAATTTTGATGAAGTCCAGTTTATCTATTTTTCTTTTGTTGCCTGTACTTGGTGTCACATCCCAAGAAATTATTGCCAAATCCAATGTCATAAACTTTTGCCCTCTGTTCTTTTCTAAGAATTTTATAGTTTCATCACTTACATTTAGGTTCTTGATCCATTTTTAGTTAATTTTTATATATGGTTTATAACATAAAGGGCCCATGTTTATTCTATTACAAATGGATATCTAGTTTTCCCAGCACCATTTGTTGAAAAGATTGTCTTTTCCCCCATTGAATGGTTGACACCCTTGTCAAAAATCGTTTTACCAGATACACAAAGTTTTATTTCTGGGTCTCTATTCTATTCCATTGATCTATATGTATGTCCTTATGCTGGTACCACACTGTTTTGATTACTATGGCTTTGCTGTAAGTTTTGATATGAGAAAGTGTGAGTTTTTCCATTTTTTTTCTTTATCAATATTGTTTTAGCTATTTGGGGTACCTTGGTATTCCATATGAATTTTAGGATAAGTTTTTGTATTTCTTCAAAAAATGTCATTGAACTTTGATAAAGATTGCATTGAAACTATAGATCATTTTGGGTTCTATTGTCATCTTAACAGTATTAAGTCTTCTGATCCATGAACACAGGCTGTCTTTCCATTTATTTATGCCTTTAATTTCTTTCATCAATGTTTTATATTTTTCAGTGCATCACATTTTCTGATAAATAATGTCTTTCAACCCTATGAATAGTTTCCTGTTTCTGAATTCTTCCGTGTGTGTGTGTGTGTGTGTGTGTGTGTGTGTGTCACCCTGCTATTGTGTTAGAGATGGAATATGTTCATCATGAATATGAATTAGAATTGTTTAATGTTTCTTACATAAGTTTGTTTCAAAGGGGAAATTTTCTCAAATTGGTCCTCTTCTGCCCAACTTCTGAGACATTATTTCCTTAGTAGTGACTCAAAAGAGAAACAACTAAATTTTTCAGTACTGGGTTTGGGGTTAAGTTCTGTCAGATATCACGTAAATCTTCGTTTAAAATGTGAAGATCCTAGGCTAAAGAAGACAGGGAAATTTAGATGTACATAATGTAATGTTTTTTCTTGGAAAGGCTCAAGACCCAGTAGTATATCCAAGTTAGGGAAGAAACTGAAGCCAAAAGAATATGGTCAGGTATAGATGTTGGATCACTGTGTTAAGAACCTATCCCAAGACCAACCACAGGCTTTTCTTCTCATGTCCTGGAATTCCAGGCTGGTAGGTCTTTCCCTCATCATGATCTCAGCAACTCTAATTTTTGCAGGAATTCTTCCAAGTGTCTGGCAGGTGTATGGCATCCTTACCTATGTTCCAGCAGTGAAAAACATTTTCCTCTATTATATTAGGTTAACTGTTTCTACATCATTTTGGACAGAAAAGGGGAATTAAAATGTGTAGACCCAGATTTCTGTCTTTAACTGAAAAGTTCACCTTTCTTCTAAACTTTGCAAGATTATCAAACAAAGCATAATAAAACAATAAGTCAAAGAATTGTCATGTCTTATCTAACCTGCTGGCCTCATTTCACTAAGGAAAATCATTCTCAGAGAGATTGACTTATTTGCCCAAATTCATATAAGTAGTCAATGGCAGTAGAATTTTTTTTTAACTCACAGAATTAAAATATTTCAATCCAGTGATTGCTTTTCCCTACTACATTAAATGGCCTATGCGAATCACTGCACATGTAAGCATGCTGCTGTCTCGTTTCTTATCTGTGGACTTACATGGAAGCAATCACTATGTACATGTGCAAATGCATAAATACATATACATTTGTATGAGTCTATTTACAATCTTTTATTAATGGCTTATTATGTACCAATATCTTAGAATATTTTTCTCAACCAGAGTAAGAGAAAATGATAATACCTACCCTGTAAAGTTGTTATGGGAACTGTATTATTTATTATATGTATTATATAGATGGGGACACTGAGTCAGAAAAGACTGAAGGCCCCTCTACTGTAAGATGTAGGAACCTGGGTTTGAACCCGGGCATCATGGCCCCGATGTCCACACCCTCACCCACTGTACTATAGGGTTTCCCACAATTTTACTATGATAGATAGTTTTAAGTTCAAAACAGATCCAATTCACAGTTCACTACCCCAAACCCTCTGGCTTCTTCCAGAAAAATCATTCCCTGAGAACATATGCCTTCTACACATTTTATCTTCATGGCCTTTTAACAACTTCAGCTTGGAAACACTCCTCACCAAGAGGTAAAGATGTAGCATCAGCATTTCGCAGACGGGGTGAAGAGGTTAAGTGTCTTGCTTACTGCTTAAGAAGCTGCAGTGAAGGCCAAGAGCGCTTGGCTCAAACTGCTGAGTGGAAACCAAGAGACCACACTGCTCTATCCCTCTCAGTCATCTCCTGGTTTGGTTGGGAGTGTGGTTTTGCCATTAGTGTCACAGGGGAAAATGACATATTCTGAACACACCGCTTGATTCCTGGAGCAGAGTGATTACAGGCTGTCGTTACCAAGAGACAGTTCTCAAAGCCTTTTCTAAATTTAAAACAAGAGAGAAAAAAACGCCTTCAGATACTTTGTGCTTGAAAGAACCGGGATTTGTTCCATTTTGAGATACTATTCATTTAATTACAAGAAGATTTGATGACAACATTAAGAGAAATAGAGTGGAGCATTTATTTATTCTCTTGTCCTGTTGATTGAGAGATAATATCATGAGGTCTGAGCTCATGAGGAAGTTCCTTACCTCTCTGCGCCTCTGTTTTTTCATCTTTAAAATGAATATAATGATAGTCCCTACCTCATAGAACTGTTGGAAGAATTAACAAGTCCGGGCATATAGTAAGTGTCCTTATTATCATTGTGGTTGTTGTTGGGGTTTTGACAAACAGTTAAGGAATGACCCCAAATCCTCCTGGACACACCCCAGTCAAATCATCGTAGCATATTCAACAGTAATTCAGAAAGTGAGCCCCCAGCTCTGCCTGGCCTGCCTCCTTCTCTGAAGGGTTAGCTTTTGGCTCTTCTGTCCCTATATAGAGGCATGAAGTAGAAAAGTCTGCTTCAGCAGGAGGCCATATGAAACAGTATTTCCTTTGTGTGATGGCTCCAGAGCAGCCCCTTCCACACAGGAGCTCGCAGGCAATGTCTCTAGAAGCAGTTGTCTGGGGCTCCTCATACTGAGTCTCAATGATGGTAAAAAGAACCCACCTTGAAGCAGTCCAGGGGTCTGGGAACAGACTGACTTGTGAGAGGAGTGAGGCCCAGAGCTTCTCACTCTCCCTCCGGAGTACCCCTGTTAGTAGAAGAAAGTACAGGTGTACTTCTGCGGTCCTAGGGTATAGTTTGAAGTGGTTTATCGAAAGCAAGAAAATTTTTTAACATCCTATCATCTTAAAAATGTATATGCCTTTGTATGCTGTTCCATAATGTTTGGTTTTATATAAAAATCAAGTTGAGTTCTTTCTCAAATTTTGGAGTACAGTTTTTGCTCCAGAAAGTAAATAAAGAAATAAATAATGTCTGTGCATATTAAACATGTATCCTGTGTCTTTGCGTATGGTACACTGTCCTCTGCCTGGTTTGGACACCACAGATGTAACAGACACAAGGCAGGCTTTGTACCAGGACCAGCGTGGGTTCCGATCTGGGCTCCTCCAGCATGAGCACGTCACTGCGCCCCTCGGAGTATGTTTTCTCACGTGTACAACGAAGACAGTAATGCCCACCATATGGTGGTGTTGTGACACTTCTGTGAATTAATGCCTAAAAAGTGCCCAGTGGACACCCTGACACAGTGTAGAGACTCAGAAATGTTACTTCCTCACCTACTATCCCTCATGTGGAAAACACATTTAAAGGATAAAAACTGACCTAGCAGCATTCAGAAACATTCTTGTCTGGATGAAGCCAGCAAGGCAAATTTCAGAAGTAGTCAACAGAACCAAAAACTGGTAGGTAGAGTTCTTATATCCAAAGCTAGACAGCCAAAACCAAGAGATTTTCTGTGACCCAACAAAAATAATACCACTGCTGGTCAACATCAGGCAGGTCCGCAGCTGAAGCGTCTTCCTGTCTAACACAGCCCTGGGGTGTGGACCTGAACCTAAGATTTAGCTCAGCCTCCTCGTGAACTGCAGATTCAGCCCTTGCTATTCACCCTCAACAATTTAATTATTAACTATTTGAGTGCAACAAAAGTGTACAAAGGATAATGAACAGTCATTATCCACCACAATGAAATAAAATGTTATAGGTATTGACATGCCCTGTGTATATGTCCCTTTCTCCTTCCTCATCAGAGATGATCACTATCCTGAATTTGGGGTTTATCATTTTAATGAATGTTGTATATTTTTATACAACCACGACCAATACATTATCTTTTTTCATATTAAATTGTATAATGAATGGTCATATTGTATGTATTTTTCTTGAACTTGCTATTTATGCCTAACATTATGTTTCTGAGAGTTTTTCTATGTAGATGCATGTAGGTGTGTTTGGTTCATTTAAACTGATGTGTAGTTTTTTTTTTATTGCATTGGGTTTTTTATTTTAATAATGTACCATCATATACTTATTTGTTCTCTTATTCATAGACAGTTTATTTCTAACTTTTTGCTGTTATAAACAAACTTGCAATGAACATTCTTGTACCTGTCTGCTGGGGGAGTCAGAAGCAAGAATTACTTTATAATACACAACTAAGGATTGAACTGCTAGGTCTTAACAATATGTGAATATTCACTGTGCATGATTTAGTTGTTCTCCACAGGGGCTGCACCAATTTACAGCCCCACTAGTGATTTATAAGAGTTCTTATTGCCCCTCATTCTCCCAACTCTCCTTCTCAAACTGTGTCCACGTATGACTTGTGGGTTGGATTATCTGATATGGACCTAGTGTGCTCCTACCTACCCCCACCTGCAGCCCGATATTGCTCTAAAGGGTGACAGGGAAGTCCTTTGAGAGCACTGCATCCTGTACTAAAATCGTGTGATCTGACCAAAACAGATCATCTACCCTAGGGTTGTCCACTTTCAGCTTCCATCCAAAAGGGTGGGCTCCACATTCTGTAGCACAGGACTCATTGTGGTCAGTAATACTGAGCTCAACTGTATCAGCCTGAACATTTGATAGGCCACGAGCTCCAGGAGAGACCCCAGTCCCTACCGAACTAAGAAGAGCATGAAACTGAAGGTTCTCATGGAAGGAAGCTATATATTTGGGCAACCCTGAATATAGAGCCCACTTTCTACCACTCCCATCTCCTGCAAAATATGGTTCACCTGGGAAGAAAAGGTCAGTGATAGGGATGTCTTACAGGGATTTGTTTTAAAAGCCAAGTGGTGCCATAGGAAATGAAAACCAATGTGCAAATGAGTAACCAGCACTCCTGTCCTTTATGCCAGCTGAGGCTGCAACCTTTGGAAATGACTTGATGGGCTCCTTTTCGTGAACTTCAGTTACTGTCTGCACTTGACCCCGTGTCACATCGTGAACTACTCCTATCTGCCAAGTGTGGCCTCTTCACTTCCCAGCTGATGCCCAGGTTCTGTTTCTACTCATTCTTTAGTCCCCATATAAAATCAGATGCACCACTCTGCGCTGGAAGGGAGCTGGTAGACCTTAATAGTTTCACACCTTCATTTTACATTTGAGAAATCTAAACTCGGAGTGCTTAAGACATGGCAGAAGTAGGATTAAATTCCAAGTCTGTCTTCCTCCAAAGTCTGTGCACCATGGAGTGGCACTGACATCTTGGGAAGAATGAGATTACCTTAAAACTGTAGGTGTGAAGATGGGGAGGTCTGATTGAGTTCTGGGGCACTCCAATTTTTAGAGTTCTAGAAGAGAAGGAAAAGCCTACATAGAAATATGAGAAAGATCAATTGATGGGGGAGTTGGAGAGAATATCCTGTAATGGAAATCAAGAAAGGAAAGCATTTAAACTGAGGGAAAGGTTACCTATGTCTGTTGCTGTAAGACGTTGAGTAAGATGAAGCCAGAGAATTGACCAGTGGATTGGCAATGGGGAGATCGCTGGCAACCTTGACAAAAGCAGTTCCAGCAGAGTTGTGGAGACAAAAGGCAGAGCAGAATGGGTTATAGGTGAGGGATTCCAATTTTAAAATGAGAGGTAGAGACATTTTTGGCCCTTTGGTCTCACAAAAAACCCACCCAAACCAGGAGTATGTGAAACAAAACCCATTGTTGAGGAAACTGAGACATAGTTAAGCCATAAAAACACTGTATATGAGGACAGGAGTGGCAAATATGTAAGCAGCGTGGAGAAAAGTCAGATGTAATCTTGCAGAGGAAGATAAGAGAAACAAGCCTCTAAGCCTTGCAGAACCCTGGAAAGCTCAAAAACTGGAACTGTCGGATACTGTAAAAGCCAAGGAAGGGCTACGTGATGAAAACTGGAATATTGTTTACAAGTTTATCTGTGGAAGCTATTGAATCTTCAGAACCACCCACCTCCATTCTGAAAACTACCCTTTCTGTAGCTCCACCAGAGAAATATATTATCTGGCAAAATTGAACAAGAATGGTTTCACATTCAGACACCAGGCATGGGAGATTATGGAGACATCTGCATAACAAATGCTCTACTTCCAGCTCTCTCCCTTGTCAATTCCAGACCTAAAACCCAAGGAAAAGAACTTGAAAATTGTTTCTATATTGAAATAAATATCTCCAAAAGGGAAAAAAGTTACATGTGCTCAACAAGAAAGCCTGTTAACAAAAGCTGGTCATCCACCAACTGGCATGCCCCACCATGCATACAGAGCTTCTAACAAATCCTGTGGTCTTGCTCACTCACTGTGAAAGATAACCAAAGATCACTCCACATTTGAAGAAAGTCTCCACCAGGAAAGACAGAGGAGTGAGAAAGTGAGTACTCTTTCAAGAAGTTGTATAATGAAGAGGAATGCAAATAAATTGGTCAATAGCTGGAGGGAGATATGGGGTCACAGAGGATTACTTTTTTAAGATGAGAGATACTTGAGTATATTTATATGCCAATAATCAGTCAGTAGCATTTTTCTTCCTGATTTGAGACAAATGTGTAGTCACAAACATTTAGAAAAAGACTTTACAGTATGCCTGCTTCTAGTTAGGATGTGAAAAACCTTCATTTCCATGGTCAACCAGAAAGGCTCAGGCAAAATAGAATTCATATGTTTCTAAGGGGCTAGCAGACACACAGGAAGCACTGATGAACTGGATTACAGAGAAACACGCCATTTAGAGATGAACAGAGATCTTCGGAAGCTTCCATTCTTGGGGTTGGATGCCTGGTCTGGGTATGGGCAGTATGAAAAGTAGGTTAGCCATAGACAGAGCTCTGCAGAGAGGAGGAAAAGCCAGCTGAAGTTTAGACAATGATGTGTGCCAGAGGAATAGATTATCTGAAAGAGCCCCAAATGAAAAAAGAAGTCTATCAGCCTTGCAATTCTACTGCCCTTACCCACACCTCTTTCCTGCATTGTTCCAAGTAACACTGGAGAAGTTGCTGAAAAGTGGAGAGAAACTGCATAATCTTGTGGATTCTTGTGTTGCTTGGATTCTGGAGTCCTACCAGGGTTAAATCTAAAGGTCAAGCAAAAATATATGAAGCTGCACCTAATTGCCTCCCAGCTCAAATACTGAAAAGACTACCAGGGCAAGAAAGGGCAAAAGGCTGGGAGTTGGGTTAATAACAGGGAACATACTCTAATTAAAGCTGTGGCCCAGCCCAAGCTCAATCTAACTCAAGGAGGATCTAAATAATAAGCCCCTCATGATAAAAAGCTTACACTCTGCAGTAAGTAAACAAAACAAATCAATATTATACCTAAGTTTCCACTGCTTTTTTTCCTACATAATGTCTGACACAAATTAAGAGATTATAAGACATGGGAAAAGGCAGGAAAGTGTGACCCATAATCAAGAAAAATACAGCAATGGAAGCAAACCACAGATGACTCTATTATTGGAAGTAGCAGACAGAGAGTTTAAAGCAACTATTATAGAAATTTTAATTAATTTAAAGAAAAAGGTAAATATAATGTAGGAATTCATGGGAAATCAGAAAAAAATCTCAAAAAACCAAGTGAAAGCTATGGAACAGAAAAATACCAGTATCGGCAGAAAAGGGATTAATGAACTTAAAAACAAGTTAATATAAATGATCTAAACTTAAAGAGAGAAATAGGATCAGGAGGTGGGGAGTGTGAACCAGGTCTGTAATTTGTGGGATAATACCAAGTGACCAAATGTATGTATACTTGGAATATCAAACATGGTATTCCACACGCAGATCCAAGAAGCTCAAAGAATTCCAAACAGGACAAATACAATGAAAATATCACCTAACTACATCATTGTCAAATTTCTGAAAACCAGAATAAAGAGATAATCTTAAAACCAGTCAAGGGAAGGAGAAAAGACATATTACATATAGAGGAACAACAGTGAATGCCATTTATTTTTCTTCAGAATACATGCAATCCAGAAGATGAAAGATTAATATCTTTGGGAAATAAAGTCAACTTAGAACTTTATATCCAGTGAAAATATCCTTAAAACTGAAGGCAAGATTAAAACATTTTCGAGGGGGGAACCCTAAGAGAATCATCACCAACAAATCTGCAATACACTAAAATAAATGCTAAAGGATTTCTTCAGACTGAAGGAAAATGATAACAGGTATAAACTAGATCTACAGAAAAAGGAAGAGTAACAAATGATAAATATTTTCTGAATTTCATAAAAACAAATAATAACACTGTTTGGGAGTTTATTAATATATGACAGTTATAGCACAAAGAATGAGAAGGGATTATGTGAAAGTATAATATTAAAGCTTTCTTCCATTATATGAGAAGTGTTATAATACAGTAAACCCTCTATTTTGCGGACCTTGATTTAGCGGACTTCAGATTTAATGGACAAAATTTACAGTCCATATGTCCTATGTGAAAATTAACACCCTGTTAATTTAAAAATGCTTTTACCCAAGATCTGCTTATAATTAAATTAACAGGCTTTTATTGTGTGTGTTATTAATTCAATTATTTTTAACAAATTTTAGAGAACAGGGCATATGTTGGAAAAAACACTGTAGTAATTTTGCCAACATAGGTAAATATTACATATCTACAACTATAGTCTACATATTTAAATCCCAGAGTCACCGCTCATACACAATGTTCAGAGAATGATTAGCACGTGATCACATCACATGGAGCCCAGTGATTGGTTCTGTCGTCACGTGGCATGACTTTCTGCAGCAGCTTTAACATGACCAAGCCAATGTTCCCACGTGCACTAAGCCACGCCCCAGCCCTGTGCATTTGTTTACTCACAGTGACTGGTGAACTCACGCATTTACTAGACCTATTCAGTATAAATTTAAAATTACTATAATACATGTAGAAAACTTTTCTGTGAAATTAAACTTTCACACATACTTTATTTTAATTACACAAATGTGTCTACATAAGTAAAAACACGTAAACTAATTTGTCAATTTTTTAACATACTCATTCAGAAAACCTACTTTATTGTACGGACTTTTGGCTTTAATGAATACTCTCCCTGCCCCCAATTAGTCCGTTATATCGAGGTTTTACTGTATTAACTTATGGTAGCCTATGATAAAATAAGGATGAATATTGTAATCCATAAAGGGACTGCTAAAATGGAACCAAAGAGAGGATGTTACTATAGGTCCTACAGTTAAAAGATAAAAAAAAAGATATCATGAATAACTTCATATAAATAAATTTAACAATTACAAAGAAAATGAATAAATATCTTTGCATGTTACTGTATATAAATTATACCTCACTTAAAAATATATATAGCCCTGGACAGGTGGCTGAGTTGGTTGGAGCGTCGTCCCATATACCCAAAGATTGCAGGGTTGATTCCCAGTCAGGGCACATACCTGGGCCTACGGTTCAATCACCAGTCGGGGTGTGTACAGAAGACAACTAATTGATGTTTCTCTTTCACATGGATGTCTCTCTCTCTCTCTCTCTCTCTCTCTCGTGCTTCCTCTCTTTCTAAAATTTATAAATATATTCTCGGGTAAGGATACAAAAATATATATAGAGAGAAAATGACCATTGGTTCAATATGTATCTTCATGTCATTAAGCATGTTGGCCATTCCTAGGGAAAAGCCCCAAGGAGGCTATGATTTACATACATTATAAACAAATGATTATGGTTGGTTGTGGAATTTCATGACTCTAAAAGTAGCAGCAATGTGTCTTTAATTAATTATGTTTTTCTGTTTTGTTCACTCCATGTTTTTGGTAAGCAACACTAGAGTCGGAAGGCCATCTGGAAATGTGAATGCGGCATTAGTGGTAATAAGTAGTGATGTGTGTTTACTATATAAGTTGAGGCTGCAAAGGCAACAACTGCAGGGCATTTGAGAAAAGTCCAATTCCACAGAAGCTCTTTTATTGGAGGCAAGAAGTCAATAATGCAAAGCTGATGTTGGGTTATTTGAGGGGGATGGTGGAGGCTGTTTTTATAGACTGAAAATGTGGTAGATATTGCAAAACCCCAAGGAGGATTTTGCAGTAGGAGCATCACCAGGATACTTGGGATAAACGTTTATTGAAGTACTTCTTGACGTGCTTATGTGTGTTCGTCCTTTCGTGTTTTCATTAGCAAATGTCAAAATGTCGCAACGCAACTGGAATCCCAAGAGTAATCTTCATGAAGTGCAGAAAAATTCCCAGGGCCAACAAAAAGTCCAGCAGACATTGTCCCACTTCTCCCCTCCCCCCATCCCTACAAACCAGACTAGTGTTGAATGCATAGTGCACGCTCAATAAATAGTTGTGGAAATGGTTGAATGGATTAATCATTCAGTCAACAACATATCACCTACTCTAGGCCCATAATTAAGTGCTGCAGGGGTTGCAAAAGGAACAAAAGACATGTGGCCCGAGAACCCTTAACGTCTAAGTAAAAACACTGGCAGACATGTGAAACCACCAAGGAAAACAGGAGACTTTAATAGCAGCCTGTCTTCGTAGGATTCCCGGCCTCTCTCACTTCCCAGGAAGATAACATTTCATTTGGTAACAACCAAGTCCTCAGAGAGGTTCTTATCACCCTCTTTAACAGATCTTTCTCCCAATTTTCTTCCATTTCTAAGAGAGCATTAAAAAATAGGCCCTCATTAATAGTTTTCTTGTCCCAGAATTAAAATGGACCCACCATACCCATCTGTTTCGTTTGCTTCAATGTTGTGGGTGCGTAGAGAAGGGGCAGGGGCCATAACTTGCTTGATCTTTGGAGAAGTAAGGGTGGTATCCGGGAGGTTGTGATCACTGCTTGGGACTAGTGAGTTTATATCTTGCCAGACACAAAGCATCAAGGATAAGGACAGTTTCCAAACCAGCCTTTGCTTGTTCTGGTACCAAAAAATTAGAAAGCTCAAGAAAATACTTGTAAAGAAAAGGAAGCAGGCTTAGAGAAAACACCCCGGTTCCCAGACTTTATTTGGCAGGGAAAGAATACAGTGAAGCCAAGGAACCAGTTCCATTGCCCTAATATATGCCTTTTTTTAACCCTCTTTTTTAAGCTTCAGTCTTAACGAAATATTCCAATTTTAGTGTTACCAGTATATCCCAGACCTCACTAGTCCATGACTAAAGAGTAAGACCACATTTACTTTTTTTCACATTTACCTTTAATGTCCAATCTCCTCCCCCCTAATTAGCTCCCTCCCCCATAGAGTCCTCCAGTTATTCTGAAGGTTCCATGTTACCACTTCTGTGTGCTCAAGAGCAAACCCTGCTTTTCTTATCCAGCTTCACCCTCTTATCCCAGCATCACCCCCATGCCACCTTGTCACTGCCATTACCCTCATGAGATTGCCCACCTGCAGGACGAAGCTGCCCTCTGCCAGATGACTGCCAGTGCCAACCTCTGCCCTCCCAACAGTGGCCTGGGTGGAAGAGGCTGCTGTCTTCTTTACGCTTCCTTCAGATATGTGCCCCGTTTCGTTACCAAACAACAGGGTTGAAATTAAATTATGCCTTTTGATGGGATTTATTGAAATATGGGGTAATGAAAAGTTTATAACTGCCCCATGGGCACAGACCTAAGGTCAATCACCAGGTCAGTTCCTGCCTGGCCTCCTTCCACATGGCCAGTGAGCTAATCCCTGCCCCTAAGGTTGACCTCTTTGAGGATGATTAACAGTGGAGACATCAGATGCCCCCCTCTCACATCTTTAGTAAATATTTGTTGATTGTCTAAAATGTTCCAGATACTACAGTAGACACAGAAGATACAATGGAGACCAAAACAGATATGGCCCAGCTCTCGTGGAGCTTAAAGTCTGGATCAGGGGGAAAAAAACCTAAACAAATAATTACATAACCAAATGCTATTAAATGTCCCAAGTGCTGTGAAGCAAAAGTTCTGGAATTTAATGAGGAAATCTAATCGAGGGAGCTCATTTGAATTGGGGAAGTCAAATAAGGCTACTTGGAGCAATTGACATTTAAGTTGGGACTGAAGGCTGGGTAAGAATCAGCCCAGTAAAGAGCTAGGCAAAAAGTCTCCCTGGTCCCCACACAGCAGTGACTGCAGATGGGAAGGGTCTGTTGGAGAAGGAGTGTGGGAAGACCAGCAGGGCTCACGTGCAGAGAGCAGGGGCGGGTGGTGCCAATGCGGCTGTCAGGGAGGCAGAGGGCCATCCCATGTAGGCACAAGATGACCAGGGCAAGGATTTGGGATTTTATCCCAAGTATAACTGATTGCTAGTGGGGAGTTTTGAGCAAAGCAGTAAATGGTATGCTTTAATAAGTATTTTAAAAACATTCCAACAGCCATGTGGAGAATGAATGGGAGAAGGTGGTCGAAAGATAGCCATTGACTTTCCCAGTGGTCTAAGCAAGAGGCAATGGTGGCTCAGACCATGGCGTTGGCAGAAGAGATAGAGAAGTTTCATGATGTGTTAGAGGAGAACAAAGGGAATGTGATGATAGACTATGTAGGGGAGCATAAGGAGAGAAGAGAGTCAAGGTGGAGGGTCAAGGAAGGCTTCCAGTTTTTGATGTGGTCTGATATCTGGGCACTGATAAGACAATCAAACAATAGTCAGTACATTTCCCAAAGTCTGAATTGCCTGGCCTTCACTATTCCCCTGGAGAAGCATCAGTAGCCCAGGGCAAGGGCAGGCTCACGTTAACCCCTTTTCAGTTTGTCTTTTAAACCCTCCAACAGCCTGGCAATCCAGCTCACCCAGGGCTATT
The DNA here is from genome assembly GCA_030848825.1 of Tadarida brasiliensis. Taxonomy (NCBI): domain Eukaryota; kingdom Metazoa; phylum Chordata; class Mammalia; order Chiroptera; family Molossidae; genus Tadarida; species Tadarida brasiliensis. The sequence goes on along the minus strand of CM061270.1, from coordinate 30,352,566 downwards.
CCATTATGTCAGTTTTAACAAAGGTTCATTTTGCATTAGACTTCCTCCCCCAGCAATTGCCAGAATAGGCCAGCAATACATTTCATTCATTCATTCATTCAAAGAGAAACAGTTTATCATGGTGATGGAGAGCAGGGCCTCCAGGTTCAACTCCCACCTCTGTCACTTAGTACTTGAGGGGCTTTGGGCAAGTCCCTTAGCCTCTCTGTGGCTCCGTTTCCTTCTCTGTGGAATGGAAATAACAGTGTTATCTATGAAAAAGAGCGATCACAAAGCATAAGTGAATTAATTGTGTGTGGTGTATTTCAAAGAGTTTGGCACACTTTAAGTACTCAGAGGGTGTTAGAAATTGCTATTGCTCTCACTAATTCAAGTGTCACGGAAAACATCCCCAGCACTGTTGTATGCTAGGAGGCTGCTTGGTAGAGTAAAAAGCCTTTCTGAGTCGGACAGATTTGGATTCAAGTCTCTGATCTACCTACCCTCTCTGAACCCCAGCGGTCTCACCTATAATATGAGGGCAATATTACCCACCTTGAGCGGTTATTGCGGGGATAAAAACAAAGCTTTGAGTGGGACCTTGTGGATGCCTAATAAATTTTAGGTTCTTTCCCTACTCAAAAGAAGCTTCCCTTCCTAATTTAAATAGTGCTCCTCCACCCTCTGCCACTAACGAGACCCCAGTGAGAGGACGGTAATTTGCAACTTTTCATAGGCTTACAGTTTATGAATAAGGCTAATGTTTTTTTAGAAATTACACTTCTTGCACTTTCAACACAGTATGGGGCTATTTAAAAGATAGGAACATATCTTACATCTCAGAAATAATGGTCCACAAAGATTCCATTTGATCCCTAGACCATTCATGTTTCCCACTTTCGGTCAGACCCTTTCCTAACACCATAACCCACGTCCTCTTCCTGCCCCAAGGCCACCCTGAGCAGCCAGAGTAAGAAAACACAGGCATCAGCCCACAGAAAACACTCTTGGTTGTCCTGGAAAGCATAGATTGCCTAGATATTTGTTTTCAAAGCTGCCTACACGGTTTCCTTTGGCACAACTGTGCGGGTGGCAGAGTTCACTCTGGATGCCTGCCCCTCCCACCTGTGGTCCTTGTGGTGGCCTTGCCCTGGCTTCTTGGTACTCGCTTCTTTCTGGTTCACGAGAGCTGTTGCATCTTGATATAAAGGTGCTTAAGTTGCTGTGTGTCCCCTCGGGAGCAGTTGCATTTTAAGGCCCATTTCCAATGCAGAATGAAAACTTTGTCCCGTTAAAGAAACGGAAGCCCTAGCTCAGTTGGTTAGAGTGTCATCCCAATACGCCAAGGTTGAGGGTTTGATCCCCAGTCAGGGCACACACAGGAACCAATCAGTGAATGCATAAATAGCTAATGTTTTTCTTTCTCTCTCTCTAAAAATAAAAAAATAATAAAAAAAAAAGGAAATGGAAGACTTTTGTGGGCAGATGGAGAGTCCTGAAGAAGGGTCCTTTCCCTCAGTCCTTGAAATCTCACTCATCTTATGCTATGGCTGACCCTAAATGCATAATGTACTACAAAGACTTTCCCTCTGACAGACTTTTGGGGAACCATTGGGGCAATATAGACTATCCACAGGGATAAGAAAAAGATTAATGCATATGACTATCAAGAGCACAGTAAAAAATTGCTCTAATATGACTAACAGGTGTCTTTGGATTTCAGAGAACAGATTCGTCAAGGCCTCGAAGAACTCCAGAAGGTCCTGCCAGGAGGAGACACTTACATGCATGAAGGATTTGAAAGGGTAATTTTAAAACAATTTTCAACTCCAAATATAAAGTGTGACATGGAAACATCAATGTAAGGATGGCTGATGAGATAAGGCACATGTATTAAGGGAACTGAATAACACCCAATGGCAAGAGAGTAAAAGAATGTTTCCCATAAATTTGTACACCAATAGTACTCTCCAAAAGGACTGAAGAAATGTCTTTGCTCCTTCCCTGACACTGATGAAAGGTTTGTTAGCTGATGCTGACACTCAGGGGTCATGCCACATGCATGTTCTCGCCATTTCCAAGGTCACCTTTTCTACATGTTGCTCCAGTGATTGAGACAGAATTTCAGTGACTTCAATCTTAAAGAAAACAAGTCCCAGTCTATGAGAAGTAAGACATTGATCCATGTTCACAAGTATGTTAGTTAAATGTCAGGGTAACTTTAGATGAAGGTCATCATTGATATTTGTGTGAAGCATGGGTGGATTACATGAAGAATCAAGACTGAGCCCTGGCTGTGTAGCCAACACCAGAGCCCACTTGCCCAGTATGGGATTTGGAGTAGCAAACAGTGGCTGTGTGTCTAAAGGCTTTTCATGTGTCTTCCAGGCCAGCGAGCAGATTTATTATGAAAACAGTCAAGGTAAGACTATATTATGAATTACCATTATGAATTATTTAACTTTTTCTGAGTTTGCTTCTTGAAAAATGCCTTAGTAATTTCATGCTTCAAAAGACATATTTAATATTGCCTAGCATCCTTGGACATACACTCATCACTAGGAAGGATCGCATAGAAAGATGACATGTCCCAGGTCCAATTCTACTCTCCGGTTGATGTCAAGAAAAGTGATATAAAAGTAATTAGATCCCATTAGGGGTTACAGTCTGCAATGCCCATGAACAATTTTGCATATTGAATTCATTAAATTGATAGATACTTGGATGGGTTAATAAAGGCTTGGATATTTATGTCAAATTTAATTTTCTCGTCCTTCTCTGGGCTCCAAGCCCCTTCACCCCTTCATTACTGTGATTTGATATGATACTAAGAGTAAGATACCAGTTGGTTTTGAAATTTCCTTCATTTAAATGAAAAAAGTACAAAAAATGTACTTAATAGAGTACCTAGCACATACAGCTAATATTTATTATTATTGTTGTTATTTTGGCTATTATTACTATTACTATAGCGTCTTATGGATAGTATTTCTTTATCTGAGGCAAATCTCTTTTAAAAGATTCAATATTGCACTGGGGACTTTTCTCCCAGGCCTGTAGAGGTGTCCACTTCTGATTTCACTCCAAACTACAACAAATAAAACAGATCCAATATCAACATCAACACTTTTTAACATATTTCAACCATCAGCAATGTTACCAGAAGCCTAAAAGTCACTGGAAGAATTCTAGTAGGTTTTGCCAACTCTACCTGCTGTAATTCAGTCAGCTGGTAAACCATGGTGACTATTACTCTTTGCCCAGCTCTTCAAGGGTGGTGCATGTGGTCAACTACAGCATGTGAGAAAGACCCCTGAACAGCCTAGGTGGTAGAGCTTGTTCCCAGGTCTTGGTGACAGTCATGTGGACTAGGCCTAGCTACTCCTAGCTATCAGTCCAAAAACCATTTCACCGGGTTTGGCCATTTCTTGAGATAAGACTGAGAAACCCAGAAACAAAGCCTATTCCCCTCCTAGAGTCTGTCTCTGCATTCTTCTTCATGCTGGAATTGCCTCCAGTCCCGAACGTAAAGTTGCTGATTCTCACAATATTGACCTCAGGTGGTTGAGCTTGTAAGAGATGGATTCTCAGAGCTGAGAGAGGGTTTCCCTTGGTGCGGCAGGATGGACTGAGTGGGTCTGTGTTGTGTTGAGCAGGATACAGGACAGCCAGCGTCATCATTGCTCTGACTGATGGAGAACTCCATGAAGAACTCTTTTTCTATTCAGAGAGGGAGGTAAGCGACGGTCTGACCCGTGTCTGTCTAAACAGACATGGAAAAGGGCTTCTTCCTTTTGAAATGAGATGCAATCTTTCTACTTGGCCAAAATGATAGCTGCTCTTGGTTTAAAAACAAACAAAAAAAAACCTGGCTAAACTATGTTAAAAAATAATAATAATTTATTTTTTTAAAGTGAATCTTCATGTCTTATACATGATATTTTCTCCTTTCAAAATATTTCTATATTATTTGGGGGGGTGAAAAATATTTACCATGCCTTTATTGAAAGCACTGTATTGATCTAGTAGTTTTAAAATGCTATATATCATTTTTAAGCAAAAACATTTTTTTCTGAATTTTTCCTCATATTGCCTACTAAAAACAGGAGAGGAACGAATTACTTGAAATATGAAAGAGCCAACCTTGGCAAAATATATTAATCATTGAGATTCTCACTCTAAGAACCAAAGTTGAATATTAATTGGAGGCAAAGTACATTGTAATCTGTCCTCTGATATTTCTTTTTCCCTTTTCTTTGTGTTCTCATAAAATACTCCTCAAAGCAAGTAAAAGAATGCTCTCTAAATGGAACTTTCAGTTTGTATAAAGAGATTCAGAAAAAAAGGGGCTTATTCAAAAATTAAAAAGTAGTAATTTATGTTTAGAAAACCCTTTCCTTTTAAGTTTTAGATGTGAGAGCTCTAAATGACCCAAGAAAACCAGTTAACCATGGGAATGTATCAAAGCCTCATTAGTAACAAAGGCTTATTCAGGCCAAGTTAGAAAGAAACACAATAAGGAAAAAGGCATTGAGGGAGGGAGATTCTGGCCTGTGGGGGAGGAGTTAATCCAAGCATTACACTTACCTCAAGCTCTGGACTACTATTTAATTTAAATTTAGCTCTCTCAACCAGCAAGAAGTGTATGTTCATTCATTCATTCACTCCGTGTTGACTGAGAGCTTGGCATGTGCTGGGCACTTTGTTGGACTCTAGGGACACGGAGGTGAGTAAGAGACAGTTGCTGCCCTCATCGGCCTTCCCATGTCATAATGTTCAGCTTGTTGAAGCCTCTGCTGGCAAAGGGCATGAGCAAATTATGTAGGTGAACACATTACTCCCCCCACCACTCACTAGTACAAAGGCTAATTCACAGTGGGAAACACACAGTAAATATGGCAGGCACTCCCTGAGCATTTGGGAAATGATATAAGTTCTATACTCTAAAGTTGAAGCTATGAAATGGGAATGCAAAATGACTTATCTGGGTGCCAAACAACAGTCAAATAAAGTAAAAACCCTAATAAGGAAATAACTGAATATAAAATAAATGATCGTTGTCAGATGCTTAAAATAGCGGTTAGTAGACAAGAATTTTAGGTATGGCACATACAAACTTGGGAAAATATTTGGAGTGCCAACACCAATAGAAAGAGGGTTTCTGAGAAAGGAAGATAGAACTCAAGATATATAAAGAAAATGAACCCTTCCATTTTTAATAATTCTATATAAAGTCCAACTGGAAGGAAAGTGTCACAGAAGTTGTCGCAGATAAGGCTGGGGCTAGACTGTATCTAAAAGTTTGTTTTATCCTGAAAGCCTCAAGAAATATTTCTAACATGAAGGAAAAAAATATATATGTTTCTGTGCCTTCTAAAATTCAATATTAGTCACAAGTGAATTTGAGTCTTAACAAGGGGTGGGACACAATTCAAATCAATATGCACATATTGAGCACCCACTATATCTTTACTATCAATTATTTATTAAAGACCTACTGTATATACCAAGGATTTCCAATTATTGTTTTCTATTCTGAAATATAGAATAACCTGGAAATCAGTTATTAGAGCTTTTCATAAATCAAATATTAAAATCACGCCAAAACCTGGATGTTGCTTTTTATGTTGCCTTCTCAATACTTCATTGTAGAAAAGGTTATGGATTCACCTACTCAATTATGGACCATAATTCCCATACCATTAAATCAGAGTATTCTATGGCAATGAAAATGGCTTTATTCACGAAGGGTACTGACATCAATGAGCATCTGCATCGTCCTAGACCTTGTGTGAGGAGTTCTGCATTTATTATCTCATTTAGTCCCCATAACACTTTCCAGAGCAAAGCCAAGTGCCAAACCCAAGTGTATCAGGTTCCAAAGGCCACATCCTTTCCGTTATACCATGCTGCCATTACAGAGGAAGAAAAGGTTTGCAAAAAAAAAAAAACCATCAGAGCAATAGAAAAGATAATCATATCATTTCCCCAGAATTTTTAATATGACTTAGCTTAGTCTTCAGTTTTCTTTTCCTCCCCTCATCTTTTAAAGACTCTATTTCTGTGGCTCTTTCTCAACACTTCCCACCAATCACTCCCCTCATGTCCATCGTGCATTGCATTAGAATGGGACGTTCACTGGAGTATAAACTCTTTGAGGACAGGGATTACTTTCTCCACTGTGGTATCTGGCACAATAAATACCCTATCATTATAGTTACCTTGGCTAATGCAAAAAGAGTATGTTTGCCACTGCTTCTCTCCCTATGTCTTTTCTTTCATTGTCCCAGGCTAACAGATCCCGAGACCTTGGAGCAATTGTTTACTGCGTTGGTGTGAAGGATTTCAATGAAACACAGGTATGATCATGGATTTCCTCCAGTTTGGGAGCATACCAAGTCTGTGAATGAGTCAGTGCAGAGGGTGCATCAGCAACATAAATACCCCTTAGACAGACTATTTTTCCAGAAATGCTAAGCAGGAAGGGAATTACTGGATGATTAAGGAATGTGAAGCCATTTGCTGATACACTTGGGGGCCTTTAACACAGACCATTCAGGCAGCATCTGTCTTGGTTGCCTTTCTTGGTAGATGCTAAATTGCCAAGGTGTCAAAACAGATCTGAATTAACTTGGAAAACTTGTTGGTTTGGGGTGTGTTTTTTTTTAATGTAATGAATCTTTTTTTTTTTTTTTAATTTAAATGGCAAACATCATTTTTCTTCCATTAAACATGCAATGCATTTTCAATACAAAAAAAGAGAAATAATTGGCAAGTGGGCAAAAAGGTATGTACACGTATATATAAGCAAATTGTGAACATTTGCCAACAACCTAAATAAATGTTACTCAGTGTAGTTAGTAATTTCTTTTTGTTTTAATAACATGGGACAGCGCTCGTGATATATTGTTAAGTGAATAAAATAGGATTGCAGAACATTGAGAATAGTATGAGTCCACTTTTTAAATAAATATGTGTATGTTGCATAGTAAAACTATGAAAAACTATATATATCAAAGTAACAATAATAGAAATGTGATGGATGGAAGGATGGATGGATGAATACATGGATCTTGAGTAACTTTAAATTTTTATTTTAACTATCCTGGGTTTTCTGAAATTTCCCAATGACTCTGTGTTACTTTTGCAATCAGTAAAAATCCTGGCACTGTGACTGTGGCAATCACAGAAATGTACAGCGATCTGGGGTAGAAGAGCTCACAGAACAGCTGCTCCTTCCTCCAGTGCTCCGCTCCATAAAGCCGGAGCAGCCAACCTTTGCCAGGGTCCTTTCCTCGGGAGCAGGCCGCGTGAAGATAAGAGTCCCCATTCGTTGGCCTTACCCCACACCAAAACTTGAATTTATTTTTAAAGTTGCTCTGAAAGGAAACGAGTTTGTTTAATTCGAAAACAGTTGCCAACAGAAATTTGGGTGAATGGGAGAAAAATGAGCCAATGGCCTGCCCCCAAATCCATAAATACACCAACCCAGGCCAAATGTTCATCTAGCTGGGCAATCTTACCTCTGCTCCCAAGGAAAAAAGTATTAAAACAAATGTAAAAGCTGGCGCCAACCCTCCAGGCTCGCTCCAGGGAGGCCTCTGCTAAGCTCATTATTACTGAGGGTTTTTCAGTGAGGCCTCTGAGCCCAGTCAAAGCCTCAAGTTCCTCTGGGTTCCAAAAGTAGATGGAGTCCCCTGAACCCAGTGGCTTTTCTCAGTTCTCCACGTCCAAGCGTGACACATCTCCGTGTGTGTTTGTTCTCAGCTGGCCCGGATTGCGGACAGTAAGGATCATGTATTTCCAGTAAATGACGGCTTTCAGGCTCTGCAAGGCATCATCCACTCAGTGAGTAGAGCACCTCCTTTGAGACTGGACATTCGGGCCCCTTCTGCCCCGATCAGCTGTAATACCCCCATTCCGTCCTTCTCAGGCTGGTGTTTTCCTGCTTGAGAGGACATCCCTTTGTATATCTTCGTATCTATCATATCCCACGTCTGCCTCCTGCCTTTCACACCTGTTTCTTCTTTCGTTCTCCCGTGCCAATTCTACCCTACAATGGAAAATTAAACATGGCAGGGAACCCTGCTCTGGCAGCCGGCCAGACTTCAGGCCACCCCCAGCTCTCAGGCTAGAAAGACTGAGGCTGACGGAGCGTACTTGACAGGCCTCAGCTTTCCCACCCATGACTGAATGCAAGCTGCCTTCGGAGAATGTGTAGGTTCAACCGGTTGGGAGGCTTTTCCAACCATTGTTTCTCTACCGTGGCTGCCCAGTGAAATCACCGCGAGCAGGGTTTTTGAAGATCTTTCCAGGTGATTTTAATGGAACCACTGCTTTGACCTGTAATCCTCAAATATTAGGGCTTCAATGTTCTCCAGGGTTTGTACAGTCACCAACCCTCCTCTCCATCCCTACCTGGTTATTTATCACCCCTTTCCTGTCAGTGAACAGGGCACTGGCTTCCAGGGCCTCTCTTTCCCACCTTCCATACACAGAGTAGGTCTTCGGTCCACCTGGCATATTGGATGACGCTGGTCTTTAAAGCCTCGGCCAGAAGGTCAGTGTGTGTGCTGTACCTGTAATGAAGTCCAGAGACACTGCAGCCTCTGCCTTTAAGTTTTGGGACCAGGCAGACAGCCAGTGGTTTCTCCAGTTGGAGCTCACCAGGCTCCAGACTCGGGGTTTAGGATGCAAATTCGGAGCTCAGAAGATCACTGTCCTCTTAGCTGTCAAGGGAGTCTTGACACAGAAGCCACCAGCCAGGAGCTCAAGACCCACCCAGCTCTTCCAGCCTGATCTAGGAAACCGCCAGCATGGATGTGCCTTCATGCTCCCTGTCCCTCCCTCCAAGGTTTGCTAAGCAGAAGTGAGAACTTTGGAGCTGGTCAGCCCAGAGTTTAAATGCTGGCCTAGCAAGTTAACACTTACAGATCGTTAGATGAGTTATTTCACTTATTTTCTTATTTGCATGAGGGACCGATGATAAGACTTATATCATAGGCTTGTTTAAGATTGCAAGAGGCAACACTGGTGAAAATATGTGATATTCTTCTAGGCATACAAGTGGTACTCAAGGCATATGAATTATTTCCTCTTCCAGGTTCCTTCACCACGAGAGACATTAATGTCAGATTCCCCTGATGCTCTAAATTTTCTTGAATATATATAACAAATCACCTGGGAATCTTGTTTATAATACTCATTCCCAGGCCCTAGTCTCAAGAGCTTCTTTTGTCGTCAGTATGGGAAGGAGTCCAGGAATCTGCCTCTTTTAAATCTGCACTTTGTCAGAATAAACAGCCCAGGTATACTTTCAGAAGGTTGATACATGTGACCTTAAGTTTTCAGATTTGTGAAAAATAATCCCACCTCAGGTTGGGAATCCCTATCTTAAACATGCACATATGACAGCCATCTCCTTCCAGATGTGCTTGTTTTCAAGGAACAGAAACTCACTCAAACTCCCTTAACCAGAAAGTGGAAATAATTGAAAAGATAAAGAAGTATCAGTTCCAATTATGGATTCCCAAGTGAGGAGCCCCTGCCTACTTGACAATATAAGCAACAAGAACTGCAATACCATAGAAAGCAACACCCAAATCGTGCAAGACATGACTAACAGCAGGATTTGGGCCCGATCATGAACATTTTGGAAGCTCAGAGGTGGATGATTCTGGCCTGGAGCCTTCATGGGCCCCTGAACCACCAAGGAGGGGTGATGAGTGGCACCAGAGAAGAGTTGACATGACCTACCCAAAAGCAAAGCATATTCCAAGGACAAAATGATACCTGTCTGGTAGGAGAGCTTGAGTAAAGGAGTCAGGAGTAACAGGACATAAGCAGAGACTTTGGGTTGAAACCAGATTGGCAAGAGCCTTGAAGAGGCTTTAACTTCAAGTTAGTGGATGTAATCACTGAAACATTTTGCACACCAACAAGTGATAGTTAAGAAGGGAATCTGATGGCAGTGTCTAGCTAGAAGGAGGACTGGGGAGAGCCAGAGGCAGGAACCCAATCATGAGGCTACTACAGAAGTCCTGCCCCCAGGTGAGTTCTGAACAGGGACATGTGCCCACATCATTCAAGAGTTGGTTCCTCCTCAAATAATTTGAATTATCTTTATTACATAATAAAAAATATAATTTTTATCTGCATAAATCGCTATTGTCCTTAAATATTTCAATCTTAGCAACTCACCCAAGCTCCACTTGAGCCAGGATGTTTATAAAGCTCTCCTCGCCCCCATATGGAAACAACTCCAAATACGTTTAAGAAATTTTAGCGAAAATGTCTCCCAAAAAGGGGGGGGGGGGAATCATAATTTGAGGCACCAAACTTTTAGCTGAATGATAACATTCTTAGGAGCTTTTATCTGGTCGTTATGCTAGTGGTTTCGATCCTTCCACTACGTGAAACCTGTATTTATGGTGGTTGTTAATTTGTTTGGTTGGACAGAGAAACAGGGACAAGCGCAGCAGGGCTCATCTTTCTCAAGTCAGACAGAAATAATTATGGCCTAAAACTTGGCTATTTTTAAGAAGTAAGTTCATTTCTCCTTCTGGATACTGAAAAGAAAATGCTCATTTCTCCCTCCTCCCTCCCCCCCCATTTGAAGCTTCTAATGCTGCTTGTTCTCATGGATGCTGTTTTGTGGCTGATTATTTTCTCATAATAAAATAGGACGGGGCTTAATTATCTAAAATAAGAGTGCAGGGCAGCTTGCAATAATCTCAAATGGTTTATAAAGTTTTCTGCCCATAATGACCTTATTTTTAAGAAGCTAGGGCTAGTATTTATTTACTCATCAAGTACTCATTGAAAACCTCTTATGTGGACTCTGGCCATTCAATTACAAGTAAAGCAGACAGAGAGACTCTGTCTTGGTGGAGTTCATTAGCTAGTAGGAGGGACACATACAAACAAGCAAATCAATATGTATAATTGAAATTGTGATGTATGATATACATAACATACTACAGTTCCGAAACTAAGAGTGAAGGGGTTGACAAAGAACCCAGACTCTTGGAGAAATGACCTGAAGGATGAAATGGAGCTGCTCATTGGAAGAGCATGGCTAGAGTATTCCGGGCAGAGCCGAGCCCGATGATGCATAGCAGAATGTAAGAAGGGCGGTACTTAAGGTGGAATGGCCGAAGATGAAGTAAGGAAGTAAGTAGAGGCTAAATCACATGGAGCCTGAAGGCCACAGTATTGTACTGTAGGAACAGTGGGAAAGTGTAGCCAGGCATCAAGTCTGACAATGCAATAATCATGCTTGAAATCAAGACTCGAGTAAGCTAGAGATCATGGCACTTTATCCATAACCCCTTTAGATGATGAGTAAATAAACACTGAGGATCAATAATAGCTAGGCCTATAAAGAAGAAGAAAGATCACTATGATTTATTGAGCAGATATCTCTGCACCAGCTCCTCTGTGAGGCACTTCAAAAACCCCTCTCTGAAGAAGGAGTCATTATCCCCATTTTAGAGGTGAGGAAACTGAGGTGCCCGCTCATAATGGAAGGGTGGGGAATTTGAACCCGGGTCTGGCTGCAGAGATCCTGCTCTTTCCACAATACTTAGCTGTGAATGTCTGAGGAAATGGAAAATCGCCACTGAATCCCAGGGCCTGGATTCACCAAGTCCCCGGATTCTCTGCTTCCTCAATCTGACTGCTGTGTTTTGGTCTTTCCCCTTCCTCAACTCTGCTTTAAGGAAGAAGTGCTCATGTTCAGATTTGTATAACGTGTTCTTTTTAAAGTGCTCTCACCTGTTTTAGTGGGACATAGGGAAAAGGCAGGAAGAAATCAACAGCTGTAGATAACCGATTTGGGGGCCAAACATTGCTCCTTTATCCCATTTAGAAGCCATAACACCCCTGTGAAAGAAACACTCTTATTCCCATTTTACAGGTGAGGGAACTGAAGTTTAGATAACCTCCTCAAGAGCACACAGCTCCAATGGGGAGAGTGGGGTTGGATCCCAGTTCCATGACTCAAGAGTCTATGCCCTCTCCCAGCTCATTTCCTTAGGAAGGTAAAAGTAAGAGTTCTCACGTGCTAGACACCATGCAAATCATTTCACACAATCATCAAATTCTCACGACCACGATTTAACGTAGATATTGTTACTCCCTCTACAGAAGCAGACACTCTAAAGGACAGAGAGATTAGCTAACTTGTCCAAGGCCACACATCAGCGGGCTGTGATCCAGAATAGCGCCAGGTCTGTCTCCATAGCCATGAGGAGAATGACCACAGGGTGCTACTGGGTAATGTGAGGGCAGGAAGCAGCTCCATCTCAGAGAAGGAGACACTGACAACCAAGGCTGTGAAATGGCTTGAAGCAGTTCACTCAGTTACAGCAAAGGCAAGACCAGAACCCACGTGGTCTGACCTGAGTGCACCATGGGGGAGCGGGAGAGCTCTTTGCCTTTTACTGCTGGGTGGAGAGCACCTCTGAAAACCCCAGCTTCTGCTCAGCGGACGCATTTCCATCATCATGAGAAGTTGGCAGCCTGACACAGGCTGGAAGGAACATCTTTCCCTCCACACTTGATCAGGACTCTACCTCTGAGGACAGTATTCTACTTGCTTTTGCAGAATCCGGTTGATAAAATTATAAGACAAACTTCGGTGGGTTGGAAGATTGCAGCCCTTTAAACCAGTAAAACTGTAAAGGAAGAAGCTATTCCTTCGCCTTCTGTTCTTGTGGCTTCTTCAGGGAATTTCCAGTGACCACAACTGGTAAACACAGCGCCAGCCCTCAAGTGAAAATATGAAGCAAAGGTCCAGCCAGGCTCCGGGTCTTTGTTTGCTTTATCAAAAGTGCTGCAGGCAGTGAAACGGGAACCTTCCTGAAAGCTGGGTTCAGATAACACTGAGATGTGTCTGCAGCTTTGAATCCCAGCACTTGGCCTTTACCGAGATGCCAGCCCCTCCTCCCATCTGTCCCCACTTCGTGTGCAGTTGAGGGTGGTGCCTGGAACCAGGCACACTGTCTATGAGAAGAAAAACTCAGTTCCTGGCACCAAGCCATCTCCATCTAGGACCATTTCCCCGGAATAAATATTTGAGCATGCATCGGGCTTCCTATTAATGGGAGGGTGAGTCAGCGCACAAAGCTTTCTGCATGTTTGATCAACATCAAGTATTGAGCAAACAACTGTATTTGAAAGGCTCTCTTGCAAGTTTTGGCATGAACATCCTTGTTATTGAGGAAGCTGTAAGATCAGCAAGACTGAGGAGTAAATCTATTCCATGGTGTATATTAATTTATTTTATTTATGAAAACCATATCCTGTGCTGACCTCTACCTTCTTATCACGGGGAGGTGAAAGAAATAGAGTCCCTGAAATGGCCCAGGTCCTAACAAAGCTATGACAAAAGGCAAAGCCTGTCTTCTAGGCCTTCCCTCCCACCTGCTCTTCCAAAATCCCACTAGGAGCTGCTCAGGGTTTCCCTCCGATCACAGTCCGCATCACATTCCCGAAGTCCTGGAAAGTATCCATCTTTACTGAACAAATCCTCTTTCCAGAGCTCGCAGAGGGGGAAGACCATTTCTGCAGCAGCCACCCTTCTTCTAAGTTGGGCTTATTTGATTGGAGGAAGTCCCTTTCCCCTCCCAAGGCCCTGATCCAGTCTTCTGTTCTCCACGGAGCCTGCCCTGGTCACTCCTCCATGAACCCTCCCTGCCTTGTTCTGTGCACTTCTTCTGGGCCAGTTGCTAAATTGTGTGATCACAGAGCCTGCCCCATTTGTCGTATTTCCCATGGTGTCCAATGTCATGCTGTGCCTATTTATTCATTGTAACGCAGCCCAGAGGGTTACATACCCTTCATGACCTACACTGCATGACAAGGGGGCATGTCTGCGGCTCTGTGTCTTACAGACTCCCCTCAGTCCTTCCCACACCCTCTCTTCCAAGATTGTATCTATAAAAGATGGCATTTGGGGCTCCATGCACATTTGCAGGCCTGGAAACAGAAATAGAATCAATGGCAGTTTCTGTAGTGAGCAGAAAATCTTTTTTAAAACATGATTTGCCTCAGCGGTCATTAATTAGACTCAGACTTTGCAGGCATTCAGGCTGGTCATTTCAACTAAGCTATTATTTCTATTTGGCTTATTTAAAAAGTCCAAGCACAATAAAAATAATAGCTTGAAGAGGCGACAGAGATTGCAGAAAGCCGTGCTCAGTTAATCCTCAACACCCCTCCCTCAACTCCCCCAGCGCCTCCTCCTGTATCTGGGAATCTGTTAGGATCTGTAAAAGCAAGAGCAGAATTTAGAACAAAATCCAGTGAAACGCTCGCTGCAGGGGTCCACTCCCGAGGAGGGCCCCCGACAGGGCCGATATTCGGGTCAACAAGCTCATCTTACTAAATAAACCACGTTTTGAAGTTCACAGCTATCTGAGCTTTCCTTCTGAAAACAGGAAAGTGGTTTTGTGGGAAAAAAATGAATTTCCTCCGTCTCAGAAGCTCATTTGTCCTGTGCTCCGTCACACGAGATCCTCCCTGAGCGTGAACTGAACCAAGGGAAGAGCAGCGTGTATCTAAGTGAGCTGGGTGCCCTCACTCAGACAGAAACTTTTGCCTTATTGTCCAAAAGTCAGTAAAACCTTAAACATGTTTCTTGCACGTTAGAGTATTTATTTGGTATAATGTATGAGTACACTTAAAATCATACATGAATCCCAGACAGATGTGTGCATAATAGTACATTTTTATTTTAAACTCAGATTCTGTAGAAAAGACATGGCTCCAGGATATTGTCCCTAGTTAACTGAAAGTGTGATGATTGGTTTCAAGTGTGGAGTGGAATTTAGTTTGGAAAGGCGACCTTTTATTAGGAATCAAATACAGTAAGTCCTCACACTGTTGTAAATAGGTTCTTAGAGCTGCAGCGAAATGACGTATGCTGAAACCAGTGTTGCCACAGGTTAATTGATATAAACAAGAGTTTTTACAGCATCTTAAACATTATAACGAAATGACGTTGAATGAAACCATGTACTGGAGGACGTGCTGTGGTTTCAGAATTCGTGGGGAAGCACTGGCAGTCCTGAAGGTATGGATGAGCCGCTGTGTGTCCCCAGCTGCCTGGCCTTCTAAACTAAAAGCAGTGGTCCCAGGCTTATCCAATGTACGTGCTGCCACCCACTGTAATAGTGTCTGTGGTCCCTCTGTGGGAGCCGGGGCCTCACTCCCCACGCACAGACCTCTACATTTTTGCCAAGCAAAGGCGTCAAGGCCTTTCACAAAGCAGGCCAGTGTAAATCTGAGACATGGAGATATGATACAGCCACAGCATGATTTTCAAAGATAAACTATTACAAAAATAAAGGTGTTGAAATAGGTACCCTGAGAAGAGGGTCCCCAAAGATGGTGGTGTTTAATAAGAAGGAGGGGATGTTACAAGATGCAGAATATGGCCTTGTGCTCAGAAGACCCTGAGATTATAATTACAGGGAAGAAGGAAGAACAATATATAATATGTCAGAATGCCAGTTTATGAAGCCATGCAGAAATTGTGCCATTTATTCATTTAGTCATTCGACAAATATTAACTTAGTGCCCACTATGTGCCAGATTAGGCACTGTGGATATAGTGGTGGGTAAAAACAAGTCCAGTCCTTGCCCTCATAGAGTTTATAGTCTAAGGAGGAAGATAGGCAATGATCAAACAATCCAAAAATAAATAGATAATTATAAACCATGACAAGACCTCTGAAGGATGGTAATTTACATTAAAATGTGGATGGATACATAAATATTTCACTGGTAAAATCACCAGGACTTAGGTGGCAAAATCCACATTGGACAGAGAGAGAGTGAGGTTAAGGAAAACTGCTAGGTTTTGTCTTAGAGAACTAGACAGATGTCATTGGTCAATAGATAGTAGTGAACCACCCATGGGCCAGCCTGTTTCAAGCCCCAGACATCTTAAAAGCAGATGGTACCCTTCACAACAAATAAGGAAGACCTGAAAGACCTGAAAGCTGTGTGGAAGCAATGAACGAATAAAAGGCTTATCTTTTATTAACACACACACACACACACACACACACACACACACACACACACATCCTCTGACAGAAAATGGCCAAGTAAGTAAAGATTGGTTGTTTATTGGGGACGGAGGCAGAGCAATTAGAAGAAGAAAAAAATTATGTGTGCCTTTGGCAAAGGAGGTGTTCCTAATAGTCTATGCAAATATTTATAATCCTTTAAGGATTCTTGCAAAATCTCCATATAAACCGAGAACTTTATGGAGAAGGACTTAGGTTTTCAGAGTCCAAAAAAATAAACTCTTATATACAACCTGAACTGTTCCACAATGGATTTCACTTTAAATATACTGAGCAGCTCTTATTACTTGGCAAAGCTCGTTTACATCTGCTGCCTCCTTTGCTCCGCCAGCAATCTGGTGAGATGTGCAAAGTAACCAGACCAGTAGCAACACGTCGCATGTATAGTTCTTTATGGATTTCAAACATGTTTTCCCATATATCTTCTTTTTGAAATCTTTCCAAGTAGAAAACTATTATTAGCCATCTTGTGGGTTGTTGTTTTTTGTTTGTTTGTTTTTTTCTCAGCAAATTAAGAATGAGGCCATTGGTGGGTGATGGGATATAAACATCTGTGAGCTACCATCTTGGCCCAATAGTAATAGCAGTAGTAGTGGTAATAACAAAAGTAATGGTAACAGGTACCATGGTTCGAGGACCAAATATACAGGAGTGGGCAAAAGGAGGTTTACAGTTGTTCATAAGAAAAATAGTACAATAATTAATAAATAATAATACAAGAATAAACTCTGTTTCACATACTCACAACTGTAAACCAACTTTTGTATGTCAGACGTTCTCCTAAGTGCTTTATTACTGAGGTTGTTCTGAACACATTTCTTGGTGACATTTTTTTCACAAAGTGCACATTCTGGCTGGTGGCCCAAGGGTTGTGAATAACTATCTATTCACCAGTCACTTCTGTTTGTTCTGTCCATAAACAAAAACTTTGTCAGATTTCCTTGAATTTCACTCTCTTTCTCACCCTCCAATTCAATATGAGTTTTGCCACCTAAGTCCAACTAGCTTTTTCAAACTAAATTATCTCTGCATTCATGCCTGTGATTCATTTTGACCTTTCAGGTCAGTGTTTTTCTTATCCCCATTTTACAGAAGAGGACACTGAGGTTCAGAGCTTTTTAATAACTTGACCAAGTCCATGTGGCCAGTAAAGGGTGGAGCTTGGATTTGAACATAAATCTATTCAGAACCCAAATCTATCTGTCTCCAGAGCCCAAGTTCTTAATAATAATAGCTACCCTTAGTTGAGGACTTACTTATCAGATTCCAGGTACTGTGCTTTCTCTGTGTTATCATTCAATCTTCCCAACTCAGCAACCGTATACAGTAGGTACTGTTCTTACCCTCACTTCTATAATTGAGGAAACAGAGACTCAGAGAAGTTATGCAACTTGCCCAAGGTCACACTGCTCGTGAATGAGCTGTCCAAAGTGATTCGATTCCAGATTCCAAGCTGTTACTCAGCATGTTAAACTGCTCCCCAGAATTGGGGTTCAGAAAAGTTAAGGAATTTATCAAGGACCATAGGTCGGCTAAGGACAGGACCGGAGCCAGGATCTAACTCCTCACATTGGATTGTATTTGAAGCATGTGGTGGTCTCAACCAGTCTCCATCACAGGCCAATTAAACTCTTAGGCCTGACATCACCCTGACTCTGTGTGAGTCCCTTCCACTCCATCTAGTGATTTCACCCCAGCGATTCCCCAGTGCTGTGTCCACACCTCTTCCATGGCTACCCCTGCTCTGATGGGGAACGGCTCCTTCGCGTCCCACCCCCATCTAGTCTCCAGTCCCTAAGCTGATCTGCTGTCTGGGGAAGTTCAGACAGACTGATTACCATACAGTCTGGGCTGCTAATAACCAAGGGAACCCCCCAAATTCACCCAGTGCCACTGTGACTTCCTACCTTTTGAAACCAGACATTTCAAACTAATAGAAGCCACAGTGCCAGACAAATCTTGCCCATCCCCCCTCCCTGATAAATTTTACTCTATTGGCGGCAATTCATCACTTCCAGATGTTTTAAGTTAAGATTGGGAAAGTTGTGTTTTTACTGGATTGAATCACAGAGCTTGGCTGACATTTTTTGGCCCTTCATACACCCCTTAGATTTATCAGCTAATTGCAGACACTTTGAGAGAATAATGCAGTATGTGTTTATGATGACAGACCCTGCTAGTGTGTCTTTGTGGCCGGAGATTCACGGGAGTTTCCTTTACTGACCCCTGGTTAAGTATTAGAGTTGGATCAAAAACATTGGTTCAAAGTCAAGAACTTACATGGGTAAAAATATTTCATTTATGTGTTTTGGTGGAGTTGGGGATGGGGACAGAGTAGCTCCAATAGCTCAATTTTTATTCTTAAACTGTTTTTGAAATCTTTTGTTTTGGATGATAAAATGATTAGGGGATGCCAAATGCCTTAGGAATTTTATTTAAAACAGCAAAAAAAAAAAAGCTTCATGGTTGTTCTAACGCCACTATTTAGTAAGCTTCTCCATATGGGTGAACTCTGTTTCTTCCAATGTGGCCTGTTTGAAGACTTGCCTGAGGACTTGTTAAAGAGGGTGGCTCAGTCATTGCAACCACTGGCTGAGGTGGCCCTTCAGGCAGGAAGAGCCCAGTGACAGCAGATTTGGGGGAGAGGTTGAACAATCATCACAATTCAAGTCAGGAAATTGTCATCTGGGATTTGAGTCACTGCACTTCAAGATCTTGGTAAGCACCAGTCCCAGGACTTGGCTGCATACACAAGAGACCTAAAGGACTGGACCAACCCTAGGAAAGGGGAGGCTGGAGAAGCCAGCAGGGAAATATGGATGCCCAGGATCTATCCTTGAGGTCCCTGATCCCAAGTCAGAGTGACAATGAAGGGAACTCGGGAGCTAGAGGTGATACCAGGTCCCCAGAGCCAGCTGTGTGAGGACCATTGACTCTAACAGAGGGACACTGGATGTGGGGATTTGGGGGCACACGAATCATTCTACAGTTGGAACGGGTTTGGGGACTAGCAGGAACTGAGGCTGCTCCTGTGTTTGGGGAGGGGGCAGAGGAAGCTAGGTAAGCCAGAGGCCGAAGAAGGACAGGAAAGCTGACAGAAAGACACAAATTGCTTCCTCCTGTGAAATCCGGGGGAAGCTGAAAACAAATAACAGAATCAAAATATACTTTTAAATTGTACAAGAGTAGGAAGGAATGGCAGGAAAAGTAGCTGGAAATCTGAATTTTAGAACTGTCAATAAAAAGAAATATTGCTTTTTATGAGTTTCAGGTATACAGAGTTACCTAAAACACGTGGTTGTGAGGGACCTGTTTCAGTGACTACATTTCAATGTTTTGTCATCTGCACATGAGATAAAGATTTTCTGAAATATGTTGTTCATTTCTTTTCACAATGCTTCTCTGTGAGGACGCCCAGATTTCTCTCTGGAATGGGTAAATATTATCTCTTCAGAGAAACTGGCTTGTTTTTATTCTATAGATTGAGAATGTCATAAATATTGCTTGTCCTCATTTGCTACTAGAAAGCTTAGGTGGCAATCCAGGAGCCACTCCTAGCAAGGAAATAAAGTCCTCACAGTATATTTTTCCTGTGATGTTCTTACTCCTTGTTTCATCTTCCTCTTCTTTTCCCTTTCATCCATTCCCTCCCCTTTCGTAATTTGTTGTTATCTTTTATTTGATTGTAACCCGTGGTGTACATTTCACTGAAACTGGAAGAAAGCAGTATACATAAATAACTACATCCACACACATAAGAGGGTTTCTCAATGCAAAAGATGCTTTTTCTTTTACTGACTTAAGTGTCATAATTTCACTATCAATTCCTTTAAAAAATGCCCCTTTCATAAATAGAAACACGGTTTCCTTCGGCCCTCTGATCCATCTCAGTTTCCAAAGTAAGGCCCAAATAAAAATACTACATTTGCTTGGTAAATTAACTCAAGTGTCCTATACTTGTTTAAAATGCTTGGTTGAAATTTTATGATAAATATTAAATAAGATAAGGGATTTAGAAATGGTGGAGAGAAGCTTAAACCCTACCAGTCAAATACCCTGCTTTGACCAGAAGAAGCCTTCATTGACTCCCTAAGTGGTCATGGGATCTCCCCATACACTCCACCCAACCCTACAAGACTGTTTGGGGGGGGAAGACTACGTTTCCACTTAAGTAACGCTAGGGGATCCTCCTGAGGAGTGGGGCACCACAAAGCAGCCTTCAACTGCTCTCCCTCCACTTCTTTCCAGACTTTTCTAATAGGAAAGGAAACTCTGAGTCCAGTAATCTGAAAATGATCCATAGAGGGTTGCCCATCTCCATCCTGCCCTCTGGCTTTGTCTATTATCATTCTTCCCTTTTTTCTACTTTTTAAGCTCCTTCTGTTCCAGCTAAAGAGATTTATGTACTTGTACTTTCTCACCTTTGCTCATGCCATTCTCTGCCCTGACCCTAACACAACACTCCACTTGGCTGAGTCCTACCCTCAGCACCCACCTCTTCCCTGAAGTCCTTCCCAATGTACCAGACCTCAGTGATCTCCCCCATGAATTTCATAGCTCCTGCTGTCTGCCCCTTCGTCCTAGCACCTACCACCTATGACTGGCCATTGTTATTTATCTTTCCAATTGTAAGTCCCATTTCCCTAACAAGATGTCAAACCTCTCCATAGCTAAGTCTGGCATATCAATAAATATCTGCCAAAAGAACAAATGAATGAATAATTCTTATGGCTTTTGGGACACCCAGAAGAATCTAACACAACATTGGCTCATTGAATGTTTGACATTAAGGATACTAGTAAAGTGCTCGCCACCCACCCACCACTGCACCATAATGTCCTTGACTCTTCCTATCGTGGTAACTAAAAGCAAACCCTACTTCTGTGTTTTAACAAAATAAGCTGTGCATTGACTTTTTTATTTTCTCTCCTTCTAGATTCTGAAGAAGTCCTGCATTGAAATCCTAGCAGCTGAACCATCCACCATATGTGCAGGAGGTAATTGAAATTAAGTGCTAATTGCTCTCATACAAATGATATTTTGAGCTCAACTCACATGTTGACCTCATTGGTGGGAAGAGGGGAAGGAAGCAAGGGAGGAAGGAGGAGGGTGGAGAGAGGAGGAGAAGTTGCTAAATATATTTGCTTTTAGGGAAAGAAAGAAGCAACATGTCAGTTGTTTGAAACTTTGAAAATGTCTGTCCAAACTCTCTTTTCATGGGATTAATTATGAGAGTATTGCAGAAATTCTCGACTCTCACACATTGCCACCAACACCCTGCTCTGGATAGAAGTGGAGTCTAATCCTTTGTGCACGTGGCAGCCCTGCAGGTACCAGATGATCACGGTGATCACAGGCCACCCCTGGAATGTTGCTGTATTTAATTATTTAATTGGTGCTGGCCTCCATAATTAACATATTGATCTTTATTAATTGCTCAATCTACCAGTCCTCACAAATAGTGTAGGCAATTCCAATTGTCCTAGTGAAGGACCATTATAATTTTGTCCTTTATACAAGAAGTCTCTACTTATACAAGGAACCAGCCTTCTCTGAATCACAATATTTTCTCTAACTGACCCAAAGTGGGATCTTGTTATTGTTTTGTATTATAACAGATTGCCTAAAATGTCAATCAGGCTGGCTCTTTTTGTATAATTCCTGACAGGTTTCCCATTCTTATTTATTTAAAAAGTATTATTAAGCACCTACTGAGTGCCAGGCACTGTCCTGGGTGCTGGAGACAAGAGGACAAACCCTCTTGTTGAGTGCCTGTGCTCCTGGAGCCCGGGTCTTTCACCACTGAGCGCTCGCTGTTAATATCACCTTTCTAGTCTCCCAAATACCAAGTGCCGGTTATTAGTTTATCATTGAAAATGTATTATGCAATCCTATAAGCACTGAGGAAGAACTTTCAGGCTCTTTCAAACACTGTACATTGATTCTTTATGACATATTTTATTGGTATAGATGAAGGAATTCCTTAAAGATTTCATTCCAGTTTGTTGGCTCTATTTTAGAATAGCTGAAAGACTTTCAAGGAATTAGAGACACTGAATAATATTTGTCAACAACAAAACATTAAGTATATATGTAAACATATAAAGTTGTTAACAATACTTGATGACTATTCAGAGATATGTATAAATTTCCCAAAGAAAACCAATCAACCAAGATTATCTACTGACCTTTAAATATTGCTACCTGGTAAGACAGACAGCAGGGACAGTTACAGTTGCCACAGGCACAGATCCAAGAGAACCTCTTTAAGAAAAGAAATTGAGGCTCTGGCCGGGTAGCTCAGTTGGTTAGAGCATTGTCCCCATATACCAGGGTTTGATCCTCGGTCAGGGCACATATAAGAATCAACCAATGAATGCATAGATAAGTGGAACAATAAATCGAAGTCTCTCTCTCTCTCCCCCTGACTGTCTCTCTGTCTTTCTCTAAAAAACCAAAATCAATAAATAAAGAAAAGGAATTGAAAAATCTTACCTTTGCAAATTTGACAAAAGCCTATGACCACATAAACCCAGTGTCAGAGGCTTGTAAGGGGTCTGTGCAGTGAGGAGCCTCAACAAGCGTTCATTAGCTTCAAGGTAAACGCGCCTCCACAATTTTTATAGTTCCTTCATTTAAAAATAATGGAAAAACAGGGGAGTTCCTTAATTGTACAATTATCCCATTCATGAGGAAAACCCAGACATGCAGTTCAGCAGTTCTGCTGAATGTGTTCCTACCTTGTAGTGAATCAGAGATCTAATGACAATGAATACACTTGTATTAATTTATTAGCATAATCAAGTGCCCTCCTGTAGGGTTCTTGAGGACAGGTAAAGAATTTTATTTCTCTCCACTTCCTAAATGAGTACGTGGCACTTAACAATTAGTCAATAAATGCTGACTGGATGTCTTGATTCACACATTCCTTCAGAAACAATGGACTGAGTTTTGCCTATTTGACCCTTAACTTCCTTCACTTCACCTTCAGAAGTTATCATACCTTGAAACTGTCTAATTAAAATGAAGAAAAATTAGAAATTGATAGCCAAAGACAGAAAGAACAAGGACAAAAAAAAAAAAAAAAAAAAGTTCAACTTGGACAATAGAAAAGTATCTGCCTAAATAATTCTTGAATCGAAGATTGGTAAACCAAAATCTCTTTTACGTACCATTGAGGCAATAAAAAGGACCACACATACAAAATGAATATGGCACAGAAATATCCACGAGAGAGGATCCTGGCAAATTCATTGATTTTAATATATTTCTTATTAAATGGAAAAGAAAAATAAATAAGTAAAAGATATTTTTTAAAAGCCAAGGGAAATACAAGAAAAAATATTACAATGCATTAATAAATTTAAACAAGTTAAAGCAATTCGGTTGATAAATTTTCCAAGAGCTGTTTCTTTGGTAGAATCAATAAAATAGACAAGTCTCTGGCAAATCCAATCCAAGGAACCTTACTTCAGATAACTTTTAAATCTCTGGCTTATGTGCAATGTTACATATTTTATAGACAAACCACCATTTCCTATGTCAGCATAAATTATCCAATTCTATTTCCTTTATTTCTTATAAAGAAAAAATTAATACAAGACACAGTGATGGAAGCTAGCCCTAGGTTTTGAAAGAGCCGAGCTCCATGTCTCTTGAGTTAGAATCAAAATGGCTAAACCATGCTGATTAGAGAATAACTTTACCAAGAAGAAAATGAAACTTTCTGGATTTCTTTTGAGGTCTATTATTGATCATTCTCTGGGGCGAGCATCGCTTTCATGAAGAACTGGACCCTATTTTATTGTCCATGACTATGAACTCCCCCCTCTGATTTTCTTTCGGCTACTGCCAGGACTCGGGGATTTACATGAAAGTGCTTTGAAAAGCATACCCTGTTATATAAAACAAGGTGACAGAATTATCATCAATATCATTTTACTGAGGATTAAAGGTCAATGTGAGAATCTTAATGTTGATAGCATTGTACCTATATGAGCAAAACATGCCTGCATGTTTCTCTACTGAAAAAATATTGGGGAGACCAATGATAGAGTTCAGAGTACCTGCAAAATGATGAAGTAACTCATGTGCTAGAAGAGCAAGTGAACAGGAAAATGACTGTCTGGCCGATGTGGCTCAGTGGTTGAGCATGGACCCATGCGCCAAGAGGTCGCCGGTTCAATTCCTCGCCAGGACACATGCCCAGGTTGTGGGCCTGATCCCCAGTGGGGGGCACGCAGGAAGCAGCCAATCGATGTTCTCTCTCATCAATGTTTCTATCTCTCTCTCCCTTTTACTGCCTCTCTCTCTAAAATCAATAAAGGAAAAAATATTTTTTTTAAAAAAAAAAACAAGGAATGACTTCGTATTTCTAAGTATGATGGTGAGACTAAGCCCTAGATAGATCTGGGGGTGGGGGGGTAGAGTTTGCTTTCATCCAAAACCTTTTCTCTTAGCCCCCTGCTCTCAGTGTCTGTGACTAAGTTCCCTCCCTGGGCCCCCAGGGCAGCCCCTGCTATGGAGCCCCCCACCCCAGGCCTGTCTGCTCAGGACACTCTGCTGACATGGTCTCAGCTGGCTCTCCCACAGCCCCACAACATGCCGCACAGAGATGATGCGCTGGGTGGACAACAGGACTGAGATCCAACACTGACCTTTATAAGCTGGGCTGCAAGTAACAGGGTGGAATTTAATGGAGCAAATATAAAATGTTGAACTTGGGTTCAAATAGTCAGTTTCATGTATAAGCAGGTATAGGGAAACCTGACTTAGTTAATATGAGGGAAAAGAAAAAACAAGAATCATTGCTCTCTTGATCAAGTTTGCTTCTGACAAAAAAAAAAAAAAAAAAAAAAAAAGCTGATGTAGTTTTAGGATGAATCAATAGCCATTTAGTGTCCAGGTCAAGAGAGCTAGTTCCATGTCTACTCTTTCAGGTTCAGACCATGGTTCCAAGTCCCATATTTTAAGAATGACATTGACAAAGACACGTCCATAGGAGAAGAGGTGACCTGGAAACCACTTGCTAGAGGTTATAAACTGGCAGCCTACAAACCCTGTCTGGTCTACACATTATGTTCTTTTTGATCCACACTGTATTTTTTTATCTTTACCCGAGGACATTTTTTTTTTTTTTTTTTGCATTTATCTTCAGATAGAGCGGGTGGGAGAGAGGGAGGAAGAGAGAGAGAGAAACATCGATGTAAGAGAGACACATCAAGTGGCTGCAACCTGCACGACCCCAACTGGGGCCAGGGACAAACTGCAACCGAGGTATGTGCCCTTAGCAGGAACCGAACCCGGGACTCTCCGGTCCGCAGGCCGACACTCTAACCGCTGAGCCAAACTGGCCAAGGCCACACTGTATTTTTTTTTTTAAATAAACCTTAAATTTATTGCTAACATTTAAAAATCTGATTTCACCTAACAATTCAGATTTTTGTCTTGTCTTGAAAAATCAGACCTGGCAACACTGGGCTGGTATTTATTGCAAGATAATAATTATTGGAGACTGACTAACTTCCCTTTAAAAGAAGTATGTGCTCTTTTAAGTTCACCATACTCCTCACCACTCCCTATTGTCCTTATACTCAGACCAAGTCTATGGTGGCCATGTAGCATGGTGCTTCGGTCACTGTATTTACAGTCCTTGTTCTAAAACGTAGGAAACACCTGCTGTGTGGAGAGCCTTTATGGCACCTTTGACATTATCTGCATTTAAATAATTCTGCTTCCCTTCCAATACAGACTCTTTTTTTAAGGTTCCTAATTAAATATTTTTGCAGATGAGTCTCTGTATAATTAGGAGAACTGACCCATTGTTGGATAGGCCCTGCTTAGTTTAGCTCCGCTGTAGGAAATGCACCCTTTTGTCTAAGCACAGTTTTCCTCGGGCCCCACTCAGTTGGCCATAAACTTGAACGGCTCACAGTGTGCTGTGGAAGCAAGCAGTCCAGGAAGGAACTAATTGGAATCAAGTGTGCAACCTGCCAACTGTTCCACATTTGAAGTTTTTGTACTCCAGAAATGGAAGGAGGTTATAATTAGCTTCTCACCTTGTCATTTCAGAAGCATTTGCATTATTCCTGCTGTGTTGTTTCCCACTGTTTATAATAAAACTGGGTGAGGTAACAGAAAAGGGAGATGGTTTTAGGCTTCACGTTTACCATTTGGAAATTAGATGCTTAAAAACAGACACATTTAAGCAACATCAAATAGTGGTTTCATTTCTTTCCCTTTTCATTGTTTTTCAAAGCACTCATACCTGGCCTTTCTACCCCTCTCTGGATGGATTGTTTAGTTCTCTGCTCATCTTCTTTTGCATTTAAAGATATTTCTGTTTGGAGGATGGATACTCATACATTGCTGGTGGGAATGTAAAATGACAACATCACTCCGGAAAACAGTTTTGATAGTTTATTTAAAAATTAAACATATACCTACCATATGACTGGCCATTCTAGTCCTAGGTATTTATTTACCCAAGAGAAAAGGAAATCTATATCCGGACAAATGTTTATATAAAAATGTCTATAACAGCTCTATTTTAATAACCAAAACTGTAAACAACACAAATGTTTATCAGCAGGTAAATGAATAAACAAATTGGGGTTTATCCATATAATGATAATACTCAGCAATAAATAGGGATAGACTATGCAAAAATATCAAAATAATTATGAATAAGTCTTGAAATAATTATGCTGAGTAAAAGAAGTTATACAAAAAGTTACTTACTGTATGAGTTCATTTATGTAAAATTCTAGAAAATGCAAACAAATCTGCAATAGAGAGCTGATCAGTGGTTGCATGGGAGTGGTAGTGGAGAGGGCAGGAGGGAGAGATTACAAAGGGTATGTGATAACTATTGAAGGTGATGGATGTGGTCACTATTTTGATTGTGGTATTATCCCATGATTATATTATATATATATATGTCAAAATTTGTCGAGTCATATACTTTATATGCAAGTTACTGTATATCAATTATACCTTACTAAAGCTGTTATAAATAAATAAATAGCTATAAAAATTTTAAAGTTCTAGAATAATATAGGCATCAGAAAGCACTTAATATACATTAGTCACATTTTAGATATTACATTGAGCATCTAATAGGAGAGCAAATGCAAACTCACTCACAAGATGAAATATTACTAACAACAATTTTGCAGGAAAGTCTTGGGAGACCAGAACAAATGGAGAATATTTTCAGATACAGTGAATGATAGTTGATCTTTATTAAGATCATTTTAAAATCATGTGTTCCACTTTTTTTTTCTTTTTTTGGTACGTGACCCTAGTGGGAACCGAACCTGGGACTCTCTGGTCCGCAGGCCGACGCTCCAACCACTGAGCCAAACCGGCCAGGGCTCCACTTTTTTTTAATCCTCACCTGAGGATATTTTTCCATTTATCTTCAGATAGAGTGGAAAGATGAGAGAGAGAGAGAGAGAGAGAGAGAGAAACATTGATGTGAGAGAGAACATCAATTGGTTACCACCCATACAACCCCGACCAGTGCCGGGGACAAACCACAACCGAGGTACGTGCCCTTGACTGGAATCGAACCCATGACTCTTTGGTCCGTGGGCCGAAGCTCTAACCGCTAAGCCAAACCGGCCAGGGCATGTGTTACACATTTCAAAAAAAAAAAAAAAAAAAAAAAGATACAAAAGGAGAGAACAGAATGGAATAAGTTTATCAAACTATTCATTGACCTTAATTTTTTCTTTTTTTAATTGAGCTAAAATTCACATACCATAAATTTCACCCCTGTAAAAAGCACAATTCACTGCTTTTTAATATATTCACAAAAGTGTACAACTATAACCACTGTCTAATTCCAGAATATATCACCCTAAAAAGAAACCCAAAGCAGTCACTCCCTATTTTCCCCCTTCCTCCAGCCCTGGCAATAGCCACTCTATTTTCTGTCTCTATGGATTTGCTAATCTGGATTTTTCATATAAATGGAATAATACAATATATGACCTTTTGTGTCTGGCTTCTTTCATTTAGCATCATGTTTCCAAGATTCATCCATGTCTTGGCATGTGTGAGAACTTCATGGGTGAATAATATTCCCTTGTGAGAATATCATAGTTGTCAGTTGATGGACCTTTGTGTTGTTTCCATTTTTGGCTATTATGAATAATGTGAACATACACGTACATGTTTTTGTGTAGACCTACATTTTCAGTTCTCTTGGATATATACCTAGGGATGGAATTTCTGGTAACTCTGTTTAACTTTTTGAGAAGCTACCAAACGATTTTACAAAGCACATACCCCATGTTACATTCCCACCAGAAATGCATAAGGGTTCTAATTTCTTCACCAACACTTGTTATTGTCTTGTTATTGTCTATCTCTTTATTAAAGCCATTCTAGAGAGTATGGAGCGGTAGCTCGTTGTGGTTTTGGTTTTCATTTCCCTAACGACTAACGATGTTGAACGTCTTTTCATCTGACCTATTTATTCTCAGAAAATAAACAGGATTACACCTGAGTGGTACCTGAATAAATGACTGAAACCGGACACAAAACGGGTCCGAGGCCGCCTGTCACTACTTGAGCCAAATTAAGCAGAGACAGGAGTGAATCTTATATGAGCGTTTATTCCAACAATGCCGTAGTATGAGAGAGCAGCAGGTCATCCTGGAAATTCTGCTCTGACATCCCGTTAGTTGGCTGATTATATAGGGATAAGGAAGAAGGGGCTGTGTGCAAGGTGAGGAGGGGAGCAGGGTGAGGGCTGCAGGCTCCGTGGTCCATGTGTCTCCTTCCTGGCTTTTGAAGTCTGATAACAAGGTAGTTAATTTTCTATGATGTTAAAAACAGCTCCGCCCATTCCTGGGACTAGAGAATGGTCAGCATTTCTGAAGCAAACTCCCGGAGGGGGTCAAGGTCCAGGCACAGTGACCAAGTCAAAGTGTGTCCTGTCCTTTGTCTGCTGTCAGAATGTACCTTCTGAGTAATGGGCCCATCCAGGCTCCAAGGCATCTTACCTTCTTTACAGCCCTGTTTTTCTTCTTGCAGCACACCCTCCAGTTCCCCAGGGTCTGTAAGAAAACCTCTTATCTACAGTTAGTAAGGTGAATAATCATTAAACAGCTGTAGTCCTATTCCTATGACATGCCCTTCTCCCTATCATGACCACCTTGTCCTTCCCCTTTAATCCTTTTCTAAACCAAGTATTTATTCATTCAATAAGCTTATACTGAGACTGACTCGGTCCTGAGTTAGATACAGTCAAAACTTATGAAAAAAAAAATAGAAATGATGGCCACTACCATCAGGAAGCTTAAATTATCATTGAAAATAAGAGTGGCAAAAGAATAATAATGAACATATGTCTTAAAGATACTTTAAAAATATCTATCTTAAAAGATTAGATCAAAGATTGTTTTCAAGTAGAAATTCCTTCCTAAAACCCTACAATCCCTCAACATTTCTTAAGAGCTGTAACCCAGTGTGCAAATTGCCTAAAAACACTAAGCTGTACATATTTTGAAGGGTAGGTTCAGGGTTTTGCGGATAAATGGAGTTAAATAGCCATGTCCTGGTTCTCACTTGCTGGCGCATTCATTCGACAGGGTTTTGTTACATAACTTGTATGTGTAAAGCGTTGACATTCTGGCTGGGCTGCTGAGTCAGATGTTTGGGCTCTTCTGGAAACCACATGTGCGCACTAACATAGAAACTGCACCCGGCCAGGGCAGGGGTGGGGTGCCTCTCTCCTCCTGTGTTCCCGGTAGCATCACTCCCTCCATCTTCTTCTCAGGCCTGGGGTTAAATTGTTGGGTCTCCACCATTGCCACGTCATGGATTCCTGTTCTCTTTCTTCCTGCACACTGTGAGGTCGGGCCAAGCCGACGTGTGGGCTGCTCTTTTATAGAGGACTGCGCAGCCGACCCGGTAATGCTAGAACACGTGGTTAGAGGAGAGGCCTGGGCTTGCAGCCTGCGTTTCCAGGTTCGTCTCTCTCTTCTTTGAGCTTAGAGGAAATGAGAAGTAGGCACAGAAATGAGGCAGAAAACATTTTGAATCAACAAAAGCATTCAATGGCAGACTTCTGGAAGTCCAGCATTCAAACTAAAACCAGAACTAGGTTTTCAGAGGCTTAATTTGAGTAAACAAGATACAAAAATGGTTCTTCCACAATGTTGTTGAACCATCATCAGTCACATGCCAGGCAGACCTCCAAAGAAACTGTGAAGTCCATCCTTCTAAACTAGCAATTATGTATATGCACTAATATGCATATATAAATATGTAATAGTCATAGGACTTCTGGTCCTGAAAAACCATATGCCCATGACCTTAATTAATATACTTTAAAACCAAGGCAGTGAACACTTGGATACAACTCCCAGCTTTGCTGCTTACTAATTACATCACCTTGGGCAAGTCATTTAAAATGTCAGAATCTCAAGTTCCTTGTTGTTATGGTTCGTTTTACTTGTAAAAAGCATTCTGTTCTCATTGCGCTCTTTGTGGCACATGCAATGCCTCTGGGTTCTTCTACTTCAGTTTTGATTTCTTGCTTTCCATCCAGGCCAGCTCCACTTTTCTGCAACATGGACAAGTCTGCCTAAAGTAAAAATAAACAAGGCTTTTAAAAAAATCACAATGTCAATCTCTACATTAGTCATATGTCACAAGACAGTGAGGACCCACGTTAGCCCAACGGAAGAGCATCGTGCCTGAGTTCTGAGGGCACGGCAGGCGTTTGGTGCCCGACAGACCTGGGTTCCGGTTCTGAGTCTGACAGCTACTAGCTGTGTGACCTTGGACAGATGACTTAACCTCACCAACCTCAGTTTTCTCATTTGTACCTCCTTGGGCTGTGATGAGGTTTAAACGACATCAGACACATACAACGCTGAGCACAGGGCCTGGCACACAATGGGGGAGGAATGAACATCAGTTAGTATTCTCTTGGCAAACATGATCTCTAAATTAGTTTCCTGGGAATTAAAGTGACGTACACTCATGACATTTATTACGGTTTGGAACAGTCCCATATGCTAGTCTTCTAATTCCATTCTTCGTCCAACACAAATCTCTACTTGGGTAGCAATTTACAGTTTAAGATCCACTTTCACAAATATTGCATTTTTTTCCAATGACTTTTAGTTGATTTCTTTTTTAATATGCCACGCAGCATTATCCCTAGCCCCAATTTTTATACACAATTGGATGACAAAAATAAAAGAAAATGGAGCGTTGACTGTTAGCTACCATCAAACTTAAGCAAAAATTCCTAAACATTTAACTAATTAATTAACAAAGGCTGTTTTTGTTTCCCTTGATGAGATGTAAAAGAATCATTATTTTTACTTCAAAGGATTTTATTACTATGAATTGAATCAACATGCATTATGCCGATGTGAAATTAACATGCAGGGCCAGAGACCTGTGATATGTATTCTCTATTCTATCCAGAGAGAAGTGAGTACTAACTACAGTAAGGGGCCAACGCCAATTCAAACAGGTAATGCCTGCCTGACAACTGGTCAGCGATAAGCAAGACTTTGATTTTTTGCTAACTACAATTAATGCTACATAACAAGGGTGTTAGTAGTGTGTGCCCAGCAGAGACAAGAGGACCAAAGCAGTATCAAACAATTCTCAACCTAAAGGAATGTATTTCTAGTTGTGGAAGAAAAGGCAAAAGAACAACACCACAATTACATGCTAATTGTTTAGGATAGACTGTGAATGCCAATGCCATAGGCAGTGGTTTTCCAAAAATGTTAGGCACCTTGAGCTCTAAAGAAATCCTTTCAGCCCGGCTGGTGTGGCTCAGTGGTTGAGCGTCACCCATGCACCAAGAGGTCGCTGGTTCAATACCCGGTCAGGGCACATGCCCAGGTTGTGGGCCCAATCCCCAGTGGGGGGCATGCAGGAGGTGGCCAATCAATGTTCTCTCTCATTGATGTTTCTCTCTCTCTCTCTCTCCCTGTCCCTTAAAATCAATAAAGAAAAAAATAAATAAAAAGGAATCCTTTCAGGGGCATCCAATATGTAAAAGAGACAAGAGAATAGTTGAGTTGGTTAAAGAAAGGGAGAGCCCCTCCTTCCCCGTGGCCCTTGGCTGCAGAGATCACATTTTTTAAAATTGCAGGGACTTGAGAGATGAGTACGATTTGAATGACAGAGATGGGAAGGAAGGCATTCCAGGTAGAAGGAACAGCAAGAGTAAAGGCAAAAAGGTGGGAATTCAAAGTAAGATGTCTTCCTTGTGGACACCTAGTAAGTAAGTGACAAAAGGCACCCACATGGTCACTTTTGGTTTCCAACCTAAACTAATTTTCAAATATTTTAAGCCTGGTGAAATAGTTGACAAACACCCTAACTCAGAGAAGATGGGAAACCCAAGATTAATGGTCTGCAGTCAAATAATGTGTCTTGTCGTTACTCTTCATTTCAGAATCATTTCAAGTAGTCGTGAGAGGGAATGGCTTTCGACACGCTCGCAACGTGGACAGGGTCCTCTGCAGCTTCAAGATCAACGAGTCTGTCACACTGAGTAAGTCCTTGCAGAGTCTGGGGGTTTCTTCAGCCTGTTCAGGGAAGGGAATGCCCAGCCCCTTCTTCCAGCAAGGCCACACACGGCAACCATACAAAGATGGGTCTTCCCTGCAGCAAGTGCATAGCAAGCCCCTACCACGCCCTGGCTCTCATGGGAAAGGCATGGTCCTTGTTTCCCAGTCCTCCACCAACATTTGTACGGAGTCACTGCCTCCCAGGTGGCAGTGCCAGCTCTGACTGCTGAGGGGATACGAAGCTTGATGTTCCTTAACAAAATATTAGAGACTCTCAAGCACAAGAGTGAAAAATAGATGGTCTAAAATTATTAATTCAGAATAAACCAAAAGCCAGACTATAAGGCTTGCATGTGTAGATGCTGGAATTTTTTTCAGTCTGGATGATTCTTGCTGGGAGTTGCCAAGAAACTCATCATGGTGAATATCTGACATGAAATACAAGAATATGAAAGTAAAACTAAGTGCATTTCATGCGAACAATGAATTAGCATAACATTGGCACTTTCACAAGACATTTGTAGCAGGAAAGTTCTTAATTTAAAGACATGTGATTGATGTAGCTGTCCAGGAGACGTGGGAAGACTGAGTCTGGGAGGGCAGATGTCCAGGAAGCCTGGTTGTTATTCACATCTGGCATCCATCACATAAATAATTATTGACTCAGTATCTGCAGTGGTAAACAGTAATAATATAATTCATTTTCTGCAGTGCTATGTCCTTTTAAATGCTTCACATCATTTTGCTACAATAGCCCTTGGAGGTAGAAAGAGATAGAGGATCAGGATAACTCACATTTATTGACCAGCCACTCACACTAGCTATGTCCTCCTGATAGCCTTATGGAGTAGGTACTATCCTGTTTTTAAAAAGGAAGATTTGAAGGGTATGCCTCTTTTCCTCCTTTACCATCTTAAAACCCACTTGAATATTTAAACATAGCTATGCAATGGCTTCCTTACAAATATCTAGAATTCCTGGCCTTGGAATAATTCCAAACATTTGAGACATTCAGTTAGTTTTCTTCATACTTGGAGATACTCTCACGTTTCCAAAAAGGTTTTGCTATTCGAAAACATTTTGAAATATCCCTGAGTAGTCACAGTGTGTGAAAGTCGCGTGTGCACCCTCTGCAGGGTTCTTCCTTTTTCCTCCCTTTCACTTGTGATCTCGCTCAAGTTCGCCTTCCCTCTCTCCTTAACCAAAATCTCAAACCCAAGAAACTCCTGGGGGCTAAACGCAAAGACATCAACACCTTCCAGACTTCCCATAGCAGCGAGCCTTCAGACCAACCTCTCTCTGCAGATGAATGGAAATTGTGTTTCCGTTGCTTGAAAGATTACGCAGAGATGCTGCATTAGGATAACATGACATGCAAATTCACTATGGATTTGTAGAGTGACATTTTGAAAGCCTATTTTCTAGTTTCTCATGAAATTTTATTTCTTGAGAAGCCAGCTCCTACTCTTTCTCTCTCTTCCCTTCCTTTCCTAATACATACTTGCAAACACCTGCACAGCTCTCTACCTCATTCATATTCAGAAATAAATAAAGGCTGTTGGGACAGGGATTTGGCTTAAACCACAAAGCTAATGGTGCTTCTAGCATAGAGCTGACAGTTGGAAGAAGGAAAGGCAGTGACTCATCCCTACTGTATGCTGCAAGCAACACTCCCAAATTCAAACATATGGTTATTACAAGTAACTGAGGGGGAAATATTGAAATTTGAAGAAAAAAAAAAAAACAAACAAAACACCTGTCCTTTATTTATTAATTTGCCTGTTCGTTTCCATTCAGTAAATATGAACAAGAAACTATGGAGGACAGAAAAGGTAAATAAAAATTTTAATGCCACATATTCAATCCACATTTTTCTATCAACTGTATGAATGTAAGCATCTCTGTTGAGTTGTCACTGTGAAATAAAATAAATTTATATTCCTTTCCTTCTCCCATCCTCTTTTTCCACCTCTACATCCCAAGTTTTACATTTTTACCTATTTTCATTTTTATAGTGTATATTTCCTCTTTCAAGATCTTTTCCTAAATGCTGCAGTTTGTTTTATAACAAAAAGAAAATATACATGTTGTTATCAATCAGAAAAAGACTCACTAAAGGCCCAATAATGAAGGTGAGGCTGCTGTGGCTCTCTAGCCTGTTCAAACACAATACAGGCCTCGGAGTCTTCAACAAATAATACGGTAGCAGATTACATGAAGAAAAATGTTAAACATAAAAGAACAAATTGAAAATTAATATTAATAATGGGAAGTATTAATGTGACATTCTGAGTCTTTGAATGGATACTAAAAGATAATATATATATACCTTTTTAAATGGCTATGAACATTCTTAAACATTTATTATACTAAGACAAAAATAAAATGCCAACATATCAATGCTGAAAATTAAAAATTATTTAGATATATTCTTAGATAATAAATATAACCAGAAAATGAAAAGCATAGGTTAATACCTACTTCTCCCCACTTTCCTTGCCTTTTCTTAAAAATAAAATCAATAACTCAACCACTTAGAAATCCAAAACAATTTCTGGGCTTGTGGTTAATATAATAGGTCCAGAAATTCTGGGTAAAATATGGTTGTAAAAATTATAACACATGGCCTTGTTCAAAGGAATGAGGAGGAAACCCTCAGGTAGAGGAAGCAAAAAAAGGACTGCAAAATCTAAGCAGAAAGTTAAGCTGTGTGGGCTCTAGGCCCAGGGGTCTGCAGGTCATGATCCTGATACTGATCCAAATATAGGACACCAGTCTGTGCAAAGCAGCAGCCAAGAGCAGAGCCCCCTGCAGAAATTAGACTCCAAAGGGCTGCACCACACATTAAATGGGAGCTGGCAAAGCTGCTCATGACTCAAGGCAGGAGAATAAAGGTGAGATTTTATACCACCCAAAATGTATCCATGACCATCCTGATCCCTGTGACCCTGGCAGAGGCAATGAATGTCCAGCTCAACCTACAGCATTCCTGCAGTCAACAACCCCCTCTGAAGATGGGCTCACAGTGCCAAATAGCAAACAATGTAAAGATGGATGAAAGAAACAGGAGAACAAGCAAGAAAAGAGGACTAGAGAATAATTTGAAAGAGAATGTATGATAAACACATTCAAAATGTGTAAAGAGATCAAACATACCAAAGGGGAAGAACATTCAACAAAGGCAGATTTGTAGAAGAACATACTGTAAATTCCAGAATTGAAAAAGTTTATTCTCTGGAATACAACTTAATGGATGAATTATGAAGTATGATTAGACACAGATGAAGATGAAATGCATGAACTGGAAAAGAGTTATGAGGAAATCATACCCACCCCCTAACCAATGCACCAGACCCAGATTTTTTTCACCCAAGTTTTACCAGACTTTAAGGGACAGATGACCAGTATCTGATATGGGTCCAGCTATTTTAGCCATAAGCATCTTCGCTGTAAACATCTTTACCACAAGCATCTTCACTGCAAACATCTTTGCTGCACAACTAATTGGCAGTAAGGCAATTTTACTGTAAAAGATAAAACAACTGGTTGACAGTTTGATGTACATTTGGCAGATGTAATGTGTCTAAGCTAGTTGTCAGTTTTATTTGTCCATTGAAGTTCTTGCAGTTACTCCCATTTTTATATTATGTCTAAATCTTAGCCCTCATAATGGTCTATCCAGAGTTAAGTACACATGGTGGTCTTAAAATAGTGGACAATAACAACTACTATCAAGCCAGATTGCACACTCTACTAGAAAATGATCACATATCAGTTTGCAAATCCTTCAGTGAATACAATCATCCCTCCCATCCATCAAAATCATAAGTTTTCCAAACTATGGCAAATATAAAAGAGACAGCTACTAATTCATAGTCTTCAAGAGCATTAGTAATCATTTATTTAGTTGGAAACTCATACCTCTCTTAATGAAGTAAGAAATTGCAGCAGGAAAAGGAAAATGCTATGCCAAACAAGAAAACAAAATAACGAACAAAAAAATGTATAATGTTGTAAACAAAAGACTTTGAAGACAATGTATTTTTAGTTTTCACAATAAAGTCTTTATGATTTTGTTATTAATTTTTTATTTTTCATTATG
This sequence comes from Tadarida brasiliensis, assembly GCA_030848825.1. Classification (NCBI taxonomy): domain Eukaryota; kingdom Metazoa; phylum Chordata; class Mammalia; order Chiroptera; family Molossidae; genus Tadarida; species Tadarida brasiliensis. The sequence goes on along the minus strand of CM061270.1, from coordinate 30,315,832 downwards.
TCTGTGTTTAGTTTCCCTTTTTATTTTTCATTGTTTTATCTTTTACAGTGAAATTGCCTTAGGTCAATTAATGTTTGCAGCAAAGATGTCTACAGCAAACATCTTATGGCAAAAATACCAGACACGAGAACAGACACTGGAACCAAACCACCCAGGAAAAGAATCCTAGCTCTGTCGTAAAGCTGTGTGATCATGACATGTTATTGAACATCCTCACGTCTCAATTTCTCTATCTGTCAAATAATGTGACAAAAATAGCACCTCTATCATGGGTTATTATGAGGTTTAATGTTGGAAATGGAGCACAGAGCAGGACCTGGTACACAGCAAACTGTCGATCAATGTTGGCTGCTGGTATTAATTTATTATTATCATTATCACTATTATTAAATGGAGCAGCAACTAAGTATTATAAAAACATCAATTGTCTTCAAATTAATATTTTTTAATACAATCCAATGGGACTTTTTAAGTTAACAAAATAATTCTAAAGTTTATATGGAAGAATAAACATATAAGAATAGCCAAGAAAAATGTGGAAACTTGCCCTAGCCAATTTTAAGATGTATAATAAAGCCCTAGCCGATTTTATGATGTATAAAAAGTAATTGAAACAATGGAAGGCTGGAGCCGCAAAAGGCAAACTGAGCATTGGAACAGGAAAAACAAAGCCCATAAACAGAGCCAAACACTTATGTTAGTTTAGTATAAAATAAAGTAACCTTTCTAATCCGGGGGGAAGAAGTGTATTATTCAAAAACTGATGTTGAGACAACTGGCTAACCACTTGGAAAAACAATTAAGTTCATTTTTATCTCACACCTTGAATCTAAATAAATTCCAGATGAAAAATTTAAATGTGAACATGAAACTATAAAAATACTAGAAGGAAACAAAATATTTACATAATTTACCAGTGGAGAAAGACTTTTTAAGCAGAACATTGAAGGGAGATACCATAAAGGAAAAATTTGAAAGTTTGAGTACATATTCTTTAAAAATTTCCTGTCACCCTCCCTGCAGAATCTAAAGGGAAGCAGAACACTGGCAAAATTATTTATAAGACACGTAACAAACAAAGAGCCAAAAACCTTCATATATAAACAGCACTTAAAAATCACTTAAAAAAATAAAAGTGCCTTGCCAGTGTGGCTGTCTGGATTGAGCATTGCCCCATGGACTGAGAGGTCCTGGTTTGATTCCCGGTCAGGGCACATGCCTGGGTTGCAGGATCGATCCCCAGTGGGGGGCGTCAGGAAGCAGCCAAACGATGTTTCTCTCTCACATCTATGTTTCTCTCTTCCTTCCTCTCTAAAAAATCAGTAAAAACATAATTTTTTTAATGACCATATCAATGAGTAAAAGATATGAAAAGGAAATTTACAAGAAAAATAATGGTTAAAAAACATATGAAAAATGCTACTGTAACCAAGGAAACGCAGATTGAAATAATCTATCAGACTAACAAAGATTAACAAAAATATAATGCTCAGTATAGGCAAAGATATAGGGGAACAAGTATTTTTATTAGAATAAAAATACCGGCCAGTGTGGCTCAGTGGTTGAGCATCAACCCATGTACCGAGAGGTCTTTGGTTCGATTCCCGGTCAAGGCACATGCCCAGGTTCTGGGCCAAATCCCCAGTAGGGGGCATGCAGGAGGCGGCCAATCAATGTTCTCTCTCATCGATGTTTCTATCTCTCTCTCTCTCTCTCCCTTCCTCTTTCTCTAAAAATCAATAAAGGAAAAAAAAATTTTTAAATTATTCTTAACTCCTAAACAATTAAATAATGTTGTGGGAAAGAAGAATTACTGATGTAGGAAAATGCTAATGATGTAGCTTTATGTATTAACAGTAAGTTACAAAGAGTATCTGGTGCTATTTCTGTTTTTACACATACATTTGTATGCAGAGAGACTTGGAAGACACCCATCAAAATGTTAACCGTAGTTAGCTCTTAATAAGACCACTCAATTTTTATTTTCTCTTTTCTATATGTATTTTCTAAGCTTTCAACAATCACTTGCCCTTGTATAATAAGAAAAAAAAAAAAAAACAACGATTACTTAAAATTTAATTTAAAAATTTTTGTTAATTATTTAGGCCTAGTGCACATCTTAAGCTAGCATTTGGTTGGTTCTCCGGTGGCCAGGCCGAACTCACTCCTGGCCAAGAAAATATCTTGGAAATCTTCACACAAACTTGATTTATTCTGGCTGCACTTTTCCTGCTCCAGTATTCGGTGTATTGTGCCAAGAAAAGATCTACTTTCAACTGGAAATCCATTTGCAGGGAGATTAGAATACTAAAAAGGAGACAGTAGGGTATGAGCTGAGAAATGATCCATTTTAATGAACAGTAAATTTTTAAAAATTAACTTTTTTACTAAAGCAATAATGAAAAGCATGCTAGACTATGCTGGTGTTGTATGGAGACATACGAGGTATGATCATAAACAAAAGAAACTGGTTTTTAAAAACTCAATGAAATTCAATTTATAAACCATGTGAGAAATCAGATTCCTGGATTTATAGACATACTTCTTTTTTTTTTTTTTTTTTTGATGCAAAATTTTATTTCCCAGCTTGATCTCCAACGATATTCACTTAGGCATGGCTCTGGTTTACTTTTTGTTCACTCTCAAAGGATGAAACTTTGCCCCTTTGAAGATAGTTTTTCAAACTGAACAATCATGAAGGTAATGCTGGGAATTCTAAAGCGTGGCTCGGCTTCCGAGGACGAGAGACAACCCTCACTCGAATGTAGAAGTCCCAGTGTGTTTGTTTTTAAAAATCTGTCCAATTATCCAGAAACTATATTTTATCTTAGAAAACATCTGGACCCGGGCTGCTGTGGGCACCCTAAGGAGATCATTGAAGTGCACCTGTGGTGGCAGATGGGAGGGAGACAGAGGGAAGGAGAACACAAAACTTCCCAAACAGAAGCCTCTTGTTTCCTTTCTCACTGGTTAGAGTGTTGCATCTGTTGGTCAAAGGTACTCAGTGTAATTTGGATGCATACCTGGGAGTCTAAAGTCAAAGGAAGATGATGGAATGTCACTTTGTGCTACTCAGAATGAAGAGACACAACAGAGCATCTTGTCTTGTGGTTCTTAATTGGGCTGCACATCAGAATCACCAGGGAGCTTCGCCCCAGTGACAGCAGCCACTGATTGCGGAGCATCTGCCCTGTGCCCTCCCCACCTGTCTCAGTCCAGCCCTGCAGCAGCCCACTGAAGGAGGACTTGCTTGTATCCCTATCTTGCTGACAAGGGAACTGAAACTCAGAGAGATGAAGTGCCCAAGGTCACCTAGATGGCTGGAGGTAGAAGCCATTTGGACCCCAGGCAATCTTTTCCCGAGGCTTTTGAGTTTTCTCTACATTGCTTCCAAAACACAGATCCCCAGAGATCTTTGGGTCCCCTGACCCCAAATACCCATGTCATTCTGAGCACTGGTCCCGCACAGGTCTCCCACCGATCCCCCCTTATTTTGCAGACAGGACCTCAGCTCACAAAGATTTATCTACTTGCCCAAGGTCACAGAGCACTTTAGAGTCGAGACTTGAACCCAGATTCAAGAAAAAGGCCCTGGACCAGGGAAGGAAGTGCCCAGCCCACCCCGACTTTAGGTCAGTGTCTGCAGCTGACGACGATCACAGGTGGGGCTCCTCCTCTTCATGGCCCCTCTTTCTTGAACTTTAGCAGCTTCTCGGGATCCGGTGGTTTCCCTTTGCGGCTGCTTTCAGAGGGAGCTCGGGCTTTGCCAATTATTTCTGAAGTGACTGCTGATGAGATTGTTAATGCTTGGTCCCATCCTTCAGGCCCAGACAAAAGTAGAGACACATGTATTGCAGTTTTGCTTGGTCAGACAAAAGCCCCAGTAATCTGGGAAGGAGTAGGGATAAAAGGGGAGTTGCCACCAGAGGCAATTAGTGATGAAGACTGTCATTTGGAGGCAAAAGAGCTTCTTCTGGGGGCGAGTTTACAGCCCACAGTTAGCTCAGCAGCGCCTGGTAGACAGTCGCCCTTGACGTTGCCCCTGCTCTACCAAGCGTGCGGATGCCTCCAAGGGCACATTCTAAGCTGCCCGTGGATTCTGGCAAGTAATGCACTCGTTCGAGGCATGGTTGGGGAAGAGATTTGCTTGTGAACTTCCCTGAAACTTATTTTTCCCCAGCCCTACTGTCCTCATAGGGAAAGCTGGACCCCCTCTACTTCTGTACCATATGGCTGCACTTTCAGGGGCTGTTTCCTTCCTCGTGTAATACTGCTTCTTTATCACGTCAGTAACTTGATGGAGGAGAAAGTGATTAACACAGAGATGGGCCAGACTTGTGGGGACCCCAGCCCAGACAGGTTAATAATGCATGCCCCCCTATAACTGACATTCTTTAAATATTTGCTCAACATTCATTTAGAAGAAAAGTTGGGTACTGCTGAGAGAACGGAAGGAAAAGAGTGCTGCCTGTGTGGTCTTCTCCTCCGTGCAATTCAGCTCTGGCCCCTAATGTGCATACCACAGCAGCTGAGTAACATTCCCTAATACTCAAGTGTGACATGGGGTCTCCATTCCACCTCTCCTCTTAGTTTCTGTGCAGGTTTGTGTCTTTAAGAGCAGTCAGTATTTGCCTAGTTCATGGCCATGACTGTTTGGAAGGCTTTAGCCATCTTTGTAGACTTGCTCCTCGGTCCCAATTCCAAGGTGAAATCCTTCCAAACCTAATTGTGCACAGCTGCAAGAGTTTGTGTGTCAGGAGACATACCTTGTGCATGAATCCTGAATTGTCTTCAACCAAGTAAAAACAAAGCTTTAAAAAGTATATTTATCCTTAGTCAATTGCAGCTGTCTTGAGTACGCCACTTATTCGGGCCTCAAGCTTACAAAATTTTTAAAGGTTGATGTTTTGCTTACAAGATAATCTGTAAGTTTTATAAATGTCAACAGTCAAGGATTTTTTGGTGTAGATTTATTGAGAGGATAAAGTGTTTTGCAAGAGGTCTTGAGCCCCATTATCTTTATTTAGTTTCCTTACAATACCTAAAACTGCCCCCTGTTAACTTCAGATAGGGAGCAAAGCCAAATACCATGACATTTTGTGTAATATGATTCCGATTATGTAAAAAAATAATATGCATGGAAAAAATCTGAATAGTATACCCCAAAGTATTAACAATGTTTATCACTGGAAGTTAGGATTATCAAGGATTTGGGGTTTTTTTTGTATGCGTCTCTGTATTTCTCAGGCTTCTCACACTAAACATGTATTACTTTTATAATTAATAAAAATAACAGGAACTATGCCCTGGCCAGTTTGGCTCAGCGGTTAGAGTGTCGGCCTGTGGACCAGAGAGTCCCGGGTTCAGTTCCTGCTAGGGGCAAGTACCTTGGTTGCAGTTTGTTCCCGGCCCTGGTTGGGGCCATCTGGATGGCAACCAGTCAATATGTCTCTCTCACATCAATGTTTCTCTCTATCTCTCTCTCCCTCTCTCCGAAGATAAATGTCCTCAGGTGAGGATAAAAAAATAAATAAATAAAATAACAGTAACTATGAAAAGCCAGATTAGCTGTACTGAGGACCAGTTCAAAAAGCTGGTTTACCCAGAACCGTGAGGGGTCACAACCTTGTGGGGGATTGGGGAATGTGAACACCCCAAAAAGGCAATTCAGAGACCAGCAGGGCTGCTGGATCCCATCCCTGAGCTCCTCTGGGAATGAACTCATGGTCCCTCACATTTTACTTTCTCTCCTGGGGCCACAGTGTAATCTTGATCCTCACGTACACAGTGACCAAGATAACCCACTTCATTTTATTCTAAGACTGCGCTCAGCTGAGTCCTTACTGCTATTTATGGGTAAGGTGTTCTGACTGCACAGCCTTCGCACCCTCAGCAGCTCAGAACCTCAGCAGCAATCTAAGCCCCATTCTGGGGTGCCCCGTTTCAGTTATAAAGCCCCACCAAGCAGAGTGCCTCAGGTGCTATACCACCTATCTAGGCAAACCTGGACCATCAAAGCCCGTGGGGAGGAATTTACCAAGAAACACTCTTCCTTATTCCAACCAGGTGTCTCCTAGTGGCCCTGGAGCTGTTATTTTCTCTCCCTCCTCTACCCACCGTCCTATAACGCTGAACTTTCCTGAACATACTACCGGTACCGTGGGGGCTGTGAACCTCTACAAGAGGCCAAAGAAAGATATAAAACCATGGTAGACATACCAGGATTGCTAACTTTGGTATTCTCAATATTTTGGGCCAGATAATTCTTTGCTGGGGGGGAGAGAGATGCCCTGTGCGTTGAAGGATATTTAGCATTATCCCTGCTCATTAAATGCCAATAACACTCCTCCCCAGGTTTGACAACCAAAACTGTCTCAGACATTGTCCATTGTCCCCTAGGGAACAAAAGCACCCCCATTGGAGGACAACTGCACTATCTACATGTCCACAGATCCTTTCTGGATAGATGACTTTCTTCTTATCGCACCTACACCGTACAGCCCTGACACAACCCGGCTGATAAGTTGCAAGACCTTCTCAGTTTGCACACATTGACGTCTTGTGTTTTATAAGTGCCTCAGACAATGAGCCCAGCAGTGTCCTCTGTTAGTCATAACAGTTGACATATGTCAAGTGCTTTTCGAGTGTTGAGCATTTAATCATATCACCTCATTAAAATTACAACCACCTATGAAATTAGTGTTGTTCCCATCTTGTAGGTGAGAACTCTGGGTTATGGACAGGGTTACATAGCCAGTGGGTGGCAGAGCTGTGACGGGACTCCAGGGCCCAGGCTCTCAATGTGCTCATCATTCTTCATCTTTCTCCAACCTGCTCCAAAGAACAGGAAGGGAAACCAAAAGATGTGTCCCCAATACCTATAACAAACAGGAACTGGTGAAATAGTTTGGTATAGGCCAGGGAACTTACCTGGAACCTGTTGGCCAAGCTCATCACCTAATCTCATAGTCACTAGCCAGGAGGGCTTCCAGTGAAACCTTGGAACAACTCCAGGCTGGGAAAGGGGTGGGTAGGTGTGGGTCATATTTGAGGAAAAGGATGGTGTCCAGCTTCATTCTGCCATGTTATAGGCATCCCTCTGGCTCCCGCTGGGCATGAGAGGACACTACAATGGCTATACTATGTTCTGAGGATTGTTCCCAACTTGGTCCCACCCACCTGCACTTCACTTCCCCCTCTTCCCATTCTGTTCTGACTCTTGTTTCTCATTGCTCTAAACTCAGAACCATTGTTCAGCCTTTCCAAATAGAAGCCACTCTCTCCACTTTTATAATCTCTGCTCGGTCCCCTGGTGTAGAGTTTAATGTCTTCTAACAAAAAATCCACAAGCTTATCTCACCATCTATGAAAGCCTTCCAGCCCAGGGCCTGACCACACAGTACATGCCCAATAAATGTTAGTTTCTTTCTACTCCAAACAGCGGATCCCTTTTAGTTTTGCAGTAGAACCCCCACATTTGTGAATTGTCATTACAGGAGCCCCAGGAGGGCAATCAACCACCTCTTTTCTGGCTGGGGCCCCAGAAAGCTCAACCCAGATGCTTTGAAATTCACCAACCTGGAGTCGTGCTGTACATCATTGTATTTCAGGTTTTTGCACAATATTTGAAAAGCCTAGCTTTTTTTTTTTTTTTTTTTTTTTTAAACTGGCTACTTTTGAAGTCAGTGAAAAGGTAGAAACATCCAGCCTAACTGTAGCCTGTCTGTTCTCATTCAGAGACACATTCCCAAACCAGCTGATAATTTGGTGTTGAACAGTTATACTTGGCTCAGAGACGCCATAAAAATGCTCCCTCGACCCAGGGGAGAGTGGGAGAAAGAGCAGGGTGAGCTCATTTAGTCCCTAACCTCCACTATTTTGTTCACAGTAGGAATGTAAACTCTACTTTAGAGCTTACATCAGCTTTTGGAGGGTTTCAGCAAGCTCCCCCAGATAAAACTAAGGGTTATTTTTCTTTTCCTTTTGGTCAGAAATAAATATTTATATCAAGGAAAGATTGCCAAGACTTGGAAAGTATTTGAATTATTTAATCAGCCCTATAAAGGGATTCACTGTGATTGGTGTTTGAATTGGCTAATGAATTTTAATCCTGGTTTTATCCCAAATCCATTAGATAGTCACCAACTACAGTGAAGAATTCTGGGAAGTTCTTTACCAGTCTGAAAAGAATTGCATTGATCCGAGGTCAAAACCTGGGAATATACACATTTGACTGCATGGTTCTGGATCATGGGTTCATTATAGTAGATCAGGGCCTGGACCTCATCACAGAGCTTTTCAACCCTGGTCCCTTCATGGGGGACGTGCCTCCTACTCTTATCCCACTTTAGCCTTGGGGAATCCTGCCCATTTGCCTCCAAAGGTATAAATAGACTCAGCTCTAGGGTGCTTCAGGCTACATCATAAAACAAGCTGGGAGATTGTGACAATATAAAATGCTGACTAGTTTAAATTACATCTGTAAAAAAACTAGCGGGGTTGACCTTGGACAAGTTATTTCAACAAAACCTGGGTTAGAATTCCATCTCTGACATTTACTACTGACTCAATTAACGAACCTCTCAGGGCCTGGCTTTCCCAAATTGTAAATAATAAAAAAATAATAATGTCAAGTGAGGCCAGGGGTATATAGTGTTAGACAAAATCAGAATAGATATAGATCAGCGATTTTCAACCTTTTTCATCTCATGGCACACATAAAACGAATTACTAAAATTTTTCAGAATGCCAAAAAATATATTTTTTACTGATCTGACAAAAAATAAGGTATCACTTTGATTCACTCACATCGGATGGCTATTGTGATGTTGACTGTTGTCATTTTTTTTATTTGATAGTCTCAGGGAAAAGAGGTCAGTGACTCTGACTAAATAGTCAGGTATTGTACATTTTAAAAATTCTCACTGCACACTGGTTGAAAAATCACTGATATAGATGGTATAGCTATAGATTATAGATATAGACATAGACATAGACATCGATAAACATAATGTGTGGATGTGTGTGTGTGTGTGTGTGTGTGTACACACACATATTCACTTAAACTTTTTATTTTCCTAGGAATTCATAATGCCTAAAAAGATGTTAGTTTGACAGAACAATATAATTAAGCCATCAGAGATTTTGGAAATTTTAATCTTTAGTTGCTCTGATTTTGAAGCACACATTCACATAGACTATTTTAAAGATGTGGATGCTCATGTAATAATGTGGAAGAACATTTAGTGGATGTTTATTAAGTGCCAAGTAACATGGTTTGAACTTTCCTGCACTCTTATTTACTCCCCACACAACCCCAGACAATGATGTCATCACCACCGTTTACAGATGAGCAACTTGTTCCCAGTCACCCACTAAGAAGAAGACCTGGGATTTGAACCTGGATCTGCTTGACTCTGAAGTCTACCCTACCCCTTTCTGCACTCATCCTCAGGGATGCCAGTTCTCAAGCTTGGGGTGTTTGGCAGTTTGGCATAATGACGTTTATTGTTCCCCAAATCCTTATTTAAATCAAGCTTCTGTTTGATTATCAAACTCTTACAAACGAATGCACTAGATTAACCTGTCATGTGTATGCACTGAATTCTGAATATTTACACATCATCAAAAACTCCCTTAAATTCCAGTTTTAAACTCCTGCCCCACCCTAATTTTCTCCCAGTTGCAAACAAGCCAAGCGCTGGTCTTAGCGCCTGGCCCCGGTTTGCCCCGCCCACTCAGGGCTACCGCTCAGTGACATGGCTGCTGGGTGCACAGAGGAGCTCAGGCCTTCGTCATCTTCGGAGTGGATCATGGTCCCAGGAACATCACAACACCACTGGCTCTGGCAGAGGTGGCAGCGAGGTTGGCCTGGCACCTGAACCAAACGTGGCCCAGCCCAGGAGGAAGGCCCTGTGCCCTGCTTCCCAAGTGGATGTTCCAGGAAGGAGTCAGATGATCTGAGTTATGGAAACCAAATGGCCTTCCTTTGTTTAGAAAGAGAGGGGAAAAAAGTCACTCATTTTTGTGGTAAAGTGAAAACAGGCTCCAAACCAAACAATCTCTCTGAGCAGAAAATGCCAGCTCCCCAGAGCAGGCCCACAGCTCCGAGGCCGATAGACTGACAGAGGCTGTGTGGAGTCCTCCTGCAGCCGCGGCAAGGCCCTCCGTCCTCCTAGCCAGGTTTTCCTCTGCTTTGCTCCAGAAATATTTGGACTCCCAGGCAAGAAAGGAAAATGAAAGGAGGGAGAAAGAGAAATGTCTACTAGACTAGGCCAACCTCACTCTTTCCCTCCTTCCCAGTTGGGATGGAGACAAGGGAAAGGAGCGGTGCAGAGAAAGCCCCGGAAGTGAGCGTGGCACTCACACGGGACGTGGGCATGCCAGGCCCTGGAGTGTCCCCGGCATGTCCCTGCAGTGCGCTGACTCGGAGGCCCGCCTCAGCGTGGCCCAGCTCTTCCCACAGAATGCAGCCAGGAGTCACGAGGCCTGCTGTGGCCGCTCTGTGGCTGCTCTGTGGCTCTGTGGGCAGGCTCCGTGGGCAGCGATCTGCACTCCCAGGTATTACTAGTGCTTGTACAGTAGGATAAGCCATGGCCAAGAGAAAATAAATGTAGGTTCTAGTCGGCCACTCCTGTCCCCATTTCAGTTTATTCTCTAATACAAGCCTTTCCTGGGATGGGGATGCTCTTGGTAAGGAAAGAATAGTGGAGAATTCAGGTCTAGTGCTGGCTGCACCTCCGATTTGCTGTGCTACCATGGACCACTGTTGCCTCTCTGAGCTTCCATTTTGCGTCTGGAAAATGAGCCTAATGAATCCTCTCTTAGTTCACAAAGTCATTGTGAGAAGGAGATAAAGCACGGCTCTTATCAAGAGATGGCAACCGGATTGCCTGGATATGGATCCGAGCTCCCCTTTGTAACATCGGGCAAGTTTCTTCATCTCTCCATGTCTGTTCCTCGCCTTTAAAATGAAGGGAATAGCCCTGGCCAGTGTGGCTCAGTTGGTTGGAGTGTCGTCCCCTGTACCAAAGGATCATGGGTTTGATTCCCCGTCAGAGCACATGCCCAGGTTACAGGTTCGATCCCCGGTCGGGGTGAGTACAGGAGGTAACCAATCAATGTTTCTCTCCCACATTGATGTTTCTCTCTCTCCCTCTCCCTTCCTGTTCCTCTCTCTCTAAATTAAAAAAAAAAAAATAGCTAACCTCCCAAGCCTTTAAAAAAATTTTTAAATAAAATGAAGGGAATAACATTCTTCCCTGATAGCACTCTAGAAGGTTAAATTTGGTATGTGAAGCACTTGGTCTGCCCGGGAGTATCTCTGTCATCATTGTCATCATAGACGAGAAAACATCTTGAAAGCAATAACACTCAGTTCAGGCACCAGGTGATTGACCACTGTCATCATAGGAGTCACAGTTTTATTCAACACACCCTCACTTTTCTGGCACCATTCCATAATCTGCCAATGCTAATTCTAAATCTGAGGGAAACCTCCAATAACTTCCTGTTGTTTTTAGGAAACATCCTAAAAGCCCCACTGTGGTCTACAAGGCCTCAGTCATCTGGTCCTGTGGCCTTTTCTACCTCATGGTGAGCCATTGTCTCACTCAAATTCTACAGCCTTGTTGGCCCCCTTTTAGCTCTCCAAAGACCTGGGCTCCTTCCTGCCCCAGGACCTTTGCAGTGCCACCTCTCTCCCACTCCATCTCCTCTTCACCTGACCTTCACCCTCTACAGCCTTTTCTCAGGGAGGCAGTTCCTGACCTTCCAGATGAGAGCCAGCTCCCTCCTTCTCCTTCTTTGTTATCACCACAATTATAATTAAATAGTAATTTGTTAATCACCAGCATGTCGCATGTCAGCTTCTTCAGTGAGGTGCTTCATCTCTTTTGTTCATTGTGAGGCCTAGCACAGCGTCTGGCATATGGTAGACATTCAAAAGAATATTGTTTAATAAAAATGAATGTGTTTAATAACTATCTCCCCTGCAACTCCTATCAAATCCTATGGCAACAGAGGCCCTGTTTCTCTCCTCAAAGCCTGCCTTTCTACAACATAGTAGTCCTTCAATAAATATTTGTTGGATGGGTGGATGGATGGCTGGATGGATGGATAACATGGAATAACTTCCCTAACTTTTCATACTAATAATTTCCCTAGACATCAGGGAGATACTGAAATTGACCACTCTCTTCCTCTTACTTCCATGAAGACATAGTGCTGAGCACTCAGATGTATCTTCTAACTCCCATCCCAGGTGTCTCTGCTCCTTAAATCCAGGCATGGAAGGCATGGGCTTTTCTAATCTCCACTCAGGCAAGTGTGTAGTGTCAGCCACATTCAGATGTCATTAAGAGACATCAATTTCACAACAAATGTCAGTGGCAGAATATTGTCTTGCAATTATATATACATATATTCTTTCTATCTTCTAGTGTAGGTATTTGTATTCACAACTTGATTAAAGGGACACGTATTATTCATTTTTGTATCATCTACAGGTCCTATCACTGTCTTTTATACAGAGTATGTACCCAATAAATGTTGGAATATAGTATGCTTGTGTGTATACCATGTTGTATATATATACTACAGTTCAACATTCACATTCTCCATATAGTATATGAAGGAATGACTACTATATACTGAACTTAGTAACTCTTCAGTCTTGCTTCTGGCCCCCAAATCTGGGACCCAGTGAAATTCTTAAGGAGTTCCTGATTCAAGCTGCTTAAGCTTTCCCCAACTTCTTTCTCCCAGGATAAGAGCAAGAATTTCCCCACCTCCTGGGTGCCCCTACTCTAATCCATCTCTCACACCTGCAGCTATGAAAACTTCTAAAACTCACCCCTTCAAGTTTTTCTCCAAAAACCTGCAACATTTTTTTCATAGCCAATAGACCTATGCCCAAATCCTTCAGTCTAACTCAAATAACTTGGACCAAACTTCTTCCTATACTGATCTTTTCAAATCCTATTTATGTCCTGCCCTGGAACATACTTTTGGATCGCTCTGTCTTTGCTCCCACCAGAAATGCCTCTTCTTCCCCATCTCTCCCTGAAACACGGCTCAAGTTTTATGTTCCCTGTGACTCACCACATCACCCACCTAAATGGAGCTCTGTCTTTGGAAGCCAATGCTGTTTTGGCTTAACTACTTCTTGTGTTTGTCAGTGAACTTTTCCCATGAATAGGGTTTTTCTCTCAAACAAGACTTCGACCTGAAGCTCCCTGAGGATCAGTCTAATATTTTCTCATTTCTCCTCAATTATGCCTGCTCTATGGTAAGAACTTGGTCTCTATTTGCTCACCGATTGATTCAACTGGACGTACAGGGTCTGGGACTAATATTCAGGCAGGAGACCTTGAGTTCACTCTAGTGAATTTTACAGCTCAAGACGAGTTTCTATTTCCAAGAGTTATTGCTTTTCTAGTGTCTCCCAGGACTTGGCTGATAATCTTTAGGAGTCACTGAATTTGAAGTTATAAACTTGCCTCACTCCTCTTAACCCAGTGACTTCTTTTTTACAGATGAGAAGCCCTTTGCTGTGGAAGATACTTATTTGCTGTGTCCAGCACCTATCTTAAAAGAAGTTGGCATGTAAGTTTCTACCAGCAACTGAACCCCGGGGAGGAGAGGAGAGGAGAGAGGAGGTAGAAGGGACAAAGGGAAAAGAAAGAAGTATCTCTCTTCGCTCTCATAATGGGGCCCTTCTCTAGACTCCACCAAGCAGTGATGATGGATGATACTTACAGTGAGCCAGGCAGCGGGATGAACGTTTTACAAAGGGTATCTCACTTCATCCTCCCAAGTTTCCAACAAACAAGATACTCACATCTTCCCAGTTTTACAGATGTGGAATCTGTGGCTGAGAGAATGTAAGCAGCTTGCCCAAGGTCACACAGCAATAAATGGAAGAGTTTGGGCTGAAACCAAGGTCTGTCTGGTTTAATCACAACTGCATTCCAAAAAAGCTCTCACACTTCCCAAAGCACTCTCACATACATTACTCTGCCCTGTCATCATCATTGCCCTGCCAGATGATAATCCCCCTTAGAGATAAGGAAATTCAGAAAGGTTAAGTGGGTGCACAGATGGTTCAAGGCCCAGATTCAGACCATCTGAGGCCAAGCTCGGTGCTCCTTCCTCTGCGCCTCTGCGGAGCATGCGGTGTTCACTCAAACTGCACGAGGCTCCCTGAACTAACTTATGGGGAAACGTCGTGATGGTGCAATTATAATAAGTGCTACTGAAATGTGATTTTTTTTAAAAATATAGTCACCAGCCCTGGCTGGTTTGGCTCAGTGGTTAGAGCGTCAGCCCGCAGACCAATGAGTCGCGGGTTTGATACCGGTCAAGGGCACGTACCTCGGTTGCGATTCGTCTCCGGCCCTGGATGGGGTCGTGCCGGAGGCGGCCACTCGATGTGTCCCTTTCACGTCGATGTGTCCCTCTCTTCTTCCTCTCTCTCCCTCCCACTCTATCTGAACAAAAGTGTAAAAATGTCCTCAGGTGAGGATAAAAAATAAAAATAAAAAAATAGTCACAAGGAAAAAAAGAGAGCGAGAGAGAGAAGTAGCACCCTGAGCAGGAAAAGAAACAAGGGGGAGCCAGAGAAGCAGTGTTTGTGAGAGAAGACAAACTGGCCTCTCCGTGAGCAAGTCTATAATATGCTGAAGATAGAATGGTGGCTTTAAGGAAAAAATACTAAACTGGTTCATCTGAATTCTGCCTTCAGTCATTTATTCAAATTGTAAGCCTGCAACTCTGGTTGCCTAACATTGGCCTGTGAGTCATTCGTTTCATTGATTCCACAAACTACCCCTTTGTCCATCCTGCAAAATGCAAGCAAAATGCCAGCTCCTGATTCAGTGAGTCTCATATAGATGAGAGGAGGTAGAAGGCAAATTCGTTCATCTGTTACTGCGTGTCTGTGTTTGCTGGATGGTAACAGAGCTGCCCCCACCAGAATCAGATCACTGAGAACCCAGATAATGACAACAGGACATTAAGTTTGTAGCTTGATCAGTGTAGCCCCTTTGATTTTTTTTTAACCAATCCTTCATCTTACTACAATGTGACAAGTCAGTTAAATGGAAGCAGGCTGTGCCCATTCAGTGCAATGTGCTGCAATGCACGAAGGGCTGAAAGCACTGCCTTGATATGGCCGCCAAGCGTATCCTGACATTTCCTTGGAATGTTAGAGGTGGGAGGGGCCCTAGAGACCATGGTCCACATTTTACAAAGGAGACCGCTCAGGCCCCCAGGGGAAGAGACTACAGTCCCAAGGGTAGTTACAAGCAGAGCCTGCAGGGGACCAAGGTGTCCAGTTCTCGGCCCCTTGCACACCATGCTGAATATCTCTGGTTCTGTGTCTTTGCAGGAAAGCTGCACTCCAGGTCAGCATGAATGATGGCCTGTCTTTCATCTCCAGTTCTGTCATCATCACCACCACGCACTGTGTAAGTCATCACCTTTCTTTTACCAAAGGCTTCGTGGTCATTCCCATCTCCCTGGAAAGTTGTCTGGTTTGCATTCTGCTCACTGAGCTTTAATCCCGACACTGCTGGGCCACCTATGGGCCGGGTGAGGGGTGTGCTGCACCCCGGAGTGTATCAGGAATACCTGTGTTCAACTTCTCCAGCTTCCCCGTTTCTGTGACTGTGGGTGAGACCTGAAAGAACTGGCACGACCAAATGGCAAGATGGGCCAGTGTCTGTGCAATACTGAGGGGAGATGTCCGCATAGAGTGGGTTTAGGAGAAAATGCACAGAAAGAAATTGGATTGCATGTACAGAAAGCATGTCTGAGGGAGTTTTCCTCTAAAGGGGAGCAGGAAAATGGGGCAGGAACTAAAGAAAGATGTATAAAGAATATAAAGAAAGCCTTTTATTTAGAATGGGAGAAATCACAGCTTGTCTATATGGTTATGGAAACAATCCAGGAGAAAATGGAAAATTGACGAAGCAGTGAAGAGGGGGGAGGGGCCTCATGCCACAGGGATTGGGAGGCAGCAATAGGGCTACGTCCTCCCTGCCAGCTCCTCGGATACCCCTTCTCTGGATCCTGCTGTCAGGTAGTTTTGCTTTCTGGCTACATATAAAATCGCTTGGAGAGCTTTTAAAAAATACTGATGCCCGGGCTTCATGCTTCCAGTTGAAACCTCTCTGGGCTGGACCCTGCGTTGGTGGTTCTGAGGCCATGGTTGGGAACACCCAGCCTGTGTAGTTGCTCCCACCCTGTGTCAGCATCTCAAGAGTTCAGCCAGGCAGAGGGCAGTCAGCCCCTGGCATGAGCATTTCCAAAATAACCTCTGTCTGAATATTCAGATTCTGCAGCCAAATGCACTTTTTCCTTTAGATCATTCTAGGGATGAATGTGTTTGACCTGATGGTAAGCTTAGGCAGATGCTATGATCAATTCCTGGCCGGACTTTGAAGGACATGTTGTTAGAACCCCTCAGTAATTGGGGTTTGTGGCATTAACACCGTCTCAGGTGGAGGAGAGAGAGCAGGCAGCACCAAAACCAGGCAAAATAAATGAGCAGGAAGTCAGGCCTTTTGACTGACAACGCTCCCTCCCAACCCCTGCCTCTCCACCCCTCTTACTTTTCATCCTGTGTTAGGAGCAAACTAGTTTTCTTGAAAGCAGTGTAAGCCTATGCAATGGGTACAGACAATAGGAAAGTTTTACTTGACCAAAGCAACTAGGGTTGTCACAAAGAAGTGTCTGAGAAATGACAATGTCTCAAGGATCTGTCAGTGGAACATCAAATCTGGAGACCAACTATGAAAACTGTATGCACAAGCAGTGACATCTCTTCAAATATACCCTGCCTGATTCTTCTAGAAATTGCCCCTTTGGGAACCTGCCAATCTTCAGGAAATGATTAAAATACCCCAAATCTAACAACTTCATTCCAGATTCCTCCCTGCTCTGAATGATCCAACAATTTGGGCCTGTATTTCTCATTTTGTTTGATCATACCAGAGAAACAGCCATGACCTTGAGGCTGCAAGGGCAGGAAAATGAGAAGGAGAAACATCTCAGAACTAAACCTGTGGTATGGCAGAAACAGGACTACAAATTTCAGTCCTGAGCCTCTAAGCCAAGAAGAAAGGTTGTCCTTAGTATTGTACTCCAAAATCAAAAGAACTCCCAATAAAGTCCCTCTGTATCTTCCTAACTCACTCCAGCCTACGCTTACACCTTCCATCTTCATCTGAGTGCCTGTCACTGTTTTCTGTTCAACTGGCCCTAGATCAACAACACCTCATAATGTCCTCTGCATCATTCCCCTTTTCATTTGAGATTGCTGTATGTCTACAACAAAATTATAGCCACCCTAATATTTGAGATACATGTATGTTTATTCATTTATTCAACCAGTATTCATTAATCATACACAATGTGCTGGGCACTGCCCTGGGTAGTTGAGATGCATCAGAGAACACAACAGATGGAAATCTCTGTCTACTGGTGAGGGGGAGGGGAAAGAAGGCAGATAATAAACAAGAAACATAAAAAATGAATCACACACTATGTTAAAAGACAATATATTCTATTAAAAAGTAGAGCAGAGTAAGAGGAGTTGGAACTTCTTGAGTGAGTGTAACATAAATAGAAATATATTGAGAAGGTGGCATTTGAGTAGAGACTTTGAAGTTGACTGTGAGGCTACTGGGAGAAGAGCATACCAAACAGAGAGCCCCAGTGCTTAGACCCCCAACACTAGACATCTGGTCTGTTCAAGGAAGAGCAAGAAGGCTGATTGTCAGTCACTGGAAGGGACTGGGTGAGGAGAGCAGAGGCAGTGAGGTAAAAGGGGTGGAGAGTGAAGGGTCTGGTGAGAACTTTGGCTTTTGCACAGAGGCACAACATGAGCAGGTGTGTATCTGAAAGGTCACTCTGGCTACTGGAAGGACTGTCACTAGTTAGGAAGGTTATAGCAATATTTTAGGCCAGAGAGGATGGTGGCTTGATTCAGGAGGGAGCAATGGAGATGAGAGAAGTGGTCAGCATCAGACATATTTTGAAGACAAAGCTAATGGATTGATTAAAAAGCATTGGATGTAGGGCTTGAAAGAAGAGGAATCAAGAATGGCCCCAAGGTGAATTTTACCAAACATTCAAAGTAGAACTAACACCTATCCTTCTCAAGCTAGTCCAAAAAATTCAAGAGGAGGAAAGACTCCCAAGCTCATTTAACGAGGCCAGCATTATACTAGTTCCAAAACCAGATGAAGACACTGCAAAGAAAGAAAATTGTAGGCCAGTATCCCTGGTGGACATAGATGCTAAAATCCTCAACAAAATATTAGCAAACTGGATCCAGCAATACATTAAAAAGATCATACACTATTATCAAGTGGGATTTATTTTGATGTTGCAAGTTTGGTACAATATTTGCAAATCAATAAACGTGATATGTATCACATAAACAAAATGAAGGATAAAATCACATGAGCCTATCAATAGATGTAGAAAAGTATTTAATAAAATCCAGCATCCATTTATGATAAAAACTCTCAGCAAAGTGGGAATAGAGGGATCTTACCTCAACATAATAAAGCCCATATATGACAAACATTATACTCAGTGGGCAAAAACTAAGTGTTTCCCTTAAGAACGGGAACAAGACAGGGATGTCCACCTTCATCACTCTTATTTAACATAGTACTGGAAGTTCTAGTCACAGCAATCAGACAAGAAAAAGAATTAAAATTAATATTTAGAAATCAGTGGCATTTTTATACCCCAATAACAAACTATCAGAAAGAGACATTAAGAAAACAATCCCATTTACTATTGCAATAACAAAAAACAAAAAACAAAAAAAATTAGGTACCTAGGAATAAATTTAACCAAGGAGGTAAAAGACCTGTACTCGGAAAATGATAGGATAATTAAGAAAGAAATTGAGGAGGATACAAATAAATGAAATCATATGCCGTGTTTATAGATAGGAAAAAATAACATCATTGGCGGTATCACACTCTCTAATATCAAACTATTCTACAAGGCCATAGTAATCAAATCAGCATGGTGCTGGCATAAGAACAGGCATACAGATCAATGGAACAAAGTAGAGAGCCACATAAATAATCCCATGCCTTTATGGTCAATTAATATTTGACAAAGGAAGCAAGAATATACAATGAGGTAAAAAATAGTCTCTTCAATAAATGGTGTTCAGAAAATGGAACACATGTGTGCAAAAAAAAAAAAGAAACTAGACCACCAACTTACACCATACACAAGAATAAACTCAAAATAGATTAAAGACTTAAATGTAAGTTTCAAAACCATAAAAATTCTAGAAGAAAATGTAGGCAGTAAAATCTCAGACATTTCTTGTAGCAATATTTTTGCCAACATATCTCCTAGGGTAAGGGAAAAAAGGGAAAAATAAACAAGTGGGACTATATCAAACTAAAAAGAAACTACATCTGCACAGCAAAAGAAACGATCAACAAAATGAAAAGGAACCCACTGTATGGGACAACGTATTCGCCAATAATCATCTGATAAGGGGTTAATATCCAAAATATATAAAGAACTAATACAACTCAACACCAAGAAAACAATCCAATTTTAAAATGGGCAAAGGATTTGAATAGACAGTTCTCCAAAGAGGACATGCAGATGGCCAATAGACATATGAAAAAATGCTCAACATCACTAATCATCAGAGACATACAAATTAAAACTACAATGAGATATCCCTTCACGTCTGTCAGAATGGCTATCATCAATAAATCAACAACAACAAGTGCGGATGAAGAGGAAAGAGAACCCTCATGTGCTATTTTTGGGAATGCAGACTGGTGCAGCCACTGTGGAAAAGAGTATGGAGTTTCCTCAAAAAAATTAAAAATGTAACTGCCTTTTGACCCAGTGATTCCACTTCTAGGAATATATTCGAAGGAACCCAGAACACTAATTTGAAAGAATAGATGCACCCCTATGTTCATTGCAGCATTATTTACAATAGTCAAGATCTAGAAACAGCCCAAGTGCCCATCAGTAGATGAATGGATAAAAAAAAAAAAAAAAGCCATGGTACATTTACACAGTGGAATACTACTACTCTAACATTAAAAAGGAAATCCTACCTTTTGCGACAGCATGGATATACCTGAAGAATGTTATTCTATGTGAAATAAACCAGTCAGAGAAAGACAAATACCATATGATTTCACTTATATGTGGAATCTAATGAACAAAACAAAACAATTTAAGAAACAAAAGCATAGATACATAGAACAGACTGATAGCTATCAGAGGGGAGGAGTGTTGGGGGGCTGGGTGAAAAAAAGGTGAAGGTACTAAGCAAAAAAAAAAAAAATACACACACACAATAGTATGGTGATAGCCAGAGGGAAAGGGGGTTGGGGGGAGGTGGAAGAAGGCAAAAGGGGATAAATGGGAACGGAAAGAGACTTTACCTTGGGTGATGGATGGGTGAACAATGCAGTGTGCAGATGATGTCTTGTTGAGTTGTACACTTGAAACCTGTATAGTTTTGTTAACCAGTGTCACCCCAATAAACTTAATTAATTCATTAATTATTTTTAAATGCCTTGCCCAGGTGGCTCAGTTGGTTGGAACATTGTTCTGTACACCAAAGGTTGTGGGTTCGATTCCTAGTCAAGGCACATACCTAGGTTATAGGTTCGATCCCCGGTTGGGGTGCATATAGAAGGCAACTGATCGATGTTTCTCTCACAACCATGTTTCTCTCTCTCTTCTTTCCTCTCTCTCTAAAAATCAATAAAAGCATATTCTCAGGTGAGGATTAAAAAAAAAAAAAAAAAAGACTAGTCCCAAGGGTTTTGGCCTAAGTAACTGAAATGATGGAATTGCCCTCAGCTGACAGGAGGAAGATGGGGGGAGAAGATTTGGGGTTGAAGGGAAAAATCAGGATATTGGTTTGCTGTCAACTATTTGGGTGACCTTGACCAAGTTAGGTAGCCCCTTTGTGCCTCAATTTTCTAATCTGTAAAATTTGAAGACTAATACTTTACATCTCTTGGCAGTGTTCTGAATATGAAATGGTATGTGTAAAGTGCTTAGCAGAAGGCCTAGCAGGTAGTAAGTGCTCAATAAATATTACCTGTTACTATAGTGGAAACTGAGTCAAAATCACTGAACTGGTTGGAGATTCTTCCCAAAGAGTTAGCTCCTCACTTCAGAGTCCTGTTATAACGAAGGGACTCTTCTGAGACAAGGTGTACCCTTATGAGTACATGTTTGTCACTCAACGAAGCCCAGGTGACTAAAGGGGGCAGACATGAAGTCCAGATTCATCCAGACGAAGGGACCTATATAGAAACATAAAACTCCAATCCCCAGCAGGGACCTACACAGAAGCTCACATTAAAAAGGCTAAAGCCATCACTGGACAAAACAGAGAAGCAGGTGGGGTGTGTGGCCATCCAGAATGTGAAGTGAGGTCTTGGACTTGCGTTCGTTTCTTGGGCAGCAGCTGGTTTGGAGGACAAGGTTTTTAGATCAAAAAAGATCCCCTGGGTCTGAGTAAAGGGTTAGTCTTGTCAATGCCAGTTGCAGCCTGCCCAGTCCATCAACTGGAACCAAAGACACTTTTAAAATATGTAGTCGAGACTTTTCTTTCCTCGCTTTATTTGGTGCCCATTTGGACAACAGTGTCACAAGTTTTCAAGATTCACAACGAATAACTGTTGCCCCTGCCAGGAGCAGAAATTCCATGAAGTTTTACAGGAAAAATATTTTTCCATCCAAGAGCTAAAAGATTCCTATACAAATGGTAAACTTTGTTGAGCTCCATGACTATAGAAAGTGGTCAAACAGCCAAAGTCCTCTCTTACCAGCATATTTAAATGCATCCCATCTCCGTAGCCCTAACTGGCCTCCCTGTTCTTCCCAGCCTCTGGCAATAGGTGACAAAATCACTAATATGGTGCCGTTTTCAGGGAAATATCAAAAAGAAGTTTGTCCTTTGAAGAACAAAGCAAGCAAATTTAGTGCTTTAAAGAATTTTTCATGAGAAGTCTTTTTTTTATGAATATCTTAAAAGTCTACAATTTCCCACCCAAAGTGCACAAAATTCAGGAAATCATTCAACAAGGATTTCTCAGACTCGTCCTGTGTCTCCAGTGCTCTATTTGCATTTTAAAATCCAGTTGGAGAAGAGAGTCCAACAATCCAGTTGGAGAAGAGAATCCAATAAAAGAGCATAAAACAAAAACCAAGACTGTGCGAGCCAGGTGTACATGCTGTAGGGCTTCGGAGAGGGAGAGGAGGGGAGAATCCGGGAGGAGTCACAGGGCTTCTTGCAGGAGACAAAACCCAAGTGGTGATCTGAAAAATAATAATTCCAGGTGAATAAGTGGGAAGAGGCTCTCCCCTGAAGAGAAACCAACCTGAGCAAGGAAGGACTGGATATGTTCATGAGCATAGTTTGTTCATGGTCTCTCCCAGGGTCCATGAGTCTTTTGCTTTTGCTCTCATTTGGTATCAGTTCCTGGTGCCTTCTAATTTGGAGCCATTTTTCAGGTTAACAACCACCCTCCTAGGATGTCCACATCACACCTTCATCACCCCCCACCCCGTATGTAACAATGAAGCCCAGCTGATGTGCCTCCCTATTAACTGTGATCAGGATTTGATTTAAATTGGTTTCCGGGTTGGAGATCACCATCTTCGAAGAAAGGAAAGTGATCTAAAGTTAGATATAAGGGTCTAAAATCAACAGTAAATCAATGAGGAACCTTATCTTGTCCTCCCTAATTCATATGAAAAACAGCTGGCTACAAACAGCAACAAGATCCAGTAAATTTGAGTGAACCCGTATCAAGTCATTCTTCACAGAAATTATTTTTGAATGAAAATAAAGATGAAACGAACTCAGCCCTGAGACACCAAAGCAAGAACTGCCCTATAATTGTAGCATAATGGTGGAATTTAATTTTTTTAAAAAAAGGATACACTTTTCAAGGTGTTTTGGGGCAAGTTAACCTGAGCCTGTCTCGGAGCCTGTCTTGCAGGGTCGTTGCAAAGATTAAAAGTAAAGTACATAAGGGGCTGGAGGTGTATGGTAGTTTGTCAAGAATGATAGCTGTTCACTAGTCTATTGACATTCTCTTTTCTTGCCAAGTAAACGACTAATGGCCTGTCTCATTAAAAGATTTGCTATGTATGTTCAGTACATTATAAACAGGCAGTGTTCCCCTGGTTAAGAGGTGTGTTTCCTTTTGAGTCCATGATAAGCCTAGGAGCAGACTGGAGAAAACTTTGCAGATGTTGCCTGAAGGATAATGAGGGAAAACAACACCACGAAGTGAGGTCTGGGGATACACCATCTGGATTAGGTAGCAGTTCCTTCACTATTTTTTTTCCATTACAGTTGAAGTTCAATGTTATATTAGTTTCAGGTGTACAGCATACTGGTTAGGCATTTATATAATTTACGAAGTGATTCCCCTGATAAGTCTTACTACAATTTTATTGATTATATTCCCTATGCTGAACTTCACATCACTGACTACTTTGTAACTACCAATCTGTACTTTTAAAAGAAATTTTTTTTTTCTTTATCAATTTTAGAGAGGGAGAGAGAGATAGAAACATCAATGAGAGAGAACATTGGCCGCCTCCTGCACGCCCCCCACATGCCCACAACTTGGTCATGTGCCCTGACCCAGAATCGAACCGGTGACCTCTTGGTGCATGGGTCAACACTCAACCAGTGAGCCACACTGGCTGGGCCCAATCTGTACTTCTTAATGCATTCACCTTTTTCACCCAGCACCCCCAAACCACCTCCCTCTTCACTATTTTGAAAAAAGATTTTCTCAGTAAATGAATTAACTAAAGGGTAATATAAGGAGACTAATTAGACTATTTAGGAGAATGAATTAAAACAAGTATTTACTAACTTTGATGCATTATTACCACGCACAAAAATCCCTGTTATTATTTAAAATACTCCATGCCCGGCATGTTTGCGGGCATTTTATCAGAGGAGGCACCATTTCAGACAGATGAGAGCTGCAGCCTCAGAGAGAACTTCACCACACACTGGATCCTCCAGGGTCCCTTGAAGGAGCCACGACTCCCTGTGGTTTTGAAGTATGATTTGATTTCTGTGGGGATGAACATGGTGCCACCTTGTTTCCCAAGGACTTTTCAATCATTTTATCCTTCAGATTTTTATGAATTTAGTCTGTTCTTTTCCTACACTAGTGGTTTTTTCCATAGATATTTCAGAGAGAGAGAAAGAGAACACAGCAATGCACAGAAGACACCCTCCCACCTGCCCCTCTACAAAGAATTATCCTGTCCAAACTGTCAATAGTACCAAGGTTGAGAAACCCAAAAGAATCAGAATTTTGGGTGCAGGGAGCGAGCCCAGGATTCTGCATTTTTAGTAAGTTTGCCAAGTAAATCTTAAACATCCAGGTTGCTTATCATTCTACTTACCTGACCCTAAATGTCCTCCAAAGTTTAGAAAAAAAATTATTAAAATCTATTTAAGAGAAACTATTTTCTCTCTTGATTCACTCCCAATTCCATTCATTTAAGAGTCCCAAGATTTTAAAATCAGAAACCTCTTTTTTATGTTCCTTCTTTTGGATCGTATTTTCTGCTATAAAAAATAGGAGTTTGCCTAAAAGAATAATTTTGGCCCATACATCCAGTCTAGGGACCTTTCCTTTTTGTGTTGCCAGACAGAGACTGCAAAACTTTCTCTCCAAATGCCCCATTTCTGTCGTCCAAGTTGTTCTTTCTTTCCCTCTTCTCACACTTAGTCCTGCTGAGCTATAAACTTGTTGCTCATTGTTTCAGGAAGAGAAAGCCCAATTATCACCTGCATTGTTTTCAACACTTCATGGCTCCCAATATCTCACAAAAAAGTGGGCCTCCAGCTGCCCTACAGAGGGAGGTTATGAGTTTGGAAACAACTGGAGACTTGGAGTAAAGAAAGCACAGACACTGGAAAGATTAATTGCCTCACATGTACAGTGTAGCCTATATGCTTCTTGAGGGAAAAAAATAGGCTGTGTTATGTTCACCGTTGCAACCCAGCACCTGGCACAATGCCTGTGCATAGTGGTTAGTAGATAGCTAGTGAATGAGTGAATGAATGAACAGACTTAACCAAGGGTCATACTGGGACCATGATGGCACCTGCTGGTAGTAGGAGAAGAAAGCCAGAATGAGGTAGGATTAGAATGCACTGAGCTGGTTGGTGGATAAGCTCCCAAAGAGGATGGCCAATAATCCAGTATGCACATCCAAGGAGCATGGGGAGCTTGAACATGATTTAAGAAGAAAAAAAAATCTGCCATCTGGGAAATGACAACCCGTGATCCCAGGCAGGGCAGTAGCCAAAAACCTCTTGAGAACAACACCAGCTCCACTAGGAGAAGAGGTTTGTCAGGGATGCAGACCTGGAGAAGGGGTTCTGGAAGAGCCCACTCAACTGGATCAAGATTCAGGGTAGGCCCCTTGTTTATGAGGATCTACAGCACATGGCTGGATACCAAGCAGAACCATGGAAACTATATATGATCTACGTCAATCATTTTACTAAGTCCAAGGAACACAAAGATATAATACATGGAAAACAAACAAGTACTGCAAGGATTTATAATTTAATGTGGTAGGTGCTTTCATAGAGAAATGTACAATGCCCAGCCCAGTGAAACCATGAGGTGAACCATCTAGGGAATCAAAGATTCACAGAAGAAATGATAAGTGAACTTGGTCATGAAGAAAGAATTAGGATTAGCTAAGGGTGTAGCCTGGGTAAAGGCATGTTTGGAGCCTGTTTGGCTATAATTGATTGGGTTGGGCAACAGCAGAGAAGGTCAGAGTCAAAACAATTGGGACCAGTTGGAAAAGCCTTCTTTATCTGCCATGTTTTAGAGCTTCTTTAATATTTAATTTAAACATAATACATGATACAGTTCTGATGTTAACTTCCAATTTCTCCTCATCCAGGAAACAAACATCATTTTTGTCTTAAAAAAAAAAAAAAAGAATCTTAGTATCTAGGTAAATACAGAAATGCCATGTGTGGCTTGGGGAACATGGGCATGGCCTGAGCTCACCCTGGAATATCAGAATCTTAGGCTATGGAAGTTCTACTAATGTGGCCAGCCAAGGCTGAGGGTGCATGACCTGCCTTGATCGGGGCTGGCTCAGGACAGGGTGTTCTGGAGCCCAGAGATGGAGGCTACAGTGGCTGAAGCTAAGAGGCTGAAAAGGGAGGGCAGGAACCACATCACATAACTGTCTGCAGACTTCTGTCCTAGGCAACTTCCTGGGTCTGTTTTGTAAGTCAGTTCAATTCTGTTACTAATTGTTTTTAAATAACTTAGGAGAATACAAACCCAGCCCAGCTTTGTAGTCATAAGGCTATCTAAGTAAATAGAGAGTTGGCATGTCTGCCCTTGCCAAAATTTCTTGAATTTCACCAGCCTGGTGGGGAATGAGTCCAGTAGCCTGTGCTGAGTGGTGGCAGTCTTGCCTTCCAACATAATAAAAAATTATTGCATGCTCTTCAGAAAAAGTAGAAATCAGAGAAGACATTTTTCTTCTATTTCTTTTCCAAGGTTAGCAAAACAGTCCATCAATCAAAATAGGTAGCTATCTTTGGGATGGATAATTCATACCAACAGCTATAAGCATGTGGGTCTCTTCATTAAGGAAAGAAATACAGGGAAGAGGTTGCTGTTAGCGACGGAGCCAAAGAGCAGGACCAACATGTATTAAAATAGTACTGTGGGCAAAGTGCTTGGACTTCAAAGACAAATAGCCAATCCTTGACCTCCAGAATCCTACGGCATAGCTTACAAATCAGGATGTATACTCCAAGAGGTAAATATTATATACTTTGGGGTATGAAAGGAAAATATCACACAGGCACCCAGAAACTCCCCATCTGTTCCAAAGATTCATGAGCTTCCACACAGGCCTTTGGATAAGTAAACTGACACAAGCAAGTGCATACTCAGGATTGTTCCTTTAATGGATCCAGTGGATTACTTCCCAGTTACCCAAGAAAGTGTTCACCTTCCTGCAAGGGGAGCTGGACTAATCATTCTAGACATTTAGGGGTAAAATGGCAGTTCATGATTTGCTCAGCCCAAAAAGTCTTCCCCAACAAGACCCTCTCTACACTGTTGTTGCAATTCTAAGAAACGACTCCTAGAGAAGACAAGTCCCTTCCCAACAACAATCTAGGAGGGCAGGACCAGGGCCCACACTCTGACTTTCCCTTGGAGATTTCTTCACCATAACATTATCCCACTTCTTGTCCAACTTGCTCCCACACCCACCTGTCCCTCTTTCAGACAGCCTGGAAGAGTAAGGGGAGGCTGGATTGGAGGGGAAATTGGAGGCTGACCTCGCAGAGAATTTGAATGACAGAGATGGAGTTTGGGCAATGGGAAGCCATTCAAAGGAAACACAAAACAAAATTTTAGGGAGATGAATCCAGCACTTGTATGTTCCAAGCATATTAACAAAATAGCATTAATTTGGACACCACTGATTTATAAATTTGGTCATTTGGAAAGGGAATAGGCTCCAGTATACTTTTACATTATTGAGGTTGAAGGGAACTTTGTACCAAAAGTGACCAATCTGCAACCCTGGGGCTACAAGTGACTCATTGATATTTCATACTCAGCCCTTGAAAAAGATGGCCCTGATTTTTGCTATAATTATAGGCAATATGTCCTTTGAAAGATATAGCTCAGCAAAACACAGGGAAAGACTTAGTTAGAAAAGAAAAGTAGAGCAAACATAAGCGTTGGGATCAGATCAATGTGGCTAAAATCCTGGTCTTTAAATATCTAGCACAGGGCCTGGTACACAGTAGGTGCTCACTGTGCGTCTCTTTGCATTGATGGTGTGGGCTCTGTAAGAATCAGTACAGTGGTGTGCTTCCCAAAGACATTGACCTCTCGTTGACTTAACAGAAGTGTGGTGTCTCAGACTAAAGAAGCCATGGAACCTCTCACCTTGGTGAAGGTAAAATATCCACTCAGGAATTATATTAAATACCAAGAACATGTCAGGGAGAGTCTAGAGAAACTGAATGTATGAAAAATAATACTTAATGTGGTAGATGATATAGAATAATCTATAGAAGCGGGACTCTTTAGTCTGGAGGCATGAAGAAAGACTAGATAGCCGTTTTCAATATTTGAAAGGCTGTCCTGAAACAGGCACATCTGCTTTGACTGTACAGATCCAAGGAGCAGAATAGGCTGATAGACACAGTTTGTGGTTCAGTTTTCAGTCTTTCTAACCGGCTGCTACAGGAGGGAGGGAGTTCCCCGGTAGGGTTGTATTCAAGCACAGGCAACTTGACAACTTGGCAGACTTATGTAAATGCCATTCATGCATTCGATAGGCAACTGGACTAGAAAAGCTTTCAGACTCCTTCCTATGCTGAGAGTGTAATTCTAGAATGAAAAGTATGCTAGAGAAGGAGTGAGGCAAACAGTCCTATAGAGTGTAACAAATGAGTTTGGTTTTGATATTTTAAAAATAAATATGAGAGCCTTTTGTTGGTGACACTGGAGACGGTTTCTGTTAGTGAGATTCAGATTGGCCAACCTCCACCTAATACAAATGAGATGGTATTTCAGACCAGAGGGTGCTTAAAACTCCTCCTGAGAACAATTTGTTGTCAAGTAACCTCAAAACACACCCTTCCGTTTACAAACAGTTGTTGTACTGTTCACAACTCATTCCCACCTATTTATTAGCTAGTCTCAGCAGAGCCACACAAATTCAAAGTCTTTTTACAATGTCCTAGTATTTTATTATTATTATTATTTTAACAAGATGACCTGTGGTTTCTTGTACTGTCATTAGAAAGAACAAAAGACCACAGGAATATCAAAATGCAAAACTCAGCTCTCAAATATTGTTTGTGAACTGATATATAAATAGTTTGCCAACATCTCTATTTTGATAACCCTTGTATGCATAAAAATATCTTTTCAAATATGTTTTGGAGGATTCATGCTGACTTGTTTTTCTTGGATATTTGAGCAGTTGACTTTCAGTATTTTAATCTCTAAGTATTTTAAAGAATGTTTGCCCTAAGTTTGAAATTTCCTTGTTTTGAGAATAAACGAAAGGAAAAAAAAAGCACGATTTTTCTGAATCTATGCCTCAGAAAACTCTGTGATAAGCACATAGTAAGATGGTAATATTTATTTTTAGAAATAAAAGTTAAACCCAAACAATCCATAACCAAGATAAATGTAACAGACCAAATTCAGCAGTTAAAAACACACAGATTAATAGATTGTGTTTAAAAAAACACAAACTATATGCTATTTACAAAAAACATACATTCAAAAATATAAAGACATAGAAAGGTTGAAAATAAAAGTATAAGAAAAGTTGTATCAGGCAAATACCAAAATGAAACAAGTATAACAATATTAATATTAATATCAGGTAAAATACTTTATGGCAAAATGAAACCATTATTGGCATAAGAAGGACCATTATATAATGTTAACAGGAACAGTTAACCCAGAAGGTATAATTCTAGTGTGCACTTAATAACATATCCTCGTCCCATATGAAGCAAAAATTGACAAAACTGTAAAGAGAAATTGATGCATCCACCATCACAGGAGGAGATTTCAGTACAGTTTTCTCAGTAATTAACAGATCAAACAGCCAAAAATTTAATAAAATATAAACTATTCGAATAATGTAATTACACATGATCTAAGTTACAGCAAAAGGTTGTAGGTAGGGTCCAAAGTTTTTTGGTTGAATGAAATGGGGGTTATACAATTATAAGGTTAATGAAAAATACCATTATCTCATAAATTCTAAGGCACACTTTTTTCACATTTAACATCACTGGAATCAGGATGTTTCATGTAATCAATAATGTATCATAATTTAATTGGCAGTGTTTTTCCCTAATGGTTCATAACATAATGAGGCATCCTACAACTGATGCATCTTAAATTCAATGAAACCTTTCCCATCACCCTGTACTGCACCAAAAGTAAAGTTAATGAAATGTATGCTGAACATCACTTATCAGTCACTTCCTCTCCACCTCCCACCATCCACAGTAGAAAATAAGAACTCTGGCCTTTCTCCTTTGGAGAGTGGGGGATAGGTAGAGAGCAGGAGCTGATCACCAACCACATTGCAGCCAACTTTGTGAGACGGCCAGGAGAGCTATTGCAGAGTTTATTGTCTATAGGAAACCTACATCTTAGAGAGAATACCTATTGCTTTTCAAGCACACTTTGAACATTTATAAAAAGTAGCCATGTATTAGACCTTAAGCAAAGTCTCAACAAATTTCAAATAATCCATGTCATATGGACCATATTCTGTGACCACTAAAAATTGATAGCAAGTCAAGTTACACATCAATTTTGAAAATCTCATGTGTTTGGAAATTTCAAACACACATCTAAATCTTTTAAAGTAACATGATAAAGGAAACTGGGAAATACTGAAAACTAGTCAATGATGACGATGTCACATAAAACTTGTGGCATGCAGCTAAAGTGATTCTAAGAGGGAAATTTGTAGCCTTAAATGTTCATATTAGAAAAGACGAAAAATTTTAAGTGAATTAGCCAAGCGTAGAACTCTAGATGGTAGAGAAGGGCAACAGAGTAAACCCCTCCAAAAAATAATAAAGTAAGAACAGAATAAAAAACAAGATAGATAAAGAAAACTATTAGTTGGGAGGAGGAGTGGGGGAAAAGAGAAATAGACATGTGTCTAAAGGACTGTGATATCACTAGTCAGTTCTGGATGGGAGGAGGGACCAACTATTGTTGTCACAGGTTCAGGGCAGGCTGGAGTGAGATCATTAACCTAGGGAACGAAGAAAACACCTGCATGTTGAGCTTATTCCTCACCTACTCCTAGGTCTTCCTTCCCATGGAATTCACACAAAATGGGAGTTGTGAAATATTGTACCATGTTGACATTTTACTCTCCACCATTGTTATCATGAACTAAAATTTGCCAAATTACTAGGAGACGTTCGGTTTCTGAGGCTGGTTGTTCCTGGAGTGGTCTTCTGATCTGATCGCTGTTTTTTAAGTTTATGGTTCTGCTTTTCCTGGCCTCTCACTTCTCAGTATTATACATATGTCTTCCATTCGAGATGCCCCCCCCCCATTTCTAATTTGATACTGTAAGCTTCTGGGAGCCCAGATATCAGACAATCAGGTTTATATAATCTGTATATAAAGTAAGAATTCTTGTCTCTGAATAAGAACTTGAGAGAGTGTGAATGCCCTAAGTACACAAGCCTTAGTGAAGGACCAGTGTGTGTGTGTGTGTGTGTGTGTGTGCCTGCTCCTTGGTCTTGGGGGCTGTTTCAAACAGCTGAATCTTTGGGGATGAGCAGTCTGGATTGGCCAATTCAATTGAAAGAGGAACAATTGTAGGAAGAAGTGCACAATTTAAAGAGGCTCCCAAAAGTATGTGTTGGGGGAAGACAGCAAGGTGCGGGGGGTAGGGGGGAAGAAAGATGAACAGTCTGGGAAGCAGGACCATAGAGCAGAAAGCCTGAGAGCATGTACCTTCTGCCAACACTAAACTAATTGCCAACTCTTTAAGTGATCAAAAATTGGCAAAGTCAGTGGGCTACGCTATCACAGAACTGGAGGTGACCAGAGCCTGCCCCAAACCATGTTGTCCTGGTTGGCACTTTATAGTCACATGACGTCAAATCACAACCTGCCCCAGGGTCCTCACATGTATCTTGTAATCAGGTTATTATTTAGGACTGACATAAATTGTATTGTTTGCACTCCCCAAAAGGAGGTAAACTTCCCTCTGCTCCCTACAGAATGGCAGTCACAGGAAGGTATGTCAACATTTTTTCTTTTGCAAAGCAACCAGCTTCTCACCTGTTCATCAGGGCACCAAGGAGATTCAAAGGTCAGTAATTTAGTGTGTATCTTCCCAAAAGAAGATTCCTTGCCACGAGCAATGCGTAACTAGCACTCCTTTGCCCTTGCTGTGGTTGCTAAAACAGATGTTAGTTTAGTCAGTGCTCAAAGCAGTGGGCTTAATGTTTTGTTCATTTTTTTTTATTAAGAAGTACTTGCATAAGTGACAACTAAAATATTTCTGTGTGTCTTTTACATACAACCAAGCATCAGAAAAACTGCTTCATTTGTAGGCCAAGGAAGTATGAAAGACAATTTTATTTTCCCTGCGTGGCTGAAATTCATGGTCTTCGCGAAGGTATCAATAAAGCTTGAGATTGTTTGTATATAAAAGGAGCAAATGCAGCCAAATAAATATCTAACAAATGCTGCATGATAGAGTCCAACCTGGCAACCTCATTTGACCCTGAACTGCTGGCCTTAAAACTTGTGAATGTACTAAGCCCTAACAGATAAGAATCTTTGCTGATGATGAGACATTTTTATTTCCTATTTCCTCACTGTAAATAAAATTATGTTTATTCCTACCTCTGTGCCTTTGATCACATTTTACTTTCCTTCTGGCATGCCCCGTCATCTTCTCTCCACCTACCCAAATTTCACCGTGGCTTCAAGGCCTGCCAAGTGCTGCCTGGACCTGTCCCAGGATGCCTCACTGACCTTGGCAAGCCTCCTGAACTCACTGTGCTCTGAGCTCAAGCACTGTGGTTTGTAACACCATTTAGAGTTTAACTACACAGAACCTGTGCTGCTTCTAAACGAGCCCTGTGAGTCAGCCTTCACTTTCTAACTGGACTGCGACAACATCGTCCAGAATTGGAGGATGGCCTTTTCATCTTCCTGTGTCTCCTACTGCTAAGCATGTGTCGATCATCATGTAATCATCCACCTCTATGAGGCACCACCCAGATCATAGGCATGATCTCTGCCTTCCCGAGTTCATAATCTAAAGCATACAGTAGGTATGTTTACTTGCTGAAAATAGGTAATAATGATGCTGACTAATATGTGAGGGATGATCAATAAGACCAATTGAGCATACACATTCAATAAATAGCTACATTAAAGGCAAGTAGACCAATCCCTGTATCTAATGGAACAAAAAATGAAAATGAAAAATTAGCCTTTCTCTTCTAGTATCATGGTATTTGAAATTACTAAGTAACTTTACTTTGTAATCCTATTTCAATAGCCTACTCACAGGAACTAAGACATTCTGAGTACTAACGAGCTACATCTTGTCTGCATTATTCTGTAAAAACTGGTTTTGATTAACAAGCTCTGTGCATTTTATGGAAAGGAAAGAAAGTACTGAATGAATCCAAGGTTTACTTATTGCTACTCTCACCATTATGAGCGACATGAAATATCTCTAATAGGTCAGGGTGACAACAGGACCAAGATGATGCTGGAGAACTTTGATATAGATGACCTCAAAGCTTGCATCTGTGGGAGTGTGGCATCAGTCTTCCCCTTAGTCACATACTAATGATGGTTTATCTAAGTCCTTCTGGTATTATTCATATAAAGCATAAAGTAATAATCCATAACAAACTAGAATCCGTATCCAAATGATTGCTATTCCTTCAAAATATTTACCTTGGAAGGTCATATCCTTTCTCCAACAACACTGTCACTATTCCAACTATCCTCTGAACTCCTGCTCTGAAGTTGCCATGACTTTGAAGGCACCATATTAGGACAATAGGAGAACATCGTATATCAAAACAACCCCAGAAGTTGTAGGTCTGCTGAATGATGAATGGTGGGTTATCAATCTGGGAACCTCCTTTGTGAAAAACAAAGCATGACTCAGACGGTGCAAGATTTTCTTTTTGTGGCCTATAAAGCGGTTTCAAAAACAGTTCCAAGGGAGGTGTTTCAGAATGCTTTGAGCAATGGCATCCAAAGCCACTAGTTTGGAATTAGATTCGTTTGGATGTGGGAGTTCCGCCATGTGCACTACACGGACAGCCTCATTACTTCAGCCAGGCTTTTCAGAAAGAGCTCCACCAGGGCGTAGTAATTCTCACCTAATAGTTTCCTATACAGCCTACTTTATGGGTTAAAGAATCCAATAGCTATCTATTTTATTCCCATTTCTCACCCAAATTACCTCTCAGATAGCAAGAATGAATCATAATGTTTGATTATATTTCACTCTCAATAATGTTTGATCAACTTTAATGAGGGATATTAAATTTGGCATTGGAAAGCCCACTTGACTTTCCCTTTCCTTGACACTGAGATGGCAATCTAAGGGCCTGTGGTTTCCTAAATATGTAACCTGGGATCACCCATCAACACCATAGCTCCAGACAGAGTTAGCATTATGTTCACAAAAATAAAATTCATTTACCTAGGCCAAGCCATGGCACATAACCAGGAACATGGCCTAGGCAGGGGAGCAAGGGGAGAATGGAAAGGGAAGTCACATTTATTGAAGGATGGCCATGTGCCAGGACCTCTACACATATCTTATCTCATCTAAGTATCAAATCAGTCCTAGAAGTAGAAATGTCTCCATTTTGTATATGTAGAGAAAAGGAAGGTTAAGAGAGGTTGGGTAACTTATCCAAAGTCCACATATTAATAAGTGGAAAAATTCAGATGGAGATCATCTTTCCTGATTCCAAAGCCCAAGCTCTTTATAGTGAGGGTGGCGAGCTGTTTCTAGTGATGGGGCCATGGAGAGGGGAGGGGGCGCAGCCTTGGGCAACATTGGCTTCGGTGCCATTTCTGCCACCCACTAGCTGTAGAAGGCGTTAGCCTGCCAATTTCTCATTTCCCTCTATTTAATCCATAAGTTGAGTGACTATTAAGTCCTTCTACATTAGAGTCTAGGGGCTTATAGTTCAGTGAGATGGACAAGCACATAATGACCTAATTTCTATAATGTACAGTAGAGGCTAAGATGGAGACATACTATAAAATGGGAGAATGAACTCAGAGTTCAGTGGTTGTATTGACTTGTCTGTGCTCCCCACTCAACCACAAGATGACTGCAGAGCCCATGCCCATCTTTAAGGTCAGTCCACCTCTAATGACCTAGCCCATAGTAGGTTTTCAATAAAAATATAAGATATGAATGAATCAGGTGGTGCCTGATCAAAGACTTGAAAGATGTGAAACAGTTAACCAAGCAACGAAAGGAAGAAAGGGTGTTTCCAGGAGAACATGAGAACAGTGAGGTGTGTACAGGGAACTATATGCAGTTTTGTCATCAAAGTTTGTGGGTTCATGTGTAAATTAAATGTGTACTCCCTGAGGAAAGGCTGTATCGCTTTAATCAAATTCTCAAATGTGAAGAACTCCTACAGACAACGAAGAGTGTTAAAGAGATCATGGATGGGCAGAGCCATCAGAATAACGTTTTAAATAGATGACTAGATTTACAGAGGATGGGAGTCAGGGTAGCAAGAATGGTGATGGAGAAACCAATGAAGAGATAACTGCAGCCATTCAGGAAAAATCATAGGATTGTAAACCTCATCAGCGGTGTTGGAGATAGAGTGGATAGGGGCGGATTCAAGACATACTTAGGAATTCGAAGGAGTAGATGTACTGATGGAGGGTATGACATCAGGGAGGAGAGAGGGAGCAAAAGAAAACTGAAACTGACTTCCAGGTTTCCCACTTGAGTTGGTAAGAGGACTATTGAATGAGGGAAGGAGAACCAGCAGGCTTGAAGAGGAAAATAAGGGGTTCAGTTTGAACTCTTGAGTTTGAAGTATCAGTAGGACTTACCAGACAACTGAATGACCCTGACTCTAGCCCTGAAGCATGGGGAGAGATCTAGGCTAGAGATAATAACTTAAGTCATCAATATCTAGATGAGAGTTTTAACTATGAAAGGAAATGAGAGCCCATGGAAAGTTTTAGAAAGAAAAGACAAAATGGCCTTGGCCAGTTTGGCTCAATGGTTAGAGCCTTGGCCTGAAGACCGAAGGGTCGAGCAGTCAATTCCCGGTCAAGGGCACGCATCTGGGTTGCAGGTCCATGTCAGGGTCATGCAGGAGGCAACCAATTGATGTGTGTGTCTCTCACATCGATGTTTCTCTCTCCTTCCTTCCCTCCTGCCCTGCCACTGTATCTAAAAATCAACGGAAAAAAGCCTCGGGTGAGGATTAACAAAAAAATTTTAAGAAGGAAGGAAGAAAGGAAGGAAGGAAGGAAGGAAGGAAGGAAGGAAGGAAGGAAGGAAGGAAGGAGGGAGGGAGGGAGGGAGGGAGGGAGGGAGGGAGGGAGGGAGGGAGGGGGGAGGGAGGGAGGGAGGGAGGGAGGGAGGGAGGAAGGAAGGAAGGAAGGAAGGAAGGAAGGAAGGAAGGAAGGAAGGAAGGAAGGAAGGAAGGAAGGAAGGGACAAAATGGACCAAGAGTGCATGGATGTGACTTGTACAACATTATAAATGTACTAAATGCCATTGAATTGTACACTTAAAATGGTTAAAATGGTAAATTTTATATATGTATATATTTCTTACCACAATTTTTTAAAGTGGCGGAAAAAGTAGATAAATACTTCAGGCAAAATAAAAAGTATATACTTGCCCTGGCCGGTTTGGCTCAGCGGTTGGAGCATTGGCCTGCAGACCAGAGTGTCCCGGGTTCGGTCCTTGCTAGGGGCACATACAAAAAAAAAGTATATGCTTGTCTTTAAAAGGGGGGACCCATGGGGCATGCTGACATTTAAAGGACTGCAGACAAAGAGGAGCCCGTGGGGAAGGTGGACAAGGAACCATCAGAGATAGGAGGAAGGGGGCTAGGAAAGTGCTATTACAGAAGCCAGGGGAATAGAATTCCAATAAAATACAGGGTGGGGCGGGCAGAGAAGTAGAATCGCTAAGGCTACTTCCAGAAATAACAGTCAGAATATATGAGCTCTGGGAGAGAAAGAGAATTCTGGTCTCTGGACTTGCCCATCCAGAACTTCTCAGCAGCAATAAAATGACTTAAATTTCATCTTTCAAAAGAAAACTTGCCCAAGCTCTGCCAGTTTTGTCTGGGCAGGAAACAGAGCTCAGACCAGCTGCTGAGGATGGTTCTACATTCCACTTCAGAGCATTGGAACGTGACGCCTCCCGGGTGCCAGCCTCCGCCCGGGGAGGCAGGGGAGCAGCCTGGAGCAGAGGGAGGCACAGCGGAGCCTCCAGCCTCCCTCCTCCCAGGGCTGACACTCCTCTGCCTGCCCACAGGTCTCCCATCTGAGCAGGACAGGTCCATATGTTCCTAGTCCCTTTATCTCTGCATTGTTTCCTCTCAACAGGATGACTTCTTTGGTATTCGACCAAGCTATGAAATGACAAGGTTATAGGTGGGAGCTGCCTCTGGCTAAAGGGTCTCTTTCCCTTGAAGACTTTCCAACAGTGCTTCAAAGACCACCTCATTCAATACAGAGAGACAGGGACAGGGACAGCAGGGTGGAAGAGGGGCCACTGGGCAGCCTCTCGCCACAGCGAACCCGCCTTGTGTCAGCCTGGGGTGCCCCGTGCCGTCACTTACCGGCTTCAGGGATCCCCATTTGCAAGGGTCCCTTCTAGACTCTTCCAAGCCCCTGGGAGGAGCCCTTATCATTTTACATTGGTATTTTTATGTTATTTTTCTTAAAGAGGCCCCCTAAAATTGTATAAGCAACAGGTCCCCCCAAAAAATATGCCTGCAAGGAACAGAAGAGGACAGCCCTGCCCCCTGTGGGCAGCACGCCTGGCTGACTCCCACCTTACTTACTGGACAATAAAGGGGAAGAGAAAGTCCTGGGTTGTACACACTGGGTGCTCTCCACATGGGAAGACACGCAGGAGAGGGGAAGCACGTTCCTTCCTAGGCTGGCACAGTCACCAGGCAGAACTGCAGGCACTTCATTGCCTTCATGATGGTCCCATGCCTGGCATCAGGCAGAATCTTGCTCCAGTCTTTGAGATGGAGGCTTTCACAGAGTTTCTTTAAGTTGAGCTTCCCCCAGTCTCCCACTCATCCCTCCCCATTTCACACTCCTCCCTTCCCCACGGCAACCCCCAAGCCAAACCGAAAGCAGCCGCACTGCATGGTGCTCTGTCGTCCAGAGGCTGCTTCTCTCCTAGCCCGGCACAGGCAGGCCCAAGCCAGATCTCCCCCCAGCCATGCGTCCCCAAAGTCACCTAGAGACCTACCAAGTAAGAGATGCTTTCATTATTCAAGTTTCCAAATCCAGACCCTTGAACACAATGCCTCCTTGTCTTAGAAGACATGCCCTCATTTGGTGAGCTGGGAACAGAGGCATGGAAGAAAGCCATGATTTGGCCTTTCAGGCCAGGCGGCCTTGATGGAAGGCTGTCCTAAGGACAATCGCCCGGAAGGGGCAGGGCTGGGGGAGTCCGGCCCTGTATTGAATATTCCAGTCTGCATGCCCATCGGCAGGCCTCTGTGAGAGCCTGTTACACTGCAGCGTTTCACAGGGGGAAAGGCATAAAACTCTTCACTGAAGAAAATAGGTGAATCCCCGCCCCCACCTGGAAGACAGCACCTCCCTTCAGCTCCAGTCACACACCCCAGAGCACCCCCACCTCTTGCCAAAATGGTTTTGTAATTAAAGAGCCTTGTGGATGTTTAAACTTTTTTAAATAAAGTAAGAGTTTAACTTGTGTTCCTATTTAGGCTGTTGGAACAACAACAATGGTAGGAATCACTCTCTGGCTATTTATCTGCAGCATTTTCCCCCTCAGAAATCTTTTATGGAGGTTTCTGATGAATTGCATGCAGGGACTGCCCAGCCCTGTGGCTGTCAGACTGAGAATTTGCTGGGCAAGTCAGCTTCTGGTCTTGTTTTGGGTCCCACAATCAGGTCCTTGCAGGTCCCACCTCAGGCTCCTCCTCCAGAGCCTGGAGTTGGGTCTGTTTCCAGGCCTGTGGGCAGGCTCGGGCTGAACTTGTGAGTTCTGGGAAGCCACCTGAGACAAGGCCTGGGCGGGCACAGTTCCTTAAGAGGAACCACTGACCTCAGTGGCTCCACTCAGCCCTGTGGTGATGACCGTGTGAGCCGGGAGGTCTCTCCGGTCCTGGCCAGCCTTTGTCCTGGTAAAGGGGATACCAGAGGCAGAGCCATACATGGGTCCTGAATCAGGCTGAGAGCAGCGGTGAGCCCATGACCCTCCTGGACTCTGATCCAAGAGGACACTTTCAGGACCAGGTGCAGTTAGCCCAGGGTGTGCCAACCCACAGTGAGCTGGGACCTAGGGGGTAGGCAGAGGCCAGAGCCCACGGAGCCAAGGCAGTTTGCACAGGAGCAGGGAACGGAGCCCACAGCAGAGCCAGGTTCTGGGTTGCCAAGCTATGCTGTGTGGGCTCTGGAACATTCCACATGCCTCCCTGCAACAGGCAGGACCTACTTCTTAGAACTCAAGGGGTGGGGGTCGTCATCTTGGACCTTGGTGAAGATGCAAAGGGACTGGTTTAGAATAACTGCATTGTTTTAATGAATATTCATTAAAATAAGCAAATACCGTTTACTAAACCGCGCAGACGTGTGTGTGTGTCTGTACTACATACTAATATATATTCGACAGGTAACAGAGCCACCCTTACATGAGTTGTCAGTCCCTCTTCACAAGGTCATTGGTTGGCGCTCCAAGCCAAGCTGATGCTTAAGGGGAAAGCAGGCTCTGCTGTGGTCCCCGTCTTTTCCACTTTCTCCTACGCGACACGTGACCCACACTGGGCCATGTTGTTGAACTTCCTTCCATCAGAGAGGAGACAGAAATTACAAACACAGTCTCAATCTCTCATGCGGCTGTTTCAAGTTTAGCATCTCCACTGTACATGCGTGGAATATAGAGACTGAGAAATCAAGAGGGTTGTCCTTAACTAACCGTAAGTTTGGAAAACACGCGTGATTTGTGTCATCACTGAGAGCATTGCTCTCTGCTGTAGCTCATGCATAAGTGTGGTGGGTCCAGAAGCATCCTCTCTACCGCGGCCATGTTCCCCACCCACGGCCCAGCCCTGCATCTGCACTTGTAAGGCTGCAGCTCCCTTGGGGGCAATCTGGCATTCCCAAGTCTTGGCTTGGTGGGGGCCAGGAGGGAGGCGGGGTGGAGGAGACTTAAGTCTGCTTCTTGAACCAGCAACCCCCGAATACCAACACTGAGTAGGATCTCTGTTTACTAAAAGTTATCTATCTCAAGCCCCATCAGTCATGTCTATTTTCAGGGCTGGCTTAGGCACGTTTGGAAGTGGATGGAATTTGCCTTGGGTGC
This sequence comes from Tadarida brasiliensis, assembly GCA_030848825.1. Taxonomy (NCBI): domain Eukaryota; kingdom Metazoa; phylum Chordata; class Mammalia; order Chiroptera; family Molossidae; genus Tadarida; species Tadarida brasiliensis. Next base: position 30,275,638 of record CM061270.1, on the reverse strand, counting down.
CTGCCTCACTCCCTGGCCTCCCATAACCCAGGCCTCACTGACTCAGCCACCACACCCTCCCCTCCCAGGTTCAGCAGCAGCTGCTCCTCCCTCCACTCCCTGCAATCCCTCTGCCCTTTGCTGCTTCCTATCAGCCGCTCTGGACTTTCCATTCACAGTCTCAGGAATCGGTTACATGCGCCTATGTGAATGGGTTCTGGGGAGCAGGCTGAATCCTAAGTAGAGTTGTCCTGGGTCCAGCCCCAGTGGTAGCAGAACCAGGACGTGGGAGGCTGTCGCTGGGCAGAGGGTGATGGACCAGAGGCAGATGTCTCTTGCGGGGTTGGTCCTTCAGAATGTTGCTCAAAGAGAAGAGCAGGACCTCATTGAAAAAGAGGAATCTGTTTCTCATGAGAACTGGCTACATACAGTGATTGCCCAGAACGATAGGCAGTTTCACCAATTTGCTTGACAAATTGTGCTCTTCTCTGGGCCTTACATCTGCACATTGGTGATGGGACGGGGAGAGCACAGGTGTCGCCTTGCCCCGCCCTGAGCTCCCATGCTTGTTGCGCACGTGGCCCTGTCCATGGCTGACCACCTTTCTCTTGGCCCCGCAGTCCGACGGCTCCATCCTGGCAATTGCCCTGCTGATCCTGTTCCTGCTCCTGGCCCTGGCTCTGCTGTGGTGGTTCTGGCCCCTCTGCTGCACTGTGGTAAGTGCCCGGAGCCCCGCCCCCTCCCTCAGGCCTTGGGCCACTCAAAGCAAAGGGTGACACAAAGTTAACAGGTGACCATGAGTAGTACAGAGCGACCAAAAACTGCGAAGATTGAAGACAGGTCTTGCATTGTTTATACAATGTATAAAAAAGGCGTAAACTAACATTGCTCAATGGAACCCGGAGTCGTGGGGAGTCAACACGGGGTAGGGGAGTGGGACTGCCAGCAGACACGGCCTTTAGGTGGGGCAGCTGAAGCAGCTGCTCTGGGTCCCGTGCTTAGGAAGGATCCCCAGAAGACAGTGAATGATGAGTGTTATTTGACATGTAATAAATATATATATATGCATGTTATGCATGGTGTGTGCTCACACACACACACACACACACACACACACACTGAGTTGTCCCAGCTGATACTCTGCCAAGGCCACATGCTCTTAGCGACTAGTCAGCCCATCTGAAAGAACACCGCGGGGCTCTTTATTTTTAACACTAAAGAGTGGCACCTCCCTTTATTTCATTACTCTCAGCTAACATTTACAGACTCACCTACCGCATGCCCAGCCCCGGGCTAAGCACGTCCGCTGCCAGATCACTATGAGCCTGCCTTCTCATGCCACCACGTCGCGCTGGCCAGGGTCTCCATGAATAGCTCAGGGCCTGGAATGAGCTGCCATCACCTACATGCCCGAATGATACTGGCCTATTTATCAACTTCCATTTCCTGGCCCCTAGACTGGAAAAGCCCAAAGAAAGTAATAGCCAAATGAAGAAAAAACATTAGTTCCCGCGTGTCTGAGTCAGAGCAGGTGCAGGACAGCCCAGGTGAGCATGAGTGAGCTTAGGTCTTTCGAGCGTAGGTCGTCCTGTCTTAGGTCTTCCGGGGAGGGTGCCGTGGGGAAAATCGACAGTGAGCCTCTCCAGCCAAGAGCTTGTCACCTGTTCTCTCTGACGCTCTGGCACTCAGCACAGTGCAAGGGGACTCACATCTGTCTGTAGAACTGAGCTGATCAAAAATGCTAAGCTCAGAGTGCTAGACGTGAAAAGGAGAGGAAGGGGCTTCGAGTAACAGTTGAAAGAGGTGGTGAAGGAAGGAGAGGAGCAACTCAGCCTGGAGGTGCATCCATGTGGCGGGAACTTCTGGGAAGCGAGGCTGGTGCATCAGCGGAAGCCCCTGGGTGTTGAGGGAAAGAGATGACTTAGAGCAGACCAGGCGTGTGTGCAGGGAGGGGTCCAGGACAGGCACAAGTCTCAGGTCGGTTAGGTCCATCCAGACTGGACTGACCCACCAGGATGTTAACCTGATGCCTACCCTCGCAGCCCCAAGAGTTAAATGTTGTTTTAAATACCTGAGGCTGCACCATTTTAGTTTGAGGGGAAAACAAAAACAAAAGCCATCAGTCAGCCAGAGTGCTTTCTATAGGGATTCAAAAAAAATTAAAAAGGGACATTTTCAGGTCTAGAATTGGGGTGGTGGGGGAGGGGGGGACCTTGCAGTGGGCTCTTATAGAAAGTGGTGGCCAGGGTTGGTGATGCCAGCAGCAGGCAGTGAAACCAGGGCTTCTGTTGTAGTAGACATCACTCATGCTCGCCTTGTCCCTTTGATTATTGAAGTTACCACTGGGTCTGGCTGGTGTGGCTCAGTGGTGGAGCGTCGACCCATGCACCAAGAGGTCACTGGTTCGATTTCTGGTTAGGACACATGCCCAGGTTGTGGGTCAAACCCCCAGTGGGGGGCATGCAGGAGACAGCTAATCAATGTTCTCTCTCATCTATGTTTTTATCTCTCTCTCTCCCTCTCCCTTCCTCTCTCTCTAAAAATTAATTAATTAATTAATTAATTAAAATTTTTAAAAAGTTATCTCTGGGTAAGGATAACTAGAAACAATAAAATAGCCAAGCAGAGCTTTGCCACTTAACTAGCTGTGTGATCTTGGGCAGGTTACTTAACCTCTCTGTGCCCAGTTTCCTCATTTGTATAGTAAGGACAATAAGAACACCAACCTCACAGGTAGATGGTGAAGAGTTTTATATATAACTTAGAAACAGCACCTTGCTGTGTATTATCATTATTAATACTTAAAAATATTTACTACAATAGGAATATATTACTGTATTATGTGTCATTCAATTTATATTGGTGGGAAATCTTTTTTCCAGTTTTGTTGAGATATGACATTGTATAAGTTGTACAACATAGCAATGATATATGTATGTATTGCAAAATGATTACCACAGAAAGTTTAGTTAACACCCATCACCTCACAGTTATAAATTTTTTCCTTGTGATGAAAACTTTTATGATCTATTCTCAGCAACTGTCAAATAAACAGTACAGTATGTTAACTTAAGTCATCATGTTGTACGTTACATCCCCAGAACTGATTTACAACTGGAGGTTTGTATCTTTTGATCACCTTCACCCAAGACCCTCACCTTCCACCCCACTGTGCTGGCGACCATCTTTCCCTGTCTGTCTCATTTCACCTGACACAATGCCCTCGGGGTCTATCCATGTCGTCGCAAACGGCAGGGTTTCTTTCGTTTTTATGGCTAAGTATTATCACATTGTTTATATATATTATATAGGTACTATATATGATAGTATTGCATTGTTTATATATATATAAATCACATTTCCTTTATCCATTTATCAGTCCAACACTTAGGTTGTTTTCATGTCTTGGCTAAGGCTGCAATGAACATGGGGGTGCAGGTATCTCTTTAGGATACTGATTTTATTTCCTTTGGATAAATACCCAGAAGTGGAATTGCTGGGTCATGTGGTAGTTCTATTTTTAATTTTACGAGGAACCTTCATGCTGTTTCCCAGAGGCGGCAACAATTTACATTCCCACCAGCAGTCACAAGGGTTCCCTTTCCTCCACATCCTCGCCAGCATTTGTTATCTCTTGTCTTTGCAATGAGGTGATATCTCGTTATGGTTTTTATTTGCAGGGAAATGTCTCTTAATTAATGTCTTTCATTATTGGAAGTGTCATCCAAGGCCGTATTATTTTGCAATATTCAAAATATTTTTCAATGAATTTATCCAGTTAAGTCCATGCTGCTTTGGAAGGCAGCCAGAATGTCTTAATGTACTCTGATTTTGTAAGTCCTGAAGGATTTCTTTATAAGGAAAGACCCTGGAGATCAATTTTCCTGTTTATGAGGTCTATAAAAACTGTCTTCACCCTTATATCTGAACGTTGGCCAGATTTCTGATGCTTGGTGTGCCCCCAAACCAAATCCATCACTTCCATGAGTAATGAAGGGGACAGGATAAAGTCACGTGTTCTCTAGAGGCAGAATGCAGGAAAGAGGCCACAGATCGCCTCCCACGCGCACCCTCCTCCCACCCCAAGGATCCTGGTTCAGAGATACAGGAAGTTTCTCTCTCCCAACTGACAGCACCCCTCACCACAATTTTGGGACTAGCGAGGGAGTCCTTGTAAATGATGGCCCTGAACCCTTCCTCTGTCACTCCCCCACCCTGCCCCAAGTGTGGGAAATGCCCCATGACCGGGTACCAAAGCTGCCGCTCAGTGATGGGAACTAGCCAGAGAGCAGAAAGGGCCTGCAAACGTGGGGTGCATAAGGTTTGTCTCTGCTGAGTCTTTTCTTTCCCTTGATGCAAAGTTCTCTCCAGGAGTGATATTCAAAATATTGAACAACCCCAGTTGCAAGGCCCCCAACCCCAATCCCAACTGAGCGAAACATTAACCTTTAAATTGATGGATGATGGGGGCAGGTGTGAGGGGGTTGTCCCCCAAGTCCTGGACGGTGGTCGGGGTAGAAGGGCAGGTACTCAGGTCCTTACTTACTAATCATAAGGAGCATTTTTAAATGTAATGACCAGCATGAGCAGACCAGGCGTAATGGTTTACTGTCAGGCCTACCCTCTGCCTCTGGTTTCCTCCTGGCCCTGTCTGGAAGAAGACATCTGATGGGTGAGAGTGACTGCTGCCACCCATCGCCTTTCCTGAAGGACTCCACTCCCGTCTGGGCTCTTATCTTCCAGCTAGATGGAACCTCGGTTAACTTATTGCCTGCAAAGTGGAGTATAATCTATCATTAATGAACAATGGAGATGGAGGGGGAGGGGAGAGAGAGAGAGAGAGAGAGAGAGAGAGAGAGAGAATGGCCAGATCCTGGTTCAAAACCTTCTAGTGATTCCCACTGTGGTTGGCCCTAGGTGTCCTTAGGTAAACCTTGTAAGATTCCTGCATTTATTCATTGGCACAAAAGCACCCACACTTACCAGAGCCCTCCAAGTCATGCAATGGCCACTCCATCTACTCGTGGGTTTGGTCCAATATTACTGAAATCTCTAAATTGAACGTTAAAAAGAAGAAGACTAGAAAGTCTGAATGAGAAGAAGGTCATAAAAAGAGTTGAAATGTATAAGAAGAGTAAATGTAAGAATGGCTTAAGTGTATATAGAGAGAAACAAACCAACAATGAATCAGTGATGTTAAAGCACTAAACTGTCCTAGAAAATTTAGGCAGCCGTGAGGGTGTACCACCATCCCAGCCCAGAGCCGGTGCCCTGATGCGAGCCTGCAGCCCAGCGAGGCTGGAAGCTCTTCTGTGCACAACAAAGGCCATCACATCAGCCTGCATTTCAGGAGGAAGAAAGACACCAATAGATTCTGATCGGCACTGGGGACTGGCTCCTCCAAGTCAAAAATCTGGGGGACAGAATACATACCTGCATGGTCTCTCAATCTACTGAATGCTCATGAACACCCACCTCACGTGCCCTGGATCCAGACTACCCCTAGGTAGTCTCCTCTCCTGCTCCCAAGATGCTGATCACCTCTGAAGAGAATTGCCCAAGCGTGCCCATGGGGCCCCTGCACACACACGCCCCCAGCGTGCTTCACAAACTTTACCTCATCCTTAGGAGCCTCAGATTTCATCCCCACAGTATCTCTCGCAAACGCTTGTCACCATCCTGGAGATCCCTGTCCTACCGCTGGTCCTTCTATTCTCAATAGACAACCTGCTCTTCTGTCTCAGTGAAAAAGCAGAAGCTGTCCTGTAAGAAGCGCTTCTCCTTTGAGTAACATACGCTGATGTCCTCTTCCAACACCCCTACTCCCTCTCTTTCCTCTGTGTCCCTCATTTTGTCCCCTCTCACTTCACCTCTGCTTGTGGTATCTTCCCTCTCCACTGCCTCCCTCCCCTCTGCCTACAAAAGTAGGCCAGCGTCCTTCAGCCTTTCAAAATGGTGCATACCTTCTTTCTCCTCCAAGCTACTCTCTTCTCTCACCCTTCCTTTCATCTGCAAACTTCTTTGCAGACACTCCACTACTCTTCGCATTCATGTCAGCCCGCTGCCCCCTGACCTCCAACACCATGATTTCTCTAGTCCATCTCTGGGCAGTGGTCCCTGCTCATTTCTCATTCTCTGTTAGCTCTTCCAGCCATAGGCACTGCTTACCGTTCTCTCCCCTTTCTACTCCCTCCTCTACTGGCTTCCGTGAACTCCTGTCCTACATCCCTGTCTCCTTCATGGGCTCTTCTTCCTCCGCTGTCTCTTGTTCTCCAGGATGGTCTTTGGCCTTCTCTATGTGTTGTCTCGGGGCTGTGTCACCAACTCCCATGACTTCAACTACAACGGATATACTGATGGCTACTTAACAGGTCCACCCATGGCTGGTCCTGGTTCCAGAGGACCAGGCCCATAGTACAGGGATCCAGTGGACATCTCAGATGCAGGCATTCCACCCTCAACATGTCCCCAACTAAACTGTTCATATGATCCCCCAAACTGCTCTTCATCACTGGATATCACCATCTTCTGAGCTGTCCAAACGAGAGACTGCAGAGTGATTGCTGATTGCTGATGCCTCCTCTGTCCCTCTTTGTCTTATCTCTTCAGAGTTGTCTGCAGTGTATCCTCTTCTCTCACACTCTGTCTTATCTGTCACATCCATCCACACCCTCTACCCCAGCACAAGCACAATGCCTGGCACTCAATAGTTACTTAATAAATAGTTGTGAAATGAATGAATGAATGTCCTTGCCTTAGTCTAGGAGTCTGCATTTCCCACTGAACTATTGCAATAGCTAACTGCTCTTTTAGTCTTTCTTGCCTTCACTAGAGAGATTTGTCTTTTTAAAAAAGTAATCTCAGGTCATGGTCCTACTCACTTCACTGCCCAAAATCCTCTTGACTGTTCAATGTCTCTAAAATAGACTTCAAAGACTTTGACATCACATGTAGACCTACCCCAACCTGGCCATAGCCTACTTCTGCATCCTCACTCTTACCTTCTCCTCCCTGTGCAGGGACTCCCTTGGCAGCCTGTGCCTGCTTCCTTCATCACACAGGTCATGCTGTTGTTATCAATGTTTGCTTCAGTCTTTCCCTATAGACATTAGCTGTTCGAAACCAGGGTCTAGTTCCCCAGAGTATACACAGTGCCTGTCTCAAAACTGTTACTCAACAAATCTCAAAGCTGGGTGAGCAGCTAAATGAATGGAGCATCATCTCCAGGCACAGTCTATTCTTTGGGACTCGTTGAGCACACACACCATGCACTTATTTACCACCATCTCTTTGCTCATGTTGTATCCTCCTGCTAAGATAGTTTCATCTTCTTTGTCTACTCTGGCAACAATCCTTCTGTCTTCCAAGTCCGGCTCACTGATGACTCCATCTCAGTAGTTTCCAGCACATTTTCCCACCAGGGGCAATTAGCTACATCTTCACTTGGTTTCATTAGTACTTTTTTTTCACACATCTATTAGAGAATTTATTTTACTATCACAGGTATTTATTCAGAGGTATATTTCTTTCACTGTACTATAAACTCCTCCGGGGGAAGAGAAACTAGTCTCAGAAACAAACCCCAGAGAGGAGTACAGTGTTTAGTAGGCAAATTGCATGTGTCCAAACTAAAAAGCAAAATCATCTTGGGGGACAGGAATGGATACAGAAGGAATCCACAAACTAATGGAACTGAACTACATTAGTTTCATGGGTGTTTGTATTACCATTATGTTTTATAACTTACATATATGTTACATGTAATGTTTTACATGTATCAAATATTATGCAACAAAATACGTTTATGTCAGTTTCTTAAATCAACCTAGAAAGGTGCCCATTGTGTAGGTCAATGGTATATCAAGAGCCCTGAGTAAAAAGATTGTGCTGTATTTTGCAAGATGAAAAAGTTCCAGAGATTGGTTGCTTAACAGTATGACTGTAGTATGTAACACTACTAGACTGTATACTTAAAAATGATGGAAATGATAAATTTTATCTTACGTGTTTTCTACTACAATTAAAAAGAAAAAAATAAGATCTTACAATAAAGTTGCAATTCTCTGCAATCCAACTGAAAAACCACACTAAATCAAATCAAACCATCATATTTCTGTTCAAGTAATGGCAAGTATTTTTATTCAGTTGGTTGGGACAGGATAATGTGCATGAACTCACAATTCCTCCCTACACAAACAGAGGTCTGGTCTCTTGTTTTGTTTGTAATTGCCTTGTGGGTCTCTTACGAACAGTTAGTTTTAAAAGAATTTATGTAGAAGATGGTATTTAACTCACTATTGAATTTTAACAATAGTTTAACAAATGAGCCCCTTGGACATCTTCAGCGACAAATTGCAAAGAATAAAAAATCAATCAAGAAGTTGATATGCTTTGAATTGAAATAAAAATAAAGTCTGCAGATAATGCTCTCCACACCTTTTAGCATATTTAATTTTCAGGGCCAAACAACCAAGCCTAACATCACCAAAGGGATTTACTGACAGTTTGTTTAGTAGGAACCTGATTTGTACAAGCAGCTTCTTAGCCTAAACCCGTCATGCTCTTTGAAGTCCTTTCCAGCCTCACCCATTCCCATCTGGCCACTCCTCACCCTGCAGCTGACGAGATTATTTCTCACTAACACACAGAGCTCTGCCAGGCCTGCCCTCACCTCGGAGTTCTGCAGCCCACGCCCCACGCCCAGTCTGTGCTCACTTTCACCTTGCCCTCGTGGCTTCCCGCATTCCGCCCAGCTGGCCCCACAGCTTGCCTTAGAGCCCACCCACCAATCCTCATGCCTGTTGGGTGAACTGCAAAGGGGTGAACTGTCATTAAAGACAAACGGGTTCCCATAGAGATCTTCCTCAGTAAATCCTTTGAACCTTCATTTCCTCACATGAAAAATTAGACAGTTACTTCCCTCTATCCTTACCTTCTGAATCTCTTCCCCTTTGAGATTCCCTGGCCTGTGGTTCTCAAACCTGGTTACATGTCAAACCACTGGAGGATTATATGATGCAAGTAATCAGGGGCAACATTGACAAACTATGTCCACACAACAGAAGTAGCTACAATGTGAATAGGTACACTTCCAAACAAAGGGTATTTAGGCAATACCTTTGAAAGACGCCATTAAACTCCGTCTCCACTGCAGGACTTCTCAGAGCCTTTAGTAGGATAGTTTCATCGTGAATCTCTAAACTTATTTTGACCCTGGCACCCTTCCTTGGCTTATCCCTACCGCCACCCACTGACATACTGACATCTGAAAGGACACTAGCATTGTGCCAACAACTGTGTCGAAGACATAACCCTAGAGAATGTTGAAGTAGCTGATTCCTGAGTTCTGGGTGCCACCTCTTTCCTGCCCTCCTCGAAGGCTGTGCCGTTGCCAACAAGCTTGAACATCCTGTGAACAATATCAACACATCCTGTTCCCTGTGTGCCCTGCTCAGATCCCACAGGCACTGCCAATGGCTGGCACCACCTTGCCTGTAACCCAAGCAGACCAGATGGTCTTCCTCTATCTATTCATAAGTTTGTTCCTTCTCCAAGCCTCAGGGAATCTGAATCCATGGATTTTTTTCACTGTCTCAGAGTCTTGCAGGGACTCTGACATACACACTCTCTAATGGAGGATATGCATAGCTATTCTTTTAAATTACCATGCAAATCACTGAGGCATTATCAACTCATGCAAACATTCCTGCCACTACTCTCACTTCGGTTTTTGGTGAACTTGGCCTTTTAAATATAGTCCCAGTCTTAAGGAAGATGAGATGAGAGGCCAAAAATTATTTAAACTTGGAGTTCCAAATACCACCTCCCCCCAAAAACATGAGCTCATTTCTTTGAAAACTTCTTGTGCTACATTCTAGATCAGCACCCTTGGTGTTAGTCTTTGATAAACTACGGTGTAACCTCACTGCATTCATGCAGTCCTTGGCCAGCATTAACCTACTCTAATCAGCTATGAGGTTTCTATTATGTTAATACTGTTTGTATAGTAGTAAGATTCATTATCTGCCATCAGCTAGAATCTCATACCTCGTAGGCATTTCCACGTTTAGTCACTGATCTTTCCTTGGTGTCTTGATTTTAATTAGAAGTATATTTATTATGAGGACTAGGGATCAGAATGGAAGTCTAGAATTTAAAACCATGAGAACAAGCATCTCCTTCTATCTGAGACATCAAAGCCCTCGTTAGATGGCTTTTCGGATCTCCATTGGCCTGTCTTCTATTCACAGTTCTGTTCTGATGGCTCTCCTCCCACAGAACCTATGAGGCCAGGGAGGGAGGCAGCAGAGGAGCTGGTGTTAAGAGATCAACTTGGAAGTCCCGGGATACACAGTGTTTTAAATCAGGCTCCAAATATCTTTACCAATCTAAATACATTTATTTGAGCTAACCCCTCGAAGCATGCAAGAGGTAACCATTTGTAAAAAAGCAATTACTCACCCTGGCCGGTTTGGCTCAATGGTTAGAGCATCGGCCCGCAGACCAGAGAGACCCAGGTTTGGTTCCCACTAAGGGCATGTACCTCGTTTGCAGTTTGTCCCCGGGTCGTGTGGGTGGCAACCAGTCGATGTGTCTCACATCGATGTTTCTTTCTCTCTCTTCCTTCCTCTCTCCCTCCTGCTCTATCTGAAGATAGATGCAAAAATGTCTTTGGGTGAGGATTAAAAAAAAAAAAAAAGAGCAATTACTCTTAACCACTGGACAGCATAACAAAACAATCAAAAAACGGGGGGGGGGGGGGGGCAAATAATAAAAGTTGTTTTAAATGCATAGCCAGGCTTACAAGAAAATAGGGGACATTTCCAGAGCCAAAAATAAAGACAGATCTGGAATGCTGGTGGTTAGCTGACCTTAAAGCAATGGTGATCCTCGGAGAGACATTCTGATCTTAATAACCTAGACATGTGTTCTAATAGCCTTACACAGGCCCACAAACCTTTGGGAGTGGGAACTGAGCCTTCTGCCTAATCTGGGACCTTGAATAAAAGGATGGGCTGTGAGTTTGGGGTGTGTGTGTGTGTGTGTGTGTGTGTGTGTGTGTCCCTAAGAATTCAGAACCATAACCTCTCAGTTTTGGAGTTCAAATATATACTATTTGGGGTTCCGTATAATACAAGCTGAGAAGGTCACAGTTTGGAAGTATTTAGGAATTTGCAGAAGGAAACTTGAATCCTCTCTGGCAGGTTGGTCCCTCAACCCAGTCCTCATAGGATTCCCATAAGTAAATGCAAACTACACGTGCACTCATAATTCGAAATTACCAAAAACGCTATATCAGGATGATGCTATAAGCAAGGAGTGTGATTGTTCAGGCTCCTTGGGAATTTACTATACATGGAAAGCACAAAAGACCAGAAATCACATCAGGAAGTCAGGCCCTGCCAACGGTCTCTCCTTTCATGTCTCCAAAGTTAACAAGACTCGTTAAGTAGCAGATACACCAAAAGTTCTCTAAACACCACAATTTCTCCTATGAAATGAAGGCTGCTCCTAAAAATATCATTGCATATGGAATTTCAGCCCCATGAAAATAACCAGACTAATGGGGGAGAGAGGTGCAGAGCAGAACATTCAAAACTATGCAGGGATTGAACCCACAACAATACACTTGTAAAAAGTAAGAATAAACTCAAAATTCCCGCCATTTGAAGCATCTTACATTTTCATTAAAATCATGCGACAGTAAATATAGCACTTTTCCTTGATTTTTGAAAAAATGAACACGTGAAGTTTCCTGGATAGGAGTACGACGTAGCACTGTGGCTTTGAGTTACGGAGACAGGACGGAAGGAGGACATTCTTAGATCGAAGCGTCACGACAACGGAGGTGGACGGCTGTGACTCATTGTCTTGTTATTCCTCTGCACCGGCTTAAAATAGAAATCCAGCTTTTGTTGTTTTGCCAAGTTTCTCTTTTCATAACAAAAAAAAAGCTATTTGTATGGTTCCAAATAAGACCAAATGCCACGAAAGTACTCTTCTGCTTTTGTCAGCGTTACGGCCTTTTCTTTAACCCGTAGTACGTGCGTCTGATCCTATTTATTTATTTATTTATTTATTTATTTATTTATTTATTTTTATTCATTTTAGAGGAAGAGAGAGAGAGAGAAATTTGTTCCATTTGATTCTTGTATGTGCCCTGACCAGGGATCGAACCCACAACCTTAGTGATCAGGACGATGCTCTAACCAACTAAGCTGTCCTGCCAGGGCCTTCTGATGCCCTTTAAGCAGATGATGGCCCCCATGAGTTCATTGACCTTTCTTTCGGCTCTGCAGGGTGGTCTCTGATGAAGCTCAGTGTGGGTTCTTTTACTCCTGTCTCTCTCCTCTTTTCACAAGCTTCTCCTCCGCAAGCTTAAGGCTTTCCTCCTTCATTCAGCCTCTGGATTCTTGTAACCAGGACACACACCTGCGGTGAGGATGCTGTATGAAATGCTTTCATGAAGAAAAGTACACAGCTCAGGAGCGTGACCTATATTTGCATTGCACGAGGGTGCACGGAAGTGAGAATGCAGAAGAGGTGTGCCTGGGGTTCGTGTGTTGCTCCCAGGTCAGTGCCCACTGGGCAGCGTGCTCACGTTCACCTGGGGTCACTCAGTGGCACCAAGTAGAATCGCCTCGCACTTCAAAATGGTTAATGTTACGTTATGTGAATTTTACCACAACCAAAAAACTAAAAAATATATATCTTCTCCTTTAACTCATGAAAAAAATCATATTTTGAGCTAATGTGATTTCATAGTTGAGTGATCTGATTACCCAGTTTATTTACCACATCTGAGCAAGGTAACATATTACATACCTGTGAGCTCAACCCACGACGCTCACAAGATCCCCACGATGCACCGCCCCCCTCCCCCCACCCCCACCCTCACCACCCCCCCCCACCCCCACCCCCCCACCCCCCCCCCCCCCCCCCCCCCCCCGTCACAGCACACTCTTAGCCACAGGGACTGTTAGCATGTTAATTACTAAGGAAACATGTAAATGGAAGTGTTTATTTTGAGAGGCAGGGAAGTTTAGAATAATCCAAAATGCTTTCTTTACCTTTTCCTTTATGAGAATGCATACGCGTTCATTCCAGAACTAGTGGTTGAGCAACAAGCTCTGGCTCTGTGTCAGGAGATGAAAGCTGATTAAGTATGTTCCTGTCTTCTAGAGGCTCCGAGCCCAGTGTGGCAGAAAGAGAGGCCAGTGGAGTTCAGTGAGTTCATTGCCAACGGTATAGACAATGAAAGATAAGATCCGTGTCCCTGCCCTGGCCTGTGTGGCTCGGTTGGTTGAGCGTCGTCCCGTGCACTGAAAGGTCGCCGGTTCAATTCCTGGTCAGGACACATGCCCCTGGTTGTGGGCTTGATCCCTAGTAGGGGGCATTCAGGAGGCAGCCGATCAATGTTACCCTGTCACATCGATGTTTCTCTCTCCCTCACCCTTCCTCTCTCTCTAAAATCAATGTTTTAAAAATCTTTTTTTAGAAAGATCTGTGGCCCTAACTCCCAGGCCACCATCCACCTGGGATTGCTTCAGGGCTGGATGCAGAAATCCAGGCCAGCTCTGCCCACCGATGAGCACAAACATTTGCAAGCAAGAGAATGCCTGCAAATAAATAGAGCGGAGAGTGTCCTCCAGGGATAGTGCTATGTCTCCCCCCAGAGGGACACATGGGCAATGAAGACCCCATAGGTCCTGACAATGCAGCAGAGACAGTGTAATTTTCAGACTGAAACATTTTCAAAGCTGATGTTTCTAATCAGCCATAAGCAACTCTCAGTGTCTGACTTAAAGCAAAATATACTCCCACATTTGTGATTGAGGCCTAGCATTGTTAGAAATCAACTAATTCATAGCTCTCAACATGTGGTCCACAGACAAGCAGTGTGAGCGTTATTTGGGAACATGCTAGAAATGCAAAGACCCCGCTCCAGACCTACTAATGAGAAACCCAGGGATGCAGCCCAGAAATCTGTGTTTTAAAAAACCCTTCACGCAACTCTGACACTCGATCAAGTTTAAAGCTACTAACTAATTCAAATTAGAGGATAAGTTCCTATTGTCAGTAGAGTAATTATCTTTTTTTGTTGTTGTTCAGATAGAGTGGGAGGGAGAGAGAGGAAGAGAGAGAGAGAGAAACATCGACGTGAAAGTGACACATCGAGTGGCTGCCACCCGCACGACCCAACCAGGGCCGGGGACAAACTGCAACCGCGGGACATGCCCTTAGCTGGAACCGAACCCGGGTCTCTCTGGACCGCAGGCCGATGCTCTAACCGCTGAGCCAAACCGGCCAGGGCTAGAGTAATTATCTTAAGCGGATCTTTTGGACTTTGCCTGGACAACGGAATTGGCTGTGTGTCAGCAAGGATCTCCTTTGCCACAGAGACCCACGCCTTCTGTGTAGGGGAGCTTGCTGGAGATGCTCCTTATCCAGCTCAGGCAAAAAGGACACAGACACCAGATACAATTTAAGAAGAAAGGGGCCCTGTTTTGTCCCCCTTCTCATGCCGTAAGATGAGCATCTTTCCAAAATGAGCTCCTACAGCTTAGCCTACACTCAGCTGCTGTCACAGAGTGAAGAGACGGGAAACGTAAGAGGGAGACATGTGAAGTTGCGGTGATGGAGACAGAGCAGGGGGAATAGCCGGCCTGGTGTCTGCCAGTCCTCATGCAGCGTGTTGCCCTCACTGGCGACTTTAAATGGACTGTCCAGTGAGCCAGTGTGGCTATCACCTGGGGGCAGGAAGAGATGCCCGTGTTAAAAACTGGGTAGACTGAATGCTGCATTCCACTGCAGCAGAGTTAGCAAGACAAACCAAGTGGCAAGGATCAAAATGTGCAAACTAGGGCCCGGCCAGTGTGGCTCAGTGGATTGAGAGCAGTCCAATGGACTGAGGGGTCTTGGATCAATTCCCAGTCAGGGCACATGCCCAGGTTGTGGGCTCGATCCCCAGTGGGGGTCATGCAGGAGGCAGTCGATTGATGTTTCTATCTCTCTCTCCCTCTCTCTCTAAAAAATCAGTAAAAATATATATATATATTTTTAAAACATACATACTAGGAGCTGCATTGGGATACTTCCAAAGAAGCAGAAATAAGCAAAATAAACTCACCAGGTGCTTTGTTTCACCCAAATGTTTTATAAAATAAATTTTAAGAAAGAGCTTTATGGAGATCTAAACAGTTGAACTTGACTTGGAAAGCCAGAGTAAAGCCCCAGGTGTCAAACAGGACCTGGGCATATGCGACCTTTCTACTGTATTCATGCCAGGCTAACTATATCTCCGTATCTCCCATCATGACCATTTCCAACAGCCAAACTCAGGGGTGCACCAGAAAAACTTGATTTTGTTTTGATGTGCTGTTGCCAGTAAGATTTCAATTGAATAAGATTCTACCTGATCTTCTCTGGCTTTCTTTCCTCTACCCATACAACAGTCTTTGACAAATCTGGCCCCATCTCATGTCTACCTAAACAAAGATGCATAAAATCAGAACCAAAATCACAGATAAGTGGGGAGAGGAGGCATATCTCCCTATGCACAGCAAAGACGGTTTCAAGAAATGTTCAGGTAGCAAAGAAACACGAATAAAATTCAGAAGTTGCACATTCCACCTCATTTTTCTTACCCTCTTTTACTTCACCAACCCACCCATTAATGCCAAAGAGACTCTAGGCATTTGCCAAAGAGGCAAATGGCCACCTCTGCCCATCCACAACATCCAAGCTAAAAATGTCAGTAAATGGAGGAGACATATGCAAAATGTCCCCAGATTTGTCCCCTAGTACTGCTATTTGGTTATACCATGTTGTGCTTATAAATATGTTTGTTGAGGAATTTTCCTTTTAAACATTGTATTAAGGATTTCTTCAAGCTTATCCATCTTTTATGTGTTCCTTTTAATGCGGAAAGAACCAATGAGCCCGCCCACAACCAAGAGGAAGCTCCTGGAACCTTCTGAGAAGGAGTGGGCCAAACCGAGCCTAAGCTTGGTAGTGCTCAGTGGATTCTGGTTTGCATTCTTGTTGGAAATACTTTCTAGTCATACTAGCTGGAAGCAAAGAATTATGTGATTAATCTTTTCATTACAATTAAAAATGCTACTAAAAAAAACCACTGGGTTACCTGAGACCCCATAAACGGGACCTTGCCTGTCCTATGAGGTCACAGGAGACTTCCCAGGGGAGGTGTATTTACTGGTGATCTACCTAGGGGATAGGTGTTGACCAGGGTGTGTTCAGGTGTGAGATAAAGCAGGAAGGGATAGAAAGCATTTAGGAAGAAGGTGCCACATGTGAGAAGGAGCAGGGTGCATGGAAGGAGCAAGGTGACGCAGAGGCTGGAGCACAGAGAGTGAAGGGAGAGTGCAGAGGGGTGAGGTGGAGAGGTGGCGGCCACATCCCGCAGGCTGTGGGGGTGGGGGCCGTGAGCCATGGGCCACTCCGTGCA
Organism: Tadarida brasiliensis; assembly: GCA_030848825.1. Classification (NCBI taxonomy): domain Eukaryota; kingdom Metazoa; phylum Chordata; class Mammalia; order Chiroptera; family Molossidae; genus Tadarida; species Tadarida brasiliensis. Next base: position 30,259,191 of record CM061270.1, on the reverse strand, counting down.
CAGGAGGCTGCAGCAGTGCTCTGGGCTCGAGAGCAATGCAGGCCGCTTCCCACCTGCTCTTCCAGGCCACGTGGGCTATGGTCCTGGGGGTGGGGGGGAGGTGGAGAGGGCTGGCGTGTCCCTGTGCCTAGGTCACTTCTTTGGGTGGCCGTATGCTGGTCTGGGCAGGAGGGTTTGGCTCGCTTGCAGACAGTCCCTTCAGCTTCAAGGCTTGGCATAATCATCTCATGGTTTCAAATTAGCCTGTCTAGATCACACTCTGAAACACTCTCCCACCATCCTATGGGCGAGCTGCTCCCTGCCCCCAGCAGAAGACCCGTGACAGGGGTGAGGCGGTGAGGGGGTGGGGCTCGAAGCATTAGGGAGAGTTCGCCCTCATTCCTGCTTAATAGAGCCAGACACCCAACCAATGAGACCAGATTGGAGGGGCCTAAATCCTGTTTATCTGAACATGGTGGCATTGTTCCAGAAGCTCAGGTGGCCAGTTTACGGTGTGTCAGCGTGGAATCCGGATTATAATGATCTGGGCTCCAAGGCTAAGGCAACTAGATTCCATTTTATGTAGGCCCCTTGGTTAAGGCGACTAAAAGACTCCATTTTGTCACCAATAGACATTCCTAGATATTCTTCCAACAATAAGTTAATTACCCCTAGACATAAAGGAATTTTGCCTAAAATTATAGTTGCCCCAGGAGTTGGGAGGCATTTGCAGTTTCCTGAGTATAGGTATTTGCAGGTACTTGTAAGTGCTTAGGCCGTCGGTAAATAATGCTAATTTTGACTCTGTGGTCTCTGTCACTCCCACTATTGTACTGGTTCCCTGAGGGGAGGGGGCAAAAGGAGGAGGGAGTTTCTGTCTTTAAAATGGGACCAGTAAGAAGAATCGGGGCTGTTGACCTGAGGGGAAACTCTGCCCTCCGCAGCCAGCCTGCGAAATAAAGTGCTCCTTTACAATTGGGCCATGCGTCTCTGGTTATCTCGCCGTCAGGTTATAACAATAAATTAGTCCACTTTTGATTAATACTAAATTGAGTATTTGGGCACTGTCTTTTGCTGGATATAGGAGTTAATAAATACCCAGTGAGTTACCCTGAATGGCAAACCACAGATGGGTTGGTCTGAGTGGTGGGCCACTTGGTGCTGCCCTTCCTCACGGACGGCATGTGCCTACACATATGGGGTGAAACATACGGCTGTTGACCCCCCGTAGCCCCCGGCACAGCCAGGCGCCCTGGCCACTGTCTGAACACCGGCCTCCTGTCTCACTCATTGATGAAACTCTGGCCTCTCGGCGGCTCCATCTGGAAATGACCATACGTAGCCATTTAGTATATACAGGTGTTAAGTAAAACCTTTGTTAAAGATGTAATAAAGACAAGACAGGAGACTGCGAGAAAGGGAAAGGAGAATAATAACAACAGTAGGCACCATCAATTGAGCACCCACTGTATACCAGAGGTTTTACAAACATCGTTGCTCATCACAACTCAGTCCCGGCAAGGTTAATGTAACTGTTCCCATTTGACAGATGAGGACAGTGGAGCTCAGGGAGGTTCAGGGACTTGTCAAATCCTCACAGTAAGAAAAAGGCAGGGCTGGGCTCCTTTGACAATTCCACTGTGCTGCCATGCAGGGAAGGAGGAAGCGGGTGGCCCCGTGTAGACAGCAGCTCAGCTGCTCTGCATCAAAACACCACATACCCAGGGTCCTTCCCGTGCACACTGCCCACAGCGCCCTTGTCACCATCTGTCTGTCTTCCCAAATATCCTGCTTCCGCTCACTCCCCTCCCTAACCCTGCCCAAAGAGAAGAGACACATTCTAGATCATTGTCCCAGCCCCTCATCCCTCCCTCCCATTCCCAGGCATTTCCTGTTTTTAAATCATCAGTGCCTCTGGGATGATGGGAAATCAGCGCTGGGCAGTAATGGCCCTCCTCAGAGATTTCCTTAAGGAATCCGGAGCCAGTGTTGAGTGGGTGAGCAAAATCATGGCTTCAGTGCTTCCCAGAAGCCTTCAGCAGGCTTCCCACAATGGCCAGGAAGTGGAGGCAGATGAAATGATGGTTTGAAACCCCTGGAGGCCTTAGCCTCTGCCTCTTCATTAATTGAGTACTGTCCTTTTAGATGTTTGGACTCCCAGTCCCCTGGCTGGTGTTCACAGAGCCTCAGTAGTAGCCTGTCTCAGCATACAAAGATGACATCACAGAGAATGGTAGCCTGGATGATAACAGTGGGAATCAGAGCCCAAGTGAGATCCCGGGACAATTATTAAGTCAAAGGAGATGTGTGGTTAGTCGGGAAGAGCTTGATGCCTAGTGTGCAGTCTGCCCTGCAGCCGGGAAAGCTCTCCAACTAGAAGGTTAAGGAACTGGTCCTGTGGGCAATGCCCAAGCACCCATCCACAAGTGTCCACACTAGCCCTGACGCTAAGATATCAAAAGATACATGGAGAGCTTCATATTTACCAGAATCCCCTAAGGAAAAGGACTATATGTAGGTGACCCAAAAGTCCAATAATGAGCTTGAGATGAGAGGAGGGTGCCACCAAAGGACATGGTAGAGTCACAGTAGATAATGGCTAAACTGCCATGTAAAAAACTCTAAATCTAATTAATTGCAAGGGCTTTCCTTTTATGAATGGGGTGTGCAAATTGGGGACAAGAGTAAGGAGAGGTTGCTTACTGCCACCCAGCTGTCCTCCTTCCCTGTCCTTCTCTCATGTGTCACTTGTCATCTCATCAGTTGGAAGGGGCTCCCAATTGCTGCCCACTCAGAGTGTCCACATGTCTCTCTTCAGCCCCAATGATAGGGCAATTGCAGAATACAGTCTTATAATGTTGTTATGTAGATCTTTGAACCCCTTAAAGTTCAGAGCCCTGAAAAAAAAATCCCTGGCTACCCCTTCTTTGCTGCCCACTGTTGGAAATTGGTCTGCCTGACCATCACACTCTACACCCTCTCTTGATGGGTACCACTTGGGGCCAGTGATAGTTACCAGGACTACCAACAGCTTGAGTGTGGTCCATACAAGACTCATCTCTGCAACACCATCTTAACCTCTGTTGTGTACACCTGTTTGTTAAATATGTAGCTGTTCAGATGGATGGACGAGTGATTTCATGCATGAATGTCTGAATGAATAAATGAGTGAATAAATTTACAAGATAGCTACCTGGGGTAAGAGATGAAACTGTTACCTGCAAAACATTCTTTCTTTATAGAAAACTACAACAGACACAATTGAGAATGGAACTCTTAGCCTGGACCATGCTTTAGCTAACTGAGCTATTCTGCATTGATTAAGCCTGCCTAAGTTGGGTCTATTACTGTGGTAATTATGGCCACACTACCAAGGCACCTCTTGAGAGCTTGCCTCTTGGAAAGCAGATGTCTGAAGATTTCCACTGACTTGTTCTTTTTTCTCTTTTCAGATTATCAAGGAGATCCCTCCACCCCCAGTTGAGGAAAGTGAGGTGAGTGACCGAGCAAGGTGTAGCCAGATGGACGGGGTGGGGAGTGGGGCAGAGAGCTGAATGGGCTGGCCTGAGACTCTGGCCCCTGCAAAGCAGAGCTAAGTCAGGCTCAGGTTCCCAGTGCATATGAAGCAGCAGGGGGGGAGGTCTTCGGCTCTTTCCTAATCAAAGATGAACAGGGACTAAATGAATCCGGCAGTCACAGACAGGTGGTTTCAGAAGGTGTTCTCCTTGCAAAGATAAAATTTGAGATGCAACCATAAACATTTTTTTCAGTTCAGTTGTTCGGAGCTCCAGGTACTGATTTTTCCTCTAAAAGAGACACTTTAGAGATCTCTCCTCCCTGCAGAGACGTATGCTTTATGTGTGCAGATCAGGGAAAATCAGTGATTCTAGGAACAGCCTGATGAAGCATTCTTTAATTTAAAACAATATTACCTAAAGATTTGCCAGAAAGTAATGAAAATATATTGGAAGGGGATATGCTAATGTCCCAGCGTTGCTCTCAGATCCTCTTCATTTGAAGGAAGAACAATATCTTAGACACCACCATAAACTGGCCAGTGAGCAGTTAGCCTGGGGTAGAAGAGAGTGGAGGCATTAAAGGCTGATGGCGAGAAGGAGCATCCAGGGGCAGGACAACCTGGCCAGTGGCTTTCCTGGTCCTCTTGTCACTCCTGGGAGAGCTGGCCTCCCTGGACACAACACTCGCCAATTTAGAACCCAGTGGGACCAAAAGCTACATTGAAGAGGTTTCTAGTTCATTGTCCTCAATCCCTGAGGACAATGGGTTGTGTGCAAACCGAGCACCACCCCCTCACCATTCCTCTTCCCAATGCCTTTGTCAAGTTTCCTACATACAGAAAGAATGATGATTAAATTTAAAATTCCATGTGGCTCTTATATCCTGAACCATATGCATGTAAGCCAAGGGATTTAATAGCTGCCATCAATTAAAGCACATCTTGTTGGAATGCTAACTTCCTGCCCAGAAATCAGGGGAGGAAATTACATTGCTGTGCAAAGAGGAGGGAGGGGGGGAAAAAAAACCTTCTTTACATCCACAAGAGCCTTTGCCTAATCCTTCAAGAGAAAGCACCGTGGTTGGTTCTACAGATTCCAGTTTGGCGGCGTTTCCGTTGTGTGCAGCTGTCTCTTACACTTCCAGAAGAAAACTAGGTCAAGAAACTCTCTTGGTGAGGTTGCTGTTCGCCCTAAGGAGAGGGTTCCCTCCCATCACTATGTCCATGGGAGTCGCTGCCCTTTCTCCTGGTACTGGCTCTGCATTTGCGTTTGGGAGGTGATGTGGCAGCTACTGTGGCCAAAATACACGAGGGGTGGGGTATGGCTTGCCCCAGACCCCAGCATCTAGCACAGGACTGCACACACAGAACAGCTCAGCAAGTGTGTGTAGAATGAACTATTATACTCAACAGCACAATGTTGGAGGGGGGGAAGAAGCTCAAACCAGAAAAATACCAAAAGGAATAGCTGAAAGCAAGAAAAGTAGTCAAGTTTTTCCAGTTTCATCTATTATTCTTAGAGAAGTTTCACCTAAAGAAAACAGACCTGGTTTCTGAAACAGAATGGCAACCTGGGGAAGCTTGGGGTTTAGACCCAAACGAGTTTCCGTGCTGGCGGGGCGGGCTGCAGGCGGTACTCTTTCCCTTAGCCTGTGCCTTGGCCGTGGGGTCCCTTGGCCAAGGAGCTGAGCAGCCCTCATCTTCTTCCTAATGTGTTTTGGCAGAAATAATAAAGAAATCCCACAGAAACAGATGATGTAACTTAGCCCACACAGAGTATTTTATACAATGCCCTGAAAATCATAGTCTGAATCTAGACAGGCTTCTCCACTCCAGCTCCCTGGGATCCAATCCCACCCACCCTTCAAGCACAGCTCGGATGCTACTATCTCCACAAGCCACACTGTAATTCCTTCCATCAGAACTCGTTTCTCGTTTCTCCCGTCTCTGCATTCCCAGGGTGTTTCATTGACTCCTCCTTCTGCGTCAAAGTTTAAGACCATTAGCTACTTAAAGATCAAGATCTATATGTAATTAATCTTTGACTTATCCTCAAAGAGCTTAACATGTTGTGTAACACTCAATTACTAGCTATATGAAGTGAAACATTCTCTGCCATTCATATATATGAACATGTTAAGTATCGGTTATTTCAACTTTCATCAGATCTGTTAGCATCGTATCCCAAGGGAAGAATAGCTACTATTTAAACAACTAACCTTCAAGAATGAACACAACTGTATAATGCACTCACGGCGATCCTCTTTAACAAGGAATATCAGTATGCACGATATAAAAAGTCATGACTTTTTGAGATTCCATGCAGCCAACAGTGATCCTTCTCTTTAAAGGGAGACGAAGGGAAATTACTTGAAATTTCGAGATCTCAGCAAAAGCAAGGAAGCTCAATTTTAACAACTCAGAGGGGCATTTCTTCTCTAATTGGCAGCAAAGTAAGGATTCCTTACTAAGTCTCTCGTTATTCCAAATAGTTGGCAGCTTATGGGAGAATCCAGTAATGAAGTACTTCAGCTGCTGGCTTATTCTAAGTAGAATCATCGTCCATGGATTTCCTGACTCTGTGTGAGAGGGAGAAGGATGTGTATTGAAGGCACTGGCACTGGGGGGGCATCCCGTTAATGATAAGCACCTGCCTTTGAATGATGAACTTATTTCCAGGTTTATTATCATGCTCACTGATCCTAACAATTTCTCCGAGGCAAGAATGTTTTAGATGAAAGTAATTGAGTGATGGAAAAATTATATAAGTTGTCTAGAACGGAGCAGCAGTTCTGGTGCCCCTCACAACTGTGTCTACACAACCAGAGTAGCCTCCCACTCCGGAGGGGTGAAGGGCCAAGCTACCGCCAGTGGACATCAACTGCACACTCATGCACACATGCACACACACGTGTACACGCCAAACAAGTCCGAGAACAGGCCCAGACTTCAGCATTCAATATTTCAATAGTTAAAAGAAGGAACATTGCTTCTAAAAAAAATAACAAACACACTACTCTTTACCGAAGAATGCAGGAAAATTGTTGCGTTGTGCTTAGTCATGTGTGCCTGTGGGCAGGTATGATGGTGCTATGACATGTTGTACAGCTCAGAACAGGGACATCTTAGGTCATTTGGAATTTTTGTATTTACAAACAGAAGTGTTGCTGGATTTTTCAGTTCACTCCTAGGAATTAATCTCCAAGACTGACTGTGAGGGTGACCTCCCTGGCTAATGACCAAAGCCTTCAGATGAGACAGACAGCCAGTTCTAGTTTAGGTTCAGCTCTCAGAGCCTCCTGGGCTTAGGGGTTTCTGTGGCCTTTGTCCTTTACTTGCTTCATGTCATCGCCCTCACAGCTTACTCCTCCATAAATGTAAATGGCCTCGTTGACAGCTGCATTCTCTTTCTTTTTCTAAAAGATAGCACTGTGCTGGCTCAGGGGCGCAGCTACAGTGGCCGGAGTGAGTGAATGGAGGAATGGACAAATAAAGCGTCCTTGTTCGGGGCTATCAGGGCGTATCAGGAGGATTAAAGATGTGCTACAGTTCATTGAAATTTTAAATTAATTCTAAGGCTGATTTAAAACTGTTTCCTTGGGCTTGATTCTGTTTCAGTTACATTCTCCTTTCCATATAGTTCCCTCTGGTACCTGCAGCGAATGGGGGTTTGAGAGCCTGTTGGGCCAAGCTGGCCATCTGGTTATTAGAGAACAGGAATGTTAAAGAACTTTTGATTGAGTCTAAGAGGGCTACCATATGCACACCTCCAGGGGGAGCTGTTCACATCAGGTCTGTGGTGTAGTCCAGGGCACAGTCTCTACGGAGGAGGGAGGCAGCCCTGGGATCAGAGATCCCACCTTTCTACTCACTGCTGCTCTTAATCACTAACTAATAGTTAAATATTTGTTGAGTGAGGGAAGGTCACTACAAGGAACTGTGGGGAACACACGGAGGGAGCATTGAATTCTCTGGAGAGTCCAGGACATCTTCACAGAACAGGTTACATTCGAGCCAAAGATGGGTAGAAGAAGTGGGGGATGGGTGTAACAAGCATGCGGAGCTATGAATGTTGAGGCATGGAGAGGTACAAAGGCCTGACATGATTGGAAAGACAGAAAAGTTCAGTGTCTGGCCCAGCCAGTATGGCTCAGTGGGTTAGAGCGTCATCCCATGCACCAGAAGGTTGCAGGTTTGATTCCTAGTCAAGGCACATGCCTGGGTCTGATCCCCAGTCCAGTCGACAACCAATCCATGTTTCTCTCTCACATTGATGTCTCTCTCTCTCTCTCTCTCTCTCTCTCTCGCTCTCGCTCTCGCTCTCTCTCTCTCCCTCCCTCCCTCCTTCCCTCCCACTCTCTCTCTGAAATCATGGGAAAAAATATCCTCCAGTGAGGATTTAAAAAAAAAAGTTCAGTGTCTGAGGACAGCACAGGACTAGCCCCATGTGGGGCTAACCCAATGTGTGCGTCTGAGTTCAGAGTCTACAGCTATTTCATTTTAGAGCAGGAGTGTGACTGAGGACAAGCAGGTCAGATGGGCCTCTACCATCTGAGAAATGTGTTGCCACTTGTGTGCCCCAGACAGCAGCCAGTGGACATCTGGGGCTACCACATCCTTTAAGACTTAAACTGAACTTCCCCTGATGGGGAGCCAGCACCCCTCTTGAGTCTCCACCGTGTCTCCAGGCACCACTAACTTCTACTGCTTGCTTCTCCTGTGATGTCTCCTCTTCTTCGTTTGCTAGACACCATCTCACAAACCTGAGTCCTGCACTCCCCCAAAGGCACCGCGGGCACAAGGCCATCTGCATAGGGACTTTTACTGCAGGATTCAAAGGACGTGGTTACAGCACAGTGCAGCCAATGAACAGCTCCTGGCAGAATAAGCAGCCTCTTCTGAGGCCTCGCTGTCACTCCCGCTGCTGGGAGGTTCTCAGGGCCCTCTCCCAGGTGGCCCTGGCGGGTTAGTGGGAGCTCAGTTCCACTCCTGTCTGCTCTGCTCACACAAAGCAAGCCGGTTTATCCATCTGTCCTCTAACGATCCCAGAGGATTTCTGTATTGGTGGCTTTCCCCTGCCTGCTGCATCCGGGAAGGGCAATGAGACGGGAGCTGGCCGAGAGCCCTTGCACTGCATTAGATGTAGAAGTTCACCCCGGGTGCTGCCGATTTCCTCAGTGCAATTGCTGGGGACTGATTCTCCTCCATCCGTTTTTGGCCACATCAAAGATTCCCCTCGTCCGAAGATTGCAAAACCCTCCCGTCTCTAGCATGTGTAAACAGAGCCGCGCTAACTGCAGGGAAATTCTGACTCTCCTTGGTCAGACCCCGAGCCCTCGCGCTGTCTTTGCTGCTGTTGTCTGAGTTTGGCAGGCAAGCCCGGGTCAGGGGATTAGCCGGCAGCGTGGCGGATCCGGAGCGTGTGGAGCTGATTCAAGTGCTGACATTTCCTGTGGCGGGGAGGAGGGCCCTGCGCATGCGCATGAGGCTGCCCCGCCTCCTTCCTCAGGCCCCGCCCCCTTCCTCAGGCCCCGCCCAGGGACAGAGGCAGCCGCAGCCCTGGGTTAGGGGGCAGAGAGGAGAGGAAGGGCAGGTGGGGGTGCAAGTTGGGGGTGGGGGGCAGATCCTGGAAACTAGGCATCAGGAAACTAGACCAGAACTGCACCTCCACTGGTGTCTTCATTCCTCGGAATCCAACTGTCCTCTTCTGGGCGATGGAAAGGCTCAGTGAGATGGTCTCTCATGTTTGTCTTTCGGTCGTTTAAAAAATTAGGAGACTGATCAAACCATTTCAGTTCCCTATTGAATAAAGTAGCTATACTCTCGGAGTCTCTTACGTTCTTGGTGTTCCGTTTTGGATGATATAATGTTAGTTATCTCCCTTGGAGAAGGGCCCTCGGCCAGGGGTGCCCAGGCTTTTGGAAGCCATGTGACATGGATGACTCACAGGCACACACATCTGCCTCCAGCGGTCCGGTCTCACCGTCCACATCAGACGCCTAAGGTCCCGGTTTGCATCACAGGCCTTCTGAAGTAGCATAAGGCAAAATACTGTGAACTACTTCATTATTTGGGGAGTTTTGTTTTTACTTTTTTATTTTGTCATGCTTTGCAGGCATGCGTCTTTAAGATGAGTAGGTACACGGGGTGAGAAGTAGAGGACTGGCATTTATTTGATATCATCAAATGATTCGGAAAGCAAAACGCAAAGGGCCAAAAGCCAGAACCGCCAGCACTGAGCAGCATCAAAGGAGAGTGAGGCTGCCCGGGCTCACATCCAGCTCTGCCGCAAACAGGCGGGTGGCCTAAGTCGCTTACCCTCTCTATTCCTCCTCCTAAAGTGGGCACAGTCGCACCACCTACCTCACTGCCCACTGTGTGAGTAAGGGATTAATACATGTAAAGCATTTAGAAGACTGACTAGCCCATACCTGGTAAAGGCGACATAAATTCAACTATGGTGATCACAAATTCAGTATGTGTTTATTGAGCACCTACTGTGCACCAGGCTTTGTACAAGATCAACAGAATCCACTCTGCCTTCAGGACTCACAGTCCCATGTGAAGATGGACACATCTATTTTAAAAAGACAGAGAGAGAAAGAGAGACCAGCCCAAGTGGCAGCTGCCAAAATATTGCAGGTCTTCTGATCCGCTGTGATCACCATCCTCTAAGACATGTTCGTTTTTTGTTATTTCAAAAGGATCCTACCCATCCTAAGCACAGCATGTTGCCTAGGGAGTCTCAGTGCCTAACTGCTTTGTTTGTCACCGCTGGCTCTGGTCTCTCTTCTGCAGACCACTTACCTGTGCTTTATACCTTGCCTCCTGCATGGGACTCCCCTTTCCACACAGTGGTAGCCCTACATAGGACTGAGGCCTTGACTCCCCCAAATGCCACCAACACAAAGCCATCAGGAAGCAGGCTTGTTCTGAGCACTTTTGTCCTCTCTGGCTCATTCGCCTGCTTTGCAGACCCCCTTTTTAAGCTTTCTTTCTCTACCCAATGAAATCATGCCACCACCCTGTAAGCCGTCCATGGCTGTAGATGGTGATCTATTTCTCCCCACGGCAGGAATAATTACGGTGATGAGGAGCAGTTTTGCTAATTATTCTTCTCTTTCCCGTCCATACAGTTAAAAGTTCCTCTTGTTTTCTCCCTTCATCTTAAAAAAATATAATAAGTGCTAACTTTCTGTCCCTGAGCTAAGTTGCAGACAATGAGTTAACTGCTTTATTTGAATCATCTCATTTAATTTATCTGGCAGATTCAACAAATAATCTTTGGGCACCTACCGCATGCTAGGTGCTGTTCTAAAAGCTGAGAACACAGTGGTAAACATGGCAAACAGAAGCTCCCATGAAACTTACATTCCAGCATGGAGAGACCGACAATAAATAAATATCAAGCCTTAAGGAGATCCATAACTAAAAATAAAAGAGATTAATAGAGTGAAGGAACTGGGGCTACTTTTGAAGTATGTCCAGGAAAGGCCTCTCTGAGGAGTGGTAAGAAGGATCCAGCCATGAGCAGACTAAGTGAAAAGTATTCCTAGACGAGGGAACGGCTCGTCCCTAGGTCTCGAGCAGAACTGTGCTCAGAGCATTGGAGAGGCAGAGAGAGGACAAGCAGGCTGGAGCAGGGAGAAGGGGAGCACGGTGAGGAAGAAGGCTGGAGAGGTGAGCTAAGGCCAGAGCTTGCAAGGCAGGGTTGGGGTTTGGATTTTATTCTGCTTTGTGGAGAATGGATTGCAGGAATTATAGAATGAATAAGAGGGCAGCAGGGAAGCCAGTTAGGAGGCTACCACGGTATCCGGAAGAAAGCTTGTGGGGACTTGGGACCAACGTGGTGGTTCGATGGTGGAGTTGGAGTTGGAGAAGTCACAGCTTTGGGATCTTTTAGAAGTAGGGCAACAGAATTTGCTGACAAATTGAGTTGGGATGGGAGAGAGGCAGTGAAGGAAAGAGAAAATTCAAGAATGACTCCCAGTTAGTGGGGAAGACTACCAAGCAGGTTCTCGTTGGGGAAATCTGGACTTCTCTCTGACGTGTTGAGATGATTGTAAGTGCCCCAGGAGCTGACATCAGTGTCAAGTCAACAGAGTTCACGGGAGTCAGAGATGGAGATATAAATTCACAAGTTATCAGTATGCAGAAGGGATTAGATGAGTTACCTACAAAACAGTAGAAATGCAAAAGAGAACAGGTCCCAGGATTGTGCCACAAACTTACCAGGTAGTACTGCTTTTATTCCTATTTTACTGGAAAGGAAAATAAGCTTAGAAAAGTTAAGTGACTTGCCCAAGGCCCCAGTAAGTGGTAACCCTGGGTTTCACCCAGGCAGTCTGCCACAGTGGACACACCTCCAGCAATGGTGCTTTGCTTCCTTCATGTCCACGCTCTCTCTGCAGGAGGAAGATGACGATGGTCTGCCTAAGAAAAAGTGGCCTACGGTGGATGCCTCTTATTACGGTGGGCGAGGTGTTGGAGGCATTAAAAGGATGGAGGTAAGAGCACAGCTGAATGGACAGTGGTTCCCCTTATCTGTGGTTTCGCTTTCCACAGTTTCAGTTACCTGCGGTCAACCGTGATCCAAAAAATTAAATGGAAAATTCCAGAAATAAACAATTCATAAGTTTTCAGTTACATACCATTCTGAGTAGCGTGCTGAAATCTCAAACTGTCCCGCTCCATCCCTCCTGGAACGTAAATCACCCTTTCATCCTGTGTATCCACACTGATTTTACTTAATGATGGCCCCAAAGCCCAAGAGAAGTAATGCTGGCAATTTGGACATGCTGAAGTGAAGCCATAAAATGTTTCCTTTTAAATGAAAATGGATAAATTCTTGACTTACTAAGAAAGAAAAATAATCACATGCCGAGGTTGCTAAGTTCTATCATGAGAACGAATCTTCAATCCATGAAATTGTGAAGAAGGAAAAAGAAATGTATGCTGGTTTTCTGAGAGACCACATTCACATAACTTTTATTGCAGGATATTGTTATAATTATTCTATTTTATTACTAGTTATTATTGTTAATCTCTTACTGTGCCTAATTTATAAATTAAACTTTTTCATAGGTATGTGTGTATAGGAAAAAACATAGTATATATATAGGGTTCAGGACTACAGTATTCATAGTTTCAGGCATCACTGGGGGTCTTGGAATGTATCCCCCATGAATAAGGGGGGACTATTGCGCTCAGATCTATGTGCTGACTATTCAATGATGGAAAACACGAGCAAACTGATAAAAACTCATACTTGAGGTCTGGCAGGGATGTGAACTGTGAGGCGTCAGATGGAGAAAAGGCAGGTACAGGCTTTTAACTGTGCACCCCCATACCTTGCCCACCATGATCAGAGAAGTTCCCTCATCTGCTCAAACCTCCCAGAGGTTTCTTCTCTCACTGGAATAAAATCCAAAGTTCTTACCTGGGCCTGCAAAGCGTTTGCACCTGCTGCCCCCACAGCCTGGACCATTTCATCCCTAAATATCCATCCACTTGGTTTGCTCTCTCTGCTCCTTCAGCCTCCCCCTTTCCCTTTTCCCACACCTCACCCTCCCCTGGTCCTAAAAGCTCAAAGGGACTGAGGCTGGGGCCCCTGCACTGCCTGTCCTACGTGTATGTGTGACCCCCATTCTCTGAGGGCATCATATTTTATCTTGTCATTTGGGTTTTTTTGTATGTTATTTAATTTAGGTTCGTTGGGGAGAAAAGGGCTCCACAGAAGAAGGTGCTAAGTTGGAAAAGGCAAAGAATGCAAGAGTCAAGATGCCCGAGCAGGAGTACGAATTCCCTGAGCCTCGGAACCTCAACAGCAGCATGCGGCGGCCCTCCTCCCCCCGGAAGTGGTACTCTCCCATCAAGGTGCGTCTCTTTCTACTCCCAAATCCGTCCTTACTCCTGAGAAAACACTTACGTGGTAAGAATCAGACTCTTTGACATGATGAAACATGAAACCAAGTTCCAGATGATCGCAATAGAACAAATTTCTCAAATCATGGACTCCAAAGTACAGGTACTTACTTTTCCTCAATTTCCACACGATCAAGGTTGAGAACTAGGCTTTTCAAAATCACTACAACAAAGTAGTGGAATGAGAGTGGTCTTGGGTAGTGACCCCAAAGGATATTTATTAGTTTCGATAACATCTCATTCCATTGGTAGACAATTCCATTAACTAACAAAAATGGCAGGATTCCCCTTAAAACCTAATCTCTAGTCCTCTTGCCATATCATAAGCCTGCTCCCCTCCCAGCACACACTGGTGGATTGCATTGGCCATTCATCTAAGACTCACTCTCTCTGGCTGTGAGCAAAACCCCTTTTTTCTCCACTGTCTCTCTTCCTCTTCACAGCTCCAGACCTTAAAATCTCTTTGGCTTATTGGGAAGTTTAAACCATAGGAGGCAGTTCATGCTTCCCGAAGGCCTCTTTTCTCATGCTCTGGAGTACAGATGTCTTTGGAATTATATGATGCATCAATACCCTTGCCCTTCAGGCTTGCCCGTTAACATCTGCACTATTCCAATTGTCAAAGAGCATGAGAAAAATCACAGCTGAAAACACTCTGAAAGAACCTGTCCCCACTTCTTCATTTCCTGAAACTCCCTCAGAAATTGAGATCATCGAAGTCCTTGCTCTTACCCAGGTCCGGAACCCAAGACCCCCAACTCAGGTCTATAGCCTCTAGCAGCACGGGACCAACTCCAAAGCCTCAAGTGAAAGACTTAGTGTAAGAGCCAGCTCTCATCTCACGCACGCAAACACACAGCTCTATCCCTCTTCCAATGGCTGCAAAAATAATATCCCTTATTCTCTGAGTTATTTACTCATTTTAGAGTAGTCCTTCTCCCCTGAAATCAAAAGAAACGACCCTTTGAACAGCGAGTGACACTTTATTGGTAGTTGTCTCTTCCCAGCCGAGCCAGCTCATGCCCACACTCATTGCAATGTATTTTCGTTTTGGTTTGCTGTGTTTAAAGCAGTGAGATTCTTTTTTAAGATGAAACCCCCGGGGCTGTGGGCTGAACTCTGGAAAGATGTGGGCGAGATGTAGCTGCTTGTCTAACAGCTGTGCGCGTAATGATTTTCTGATGTGGAACGTGCAGTGGCGTGCCTGCCTGCAGACAGGAAGGAGCCAGAGGGAATCTCAGAGATGAAGAAGAAAGGGTGTTTCTGTGATGTCGTCTGCAGCCATCTGTACCTTGTGACTAACACAACATACTTGGTTATAGCCAGGTTTTTCTTTCTGTATTCTTGGACGTGGAGAGAACATTCGTTCTGTTGGAAGAATCTAATGTCTGCTTGACAGCACATTGTCCCTCTATTAACTGGTGGTTTAGGACTGAGTTTTATGAAATAAATAGGGATGTGGACAACTAGGTGTGAGGATCTAAAAACATTCCCAACACGCACTTGGAATTAGGATCAGTTCACTGAGTGTTTGTTGTGCGTCTACTGTGTGCCAGGTACTGCGGGATACTGAGTATACAGAGGTTCTCAACCCCAGCTGCATATCAGAAGCACCTGGGAAAGCTTTAAAAATACGGAATCCCAGGCCTCATATCTCAAACCTGATGACTCAGAGTCTCACAAAAGGCTTTCAAAGGTATACCGTCCATCACAACGTGCTCTTATTTTCATTAAGTGAAATTCCTTTTTCCCCCAATGCTTCCCTTTCAAATTTCACACCCAAACTCCCCAAGTGATACCCTTCTGTTGCTCCAGTTACTGGTCCCTCCACAGCCCCTGCTCTTGAGCCTCCTTCTTTGTCATTGTGTTAAATTATGTTCTCACTCAGTCAGTGTGGCTCAGTGGTTGAGCGTCAACCCATGCACCAAGAGGTCGCCGGTTCTATTCCCAGTCAGGGCACACGCCCAGGTTGTGGGCCAGATCCCCAGTGGGGGGCATGCAGGAGGCGGCCAATCAGTGTTCTCTCTCATCAACGTTTCTGTCTCTCCCTCTCACTTCCTCTCTCTCTAAACTCAATAAAGGAAAAAAAATTGTTTTTAATAAAAAAAAATGCTAATTCTCAGGCCCCAGCCCAGATCTGCTGAAGCAACAGCATTGGGGATGGGACCCAGCCATCTGGCTTTTAACAAGCCCAATTAAGAAATTGTCACGGGAGGTCGCAGCCAGCCTTCCAGTGGAGGTTCCCTGAGGGCAGGAACTGTGGTGTCTGGCAGAGTCCAAGGTCATACCTTGTCTATTTGTCAGGAATCTCAGTAAGCAAACCCACACTGCGTTTCATAGTCCATTCTACCGCAAACACAGCTACTGGGTTAACGCCAGGTGGCTGAGAAGCTGAGTCTCAAAGAATGGCCCGAACAGCCAGGCGAGCTGGTGGGCTCGCGAGCACCGCAGCAGGGTTCCCGCAGGGAGACCTGAGAAGGTGTTTGTGCCCTCTTGCTGGCGGGGCCGCTCGTGCCAACTTGCTCAGCTCACACTGCTAGGCAGGAGATGTACAGTTGCCCCGTGTGATTGCTCACGTGTGTGAGTCTTCTCTCCACCAGATGTGACCCCGGGGACGGCACCAGTGATGCCTGACTGATCTTTGCACTGGCGATGAACAGCACTGTGCCTGGCACGGAGTAGGGACCCCACCACCTGTCGTTAAAGAGCGGAGGCATAGGATGTAATTATGAAACCGTTTCCAGAGCATCATGCCAGTTAGACTATCTCCTGTGACCCACACAGATGGCTTAGGTACCCCCAGTCCAATGAAGGTGACATTCCTCTTGCCATGTCTTTGAGGGAAGAAGAGAAAAAGAGGCCATTTTATGTGTATCTGGGCCAAATGGGGTAAGGAAAGGGCCGGAACGAGGAGAATTGAAAATAAAAGCACAGAAAGGAATTCAAAAGTCAAAATGTATTCTGTTTGTCCAGAAGAAGAGCAGACTCCCTCCCAGAAACTCGGTGTTCATACTATTTACCATGACGCATGCTCCAGGATGAGCCCCATTCTAGCCACAGTGCCTAGGACATCGCTAGGCCTTGGACAAAACATTTAGCCTCGTGAAGAACCATACACTCTGCTTCCCTTTCCTGAACCATCTCACTGGGTTTGTCATGGTCCTGGCAGGAGACAGAGGCATACTCAAAAGGGCTAAACTAGCATGGGTGTGGGCAGGGCAAGGGGAACCCACAGCAATGGTGAGGCACCCAGGAACCGGGACAGTGGGAGCTGAGGGCAAGGAGGAGAGACGGTGTCGCTGGAGCCAGTGCCCTAGAGATGAAGCCACTCAAGGGAAACTGTGGCCATGGAGAGGGAGTCAGCAATCTAAATCTGCCTGCCACCTGTTTTTATATGGCCCACAAGCTAAGAATGGTTTTAATACTTGTAAGTGCCTACATAATAGCCTTGTGTTTGTCTATGGACCTACAAAGTCTAAAATATTTACTCTCTGGCCCTTCACACAAAATGTTTGCAACAAGTACCATATGATTTCACTCATATGTGGAATTTAATGAACAAACTGGACTACCAAGCAAAATACAGACAGACTCATAGATAGAGAGCAGGCTGACAGCGCTGGTGGGGGAGGGTGTGTGTAGGGGGGCCAGGATTGAGCAAAAAATGAAAAAAGAGGGAGAGAGAACTCTCAGACATGGACAACAGTGTGGTGATTGTGGGTGGTGGGGGAGGTGGAAGAGGGCATAGAGGGGATGAATGGAAAAAAGAAGAAAAAAGGAAATGTTTGCAGAACCCTGCCTTATAAGAATGTAGCCACTGTTGGAGGCAGGGGGGGTGGGTAGGAGAAATAAATACCCCAATGCCTCCCTAATCTTGCCCTCTCGTCTCCTTCTGGTGCCACCTATTGGCCAAACCAAGGGAAGCCAGATGATGCCATCTGGAGGTCAGGTTTCCAAAGCACAGAGCCAGGAAGGCAGAGAAACACGAGAGTGGATGGGGGCAGGCAGCTCACGGAGACAAGCCAGTCTGCTCTCTGCTCTACTATAAGCAGGGAGAACCCCCCCACACACACACCCTGTGCCCACCTTTCAGGGGGTGCTGGGAGTTCGCCAGTAAAAGTGGTCAGAATCATACATCTTTCAATGCATTGCATTTGACTCACTTTTTTCATGCATTCCATGAAATGCATTCGAGAAGCAGGTGAGCACATTTGCTAAGCAAACCCAGTGAGGACTCATCACGAGAAGGAGTCTACAGTGGGCTTCTCTCCACCGGCCCCAGTCTAATTTAAGGCACTGACCACACTTCACCCTTTCCTCATTCCAGGCTCATGACTATTTGGCCTGAATTTCCCTTTGCTTGGTTTCCACCCCCTGGATTTACAGCACCCCGTGTTTCTCATTAGATTGGGACTGACCATTTCAGACAAGTTAAGTAATGCCCAGATATATGGCCACCAGATAGATTAAAACCAGGACTGTTTTCAGGTTCGCTGGAAGGCTTGCAGCCTTCAGAGAAACCATTTTTCTTGTTTTCCAGTAGCTCTTCCACTTGACTGGAAATGACAGCTGAAGGACAAAAGCCAGACCCTGGCGGGCCAGGCAGGCTGACTCTTCTCTGCAAGAGCCAGACCAGCCTGTGCTTCTTGCAGGGCCTGGGAGGGGGCGGTCTTCTGTCCATTTTCTGTTAGGCTCACCTGCTGTCCTTGGCCTTCAGCCCCTTGACCTTGTAATCAAGCAGCTTTCGGTCATGAAACTGTACTGGATGAAACTTAGTAACCCAGTAAGACATGCCGAAGCTTTAAATGCCGTCAGGTGTGCTGTTGATGTTGAACTGACCTTTGTCCCTCTTCAGCTGCCTTTTAGAAAGGTTCCCAACGTTTTTGAAACAAAGGCCAACAGAAGGAAGCGCAAACAGAAATGACCGTGTGTGTGTGTATGTGTGAGTGTGTGCATGCTTGTGGGGGCATGTAGGAAAAGGGTCCACTTTATGCATTAATTTATTTCATTTGAAGGGAAGCATATATTTTAAGGTGTAAAAACTCCAGTGTTAGTCTATAATGGCCCTATAAGCTGAATTACCCTCAAAATTCTCAGCCTCTGACTAACTGCCGCCTAGCTAAGGCAGACGAGCCAGAAAAGAAGACACAGCTGCTGCTCGCCAAAAAAAGAAAGAAAGAAAAGGGAAAGAAAAACCCAGCCACACACACCATGCACCAGGTGCTTGGAATGGCGGTGGCATAAACCTCCCTGGCACAATCTTACCAGTTTGGAAGCAACCAAAGCTCACGTTGACATAGCGCTTCCAGGTTGTCTGACTTGGTGGGTTAGACGCTTTTGTCCAAGGCCGAGGCGCACTGGGAGCCTAGCGTTTGTAGATTTCTCATTTGATAGTCAACGTGGCTCAACTTCCAGTGAAAGAAAGCTGTTTTTAAATGTCAGCTAATGCAGCCTGGCAGAGGGTCCCCGGGGGGTGGGGAAATCTCTTAGCTCACAGAAACAGTTGGGCATTTCTCCTGGGGAGTGCGGACCAGCATCTTGAATGCGTCCCGTGGAGAGGCTTGTGCATGGTGGACACTCAGAGCTGAGCTAAGCAGTGAAGTCCACTCGCAGGGTCTTCCCCAGGCTTTGGGTGAAGCCCAGGGACTGGTTGAAAGACGCCCCCCCCCCACGCTCTTCTGGCCCCAAGGGGATGCTATTAATAAGCACATTAGCCACTGTCTTGAAATGACAGGCTTCTGCCTTTATTCAGAAAAGCAAGGCTCCAAGGGCCTTTGATGTGCATTTCTCTTTGACTTTAGAGAGTTATCTTTTTATTCTCTTCTTGGTTATAAACATGCTTACTCTAAAGCTTACTTCGGCTCTTGCATAAAAAGCTCCCTGATGGAGGCATAGAAAGAGGTGTAGAATGTGTAGATTACCCGATTGTTTTCTATGCCACAGAGTGGGGATTTCAGGTTTATTTGTGGGACAATCAGACCTCAGAATACTGAGGATGTAACTAGAAGTAGCTAGTCTCACCTTGGCCAGGAGAGTCCAGTGACAGCAACTCACCTGGATGAAGCACGTACCACAAGTCAGTCCCAGATCCAGGGCTAACTGTGTACTTACTCCTTTGTTTCTCATAGCAGCCCTCAAAAGTAAAAACTAATACTATGCCCATCATACAGATGGAAAGACCAAGGCACAGAGAGGTTGGGTAACTTGCCCAAATTCACACCGCTACTAAGATGTTTCTTGCTTTATTTTATTAACTGCAATGCCTTCATTTACACTAGCAATGAAATCTGTTATTAATCAAGTAGGAGAGAGGATAGGGAGCCTGAAGGTAAAAGACCAATCAGGAAACTGTTCACAGAGTGAGTGAGAAGAGAAGGGCCTGGGCCAAGGCAGCACCCATGGAGATGGTGGGACAGGGACGGACAGGAAGAAGCAACTGAAGAGGCGTTACAGCGAGAACATCCACAAGGCGTGGTGGGATTGGGATGTGAGGAGGTGGGGGAGGGTGGTCCAGCTTGCCCATCCGGATGGATGGTGGTGCCATGAACCGAGGCAGGGTCTACAAAAGGAGAAGCAGGTTTGGAGAAAGAAAGGTCTATTTCTGATGTTTGGTTTTCAATACCTGTGCTATGTCTACATTACAACTGAGACTTGGTAGGTATTGGATAACCAGATCCAGAACTAAAGAGTAGATGAAGCTGAAGATAGAATTTGTGCGGCATCAGCAGAAAGGGGGAATTTTGACCCGTGAGACTAGATGAGAGTCCTCAGGGTGAGCTCTCAGCCTGGGGGGTGAGACTAGAAGAGGGCCCAGGGGAGCACCGCTGTGCTCATCAGCGAGATCGGGAGGAGCAGGCAGAGGCTGAGGGCGCACACGCTCAGGGACAGTGTGCAGAAGGGAGGGCCCCCACATCAGATCCCAGAAGCATCAAGCAAAAGAGGCACAAAGGTGGCCGAGGCACTTGGCACTTGGGATGTGATGGGTGGTCTTAGCAAGAGCAGGCTCGGGGGTTTGGGGGCCACCGAACACTGCCAGAGAAGCCAGACCATGTCATGCTGAAAAAGAAGCAGTGTGGCTCAAGGGAAATGGGTAAAAGGGGTTGGAAAACCACAGAAGAGAGGATGGGAGATACATGCCAATAAAGTTTCAGTTATTGGATTCTTATATCCTGCATTACATTCTTTTCCGTCTTTCTACAGAGGCTCCCAAATGGTCATCTTAATGACTTTGCCGTGATCATAAATAACATTTAATGAATACTTTCTATGAGACAAGTACCTGTCTAATTGTAAGCCTCATACCAAGTCTACAGGACAGACAGTGTTATTATCTTCATTTTAAAGATGAGAAAAGTGAGCGTCAGGGAGATGAAACAACGTGTCCAAGGCTGCAGCACTTGTGAGGGGTACACCCAGACTACAAACTCAGGCAGTCTGAATTCGGTCACTTTGTGCTTAAATATCACACTATGATCTGTTGACACGAAGAAAAACATAATGTAAGACCCATTTTCCTGGCGGTGCCAATCTAGGTAGCTTCTGCTCTTCTGCTCTGCGGAAGCTTCAAATTTATGCTGAGTTAATTGTTGTGCTTCACCGGCCAGATTTTCTTTCAGCCTCATCGCGTTGCCCCTCATTTGTCAAGAAGTTGAGTGACTAGCACCCAGAATGCTGTGGGTGGGCTGATTTGCAAAACCAAATACTGTTAGTCCCCCAAAAAGGGAAAGAAAAAGAGAAAGGGGCATTCTTCCAGGAAATCCACCTGGTTATATGCTGAAATATAAATGCTTATCCCCAAGAACCTTAAAGGAAAACATGTAACTGATGACTGAGACGGGTTGAATGCAGAAAACCGTGCTGAACACAGCATTCTAAAGTCATTTCAAAACATTTTCAGAGGCTTTCGTAAATACTTTGCCAAAAGAGATGAGAGACACGACACTTAGCGAGGCAAACTTTAACACACAAGAACTTGAGCAACAGTTGGTACAGGTTCAAGAGCATATTTTTGGTATCTGAATATAACCCACCAGAAAATAATTTCAGAACATGAAGTCTTTGAGACGATATTCTTAAATTAACATTGCCACCGTGAAAGCTGTATGTCAAGGAACTTGAACTCTCTAGACAACTTTCTGGCACTATCCTTCAAAGACTCATCCAGAGCAGTGTTCTCCCACATGCGTGACCGAGACCCAGGTGGGAAATACATTCTGGCCCAGTATTTGCCTATGCGTGTGCATGTGTGTACACACATACACTCATACACACACATTTCACTGAAACATATTTTTCACAAAATAATACTTATCCTGCCCTGGCCAGTGTGGCTCGGTTGGTTGGGCGTCATCCCATACACTGAAAGGTCACCAGTTCGATTCCTGGTCAGGGTACATGCCTGGCTTGCGGGCTAGATCCCTGATGGGAGGCATGCAGGAGGCAGCCAATCAATGTTTCGTTCTCACATTGATGTCTCTCTCTCTCTCTCTCTCTCCCCCTCTACCTTCCTCTCTCTCCATGAAAATCAATTTAAAAATCTTAATAATAATAATACTTATCCTCACCAAGTGCAATTAACTCTAATCTTTTCTTTTCTATCTTATTTTATTTCTTAAAAAGTATGTTCCTAACACACAAAATTGCTTCCTGAGTGCTTAAAGAGCTGCAACCTACAGTTTAGAAACTCTGTTCTAAAGGATCTAAACTCAGGTGCTCCAGCCAGAAGAATTGCAAGAGGAGGAATCTGCCATCGGTGTAATACAAAGCATCTGAGCTTTAGAATTAGACAGACATGGGGTCCAATCACACCTCTCCAGTGAGCATGCTGTGTGCCTTTGGGCATGTTAGTTGATCTCTCTGATCTTCCGTTTCCTCTCCAGAAACCTTTGGGACAGCTGGGAATGAAATGACAAGCACACGTTAAGGCACCTAACCCAGCACTTGGTGACACTGAAGACATTCATTCACCCAACAAATATTTATTGAGCGTCCGATGTGTCCTAAGGGCTGCACACACGGCAGTTCACAAAGCCAATGACACCTCTGCTGTCACAGAGCTGGCATTCCAGTTGGCAAAGACAGACGAGAAGCACGTAAACACAGACTATGTCAGGGACGGTAAGGGCTGTATGCGTTTCCCATTGCTGCAGTAACACATCACCATCAACTAGTGGTGATTTATCTTCCACAACACAAATCTGGTAGCTTACAGTTCTGGAGGTCAGAAACCAAAAATGGGTCTCGTTGAGCTGAAATCAAGGTGAGGCCAGGGCTGCATTCTTTTGGGGAGCTTTCGAAGAAAATTCGTCTCCTGGTCTTTACCGGTTTCTAGAGGCAGCTCCACCGGCCTGTAGCCCCTCCCGTCTCCAAGCCAGCAGCAGGGGGCGCAGTCCTCCTCGGTGGATACTCCGCCTCCACCTCTGGGCACAGCGCCTTCTCTGACTCTGAGGTCCCGCCTCCCTCTGTTAAGGACACATGTGGTTAGATGGAGTCCATCACAAGACCCTTAATTTAATCACGTCTACCAAGTTCTTTTTGCCATGGAAGGTAACATGTTCACAGGTTCCAGAGAATAAGATGTCATCTTTGAGGGTGGGGGGAAGGGCTTTGTCTGCCTACCGCAAGAGCAATGACAAAATTTGAGGCAAAGTAAAGGGGGATTCTGCCTGTTGATGGAGTCACCTACCACGGGTACTACTAAGAGCAAAGCTAAATAAATAACTTCGGTTGGTTGGTTTGGTATCTGCAATGGCAGAAAACAGCCTCCATTCGGCATGCCTAGGGCACTAGAATGGCCAGAAGCATGAGACTGCCTTCATCATCTGGGAAGACACTCTTCTCACATTCAGCCAATTACCTACAGCTCCAAAGAGGTTGTGAGTTGGAGCAATCTGTGACTTTTGGCAATATGGCCCTGAGCAAGTCGCAGCCGCCGAGTGAGCCTGGGGCACAGCCGGGAATTGGCACAGCCCGGTCTGCGCCCAGGGGCCTTTCTTTGGTCTTGCTCTCTAGACTCTTCTGTTTGGTGATTTTCCTGGATCTGCCATCATTGTTTTCATTTGTGAACTCTGAGCACCAAGTGGGGGAAAAGAAACTTTAATGCAAGTTGAAAAGATAGACTTGTGTTAGGATGTGCCCAGAAATGTGACCAGGGCAAAAGCCGACAGCCTGAAAGAACTTCTCTGTGTGTGTGAAGTGGGGGCCACACTGAAGTCTCGAGCGTGTCCTGCATGAGCATCAGGGCCCTCTGTTAGGTGTGTCTTCTCTTCATGGCTGAACTGAGGGACCAGAGAGTCACTTGTCCTGTCGCAACCGCATTGCTGTCTGGTGTTCGCGTGACCAAACGAGCGTGAAAGGCTCCACACGTCTTTGCTGGCCGCCGGTCTGCTTTCGTATGTAACCTCGGTGCCATTTTTTTATTTCAGGGAAAACTCGATGCCTTGTGGGTCCTCCTAAGGAAAGGATATGATCGCGTGTCCGTGATGCGTCCGCAGCCGGGAGACACGGTAGGATTCAGTAACGGTGTCACACACAGTCACTTTCTGTCCCCCTCTGTTCGCAGAGCGAGGATGACTCCAGGTGAACGCGTCCAGCTATTATCTCATGCAGTGACAGATCGCATACTGGTTTACAAAACTGCTTTTAACAAGACGCTGAGTTTTGACTTGATTTTCTGAAAAGAATTTTAGAAATAGGATGGGTTTCGCTTCCTAGGACCTGAACTTAATTTATAGGTACAGTGAGTGAATAAAGAGGGGCTGGTTCCGGCTTCAGGCCGTCCCAGGGGAGAGGCCTGCTGCTCCCCACCACACTGGGCAGTGGTGACAAGCAGGATGCCAGGGCCACACGATGGGGCAAGGGGGCAGGGGCACAGATAACTCCCACCATCTAACGGCGGCTGTTGGGCTGGAATGGTCCAAAATCATAGGAGGACCTTCAATCCTGGTAAGATTTGCCCCCAAAACTGTCTGGGCCAAGCTTGGAACATCTCCAACTAAGAGGAGTTAGAAAGGGAGGAGCCAGCAGAGACCTGAGAAACCTTCCAATGTCTTCATTTTGTAAATGAGGAAACTGAGGAGCTGAATCACTTTTCTGTTCAGATCGTATCAACACTAAAAACCTCAGCTCTGCTGAAATCACATCGTTGTCACGTCTTCTTGTAAGAACGCGTCTCTCTTCCATAAATTTAACAGAGCAGAGCTTGGAACCAAATTCTCCCTCAACTCTCAGCAACCTGCATCTTCTGTCTGTTTCTCTCGGAGTCAGACACGTTCACCCAAAAACAGAATGAAGGTGTCTGATTTCGAGCTCCCTTCAAATCGGGTAGCGCTGGGCTTGAATCTCACTTCCTTCCTGCCTGGAAGTTCACTCCAGGCAAGTCCCTTACCCTCTCTGAACTCCATCTTGATCAAGTAGACGATAATAGCTACTTCATAGTGTGACTGGTTGGAGAACCACTTGGCCAGCGCTGAACACATAGTCATGCTCAGTCAATGGCAAATATTATGATTATTTACTTTGTGTTTTTCTACTCTGTGGAGGGTTGATGAAACAATTCAAACCATATTGCAACCAGCATGTATGGAACACGGCCGCATCTTTGCCACACCCACTCTTCAACACCACACGACTAACGAAGTGCGAGGGCAGAGCCTGGTCGGCAGGCCCCGCTCCCTCGCGCCTGCGGCAGTGGATGGTCTGTGGCTGAGGGGATTCGTGTCACAGTCTGTGCCAGCTACTGCCCAGGTAGCTGCTCCTGCTGCAGGCAGTGGCAGGGACAGCAGGCAAGTGCGACATGAAAGAAATCAGGTCGTAGAAATGCTTGGCCACCTTGGCCCTCATGGCATATGGGATTTGTATTTTGTTTATGAAGGTCAACAAAAACCTACTGCTATAGCAAACTTTAAAGCATAAACTCTAGCCTGCCTTGTGTGGCTCAGTGGTTGAGCGTCTACCCGTGCACCAAGAGGTTGCCGGTTCAATTCCCAGTCAGGGCACATGCCCAGGTTGTGGGCCAAACCCCAGTGGGGGGCATGCAGGAGGCGGCCAGTTGATGTTTTTTCTCATCGATGTTTTCATCTCTCCCTCTCCCTTCCTCTCTCTCTGAAATCAATAAAGAAAAATAAATAAATAATAAAGTACAAACTCTAGAACTACGAGAAATGAGCCTGGGCCTTAAACGACAGGCAGGGTAGTATCTGGCCTTATAAGCTATACATCTGGTTTCTGTAGAAAATTAAAAGTTTTTTTAGTATGCATGAGGCTCATGTAACAGATTAAGAAAAAAACAGTAAGCTAGCTGCACACAGGGTCAGAAGTACTATTTTTTGTGACAGAGCACGCTGGAACAAGCCCATTTCAGAGCAACTGAAAAACATCACTCAATCAGCTAACATTCCATTCTCCACGGATCCGTTTGGCCGAAACAAATTTATAAACTGGGTCAAACCGAGAAGTGGGAGGAGTTTGGAAAGATGAGGGGTGGAAAGAAATGTTATCATATATAAGATATAAGAACCAACTGGCTGTAAAAGGCTGCTGGAATAAATCCAGCAACAACGATGAAAACATAGAATTTCCTCTAATGAATCACTTCTAAATTGAGTCTCTTTTTTTTATTATTATCACTAATTTATGTTTGTTACAGATGTTTCTCCTTTCTCCCCCATTGACTTAGTTACCACTTTTGAACGAACGTTTGTACTAACGTCTGAGGATGTTCTGTGTGCTTTCGAGAAACACAATACCACCATGAATTTTCATTCTCCAATCACATAAAATGATAGATCTGAAGTCCAGGAAGTCTAAGAATTAGGACACAGTTGACCCGGGTCTGTTACAAAATTATTATGGTTGTCCAGCCTACTTTCCAGTGGGCTTTCTTTGTAGAAACCCTGCTAAAATGCTAACACACATGGGAGAAATAGATGCAGAGAATTGTGTCCATGTAGTCATGACGACGGCCACAAACATCTTGATGTACATGCAGTTACATAAGAAAGGTCACAGATTAGTTAGGAACAAGAATTCAGAGCTGCCCTGTGGCAACTCAGAAGAGAATTCCAGGGAAGGGAGGACTATATTATAGCTTTGTCTATATGCTTATTCTGGGTTTTTTGTTGTTTGTTTTGGTTTTTTTTGCATTACCTTAAGAGACTCTCGACAAACCTACATTACTGACATGGTGATGACTCTTAAGAATTCCTCAGCACTGATTTATGGGGCTGACCACATTTTCCATAAACTCAAATGACTACATCCAGGCATGTGCTCATGAACAAGAGTCACAGATTCTGGATTTAAAACAAAAACAAAAACAAAAATCACCTACTTACATTCTCAGTTGATTTCTAAAATCTTTCAAATGCACATAGACCTCACAGAAACCTGGCAGTTCTTCCCTCTCAATTCCTGTCTGCCCCATCCCCCCCACCCCCATCAACCCACCCCAACCCTACAGATGCAGACTCAGTCTCACCAGCAAAGCCTTTGAGGCCGCTGGAAGGGCTGAGCACCTACGGCCCCACCGGCCCCACCGCAGAGCAGATGGCTGGGGGAGGCCTGAGCCCAGAGCCACACCCTTCCCTGGGATGGGCGCCCACCTCCACCGAGCTGTCCAAGCCCCAGGTCAGGGAAAACATGAATGGGACCACAGCGGGAGACCTGGATGCTCTCTGTCTGCCACCCCCCAGCTTCCTCTTTCTCCCTGGGGTGGGCTCACAGTCCTGTTTTTCCTTAGAGCCCACCAGGAAGTCCTGGGCCAACATAATAGAAAAAGTGCCAGAAGAAACCACTTAAATAGCAAGCCAGCAACACATCTGATCCTCAAATTCAAAGAGTTCACTAAGCATATGGTATCCTTTGCTTAAACCATCCCAGTGTGGTTCCAGTCTGCAGCCACCGCTGTGCTCTTTCTAAAACACACATCTCAGCGCGCCGTTCCAAGGCTTCAGATTTGCAAAGACTAGGGAAAAGCGCAGAATCCTTAGCTTGATTTAGAAAGGCCCCCCTTTCCTTTTCATCTGCTCCTCACCCCAGGTTCCCTCACCACGCCACATCGGCCCTGGCCGCCTGGAATCGCTCAGCAATCCCTGAACAAGCCAGAAGCTTTGATTCTCTGTGCCTTTGCATATTCTGGTTGCTTTGCTGGAAATGCCTTTCCCATCATCTCTACCTAGTAAACTATCACCTTGACAATGTTGTTCATTGTCTCCTGTAAACACAAAGAGTTGCTGTCCAGACCCAGGCTGTACGGGGCATTGCCAACGTAGAATACATTCGGAGAGCACACAAAGTATGGAAATTAGAACCTGTGTCCCATGAGCATTTTCCAGGATGGTCCCCAAGACTTCCTATACACCTGGGCCACTCTGAATTCAGAAGATTTGCTCACCTTTTAAGAACAAACAGTAGAAGGAATTGAGAATGTTCATCTAAGGAAGACTTAACGGCACCCTCAGAGCTTTTTAACTTGGCCATTTCTTATCCATCACATTATGCGTTTCATTTTGTAACCCTTTTTTTTAATATATATCACTTAACCATATTCAAGGAGTAATCTTTCCACGCCCCCACATATCCTGGTATAATATCATTTTAATGACCATGTCATATTCTATTGTGTCTCTGTGACATAATATTTCTGCCTGTCTTCTCTTTTTGGACATTTATTTCTAAATGTTTATTGTTATAAACAAAGCTTTAATCAGTATCCTTGTTGTCAAATTAATGTGCACATTCGTGTATGTTTCCTTAGAAAAAGTGTCCAAAACAAAACCGCATGCAGAACTTTAAAGCTTGGATACATATTGCAAGATCGCCCTCCTGAAACACCGAATGGGTCATGGGCATCTATCAAAAGCCCATCTCCCCATATGCTCACCAATATTATACAGTCTAGCTATTTGATAGGTGCTCATTTAATCTGCATTTTTATCATTGAGGTGGAACAATTTTTTAAATGTTTATTTTCTCTTTTGTCAATTGCATATGCATACCCTTGGCCCGTTTTTTATTAGATATTCTAGAATTCATTTTTATCTATTCATTCGCTTAACCCATTCTTATGCATTTGTTAATCAAATGTTTTGAGGACCTACTACATGTCAGACCTTGTGTTCTGCATTAAGTACACGGTGCTTACCTTATAAACTTAAATCTAACATTATATTGAGAACCCAAGTCCTTCCTAGTTTGTCATTTACCTTTAAACTTTTAAAAAGTATATCGAAGTTAATCTATAATTTCATAGTCAAATAAATCTATTGACACAATTGGGGGATAACTAGCCCAGCTTTAATCTAAATATTAAGCCCCAACCCACTGCAGAGACATCCTTCCCCAACTGCAGACAGTTCTGTTCCTGGATGACTGATTTCAAACGCAGAAATATAAGGAACTTCACAAGCCATGGAATCCAGTGATTCTCAACCTGGTGCACAGTGTGGTCACCTGGGGACGTGAAAGCGCTGATGCTAGGGCCCGGCCCCAAAGGTCCTGTTTAATCTGTCTGGGATGAGGCTTGGACATTGGGGTTTTAGAACCTCCCCAGGTGGTTCTAATGGGCAGCCAGGATTGAGAATCAGTGATCTGGTCCAATTCCTTGTTTTTCATCCAGGGCACATTCTTCCCTTTCCTTCTGGAAACAATTTGAAGGCAACTCCCCGTACTCTTTAGAAACCTTTTGCCTGTGTCTCGCAGGCAGAAGGGAAATGGATGATTACAATCTCCATGTACTTTCAAGCCCCTCTCCTACCAGGAAGGTGGTTAACATAGCTTCTGTCTGCTGTATTAGTGCTACTCCTTGGGTAAAAAGGGTGGAAAAGGGAGTATACAGCTCTGCCTCATATGTCTTTTCTGTATAGAATTCAGTCACTATATCGACCAGTCCAAACCCTCTCTGGTCATTTTTACCCCAACTCAAACCCCACCTCCCATCACAGCGTCTGGGAGGAAAGACCCTGGGGTTGGATGGCTTCTTTGTTTTGAGCTCCTTGGTCTCTCCCAGATCTGGAATCGGGAGGCTGGCACATTCCATCACTATCAGCACAAACAAAATACTAAGGCACACTGAGCTTGTTTTGCAAGGCTGGGCCTCCTCGCAATCAAAAGAGACCCAGGAAACACACATAAATGGACATAAACAACGTTTGAAGCTCATCTGAAGCACAGAGGTTGTGAAATCCTCTCCCAGAGCTCAGCCCCAGGGCTGCTGCCATCTGCTCAGCTGCTTCCAATAAGGGAGCTTCTGGTCACATGGGCACCAAGTCTTCCTGCTGTCACAGACGAGAACGATCTGGGCAAGTTATCTCCAGGGTCCTTCGAAAGCAGAGGAGACTTCTGTCACATAAGTGGACCCAGAGAAAGTGCCCCCTGTTTCTCTCTCTTTTCTTTCTTCTTCACATTCCCTGCATTACCCCATTCTTCTTCCCTCTTCACCTTGGCTGCCTGCCTTCACTGTCATCAAACATCTATTGTGCTCCCACTAAGAGCTCATCTTTGGACCGGGCACTAGGGACACCAATTAGAACAGGACTTAATTTTGACTTCCTGGAGTTCAATGTATGATCTGGAAGAGAAGAGAGGGTCAAGCATTGTACTAACTGCTGATGGTTCTAGAAGCCCAAACCCATTCACAATAACTTCGAGAATAACTATGACTTCCATTGTACAGAGCGGAAACTGGGGCTCGGGGGAGGTCACTGACATTCCCAAGGACACCCAGCTGGTAAGGGGCTGAGCTGAGGCTTGAATTCAGGACCCTCAGACTTGAAAGTTCACACTAGATGTTCCTTAAGTCCTTCATGTATTCAATAAATAACGTATTGAGCATTTTTCTATGAGCCAGGCACATGCTGATACTGGGTGCTCACCAATTAATTAGCTGTGCCCCTGCCCGTGAGGAGCAGGAACAAATGGGCAAGTTCCCAATACCACCCCATGTGAAAAGTTGAGTACGTGAGATGTGGGTCACACGCCCCAGAAGGGCCTCTCACCAGCCTTGGAGTCAAAACTGGCTTGTAGAAGTGGCTTTGACGCTGAGACCAGAGGAGGGCTGTGGGAGGAGTGTCTCCTGGTGAGAGGGAAGCCTGAGCACGCATGCGGAGTGGGCCTGTGCTCCTGCAGGGAGACGCAAGGGATGGGTGTAGGGAGGACTCGGGCAAGGCCATCAGTGCAGGGAGCGCAGAGAGGAGGCGGCCTGGGGAGCTGGTCACAGGGGCCCACTCTAGGACAGGGAGGATTACTGCAAGCGCTTTAAGCAGGAGTGCGATCAGATTTGCATTTTAGAAAAGTCACGCTGACTGCAGCGTGGAGGTGGTGGCGATGAGAGGTGCTGGCAGCCTGAACAGAAGCAGTGGTGGGCACGGAGGAAAGCGTCCGGATTCAAGAGATGTTGAGGAGGCAGAATGATTGGGTGTGGAGGATGAGTGAGACGGGGTGTCGAGGAGGCCCTCCAGGGTTTGGCCCAAGTGACTGACCTGGCTGGGACACTGTTCACCAAGATGAGGGCACAGGAAGAAGGCAGCTTTGGGAGGGCAGACGAGGGCTCAGCTTTTTAACTGGTCAAGTTTGGGGTACCTGTGGGACATCTGAGCAGAGCTGACCAGGAGCAGGAGGAGAATGAGGCCAGGGGGCATCTAAGGCACAAGCGTTGAGGGGGCGCTGTCTCTCAGGGTCGTGCACAAGCAGAGTGGGCACTTGTGGGACCTGAGAGCAAACGCCTCCGTGGAGTCTGGCCCTAGATGCCTCCCCCCTCCCCCTAGTCCTGACCTGCGCACGAGGCAGTTTGCTCTGGTGAGAGTTCCGAGTTGGAGGAAGATTTGGGAGTCATCACCACGGCAGACGAGACCAGCGTGACTAGCTGGGAAACCAGAGAGAGTGTGCACAGGAAGAAGAGAAGCAGGTTAAGCGCTGAACCCCAAGGTCCCATCCGTAGAGTCAGGATGGGGAAAGAGAAAGAGGAACAAGAAGAAAGCTTAGGAGGAACAGCCAGAGAAAGAGAAGACGTGACAGGAGCGTCTGGAGTCGTGGAAACCGAGAGAAGATGCTACATCATGGAGGAGGTGGGGTCAACAGTGTTAAGTGATGGTGAAAAAAAAATTTTTAAAGATTTTTATTAGTTTTTAGAGAGAGGGAGGGAGAGAGAGAAACATCAATGTGAGAAAGTTGGGACTCAGTCAAGCAGACAGGATATAGAAGGTCCAAGGTAGCAGGTCTCCAGAATCAGGATACAGCCCATAAGTGCCTGTGGCCAACCAGCAGAGCAAGGAGAGGACCTCTCAGGCTGGAGTGGAGGGAGTCAGAAGGGCCTCATCAGGCTGGCAGGTGAACATGGGTGGGAGTTCACCACCCTCATGGTCCGACTAAAAAGTTGGGACTTCATTCTGCAACCATTGTAAGCTAATCTTCATCTGGGATAAATATTATCGTGCCAAGTTATATTGTATGTTAAGAAATTTAATCCACTACAAAGTTTCTTAAACGTTCGGCAAAGCTCTGATTTAACTAGATAGCAATAGTTTTTAGTTGTTTTTCATTTATATATAAAATTTGGCCACAGATGTCTTGTCTTGCAGAACAGCGAAGTTATAGTCATCTTAGCAAAGCTCAGCTCTGATGTGTTAGTAAATGGTTAATAGGCTACTCCAATAGTCCCAGCATCGATCATGAGGCTTGAATTTAAATGGTGGTGCAGAGAATAAAAAGACATGGATGATGGTGGCACTATCTCCATGCAGCATGGCGTGGAGAAAGACAGTGATAGTTTTAGCATCAGAGGCCCCAAGTTCAATCCCAGTTAAAGTTAAATCCCTGTCTTGGGACCTTAGTTAAGTTAACCAGCCTCACTGAGCTTCAATTTCCTCATGCATAAAAGTGATATCATAATCTCTACTTCTTTGGATGATATCAGGATTAAATAAAATTACAACTTGTAAATAATTCAAATAGATGGGAGTTCATTTTCTTTCCTTCCTTCCCCCTGAACACTGCAATTGATTTCACAGAAGTTTAGTTACATCTCAACATGTATGAAAAACTACTCAGAATTAGTCCATGTTTCAATTAGTGATGACCAAAAGAATCAAGTTATCTACAAATTGAAGTCTTTGTGTGAAGATCAGTCTCTTCTTGCACAATAGACAATAAGGTTTATATTGAATTTTTACCTTGAGCAAACAGATCTTCAAAATGTCCATCAGTATCTGACACCAGGTTGTCAGTAACCAATAAATCCAGAGAGAAAGGCCAATGTGCTGGCCAGTGACTCCTGACCTTTTATAAACTTTTGCCAGAGTACGTCATTTTTTTTTAAAGGAGGGGAAAAGCAAATTATAGGAAATGTTCCTAGAGGGTGTGATTTATTTTGGCTCAGCAGCTTCCTTGGATGGTTGAATTCCCAGTAGGATTTATTCAGTTCTCACCCTTGGAAATCTTTCCTCCACTATCTCATTGGAGAGGGACATGAGCACTTAGAATTCTTGGCTTACTTTCCTGAATTTACAAAATAAAAAGTTCAGGGCATCCTCCGTCCACAGCAAAAACCAAACTGTACCCAAAACCTGCCAAATGAACTTTCTAAAGAGAAGCCAAATTTAAAGATGCAAAATATACCATCTTGAGATATTTTATTGCACCAACTTCTTTCCCCCTCAGTAGGAGGTCTCTCTAAATAAATAAATGTGGAGGCAATTGATGTGGTTGAGGACTCCCTCTCTTTCTCCTCTCCCTCTCCCAATCCTTCACATGCATACACACTCACACACTCATCATCATCATCATCACCACTATTTTATAGTCTCCACCTTTGAATTGCTTCATCTCCCAAACAGCTGCAGCAACAGAAAGTTAAATCCTGGTATCAAGCTGCAAATAGCAAACAGAGGAGAAATACAGTGGCTGGACCAGACAGAGCTGGGTAATAAAGACACCCCTGTTCAAATTCTCCGACCTCATTTTTCCTTCTGAACAGAATCAGGATTGAGAGCGGTAGGACTTGGTTCTAAGGTAAATTTTCACCCAAGTGCTTTATATTTTAGGAAGCATGTTACTTTGTTCAAATGTGATGTTTGTGTCCAGCCTCTTGGCTGCAGGGGGCCTGCTCCTCCAGCTGAGGGCATTGGGAAAGATCCTCTCTAGGGCCAGTCTATGACTCTTCCATGGGCCTCAGTTGAGAATCATCCCTCCCCAGGCTGGCAGGAAGTTCTGTTCTGGCCTGAAAGTGTTTGGTTGAATCACAGATAGCAGAATCTGACCTAGGAGATAGCCTTCCAGAGTTTACAGTGTGGAGAAGAGCCAGCCTGCCACAGACCATCCATACATACCCGTATCTTCTCTCAGCATCTCCATGACTATCCCCCCTCAACATGACCCTCAGTATCAGGAATGGATTGGGAATACCACAGAACCTCAGTCCCTTCATTTTAGAGGTAAGGAAATTGAGATCTGGAAAGGTGATGGAGAAACTTGTAATTCCTAGTAAATGTTTTCCTTTGCTCCTCATCACCACCTTCTACCCTTTTTGCATGTTAGGAAGATGAGGCTCAAATAATAAGGTCCCTGCTCTTGTTCAAGGTCACAAAGGACATTAGTGGAAGTGGCAAGACCAAAACACACCGGCCCTAACTGCCTGGCTCTCCTTGAGTCCTCACCCCAGGCCAGGAGAAGAGGGTGGGCATTGTGAAAGGGCTTCTTCCTCTATGGGGAAGAAGGTAGGACCAGACCCAGCTTCGAAAGGCGGAGTTAGTTCCTGCCACCCAACCACCTCCATTTCTGTCCTCCTACCTTCTTGCTCCTCCCAACACCTTTTCATTTTTATACCCGGCCCAAGATGACCACCACTGACGCCCTCCCACTCTGGCCTCGCCTCCTGCACAGTGTGCTGTGTTCTCCAATTACCTCATGTGTGTTTTGATCTCCCTGATTCCACCTTTCCCTGCCTTCCCCTTAGCTGTCAACACTGTGTCTAGGACAGGGTACACCCTGTCTTTCAAAAACTAGGTCTTGAGCTCTTACTCTACAGCAGACACCACCTAGGCAGGCAGTGGGGGTTAGCAGGAATGAGGCAAGGTCTCCGCCCTTGTGGACGTGCGTTGGAGCACTCAGAAAGGCACTGACTTGCAACTCAGTGTGATCAGTGGTATGGGGGGAGGATATTGGGGTTCCGGAACACAGAGCAAGATTTAACCCAGACTAGAGGATCAGGGAAGACTTCCAAAAAGAAGAGACCATTTGGCTAAGACCAGAAGGATGAGCTCTCGTGGTGAAGGGAGGGAAAGGCCTTCTGGTGGGAAGGAATGGCAGGTGGGAAGGCCCAGTCGGGAGAGGAAGTGAAGCAGGAGGCCCAGGCTGAGGGTGGAAAGAGGGAGGGGGGAGCATCCACACCCCACCTTCTGGCTCTGCCTTCTCCAACCTTTTGTCTCCTCACATCCTTCATCCTTCCCATACTCAGCACTCAGCTGAAGCCAAGGCCCTCCCCTAATCCCTGCTCACTGTCCAGCCCCTCCTCTTCCTGTGCTTACAGCTCCTGCCACAAAGTTTAGCACCATTTTAATTTACAGTAAATGCTCCCTGAATAAGCTGTAAGTGACTTGACGAAAGGGACCATAGCTCATACTCTTACTTTCACTCACAGCACTGAAGACATGGCTTAATTTGTTTTCTTGTCCCTGGGATTAGTACTGTTTTTGCAACTCCCAGGTGGTCACAGCTGCTTGTGAACTTTCTACTGTTCCCTTCATAGGTAACCACATGTTAGTGGTGGGCAAAGATGGCTCAATAAACCTTCTGCCTTTTAATAAAGAGAGAGCTCACAAAGTCTTTTAGGGGCATCTCTGGGTAAGATGAGGCTGATTAAGGGTTATTAAAGCACTAAACTGTTATGGCAATGGCTGTTTATACTTTTTATCTTTGGGATTTATTATTAACTTCGACTTTTTAAAATATTTGTTTGAAAATTGAAAGTTTAATAGAAAAACAACACTCTAAGACTTCACTAGTCTCACTTTACAAATTCATCCTTATGATATTTGTTTAATATTTTAGAGTTTTTTCATCTTTTCTTTTTGGCTAATACAATCAAGAGCAGAGTGCTCGGAACCCACAGCGATGGCAGAGTTAGCTCTGGGCGTGTTCATCCTCTAGCCTTCAGCACCTTTTCTCATTCCTATATCTCCTCCCAACATCTGGATGGATTGCCCATTGAATGATGTGGCCCTAGCAGCTGGCATCCAGTCACTGGCCTCCGCCAGTGGCATAGCTACTTTTCAAGGACTCTGACTTGAATACAAGCTCTAAATGGGAGCAAATCTTGTGTAAGCTTTTCCATACTCTCTGCTGCTCACCAAAGGTGATGTGTAATGGGAAACTCTTAAATGTCACAGAGCCTGGAAAATTGTACATCATAACAGACATCCATTGCCCTTAGTGGTATAACTAATAAAAGTGAACCCACTGGAAAGTCCAATGTGGCAGCATCCCTACGGCTGTGCAAGACAGACAGTGTTCCCTGCTCTTTCTAGCAAGGGAAGTCATTTTGACCAAGCGAAGTTGGGTGTCTTAGGCACGGAGGTAGAGAGAAATGGAAAGGAGAGTGAGTGTTTTTGGTGGCGGGAGCAAGCTAACCAGAGTTCATGAGGCCATTGCCTCAAGGTCCCACCACATCTATAAGCCTACAAGATGCCACGTGGTCCTCCAGATATGGCCAAGGTAACTTGTGCTTGTAAACAGTAAGCACTTCTCCAAACCAGGAATAAGAGCATGAGAACTCCCCGTAGCCCATGGCCCCCACTGCACCCCGTCAGCTGCCCCAGCCTGTTCTGCACCAGATCCTCTGCTGGTGACCTAAAGTTGCAAATATGCCTGCTAATAGGTCAAAACAGAATTTCCTGGCAGAAGATGGACCTTACAAAGAATTAGCGTCAAGCCGACAACCCGCATGCCTACATCCCACACTAGCCCACTCACAGCGTGGAGGGGCACTTCCAACAGATCTCACCTACCTGTGTGGAAACACCAGTGTCATCAGCAGCCTGGCTGGCCTTCAGATTGCTGTAGACTCTGATGCTGGAATGAATGTTCTGCCCCGAGTGTCACCCACAGCTGGGCCCTGATGCCTGCCCTTTAAAAACTCACCCAACCCATGCTCAACGCATCCCAGACTAGGTAACATATGCATCTATGTGTCAAAGGAGAACAATAATTTGGGGATAAATTTACTCTGTAATAATTGTCCTGCTTTCATTGATAACAGATTTAGTTCTAGTCTGTTTTCAAGTTTGATTTTTTTTTTAATGGCAACAATTTGATCATTGAAATTCTCTAGCTGTGTAAACAAACCATGGAACAAACTGTCCCTCCCTAAAGAAACGCAGCTTCTCATAAATCTTCCCCAGAAACAGCAGGAATAGAGAAGAGGGTCCTACTCTCTGTTCTTACTTTCTCCTCCCATGCCCAATCAAAACACCATGACTTGATTTTAAATGCATAATCTTCCTATCACTTCCAGAAAAGATAGATAGATAGATAGATAGATAGATAGATAGATAGATAGATAGATAGATAGATAGATGATAGATAGATGCAATTTCAAATAGTTTTACAAGTCCTTGAAAGTCCATGAGATCAGAAGATAAAAGTATTTTTATGACAGGAGTCTAAATTAAAGTCTTAAAAGAATTTTCTTTTAGGCTTCTCAGTGGCCAGTAGAGGAGTCGACCAGGGCTTTCCTCCATGTATGTAATAACAAACACTAGGCAATTTGGCGGGAGTGCAAATGGAGTCACATTTTTAAAAATCATTTGTGGCCTCCCCTTTTTACCCCCCAAAAATAACAAAAGATGTTTTTAGATCTTGGACACCTCAAAAGTCAAGTCTACACTTCCCAGTAAGGCAGCCACAGGCCACACGTGAGTCGGAAGCACCTGGAATGTGGCCGGTTAGAGATGGCCCGTGCTGTGTCAAATACACGGTGGGTTTTCAAACATGGGGTATGTAGAAACAGAATGTGAAACATCTCTTTAGTCATTTTTATATTAGGTACATGTTGAAATGATCATGTTCTGGATATATTGCGTTAAGTTAGAAATATAATTAAAATTAATTTCACCCGTTTCTTTTTACGTTTACAAATGTGGCTACTAGAAAACTGAAAGTGACCCAGGTGGTGCTATTTCTGTGGGACTGCGCCGGTCCAGAGGACTAGCCTGGAAGACACTCGAGGGAAGGAGGACAGCAAGATCTCATTCAGGCCCTGAGTCCTCCAACCACTTTTATTTTGTGGACACAATGAGAATTTCAGAAATTATGGGTTTCTGTCTGCCTTTTCTGGTTTTCTATTAGGCCAGCTGTGACTTTGCCTTTCTGGGCCAATTCCTATCACAGACTTTGTGTTCTTAGCTAGAAGTCTTGCATGCTAGAGGTGATCATTAAAAGTTCGGGAGTGGATGCCAGCTGCAGTAGAAATTCAGTGCAAGGAGCAAGTTACTTTCTTAGAAGAATCAGCACCAGCCATCCTCGCTGGTTTACGGTCCTTCTGATCCTGCCGATGATGTTACTGTTTGCTCCACCTATGTACACAGTGTACCTCCAGAAGAGCAGAAAATATCATCATTCTTGAGCATCCAGAAAGTTGTGCTAATCGGGCCGTCAGGAAAGAAATATTATAAGATGGATCTCTTAGCTCTCCATGGTGTGTTTACTGATTCCCACCCGGGGGTACTGATTGCTTCTTTTTCTGGACCCACACAGTTCTTGTAGTCACCAGCACACAATTTAGGGATGACTACTAAGCTTCTTTCTTTCCTCCAAGATAACCCTGTTTAAGGCAGTAAGTCAGAGGTAGAAGACTTGGCCCAGTCTCTTCGCTTTCTATTTCCCCAAATCCATTATGCTCCCAGAAGTTTTGCAGGAGGGCGGGGGTGGGGGAGTGCTTCCCCTCATCAAACATTGCTGGGAATTTAGTATGATCAGTTCACCAAGGAGCTGTGCCATCTTTATTCACGGACCTGATCACTTTAAGAAATCCCAAATCAATCAAAATAGCCCAACATTTAATAGTTAATGATATACTTTATTGTCTTCTAAGCCTCTAAGAAGGTCAAATGACTCTTGTTGACTCAGCTAACTTGTAAACAATTCAAGAGTAGAGAAAGCAGGGGCCAGAGCCAACCCACAAATGTTACTTGCTTGGTTGACTCAAGCAGGTTTCAAAATTCTATTAAATTTAATCATATTGCTCAACATCTTTTGGGTTGCAATCTAGTAATACAAATCTATTAATGGTCTCTTGTCTACTTTGTTATTGCCATTAATCTTTTTCAAATGTCTAATGATTCTAATCTACCGCTCCTTTCCCCTTCTCCCCGCATTAGGAATTTATCCTGCTAAATTGCTTTTTTCTAAAAAGAAGAGAATATTGTGACTTGAAAAATGGGACATTTTTATCAGAGTTTCTGATACTATAACGTAAGAGCTGTAGTTAAAGTGCAGGCAGTTGAAATCAATTATTAAGTCTTGGGCAGGTGTTGAAATGTTAACTGGCATTTCAAGCTACATTGTTTTGTTTTTTTAATCCTCATCTGAGAATATGTTTTTGTTGATTTTTAGAGAGAGAAGAATGGGGAGAGAGAGAGAGAGAGAACATCAATGTGAGAGAGAAACATCTATCGGTTGCCTTCCATACGTGCTGGGACTGGGGATCGAACCCACAACCTAAGTATGTGCCCTGGCCAGGAATCGAGCCCCCACAACCTTTTTTAGTGTATGGGACAATGCTCCAACCAACTGAGCTACCCGGCCAGGGCTCAAGCTGCATTATTGATTGGGAGCTTGCCTTAAGACTGAAACATAATATTTGCTGCCAGAGTTCTAGAAATCACAATACATAAAACCATGTTCACAATATATAAAACCTGGCTGGTTTGGCTCAGCAGTTAGAGTGTCGGCCCAAGGACCAGAGAGTCCCGGGTTCGGTTCCCGCTAAGGGCACATACCTCAGTTGCAGTTTGTCCCCAGCCCTGGTTGGGGTCGTGTGGGTGGCAACCACTCCATGTGTCTCTCTCACATTGATGTTTCTCTCTCTCTGTTCCTCCCTCTCTCCCTCCCACTCTATCTGAGGATAAATGCGGGAATGTCCTCGGGTGAGAATTAAAAACAAAAACAAAAAAAACCACCATATTCAGAGTTGCCACAATACCAATGGTCTAGTGAGAAGCAAAAAGGCAAGCCAAAGGAAAGTAAGGAAGGTAGGCATTTGGATTGAGCCCATGACCAATTTAAAATATATAAGCCTGCCTTTGGAGATAGTGAAATCCACAGCATCATGCTGGAAATACATATGTTCAGAATGTTTAAGAATACAATACAAAGTAAATGAAATTTTTATTTTAAATGGACTTAAAGGGCAGGCGTACGTTGCAGAGTGGAGACTACCAGACTTTAGAATTTATGGATCAGTAAATTACAGAGAATAAATAACTGGAGAACTGATTTTTTTTAAATGCATGTTTGGGCTTGATTTTTTTAGCTAATAAGCATTTAAAGAAGTCTCTCTACTGCTTCCTCCCTCCGCTATCATCCCAGGGAAGGACAGGCTTGTAGGATTTTAAACTTCATTCTAAGTTTTCATACATTTATTGGATTATCTACTCTACTTGATCTTTGAAAAATTCCTGGAAAACATATATTATTACTGTTTTACCAAAAAGGAAACTGACTTGACTCGAATTTGCCAACAATCTTACAGTGTGCGATTATTTTTTACTGCAGTTCTTCCATTAACCCTTTGAGGTAGGCGTTCTCATTCTCATTTTACAGATGAGGAAGTTCTCTTTCAGAGGATTCGTGACAAGTGAGAAAACGAGCATTTGTTCATTTGAGACATTTGTTTGTTGTGCTAAGCACTGGTAAACCAGGAGGCTATGGGCCTTTCATGACGTTTGCTCGCTAGGGTTCCCGGCACCAAAGTGTTAAGTGCTACACCGAGAATTAAAATAGGGCAGTGGGATGAGAAAGAGAACGGATGACTGGCCTGCTTGGTCAGAAGCCCTCTCTTTGGAGAGGTTGACATTGGAGGGTTGACACTGAAGGTGAGATCTGAATGACAAGAAGGAACTAGCCACATCAAGAGCAGAGGACAGACAACTAGTGCAAAACCCACAAGGCTGAGAGAGCTTGGCATAGTGGAGGAAGTCAGAGGCCGGTGCCGAGCAAGCGCAGTGGGAGATGGGAGGGCGGTGAGGCCAGAGAGAAAGGCAGGGGCCATGGCAAGCTGTGGTTCAACCCAGAGATTGGATTTTACTCTCAGTGTAACATGAAGGTTTCATGGAGGGGGGTTCAGAGGAGGGATGTGATCTAATTGACGTTCTACAAAGACTGCCCTTGATGTGGTGGGAAGAATTAACTGTAGGGAGGCCAGAGTGGAAACCAGGAGATCAGTGAGGTGGTGGTTGCAATAGTTGTGGGTGAGAGATGGTGGCGGTGGCCTGGCGAGGACAGGGCACAAATGGCAAGGGTTCTGGAGGTACTGTGGAGCGAGAGCCCTGGAGACTTGCTGATGGAGGCCTCAGCCCACTTTTGGCCTGACTGTCCCTCCAGCCCATCCGCCTCCTCCAGTGTCCTTCCCAACACACTCTGCCCTGGAAAGTCTGATCCCTCTGAATAATGCCCGAAAGCAGAAGGAAACTGGCAGGTGGCCACTGCTGGTCACCCCATTGTTTTGCTTTGTTGATTCGTCGCCCTGCCTTGCTGTCAGCTTCTTGATTGTTCCTGCTGACCTTTGGATAGACGTCCATGAAGAATAACAAGCCGCTAGCCTCGCTGTACTCCAGAATGGCTGCAGTGGAAATGAAAGTGAAGTGGCTATTCTTTTTATCTCATTTTGGGGCTGGCAGGAAGACAAGTCCATCGCACAGCCATTTGCCCTGAAAAGCAGAAGAATGCAATGTTGTATATGCCAAAAATCAGCACTCGCACCATTCGCCTTGGGGCACAGCATGGGGTAGGCATTCCTGAACAGGGGACAAAGGGGTTGGGGAAGGAAAATTGTATTTAAGAACCAGATGGTGTCTTGTTTGCCGCTGACAGTAAAATGAAGAAGAGAGAGATCATGGGTGGAGGGGCAAATCAGAGGCCAGGGTTGGTCCGAAAAGACTGCAGAGAGGAGGTATGACTTCAGTTTTTCCTTAGAGGATGCTCAGGCTTTGTCTAAACAAAGAGAAGGAGGGACGATATAAGATCTGAAAGGGTTGCCAGTCAGCAGTTTACATGTGCACGCATATGGATATGCAACTCCTTCCCCAGCCAGTGAAAACATTTTCTTGGCATGTGCATTGAGCCTTCGTCAATACCCAAGGGCAATAAATGCTCTCAGTGTTCAGGAATGAGAACTCGCCCTTCTTCACCTACCAACACAGCCAGTCTCTTCCCAGGAAAACAGAGGGGATCAACCGCGGAGCAGGTGTTTGGCACGTCTGCATACACACCCACCTCGCAGACGTGAGGGAATCTGTACTTCTCCGCAGCAATGAACTGTGCCCCTCTGACTCCTTCGCTGGCTCCCACTGCCTCCCCCACGCAAGGTGTGTTTTGCAGAACACTTACTCTGCAGCTGCTCATAGGTACATACGTTTGAAAAATGCCACACTCAATGTTAAACAGGTTTTTTTCTCTCTCTCTCTGCGGGATTTCAAAGATGCTTTAATAAGCCGATGGACCTGTGGAGAAAGGGGGATACATTATGCAGCATTTCCCAGGCTTGTGAATGACTCATCTGTTTTTATAGAGCATCACTTGGTACTAGTGCCCTATGAAAGACACTTGGGGACATGCTGGGCTAGCAGGATTTCTCCTACTGCCCTGCACAGTTGGTCAGACCCAGCCTGGCTCTCCGTGAGTCCTGCACGAAGCAGCCTGCCCTCTGAGGCACTGGTCAGCAGACGTGTCTTTTGTCTTCCTGCCTCTAGACCTCCGCTCATGCCAGCCCTGGCCCAAAGTGTCCTGGCCTTTCCTCTCCTCTCACTGTCACTCAACCCAAGTCCTATCTCCTCTAGAAGCTTTGGAGATGCTTCTGCCTCTGAACCATCTCACATGCTGCTCATCCCACTCACTGAGCACTCCACAGAGGGTTTCTACCCCTTCCTGTCTCTACGGCTTCACACGTGGTAGGTGTTAAAGAACAGGAGCGGCAGGAAGGAGATAAAGGAGGAGAGCACAGGGACAGAGGTGGGGAAGGAGGGTGTGAAGCAGGAGGAAGAGGAAGAGGACAGAAAGCATGGAGGTGACAAAGGGAAAGAGAATTGCCCGGGATCTGAGACTTGGTACTTGGGTTGAATATAGGTGGGCAGCCAAGCCCCGGGAAAGCACCTTGACCTCCTTGTGGAAATCGACGCCCGAGGTTCTCCTTCAATGACCCATTGAGGTGACCTGGGTCCGGGCCCACTTTGCTGAAGGCCAGTGCCCATTTGTGGGGCCTCAGCTCCAACTAGAGGTGCCATATCTGAGAATGCGATTCTTAACCTAAGCTGGTTTAGTAACAATAATAATCAATATAACAATTATGCTATTAAGAAAACAGCATATGTATCCATTTCTTTGTTGGTTTGTAGTACAAAATAAATAACAAAGTACAAATTAAATAACTCTAAGCCATTGCTGAAAGAGGCCTTCTGCTGAAGGCCGTGCCCGCCTTTACGCGGGAGGGGCCTAAAGCCACAGGCCAGCTTGAGCTGGGGCTGAAACCTCACACTGGCAGCCCAGTTTATCCACCAGCGAGACTGTTTGAAGCTCTGCTTGTCGTGGCTAGGCAGCCTGTGATCGCCTGACAGCCAAATGGCCAGCTGCCTGGGATGGAGACACAAGAAACCTTCCCACGTCGGCTTCATGCTTCACAAAAACGGCCACTCCATCAACAAACCTGTTTTCCTCAAGCGACCAGCCGTTTTTCTTTTTCCTGTGCATTTAAAAAATGCCAAACGTGGCATGTGTTGTCAACAAGGTTCATCAGACGGCTTCCCGAAGAGCTCATCCCTAGTAAAACGTCAGTCCATCTGCACGGACTCGGTCACCGTCGGCAAAGGCCAGGGGCCCTGCCAGCGCCCCACCCTGGAAGCGCTCACCTATGGCAGTGTGCACAGCCTGGCAGCTGCGCAGACCCATCTCCAGCACTCCGTTAAATGCCCAGATGTATTTCTTTCATGCTTGTGCATAAATTCCATTCCAGAGTGTCAGGGCAACACCTAACTCAGTCTCCCGAATGTGGTTCATGGAAAGAGCCTGAATGCCAAGAGGCCTGGGTTCCCGTCAACGTCTCCTCTGACTTTTACAAGTTATGAACAGATGACGATGCCCCAGGTGCCGGAGCCATGGGACTCGGGTGGGGGCCCTGAGCAGCGATCGGAATGGGCCGGAGCGAGAGCCGTCGGCACACTAAGTCACAGCCAGGCCTGTAGGGGAAAAAGAGCTGACTGTGGGTTAGGACCTGAGTATCTGGAACAGCCAAGTCCAGGACAGCTTTTCTGAGGCCTGTGAAGAGGAGGAAGAGAAAATGGTGCTGGAGTTCCCACGCTCAGGGAGACCAGTGTCTCTCCTTCTGAGCTGTGGTACCTAGTACGTGGAAGTAGACATGATCAAAATAAAACTTT
Source organism: Tadarida brasiliensis (assembly GCA_030848825.1). Lineage (NCBI taxonomy): Eukaryota > Metazoa > Chordata > Mammalia > Chiroptera > Molossidae > Tadarida > Tadarida brasiliensis. The sequence continues at coordinate 30,215,136 of CM061270.1, read as the reverse complement.
GGCCCTGGCCGGTTTGGCTCAGCGGTTAGAGCGTCGGCCCGCGGATCAGAGAATCCGGGTTCAGTTACCACTAAGGGCATGTACCTCGGTTGTAGTTTGTCCCCGGCCCCAGTTAGGGTTGTGCAGGTGGCAGCCACTCGATGTGTCTCTCTCACATCGATGTTTCTCTCTCTCTCTCTTACTCCCTCTCTCCCTCCCGCTCTATCTGAAGATAAATGCAAAAAAAAAAAAAAAATGTCCTCAGGTGAGGATAAAATAATAATAATAATAAAACTTCGGTTTGTGTTTCCCTCCAACCCTTGTACAATCTATCCTCTGAGAGAGAGTTTTCTCCTGCACACTGGTCAGGCCCCATAAATGTTCGGCCCACTCAGGATCTAGGCAGGTTCACAATCAAAATCACACTCAACATTCAGTAGTGAGAACGTCCAATATAAGAGAGATCTGAAACCTCAAACCTGATCCAGTTAGACCTGCCCTCCTCCCCAGCTGGGCTGACCCCGTGGAAAGGAGGGGTGTGGCTGTCTCCCCTCTGTTCCTCCACTTCCCTCCTCTCCTCCCCACACCCCACCTAAGCTGCTCAGCCAATTTCCTTTGCCTCCTTGGCAGGGACAAGTGACAGAAGTAGGAGAAAAAGTGGGTCCTCCTTGAGCTGGGACTGTGGAGTTGGCGTATGCTCTGGCCCGGCTGGGTTTGATGCCAACTTTCTCCCGCCGGGCGCTCTTTGGAGCTTCCCCCCGGATCACCTCTCCTGCCGCGCGCGTCCTTGACATGGGCAATGTCTCCTGATTCCCAGTGTTTGCTGTGGCTGCTTCTACAACCTCGGGGCCTAGCATTCACCTCCAGCTTCTGGCTGCTGAAGTCCCTCTGTCCCAGTAGATGGCCTTGGACAGGACCCCACACGATCCCGCACGGGACCTCCTTCCGGATGGCTTCAGGGCTGCGCAGGAGAGACTCACACAGCACGTGCCAGGCAGCCCTGCGCCGCCAGGGGCGAGCCCACAGAACTACTCCCTCTACCGCCCCCTGGTGGGAGGGCCCCTGGGGACTCAGCACCGCACCGCTGTCTCCAAGAAATACCCTACAAATCCTTCTCCCTGCCAGGGCCCGTTTTTATATCTTTCATCTGACTGAGGGGTCCAAGCATCATGGATCCAGTTTACAGACGTTTCCTTGGAAATCTGCACTGGGTGATTAGGCGCCTGATCAGAATCCCGTGCACCTCAGCGTCTAGTCAAAACTTCCATTTCAACATTCAGTGTACACATCTCAGATTTTTAATTGTGTGCTCATTTAAATATAAGCCCCAGGGAACATGAACTTCATCTGGTTTATACACTGCATACAACAGGCACTCAATGAGTAATTGTTGAATTGATGAATTAATGTTTAAGCAAAGTAGCCACCTCTCCCCAAACTGCAAGCTTTATGAGAGTAAGAACTGAGATTACTTTTACTCTATCTACCCCCAGTGTCTGGGAGTGCTGGCCTATTGTAGGTGCTTTAAAAAGCAGATTTGAATGAACTAATGAACCCGGGTCAAAGGCCGTGTTTCTTTAGGCAGGATCGTGAGGACTCCACAGGCCCAAAGCGTCTCTCTACCTTCCTTTAAAATTCTTCTCTTGGCCACACTGCTGAAAACTCTACCAATCAGAGATCTTCTCTCTCAGTTTGCGTCTTTAACAATGCAAATATCGGCACTGGTAAATGGGAGCTGTCACTTATATGTAAGAAGGCAGTTTGATACAAGGAACATACAGGAAGACTAGTTGGTGGGGACCTGAGAGGTGTCAGGAGGCAGCATGCAGAGGAAAGGAGATGGTGGGCCTACGAGTGGGGACACTTTCAGAGATTTGCCAGTGAGACTGTGCATACCAAGAGGTGAAAGAGAAATGGGAAGTCCAGTATTTCGTGCAGCTGGCCTTAGCGCTCCCTCCTCTACACGATTTTTAAGAACCACTTAATTTTTAGAGCTGGAAGGAATCTTAGATATCATCAGAGTCTGCGGTTTTCAAACAATTTTGAGCTATAAAGAGAACTCCTTCTCTAAATGAACTCTTACCAGAAGTCCAATATGAAGAACAGATAAGGGAAGTTGATCTAGTTCTAGATGGGCAGCGGACCAGGAGGCCAGACACACACACACACACACACACACACACACACGCACACACACGCACACACACACACACACAGACACACACACACACGCACGGTTCCCCACAGTAGTCTCTAAACCTCCCCCTCAAAATTCCTAAGTGCTTATGAAACACAGTGTCCAAACACCCTGGTTTGTCCTCAATCATCACCATGTCTGAGGGCTGGGCTCCAGAGGTCAAAAGAAAATGGGCAGAACTAGACTCTTCCTGTCCCTCCCTCCATCGAGGACCAGACCTTGTTCCCTCCACTTCCCAAACTCCTCATCTGTTTTGTAAATGTTTGCTAAATCAAAGAGCCCTTTTGTGGGGCCACTAAAGACTTCCCATGAGTTTAAGACGACCAACAAGGATTTACTAAGTGCTTGCTAAATCCTTGACCCTGTTGGCATTGCTACATTAATAAGCACTCTTCGGATGCTGTTTGTTCAACCTTCTCTGAACCATCTACACTGCAACTGAACATCCAGCCCACACCCACGTCTGTCCATCCTTTCCCTAAATGTGCTGTGAGACACTGTGTGAAATGGTTTGCTGAAATGCAGAGAAACTACATCTGTCAGCCCCCATCTATGAATCTAGTAAGACTTGCAAAAAAAATGAGGTTTGGCATAAGTCCTTCTCTGCAAACCTTTGCTCACAGAGGTGACCACTATTTCCTGTCTCTGGAACTTATAAGCCATCTGTTTAATAATCTGTTCGAGCTTCCTGCCAAGGACTGACGTCCATCGCACCAGTCAGCAGTTCCCACCGAAAGTGCTTAGGGCCTCGGGGTCTCCCGCCCCCGCTGCTGGCCAGTGCTCAGGTCGCAGAAACGGTTCCTTCGCCCCTAATCCCTCCAGGTTTTCTCGAAGAGGATGGGCCACTGGCATGTTACAAGAGCACAGTGTGATGTGTGGAGAGATCAATTTACTGCAGTTATTCCTGTATCCACAACACCGAGTCAGGGCTCAGGACCGCTTTGCTGAGAGTATAAGAACAGAGACTTTACAATGAAGCGCAGTGGGTTTGAAACTCAGCTCTACCACACATTATGTAATCTTGGTTAATTACCCTCCCTGAACCTGCACAGCGAGGCCACAGGAAGGTTGTGGGGGTTCAACACCTTATTGTACATGAAGCACTCAGCACCGTGGCTGGCACGTATCATCATTACTGTCATTAAAAGAAAATGACCCTGTTGCCCGGCTGGTGTGGCTCAGTGCTTGAGCATCGACCCGTGCACCAAGAGGTCGCTGGTTCAATTCCTGGTCAGGGCACATGCCCGGGTTGTGGGCCCGATCCCCAGTGGGGAGCATGCAGGAGGTGGCCAATCGATATTCTCTCTCATCGATGTTTCTCTCTCTCTCCCTCTCCCTTCCTCTCTCTAACATCAATAAAGAAAAAAAATTTTTTTAAAGAAAATGACCTTGATCAATTGCTGCAGGTCAGGAGTAGGGACAGGGCCAGGGACTGGCCTAGAGGGAGGGCCTGTGTGAGGAGCTTACAGGTGCACAATTTGCTTATTTTTCTAGGTATTAGAAGGTATACAGAAAAGACTCTCTTCCCTATAAAGCTTGGATTCTTATGGAGAAGAAATCGTGAGAAAATGTCTCTCCCCTTTCAGTCACAGTTTGTGAATTTGCAGCCCTCGGGGCAGACTGAGGTCCTAGAGGACCACTCAAGGCCAGTTCCTGGGGCTACTTTTCAGGGGCTCACACAGGTCACCTCGTGGGCAAGTTCCTCAGGGTGACTTCTAAGCCCCCAGAGGATTCCGGAGAAGGGACTCAGACTCTTTAAGCGCTCTGAAGGAGACAAAGAGGAACTGCGTGGGAGGTCCCTCAGAGGAACAATGTCAACGGGAGGCAAAGGTTGTTACGGTCTGTGCTCCCAGCCCTCTTGGGAAAATTGCAGTAAAGTCACCGCATGACTTTATTGATTAAAATTAAGGGGACAGGATTCAGCTACAGTGCATTTTAGAAGTCCTGGGTCAATTTCTAAAGCTAATTTATTTTAGAAGTCCTTGCGCTAAAAGCAATAGTAATAAATGACAACTTGGAATTTTAACTTTGATTTTCAGCTCTGAAAAAAAATAAAGGGGTTGGTTGTCCTTATATTTTCATACTAAGGGTAAGTCAATAGGAAGATTCCATTGTTTGTCAGTCTAAAAGTCATCAGTCCGGTGTGGCTCAGTGGTCGAGCAGCAACCATGCAGGAGGTGGCCAATCGATATTCTCTCTCATCGATGTTTCTATCTCTCTCTCTTTCTCTCTTCCTCTCTCTCTAAAATCAGTAAAGGAAAAAAAATTTTAAGTCATCAGTTCAATGTGCCATAGTCATGGACTCAAACTGCTTAGAAAATTCAGGATAATTTAGCGCTCCCTGGTGGATGATGGGAAAGTGACATGGGGAGGTTAGGATCGTCCCAGAGGGAAATGGTGCCAACTCCGGTCTGTCTGGGGGAGCCTGGAGCTCTTCTACAAGGGGTAGTACTTCCGGCCTTGACTCTGATCAACTTTCATCGGGAGTCAGAAGTCGTATCGGGAGCAAAACCACAACCGCCAGGCACCCAGCACCAGAAGGCGAAACCCCGCAGAGAGCCTCTGACCAAGGTTACCTTCAGCACTAATAAAAGGCTAACAAAAAAACCAAAGGCCTGTTAAATATCCCAGCCCCACCTAGACTCACCACTTAATCGGGGTGGGGGCCCCAAGGGCAGAAGGAATATAAATGGTTTCGAAGGTCGGAGAGAGGTGGTCTGAAAGGCCCAGATCCAATTAAAACAAGCCAAAAGCCTTAATAGCTACCTTATTTTGACATCTGGAAACCCATTCTTAGTTCTGCTAATGGCTATGATATGCGGATTATTATTATTTTTTGTTTCATGGGCTTAATTAATGCTTTAAAGAATTAAAGCAATAAGACCCAAGACCAGATCGTCCTCAGCCAGCACGAATGGACTACTTTTCCCCGAGCCAGCCTCTTACTGGGAGGAAGCCCTCAGATCCTTTATCAGGATTCTGGTACCCTAGCATTAGATTTGGGGCTTAGCCGGGGCGTCCTGGAGCATGTGGGTGGCAGGCCCCGGCTGTGTTTAGATCACTTCTCTGTGCATGTGTCTCCCCAACCTACCTACCAGAAATTCTCCAGAAGGAGAAAGGCTCATCTCTTTGCTTTAAGGACCTTGAACCTAATTAACATCCCAGTGACTACTAGCTCACACACACCATTGAAGAAAATTAGGGAATTTTCCAACTGGCCAAAGTAGATCTGGTTCTTTTATTGAATGACCATATTTTAAAATTTCTAATCATTGGATTCTTCACCATGAGGCAGGCCCTAGGCTACATGCTTATCAAAGTCGTTATCTTCATGTGTTACAAAACTCTCTGATTATAACTACTTTCAGAGTATGTTCAACAATGACAGGCTCCCTTGGTAATCCTGACACCCTACATCTAGGGCAGTTTGGCATCCGTGTCTTTAACAAGGAGCCCAGCTGATGCTTAGGACTGAGGTCCTCCCAATTTCCAGCAGGTGTGATCTCATCACCCAAGAGCAGAATGGAGGAGGCTGGTCACCTGATGGAGGGGCGCTGACCTCCGTGTGGCCTAAGAATCCGTTTGCTGTCCTTGGGCAGTCACACAGCTGCCTCACGTCAACCAGACAATCTGAAACCTCCTCTTCACCCAGACTGCGACTGGCCAGGGGTCCCACGTGCCAGGATTGATTTTCTCGGCCTAAGTGCTAGACCTGGTTTTTCATCCTAAATGCTGTCTGATTTCACTCAGCCTATTGCTCCCGCGTGTGCAGCTCTCTCTAGCTTCCTGACTCCACTGTCCCTCCTCGGGCGTCCCTCCCAGCCAGGTCATCAGCACACGGGGTGGAAAGTGTGCGTGTACCCCATTCATCTGGGGCAGGAGTGGCCCCAGACCAGCAGCTCTGGACTTGACCACAGCCTCCTCCACCGGCAGTAAGTTCCCTGTCCTGGTAGGAGGAGCTCTTCCAGACGCATTTCTATGCTACCCGTGTCGTTTTTAAATAGGCTTGTAGCTACTGAAAACCAAAGTAGTGTACACTGTAAGATTTTTATTGGAGAGAAACTGTTCTGAGGACAGTACTTTTCACATGTATTAAATTCTCAGAGTTAGGGCCATGGTTTAAAGAAATAGGAGGCCAACCAACTCGAAGTCTATTTGGGTAACATTTATACTGTTGTTGGTTCCACCTACCGAACAGGCAACAATGTTTAACAGAAACATCCATGTAAGAAGCCAAGAGAGTCCCGGGGCTGCAGCGCGACCTTGGAGCTGCCCTGACCCTCCTCTCTGTAGCTCAGTTTTTCCAGCCATTTAGGGGAGTGGTTGGTGATTCCCGGTGCCTCCTCCGCAGGGCTGCTGAAGGGACCCACAGATGACGCTGGGCTGGACTGTGATTTTCAGAGCAAATCAAACAGTTGCAGTTGAATATCATTCTCTGAAACTGGGTTTTCTCATCCACCTCATATTCCCACTAGTGTCTAGGATGATGAGAAAAGCTCAGATGTAGGTAAATAGACAATTAAGTGAGTTTTCCCATGTGTTACTGATGGAGCAACAAGTCATTGCTTTGAAACCTGGGTCTGTGACACAAGGAAAATTACAGCTTGTGTATATCACACAAAAGGCCTCTTTGTGCTATATAATAATTATAAATTATAATAATTGCCCTTACAGAAAGTGTGTGTATTTTCTTTATTTCTTTAAAAACAACTCCTCAAAACATGTATGCCACGTCTTCGCTTCAGCTGAATGTAGTTCTTTATGGAGCAAGTGGTGGTTCTCTGGTGGATTGTAAAGACAGGGTCCATTGTCATCTCGCTGGGCAGAGATTGTTGGGGGTGATCCTAACTATGAAACTCAAGGATGGAGCACGTGACCCTGGAGGTCCCTGCGCTCCAGCGAGTCCTCTTCCCTGTATCAAATTTGTTTTGAGACTCTTAAAGAGATTATTATTACCTCAAACACAAAGGGCGATTTTATTTGGTATGTCCCACGTGAACCGTCGTGACAAAATGAAGGTCTGTTCAATAAAACATCACTTACGGAACAGAGGAAATGGATGGAATGCCGCAGGAAAGGTTTAAGCAATATTCATTTCTACAGTGAGAAGTGGAAACAGACAGGAAACTTTTTTTGTTGTTTTTTTGGAATAGCGTGGAGCTTTTGAATGACACTACACATTTATAGCAGCTGCTTGCTGACCAGGAGCTATAAAGAGACCCTCCAATTACAGAGGACTGGAGCCCAGTGGGCACTGTTCCCCGGAATAGTTGCGTCCATTGAGACCTACTCGAAGACACCTTTCAAAAAGGACCTACATAACTTTATGTGCCTAAAATACATTGAAATCGCATGTGCAACATTAGAATTTGGGGGTCTTATTAGCCCTTATATCAATATGACAGATTATTTCTTTTAAATTCTCCAGATAATGCTCCATCTTGTCTCTATATCATAATTTAACCTTTAAAGTGAGTGAGAGTAAAAGGGGACCTGAAAGTAAAGAAAAGGGGTTTCGGGGGGTCTTAGTTCTAGTCACGGGACAGAGCGTCAAGGAGAGACTATGAGTGAATCCGTTAAATTTTGCCTGGGCTGTTTTTCCCTCTAGGAAAAATAAATCTCTGGTTCCTGTTTCTTCATCAGAAAATAGGGGATCCGATAAAATGTTAAATGCGGCCCTGGCCAGTTTGGCTCAGCAGTAGAGCGTTGGTCCGCGGACCGATGAGTCCTGGGTTCGATCCCAGCCAAGGGCACGTGCCTCGGTTTCGGTTCGTCCCTGGCCCTGGTTGGGATCGTGCGGGAGGCAACCAGTCAATGTGTCGCTCTCACGTCGATGTTTTTCTCTCTCTCCCTCTCTCTCTACCTGAAGATAAATAGAAAAATATCCTCGGGTGAGGATTAGAAAGTGAAATGTAAAACAGTGGATGTGGAATAAACAGTGGTCATGTGGGACAGTGAGCCTCAGCGGCTTTGTTCTGCTTGGTTTTCCCCTTTTTTTCTGTAAAGTGTTTAATGCCCTTAATTGCTTTTATTTAACGAAAGAAGTGGTAATTTAAGAAAAGAGAGAACAGGAAGCAGGTGTGAGCTTGATGGGCTGGTTGTAGAACTGGGGCTGTGATGTCTGAGCTAGACTCCCTGGCGGGTAGAAAAATGTTCCAGCCCGTTGCTCCAAAGCCCCGGGGAGGAGTTGAGTGGCTGATCACACTGGGACACGGTGGTTCTCTGCCGTGGCCACCTCTGCTTACCTTCCATCCAGCACCTCCTTCCCTTCCGTGTCCCAGGTCTCCCAGACGCTCATTGGCAAGGTCACCGTCATCAAAAATCATTCTCTGGTCTTCTGTCATTCTGTTTGTTTAATGATCCCCCAAGGTTTTGAACTCAGAGCTTTGGTATGAAATTCAATCTTCATTCAGTTCACAGTTTTTTTGTTACCCAATGACAGAGTATGATGAAGGAATGTTTTCTGGCAGTCTGGCCCAAGATTTGAATCCTTAAAAGTGAAAAACATGGAGAGCTTAAAAAGCCAGTGTCCAATACTCTTTAAATGGTCTTACATGGACAGTGATGTTTTCTTAGTGTTAATTCCAGAGTGGCAATACCGTCATCGTCCCCACTGCAAAATTATAATTAGTCATTCTCTGTAGCTGTAGTAATGAACTCTAGTAATTTTTTAAAAAGGAAAAGAAACCTGTCTTTACCCCCAGAGCCTACTTGGTGGGCTAAATATCAGCCAGAGCAGCAGCAGGCCAGAGCGGTGGGAATGACCCTGGAGTCGCTGAATGGTGAGGAAGGGGCCGAAGAGTGACAGGTGCTGGAAGAGGAAGCATCTAGGTTTCCTTAGACCAAAGCACGACAGGACCAGGGACCCAGCACTGACATATCAAGATAAACTTTTCGAAGGATTCTCCTCATTCACGAGAAGAGCTGTGTTCTGAAACGGCGGGACTCTGACATTTGTGGTCTATAAACCACTTACGCCTGGCCCAAACCTTCGCTGAGGTTTATCTTGCATAAATTATACTTCTATAATCTCTTTCTAAAACTACTCCTTTTCGAACTCTTTACGGCACTTTCAGATATAGATTTAAAGAATGCATCCATTTGTGATTTGCCTTCCGAAAGAGCCCCTTGACTATCATCATATCCCACACTTTGGGGTTCCCTGTGGTTCCTGGAGAAGCAAGGAAAGAAAAGGGTCTCTTCCAGCCCAGAGCAGCTCTGAGCAGACATCAGGTCACCTCGACTCAGAAGGCCCCAGAGGCTGTGCTGATGGGACAGTGATCCACAGCTGTGGTCACTGCAGGGGGCAGGATCAGCCGAGTGACTCAGTGGTCCGCCACTTGGACCCGGACAGACCAGAGGCCGTGTCACGCCTTCCTCAGCCCGCCCCTCCTCTTTGTGGCATTGGAAGCAACCCCCTATGTCACGCACCCACAAATAGTGTCTGTGACACTTCAGCTGGCATCTGGCTGACTTCCCTTTCTAAGTCCCCTACATTGTCCCTTTTCATTGTTTTCTGCCTTTGGTTCCTAAGTTCCCCCCCTACTAATTCACCAACCTGCAGAGACGAACGTTCTGAGTCGTCTCACACCATGGGACAGTAAGGAGAGCTGTCATCAGAAGGACAGCACCCTGCGTGAGCAAAATAACTCAAGATTGTCCCCGTCAGCACCAATAAGACCAAGTCAAACCTGGAGGTCATCGCTGAAACTCAGTTCAAACAAGGGCCAGCACTTGGGAAACATCATCAGCGTTATCGTGACCAAAATGACCAAAAAACTTTTAATTTTTTAGGAGGTTTGCCTAGAGTGAAAGGAAACGTATTATTTTTATCACGCACTGGATCCGTTTAGTCGGAGTCAGTGAATGGAGGTGTTAAAAGAAAGAATAGCTGAAAATCAGGCAAGACCACGCCTAGGGAAACAAATACGAATCCCCTAAAGGAGGAAATGGCCCGCCATGACAGCATCACAGGTAATTTGTGTGGTCTCAGATGCAGAAGTTCACCCAGTCGCAGTTAACCACTGGGCTACTGAATGTAAACCAAAGCCACACCTCCCACCTTCGCCTTTGAGCTTTAAACTCTGGCATCTCCACCTGGTCCTGCCAGCAGCCAGGCTGGATGCCACCTACTGTAACACACGCTCAGGCCCCGCCTCTGGAGTCGCATTTAAGGCAATAAAAAAAAAAAACTACTGTGTCAATGGCCTTCGAAAGATTAATTTATATCCATACAAATTCCAGATTATCTGTGGCATGAGCAAGCCGAAAACACAAAGAGGATCTTCTTTTTCAAGACATGTGAACTTTGGGACCTTTCCTTTCAATCCCTGTGAAAGACATCACCCTTTCGGTCAGGTTGCGTGTGATAACTTTGTCCGCAGCTCACAGAAGGGGTCGCGTTTCCGTGACCGACAGCTTCCTTGAAGGCAGTGGGTTAAAGTCACTGTGGGTTTTCACTGACTGGAGATGCGTCAGTTCACTTTGAAAATGGCCGGAGTGACCAGAGGGGAATGGGCCTCTCGTGTGGGCCACTGCTCTCCTGTGACTGCTCCGTTCAAGGGAAGAGTGAGGTGCTGGCCCCTTGCAGCTCTCCACTTTAGCTCCACCGCCCTTTACCCTCCCTGTTCCTCTCTCTCCTGCCCCCAAATCCCCACCTGGGCCAGTAGCAGCCCGACTTCATCACAGTTGCAGAAAGTGGGCTTGCATCCGTTCTCGGAGGCCGTGCCCAGCGAGCCCACCGTCACTCAGGCGCTCTGCACAGGGGATTGCCCAAGGTCCTGGCGCGGTCCCGCACGGCAGTCCTCGGACACGTGCGTCTCTTGGTTCAGATCCTGCTCTTCCTGCCCAGAACATGTAATCTGACAGCTTTGAAAAGTCCTTTTCCTCTAAAAATGATGCAAGGAGCAGAGGATTTCAACCCCACTCCCTTTTGTGAAAGCATTTCTAAAATAGCAAAACCCTGTGACTGGTCCACATTACAGCATCTGACTAACACGAAAGAAAGCTCCTTGGAGATTAAACCATTTCTCTTGAGTTCCTCGCTCACCTTTGGGAAGGGAAGCCCTAGGTCAAAAGGTGCAGGGACCATCGGTGGTGCCGCTTCCCCTCCCTTTTCTGAGGTTCTGCCTCCGAGGTGGCTGAGCTGTGCTGACCCCCGCCAGCCCCTCGCAGCCTTTCTCTTCAGAGCTCTGCACACTTTCGTCTTTTTGCCTCCCCCACTCCCACGAATACTTGACTTTCCTGGGTCCCTTTCTCCAGGCCACCAGCACCCCAAACTTAACAATCCTGAGTGCCTTTCCCTGGCCTCAAAAGGCTAGATAATTATGCTGATAAACCCACGTGTGGCTGTGTGTCACTGTCTGAGGAATCTCCCTCCCAGGTAGCATTTCGGCATTTTGAGAGGGATCTCTGTCAGATGCCCACAGGGGACCCCCTGACGTGGAGAAAGCAGACCCAGTGGTAGGCTGGGCATGCCCAGGGTGCAGGGGTAGGAAGAGGATATCTCAACACAAAGGAGTTTCGCAGTTCTACTCAGCGGCCCCCAGAGGCATGAACATCATGGGCAGGGAAGAAGCAAAGGAGGAGACAGGACGGAGGAGAGCGTTGAGCTGAGACCGGAGTTCGGAGGGACTGACCGTCCACCCCTCCGGCAGCTCACTGAATGAACGATTAAGTGTCTGCTGCTCTTCCGGAAGCTTGTTTTAGACCAAGTCACATGATAAAGTCCCCGCCCTCAAAGAAAGAAGGCTAGAAAACATGGAAGGACCGGGTGGAAACTGTGATGAGCAGAGAGAGGACAAGTGTTGCTCCTTCTGTTGGGCTCCTTCTTACCCAGTTCCCAGCAGCCGCTCCCAGGAGAACGGAGTGAGCCGTTCAGAGCCGTGGTGTGCCCACGCTGCCTCGCCATCGCCGTCCTCTGCCTCGGTCGCAGCCACCTCGCTCAGCCTCGAGAGTCCTCTTCCTCGGTGAACTGGGGGGGCTGGCAGCTGGGGCACCTGAAGGGGGAGTGGGCCAAACCGCCAGCACCACGCCCACCCATGCAGGGTCTTCAGATCAAGAGCAAAGACGCTCTTACTAAGCATGAAGTAACCTTTCTGCACCCTGGGCTGTCTGGACTCACAGGGTGTATTTGGGTTCTCTGGCTGCATCCACTCCAGAGTTGATCTCTGCGACCAGAACCTAGGACCCCGCTGGGACAGGCCCCTCCAGGCCTCCCCCAACCCCACAGGCTCTAATATCTGGAGGCTGGGGAAATACTAAGGGGCCCAGGTCAAAGGCAGCAGTGTTGAGGGAAAAGCACGTCAGCTTCAAAGTCAGACCAAACTAGGTTTGAATGCTGAGCCTGCCACTTGCGATTCGTGTGGCCCTGGAGAAGGGCCTTAGCCTTTACGAGCCTCCAGTTCTTTACCTTTACGATGGGGATGGTAAGGCCTGCTTTACAAGGTCGTGGTGAGGTTCTAGAATAGCATATGTATGTCCTGGATAAACCACGGCTATTAGAGTTATGACGATGACCACCCGTGCCCATTAGATGGGCTGTAAGCTTATTCACAGGATACAGATAGGATCATAGTGTTCACAGGCTTAATGTGGTATTTGACATGTTTCACCCTCCTCCTGGAAAGCAGGGTCTGTTTCTTCATCCTTTATTTTACAAATACTTTGGCAGCCCTTGTGTGTGCCAGCTCTGGGTGGTGAAGGGAATGCAATGGTCAACAAAGACAGTTACACTCACGATGAATGGCGAGTTTGATAAGGAAAAAGATAGGAATCCATGAAAGAGATCAGCAGGTGGGCCCAGTTGAGGCTGGGTGTGGGCAGGGAAAACCCTTCTGACGAGTGACTTGGAGCTGAGGCACGAGGTGTGAACTGAGCTGTGACAAGCAAGCTCGGGGGGAAGGGTGTTCCGGGCAGAACACCTGCAAAGGTCACGAAGTAGAGAGGACCATGGACTGAAAGGAGGTGCCGGGTGGCAGGTGGAGGGAAGGGGGAGCTGGCAGGTGAGGCTGATCGTGCCGGGCCTTGTTAGCCACGTTGGTATTTGGGATCCCGGTCGTGTGCCACGGAAGCTGGGGAAGGGATCTGGGACGTGGCACAATCCTGTGATGTTCAGGCTCATGTAGCTGCTTCCTGGATGCGTTGGAAAGGGGCCAGCAGGCTTCAGAGACTAGTTAGGAGGCAGGAGACGGTGGCACACTGGGCTACCTGGTTCCAGGACCCCAAGCAGACACCAAAATCCGAGGATGCTCAAGTCCCTTATATAAAATGGCATAGTATTTGCATATAACCTACACACATCCTCCTGTATACTTTAAAATCATCTCTAGATTACTCAGAATACCAAATACCATGCAAATTCTATATAAATAGTTGTTACTGTATTGTAGAGGGAATCAGGATAAAATAAGTCTGTACTTATTTAGTACAGATACAACCATCACAGACCTAACTACACAGTACACGTCAGCAACAACATTACTTGTTTTCTAATATTTTCAATCCGCAGTTGGTTGAATCTGTAGATGTGGGACCCAAGGATATGGAAGGCCAACTGTATAGCCTTGTTGAGCTGGATTTAAATTGTAGGAGGAGGAGAGGGAGCACAAGGCAAATCAATAAAAAGCCCGGCTCGTCCCTCTTCAGAGGCGGCCGTGTTCCTGTCAGCCAAACGCAATGCCCTGCTGCAGACCGCCCCCCGCCCACGGAGAGCAGGGCCGGTGAAAGGCCCATCAACTGGGGAGGGATGTGCAGCAAGTCATGAAGCCAAGGGAGGCAAAGGTCAAGGTCATTCCAAAGGTCTCATCATCAGTCTGTAAAATGGGAGAGCCTGGGGGTCAAAACAGTGTTCAAGAGGTAAGAAATGCTGAGTGCCAGGAGCAGCGACGGAACCAGTGGGAGGAGGCCGGGAAGAATTCCGGACTCAGAGTCCTGTGCAGGCGCCTGGGTGACTCTGTACTGTCCCAGGAAGGGCGACCAGGAGGGACCACTGGAATAGAATGAAGCAGGCAATGGCACTCACGGTCTTTCCCAGTCCAGGTCTCTACTGAGTCCCCTGTGACTGAACAAATAAAATCCATCGGTCACTAGCGACATCCTTTATTTATAATTAAAGTGCTGAAATCCCCAAAAAACTTTGCTATAATTTATATCCTGCCTCTTTCCAAATGAGTCAAGGTGCATTTTTTTTTCCTCTTAAAGATTCCTCCTACGCTCTCTCTAAATATCAATGTAACAAATCATTTCTTCTCAGGTCCTACAGCACATGCTCAGCCCAGCCTGGGGAGAACTGTGACAAACAGTTAATTAGTACAGCCTGAATTAGTGAGGTGTTTCCATACCGCGGAAGCGAGGCATTTTGATATTGGGTCATGTTCGCATTTCAGATCCAACCCTTCATGGTCTCGTAATTAGGAAGAGTACTGGGGCTCCGTGGAGGTCTGAAACCAATTTTGAGGTTGGATAACTTAAGTAATGTGTTTGACTCGAAATGAGCCCCAGACTTTAGGTGCTCTAAGTTTTCCATTTCTATGTCTGGCTGATCTCAAATATCAGCCATGATCTTGGAGCTTTGACTACTTGCCTGCCTTTCTTTGGCTTCACTTTGTGAGACTCTCTGGCAGGATCCCCTCACCTGAGAAGCAGAAGAGTCCAGGACACTTTACGAGGCTCCTTAGAACCAGCTGCGTACATTTGGAGAGGGCAGCCAAGTGCACGGTCAAATGTAAGAGGCATCCCAAAGCCCAGTCCGCTCCCAGGAAATCACCCCAATAGCCTGCCCCAGCACCCCAAAGCCCAGGATTGGGGCAGCAGCACCTTTAGAATAAAACACTGTCTTCAGAAGGTTCCCTTTAGGAGTTATATTATTTAGGTTAGAGGTTCAGCTAATCTAGCCAAATCCCAAAATAATACAGTCTTAAATAGGAGAGAATGTTTTATCTCACATGTAACCCTCTGGGGATAAGCCATCCAGGGTCAGTATAGTGGCTCCGGGCTGCAAGGGCCCAGGCTCCTTCTGCCTTGCTTCTCCATCATCCCTAGAGTGTGGCTCTCATCTGCATAGTCCAAGAAAGGAAAAGGAGAGAGTGTGCTCCCCACTTTTAAGGCCCAACCTAATTTGTAGACATCACTTCTGTTCCCATCCAACAGGTCAGAATGTAGGTTACACACCACATCTCATTGTAAAGGAAGCCACACTAGGTCACGTACCACATGAGGTCAGGCCTTGCAGAATCTCTCACTGCATCTTGAATCAACTTATGCAAGGGAGGCTGGAAAATGTAGTCATTACTAGATGGTCATGTGCCTGGTGAAATTCAAGGGTTACTGCTGAAAACATGGATATGGGAAACAATTAACCATCTCCATTACAGTATATATTTGTATCCTTGGAAAGAAAGCACCTATTAAGGAAGAACCCCCAGAGTGGACTTGGCTCATGAATCACAGAGAAAACACAGAGAAGGATGGAAAGGGACAAGCACACAGGACAAGCAAGTTTTGATTGGAAGAAAGAGCAGGCATATATATATGAGGCCCTTTTCCAGGAAGGGCAGCTGGGAGGAACTGAAATTCTGAGGAAGGAGAAAATAGCAACGTGGAAAGCTAGAAGAGAACAGTGGGAGCTGGGAAATATTGAGACCCTAAGAAAATTCTCAAGTATAAAACATTACTGGTAGCCAACTCTATTAAGTACCATACTTCTTGATTCCTTCTGCCCTAGATTTGTTGCAATCTGAAAGCACATGTTGCTCGAAAGAAAGAGTGTAGTATTAAACGGTTACATTTCCATCTCTGCTCAAGCAGGTACTTGCAGAGAGACCCTGGGAAAATGACTTAGTCTTTGTGAGCTAGTTTCTACATTTTTGAATCAGGGCAATATTATTAACCAACAGAGCTATTAGGACAAAATAAGATGATGTATACAAAAGAGCGAGTACCCAGCCTGGCTCAGTGAATGGTAGATGTAATGAGCATGAAACTTCACCTCATAACAAGCAACTGGTCCCTCAAATAGGGAGCTTAGACATTGTGACAGGGTCATGGGATAGGAAAATAGTGTATGTGTAAGGTAATAAGAACCTAAAGGACACATACCCATTTAAAGTGCCACTCACTGCCCAGCTGGTGTGGCTCAGTGGTTGAGCATCAATCCACGCACCAAGAGGTTGCTGGTTCGATTCCCGGTCAGGGCACATGCCCAGGTTGTGGGCCAAATCCCCAGTGGGGGGCGTGCAGGAGGCGGCCAATCGATGTTCTCTCTCATCGATGTTTCTATCTCTCCCTCTCCCTTCCTCTCTCTAAAATCAATAACAAAAATATAATAATAAATAAAGTGCCACTCACTGGCAACAATATAGTAATACAAAAACAAAATTGCTCTTTTTATTTTATTTTATTTTTTTTATCCTCACCCGAGGACACTTTTTCATTTTTTGTTCAGATAGAGTAGGAGGGAGAGAGAGAGAGAAACATCAATGTGAAAGGGCCACATCAAGTGGCTGCCACCCGCACAACCAACCAGGGCCGGGGACAAACTGCAACCGAAGTACATGCCCTTAGCGGGAACCGAACCCGGGTCTCTCTGGACTGCAGGCCAACGCTCTAACCGCTGAGCCAAACCGGCCAGGGCAAAATTGCTCTTTTTAAAATTAATACTCCCTCCACTTTGGGGAAAGTACTTTGACAGCTGAGGCACAGGAGAAGAACTCGTCCTAAAGGTGGGATTTCTCACACTGTGCAACAGAAGGAAACAAGCCTTCCTCCGTGAGCTTGGATATTTGGAGCAGGGTGAGGTCTGAGCTATGCAGCTGATGAATAAGTAATTTCATAATTTTACATTTTCACATTCAAGCTAATTAATGCTCTTGGCCAAGAAATCTCAGGTTATCTTCTGGTACCAAATTTTTAAGGCAAATACCTATCATAAATACAACAATAAAAAGAAAGACTGTATTCATGATAGTTCTAAGTAGTTAGAGTCATTTCAATGGGAACATGGACAAGGGCAGGAGAAATATTCTCAAGTTTGTTAACTGGAAGAAACAAAGAGAGAGCAGGAAGCTCTGAATAAAATGGTTCATCGTGGGTCGGACTTCCTCTCCTCAGCAAGACCATGCCACAGTGCTTTCGTTTAAATCTTAGAAGAGTGCATTGAAGCTACTTTATTACTGAGATCCAGACCCATCCAAAATGTCAACTAAAACCAGGCTTTTGGGAGAAGTAATTGCTGCATTGCTTAGCAGGGTCTATGGAGTCTACATTGGACTTGATGCCACCAGTGAAAACAGGCTGGTCAGTGCCAATGACTGGTTTTTAGAAAAGCGAAATTAAGAAACAGTATTTAGGCTGTGCGAGGTCGGCTCAGACCATTCAGCACCATTTGCTTCCTCTTGAACCAACAAACGTTTTCAACTAATTTCACCTGGAGGGCACTACCCGTGGCTTCTCTGCCCACATCTTTGTCTTGCTACCTTGAAAGGTCTGAATTTTTAGAGCCAGTTCCCACTCACAGCACTTTGGCCACCTGATCACTTTTTCTGGATCTCCTTTCGCCAATCCTGTTCTCTCTCTCTCTCTTAAGATGTGTCAGGATTGGATAGGTACAGACATAGCATGCCATGGTTTTATATAATGAGGAGGCTTAGAGAGGGGATTTAAGTATCAGATGGGGAAGTTTCATTTGTAAAACACTCATTATGCCATTGTGTATGTTTTGGTCTTTGTTAGCTACAATGGCATTTTTTAAAAAATTTTTTATTGATTGATTTGAGGGGGGGGGGATTTGCTGTTCCACTTATTGATGCATTCATTGGTTGCTTCTTGTATGTGCCCTGACTAGGGATCAAACCCGCAACCGTGGCCTATCAGGATGATGCTCTAACCAACTGAGCTACCCGGCCAGGGCTTACAACGGCATATTTATCTTTCTCAGGGTCTGTCAGGGTAAGGCCATCTCTACTGGGGCTGACTAATTCATTCATTTGTGTGACAAGTAATTAATTGTAACTTCGGGCATAGGTTGACATGGGTACCCAGCAACCTTTCAAGTTGCACACAGTTTATTCATCCCCACTAAGGGGCAAGACTACTTTGTCTCACTATGTTTCTTCTCCGTCAGGATGCTTATTAAAATATTTTTAAAGACTTTCAGGAAGGAATGGCAATTTGAGCACATGAATTTCCCTTAACTGCAGAAGCAGGGGAGTCTTTCAACCCAGAGCTATCCACCGGGGGCAGGACGTCCAGGCTGGCTCACACAAGGAACTTGCCCAAGTTTGTAACTAGGCAAAACCCTTTCAATAGTGCAGCCTCTTTCCCAGTCCTCTCCCAGTTCAGTCTGTTCTCATCAATAACAGCCTGCATTGCATAATGAGTATCAAGAGAACATAAAGGGAGATTTGTGATGGTTACCTTGGGGTTCCATCTTTCTCTTATCCAGTGATCTTATCTTTCTCCTGGGGGGGGGGGGGGGCTGGATTCTAGCCACGTGAAGTCTTAGCCAGTCAGGCAATGAGTGGAGCCCAGACCGGATCCTTATCAACACTTTTGGGAAGAGTGCCAAGTTCAGGGTCCAAATGAAAGAGAAACCCACAGCAACCCGTATAGTCCGCTGCACAAACCAGGAATGACCCTTCCAGGCAGAGAGGAGCTGCCACTCGTTTCAGTATTGTTCTGTAACAACACAGTGGCTCAAAACGAGAGCTGGAGTCATGCACGGTTGCCTGGGCCAGACGTCCAAGAGGGCTGCTTCTCCAGACGCCGTGCGCCTCGGTCTCCTCCACGTGGCCTCTCCCTGCAGTGAAAAGCCTGGACTTCTCACGTGGAGCCCAGGGCACCAAAAACCAGAAGCAGAAACTTCCAGGACTCTTAATATCAGACTCAAAGCTAACACGACATCCTTTCCATCGTATGTATTCCATTATTCAGAACGATCACAAGCTGACCCAGATTCCGCGGAGTGGAGGAACGGACCCCCTCGCCGTGGGGAGGGGCCCACGCACGCGGAGGGCAGGACCTGGTGGCAGCTGTCTCTCAGACAAGCTACCGCCCAACAGGGAGAGAATCGTCTGGAACAGAAGAACTTCTCTCTGCCCAGACTGCTGAGCAAGGCCCTCCCTGCTGCTCTTGGGTGGCCCAACTACATAAGCAGCAAAGTCAAATTTGAGCAAATATAATTATTTAAAATATCGGGAGGGGGGAAGGGAGTAATAAACCCATACCACCCTTAGACTTCAATGATCAAGCAGTTGAAAAAAATAAAAAGCAGATATAGAGACTTTAACAAATGTAAAAAAAATCATTACTGGATTTTTTTTTTTTTTTAGAAAAATTCATGTTATTTTTTAAATTTGTAAAAATTGACTATAACTTGGGCAACAAAGAAAACCTTAAAAAAGAGTATTTTTACAAGCCACATTTTCCCACCACAAAAAAAATTAAAAATCTGGAAATTAGAAATAAGGGATTAAACTTTTTTAAAAAGCACTTAGGAGTTTTAAAACATGCTCATAAGTTACTATTGAGTCAAAGAGGACATCAAACTACAATCACTGGGATTCTAGGAAAGTGATCATTGGAACGCCACAATAAAACTTGTGGGATTCGGAAAAATCATGGCCTTAAATATTTCTATTATAAAATAGGGGGAAAAAATGAAAACAAATGAGTTAAGCATTCAGTTAAAAGTTAGAAAAGAGCCCTGCCCGGTTTGGCTCAGGGGTTAGAGCATTGGCCCGCGGACCAGAGAGTCCCGGGTTCAGTTCCCGCTAAGGGCACGTACCTTGGTTGTAGTTTGTCCCCGGCCCGGTTGGGGTCATGTGGTTGGCGGCCAGTTGATGTGTCTCTCTCACATCGATGTTTCTCTCTCTCTCTTCCTCCCTCTCTCCCTCCCACTCTGTCTAAAGATAAACGCAAAAATGTCCTCACGTGAGGATAAAAAAAAAAAAAAATTTAGGAAAGAATATAAAATAAATCTATAGAAAACCGAAACAAGGACTGTGTGAATGTAAGAACAAATTAATGAGAACAAAGCAAAATCAGTAGAACTGAAAAATAAATTTTTTAAAAATTTCTTTGGAAATACCAATGGCATTGACAATTTTTTGAAGGTCAAAAAAAAACTCAGAACATGTAAATATGTATAATATTAATAATATTAACATAATATTAATAACAGAAGAAGTATCACCACAAATAGATTTATTTAGCTGTAATAATTTTCAGTGAACTAAGTACATATCTGTGCAAATGCTTTAAAAACCCTTGATGAGCCCTGGCCAGTTTGAGTTGCGGGTTCAATTCCGGTCAAGGGCACATACCCTGGGTTGCGGTTTGTCCCCGGCCCTGGTTGAGGCAACCAGTCGATGTGGCTCTATTACATCGATGTTTCTCTCTGTCTCTCTCTCTCTCTCTCCCTCCCTCCCACTCTATCTATTGATAACTAGAAAAATATCCTCGGGTGAGAAATAAAAAAAAAAAAAACTCTTGATAAAATGAATGACTTTCTAAAAAAGAATAAATTATGGAAATTGACTGAAGAAAAAGTACAGAACATAGGTCGCTACCTGTGACAAAAACTTTAAAAGTCATCACAGAGCTGCACTGTAGAAAAACAGCATGTTCAGAAAGTTTTCGAGAGAATTTTCTATGCTTTTGATGAACAAATTATTTTATGCTGCTTCAGAAATATAGAACACATAAAAAGATGAAAATCTTCCCAATTTCTTTTTGTGAAGTTAACATAACCTTTATGACAAAAATAGTCAACAACAGAAGGAAAATGACCAAATCTCACATAAGAAATTGGATGTAAAAATCCTAAATCAAAGATTAACAATTGATTCTAGAACTTTTCAGAAGTTTATGTTTGAAATGTTGTGATATTAGAAGTTAGATGGACTCTTGAAGCCCCATAAAGAATTTAATAACTGCATTTGGTGCTTCTAGGTGACAGAGGATTATGCAACCTTTGAAAATATTGAGCCCTGGCTGGTTTGGCTCAGCGGTTAGAGCGTCGGCCCACGGACCAGAGAGTCCTGGGTTTGATTCCCACTAAGGGCATGTACATCAGTTGCAGTTTGTCCCCAGCCCCGGTTGGGGTCGTGTGGGTGGCGGCCACTCGATGTGTCTCTCTCACATCAATGTTTCTTTCTCTCTCTTCCCCCCTCTCTCCCTCCCGCTCTGTCTGAAGATAAATGCAAAAATGTCCTCAGGTGAGGATAAAAAAAAAAGAAAATATTAAAAGTGTCAGGGGAGAAATGGTCACAGCATATTATTGAAAAAATTTGTATAGGACAATTCTGTTTTTGTAAATATATGCACCACAGTGTGTGTGTGTGTGTGTGTGTGTGTGTGAGAGAGAGAGAGAGAGAGAGAGAGAGAGATCTGAACGGATAAGCACAGACTATGAACTCTCTCAGCGTTATCATTTAAAATTTTAATCTTCTTTTCTTCCTTCTTTTGTGCATTTTACAAACGTTCCACAAAGAAAATGTAAAACTCTGTAATCAGACAAAAAAAAGTGAATTTTATTGTTAAATAAATCTTACCTCCGTAGTAAAGCTTAACAAAGCCGACGTATGCACATGTCCCACTAAAGATGTGCCATTTTTATTTCTACCCTTCCATTTTTCTAGTTTCCTCTTGTTACCAAATATTCCCTCCATGCTTTCGTCTTGCCCTTAGTTTGGCATCCGAAGAAGTTATGAAGCAGAGCACGCCAGCGTGTGTGGCAGCAAAATGAATCAAATAACTGAAAGGATTGACCTTGGCTCCTTTCCCCCGCGCAGCACGTAAAAGGGAGTCTGTTATGTGAAATTCATAGACAGGGCAAGTTCAAGGTGGAGAAAAGGGAATCGAGAAGGGTCCCGGCTTCACCACTCTCAAAACCCCCTTCTCTTTGCCCTCGGCTTAGGCTTTGGGCAAGAGGAAGAAGCAAGACAAGTGTCTGTGCCACCTTGTCCCTGTCGTACAATTGGAACTGTGGATGAAAGCTGTTAAATGAAAAGCCAGAGTATGGTGACTTCATTTCAAAGGATGGAGCAAAGCTGAAGTGGAGGAAAGACACGGAGCGGAATGGCAGGAAGAAATGCAAAGGGGGCAGGGGCCGGTTCCTGCTCAGGAACTTGGATATTTTCCCTTGGAAGGGGGTGAGGGACACTAAAGAGTTTAAGCAGGAAGACAGTGTTGAATGTCTGTCTATGTGTATGTATGTGTATATGTTTATTTGTGTAAATATATAAAATTTGATGTATATGGGCATATATACATATTGTATATACCTCTATATACACATGTGCATACACATTTTTATTTATATATGTGTGTATATATAAATTTTATATGCGAACCAAAATATCACTGGAAAAGAGAAAGGCTGAAGGCAGGAAGACTGGTTTACTTAGTGGCCCAAGTTACAGAAGATGAGCAAGTGTAAGGGTGGGAGGAGTGAATGGGTGTGAAGGATCTTCACAAGAGAGAATCAGAATCTGCTTCTCCCTGACTGTGGCAGAAGAGGGCTACTCCCGCCCCTTACTCACCACCCCTCCCCACCACCCCACCCCATCCCCACCCCTGTTCCCACTTACATTCCTTCTAGGCAAGGGATCAGCCCTGACTGACTGCCTGTAAATTCAGTCTTAATTCTGTCCCGGAAGAGAGAATCTGATTGGCCTAGCTCAGGGTACCTATCCACCTCTGGTCCAATCAACTGTGGTCAAGGCCAGTGTCACAGAGCACAAATATGATTGTGGGATCACTGAACTGCTGTCAGCGGCACCTCAGAAGATGTCCAGGACACAGAGGGCTCTCAAACACCACTTGTCAAAAGGATGAATGCACAAAGGACTCGACAAATGAAGAGAACTGTAGGACAGAAAGCACTGTGAAGTCATCCAATCCAGCCCTCCATCCATTCATTGCTCATGTGTCTCATTTATCTTGAGAGCACCAACTTCAGCAGGATTACATCAATTGCCTTCAATATGCCAATGAGCTTTTGTGGTCTAGCCTGAGAACCAACCCGCATTTACAGGAGTGACTTAAGTTAGAAAGTATGCCCCTAATTCTAAACAAATGACTTAAAACAAATTTTGGAAACCCAATCCATTTGTAACATGAGAAATACCTACAGCCCTCCAAACAAGACAATTAATGAGAGAACTAGGCCAGAGAGAAAAGATATTTGTCAGAAGAAACTTGGCATACATGTTATGATTTTTCCATCTGACTATTTTCGTATTCTTACTGTGAAATCCAATTTCCTTAAGTGACCTCTGTTCATAGGGAACTATTTTGTTTAATCTGTGGGACCGTGGCATATTTTTAACCATCTCCCAAGGCCAGCTCCCTCTCCACGGATCGTGCCTGATACCTAAGCAGATGTTTTGTAACACTCAGCACGCATGAACTCACCACTGGCAAGTCATTTGCACACATTCAGCCCACAGTTCTTCTCACATCCCCCCTGTCATCCCACAAACTCAAATTCAGAGCTCACAAGCAGGCCTCTGTCTTTACCATGGTAACAAAAGAGCAGAAGGTTGGAGACTCCAATTTTGAAATTCAATTTATTAGTATTTTATAAATCTGATGACCAACTGGAAAACATACAATACAAAGAGTTAGTCAAACTAAGTAGTATAAAAGACGTGCGAACTGCCCCCCAAAATTCAGATTAAAATATTTGAGTAAAGGGCCCCAAAACAACTCGAATTTCGATTGAATCAAAATATTAGGGCTGAAAGACCCTTGGATATCATCTAACTAGCACAACTTTGTTTTAGAGATGAAGAAGCGGAGGCTCATAGAAAGAAAGTGACTTACTCAAGGTGTCACAGCGAGTGCATCAGGGACAGAACTGGAGGTCGAACTCTGCCTCCCAGGCCTGACCCACAGGGCAGACCACAGCCCCACACCACACCTCCAGTTTCCTGTCTCTGTGCTCCTTGGACCATTGGTGCCTGCCGCTCAAAACTGGATAAAAGCCAGAACCTGGTCAGCACGATCTGTCTACTCCATGATCGTTTCAGAGGGTGTCACCTCCAATTTAGGAAAAGGGTTTTGTGGAGGGACAATTTTCTTTGATGAATTGATCAAAAGTAACCAAAAAACTGTTTTTGAAGGTAACATGTTAACATGTCTAATGTGAAAATCAAGGGGAGCACATCAGATGCTTGCCAACCCTCCCCCAAGAGCCTAGATGTCCAAAGAGACCAGGAGAGGGTGACCGAGGAGACCTGAACTCACAGCCATGAGTTCATAGACCTTTGATCCTCTGAGAACCTAAACTTGCAGGGGAAATCTGAGCTTTCAACAAAGGCTCACTCCGCCTCGGAAACCCTCGGGGATATGAGCGGTGTTCGTTGAGTGCCAACTTGAACTTGAACCAAGTGCTGCTTTAAAGATCTTGGGAAGAGACAAGACTCAAATGCTGCCCCAGGAACACTAACCCACCAGCCAGGGAGCAATGTTTATACTGAGAAGAGCACCAAGTGGATAGTGTATTCTTTCACTGAACACAACATTTGTGGAGGGCTTAGGGTGGGCCAGCCTGGACACGCTGCAATAAAAGAGCAAGAAATTAGTAGGAAGATGTAAGTCAGGAAAAGATCACAAAAGGGCTGAAATGCCATGGGAGGGGTTTAGATTTATTCTAAAGATGATGGGAAGCCATTGAAGGAGTTTGAGCTGGGCAGTAAATTGACCAGACTCGTATTCTGGAAAGATCTCTAGACAGCTAGGTCAAGAGATCTTGGCCAAGATCTGCATGGATTGTGGCCAAGTGCTACATTGTGTGATACCATCTACGAGTGCTTCAAGAAATTATTTGTACTTTCGGTCAATCTTCAGGATAATACAGTGAAAAGAGGATTCGTGTCTGCAGCAAGCAGAGGCGGTTTTAATCCAACTTCTATCATTCCCCGGCTATATAACCGTGGGCACCTTATTTAAATAAAGCTAAGCTCTCAGCCTTTTCTTTTCTGTACAGTGAAGATAATAATACTTAGCTCCTAGGGTTTTGGTAATAAAGATGATGTGCCTGGACATTTCTAATAATCGTCCCAACACCATTAGATGCAATCAGATACAAAGCGGCATTTTCCAGCCTGGGGAAACACCACCTAGCACCCTGCCAGCCTACCACTTAGCAGGAGATATTGTTGCATTTTCCTCTCAGAATTTATCCAGAGCATTTTGTTGATAATGTGCGAAAATAATTGGCATTCATTCTTCAAAAATGAGCAACCCCTAGGTAAACTGAGATCAAAGCTATATCTTAGATCTGAATCAAACCACCCAAAAACAATACTGCGAAGAATTAAACTGGGTTCCAAAGACCAGTGTAGGAACTGAGCACGCCAGTCGTCCTAGCAACATTTTAAGCAAACACTGGTGCAGATTTGCTGGCGTACATGACACTGAGAACATCTGGCCTTTCTATTATCCTCTCGCAAGCAAAAAATGATGTCGTGTAAACTGATCTTTGGGCCAATTATATGGTCTAAGTGTTACAGTGTTTGTGTTGGCTCCTCAGACTCCAGGTTTTAAGAACTTAATTTTAGCCACACCCCTCCCCGAAGCCCTAATTGCGTCTTCCTGTAACTGACCCCAGGGACTTGTTTATGAGGAATCTGCACCTTTTTTCGGGACGATAGGTATATGTAGATGCATCTTCAGTCAACTGGGTGTGCAAAGCACTGTGGGAGGTCCTATAGGTGTAAGTTACAGGAGCTACGTGGCAATGAAACTGTAGAAGAGGGTGCGTAAGAGGGCGGCTCTGGGGCCGCCCTGTCACACGTCCAAGGCTACATTCTTTCCCCTGTGTGCCAGTTTCAGTCCAGAATCCAGGTGTGGCGTGTGGAGGCTCTAGCCTGCAGCTCACTTAGACGGCACTAAACTAGGAGTCAGAAAACCTGATACTCCCTCCAGCTCGACCTTCTACAGCAGATAAGGCCATTATTGTGTCTGAGGGTGTTTCCCCATCTAGGCTCAACTTCATTTTCCAAACACCACGTGCTAGGTGCTGTTCCAAGGCCTCCGCCAGCACTGGTGAGCTGAATCCTCACGATGACTGTCAGTGGCAGGTGTCGCACAGTGGGCTGTCATGCGGCAGGCGTGGCAGAGGTGGGGAGCTTACCCCTCCCCTCTGGCTGCTTAGGGTGTGCTCTGGGCTGTTGAGTCAGCTCTGATGTCCTCGGGTCTGTCATGGACCACAGCCCAGTCTGGAGCAGGAGACCGTGAGTGAAGTCCTGGGTGTTACCGACCACAGGAAGGGGGCTCCTTGCCTCTCCCCATCTCAGCCATCCCCGGCCTCCTGCAGCGATAGCCAAGAGGCAGTGATGGCAACTGGAGGGGCTACGAGGGAGGTCTTTCTCCCCACCTCACCCCCAGCCCCCAGCCCCCAGCCCCTTGATCAGCAGGCCTCCTGTCTTGTTCCAGCCCACCAGCGCGATCCCGAGAGGGAGGGAGGGGGAGAGCAGTGGATGGCCAGCCTGAAGGGAATCTAAAGCCACAGGGACTCAACCCCAGGCACTAGCAGCTCCTTACCCAAGCTTGGAATTTTCCTTCACCTTTAAAGGAAATGAATCTCCGGTCTCTGGGTCTGACTTAGCATGTCTAGGAACGAAGGGCAGAATACATAGTACAGTAAATCCCAACTCTCAGTTGTCCATTGCAGGAATTTATCACAGATGGTAACCATTAGGGCTTTAACATCTTGAAGGAAAGAGCTTTATCCAGAATCATAAATAAACTGTAACCAAGGCTGAGATTTATAAATCTGTAAAAGAGAGCCGCTTGGACAAGTGGGAATGTACAGTACTGGGTTACAACATCAACTGGAGGCATGCAAGCCTGAACTTGACCTGGGAGCCCTGGGCAATGCAGTGAGAAGATGGTAACTTATTTCTGCAGCTAGTGGACCCCCAGTCGGAACCTGAGAAAGTCAGGCCCTGGTTTAGGCTCATGAAATGCAAGCTCAGAGAAGATGGGGTGCTGGCATCTAAATAGGGCTTGTAAATCCTAAACCAATCGTGTAGCAGCAAAGTATAAAACAAGGCTGCATCCTTCTGGAAGTTTCTCATCTGGTTAGGGAGGCAAGGCGTTTCCAGGTCAAACGATTTTAGTCTGCAGGCTTTGGTGTGTGGCCTGGATTACAGCTAGAGAAGTGCTTAGGGAGGGAAGCAGGGGAGTCATCAGGGAAAGGTGTGTGGAGAAGGGACTTGGCTTACAACTTGGAGGATGAGTGGACATGTGAGCAAAGGTTTGCTCGGACCCCACAACTCCCAGCAACACGCAATATGTCCCCGTGGTGACTCTCATCCCAAGCCAAGTCTCAAATCACACACTTGTATATCCTACAGGTGATTGTCCCTCAAATTCCACCAACCCCACCTTTCCTAGCTGTGTGGCCTTGGGAAAATGACTGAACTTTCTGAGCCTTAGTCTCCTCATGTATGAAATGAAACGATTGATGGTAATTCCTGGCTGGCAGGGCTGTTGAGATGAACATTGATGACCTCTGTACTCGGCTTGACCCTATGCATCCGGTTAAGGTCAGGCCCCTTCTCTTCCTCCTCCTTGAGAGAGAGAAACTGCAGGAAAAATGAATTTTAACAAATAATTTTGCAACACAGTAAGCTTAGAAAAAGGACATGGGAGTTTTTTGGTTTTTTGTAGTTTTTTTCTTTATTGATTTTAGAGAGAGAGGAAGGGAGAGGGAGAGAGATGGAAACATCGATGAGAAAGAACATCGATCGGCAGCCTCCTGCATGCCCCCTACTGGGGATCAGGCCCACAACCTGGGCATGTGTCCTGACCGGGAATCGAACCAGTGACCTCTTGGTGCATGGGTCGACGCTCAACCACTGAGCCACACCCGCCAGGCCACGAGAGCGTATGTGTTGCCAAGTCCTGCTGACGCCCGTGGAGTGTGGTCCTAGCCGTGTGTCTGCGGGTTCTTTCAGGCTGCCCCCCACACTGCCCACCTGCCCTGCTGCAGGCTCCAGTTCTCATCGCCTTCTCTCTGATTCTCTTCCAGGGGCGCTGTATCAACTTCACCAGAGTCAAGAACAATCAGCCCGCCAAGTACCCCCTCAACAACGCCTACCACACCAGCTCGCCGCCTCCTGCCCCCATCTACACGCCCCCACCCCCTGCTCCCCACTGCCCTCCCCCACCCCCCAGTGCTCCCACTCCTCCAATTCCATCCCCGCCTTCCACCCTTCCCCCTCCCCCTCAGGCTCCACCTCCCAACAGGGCACCACCCCCCTCCCGGCCTCCTCCTAGGCCTTCTGTCTAGAACCCAAAGTTCACGCTTTGGGATCTCTCAGAAACTTTAGGGAGGAGGCCCCTCTGTGGCGTTAGAACAAGTCTTTCCAGTTAAAGGAGGCTTCTGCTTTGGAAATGAGTGGTGACAAAGCCCACTAATGTTCGCCCACTTTAGAAATCAGTTTGTCATGCCAATGTGCCAACAATTGTGATCAGCGAAAAGAAATCGAAATTTTGAAATGCTTGAAAACAAACGACGAGGCAACTGCAGTCGCAATGATAGCCAGCCAGCCATCAGCTCTAGAAGGTTCCAGAGACAGCGAAACTGCTGAGATGCTCTAAATGAGATTGTGTCTCATGGAGACCAATAAGAAATCATTTCTCTGAGGGTGAAGTGCAGAGTCGGATAAGAAATAACATTGCTGAGTTTCTAAATGCTGCTTTCCCTCCACTCCAGCTCCACCATTTACCCGTGGACCCTTGGCCTAGGAACCAAGGAATCCTCACTCCTGTGCACCACCCAGGAAGGTGGAAACCCTCTGCCTACAATTTTGGGGAAAGTTTGGAGTAGCCATTGTGGCAAGAAACTCAACATCAGACAGATATCCAAAAGTATGTCTTACTGGGATTTGCAGAGGAGTAAAAACGCGCCATATTTTTCTTCCAAATTCTCCCGGTTTCCAGGTGAGGAAGAGAGCAGTTGTTTACTGATGGAAACGGTATGTTGCCATGTTGCTGTGTAAGTGAAATCAGGTGTGTGCATTGACAAGGGGCATACTGATGGGAGCGTCAGGCAGTTTCTAAAACCCACAGGCCATCAGCAGCGTGGGGTGGCTGGCTTGGGCCTGACATGGGCCCCTAAATCAACAGACAACACATTGTCGACGAGCAACCTGTTAATGACTCAGGTGAAAAATCAAGATTGCCTTTGGTTTAAAGCACTCGAGATATGAATAAGTGATTGATCCCATTTTCCAGAGACAAGTGTGAGTCGATCTTCCCCAAACAGCACCACTCGCACCTACCACACAATTTCACTGATTTTATTTTTCTTTCTTGGTAAAGTTATGCACCAGACACTTCTAGATAGAGCTGAGAGATGATGGTCCTGACATAATAGAGAAACTATCCCCAGGTTCTCTGATTAACCCCAAAAAGGCACATATGTGGACACGAATAGATCTCTATTACCATCTGTTGACCCAGACCAGAAAGGCTCTGCCTCAAATTCCCACCGTGCCTGGGCCTCACTCATTGCTTCGGGTCTTTCCGAATCTGTTGTGAGCAGTAAGCCCTGTAAGCACTTTCTAAACTGTGGGCCTCAGCACCCAGGGGTGAAAACAGGGCCATTGTAGAGGGTCTCCTGCACCAGCCTGTTCAAAATGATCTCCCCCTCCAGCTTTCCACAGGTCTTAAAATTCCTCTCCCAAACTCCTTAAATCTTTTCAGGAACAAAGCAGAATATAAACTTAGTGCTTTGGGCTCTGGTCTCCAAAGATCCTTCAAGAATACATCAAGCCTGACTCATTCTTTCACTTTACTTAGAACCATACAGACCTGGCATGCATGCCATAAGCACCGATTCTTACAGCCCGACAGACATTGCTAATCAATCACAGCACTATTTCCCGTGGAGCCCAGTGATTTCTTCACAATCCTCAAATCACAACTCCAGAGAGCCACCACTCATCAGAACTGAGAGAGAGAGAGATGAGCCCTGTTTGCCATCCCTATTTAGAAAACAAAAGCAAACAGGGATTGCAGGGGGGAAAGGGGAAACCCTTAGGCATAAAAGGTACAGTCGGGGGGAAATAGATCTCGGCACAGTGCCTAGACTACAGGCACTAAATGTGCAGTGTCAGTGCTAAACTGACACCTCTCCAAACGTGCCTCAGACCCAGCCCTTCTCCCAGCCTGCCACTTCCAGAGAATCCCCCAGCCTTCTCGTAGAGCTAAAATCAGAGATGGTCTCCAGGACTCATGAAAGCAACCTCCCGCCCCCCATCCCCAACCTGGCCTGTATTGTTTATTTTTAGAATACTAGGCTTCTTCTTTAGCATAGTCCTTCATGAAGTGGGGGCCAGAATGTCTCCGCCACCTGCAGTGACATTGCTGGACTCCAGAAGACCATTCCCTAGAAGAATGGGTTCCCCAGGCTCACAGTGTAGAGATGTTGAGCCCATGACAACTGTTTTGACTGCTGGCAGTACAAAACAGTGCACCCCACACCACTGCCGCGTGACTCACTGCGGCCATCAGGAAGTTCCAGCAAGATGCTGACATTGTTGTGAGAAAGGATGGCAGGCATCGGGTGCCAACGCAACGTTCGGGATCTCAGCAGTACGTCAACCAGAAGCCCTGTGCAGTTTCTGAGATGTTGTTCCAGTGAACTTTTTGATGAAGTAGGGAACTGCAAATATATGATGATTTTGAAGAGGATTAGCAGGGTTTGTCCTTGAAACAGACTCATCATGTCATCCGTAGTCATTTAGAATTACAGTTGAGAAGGAAAAACACGTATACTGTATGAACAAGGCGCTATTTTAATAGTAGGCTATTACAGGCAGGAAAATTCTTTAACTGGTTTATAAAATCTATCAGTACTTGTATCATTCCCTGTAAAAGGCAGCAGACATATGATTGTGATCAGGAAACTGCACAAAATTATTTTTTAAACCCCCATGTTATTGTCTTCGTGAAGTTTTTTTATAATAAAACCCAACTTTTTGTTGTATATATTCGTATTCCATGTGTTAGATGGAAGCATTTCCTACCCAGTGTGAATAAAAAGAACAGTTGTAGTAAATTATTATAAAGCCAATGATATTTCATGGCAGGTTATTCTACCAAGCTGTGCTTGTTGGTTTTTCCCATGACTGTATTGCTTTTATAAATGTACAAATAGTTACTGAAATGACGAGACCCTTGTTTGCACAGCATTAATAAGAACCTTGAGGGGTCCCCTCTGTTAATGACCAGCCCACAAACCGTTCTGGCCTAGAGCTTGGCACATAGTCCAGTGAGACACAAGGTCTCTCTTTTTACCAAGGTCAAGAACAGAGCTAGAGGACAAATTAATGAATAGCCTTGGATACCTGGCCATGGGTAACCTCATTGTAAATATTACTAGAATGAGCAGAGATGATCTCAAAATTTCATATACACTAAAGTCAAAACACTGTCAGATGAGGGAAAACCATCCCAAAAAATCAGAAAATAATAATAATTATGAGATAATGAGCAACCGTTTCAGCCCAATGCTAACTCAATAAAAATAATTAATGCTGTGTAAAATGGGTTGAATTCGTTTGCAAACTATATAAAGATATATGCAGTGAAATGCCTGTTAATGCACCAGATGGGAATGAGGTGTTCTCATCAATTGCCTTTTCTAGTTATCTGAGCTCTGCTATATTATCATACTTGGATAACCAGTTTAAAAGAACTAGAATATGATTTTTAAAATACACTTAACATTAAACTCTTCTTCTAACTCTTTCTTCTTTCTGTGATAATTCAGAAAACAGTTATGGATCTCCAGTGCTTCTGAGTCATTGTTATAAAAAAATCAGTTATCGCTGTACCATGCTATAGGAGACCGAGCTAAACCTATACAATGACAAACCCTAGAAATTGCTTTTTTTAAAAAAATAATAAATTTCTAAAATCAACTCTTTCACTGGTTGTCTCTTTGCTATAAAAATGAAATGTGGATTGTTCAAGTATTTAACATCCTGGTCATAATAAGATGGCCATCGTTCTGCAAATGAAATTATATCTCTCAAATTATTTTGTGCCCTACGCTAGACTCTTTACTGTCTTGATTACTCTCATTTCTTTTTTAGCTGTCCAACACTCAAAATATTCTTTGTTTTCAGTAACAGTTTTAAATTTTAAAAAGGAATCCATGCTACATGAAAAATTAAAATGAGAAGGAAGACAATATATTTCTTTTATATTGTCTAATTTCGGATCGTGCCTAACTGCATGGAACAGAAACATGGCGATGATTGATTTGCCTTACAGAACAAGTATTCCAGAGGTTTGCAGCTGCTCAAGAAACCAGGCTGTATTATAGATGGTGCTGCAGTAAGTATCCCTGTATCTACATACACTTCGAAATATATTTATTATTTCTGATACAAACCACTTTATTCTTGTTAGCAGCTTCAATTCAGCTCCTCCCCTTACATTTTTTGTGGATAAAAGAGTGTCTCTTATTCGTTCCTGAATGTGTTTCTTTACAAGTCCTCATTAAGCCTTGAATTTATCTTAATTGGAATGAAAACCATCTGCAAACAGAAAATCATGCCACATGTTCTTTCCAAGATTTCATTAGTATTCCATTTTCACAGCATTTGGGACACATGGGCATTTTAAAAACTACATTCTTAATCATTGAATCGTTTTTGAAATAACCGGCTAGCAATTTGGAAGGGGTGGGGAGTTGGAGCCCTACCTCACTCCTTACACCAAAATAAATTCCAGCTGCACTTAAGTGTAATAAATAAAACCAGAAACACTAGAGGTGGAAAAAATGCTTACTGTACGGTATGAAGAATTTTTCAATCCTACATATTGTTTGCATTACCAACCAACTCTCTGATGAAATCACTCCCACTGCCCTGAGTAGGGCTCTGATGTATTAAGTTGACTGAGCACAGGAACCATTAGACACGGGAATAAGATCATTGATCAGATGCTGACCATGACTTGAGTGGGAGATCCACAATTATTCATCACTAAATCCAATTTTCTGTCTTTGGAAAAAGATGTCTTTCTCTGGAGTCTCACAGGTATATAACAATCAGTATAACACCTTGTCAATCTAAATATAGGGTAAACGAGTTCAGCGTTGCTTACAGTGATCAGACATTTGTTGGAGCCCATAGAGTTGGCACATGCAAAGCACCTGGATTTTATTCTGATCACAGTGTGTTGTGTTGGCTTGAAGTTATCATACCCAAACCATTTAGAAGCCTCATAATCCCACTAGGTATAATCGTTGATTCCTCTCCCTTTTACTCAACATTCAAATGGTCACTTAGTGATATAAATTCTCCCTGCTCTACTTAAGCTGAGACAACTTCAATTTGGGGAGTTAAAACTCTGCACTATCTCCTTTACTGAGTTTTAAGTATCATTTCACAGTGTACTTATAAAGCAACAACAGCAGTTAACAAAATGCCTGAGTCACTGAACAGCTCAAAGCAAATTTCTGCTAAAATATGTTCAATTAACTGTGCACACTCAGTACTTTAGCTGGCATCCTCAGCTGGGAGTTTCTAATAAACATTGACATGAATACCACACCTAAAAAACATTTCCCTTTGTGATTTGCATTCTTGAAAAATATTTTAAAAGTACAAGAAACATTGGATATGAGTGCTAAAAGTCCAGAACACTTTTCATTTTCTCCTGAAGGAGAGGTCGTAAGATAGAACTTGACCCTTTCAAAATTGTGCTCGCCCGGGGGTGGCCACGGAAGACGTACAGCCTCTATCTCCACATGTGGTAAAACACAAGCACTTTGACATTCCCCTTCCTATGAATCCCACCCCAACTTTGCAGGATACAGGGCACACGTCTTTTTGTTTAGTTTTATTCTTACAATTATTTAGAGGACACCTATAGATTCTGTAAGAAACTGGCTTCAAACCGATGATCATCTACATTTCCAACAAGCTCTTGAGATCGATATCCCGTGCGAATGCAAAGCGCGGTACGCAGGTAAGGCGATGCAGAAGCATTTGCATTCATCTGAAATCGCGCCAACGGGCTTCTCCCCAGCTGGAGGGGTTCCAAGTGAGTGGGAAGCAGCCTCTGTCCCTGCGGAGGTGGCCCAGGTGTTCAAAAGGCAGGCTCCGAAGGGCGCCAGGGAAGACGATGGGAGATCCTCAGACAAGAAGGTGAGAAGAGTGTTTCCAGAGGGGCAGGAGAGGAGGAGGAGGCAAACCAGGCTGCACACGGTCAGGCACTCCAACCCCTGGACTAAGTAGGGTGCAGGTAAACTAGGGCTTGAAGTGTAGTCCATCTACATGGTCCTGCTGGCTAAAGACATCAGCCGTGGTAATATAATCACTAGGAGGTAGCAAAGAACCAAGGGACTATTTAACTTCTGGTGGCGATAACCGTACCGTTGGGCTCACTTTCACTGAGAGCAGTACTGACAGCTGATGGGGTTGAGTTGAAGGAAAGTCCAGACAGACCCTGTTCAATTCCTCTCTTTCCAAATGGTGGCAAAGCTGGTAGACCCCAAAACCTCGGGTGAATAAAGCCATCCATCAGAGGAGTGTTAAACAAAAACCTTTACGAGCGAAAGCTTTTCTAAAAGAAAGGATTTCTTGAGCCACCTGCTGGCCAGAGAAAGGACCAGATCCTGGGGCCGCAGGGCTGGATGGAGAAAACGAACGTCTGCCATCCTGGAGCTGACGGGCTCTTTCATACATTAGAGTTGGGGAAGAAAGATGAAAGTTGTTTTGAAAGAATTTACAGTGGCTATAAATAAAAGGGGGTAGTTCTGGAGTAGGTGCCCGGTGCAATCTCTCGGATCGGTGGCGTCCGGTGGTCAGCTACTCCGTTCTTCTCTCTAGATAATCACAGAAATATCCACCTGAAGCTAATTCAAAGTTTCAACATACGTTCAGGCACGTAAGCAGTCTGTTGCTTTTGGCCCGCCCTTGGTAACTGATTAACCTCTCTTGTTTTCTTCTTTCCACCCTCCAGCTTGTTGTAATTTAATTTAGGACATCTCAGAATTTTTTTTTTCTTGTAATGCGAGTCTCAGTCATTTCTCCAAAAAAGAAAAATTGTCTTTCTTGCTTTAAATAGGCATATAGGTATCTGCTACAAAGACTCCTTTCTAACGCCACTTTGGACCCAGTTCTGCAGAGCTGGGTGTAATGAGTACCCAGTGTCAGTCTGTGTAACACACGCAGCTTCTGTGCCTTTGCTTCCTGTTTTGATAAGGCCGACCAGACTTCCAGACTCATCCACGTCATTCTGCTCCAATGACATGGTCGCTGCTATGAGGACTGAGCCCTGCAGAGCTCCAGGAGAATCGGATGCCACGGCCAATCCTTGCCGGACGTTTCCAGGTGCCCCATCAAAGCTACAAAAACAAATGGTCACTCTCCCCAGACCCTGGCCTCTACACATGTTACTTGTGGAACTACTGGTTCTCAAAGGGTTTTGATGTTTAGATCAGCATTTTTATATGCTTTTCAATATTTGCTTTTAGAAGATTCTTGAAAGATCATTATCACTATTTAATCTTGAACCATAAGTAAAAACGAGAAGAGATCTTATCCAGTACTATGTCCTAGACATCATTATCTTGCTTCTAATTAAGAGTAACTGGTAACTGATTTTTAAATTTTTAAATTTTTTTTGCAAGTTAGGAATAGAAAAAAATGCTTTTTCAACATGATAAAAGGCATCCACCAAAAAAATGATACAAACATTGTACTTAAAGTTGAAATATTAGGAATACTTCCATTAAAATAAAAAATGAGAAAGAATTATAACCATCCCCAGTATTGTCCACCTCTGGGCCTAGGCAGTACATAACACAAAAAAATTTTAAAGTAATTATAAATGCCAGGGAGAGAAAAATTGTCAGTACTTGCAGACAATATCATTGACTACCTAAAAATTCCATAAGAATCAATTTAAAAATTATTAGAACTAATAAAAGAGGCCAGTGAACTGGCCAGGTACATGATCAACACCCTCAGTGACCATGACCAGTTAGAAAGCTGTCCATTCATAATAGAAAAAATTAATTGTATATATTTATATTTTGAATTACATATAACTTTTATATGCAGGCATTCCTCAGAGATCTTGGGGGTCCGGTTCCAGACCTCCACAATAAAGCTACGATCACAATAAAACGAGTCGTAATCTTTTTGTCGGTGGAGGGTCTTGCCTTCAATTTGTAAAAATCACGTCTGTGAAGCACAATAAAGTGAAGTATGCCTGTGAATATCTTTTTTCTAGTTTCTATATGTGTATATAAACTAGAAATAAACCTAACAAAAAATGTACAAAACTTACAGGAAGACAACTATAACACTTGCATGCACTGTCCTCACTACATGGAGAGCTGTGCCACATTCCGGAATGGGACTGATTTGAAAAGTGTCAGTTCGCTCACAAATACGTAATCTACAAATTCAAATTAAGGCCATTAGAAACTCTAGCAAGGCCCTGGCTGGTTTGGCTCAGTGGTTAGAGCATCGGCCTGCGGTCCAGAGAGACCCGGGTTCGGTTCCCGCTAAGGGCATGTACTTCGGTTGCAGTTTGTCCCCGGCCCTGGCTGGTCGTGCGGGTGGCAGCCACTTGATGCATCCCTTTCACGTCTATGTTTCTCTCTCTCTCTCTTCCTCTCTCTCCCTCCCACTCTATCTGGACAAAAAATGAAAAAAAAAATGTCCTCAGGTGAGGATAAAAAAAAAAAAAAAAAAACTCTAGCAAGGTTTTTAAGTAATTACAAATGCTGATTCTAAAATTTAACTTACAAAGAAAACGGACAAGTATAGCCAGTACATGGTAATACAACAGAACAATTTTCAGGAACAGACATATAAATACATGGAAGTTCAGTTTATGATAACGGTGGCATTTCCAAGAACTACTTTAATAAAGGGCTAACCAGCCCTGGCCGGGTAGCTCAGTTGACTAGAGCGCCATCCCAATATGCTGCGGTTGGGGTTCTATCCCTGCTCAGGGCACATACAGGAATCACCCAATGAATGCACACATAAGTGAAACAACAAATCGATGTTTCTCTCTTTCCTCTCTCTCCCTAAAAATCAATAACTTAAAAAATAAATAAATAAAATAAAAGATTATCTAATTGGGCAAAAAATAAGATGAAATTTCTAGCCTGCTACATAAAAATAGATTTCACATGGATTAAAGAAAAGAGAATGCAAGGACGTTTTCTTGCTTATAATTAATAGTAACTGTGTCCACTGATAGCACTGTCCTATAAATGGAAGATTCTCATAATCTCGCCAATCAGACAGGTCTCAACTCCCAGGGAAAAGCAAGAAAAGGGCGGAGAGAAGAATGCAGGGCAGGAAAGAGTTTTCTTCTCTATAGCCAAGGGAAAAATAAGCATAGAAAAGAAAAAGTTTCCTCTCACCCCCACACTCTGGTACTGTAGTGGAACATGTACTCATTAGTGTAGCCTCTCCACTAAGTCTACGCATCCAGGGCTTGTCCCACTGCAGTAGTTCATTAACGTTAGTTGAGTGAATAAACATAAATGAAGCATTTCAATATGTCTGAATGTTTAAGCAAATCAACAATCGAAATGGAAGCTCTATCTGAGACAATGTTTTCTTTCAAGAACCAGAGGTAATAAACAAGTTCTCATCTTCCCACTGCCTTCGAGCAAATATTCAAAGTGTGGACTCTCACTGGGTGGTATTGAATGAATTCTTATGAAAATGTATTAACTTTGTCAGCGGACTGGATTGCTTTTCAATGCATACACATTCTTCCACATTCTATGTCAACTGAGGTCAAGTCCTTTTTGCAGTTGGCCTGGGAGGGAAAATAAGAGTAGATGCCAGGAACTTAGGGTAGGTGCCAGAAGGAAAAAAACTGCGCCAGCACTGGCAGTCACCAGAAGAATCAGCTCCAATTTGCCTCGTTTGTTTATCAAATGTCCTGTCCCAGGACCAGATTCCCTGCCATTCTGTGAATGCATAGAGCAGGACTCAACCGTTGTGTCATGGTTCATTGAGGAGACAGCAACAATCCAGAATCGGGAGTCAAGCTGTTGGGATACCCATTAATGCAGCCATAAACAAAGCAGCTGTTTATTGGTAGATTTATGTTCTAATATTTCACAGCTGCCTGAAAGGCTTTGTTCAGTCCGTAATAAAGAGGTCTCCTCACCTCAGTTTGCTGAGCGAGTTGTCTGCTAAATTCAGTCTCAACAACTGAAGCGGATGCTCACTTTTTTTTTCTTTAATAGACTATTTTTAGACAAGTTTTAGGTTTACAGAAAAATGGAGCAGATAGTGCAGAGAATTCCCAAATATCCCCTCTTCTATGCACAGTTTTCCTTATTAACATCTTGCATTTGTGTGGTGCATTTGTTGCAATTGCTAAATCAATACTAAAGTCCATAGTTTACATTAGTGTTCACACCTTTCATTATTCAGTCCTATAGAATATGACTAGTGTACATGTCTCCACCATGTGTCATACAGTATCATGCAGAATAGTTGCACCACCCTTCATCCCTCCTTCTCTCTGCCCTTGAGCCCCTGAAAACCTCTGCTATATTTAGTCTCCAAGTCTTGTCTTTTCCAGAATACAATAAAGTTGGAATACAGTGTATACCCTTTTCAGATTGTCTTCTTTCACTTAGCAATATGCATTTAAGTTTCTTCCATTTTTGTTGTTGTTGTTGTTGTTGTTTGATTGCTCATTTTTTTTTATTGCTGAGGAGTATTCCATTGTATGGATACACCATAGTTTGTTTATCTATTCACCTACTGAGGGACACAGATGTTAACTTTCTGACTGATCTGAACAGTTCATAGAGAGGAATCAGTGGGATGGTTTTATGTTTTCCATAAACTATTCTAAGGTTTTTTGTATGTATTTATAAGATACAGGTTGGAGGAAAAATAAAAGTTATCCATTATTCCAACACCAAGATAAAATCTCTTAAACATTTTTGTTTATTTTATTTCAGTCATTTTTGTTTATATATGCCCATTTAAAAATATTGAAATCATACTACAAATACAATTTTCTTTACTTAACATTGTGAAAATTTGTAGTGAATTGTATAATACTCGACTCAGATCCACTCTTCAAGGCTGACAAATGGCATACCCACCCCACCTGCTGGGAGTATCATCTGCTCTCATAGTCTTTGGTATTCCTCAGTTTCACTACTATTGGTCTAAGCAAAAATTTGTTTATATTGCTATAAATTCATTGGGCTTCCTGAATCTAAAGGGTGCATGTATGTTTCATCAATTCTAAAATTTTTTCAGTCATTATCTCTTCAAATATCTTCTGTCCTCCATTCTCTCTCCTTGTCTTCTAGTACTCCAATTAGACATGTGTTAGACCTTCTCACCCTGTCCTCCATGCCTCTTACCCTGTTTATCATATTTTCTACCTCTTTGTCTCTCTATTACACATTCTGGATAATTTCTTCAGATCTGTTTTCCTGCTGTTAGATTAATCACCTGTATCCACTTTTCTCTTTTAACCACCATTTGAGTTTTTGTTTGAACTTTTATATTTGTCTTTTATAAAAATTCTATTTTTGGTTGTTTTTCAAATGTGCCTGTTAATCTTTTGTAATCACTTGTACCTTAAATTTTTAATTACCTCTTTCCTTTTTTAAAATATATGAAACATGCCTCATTTATATTTTGTATTCAATAATTCCCACATCTAACATCTTTGCTGCTGATTCTGTGGTTTGTTGTTCCTGCTGGCTTTTGCTCATAGTGCCTTGTCTCCTTAAATGCTTTTTGATTTTGACTCTGAGCTCACATTCCTCAGAACTTTATTCATGGAAAACTTTGAGGTTTGTGTTGTGATTGCATTTCTCCAAAGAGGACTTATGTTTGCTGCTTACAAATATCTGGAATCATTACCAACCCAGAACTATTTTAAAATAAACTCTGACCTAAAGTTGTTTAGAATCGTGCAGGTAGTGTAAATTTGGGTTACAAACTTGAATGAGTGCCAGCTTATGCTTAAGAATTCTCAAGAGAAAATTTTCTCCTTTAACCTAACATTGACAAGCCAACTTCCTTGCTATTTCTATGTGAGGCAGAGTATATTTCTAGTTCATTCATACACTGACTATGTTGACTTTTAGGGTCCCAGGTCCTTTCCTTGGTTTTGCCTCGTGTTCACTCTACCAACATGTGCTCATTAAAATGAGCACAGTGTTTCTCAGTGGTTAGACCTTCAGCTCATGTACTGAATGGTCGCAGGTTTGATTCCCAGTCAAGGGCACACACCTGGGTTGCAGGTTCCATCCCCCACACCAGGCAGGGTCATGCAAGAGGCAACCAATCCATGTGTCTCTCTCATATCGATGTTTCTCTCTCTCTCCCTCTCTCTTTCTCTCTCTCCTTCCCCCTCTCCCTCCATTCCTTCCACTCTCTCTAAAGATCAATGGAAAAAATACCTTTGGGTAAGGACTAATACACACAAAAATTGGAGGATGATGCTATAGACTGAGTGAGCTAAGAGGCAAGGGACAATGACAGTGGGTGCAGGCAGATAATACCTGGCACTCGTCAACACCAACATAATCACAAGGATATGCTGACTACAAACAACAGAATAACAGCAGCTCTTGGAGAAACCATCGTTTCCAAGCTATCCAGTTTCTTATATTAACTTCAGATTTGGAAAAACGAAGAGCAAATAAATCAGTTGCAATTTAACGTGAACTCATTTGATTTATTAAGACTTGTTGAACCTCTTCCAACACATATTGATCTAAATCCTCTAGAACTGTGTAGTCCAATACAGTAGTCATTAACCCTGTGAGGCTGTTCTAATTTAAATGATTAAAAATTAAATAAAACTTAAAATGTATTTTCTTAGTTACACTAGCCACCTTTTCAAGTGCTCAAAAGTCACATGTGGCCGGTGGCTAATAGCTTCAGTGCTGTACAGCATAGAGAACATTTCCATCATTGCAGAAAATTCTGAACATTCTGGAATTCTTCAGAAAACATTGTACATCACTGCCCTAGAACTAAAGACCTCATCGTTGAAGAAGATAGTGTGATTTTTTTTTTTTATTTCATTGTCATTGTCTTTCACTCATGAAAAATATCAGGCAAACTTGAGAAATAACCTTCAATTATGCTTAAACATTCCACTTCCTGTTGGATTCAATACCAGGAGAGTTCCTTGTGCCAAATGTGAAAAACTCATTGAGAAGACACAAGAGTATTGAGAACCTTGAGACTATTGTAAACGTTGTTCTGATACTCCCATGTCTTCTGATTTCTTGGTTGATCCACATTCCCCCACCCTCCACCCCACCTCTGCACTGTGGAAAATATTGTTCAATCATTCATTATACAAAATGGTTTGGCAAGAAAGGCTTGACCAAGACCAGCTTCCAATAATAAAGCCCATAATATTATTCAAGGAACTCAGGAAATTGACCTAAACATCCAAATTAGGAGCTAAGGAGTTAGAGCTCTGAGTTACCGGAAGGAGAAGGGGTCTGTGAGATAGGGAACTTTCAGAGTCTATGATCCTTTCATGGCAGAGCTGACCAAGGCTGATTGCTCAGTGCAGCTGAGGTTAACATTGTCTGCGATCTCCAACGCACGTCTTAAATGCACTCAAATGGAATCCAGAAAAAAATGTTGAGTTTGATACTATTTATGCAGCACTTGAAAGCATTCAAAAGTATACCATAGATTGTCTTTTAGTATCATATATATAATAAAAATATAAACGTGTGCATGATAATAATAAACACCAACTTTAGTGGTTACCTCTAAGGAGAGAAGGAGGGGGAAAACATCAAGAAGGATGACATGGAGAACTTCAACTATGATGATAATATTTTCTTTTAAAAACATGATGCAGGGATGGCTTAATGTTAGTGTCTCATAGAGCTATCAGTGGTTCCAGAAGGTATCAGATGTGTTATTCTTGGAATGTTTCTGTTTATTTGAAATATTTCATAACAAAAGAAAATTTAACAAAATAAATTCTACTTCTCCCACTTAGTATTTGTGTGATCTAGAGCTTCCTCTTTGTTGTTGTTGCAAACAAGACTAATATAATGCCTACTAGACCGGCTATTGAGAGAAGTCAAGAGATGCTCAGAAACCAGCCAAGACACCTGTGTGGAGTCTGGAAGGAGACCTCAGAAGTGGCCAGGCCCCGGGGTGTGTTGTGGCCCAGACCAGCCAATCAGACATGTGGCAGGCCATCGTCACACTCTGCTCTAAATGAGAGGCCAGCGACGGCCCATTTTCCCTTGGACTAAATGGATTGGAGGAACGAAGTTGGTTCCTGACGTTCCAGTTAAAACAGAAAGGCGGTTTGGATCTGTAAGCCTCTCCACTTCCTTTGGCTGGCCAGGCTCACTGTTTCCACATCTGTCCTCTGGTCAGCGGAAGCCAAATATGTGGATGTAAACGTACACAGTGGTTCTTGCACAAGAGCACTTCAGGAACCCAGACTGAACCGAGCAGATCTGTAAGGGCTGACCAGCACCTGCACCAACAGGCAGCCACCTGAGCAGGCTAGACTTGGAAAAGAGCTGAGAGAAGAGAGGCCAGTCAGGAATGGCTCCCGCCCCTCCCTCATCCCCCTTCTGTGGTACCCTCCATCATTCAACTCACAGTCAAGGGTCTTCTTTCCACCCCCAACACTTCTGACTGCTATCCTCCCTGCCACTTCTCTCCTCTGTCCCCCCAGAGTCCTCATTTGTGGGAAAACTCTGCGTCATTGCTTTGCCACTGGCCTCCTCCTACCCTCCAGAGACCTGGCTCTCCCTTACAGCCCTCAGCCCCATATACCACAGGGCCCAGAGGCAGTAATGGAATCTTCCTAACTGCTCCCACCACCCAAACCCCTCCACCTGTCCTCAAGAATGTCATCAACCAACTTTTCAGGCACAGTCCTCATAAATTCTGATGCTTCCCAGAACTCTGACCTTGGCTCTCTTCATACCACATGTTGTCTTGATATCCACGCCTATAATTTCAATTTTTCTTGTGAGCCAATGACTCCCAAATATGAACCCCCAACATGGATGTCTCCCGAGCATTCCAGACCCATCTTTCCAACCACTTCTGGGTATGACCACTTGAACATTGTACCGTTGCCTCGATTGCACCATGTTCAACACTGACTCATTCTCTTTTTCTCCCCTCTCCCAAGCCTGCTATCCTGTACTCCCAAATATAGCAAACCACCGTGGCTCTGCCACTGATCTTGACCCCATCTTCTCCTAACTCCCACATCTGGTCATTGACCAAGTTCTGTTGATTCTGCCTCTGAAATCACTTTCCTAATAGCTTCTTCCACGGCAGCCCCATTTTCCGTCTAAATTCAGGAGCCATCATCCACTGCCTGACACATGGTGCAGCCATCCTCTAA
Source organism: Tadarida brasiliensis (assembly GCA_030848825.1). NCBI lineage: Eukaryota > Metazoa > Chordata > Mammalia > Chiroptera > Molossidae > Tadarida > Tadarida brasiliensis. The sequence goes on along the minus strand of CM061270.1, from coordinate 30,171,551 downwards.
TTTGCTCTCTGGGCACCCTGATTCTTGCCTTGCATGTTTCCAAATGGTGGCTCCGGAGTTATGTCCCTAAAATACAACACTGATCATGTCATTCCTGTACCTTAAAGCCTGTTTCTAGAAACAAGTCCAAACTCCTTGGTCCTCTAACCTATTGAACAAAAAGAAGAAGCTATAGAGCTAGTCTGACAGGGATCAAATCCCAGCTCTCCCACTTACTGAGTGAGGGACCTTAAGGTCATGTGAATCTGTGCCTCAGTTTCCTCATCGGTAAATGTGCATAGTAATTGTATATATGAGACATGTTAGCTGCCATTGTCAACTTTCTAGTCTCACTTCTCATCATTCCCCCACAAGCACGTATGTTCTATCCAGGAAAACAGAAAGATGACATGTTCCCTGAAAGCACCAATCTCTCCATGCTTAGGTACTACTTGTCCCTCTGCCTGGAATGCCTTCCCTCTCTCTTGTTCATCTGGAGAATCTTTATCTGAGCTTGAATATTACTTCCTCTATGAAACCTTCCATGATTTTACCTTCCTCTATTCTGGTACATCACCTGTTACATCTCTATCTTAGCACTCACCATAAAACCTCATTCTTGTGTCTCTATCTAACCCTTACCCCAACTGCCTGACAGGAAGGGACTATGACTATTTCATCTTTGTTTCTCCAGCATTTAACACAAAACCATGTATATGGTAGATGCTCATTAATTGCATGAATGACTTAAAAGGGAGGAACCTGAGCCTCAGAAAGATGAATTATTTAGCCCACTCTTCCCAATGCTTCTCCGGTCTTCCACATAATGCCAGTGCCACCGCTGGAGTGGATGAATGGCCATAAAAATGCATTGGCCTATATAACCAGAACCCAGAGCTAGCAACAAACCCAAGATATTTCTACTACACTTGTTAAAATTAACAACATTTCTAATTCAAGATAGCACACTGCTAATTGTCACTCCCTTGGAAGACATCATTAAAAACAATAAATATATTTAAAAGTCCAACACAATGAAGAGAGTGGAGTATCCCTCAATGGACAGTGCATTTTAATAAATTTCTGAAAGACAGAAAACAACACATAAGGAGCTAGCAAGAGATGACACAGGGTAGAGGATGCTGCAGCTTACAGGACTCATGGAGGGGCCACAGCTAGAGAGGGAGACCTCTGCCCTGAACAGTCCCAGAGAGGCTCCCAAGTCAGAAACGCCAGGTGTTCGAGAGTGGACGTAAGAAGAAGGGCTGGAAACATGGAGATTAATGAAAGTCCGTATAGAGAGCAGTTAACCCCCAATTTACCTCCCGCCTCCCTCTGCGCAGAACCCCTAGCAGTCTGGTGTCCTCTGATCACTCCACCTACTCCAAACGAAGAAAACAGTGTTCTCTACTAGGAGTGGGACACTGGGAAAAGCTAGGATGACCATGGAGCTCCCTTGGTAAGGTCCAGCTTCCTGCTCATGCTCTTTAAAGCAAAGCATTGGGGAATTATTTTTTAAATAGTACTCCAAAATCCCAGGGTTGAAAAATACAAGTTTTTATTTTTCATTTAATTTATTGGGGTGACATTGGTTACTGAAACTGCATAGGTTTCGGGTGTATAATTGTACAACACATCAGAAAGATACAAGTCTTTAGATTAAAGCGTCAACCAAATGCACTGCACAAAAGGAGAGAGGAGCGAGAGAGAAAATATATGTTATGAAATTTCAAGACACCAAGGATAAAAGAAAAATCCTAAAAGCTTCCATAAAGGGAAAATAAAATTGTCTACAGGGACACAGAAACCAGACTGGTATCAGACATTGCATTTTAAATATTGGATTCTAGAAAACCCTGGAACAAAGCCTTCAAATTCCTGAGAAAATGTTAGTTTCAACATAGAGTTACATAGCCAAACTATCAATCAAGTGTAAAATTAAGACAAGCACATTTTTAGACCTTCAAGGAAAGAAAAATTTACTACCTTATTTATAACTATACTTGAGGATCTACTCCAGCAAAATAAGAGAAAAAAACAAAAAAGGGGGGGGCGGGGAGACACAGAATCCTGGAAACAACAGATTCAACCCAAGAGGCTAAGGTTCTAGGACCAAAGCTGTTCAGCACAGTGAGAGAGAAATTGAGAAATCAGTCCAGATTGGAGCAAGACCACAGAGGCCTCCAGAGAATAACATTCAAGGAAAATGATTGATTCAATAGATATAATACTATTCTTGGTTAGTTAGAAGAACTTAAGCTTGTCTTTCAAGCAGACAACGCAAAAAGAATAAAAAGGGAGTTAAAAATTCCAAGGGAAAAAAAAAAAACTGAACCAAAACTGCAATGTAATCGAAATGCTCTGGTGGGTGTGCCATGAATATATTTATGTATTCATAATATACAAATTTTTTATCATTGATTTTTAACTTTTGGATCAACAGATAGGCAAAGGATGAAATTCATTATGGTTATAGTTGTGGGTGTATTAGCCCTAAACGCAGAGGAAAAATTACAGGTGACAAGCTGAGAGGTGTGAGTGAAGAAGAGGGGTCAATGAAAAAGAAGAGAATGCCCTCAAATTTATATGTAGTGTTAAGAAATGCTATCTATAATTGACCAGAGTGTTTCAAGTCACAAAGCTAGCCCTGGCAGGTTTTGCTCAGCGGTTAGAGCGTCGGCCCCTGAACTGAAGGGTCTTGGGTTTGATTCCCGGTCAAAGGCATGTACCTGGGTTGTAGGTCCGATCCTTGGCCCTGGTCAGGGTCGTGCAGGAGGCAACAAATCGATGTCTCTCACATTGATGTTTCTCTCTCCCCCTCCCTCCCTCCCTTCCACTCGCTAAAAAAGTCAATGGGAAAATATTCTCGTGCACAGGTTAACAAATAAATAAAGTCACAAAGCTAGGTAATGAAGGAACTAAAAATAGTGCTGTAACTAGAGTGGGAGAGCATAACTGAGCTCAGTACTCATCTATTGCGGCAGGAAGCCATTACTTAATGATGAAATTTAATAAATCATGAAGGGACAAAGAGATTAAATAGGAGCTCTGGTGAAATATGACAGATTGAATTATGTGTTAGTCCCCCTACCTCCTGAAACCCCACCACGGATACAGTAAAAGAAGTTTTTCGTAAACACACACACACACCCCAAACATTTTTTAACGTTCTAGAGTTGATTATGGGGGTGCTTGCACAGCTCTGTGAAATACTAAAGCTGTTGAATTGTACACTTTAAATGGGTGAATTGTATGGTAAATGAATTATATCAAGAAACTGGATTTTAAAACAGGAGACTAGGACATGAGAAAATAGCAACAACATTTAAGAACTTGAACAGCAGATGGATGCATGTTAAATAACCTAGGGATCCTCCTCAAAAAATAAACTGTGCTCCACGCCCACAGTGGAGAAAGTCTGGACAGGAGTAGCACTGTGCATGCCTCCCAGGGCCCTCCGGGAGTGGCCGTCAGGGGGAAACTGGAGGCTGACAGATTCAGAATCAGTGAAACCCTTGCATGCCCTGCTCCACGCCACAGCCGGGCAGCCGCCAGGGGAAATCTCCACGTCACACTGATGGAAACGCAGAGTACGGAGCTAACCGAGTACTGATAACAGAATGTGGGAAGGACAGGGAACGGGAAGGGTGCATCTTGCATGGTGGGGGCCAAACTCAGTGATATAAAAGACAGTTGAAGACTCAACTATGTTTTTTTACTGGAAAATCAATAATTAATGCCTAAAACCAAATAAACAAGTTAGAGATATGGAGGAAAATACCACACTCGTTGAAAGTGGTTGCCTCTGTATGGTAGAAAAAGACTAATACCATATGATTTCATTTATATGTGAAATACAAATTAAAAGTAAACGAACAGCCCTGGCCGGTTTGGCTCAGAGGTTAGAGCATCGGCCCGCAGACCAGAGAGTCCCGGGTTCGGTTCCCACTAAGGGCACGTACCTCGGTTGCAGTTTGTCCCCGGCCCCGGTTGGGGTTGTGTGGGAGGCAGCCAGTCGATGTGTCTCTCTCACATCAATGTTTCTCTCCCTCTCTTCCCTCCTCTCTCCCTCCCGCTCTGTCTGAAGATAAATGCAAAAATGTCCTCAGGTGAGGATAAAAAATAAATAAATAAATAAATAAATAAACAAACAAAATTGAAACAGACTCACAGATACACAGAACAGGCTGGTGATTGCCACAGGGGAGGGGTTGGGGGACTGGGTGAAAAAGGTAAAGGGATTGAGAAGTACCATCGGTAGCTACAAAATAGTCCCGGGGATGTAAAGTACAGCATAAGGAATATAGTTGATGATATTGTGATAACTATGTATGGTGCCAGGTGGGTACTGGAAATATCAAGGGGAACACTATGCAAAAGATATGATTGTCTAACCACTAAGCTGTACACTAGCCTATATAAAATAAAATTGAAAGAAAAAAACACTGGTTGCCTCTGGTAAGTGAGAAGCAGGGTGTCAGGAGACTGATTTTTTTGATGTATTTATTATCCTCTCCTTTTTATAACAGCTCTGTTGAGATGTAATTTATATACCATAATGTTTCTTCCATTTGAAGTGAACAATGCAATGGGTTTTACTATATTTACAGAGTTGTGTGACCATTTCCACAATCTAATTTTAGATCATTTTCATCATCCTAAAAAGAAACTTGTACTCTGTTTTAATAACAAGACTTATAGAACTATTTCACTTATTAAGCCATAATAAAATCAAATAAAAACTAAATTTAAGAAAGAAACAAAGCAACAATTAAGAGAGTTTCCTTGAGCCCTGGCCGGTTCGCTCAGTGGTTAGAGCGTCAGCCCAGGGACCAATGAGTCGCAGGTTCAATTCCGGTCAAGGGCACGTGCCTCGGTTGCGGTTTGTCCCCGACCCTGTTCGGGTCTTGCGGGAGGCAACCAGTTGATGTGGCTCTATCACACTGATGTTTCTCTCTCTCTCTCTCCCTCCCCCCACTCTGTCTGATAATAAGTAGAAAAATATCCTCAGGTGAGGAACTAAAAAAAAAAAAAGAGAGAGAGAGTGGTTTCTTCCTCGAAGAAGCAGAAGTCGGGTAGGTAGTAATGGCACGAGAGACCGGAGCTTTTCATTCTTGGCCAGAATTTCTGTAACGTTTGCTTTTACATTTTAACCATGTGCACGTATTGATCTTATCATTTCCTTTAAAAGTTATAGCAATTCCTTAAGCACAAACTTAATGGAAAGCGAGAGGTTAAATTTGAGGCAGCATTTGTAAAAGGCCTTCAGAAGTCCTTGAAAGTGAGAATTGTTGTCTTTCTGGCCTCACAGCTGACCTGAGTAGGAAGGGACAGCATGAATGATGACTTGGGGACTGCAGTTGGCAGCCTTACACCTGCAGGTTGGGTGGCTTCAAACTGGAAGATGGGGCTGTCCCCACAACAGAGGCCAATTTTGGAGATCCCTGGGGCTCAGGGCCGGGCTGGTCGGCCTTGGTGAGGAGGCGGTGCAGGACCACGCCCCAGCGCACACGAAGGGCTGGCATCCACCAGAGACCCGGGCCAGGGCTCGCGATGCACAAGGGTGAGCGTCGGTGACCCAGGAGGAAAGGGAAGCGTGGCATTGCCATCTCAGCCACAGCCTTCTTTCCTCGAGTAGGTTTCACTCCTCTTGAGACCAGGTCCTTTTTAAGTTTTGCATTTTCCTTCACTTTTCAAAACAAACAAACAAAAAATGACCCCGAGTTGGACTGACTTCTTTTAATGCTAAGAAGCGGTGCTGGCCACATAAGCGGGGTTCTTGCCTCCGCCTTGAGCTCTGTTTCTCATCTGGCTGCCGAAAGAAGTGGCTGTTTCTCTGCCAGCAAACTGTCTCTGGGAAGAAAGGAATGGAAAATGTGAGGAAATTTCCTTCCAAAATCCCAAGGAATCCTCGCCTCAGAGTAACCAATGAGAATTAGCTGCACAACAAACCACACCAGAGAAAAAGGAAAAGGGGGTCCTGACTCCTCAGTGCCCACTGGCATCCAAATTTACAGCAAAATCTCTCTTCCTGGACCCCAAAGACATTGCCATGTGGGGGGAGGCTTCCTAGGGAAGGGAAGTGGTGATCTCCTGGGCGGGGTGCCTGTTGCAGGGCCTGATGGAGAGAGAGGACGGTCACCCTGCAATCCGAGAGAGCTGAAGACGTGGACTTGAGTCTGGAGGATAAACTGTTCTCAACTTCCAGACCTTGACCAGACCTGGCCAGTCATGCCCGTCTCTGACTCGTCCCTAAGGGTGGACCTGCCGTCCCCTATGCCTGGGCTATCAGAGTTGCAGCCTTTGGGAACTACATGCCCTAGCAGAGCTTAGCACACTGATTTTTTTAACCAGGACACCTGGTGAGAACCTTGTCGCAGGACAGCTAATTGGAGAACTGACCAGGAGGGAAGTCCTGCTGAGGAGCTGTGGGTCCCGGGTTTGGGAAACACTAAGTGGAACAAAGAGCAAGAAGGAAGATGGACCTCCGGTGATGCGATGCAGTAAATAAGTGATAGGAAAAATGAGAAAACAGTAGGATGCTATGACTTATAGCTTATTTTTTCTCTAACTTATTTCATTTCAATCATGGATAGCCATTTTATTTTAAAATGTTACTTGAAAATAAGAAAAGTTATATACAATGCAAATATGCAGCTGAAGTAACTGAGGACAATTTTCCGAACATTCTTTGTACGTAATTATACTCAGGTGAGTGTCTCCTTCCAGATGGAGCCTTGACGTATGAACCTCTCTTCTGTTTCCTTCAGGTGCTAAGGAAACATAGAGCAGAAGTGTTGGGGTCAGCATATCTGGGCTGAAGTCCTGGTCTGCCATTCACTGGCTCCGTGACCTTAGGAAATTCAGTCCACCTCTCTGAGCGTCGGTTTCTCCATCTGACTCGTGGTAGCATAACAAGAGCTAATACTTCATCGATCATTTTCTATGTACCGATGGTCTACACTCTAAATGTATCAGCGCTTTTCATCCTCATGACAAATTTTCACCTATAAGGTTATGAGTTGAATTGTGCCCCCAGATTCATATGTTGGAGTCCTACTCCCCAGTACCTCAGAATGTGACCCTGTTTGGAAATAGGGTCCTTGTAAATGTAATTCGTTAAAATGAGGTCATACTGGAGTAGGATGGGCCCCTAATCCAACATGGTTGATGTCCTTATAGAAAGGGGAAGTTTGGACAGAGACGGACACCCAGGGAGAACGCCATGCAAAGATGGGCATTGTGCTGCCCCCAGCGGAGGAACTAGCAGAAGCTGGGAGAGGTCGGGAACAGCGCCTTCTCTGCTACCTTCAGAGGGAGCGTGGCCCTGCCCACACCTTGACCTCAGACTTCTCGCCTACAGAGCTGGGAAACAGAAGTTTTGCTTAAGCCATTCAGTTTGTGGTACTTTGGGACAGCAACCCTAGCAAACTAATATATATTATTATTATATTTCCTTCTTATAGATGAGAAAACCAAAATACAAGATCTCAAGGTCACACAATGAATAGCTGAGCTGGGATTTGAACCCAATCAAAACCTTTACCTGAACCTCAACATTATCATAGTCGTGGTACTTAACGTGAGAGGATTGTCATAAGGACCAAATGAGATGACTCATGTAAAACATTTAGCTCTGTGACTAGCACATTTTTTTTTAAACATGACTTTTTTTTTTTCTTTACTGATTTTAGAGAGAGAGGAAGGGAGAGGGAGAGAGAGTTAGAAACATCAATGAAAGAGAACATTGACTGGCCGCCTCCTGCATGCCCCACACTGGGGATCGGGTCCACAACCTGGGCATGTGTCCTGACTGGGAATCGAACCAGTGACCTCTTGGTGCATGGGTCAATGCTCAACCACTGAGCCACACCAGCTGGGCTGTGACTAGCACATATTAGGTGCTCAACGAATATAACTGTTGTTGCTTATTATGTTTGCTCTATGTTCAGAATTATACATTTAATATTCATCGTAAATTCTTCACTTTAGATATCATCATCCCCATATTACAAAGAAACTAAAACCAAGAATTAGTAACTTGACTAGGATTTCAAAACCAGTCCTGTCTTGCTCCAAAACCCATATTAAACAAGCTCTATTTTCTAATTATCAATCTCCATCTAACTCTATTCCAGAAAAGAATTTTAATAAGCTTTTGTTGGAAAAATTCCAGTCAAGCTCACTGACTAAATCATGGTAATTCTCTTGGAGAATTACGATGAGGCGGGTTAAGGTGGCTACACCCTTGAGAGGGAGTGGGTCTGGTGTCCCTGACGCTGCTTGAGTCTCTGCAGGTCTCAGTGATGGTTTACATAGACCAGAAGAGAGCCAGAGCTGGCCGGGGGACCATACCAGAGGATAGACACTAAAACGCATTATGCCACTAAAAATAAACTGCCAGACCTGAGTAGGAAATAAATCCTTCCATTATAGGGCTTGATGAGAAATTTCTTAAATAAGGCCCAAAAAGGCACCAACAATAAAGAATAAAGGAAAAGATTAATAAATTTGACTCAATTCAAACTTTAAAACTTACTTAAGCAGAGTAAACAGTAACAAAGAGAAAAGCTTAGGAGATGCATTTGCAAAGAGTGTACCCAACAAAAAACTGGTCCCCGGAAAACATTTTTAAAACTTCTAAAAAATCAGTTAAGGAAAAGAAAGATAAACAGTCTATCAGGAGAATTGGGCCCAGACTTTGAGGTCTCTGCTAGGACTATAAGATACAGGAAAGTTTGCATTTCAATTGTTACCCAAGAAATGTGTGGCGTTACCCGAGCAGTGAGCACACCTACCCTTCAACTCAGCTACAGAAGGTCCTAAGTGTGCCCCAGGAGGCATGAACCAGAATGTTTTCTGCAATATTATTTATAACAGTAAAAAATAAAACCATCCCAGGTAAATAAATAAATGATGGCATTTTCATAAAAATGAACTAGAACTAGTAGTATCAATGTGGATAAATCTCATAACACATAATATTGACTTAGGTAAACAAGTGCATAAGGATACATGTGGCATTATGCCATTTCTGTAAAGTTCAAAAACATGCAAAGTAATTATATGTATTGTTTAGAGCTAAAACGTGTATGTAATAAATCTATGAACATATGCAGGGTTATGATGAACACCAACCTCAGAACTAGAGAGAGGGCTGGGTAATGCGATGCAGAGGGGGGACACAGGAAGTTTCAAAAGCACTTCTTTTATTTCTTAAGCTAGATGATGCATACATGGGTATCTATTAAATTTTTCTCTCAACTTTTAGTAAGTCTGATATATTTCACAAAAATATAATGGGAAAATTTTTCTAGTAATAATCCTAGGGGAGTAAAATCATCCAGATGGCCAAATAAATCCCATACTTGTATCCCCCTCTCAACAACAATTTGGCTTCCATCCACAGACAGAAGTGCCTTTGTGGGAAATGTGAGTTCCAGCATCATATGTCAAGGGACTCAAGAGGAGTCTCACCCTCCCATGTGTCGGGTAGTAGGCATACAGACCTCAGTCCTGGCTGTGGACCCACAGTGGCCTTGTGAACCAGCTCTCGTCCCTCTTAGCCATGATCCAGAAGTCCCTGGAGAATACTGTCTTAGATAATTACCCACAAACAAGAGAGCTTTTGTAGAAGTCCAGGAGTCCCATGGAGAAGTTCCAACACACTATTGAAGAAAATAAATATATGCATTTGGACACATTGGAAAGATTAGTCAATAAAGTGTGGAGGTGACTGCTACTTCAAATGTGAAGTCAGCAACACAAGACTTCAAAGAATATGAAAAATCAAGGAAATGTGATACCACCAAAGGATCACAATAATCTTCTAGTAATCAATGCCAAAAACATGAAAATCTGCAATTTACTCAATAAAGATTTTTAAGTATCTGGGGTTTTTTTAGTGTTTTTACTTTTTAATCCTCACCTGAGGATATTTTATTTATCTCAGATAGAGTGGGTAGGAGGGGAGAGAGAGAGAGGGAGAGAGAGAAACATCGATGTGAGAGATACACATCGACTGGTTGCCTCCCACATGACCCAACCAGGGCCGGGACCGAACCACAACCAAGTTATGTGCCCTTCACCGGAATCGAACCCACGACCCTTTGGTCCATGGGCCAATGCTCTAATCGCTGAGCCAAACTGGCCAGGGCTCTAAGTTTCTGTTCTAAGAAAAGTCAATGACCTAGAAGAAAACACAGAAATGAAATTCAACAAAATCAGGTGGACAATATACAAAATGAGAAATTTAACAAAGAGAAGTCATAAAAAAGAACCAAATTCTGAAGCTGATGAATACAATAAATTACATTTTTAAAAATGCAATAGAGACCATCAAAATCAGAATGGATCAAGTAGAAGAAAACATCTGTGAATTTTAAGACAAGAACTTTGAAATTATCCAGAAGAGAATGAAAAAATAAAAATAAAAGAGAGTGGGGGGGAAAACCTATGTGATCTAAGAACCATTATCAAAAGAAACAATCTGTAAATTATTGGAGTCCCAGAAGAAGAAGAGAGGGAGAAGGAAGTGAAATTTCTTATTTTTTAAAATAATAACTGAGCTCTTCCCAAATCTGGGGAGAGTTTAGACATTCAACTTCATGAAGTTAGTAAGTTCCCAAACAAGCTAAACATACAGATATATTCTCCAAGACCCATTATAATAAAACTGCAACAACAGCAAAAATCAAAGAGAGAGATCATCTTAAAAGCAACAAGAGAAAAGAAGTTTGTAACTTATGAGGGAATCCCCATAAGGCTGTCAGTGGATTTCTCAGCAGAAATCCAAGAGTGGGACAATATATTCAAAGTGCTAAAGAAAAACTGCCAACCAAGAATACTCTATTTGGCAAAGTTGGCTTTCAGAAATGGAGAGATAAAACTTTCCCAGACAAGCAAAAGCTGAGAGAGTTCATCATCACAAGAAATGCAAAGGAGTTCTCCAAGCTGAAATGAAAGGATGCAAATTAGTAACACAAGAACATTCTCCAGGATGAATCTTATGAGGTCACAAAACAAGTGTTTGCAAATTTAAGGTTGAAATCATTCCAAGTATGGTATGTGGATGGAAAAGTTTGACTACAACAGTATGAAACTAGAAATCAATAATAGGAGAAAAAGTGGAAAATTCACAAATATGTGGAAATTAAACAATATACTCCTGAACAACCAATGGGTCAAAAAGGAATAAAAAGGGAAATCAAAAAATATCTGGAAACAGTCCAGCCAGTGTGGCTCAGTGGTTGAGCGTCGACCCATGCACCAAGAGGTCACAGGTTCGATTCCCGGTCAGGACACATGCCCAGGTTGTGGGCCCGATCCCCGGTGAGGGGCATGCAGGAGGCGGCCAATTGATGTTCTCTCTCATCGATGTTTCTATCTCTCTCTCTCCCTCTCACTTCCTCTCTCTCTAAAATCAATAAAGGAAAAAAAATTTTTTTAATATCTGGAAACAACATAGCAAAACTTACAAGAAGCAACAAAAGTAGATCTAAGAGAGAGTTTATAGCAGTAAACACCTACATTAAGAAAAAGAAAAGATATCAAATAAACAATTTAACTTTATACCTCAAGGAACTAGAAAAAGAAGAGTAAACTAAGCCCAAAGTTAGTAGAAGGAAGGAAATAAAGATCAGAACAAAAATAAACAAAATAGATACCAGAAAAACAATAGCAAAGATTGGCAGAAATAGGAGCTGATTTTTTAGAAGATAAACAAAATTGACAAACTTTTAGCTAGACTAAGAAAAAAAGAGAGAAGACTCAAATAAAATCAGAAATGAAAAAGGAGACATTACAATTGATACCACAGAAATGCAAAGGATCATAAGAAATGACTATGAACAATTACACACCTTGGACAACCTAGGAGAAATGGATAAATTCCTAGAAACATACATTCTACCAAGACTAAATTATGAAGAAATAGAAAATATGAACAGATCAATAATGACTAAGGAGATTATATCAGTAATAAATATTCTCCCAATAAAAACCCAGTACCAGATGGTTTTCCTGTGAATTCTACTAAACACTTTAAAAAATAATAACTGCCAGTTTTTCTCCAGCTCTTCCAAAAAAAAGTAAGAGGAGGGAACACTCCCAAATGCATTTTACGAGGTCATATTACCCTGATACCAGATAAGGACGGTACAAGAAAAGAAAATTACAGGCCATTAGTCCTGATGCATATAGCTGCAAAAATTCTTAACGAAATTATAAAACTAGAATACTGAATCCAAATATTAGTTAAAAGGATTAAGCATAATTATCAAGTGGGCTTTAACCCTGGGATGCAAGGATGGTTTAACATACACAAATCAGTAAGTGTCATACACCACATTAAAAGAATGAAGGATAAAAAGCATATGACAATCATAATATATGTGGAAAAAGCGTTTGTCACAATATAACATACTTTCATGATAAAATAAAAAAACTCTCAACAAATTAGGTATAGAAAGAACCTATCTCAACATAATAAAGGCCTTATATGACAAGCCTACAGCCTACATTATTTTTTTTTTTAGTATTTTTTTCCTTACTTATTTCAAAGAGAGAGGAAGTGAGAGGGAGAGAGAGATAGAAACATTGATGAAAGAGAACATTGATTGGCCACCTCCAGCATGCCCCACACTGGGGATCGGGCCCACAACCTGGGCATGTGCCCTGACCAGGAATCGAACCAGCGACCTCTTGGTGCATGGGTCGACACTCAACCACTGAGCCACACTGGCTAAGCCAGCCTACATTCTGGAGATGTAATTGACATAATACATTGCGTAAGTTTAAAGTATAAAATGTGACGGCTTGATACATTTGTGTATTGTGAAATATTTACCACAGGAGAAAAGTGGAAAATTCACAAATACGTGGAGTCAAGCACGAGCAGGAAGAAGAGGCAAAGCTGACATTGATTCATTACCTTGATGGTGGCTGATCATCAGCGGTGTCCACTACCCAAGTTCTCTACTATGTAGGCTTGAATTATACAATGTTTTCCTTCCTTTTCCATCTCATGACTCCACAAGTTCCCTATTCACTCTCTCCGCTGTGTGATCTTACAGGACTGTCACAGGAGCCCTACTGGTCCAGTACTTCCAGTTCTTTCCATTATCATGTCATCATAATAGAAAGATTATTTTGATGTCCTAGGCTACCAAGTTTAGTGCCTACATTCTTATCCTCATGGTAATTCTAATGCTAAATGGTGTATTTTACAAGAGTGTATAAACCAGGCTAAGCTTCATTGGGTTGAAATATACAAGGACAAAATGTGGGCCTCTAATTTTCTCTTTCCAAGATCTGGCTTTTGGGGGTTTGGGGTACTTTGAGGGGTTTTTTTGAGGGGAAGGATGGATGTTGTTGGGTTTGGTTGTTTTGGTTGTCGGTTGGTTAGTCGGCTGGTGCCCACCTATTTTGCTCAGTTTGTCTACTTATTTTTAAAATACAAATATGTTGTATTATCAGTGTTCTCTCACTCTTTTTTATAATGTATTATTCTTTCATTGTGGCTCCTACCTTTTCATCTCTTTAACCATGTAAACATCCCTGTATTTATAGTCTTTTTCAGATTGTTTTTCTATGACCTCAAGTTCAGGGTTATTGACTCTCCTGCTTATTGTGTCTGCAAATTCCTGTTCATGGTGGATCTTTCCACCAGGTGTTTTATATTTTTTACTGAAAACTCATCTTCAACTGAGCTTGATTTTTTCAGTGGAAATCTCCTGTGACAGAGTGATTTTCCATCTGCTTCTGCACGCGTCCCAGCAGTAACATAACCAGGACGACTCTCTATGTACACCTCTGAGTTTAGGGTGTCCACAGCTGAGGGCAGTATATATTCAGTCTCCAGAACCTCTCAAAGCATAAGCTTAGGATTTCAGTTTTTCAACATTTTTTTTTTTCACCCAGAACCCAGGTGGAAGCAAACTCTCAGCATCCTCTTGATTCAATGATTGGACTTTTTCTATCCTCCCTTCACAGTGAGCTCAGCCCTGCAATTCCCACCTTTCTGCTTTCTTATTTAGGCCCCTATGGCACAGGCCCAAGGCCTTAACTCTCATCTCTGCATGGACCCTCTCCCAGCCTAATAAGAGCACAGACGGGCACACCCACACCCCTGGCTTTGCTGCAGCGCTGCTCACCACTTCCGGCTGTTTTCCCATTCCCTCTTCAGTTCCAGCAACTAGATTAATTGGGTTTTCGTTTTATCCCACATTTCTATGTATTTGCAATAGGAAGAGTTCCATATTATTCCACTCCTTCCGAGTCCCCTTTTCCTTCACAGAGACCCTCGAAACCAACCAGGCCTTAAAACCCCTTGTAGGCGCCAGAAGCAGATGCCTGTGGGGTCTAGGGTAAACCCTACTGCAGAAAGCAGCTCCAGAATTTGGTCAGAATCTTTTTGAGAAGAAGGGATTGGGCCTGTCTGATTACTAACTGGATAATTTCTGCTTAACAACCACCTTTCTGTTCTTGTGCCGGGATGAATCGGAATGTGTCCTCCCTGCCAATTTCAGCGGGTGAGATCATCCTCACGAAGTCCTTGGGGAGACATTAAGTCGGGAATCTTTACAAAGGAAGTGCATGTGGCATGTGAGACTTGATGGATTGTCTCTTTGAGAAACAGAACCAATGGGGTCTCGTTGTTGTTGTTGTTGTTGTTGCTTTGGGAAGAAGGTTTCTCAGGTTTTTGTTTTTTATACTTGAAAGAAAAACAGCAATAAGCCTGGGAGCTTGGCCCTTTATTGAGAGAACACATACCTTCACGGGTCAGCAGGCCGAAGGGTCCCAGCTGGGCACTCAGACAGTGTTCCACACCGTCTCTTTCAAACAGCATAGTTGTGGGAAGGCAAGAGGAAAGTCAGCAAGTATCTCAGAAAAGGAGAGTCATGGAAAACAGAGCACAGATTTCAAAGTTCATAACAGAGACCAACCTCTTGCAAGCATTCCAGGTGATGGCTTTCTTCTACATAGAAAGCCCAGTGGGCACCACACCTATGCACCTAGACTTGAGAATAATCAGCCCAAGACTAAATGTGTAGAAATCTCTTTATAGAATTCCTGGCCTATAGATTACTGATGTCTTCTTTTCATGATATTCCCTTTATTCCTATTATTTAAAGCTCAATACCCTTCTGAGAGTCAGAACTGCCTCCAAGGAAATGTTTTTGAGTAATCTGCCATCCACACCCTAGTGTGAATTTAACCCAATGTATTATCCATCCAGAGATGTTGTCTCTTAAAAATGTTAATCTCAGTGAGATAAAGATTTGCCTGAAGTTATATGGTGCATACGGAGAACTTAAACAAGACCCTCCAACTCCAAATTCCTAGCTCTTCAAACCTCACCGATGTGCCCTAAGAAAAGTAGGCTGGAACCTCTTCTCTGGGCAGTGAGGCCCAGCCAGGCCTGTGATCTTAAGTTCTCTCTGCCTAAGGGCACAGAGGCATCATGGGTAATGAACATGCCCAGGTTTTATTTCTACCACCTCAGCCTCTGAATCATATCCCCACAAGTCAGACCTATGTTCTGGGATCATAAAGGAAATAGGAATAATGAGAAATTCACTTCTTTTCTCTTAGGGAGTTCCACATCATGGTGAAGTATCTTGGAAAGCCATTAACTAATTCCGTGCTATCCCTTTGGGAGAATGCAGCATCCCAGGGAAATAACCAAAGGCATTTTCCTAAAACAATTTCATTCACATCAATCCAAAGCCCGATGCACTAAACTCCTTTGAGGGTGTTAATCTCATTAAGAGCCTGTCTATAGAGTTGCTTGAACACCATCCACAATTTCTGCTGAAGGGTAGGTCTTTGGGTCCATGTTTTTTGGGTTGTTTTTTTTTTTATTCCTCACCTGAGGATATTTTTCTACTTATTATCAGATAGAGTGGGAGGGAGGGAGAGAGAGAGACAGAGAGAAACATCGATGTGATAGAGCCACATTGACTGGTTGCCTCCCGCACGACCCGACCAGGGCTTGGGACCAACCGCAACCATGGTACGTGCCCTTGACCAGACTCAAACCCGTGACTCATTGGTCTGTGGGCCGATGCTCTAACCGCTGAGCCAAACCAGCGAGGGTGGGTCCATGTTTATAACACACGGCCCCACACCCTGGCCAGAGCTGACTGAAACACAAGTGAAGATCTGATCCAAGAGAAACCAGCCCATTGATTGTGTTGAACCAATCAGATTCTCCCTTTCAAAGGAGAGGCCCAGAGGTTGTGTTGAGCCAATCAGATTCTCCCTTTCAAAGGAGAGGCCCAAAGGGTAAGATGGAGGCAGGCACTGAGTCTGTAATTCCAGATCAGGCCAGAGGTGTGCCATGGTGAGTTAAGCCAAATGCAGGATGCAGACAGATGCCCGTACACCTGAGAAGGGGGCTGCACCCTCAACCTGAGGTCAACCAGAGACACCAAGAAAAACTCATGAGGACTCATGTTCTTCAGCCTGCATCCAGATACCATGTTGGAACAGGGGAGGGAGTGGGGGAGGGAGGAGAAATCCTGAACGACAAGTAATTACCCCACAAAGCAGGAGACCTCAGTTACAAGGCGAGTGTTGAATGCTGTGGCAGAGCAGCTGTGACGGGAGACAGCATGGACAGGTGCATAAGGGTGGCCCACCCGGTGAGAGAAATTAGGGACCACAGAAAATGAAAAAGGCCTCCTGCCTGCTACCACTTCCTTCACTTTTCTCCAGATGTTTCTGATTTCCCTCCCTACAGAAGCTTTTTCTAAACTTCTTATTCCATCCCTCACTCCTTCACTTTCAGGTACAGAGCTGCCTCCTCTGTCAGTATAAAGATCAAAGGACCCAGAGGAGGTCTGTCAATGCCCCTCACCCTTCCACACACTCCGTCTCACCACCCACCCCTCCCTCGTCCTTGTCTGTAACAAAGGAAACAGGCCTCCTCCTTCACAGAGCTGAGTCTTCCACCCCCAAGGCCTTGGCCCCGTGGTCCCCTCCACCCGCCATCCACCTGCTCTCCTGCATCTTCAGTCTCTGCCCCCTGACAGCACCTTCCTGTCTGCCTGCAAATGTGCTCCAGGGCCTCCCCCGGTACTCCCTCCAGCTACTGCCCTACTTCCTCATTCTCTTCGTAGCCAAGCTTTTTCGAGTCCCATTCGGCCCTCAACTGACTATGCCCATCATACTTGGGAAAGGCTCTGGGGAAACAAGGAGAGCTCTCAACTGCAGAAGTGTGTGTCCTGGTTCCAGCCCCCCTCTTGCAGCGTTTAACACAGGGCTCCGTCCCCTCGCTATTGGTCAGGGTCCAAACAGGATACAGATGGCGCACACAAGCTTGGTTGCTTTTCCCAAACTATCTCACAGCTCTATAAATAGTACCTTTATTCACAGGGGATGTTGCAGTAGACTGGAGCCAACAGCGGAGAGAAGAGCTACCGGAAACAGAGTGAGCTACGAGAGGGTCACTGGACAGGAGCGGGGTTCCGTGGTGGAGGGTAAGAGCCAGAAAATACACAGCCCAACTCACTCTGCTCTACCCTTCGACCAGCCAGCGCTCCCCTCCAGCCAGCGCTCCCCCTTGGCTTAAACCCAACCAGAGTCCAGAAGGCAAGAAACCCATTGCTGCAGGGCTTCGGGTACCGTGAGAAGAAAGGGGGTGCAGGATCCGGACCCAGAAAGACCCAGCACGCCCCTCCTCCTCCTGCCCACTGTGTCCTGGTGGAGCTGCCTAAGGAGGAGGGTGTGCGCACACACTCCTGTTGTTTTAAGAAATCCTGACCTTTCTTCTTGCCTATATCCTTGGAGGACACCAAGGTTATCCATTTTGTTTTAAAAAATAAAAGACATTTTGGGGTATTTAAAATGAGAAGCCCATCTGTTTGAAAAGTCCCAGCTGGTGTTTGCCACCGACACCATGGGGAACACCCGACAGCCAGTTCAGCCCTGTCAGGATTTCTGTCTCTCTGAAATGGGGACAGAAAATGGGGAGATGATAGTAACTGCTTTCTAATGCTTCTGTAAGGATTAACAGTGGTAAAACAGGTTTTTCTAAGTGGACAGTGATCAAATCTCCACAGAATGAAGATGTGCTGGGCAGTTAGACAGACACGAGCAGAGCAAGGACGATGGGCCAGGTACAGAAGGTCACCAGGGTGCTCAGCCCCAGGTGCCTAGCAAAGGACAATGGCAGGGTGGGACCTCGCCCCCAGAGTGACCTTTCCTCCCCTAGCATATCGATGGTCATGCAGTTTGGACCCCTGACCTTTCCTCCCTATTGATACTATCTAGGCCTCAGTTGTAGCTCAGCTCCAGGCCCAGAAAAGCAGCAAAACCAGACAAGCCACTGACCTCAGGGCCAGCTGCATTCAATAATGACCCTGCCCTGGTGCTGACCAGTCAATCAGTGGAGACCCCGACCCTGGAAGGACACACCTGGAAAGCTGCTGAATAGTCTACTGAGATCTTCCCCTGGACCTCCCCTAAGATCTCCACCCGTAAACCCTTAGGACAGGGCCCAGGAGAAGGCCTGAGCTTTCCCTTCCTCCTGCCCCCATCCCCCCAGGCGCATCACCTTTACCTTCCTTTGCCTCTATAACTTGTTTCCTAACTCCATTTCTTCTACGAATTGCTTCTTCTACCTCTGATTTTCCAAATAAATGTTCTCTTATAGTTTGAGTCTTGGCCCTGAATTCTTTCCTAGCCAGAACTCAATACCGAGGCTGCTGAACCCAGGCTGGGTCTGACCCCACCGGCCTAACACCTGGTGCTGTTCTCACTGCCCCCAACAAAGAGAGGAAGTTATTCAACACACCAAAACCTCAGTTTACCCAAGGTACAATGAGAAAGAATAAGGTACGGAGGTCATTAAATGTAGGCTCCCAGCCCATCTCTGTCGTACCCGCCCACCGTCCCCAACACGCTCCCACACGTGCAGTAACATGGGCTTCCACATGCATGTATACACACATCCGCACGCACACACTGGCGCACTCACATGCCTGCACTCAGGCGCATGTGTACTCCCACACACGCACACACGCACATATACACATGCACACACGCAAAAGAGCCGCAGGAACTCTGGCCACTTTCCCCTGACGTCTCGCGTGGCCTCCAGCTCTCAGGAGTCACTCACCTGGGCGCCCGCAGAGCCTCGGTGGCCCACCCGCCGCCAGCCCGCCCCACCCGTGCCCTTCCACACGGGCACAGTGATCAGGCCCACGTACCAGCCTGAGGGGGGCTCTTGCTCGAAACCCTCACGTGGCAGCCAGGCAAACTCACTCCACATCCCTGAACACACTGTGCACTCTCACCATCTGGGCCTTTCCACGAAGCCATGAAAATCCTCTTCTCCAAGTAACTAATTCTGACTTGTCAAGACTCAGCTTCAGCATGGCCTCCTCCGGCTCTCCCTGGTGCCTCCCACCTGAGGTGGCCCCTCCTCGGGCTCCGGGCACCCCGCAAGGGGCGCAGGGCTCTGTGGTCGTCCTCCTCTCCCCTGAGGCTGTGCGAGCTCCTCCAGGGCCAGGACCTGCCACATCTGACTGATTTCAGTGTCCACCAGCCCCAAAGCCTGGAGCCCAGAGGGCGCCTAGTGAACGCTGGTTGTACATGCTCGTTACGGGGGAATGGGAGCCATACTGCTCCCCACCCCAGCTCACCCCCCAGAATCCATTGCACTCAAAGGATCCTCAGTGCTCACAGGAACACGAGTCCCCCCCAAAGGACCACACCACCTCCTGCTCCCCGTGGCAAACGGTGGCACCAGGACATTTAGGCTTTGTCCTTTGAGTTGGAACTGCAAAGCCAAGGACAAATCTACAGTATGATCCTTGCGAGAGGCCAGCTCCTCCTTCTGCACCACCCAACCCAGACCGCCTCGTCCAGCACCTGGGCCGTGCCCGTGCGGGGAGGCGTCCAAGCGATGGCCAGCCTCCTCCCTGCAGTTCTCACACACATTCTCCTTCTGCTTCCTTCAAAGCAGAAAAACAACTGCCCTCTCCAAAAGGCAGGAATGCTGGGGAGGAAGAGGTTGCTTGCCCAGAAATAAAGGTCCAGATTCCCTTTGCCCAGTCAGAGAGGTATCTAGACGGGTCATCATCACACAGGGAGCGACCCCGGCTGCCCCAGGAGTCTGGAGAAGCCCTGGGAGAGCCGGCAGCGCAGGGCCCAGGCCTGAAGTGCACAAGGACCTGCAACGTGGGCTGAGAGGAGATGGGAGTGAGAACGAGTCTGTCCGCACAACCGCTGTCTGCAGAGAGAGGTGGAAGTCCTCTCCATCACCCCCTCCGAGTCACAGGGTTCATCTAGGCAAGTGCCATGGACACCAGCACCAGGTTTACATGGCTGTAGGGGAAGCCCGCCATGGACAGGCAGTGTGCAGGGAGACGGGGGGCTCAACCTGTAAGACCCGACTAGGCCTCCACCCTCAAACATCAACGCGCTCTACCTGGGCTGGGTCCCACGGTGGGTTTAAAGGAATTGAACAGCCCGGCCAGTGAGGCACGGTGGTTGAGCGTCGACCCATGCACCAAGAGGTCGCTGGTTCGATTCCCGGTCAGGGCACATGCCCAGGTTGTGGGCCCGATCCCCAGTGGGGGGCACGCAGGAGGCGGCCAGTCGATGTTCTCTCTCATCAATGTTTCTATCTCTCTCTCCCTCTCCCTTCCTCTCTCCCTGAAATCAATAAAGACAAAAATAAAATAAAGTAATTGGACAACAGTTCTTGCTCTGGACAAACTTACCTCTTATTGGAGGCAGGGCACAGGCCCACACGTAGGGAACAAAGAACCCCACGAGGCAGGATGTGGCCAGAAGCTAAACTGGGAGGCACAGATGTTAGCTGCTCGGAAGGGAAAGAGCTGTGTGGACAGAAACAGGAAGGTCCGGGCCGGCACCTGGAAGGCTGGATGGGCGAGGCGGGGAGGGCAGCTGGGGAGCCCCACATGCCAAGGCCCAGAGCGCGGTTTGTTGTGGTGCTTCTGCAGCAAAGACGTGGATTTCTGCGAGTTAATTGGCTACGGCTTATTTTGACTAATGATTCACTTTGAAATCAGCCCTGCCAGGGCTCCATGTGGCCCAGGAGCCTGGCTGGGTTAGGTCATCTTTCTTGCCCAGCCATGTAAACAAACCGCAGAGCAAAGCCAGACCACAGGGAGCCGAGAGACCAGGCGAGGAGAGGCAGCCTCGAGAAGCAGCACTCTCCCCGGCCGGCTTCCCAGGCGGAGGAGGAAGCCTGGCCCTTCGACCTGTCTGCAGCTTTGCCATCTCACCATCTGTGCTGAGAACACGAAATCGACACCAGTGGGAAGAGAGCTGCAGAGGAGCGGGGAACGTCTCAGAGGTTTGTCCGCCCATGTACCCGCCTCTGTGACCTTCGATGGGTGTCACTGACGGAGCCAAGTCCCCTGCAGGTGAAACACCCTGTTCCCAAAGAGAACGCTGTGCTGGGTGGCTTCTCAAATGGCTCCCAGTGACCCCCCCCCTCCTGGCATTTACGGTCCGGTGGCCCCCTCTCCTTGAGCATGGGCTGGACGAAGTGACATACTTCGAATTAGGAGGATATCGTCAAAAAGTGATGGGACGTCACTTCTGAGATTATAAGACTAACACCTCGCTTACACTTCCTGTCTCTCTGGCTCCTCTAGATCAGTGATTTTCAACTGGTGCACTGGAATAATTTTTTCTTCGCTGTTAGAAATGACACAGTCTGTGGCTCTGCTCTAATCCCTTGTCTAAAAGACAACCACCCGGAGGGGCTCGGGGGCTTTGCAGTCGCCTGCACAGCGGCGGGGTCCTGGAGCGCACAGGGCAGGGCGGGCCCACCGACCACAGTGCCTCTGGAGGGAAGTCAGAAGTGCCCTCGTGGGCCGTGGGCGCACCCACCGCACATCCTAAGAAGTGAGGTGAGTTCTTCTAAACATGGTAGCATCACCAGTGCTGAGATTTACTGCGTTACCAAAGTTTTCAGTTTATACGTGTAGAAACTGATGGATAGTGAAATGGTTTAAACTGTGTGGGATTTATTTCATTGCAACGGTTTAGTTTTAAACTTTTGACAAGTGTGTGCACAAGTAATTTCAAGCGATACCTGTATTTTCTTTGGACTGCTAAGAGTTTTGTTGTTGTTGTTTGTTTGTCTGTTTTATTTTTAGGCAATCGCACTCCGATTACCATGGACAAGTGTCTAATAAAAACACGAAACTTACGAGACAGTGACGGCAGTCTGCTCTCTGTGGGGTGCTGCGTTGCCACCACCTGAACCCCCACCGGTGCTTCCACAGCCCAGCTAAAGACTCCTGTTCGCCATGACGACAGAGTGTGTGTCGATCGCTTTACGTCCAGTGAAGAAAATCGACCACATGCGTGGTTTGTGGCAGGAAATCAACACACCAAGCTACGGTTCCTAGCGAATGCAAACAAATGTTTCTTTGTCGTTTGTGTTTCCTCGGAGCCGTCCCAGTGGATGTGAGGTGGCAGCTCACTGTGGTTTGATCTGCATTTCCCTGATGATTCGTGATGGTTAGGATCGTTTAATCTGCTTATTGGTCATTGTCTAGGAGATACGGGTTTGGGAATTGTCAGCAGACAGGTGCTGAAGTCATGGGAGATCCCTGCTGCTGCTTTCCCACCCGGTATTCTCTTCTCCTTTCTTACTGATACTCCCAGCGTGTCCAGTCTGCTTGCGCCCAGCTGGATTACTTACTTCCCGAGATACTCCCGTAGCCAGGGGAGGACGTGGGACCTTGCTCTGAAACAGGGGTGCTGAGGGGGACCCCAAGAGAGCTGATAAAATGTAACAGACTTCGTCAGCATCCTCCTTTTGGCTCTGCTGTGCCCCTGCTCCTTCCTGCTGCCTGGGACGCAGACACGATGCCCGACGACGTGGCAGCCACCTGCCCCGACGGAGAAGAGCCCCACAGTTATGTGGCGGGCGGGTTTTTAAAGGGCACCCGTCCCCCCGGACGGACAGCCTGCCCCCAGACGCTGTTACGTGACAAAGCTGAGCCTCTTGCTTGTATGGGTCACCATCTGCTGCAGGCAGCCTGACTGGCTTGTTCTAGGAGGGGATCCGCCCCCGTGAGAGCATAGAGAAATGAACAAAACACAGTGCTGCCCTGGGAAACGCTGAGAGATCGTCCAGGGCAGCAGAGGCGCCATCAGAACAGGGACTGACTGGCGATGACTGAATGAATGGGGGCGACATGACCTTCTGAGAGCAAACGACCAGGGGAAAGACAGCCCTCAGGAGAGACCGTCAATCCTCAGACACTGAGAAACATCCCGTAAGGGAAGGTAACCACACAGCAACTCCAAGTCTTTAACATGACCTCTTTCTCCTTTCTATCTGACCCTTAGGATACCAGACCCTGCTCAGCCTCAGACTGTCTTAACAAATCTTCAGGGGTTGCCGGCAGAGACAGAGCTTGGGTCAAGCTAAAGATAACATCGAGACTCCAGCTGTGTCCCAGCTCCAGGCCCACGAAAGCGAACAGCCCTGCCGGCTGCACGCTCCTGACTCCAGGCGGAACAACGCCACGGCTGGCATCGGGGCCGACACAGTGATCGCTCTCCCTGCCCTGGCCCCAGCGCTCAGGAGAGCCCATCACCCCAACTCCTCAGTCACCACGATTCATGCTTTTTCCCCGAGATAACCCACCCCTGGAAGCCTTCGGGGAGCCAGGTCTTTGAGCGCCAGCTCGCCCGTGACTCTGCGCTTGGCACCATTCCCTCCACTGAAAATCCCCGACCTTCGTGGCTGCACACTCCTGTTTGTGTTTGTCCCGTAACAGGAAGCATGAAGTCAACAAAAATGAGGCCACAGGTCAGAGCAGTGCTGGGGGAGAGCCACAGTGCCTGGGCTGAGGAGCCCACAGGATTGAGGCGGCGGGAGCGTGAGGGAGGGAGGCGATCCTATCCCAGTGAGGAGAGTGGGGCCCTGAAGGTGAGGAACATGTGAGATGTTGATGGTTGCAACCAGAGGACAGGAAGAGGTTAGCAAGTTAGAAGAGAGGACATGGTGCTTTCTCCTTCTGGGGTTAAGAGAGAATCCTGGTCCCTGGATGCAGTCTGTTTCTCAGCCCCCACCGGCCCCCACAGTCAGGTTTAGTCAACGACTTATTTAGTCCATGCTGTATCAGCAAACGTTAGGTGTGACATTTCTGGAGTATTTCCTTAAAGACACTTGCTATGGACACACTCTCTCCCTTCCTGCTGGGAAATCACAGCAGCTGCCCTGGGCCCGGGAGGGACGCCGTCAGAGGCGGGCAGAACCAGCTGGCTGGCCTGGGGTCCCTGGTGGCCTTGCAGCGTGGGGCCCTCCGCCTGTCCAAACTGCCCACTCCCTTGGGCCAGGACGTGAGGGAGAAAAGCTCTCCTGTCTGTGGACAAAAGAATGTCCAGCCTGAGAAAAAAGTCTTCTTAGAGTTTATTTGAGCCAAACTGACGACTTCTGGGAAGCAAAATCTGAAAGGATTGAAACGTTCCTCGGGAGAGAGGCAATTTTGCAGCTTATTTCATGCGTTAGAATCAAAGGAGGAGGCGGAGAAGGTTGCAGGGAGTCCACGGCGGGATTGGGGCGGCAGGAGACAGCAGAGCGGGGAGACCTCTGAGGGGGGAAAGACACGTGTTTTACGTCGGGGACCAGGACCGGTGCCGCTTCCAGCTCGGAGATGGCGTGCGGGCAGCAAGGTGACAATGGGCTCTCGTGCGGCTGCAGGCGACTGTGCCTTCGAGGCGTCTGGGAAAATATCGCTCTGACATCTCAAAGGTGTGTTATCTTAGACGCACAAAGACAGGACACCATTTGACCATTTCGAAGTCAGAGCTTGACCTTTTCAAGGAAGCTGCAGGCCTAAATGGGACTACCCTCCGTGACCTGCTTTAGTCAGCGACTACGCGTGGTTCCCGTGGCCTCTGGGTGTGTAAGGCTCCCCGTGCTGGCCGCCCCTGGCTGACCAGGTGTAGCACGTGGCCCCTTTCTATCCGCATATCTTACACAGCACACTATGTACGAGAGAATGTCATTATGGCAGCACAGGGGGTCGGAACAGTGGTGCCACGGAGCCCTGGGTCTAGGAGGGAATAAGGCCATGGATAAATAAACTCTGGTTTATAAACTCAAAGGTACTCAGTTCAAAGGTTGCCTTTTATTCTGAGGTTACATGCTTTGTAAGTTTTTTATATTCAAATGTACTTCCTCTTTTTTAAAAAATATGTTTTTGTTGATTTTAGAGAGAGAGGAAGGGAGAGAGAAAAAAACACTGATGTGAGAAACAGCGATTGGTTGCCTCCTGCGGGGATTGAACCACAACCTGGGTATGTGGCCTCACTGGGAATCAAACCAGCAACCTTTCAGTGCACAGACGATACGCAGCCAGCTGAGCCACACCGGCCAGGGCCACGTGCGCTTTCTCTGAAGCAGATAGAAGGTGCGTGAGGTGGTGTGGGGCCCAGGTTGGGAGGAGGGGACTGACTGCAGGGAAGAGTGAGAAACCTGCTGGGACGAGGAAGTCACTCAGAGCTTGATCACGCCCATGAGTATACAATTGTGTACAATTATCAAAATTCCTCAAATGTAAAATGGATGAATGATATTGTACGTAAATAACACTGTGATAAAAAAAAATAATTAAAATAAAAAAGTACTCCTTCTTTTAGAAAAATGAGAATGAAAGTGGGTTATCATTTTTCAAGACCTATTTTGTAAAATAAAAACATGGCAACCGCCAGGCTGGTGTGGCTCCGTGGTTGAGCGTCGACCTATGCACAGAGAGGTCGCCAGTTCGATCCCCGGTGGGGGCACATGCTCAGGTTGTGGGCCTGATCCCCAGTGGGGGGCATGCAGGAGGCGGCCAATCGATGTTCTCTCTCATTGATGTTCTATCTCTCTCTAACATCAATAAAGAAAAAAAATTAGAAAATAAACAAAACACCTGGCAAACTTATGTGGCTCCACAGATTTTTCCAAAGTTTTCAGGGCAGAGACCCTGACAAGTTCGAGAGCCCTTGTCTTAGTTATCTATAGCTGTGTAATTAGTTTCTCCAATTTAGCAGTTTAAAGCATAAACGTGCATTATTTCATAGTGCCTGTGGGTCAGGAATGTGGACGGGCTCAGCGGGCCTCAGGCTCAGGGTTTCTGGTGCTGGCGGGGACGCGGGCTCATCTGAAGACTCGAGTGAGGGAGGCGTCCCTCCCAAGCTCGCTCAGCGGTTCTTGGCAGGTCAGGTCCTCACAAGCTGTTGACAGAGGAGATCAGTTCCTTGCTGGCTGTCGGCCCAAGGCCTCCCGCAGTTCCTTGCTTCGTGGGCTTCCAGCAGAACAAGCAAGCGAAGGAGCAAGGGAGGGCCCGCAAGGCAGTCTTTTCAGAGGCTGCCTTCCGCAGCCACCATGTGAATATAGCAGAACCAGGTCTGTGGGGCACGAGCCTTCTCCAGGGCGGCAGGAGGAAAGGAGGGGCCTGGAGCACCCTCTGCCTGCATAAGGTTGGTGGAAGCTGGGGGTGGCAAGGGGGGGGGCTGGTTTCATTTTCTCCCCACATTAGGGCAGCTGCCAAGAATGGGGTAGGGGCAGGTGATAGGGTAGGAGGTTTGGGGGATGGAGGGCCACACTCTGAGGCTTCCAGCAGTTCACATCCATAACCAGGAGTGAACCCGCAAACCCACCCCCGAGCCAGACATGCCCTTTTCTGAGAAAACCTCCTTGAGTGCAGCAGATGCCCACGTGTGACCCCCGAGTGGACTGTGTGGTCCCTAGGAACCCGAATGTCTACCCTCTGGGCAGACAGGAGCTGACGACTGACTGGCGACACCCTGCGTGCACGGATTAGGGCCGAAGTGCTGCCAGGGCCCTGGGCCCTGCGACCCCGTCCTGCAGGCCAGAGGGGAGGGCTGCTACGCTGTCTCCCCGGAAGCAGGTGAGCAGCCCCCGAGGCCGATGCCCTGGGAAAAGCAGATCCCGGCACAGGAAATGAGAGGCTCTGAGCCTGGCTGCGGTGAGAAGGCATTTCCTCTTCTCTCTGGGCCTGGGGACAAAGTAAAGTCTGTCCCAGAGGTGACTCAAGTCTCTACCCGCTCTCCTGCTTGAAGGCCTGGGGGAGGGTAAATAGAGACTTCTGTTGGGGGAGAGATGATGGCCGTTAGAACTCTGCAGGGAGACCCAAGCTCTCGGGAACAGCCTGTGGCCCTAAGAGCCACCACATGGGTGGGTGGGCAGGCAGCACCCTCTGCCTGTCTCTGCCCTCTGGAGCCC
Source organism: Tadarida brasiliensis (assembly GCA_030848825.1). Lineage (NCBI taxonomy): Eukaryota > Metazoa > Chordata > Mammalia > Chiroptera > Molossidae > Tadarida > Tadarida brasiliensis. The sequence goes on along the minus strand of CM061270.1, from coordinate 30,144,334 downwards.
ACGCCTCCAGGACAGCCCGTTCAAAATATCAGCCTGACCTCAGCTACACTATGGGACATGAAGAGAAAAGCTTACCCACCCCTTTGCGGAATAACAGGCAGGAGAGCCCTGTCCTTTTCCCAGGCCAGGCAGCCACGTGCTGACATGAATGGAGATCAGAGCCAGGACCACACATGACTGGCTCTAATGTGACAGCACCCTGAGCAAAGCTGGAGAGCTGGGGCGTGCTGGGGTGAGGGTCCTGCATGGGGTGGAGATAACCCAATGTGGGTTTACACCAGCAGGTAACTGCTGAGAATCACATGTGGGCACTACTCAAACAATGGCAAGCCACTCAGGCATTTCAGGGTCAAGTTTGAGGCACGGTGGACCCATTTGTACCTACAGTTGGGTGTAGCTGGCACTCCTGGCCCCCGTCTCCTAGCCCAGGTCCTTTCAGATGAGCTCTCCACCAGACCTCAAACAAGCTACTGCCTCCAAACCCAGGGATGAGCCGGCCACCTTCGGCCACTCTCCACCAGGGCCATTGCTCATGGAGCAAGAAGCAGGCATTAAGTGGGACCTAGAGTTCCAAAGCTATCTCAACACCCAGGAATTCAGAATAACCATTTTGAATAAGCAGATTCAACTTCCAAATCAAGACAAAAATTCTTCTCATTTTTGCTACAGCCAGAGACAAAGGTGCCCTGGTCACACTCCAGCCCAGACCCTGAGGCAGATACACACTTAGCTTGGGACACCAATACTCATTTCTGGTTCTATCTCTGCTGTGGACTGAGAACTATCCTAGCCTCGCTGACCTCAGCTCTATTCCTTGTGCCAAAAAGGGGTAGCAGCCAGAAAGAAAAGAGGCGTGAGAGAACAATTATTTTAAAATAATTTTTTCTTTATTGATGAGAAAGAGAGAGGAAGGGAGAGGGAGAGAGATAGAAGCATCAGTGAGAGAGAATATTGACTGGCGCCTCCTGCATGCCCTCCACTGGGGATTGGGCCCACAACCTGGGCATGTGCCCTGACCAGGAATCCAACTGGTGACCTCTTGGTGCATGGGTCGATGTTCAACCACTGAGCCACACCAGCAGGGTGAGCGAACAAATTTTAAGAAGAAAGATATTTACAGATAGATTCACCTTCTCGCTTGCAACACTAGAGCTATGAAGCCTGGAAAGTTGCAACTTGCGATCAAATAAATGTCAGCGCCCCCTTGTGGTCACTGCGCGCCCCTGCAGCTTCGGTCGTGGCCCATTCCCAGTTATCCTAGCCACACCCGGGGGTGCAGAAGACAAAAAGATGTGACAAGGCTGAGCCCCTCTGTCACCTGTCCTTCCAAAGGCAGGTCTGATAAGACTGCAGCATCTTCCGCCTGCCCGGTTGCGTCTGAGGCTCCAGGAACAGGTGGAGGTGGTGGCCAGGTGGTAGGAGCTGCGGGGGGCCTCTGCCCCTCCCCTCCAGAAGCCAAGTTCCAGAACGGCCGGTACCCGCAGGGCCTAGAAAAGTGCCTGGAGCACAGTGGCTGCTCACCGCGTATTTCTGGAAGAGGAGGTAGGGTGAGCCCAGGTATACCGGGAGAGCAGGGGCAGGGAGAAGGGCTCGGAGGCGCCCAGTGCCCCTGGATCTGCAGCGCGAGATGCTCCCCAGGGTGGCTCTTATGTTCTACTGTAGACTCGGCTCTACACACACACACACACACACACACACACACACACACACACACACACACACACACACACACACCACGCAGTCTCCAAGGGCCATCACGCCCCGCAGGGGTGGGGGAAAGGAAAAGAAAGAAGGATAAAGGCCTCCGACTCCCGGGGGATTTTGCCCATTTAAACTAAGACAAACTAGGACCGCACTGCCCCCTGGTGGCCCCTTCCTGTCACAGCAAGTGTTTTAATCTTGGGCACCATTCCGTTTTCCCTAAATTTTATTCTGTTAACGACTTGGCTGCTCTATCCATTGAGTGACCGGATGCTCTCTCATGGTCATCCCATCTTGGGGTGGGTACAAGAGGGTCACAATTACAGCACAAAATGGCACTTTTATGGTTCAGCCCCACCTGCAGAATTGTGGGTACTGCGAACCCTCACCAATTCCAACCCATTCGTTCAACATATCCCAGGGAGTCTGGGCCACTCTGTGACTGTCACTATTTTCTTGCTAAGATGACCCCTTCTCTGCCCTTTGCTCTCCCTCTTTTCCCAATATTCTCAGTTCTGAGCTCCAGTATGGCCCGTCTGAGCCCTCATGAATAAGGCTCCACTGCTCCGACCCCTTTACCTCTGACCGTAGGCCACTGTTCTTAGAGCAAGTTGGTGCTGTCTTCAGACACCCTCCTTCCCTAGCTGCTGTCAGTATTATTCCACTGCCTTCCCCCAAGCTTCTCAGTTAGACTCTCCAAACTAAAACTCCCGTCTGCAAGGTGCCACTTTTAACATTTTTTAATTTTAATTTTTAAATTATTTTTTATTATTCAAGGAATTTTTAAATTTTTATTGACATTATTACTTATGTCCCCATTGCCCCCCTCTCCCCCTTTGCCCACTTCCACCCAGCCCCCCATCACCACAACCAGCCTCTGGCCATCACCACACTGATGTCTGTGTCTGAGTGATGCGTATATGTTCTTTGGCTAATCCCTTCCCCTTCTTTCATCCAGTCCCCCCACCCTCCCTCACCTCTGACAGCTGTCATTCCGTTCCATGTATCCAGGAGTCTATCTCCACTTTGTTACTTTATTTTGTTCATTAGATTCCACATGTAAGTGAAATCATACAATATTTGTCTTTCTCTGACTGGCTTAATACTCTCCAAATCCATCTATGCTGTCACAAAAGGTAAGATTTTCTTTTTTTACAGCTGAGTAGTATTCCGCTGTGTAAATGTACCACAGCATTTTTATCCACTCATCTACTGATGAGCATTTGGGCTGCTTCCAAATCTTGGCTATTGGAAATAACATTGCTATGAACATTGGGGTCCATATATTCTTTCGAATTAGTGTTTCGGTTTCTTCAGATATATTCCCAGAAGTGGAATTGCTGGGTCATAGGCAGTTCCATTTTTAATTTTTTGAGTTAATTCTATACTGCTTTCCACAGTGGCTACACCAATCTGCATTCCATCAACAGTGCACAAGGGTTCTGTTTCTCCACATCCTCACCAACACCTGTGTTTGTTAATTTATTGATGACAGCCATTCTGACAGGTGTGAAGTAATACCTCATTGTGGTTTTAATTTGCATTTCTCTGATGGTTAGTGACAATGAACATCCTTTCATATGTCTATTGGCCATCTAACATTTTATTTTATTTTTATTATTATTATTATTTTTTATCCTCACCTGAGGACATTTTTTCATTTTTTGTTCAGATAGAGTGGGAGGGAGAGGAAGAGAGAGAGAGAGAAACATCGACGTGAAAGGGACACATCGAGTGGCTGCCACCCGCACGACCAACCAGGGCCGGGGACAAACTGCAACCGAGGTACATGCCCTTAGCGGGAACCGAACCCGGGTCCCTCTGTACCGCAGGCCGACGCTCTAACCGCTGAGCCAAACCGGCCAGGGCGCCATCTAACATTTTAAATAAACAGTTCTTCTCTCAGATATCTCCCAGACAGAGAAATTTTTAATTGGTTACAAAGGAAAAAGCAGAGAATGAAGACATCTGGATCCCAGCCCTAGTAGTCACCATGCCTGCGGTATTCTGGGTGGTGGCAGACACCAAGGTACTGGAGTTGTGAGGGGCCCTGAAGTTGGGATATGGAGCCAATGGATGAACCCCAGACTGACTGCTCCTGGAGATACCTGGGGACATAATCTGGGTTAGTCTGATCACTGCAGTCCTGGTGCCCTGGTGCCATGCATACGTACATCCCGCACTTTGGTCACCTTGGCACAGAACCAGTTTCTTCATTAGGGAAACCCTGGGAGGGCATCAGCAGAGAAGTCTGGTGCTCACAGCTGATATGGACCCTCAGAGCTCCCTGCTGGCTTTGGAGACCCCAGAGGGCAAAGGTGAGACATTGAAGAGACCCCATAGGCGGCTCTGAGCCTCTGGGCAGATCTAGAGATGTGTTCAGATGTTTAGGAGGGAGAAAACTGCAAAGAGCTTGGCCCAAGCTTGTGGAGATTCCTGATCACTCCATGTGCCTAGGAAAAGGATGCCTGAAAGCACTCTTTCAGTTCCTTACTGTGCCCGAGCCTGGGACCCTCTGGAGATATGGGCATGTAAGCTGGATCCAGCAATTCCTGAGGCTAGATCTATCCCTGCTTTTCCAGTTACACAATCCAATAAGTCCCCTTTTGTGTGTCAGTTCAAGAGAGTAGGGTTTTAATTACTCATAACCATGGGTCCTCTTACAATGCAGGAGCTTGTTAAGACTTCCCAAATGATCACATACAGGAGGGCAACATCTCAGGCACTGACAGGAGGAAGAGTGGCTGATTGGGAGGGAGACAGAGAAGTTAGGCAGATGGCGCAGGGGTTAAGTCAGGCGTGTGAACGGAGGTAAAACGGCAGTCTACTTCGGAATGCTCAGGGCAGGCTGGTCCCACAGACTTCGGATCTGGGAAAAGCCTGTTTTACATTTTCATACCGCAGGTTACTCTCTCTTCTCATCACTAAACACCCCTCACCCTTGCACTTCAAGATATCAGTACTTAACACTTACTTATGAAGTGTTTTGGGTGCCTGAAAACAACCACACACAATAATAAGATTCTACCCAAGTCCAACTGGCATGAACTAGCTACACGCAGAGAAAAGAGGCCCTTGTGGATTGAGGATTATTAAATATGAAGTATGTTTGTCAGGAAAAACCTTTGTTTATATAAACAGAAGTACCGCCATGGTAACCCTGCTTGGTCTGCTCTGCAGTCCAGCAAGGCCTCCCAAATTCCCGCCTCCTTCTACACTGCTAGCCTACATTTTTTAAAAGGATCTCCAGCCAAAATTCCATGATCTGCCTGCTTGGTTTCCAGGCTCAGAAAATATCATTTTAAAAGTGCTGGGGAACCAGCTGAAGCCACTGCCAAAGGTTCTAAATGAAAGCTCATTTCTCACACACAAAGATGCATTTTGTTTGCCAACTACAGTATGCTTTTCCTTTTTTATGTAACCCAAGTTTCCTTGGGCCCCACAAGCCTGCAGGGCCAGTGAAATCACATTAACATATGACCAGCAGTAACCCATATTCTTTCTGGGTTCTCCCACCTGTTCACAGAGCCGTCAGCCTCCTAGGAAGTGCTCCAGAGTAGTTTAGGTGTACTTAGATGTGCCCCTGAATACATCCTCTCCTCGCAGTGGTGTCCACAGGGTCCCCCCAAACCTCTGCGGAAGTCAGGGCACTTGGTGGGGTAGTGAAGCTGAGAAACCCTCACCTGCCTTCACGTCTCACTCAGTAAACACATCCCAAAACAGGCTGCTGTGCCCTATGTTATCTCACTGACATTCTCAGTGCAGGATTCCCCTACCATCCAAAGAACACAGCCACCTACCCAGGGGCTGGTCTAAGTGGTGGCACCTGGCTCTTCTCAGGACTACCATCCCCTCCAGCAGCTAAAATCAAAGCCATCCCATCTAATCAGCAAGAGGCTGCTCAGGCCCTCATCCAAGTAGGCTTCTGGGGAGGCCCAGCCCACCCACCCAGACACATCCAAACACGTCTGGATCCACTAATACCGAAGCAAGATCCCTGATCATCCGCAAGAGAGACCATCACAGAATGCAGCTGGGACAGCGGCCCTCTCGACCGAGGCAGCTGATCTGGGCCCAAGCACTGGGGAGAGGACTGCTCGACTCCTACTCCGAGAGAAAAGTCAATTGACATCAGATGATTTTCCTACAGCTTTTCCCACTTCTTAACATTTGCCATATTGCATTCCACACTCCAATTTTCAAAAGAACCATTAATATTTTGTTTAAAAAGAAGTAAAATTGACTGAAGTCAAGAACTTCATTATCTCCAAATGTATAAAGCATGAGATTTATGGCTCAGCATCAAGTATGGCTTTTAACTGAAATGTTCTCCTTGAGATACCAGGGAAACCAGATCTGCAGAGATGGTGCTGTTGCAATAAACTGAGTTAAAGTTACGTTTGGTGAAATTTTGGATATTTCTCTCTCTCTCATTTAATTTTTTGTTTTTCCTCACCTGAGGATATTTTTTCAATTGATTTACAGAGAGAGTGGAAGGGAGGGAGGGAGATGGGGGAGAGAGAGAGAGAAACATCAATGTGAGAGACACATGGATTGGCTGCTTCCCACACACACCCCGACCAGGGCTGGAATCAAACCTGCAACCAGGTACATGCCCTTGACTGGGAATCAAACTGGAGATCCTTCAGTGCACAGGCTGACACTCTAACCACTAAGCTACACTGGCCATGTCTCTCTCTCTCTCTCTCTCTCTCTCTCTCTCTCTATATATATATATATATATATATATATATATATATATATATATATAATTTTTTTTTTAATCCTCACCCGAGGACACTTTTCCATTGATTTTCAGATAGAGTGAGAGAGTGGGAGGGAGGGAGAGAGGGAGGGGGGGGAGAGGGAGAGAGAGAGAGATACGGATTGGTTGTCTCCAGCCCGACCCCAATCAGGGCTGGGGATAGAACTGCAATCGAGGTACGTGCCCTTGACTGGAATCAAACCCACGACCCTTTGGTCCGTGGGCTGACACTCTAACCACTGAGCCAAACCTGCCAGGGCTCTCTTTTTTAAAAACTTGGCTTGCTATAGTTTTCTTTTTTAAAGTGCTTAAACTGCTTAATTTAATAGAGAATAAATAATACCTTCTGTCTCCTTTACCTACTTCCCAGTCACCATTTCTGATTCACCTATCCTTCAGTGACCTAGGGGCCTTCCAAAAGTTGGCTCATTAACACAACAAAGACACTTTTGTGACACTCACCACTGAGGAAATTCCAAGGGTTTGAGGAGCTCTGTGTCAAAAACTAGACAAAAACCAAATATATATTTCTTATTCTAAATTACAGTACCACACTATGCAAGGTACTTTTGCTCTTATTTCACTTAGATTTGGATCTTCATACCACAGCCCAAACAGACTTAAATAGGACAGCCCATAAATATAGAGAGATAATGATTCCTGAACATTGTAATGAACGTTCTCACCATAAGGGAGACAGAGAGCCAAGGCTCACACACTCTTGCCTGAGGTTGGACAATGAGTCCAATAAAGCCAATATCTAAAGATGCTGTTTCTCAACATGTGGCCCTCGACCATCCATACCCAGACCCTCGTTGGTGGTTAGTAAAAATGCAAATTACTGGGCTGCAACTCCACCCACTGAATCATAGCCTCTGCCACTGACTTGAGAATCTGCCTTTTTAATTGGCTCCTCAGGAACATTCAAATTTGAGAACCACTTCACCGAAGTCTAAAAGGAGACACATGGTAGTCTCTTTTTGTAAAATTAATACTCTGTTGGAAACAATGATGATCAAGACACCAATCTGGTCCAGGACCAGATTTAAGCCCCAAATTCACATCACCTGATGGCACAAAACCTCAAACCATGAATGTAGAAAGCAATTCTGAACTGGTAGAGCCTTACACACCTCAGAGAAATAAGTCCAAATCTTCTCTGAAGGCACCTTCAACCTTGGCCTCAAAGAATTCCAAAAGTAATTCTGCAAGAAACTCAGTCAAAACTAACAAAGTACCAGGTGTGAGCATTGACAGAACCAGCAGACAAAATAGATATTGGAAATATCAGGCATAAATTTAAGAATAACATTACATATCAAGTTCAAAAAAGTAAAAGACAAGGTTGAAAATAGCTTCAAGAAAGAGAAACTAGTGGCCAAGTTTTAAAAATAACCAAAAAGAACTACCAAGCCAATATATATATTGAAAGTCAGTGGACTGACTATAATCAGGTACAAAAGAACTGTCTGGAAAGATGGAAATGTTCTACAACTAACAGTGGTGATTACTGCACAACTTTATAAAACTAAAATGTATTTTAACTGTGCAGTGAAAATGGACAAAGCTTATGGCACATACAGTATGCCTCAATAGTTATTTTTTTAAACCCTCAAAGAATTGCTTTAACAACAAATTAGACACAGCTAAGAGTAAACTAGTGAACCTGAAGACAGATTAGAATAAATGATCAGGAATGATGCACAGAGAGACAAAAAGATGAAAAATATGCACAGGAGACTAAAAGGCATGGAGTATAGGGTGAGATGGTCTAACATATGTCTAATCAGGATACCAGGATAAAGGAGACTAAATGGGAAAGTGAAAATACCCAGAGTTACCAGATGAGAATTTTCCAATGCAAAATCCATAGTCAGTCAAGTTCAATAAATCCCCAGTAGGTTAAATAAAAAGAAATCCAAACTTAGAAAAAACAGAGCAAAGCTGCAGAGCAAAGGAGGAGATCCTAAAAAGCACCACAGAGAAATAACGTTGCTTTAAGAGCAATAGTCTGACACCTCAACAGCCACAATGGAAACCAGATGATATGCTGAAAGAAAATAACTGCCAATCTAAAATTCTATACCCAGCAAAATAAAAACATATTCAGACATGCAAAATAAGAGTTTGCCTCCAACAGCCTGTCAGCAAAGGAAGTGTCCCAGACACAAGGCATGATAAGAATCAAGATAAATGAGAATAAATTTAAATGAACATTGTATAAAACAATAATGTCTTATAAAAATATAATTAAAAACTTGTAAATAACACAAGACTACATAACACTTTTATACCAAGGGGAATGGTGATTAGAAAGAAGAATGAGTATCACACAAAAATGGATAAATTTGTGAAGCTTACCTCCTCTACTTGGGAAGAGGGTGAGTTGCATCTTTATTTCAAAATGGATAGCTGCTGTGTGTCAGCCAGAATCATATTCTTTTTGTTCTCCTCAGGAAATTTAAATATGGCTACAACGGTCCATATAGATATCATATATTCCAAAGGGTGAACTGTACTGAACAATGTTTGTTGAGTATTCTGCACTACCCACACCCTTCTAAGTTCTCCCTTCTACTAGGTACTTATCCACAGAGATCCAAATAGAATTCACCAATTACAGCCATTTATGCACAATTTGGAAAAGAGAATTAAAAATAAGTATTCCCCAGGGGTAACTGCAGCTAATGTGGGATTTGCCAATAGCTCCCAAGCATCTTTGACAATCACCCTCCTTGGTGCTATAGGTAGCTAAGATCAGCAATAGTAGCTCTCTGCAATTTCTACACTGATAAATTTCACAGTGGCCTCCCTGACCTGCTTTCCTCAGGCCTTCTAATGGCTGTATGAGCCCAATTCCCTATATTAAACTGTTTTCTACTGAAAATGCCAATAGTGATTTTTTTTTTTTTTTTTTATTTGAGAGAGAGAGGAAGGAAGAGGGATAGAAACATCAATGAGTGGAAACATTGATTGGCTACCTCCTGCATGTCCACAACCTGGGCATGTACCCTGACTGGGAATCGAACCGGCAACCTCTTGGTGCAGAGGTCGATACTCAACCACTGAGCCACACTGGCCGGGCATAGTGATTTCTGATTTCTTGACCAAACTCTAACTCAGCAAGTAAAGACACTGAAAGAAAAAATAAGAAGAAAAGAAGGCTACTTGGGAGTATAACTTAGGTTGGCAAGTATTTTATTAAGCTATTATTATGGCAAAGTCATTGTGCTTAGGCACTGAGAAGTATGTATGTTGTTGAAGCAGAGTCCATTCGTCTACAGGTCCTTCTCATATGATCTGTGTACCTGATCAGCTCAAGGTGAGAGTGAAACAACAAGAGCTGGCTATTAAATTTTGTGAAGGGATTACCCATTTAAATAATTATCCAGATTCTTTAATTTTAAAAATAGTAACATTTAAAATCAACCTTATCTTCTGACAGGGTGATTGTCAACATTCCCAGTGCTGCCCTTACTTAGTTTTAGCATACTGAGCCAAAAACAAACAAACAAACAAAAAACTTGAGAACCATTAACTTAGAAGGTCACACTTTGGGAAGATCCAATTGAGGAGACCCATTTGTCTGCAAGGCAGCTACCTTTTCTCTGTTCTGGGGAACTCCAGTCACCATCCTTCACTCCTGTATAAGTCACAGGAAGAACCAGGAACTTGCAAACTCATACAAATCCAACTCTGCTGCAAAAATAACTCAAAGCACTTAAGTTTCTAGTATGTCAGTAAAGCCAATTTTGCGTTCAGAGGCCACAATATTTTCCCACTTGCATTAAAAAAAAAAAAAAACTACATACATGAAGAAATTTCAAAATTAATTTTCTTTCAAAGAAATGCTTTGAACTTTAGTAACTACACATGGGTCCAAGTTTATAACCAAGAACATAAGATAGAAATACTACAAAGATTTCCGACAGTTCCTAGGTTTCTACATAGCAGCAGTAAAAGTAAATTCAATAATCGGTTTACATTTGATTTGAAGGATAAATATAGAATTAAGAGATAAAATTCAAAGCAAATATGCTCAACATCTCAACACATCTCTACATACAAAGTAAATAGGTGTTGTTGTTTTTTTTAAAAAAACCACAAGCCCCATAAATCAAACTGTCTAGATAATTCAAGTCTAACAGAAAGACACGAATTTAATGCAATTTTGCCTCCCAGAGACTAAAAAAAAGCCTTTATTGTCTCAGATATTTTCCATCCCATTAGGGCGTTATTTAAGACAAAGCTTCCTAATGAGTCCCTCTCACATGGAACTTGCCATAGTGAAACATCCATGACTGATGCCACACTGGGTTTTTCTAATGAGGACAACAGTGGCACCTGAAAAGTGCTGTTGGCAGCAACAATCTGTAATGATCCTTATACATCTAGACCTTTGCAGCCTGGATGTTATATGACAATCTGAAATTAATGGACATAAGCCTTTGGATTTCACAAAGTAAGAATGTATTAGTTAAGAAACAAGGGAACATTGGCCCTTTAGGTATGTATAATGGATCTAGAATTCTCAATGAGTATTTATTTATATTACACACTTTGGAAAATTCTGGCAATTTTCCTTCTAAGCCCTCACCATATTTATCTCCATTTCAAAACATACAAAGCTGAGTGACAGAGACTAAAATGAACCCCTAAAGATCCCCAGGATGTGAAATGTCTGTGAGTTCCATGATATACCTTATTTGGTGGCTCTGGTGTTTGAATTGTTGGATGCTTCTAAATCACTCATTATATTGCAGAAATCAAAAGCATATGAAAATATGTCAATTGCTTTCATCCTAACAGGTGTAAAGTCTTTTTAATTTTATATAAACATATAGACAGGCAAAATGATAAATAAATAGAAAGGAAATAACTATAATTCTATCCATAGAGCATTTCTTCCGTTTACAAGCTCCATTTTTGATTTCACATTTTTCAATTACACATTCATACTTCTATTTAAAATACCTTGAAATATAAAAAGGAAGATATGGCTATATAACAGTATCCTCTATGAGAAAATATGTAAGTGACCCTTGGAAGTTGAGTCAATGAATCATGTTAATATGAAGTTCATAAATTCGTCTTTTCAATCTTGGAAATAGTCTCTTGTACATATGCTAACCAAAAAGAGAAAAATGAATTTATCTCATTACATATATATTTCCTGGGAAGGGTTCTAGTTAAATGACCTGTAACCTGGCAACTCTGTATATTACTACAAGATTAGTTTGTATAGCTCCAGGATGCTTGTTAGCTAATAAAGCTCCTACATCATTTTTGAAAGTGAGGGGTTAACAATTTACCTTTGGCTTAATGAAACTTAATAAGGACTTCTTTCTCACATCCCCAAAAAATGAAAGAATCTGTTTTTCCCTAAATGCCACTCCAATGAAAAGTGGCCTCTTAACCCTTAGAGAAATTGTTTCTTGGCCTTTAATAAGCACACAGTTTACTGATAGCCAATTGAGGAGAGTTTAAAGAAAATTATTCACCAGGAGTAAAGCTGAACTTTACGTCAAAAATGTGGCCTGTGGAAAAAATGATCCCTGCTGGGTGGCAGCTCTAGGCTTTGCCGAGGAGCAGCACAGTGAAAGAGACAAGAGACTGGGCTTAATTCTCCGGGCAGGCAAAACAGCACATCTATTCATTCAAACTGCCCTGGTATAACTCGGTCTCCTGCAAAACAGAGCTAGTGCTGTGAGCACTAAGAACAGAGATTCTAACTTGCTGTTTAAAAGGATCCCATAAAAGGAATCTTTGTTCTGTAATTAACAAATTGACAGATCTACATAAACTTTAAATTGGAATACTGTTGACCCTTGAACAACATGAGGGTTAGGAGTGCTAATACTCGCACTCCAGTCTAAAATCCACATACAACTTCTGACTCCCCCCAAAACTTAACTACTGATGCCCACTGTTGACTAGAAGCCTTACTGGTAACATAAAGTTGATAACACAAATTTTGTATGTTTTATGTATTATATACTGTACTATTACAATAAAGGAAACTAGAGAAAAGCAAATGTTATGAAGATAATCATAAGGAAAATACATTTAAAGTATCTATTGAAAAAATCTGCATATAAGCAGACCCATTCAGTTCAAACCCGTTGTTCAAGAGTCAACTGGAGCACAGCCAGTGTGGCTCAGTGGATCAATCGTCGTCCCATGGAATCAGAGGTCCTGGTTCGAGTCCAGATCAGGGCATATGCCTGAGTTGTGGGCTCTATCCCCAGTAGGGGGCGTGCAGGAGGCAGCCAATCGATGTTTCTCTCTCACACTGTTTCTACCTCTCTCTTCCTTACTCTCTCTCTCTCTAGAAAATAAATGGAAACATATTAGAAAAAAAAAAAGTCAACTGGACATGCTGTCTTGCTATTCACTCAACTTAAATATCCTTCTTTTGCAACTATCAATTAAATTAAAGTTACTGATCACTACCCTAGAAATTTGCTAGCAGCAACACATTACTGCAAAAGATTTTTAAAGACTTGGAGAAAGTACATGCATGCAGTGTGAGACATCATAAGAGTAGAGCCTTATTTTAATCCTTTCTAAAACAACTGGGAAGTTAAGAGTGGAGACATGGCGCTTTTGATTATATTAAATGCAATCATTCTTCTGTTTAAAAGCAACAATAACAAATAAAGTTTTAACATCAGAAATGTTTACTAACAACTAAACTTTGGCTACATTCTTAGTATAATACAATCTTTGACACAATTACAAATGTATGCATTTCTAATATTGGCAAATTGCTTCAAAATCCAATTCTCAGGAAGTTTTGATAATTTATTCACAGTTCAGGATTAGAATCACTGGACTTACAAGGCATGAGGAAGAAATGACCAATTGGCTCAGTTAACTAAACATTCATTTTAAAGAACAGAAAACTAAAACAAAGCAAGGACGATTCTAAAATTTCCGGCTCACAGGAAATATAAACAAATACCAAAAGTTTTATTTAAACAAAAAAATTTCAATCACAGAACATTTAAAATGCTAACAGGATCATTTCTATATTCATTTTGAAAACTAGTATAGTAAGAAAGATAATTCAAGAATTTCCTAAAATGTTCTCACTAGCCATTATTTATGGTATATTCCTTAACACTGGTATCAGCCTATTATAGACCTACAAGTTAATATGCTATAACTTTACCATCTTGCTAATTAACTATGATTTTTATTTTAACCCTGGATATTATTGGCTTGAAGCTAATATTATCAATCCTATTGGTTGCTGTGTCACAGATCTGAAGATGTGGTTAAATTAATCAAGCAAAGGAAATACTGATAATATTAACAATCTTTAAACATTGTGGGAGAAAACTGATGTAAAGGCTAAAACTTCTAAACTTGATTCTAACACTAAAAACAAAATAAGCAATCTGAAATATGCTTTCACTGGTAAAACAATCTATCTGGTATTCTGGTATAAAGAAAATCAACAAAATATGTGGATATAAGACTACAGTATCTTTTTTTTTTTTTTTAACCTACCACTCCCTTCAATTTCTTTGGCCTTCACATATTCAACGTGAACTATGAATTCTTTTTCAATAAACACTTTTCAATGACACTGTGCTTTTTCAGAAAAGTCATTTAAGTTGTATCATACCTTAGTTAACATTAGTGTTTTCCTTTTATTGTTATAGTATATTCTAATTTTTAAAAAAAGAGAGAGAATACTGACCCCAAAGGACTTCTTAAAATGTTTGTTAAAGCAAACTTCTCAGCTGGTTTTCCTCCCTTAAAGAGTTAATAGAAGTATAAAGTAACATTACCAAGAAACTAAAAAAGGCTCCTTTCCTCCCATGTGCATAATTAACTCAGGCCAAGGGACCTGTATTCAAAAGGAGAAGACAATACCATCTCAGAAACAATTTTCTAAAAAACTGAAGAAAGAAAATCTGTAATTACTCCCTTACCCAACAGCCCCATTGGCACATCACCCTGTGTCAGTTCCCTTTTAGTAGTACTGACTTAATTGTTTTTCACCTTTGCATTTAATGAGTGCTGTTCCTTAGAGTACTGCATACCCAGGGGTCCATAGCCTGTGATAGTGGCTTGTTTCACCTCTAATGAACATGATACACCCCAAAACTTGGACCATGATTTAAGTAAACAGATCCACTCATGACATTTAACAACCCAGCTCAACTCCATTTCTCCACTCTCTCACCTTGTCCTTTTCAATGATCCCAGTCTTCACTAGTGATGAGTCCACCTGGGGACAAATAGGCTTTGCTTTAAACAAGATGCACTTTTCAGTTCCTAGCACAGTGACTTGCCCATAAGAGGTTGTTGACACAGTTAAACTAAAATCATTTAATATTAACTTCTCTCTTATAATTTATTCCTATGGCATAGGTGATTAAAGAAGGATCAAAGGGCTGACCCCGAAGTAAGAATCATGTCCTGGGCCCTGTGTTAAATGTTACACATGACCCCAAGCCTAAAAAGGGCTCATGGCCTGGGATAAGGAACTCTAAACTACATATGAGTGAATTTAAACTTTAATGTACTACAAGAAAGAACTTTTTATATAAAGGACTTCTCTTATAGAATATCTTTCTTGCAAATCAGATTTTCTTACCCTGCATTGCATTGGTTTTAACTGGGCAGGCACACTTAGTGGTTTGCCTCACTACAGTGTCCTTTTTGTGTTCATAACTCAAAAGAATTTAAAAATCACTACATTAAATGGGGTAGGAAGCAAGAAGAAGGGACAGAGAGGAGAAACCATGTTTGGAAAATATCACTTCTTTTTTCTTACTATTAGTTTTTGATATTTGGTTTAGAACTTATCCTATTTTGAAGTATGTGTTAGGCAGAGGGAGAAGGGGAGTGAGACTGTGAAAATTAATGATTGATCACATATTAGTTTTCACTCAGAATGCTGACTCAAACTTTAGATCGGTAAGAAAGTTTACAGGGCACACCCTTCTAGGTGCTAGATGGGAGGCTGCCCAATGCAGTACCCGTTTAAATAAAGCCAAAGAGCTTCAAATTTACTAAGTTAAATTTTATTTTTTAACACTGTGAAATCTATGTTGGGAATCTCTGAATCTTGGCTCTTTAGACTCAAGAATTTGGAAACCGTGACTGCTCTTTAGATTAATTTGACAGGCTAGATATTGCATTCAAATCAAGAAATGCTACAAACCCATACAAATCACATGTGTAAAATGCTAATATAACAAGCATACAAAATGACACTATATACACACTAAAACTAGCAGGCCTACACAAAATAATCTTAGAAACAATTAAAATAGATAAATATAATTATAGTACCTATACATATGATGCAAATAGTAATCCTATTTCATTTTTAAAAACAATCAGGCTTCTATTCCATCAATGAGAGTCCTCCCAAATTACTTCTATGCTTCTCTTGCAGCAACAGCTGTCAGAAAGTCTTAACCTCATCAAGAAATTCAAACAAAAAAAGGAAAAGACCGACCTTAGATAATTATGCTAAATATCGTACCTTCACAATTTTAAAGTGAAAACTTTTGAAAGAGAAGGACTTGATCAAAACATAAATATACTGTGCTATAATCCCCAAGATTTGGCCAAAAAGGATCCACGAGGAAATTACAACCTTTTAAGTATCAAACTTGTAATCTACTCTAAATATTTTATTTTTTTCTTTATTGATTTTAGAGAAAGAGGAAATGAGAGGGAGAGAGAAATAGAAACATCGATGAGAGAGAACATCGATTGGCTGCCTCCAGCATGCCCCACCAGGGATTGGGCCCACAACCTGGGCATGTGTCCTGACTGGGAATTGAACCGGCAACCTCTTGGTGCATGCATGGGTCAACGCTCAACCACTGAGCCACACCGGCCAGACTACTCTAAATATTTTAATCTAAATTGTTAAGTTCCATTTCTGACACTAACCAGCTAAAGTCACCTCAATATCACTTTATTTATATCTTCTTCATTCCTAAATAAATTTAAGGGATAGAACACAGAAAATACAGAGAGAAAAATACCTAGAAAGTAATGCAAGCATACCTCGCTTTATTGTGCTTCGCTTTATTGTGCTTCACAGGTGTTGCGTTTTTAAACTGAAGGCGAGACCCTCAACCAGCAAAAAGATTACAATTCATCTGTTGCAATACTCACTTCATTATGGTGGTCTGGAACCAAACTGCAATATTTCCAAGGTATGCCTGTACTAAATTTGATGCAATCCTTCATTAATTTCAGTGTAAAGCATATAGCTTTTCCTAAGCCTAGATTACCATATAGTCAAATGATTTGTCAAAAGACTTGCAAATCTTCCAAACAATTGCAAAGAGCTTCCAAATTCACAGGAAGGTACTAGACTAGTTTTACACAAGGCAGTGAAGGGAAGTTAAATTAACTGCAGGAAATTCTTTGGGACAAAGTTGAAAAGAATTCTAAATATATCAATATTGATTTAATTTGAGACATCTGATGATAACTCTGTTTGGTGATTTCAAAGAGGAAGATAAAATATGTCCTTCAGCAGTGAGTTAAAAAAGGTACAGATACAAGGAAATAAAAAACACTTTTAGGAGATGAAAAAACAGTCTGATATCCAATATGTCAGTTGTTCAAAGCAGCTCAAATTTAAAGTTTGTGCTCTGAAATTGTACAAATATTTTCTGTTAAGGGCTGGACAAAAACAATGCACTAGTATACTATTTAGCTTCCTAAACTACCTTGACCTACAGATAACAAACAACAAATATAAGAGACTAAGGTTAACCTAACTTAGGTAGAAATTCCACCAAGAAAAGTTTTCCGTTTTTAAGTACAGAAATTTCAAAATAAATCACAGCATCTTGTCTTTATATATAACTTAGCAAAACCTTAATCAAATGTTCAAGTACATTGCCACTGGCTTTAGATCTTCCAATAGATGCACTCCTCTTTCATTGGTCTGAATTAATAAAAGCATGGTAAGACAAATGCCAATTACTTTTAAAACGCACAATCCTCTCAGATTGAAGTAGAGGGTCCTGAAATCCAACACCCAGAATCTTTTCAAGAAAATGAGAGTTAAATCTGTATCTGATACTGATTTGAATATAGATTCCATTTTGCAAACTCCCCCACAAATTACTGGAAAAATATAAGGTAATTACAAAAATCACAAATTGAGTGGAATAATTATAACTGATATATAAATAAGGATTTACTAAAAAAGGCTTAAAGGAGTGATATTTTAAATCAAGGTTTTAAATACAAAAGGTGTCTTGTGTTGCTTAATCGCCCAGTTTCAGATGCTCCTTATTCTACTGTTACAGATTTGGCAAGATTCCGGGGGAAATCAACCTGCAAAAAAAGATTAAAGAGATTAAGAGCAAGATTAAAGAGATTATAAAAACTGGGGAGGGGGGGATCCTATAAGCAAATTATTTTTGTTTGTGAAAACAGAAAACGTGTTCATTAACCATCTTTATTATAGACTACAAAGAATTAGATTAGAATATATGGTCACATAATGTATCTTTAAAAGACTTGAAGTCAGTTAGAAAAAAGAATTCTAAAGGAGCCAGAGTTCCAGTGGTCCTTTATAGAGGTGGCAGCCCTCTGAGGGGACAGTAAAAGTATAAGAGCAGGATGTCTTGGTTGTCACAATGACTGGGGGAACCAAGAATTGTAGAAGTCCTGCAATGTGTGAGATAGTCCTAAAACAAAGAATTAGAAAACAGAATAAAAACAGGTGGAGCTTCCCCAAGAAGGTAATCTCCAATGGTGGCAATAATCTCCAAGATTACTTTAAACTCTATGGGTAAGAAAATGTTACAATGTAACCTACAAATTGGGCCGTGCAAATGTAACAGGAGAGAGATACATATATGATGGATTCCTCAAATGCTATTGTTAAATATTTAGAAGGAAAACTATCAGAATGTACTCCAATAAAAAGCTAGCCCAAGATCTCCGCAGTGCTCCATCACTTACATCATAGCCTCTCAGCACAGCAAGGTGGAAAGCCAGCAACTGTAAGGGGATCACGCTGAGAATGCCCTGCAAGCAGTCCACTGAATGGGGCACCTTGATTGTTCTTTTTGTGTTCTTAATGGTCTCGGTATCTTCCTTATCACAAATCACCACTGGGCGTCCCTAGGAAAGAAAGCCACACATAATCACTGGTAAGCAAAGGCAGAGCTGTAGCAAGTGAATGTGTAAATTTTGCACTCAACAATTCACAAGTGGCTTCACTGACATAAGACTTAAACTCACAATCCTATGTGGTAAATCAGACTGATCTCAGAGTTGAGGAAATGGAAGCTTTGTGGGAGTCAGGAATTTATTTAAACTCACACTACTAAGAAACACCAGGCTCAGTATAGATGCTCCTCTACTTATAAATCCATCGTAAATTGAAAATATAAGCCAGCCCGG
This sequence comes from Tadarida brasiliensis, assembly GCA_030848825.1. Lineage (NCBI taxonomy): Eukaryota > Metazoa > Chordata > Mammalia > Chiroptera > Molossidae > Tadarida > Tadarida brasiliensis. The sequence continues at coordinate 30,125,460 of CM061270.1, read as the reverse complement.
CTGGTGTGGCTCAATGGTTGAGCTTCGACCCACGTACCAAGATGTCATCGGTTCGATTCCTGGTCAGGGCACATGCCCAGGTTGTGGGCCTGATCCCCCAGTGGGTGGCATGCAGAAGGTGGCCAATCGATGTTCTCTCTCATCAGTGTTTCTATCTCTCTCTCCCTCTCCTTTCCTCTCTCTCTAAAATCAAGAAAAAAATAAAAAATAAAAAGAAAATATAAGCCAAAAATGCATTTAACATACCTAAACTACCAAACAGCATAGCTTATCCTAGCCTACCTTTAACAAGCTCAGAACACTCATATTAGCCTACAATTGAGCAAAATCATCTAGCACAAAGCCTATTTTATAACAAAGTATTGAATATCTCACGTTATTTATTATGCATATTGCTTTCACACCATTGTAAAGTGGAAAAATCTTTAGTCAAACCATCATAAGTCAGGGACCATCTATACGTGAATCCAGGTCTGCCTGCCTTCAGTGCCCAAGTTCGTAACAACTACATTTTGAGTAGAGATTAATACTTTTGGGATTTATAAATAAAGCCAAATGTTCTGAAGAAAACTCAGTTAAGCACAGCACCCACAGTTTTAATGTAAAATCTAGTTCCTCCTGAAATACACATTTTGAATATTAAATTAAAAGGGAAAAGCATAAGCTAATTGAAGAGGACAAGATTTGGAGACCAAGAGTTCAGTTTTGGTCTTGGTTCTGCCTACTATATTTATGAGCTGGGTCCTGTCAAAACTCTTGAGAATCTCAAATTCCTCACATGTAAAGCTAAACATGTTTTGTAAGCTATCTATTGAGCCCTTTAAATGTCATACAATTCAAATAAGCTTTAGGGGCCCAACTCTTAGACCCCCAACGCATCCTCACAGCAGCCCCTGGCTTACCTGCCTGGCAACCACCTGCTGAAGAGCATTCTGACACTTGGCATAAGTGTGATCTCTCATGATGATCATGATGACAGGCATCAACTTATCCACCAAAGCCAGAGGGCCGTGTTTCAATTCACCAGCGAGGATGCCTTCAGAGTGCATGTAAGTGATTTCTTTGATTTTCTAATAGGAAGGAACTAGATTAGTCTTCAGTCTTTTTCAAAAACCCATTCTTAAGTAAATATTACACAAAACATTCTATGTCTGAAGTCAATGTCTATTTATTCAAAAGTATTAAAGGACCACTGATCTGTAAATCAGGCTAACAGATCATTGTTTCTATAATATCAACAAGTGGAACTTTTAAACTCCACAAGGACTTTTTCAAGATTTTAAATTATCATGAATGTACTCATATTTCTTTGTAACTGTTCTCCTACCTGGTTAATGTTTGACCTGAATTAAATCCTACACTTAGAGAACTTAATTTTTATTTTATTTATATTTGGACAACAAATTAACCAAAGTTACTTGCTAAACCCATGTTATCATGCTGAAATGTACTCTTCTTGGTTTTCACTTTTGCATTAAGTATCAATTGTTACACCTTTTCAAGGTAAACAAATCAGAATGCATAAAAACAAAGGCACTTGTAAAAGTTTCACCTGTTTCATTCAATCTAAAAGTATGACTATGTGTCAGGTCCATAAGTCAATAGACTGAAATTATAAGTAAGAAGACTTACTAGTGCCCCTTCAAGACAAGTAGCATAGTGATAGCCACGTCCCATTATTAAAACCGACTTCTGATGATAAAGTTCTGTTGCCAGTTTCTGAATTTCATCATCCATGCTCAGTACTTCCTTAATCAAATCTGTTAAAAAGTAACATTACCAACATCTATGAAAAAAGGACAATAAACAGAACCAATATAAAAACAATAATATATTGGTAACAATTGACAAAGACCAGTGTTTCTACTTCTTTGTGATTTCAGTGAGGGATTTTTAAATACAAAGGTGCAAAAGTAGAAAGATTTGTTGACTAAACAGCAACAAGCCACAGCTTCAAGGATAAGAAGAGAATTTCACCCATTACTGACTCCCTTAGACAACAAAAATATATAGTATGAGAGCATCTTCATACCAGGCAGCCTTTTCAATCCAAGCATGATTTCTTTTCGTCTCTCCTGCATGGAGATCCTGTCATCACACATCATAAGGGCAAACATCACAAGGGATACAAACTGGCTGGTGTAAGCCTGAAACATCACAAAAAAGCAGTTGCATTTTAAGAACTTGGAATTTTTTCAATAAAAAAAAAGATGTAAACACATTCTCACTGGTTTTATAAGCATATACTGTCCGTTCTTTATTTTATTTATTTAATTTTTTAAATCTTCACCCAGGATATGTTTATTGATTTTACAGAGGAAGGGGGGAGAGAGAAGCGTCAATCAGTTGCCTCTCATGCGTACCCCAACCAGGGATCAAACCCACAACCTAGGTATGTGCCCTGACTAGAAATCGAACCCACAACCTTTTTGCTGTATGGTGACACTCCAACCGAGTCACCTGGCTGGGGATATTGTCCATTTTTTAATAACAGCATTAGTAACAGTGAACTGAACCAGTGCTTAGGAAATCTATCACTATTCTCCTTTTCTGAACTTGAACAAATAACTTAAACTTTATTTCCAGATACAAAATAAAAGTTCCTTCCAATGCACTGGATGCTTATGAAATCCCTAATACACTAGAGAAAGGAAGAGAAAGATGCCAAAGGAAGTGAGTTGAGAGAGAATCTGCAGATATATAATCAAATTAAGTTTGTTTTTTTTGTTTGTTTGTTTTGTTTTTTTATCCTCACCCGAGGACATTTTTCCATTTTTTGTTCAGATAGAGTGGGAGGGAGAGAGAGGAAGAGAGAGAGAGAGAAACATCAACGCGAAAGGGACACATCGAGTGGCCGCCTCCCACACGACCAACCAGGGCCGGGGACAAACTGCAACCGAGGTACGTGCCCCTAACGGGAACCGAACCCGGGTCTCTCTGGACCGCAGGCCGACGCTCCAACAGCTGAGCCAAACTGGCCAGGGCCAAATTAAGTTTTAATGTAAGTCAAAAGCAAGGGTTTGAAGAACTCTTCTTGACATACCTGGCAATGGTTTTGTTGGATTTTTTTTTTTTTTTTTTTTTTTTTTTATCCTCACCCGAGGACACTTTTTCATTTTTTGTTCAGATAGAGTAGGAGGGAGAGAGAGGAAGAGAGAGAGAGAGAAACATCGATGTGAAAGGGCCACATCGAGTGGCTGCCACCCGCACGACCAACCAGGGCCGGGGACAAACTGCAACCAAAGTACATGCCCTCAGCGGGAACCGAACCTGGGTCTCTCTGGACCGCAGGCCAACGCTCCAACCGCTGAGCCAAACCGGCCAGGGCAGTTGGATTATTTTTTAAATTGGTCTTTGATTTTCACCTTTGCCTACTGTCTGTTCCTCATTCCCACCTTTCTTTTTTTTTTTTTAAGTTTCACTCAAAACATTTTTAAAGTTCAACTGTATAGCCCTGGCTGGTTTGGCTCAGCAGTTAGAGCGTCGGCCCACCGACCAATGAGTCGCGGGTTTGATTCTGGTCAAGGGTACATACGGTTTCCAATCCAAACTGATCAGATAATGAGTATTCCAGTTTCTCTATACCATAACTAAAAATGTTATTCTACAGAATAATGTTTCTTTGTTTGGACTTGAAACATCTCAACACCGGTTTCCAAGTACAAATATTAAACAGAGTAACTTTAATGCACACATTTTTCCATTGCATTCCTATCAGAGCTTAATTTCAATTTCATGTTTTTCATTTCCTCAATAAATATCAGGAAACCAATTCTGAGAAAAATAAGTTACACCTCACATTTTTAATTTACTGAGGTTTGAAAGAATTTACCAGGAAAATATTGACTCTGAACTTTTAAACTTGGTTTTACTTTTTATGTAGCCAAAAATAAAGTTAAATTGGTTTATTTTTAAAAATCAACAAAAGTCAGTACTGTGGTGAAATTCTAAACACTTGCAATAATATACAAAAACTGCTGAACCTGCACATTTATACCCATCAATTCCTAGAGATACATCAAACTGTCGATGGTCTGATATTATAGAAAGTTAATAATATCTCTCTAACCCTAACAGTTTTTCAGGCAAAGCTGGGAATTCATCATCAAGACTGTAATATTCTTGTGCTAGCTATCTCCATCACGGGGCCCAGAGATCAAGATCAATGATGAGCTTCTTTGATCACGCATTAACATATCAACCTATATTTTGCCATTCAGAAATGGTCTATGACTGAACATCCTAAAACTTTCAAGACTGTCTAAGGTGGTTGAAGAAAACAAAATTACTTTAGAACCCAAGAAAAATCAAAGTACGATTAAATTACCACACTTACTAAAATTTTTAAGGGAGTCATTTTTTTAAAGAAATTAAAGTGTGTACTGTAACAAGATACTTATTTTCTTATGTAAGTTGTAACCACTGGGGGAAAGTGGGTGAAGAGTACATGGACTTCTCTGTGATTTCAAAATAAGGAGTTTTTTAAATAAGAAAAGACTTATAAAAAAAGAACCACTGATAAAATAACAACATGAATAAATCTCAGAAACTTCATGTTAAATGGAAGAAGCCAGACACAAAAGACATATTATATAATTTCCTTTATAAGAACTTTCTAGAAAATGATATAATACAATAACAGAAGGCAATAGTAGTTGGCTGAGGGGTAGAAGTGAGGACTGACTATAACAGGGTACAAAGAAACTTTTTCAAGTGAGTAAGCCTTCTAAAACTGGACTGTGATAATAGTTAAAGGGCCAAATTTACTCAAACTGTACATTTAAAAACTGATGAGTATTGTTTACGGTATGAAAATTATACCTCAATAAACTGCAGAAAAAAGGTTAACAGTAAAATCTAGATGATGATATGAGTGTGAATGTAAAATTCTTTTAATTCTGCTGTTATGTTTGAAAATTATCATAATAAAATGTTGAACACACTTAACTTATTTTTGGAATATAACAAACACAATAAGCTGTCAAACAAAATAGATCCAGAGTCATGGAAGCAGGGAACAGACTGACTAACCTCAGAGGAAAGTGGGGTAAGGGGGTGAGAAGAGAAAAACCAAAGAACTTATACAAATATAGGCATAACCAGTGGACACTGACAACAATGCAGTGAAGGTGTGTATGGGGGTGGGAGGGCATGGGAATGGGTAGGGTGATGTCAATGGGGGAAATAAAAGGAGGGGAGACATCTGTAATACTTTCAACAATAAAGATATATGCCCCCCAAAAAAATTGTTGAACAAAATTAAAGTTTTCATAAGCTATACATTTAAAAATCAAAAAAGTTGTATTTCCCATGGCAACTCACAGTTCAAGAAAGATTTAATAAAAAGTCAATAGCATCCATTCAGTTGATGGATGTACATATACCATATTGAACCCCTTGTTTCACAATGTGTTGTGAATAAAGGAGCCCTGGGATTCCAGTCCCCAATCAAAGCTGTCCAAAAATCCACACGCTCCTGTTAGAGCAGTTGGTTATTTATTCAGGCACACACTGGGAACCCAAGCACAAACATCTTACATGTTTTAATTACCACACAGAGAAAATTCAGGTTTCAGCTTTCTGTAAATTATAATGTTGCCAGTATCAGAGTAACCAAGAAACAAAAACCTCATCAAAGTTTTTACATCAGAATCACAAATTTTCTACACAAAAAATTCTCCATAAGGTTCTTTAAAAGGAAAAAATATTTAAATGCAGTTATGTACATATTAACATCATTTTCCACACGCCTTTAATTAGAATCAAATCCACTAATACCTAAGCATCTTATCAATCAACAAGAAATAGTGAACTTAGGCAGAAAAATAGACAACTGAAATTTTGTAATCATAAGAGTAATATATTTGTGGAGAACATCTTTGCATTTATACACTTTCTAAGATTCTTATTTTTATTACTATATTTATGCATATCCAAATTTCAAAGAGCAAAGTAGTCTCACTAGGCCTTAAAAATAAAAGGTGCACCCTGGCCGGTTTGGCTCAGCGGTTAGAGCATCAGCCTGTGGACCAAAGAGTCTTGGGTTCGATTCCGGTCAAGGGCACGTACCTTGGTTGCGATTCAGTCCCTGGCCCTGGTCAGGGTCATGTGGAAGGCAACCAGTTGATGTGTCTCTCTCACATCAATGTTTCTTTCTCTCTCTCTCCTTCCCACTCTGTCTGAAGATAAATGGGGCAAAAATATCCTCAGGTGAGGATTTAAAAAAAAAAAAAGCTACTTTTAAATATCCACAAATGTAGTTTCTAAAGAGAAACAGATAGTTATATAATACTCATTTTTATTATTTTAAATGCCAAATTCTATACCAAAAGTGTACTCCTCTCTACAAACTTTCAAAAGTAGTATGTATATTTTAGCATATTTATTTAAAACTATAAGTATGTAGCCCAGTGGTGTGGCTCAGTGGTTGAGCATCAACTCATGCACCCAAGAGGTCGCCAGTTCAATTCCCAGTCAGCGCACATGCCCAGGTTGTGTGCCCAATCCCAGTGTGGGGCATGCAGGAGGTGGCCAGTCAATGTTCTCTCTCATCAATGTTTCTATCTCTCTCTCCCTCTCCCTTCCTCTCTCTAAAATCAATAAAGAAAAAAAAAAAAACTATAAATATGTAGCCCTGGCTGGTTACATAGCCCTTGGCTCAGCAGTTAAGAGCTTCGGCCCAAGGACCAAAGAGTCACGGGTTCAATTCTAGTCAAGGGCAAGTACCTCGGTTGCAGTTCAATCCCCAATCCCAGTCAGGGTCGTGTGGAAGACAATCAATCAATGTGTCTCTCTCACACTGATGTTTCTCTCTCTCTCTCTCTCTCTCTCTCTCTCCATCCCCACCTCCCTACCTTCCACCCATTCTATCTGAAAATCAATGGAAAAATATCCTCAGGTGAGGATTAAAAAAGAAAACTATAAATATGTAAACAAAAATGTCAAAAATTATTAGAATTATACTGAATATTATCTATTATTTTTCTAATTCCCTACTATACATAATAAAAGAAGGGAACATTATACTTACCACTGTACCTGGCAGGAAAAATGTAAGTGATGAATGGGGACAGCCAGCAGAGATCTTTTCAAAACAGACTTATGTTATATACATTTGCCCTTTTGAATTCTTAAAATGGGGGTGAGGAAGGGGACAAGTGTTTTATCTGTTGTTGACCCTTAAGTCTTACAATAACTAGTAAACTGTGAGTTCTATAAGTGCTAACCAGTGAAATACAAGATACTAAAATTAGTCTGTTTCACGAACACTATAATTAAATAAGAATTAAGTCAATAATTTACCTTTGTACTGGCCACACCAACCTCGGGCCCAGCATTAATGTGAACTCCACAATCTGTCTCCCTTGATATGGAACTGCCGACAGTGTTTGTGATCCCCACAGTTAAAGCTCCTCTCTCCTTGCAGTACCGAAGACCCATCAGAGTATCTGCTGTCTCACCTGTGTATAAAGGAAGATAAAAGTAACACATACAGCAGTTAATATATGCTGTTTCTTAGATGTAAAAACAACTGACTACACTTTCAACAAAATAATTTGTTTTAAATAAATCTTAAACATGTACTTAAAATAATAAATTAGCAAAACTTTAATAATAGGATCCTACTTTTTAGGATCTCCTTTCCTTCTTTGTTGTTGAAAATTCAGCTCTTTGAGTATAAAATGTGTTCATTTACTAATTCGTTAAGAATTACATAATATCAAAATAAATCTCTATTTGTCAAATCATCTGCAATACCATTTTATCGTTAAGTATCAATTTTTGCCAAGATAATTATTAGAAAAAATGACTTTCCTTTTCTTCAAGTCTTTAAAATTAGCATACCTGACTGACTAATAAAAAAGCAAACATCATCTCGAAAAACTGGCGTGTTTCTATCCAGGAAATCACTGGCTAGCTCCACCATAACAGGCAACTCAGTTAGCTCTTCGAGAACTTGACGTGTCTATAAAGAAGAAATTATTTGGTCAAACAACTCTACTTCAAATACTTTTTCACTGGCCTTCTTTGGACTCAATGTATAGTTTTCACTTTTTCTGATTATAAAAATGAAACATGCACATTTTTAGAAAATATAAACAATACAAATTAAAGCACAAAATATAAAATAATCAAAATCTCACCACCCAGGGGTCAAGCACTGTTAAAATCTTGGTACCAGTCTCTTTAGACAATTATCAATGCATGTATTCTAAAGCAAACACACCCACATATATAAAATATTTTGAGAAGTAGAAAAAGTACTGTTCTGAATTAGCTTGTGTGTTATCTCTAACTTCCCAATTCCTAATCTTTAAGTGACAATTCATATAATACCAAGTCAGAGAGATTTCAAGTAAGATAAATATCCAGTGAAAAATTACACTTCAGAAATCTAGTTTTTAAAAGCTCGCTACTTTGAAATTTTGTAGTATGGAAGGTAAAGTAGGAGGTAGTACGCTTCTGCTCAAAGAGCACCTTAGCATTCATTTTACTAAATTTCTATTTTAATCAAATTCCTTTTACTGTAAACTTCAGAAAATTAAAAACAATAGAAAAATAAAATTTTATACACAAGAATAAACTCAAAATGGATAAAAGACTTAAATGTAACCGGGAAACCATAAAAATCCTAGAAGAAAATGTAGGCAGAAAAATCTCAGACATCATACCTAGCAGAATTTTCACTGATATATCGCCTAGGGCAAGAGAAACAAAGGAAAAAATTAATAAATGGGACTACATCAAACTAAAAAGCTTTTGCACAGCAAAAGAAACCAGCATTAAAATGAAAAGGGAACTCACTCCCTGGGAGAACATATTTGCCAACGATACATCGGATAAGGGGTTAATATCCAAAATATATAGAGCACTCACATAACTCAACAAAAGGAAGACAAACAATCCAATTAAAAAATGGGCAGAGGACCTGAACAGACACTTCTCCAAATAGGACATACAAATGGCCAGGAGACATATGAAAAAAGGCTCAACATCTCTAACCATCAGAGAGATGCAAATTAAAACAATTATGATGAATCACCTCACACCTGCCAGAATAGTGGCCATCAACAAATCCTCAAACAACAAATGGTGGTGAGGATGTGGAGAAAAGAGGACTCTAGCACACTGCTGGTGAGAATGCAGACTGGTACAGCCACTATGGAAAACAATATGGTGTTTCCTCAAGAATTTGAAAATGGAACTCCCATTTGACCCAGTGATCCCACTTCTTGGAATATATCCTAAGAAACCTGAAACACCAATCAGGAAGAATATATGCACCCCTATATTCATAGTAGCACTTTTTTCAATAGCTAAGATCTGGAAACAGCTCAAGTGCCCATCAGTAGATGAGTGGATAAAAAAGATGTGGTACATTTACACAATGGAATACTATGCAGCTACGAGAGAGAGAGATCTCTTACCCTTTGAGATGACATGGAGGGATCTGGATAGTATTATGCTAAGCAAAATAAGTCAGTCAGAGAAAGACAAATAGCACACGATCTCACTTATTTGTGGAACATAATGAACAAAATAAGCTGTCAACCAAGAGAGATCCAGAATCATGGAAGTAGGGAACAGACTGACAAACCTCACAGGGATGGGGATGGGAGGGGTGGGAAGAGATAAACCAAAGAACTTATATGCATACATGCACCACCAATCAGCACAGATATTAGGCTAAGGAAGGCAAGAGGAGGGTGGGAGCAGGAAGGAGGGGGTCAGTGGGGAAAAAGGGAGTAAATAAATAAGTAAAATGGCCAAAAAAGAAAAAGAAAATTTTAGGCACCAAAAATTTTAGGCCCTTCAGTTGCATACATTTAGTTGTTTTAATAGTAACTGTGTAGACCACCTGCTTCTTTAGGTAAGTGGTCCTACCCATTTTTTGCCCCATCTCTGCACTCCTCCTCCATCACAGCAGGGAAGAAGTGTAAAGGTTTCCTTATTCATATTCCTTTAACTTTCTTGACACAAATGTGAACTAAATCGTTTTGTTCTATAACTTTGGTTTGGTACCCTTGAAAAGTTATAATATCATGTACAGAAAATCTTCAAGGACAAAATGTTCCTTTTTTTTTTTTTTTTAATCCTCACCAAGGATAGTTTTCTATTTATCTTCAGATAGAGTGGGAGGGAGAGAGAGAGAGAGAAACATTGATGTGAAAGAAACACATCGACTGGTTGCCTCCCGCACGACCCCAACCAGGGCTGGGGATGAACCACAACCAAGGTACGTGCCTTTGACCAGAATCAAACCCGTAACTCATTGGGGTCCACAGGCCGACACTCTAACTGCTGAGCCAAACTGGCCAGGGCAAAATGTTCCTACTTTTTTTTTTTTTTTTTAATCCTCACCTGAGGACATTTTTGCATGTATCTTCAGATAGAGCGGGAAGGAGAGAGGGAGGAAGACAGAGAAAAACATCAATGTGAGAGAGACACATCGAGTGGCTGCCACCCACACGACCCCAACCGGGGCCGGGGACAAACTGCAACCGAGGCACATGCCCTCAGCATGTTGGTTCTCAACCTTCCTAATGCTGCGACCCTTTAATACAGTTCCTCATGTTGTATGTGGACATATCTGCATGTGGGCGGACCCGCCTGGAGACGGATAGAGGAGCGGTGTCTCGGTTCCTAAGACCATCGGAAATATGTGTTTTCTGATGGTCTTAGGCGACCCCTGTGAAAGGGTTGTTCGACCCCCAAAGGGGTCGTGACCCACAGGTTGAGAACCACTGCCTTAGCAGGAACCGAACCGGGGACTCTCTGGTCTGCGGGCCGATGCTGTAACCGCTGACCCAAACCGGCCAGGGCAAAATGTTCCTACTTTTTTCCTTTTTTTTTTTTTTTTTTTTTTTTTTGGTACGTGCCCCTAGCGGGAACCGAACCCAGGACTCTCTGGTCCACAGGCCAACGCTCCAACCGCTGAGCCAAACCAGCCAGGGCAAATGTTCCTACTTTTAACTAACCTTTTCCATTGATATATTTTATTTACTAATTTTACATAAATTACTAACACTAAAATGCTAAATATTTTCTCTCAAACATAAACTTTTCTGCCCCAGTTTACAATATAAACATTACACTGGAGTTATATTCTTCAAAATTAAAAGAGAAAGATACAAATCTGGCAACTTACCAGATATTTAACAATAATATACCTCAAAAAGTAATCTCAAGATATATCTGTGCTGCCCAGCAGTGTAGCTCAGTGGATTGAGCGTCAGCCCATGGATTGAGAGGTCCTGGTTCAATTCCCAGTCAGGGCACATGCCCGGGTTGCAGGCTCAATCCCCAATAGTGGGTATGCAGGAGGCAGCCAATCGATGTTTCTTTCTCACACTGATGTTTCTATCTCTCTCTCCCTTCCTCTCTCTCTAAAAAAAATCAATAAAAACATATTTTAAAAAAAAGATATATCTGTGCTAATGAATGGCTTGTTCTTTCAGTAGAAGCAATGTTTTGAAATAAACAGAATGAAATATTTCCATCATAAGAGACTAATTTAATGTTAAATTCCATTGCACACCACTGGAAAAACCTAGAGACAATAAACATTTTGAAAAGCAAGCTATATTTAGAATTATTTTAGTTGACTGAATTGTTATTATTTAGGACACACAGTATATACTAAAAAAGTAGTTATGTAAATGTGTCATTCACATTTGACCCCACCAAAAACAAACAAAAAACCTACACAGAATTAATGAATATTTTGTATGATAAACCACGAGATTTCTAATGTTTGTTAGCTAGAGTAATCTCAGCATCCACACACACACAAAAAAAATACCTTACATCGTCTCAAATTTCAGAATTAGAAAAGTCTAACAGAGCATATAACCTCTGTCTGAAAATTCAGGCTTAGCATTAGCTACAACATTTAATTAAATTTTTAATTTCTGAATAAAGGGCTCATTCAGTAATAGATCTAAACCACCACTAAATTAGCCAATCCCTTAATTTACATTAATGTCTTTAATTCATTCTTTTTTTCCATGCTCAAAACCATCACTTTTTTTTTTTTTTTTTACAACTCTTTCCTTCAATACTGCAGACTTTCCTTTTAAGGACCATGTAATTCAAGGGGCTGGGAGTGGGCAGCTTTAGAGAAAAGTAAAGCCTGTTGAAATTCAAGGGCTGGGTGACCAGCTAGTTTTACCCACTAAACAACTGGCTCCCATGGGTGTAAACAATTAATATTTATGCCCCACTAAATAAAAAATTACTATCATGAACTTTGAGAATCATCATGAAAGTAGCAACTGAGTATGTAAGGGTCTTCTGTGCTTACGGGAGTTGACATCAGTAGCACATAAACTACACATGGATCTGATTTATTGGACTAAAAGACCATTATATTTCTATACTTCTGCACTAACGACAACACACTTCTTTGATACAAAATTTCATCTTCCAAAATAACAATTTAAAGAACAAAGTCTGACAAAAGGCAGACTTCCTTTCTCTGCAGAAATGTGCCCGCCAATAAAATCCTGTTGAGGTTCACACATGGTACCAGCCATTTGTTTGGGGCAAGTGAACAATGAGAAGCAAAACCCAACAACTGCTCTTGTAGAAGGAGGCATGTGCACTAGACCACAAGGCTGAGATGGTGCAAAAACTTTCCCTCTTTTTGCCTTTCATGAGCAAAGTCAGTTGCCGGTTCTACCTGTATAGCTAAAGACCTTTCTACAGCAAATGTTCCATCAATAAATAATTCCAAGCATCTATTAAAATTTCTCTCACAATCTTCTTGATTTTTGTCATGCAACATGAAAAAATAACAATGTTTTAACAAAGGACAGTTTTACCAGATGTGTTACTGAAGGTACTATTTGTTTGCAGATATCCTCCAATACCCAATACAACACAATTAAGATTTTAAGAAGCCACTTACTGCTACACCAGCATGATAACTTGTTCCACAAGCAATAAGAATCAGACGCCGGCACCTCTGGATCTCCTTAATGTGATCCTTCAAACCACCCAAATTCACTGAAATAAAAGTTCATGTATATAATTATTTAGGAAAGAACCATATGAAATAAGCAATCACTTTTCATAAGTGTCCACTACCAATCTAGGAAGCAATAGAATTTTAAGGAATTCATTCTTAGGAGCATAGTCTATACAATCAAACCTCATTTCTCGAATGTCTGCCATCTCAAACAATTTGGTTCTTGACCAAATTGTTCAGGTTTGTTGAACAAAAACTTCGTTCTCAACCTGACAACCCTTTCATGATGATACATCAGTATGACAAAAAGCGTCCCTCAGGCCTCAAAAGAGAGAATGCAAGTCTCTTTACCCACTAAACCTCTTATTAATAACATCTCAGAAAATTGTGCTGTGAACATCTTTGTGTTTTTTTGTCTTTGTGTTTCTTTTTGCTTTTGTCACTGGCAAAATAGACGATTAACACAATTTTAAAACAAAGAGGACATCAAGAGTGTTAATATTACTAAGGATGTGAAAGAAACAATGATCACAGGCAATTAAAGAGGTTGAAAAACTGTTGTTGATTTGGCTAATGGAAAAGCAGTTAGTAGGTGACATTTCGAAGGCAGTGATATGTGAAAAAGAGAAGATGAGGCCTACTGACCTCCTCAAAGACACCCCTGGAAGAGTGTTTAAGGATAGCAGGGGATGGTTTGATAAATTTAAGAAAAGAAGTTTTTGTTTATAGGCTAAACTGTATATTACACACATACTATATATAAGAAAGGTTAAAACGGGATCATTTGGGAGTCTGGAACAAATTAATTCAATTTACATTATTTCTAATGGGAAAAATGATTCAGTTTTCGAACAAATCACTTCTTGAACAGCCTTCATACTGATTAAATTTGAGAACTAAAGTTCCACTATAGTTTGTTTTGTTTTGTTTTTCCTTAGTTCTCTACAGTTCTGAAAAATAATTTATTTTTTATTTTCCTTTATTGATTTTAGAGAGAGAGGGAGAGAGAGATAGAAACATCGGTGAGAGAGAACATCAATTGGCCGCCTCCTGCATGCCCCCCACTGGGATCCAGGCCCACAACCTGGGCATGTGTCCTGACCGGGAATCGAACTGGCAACCTCTTGGTGCATGGGTCAATGCTCAACCACTGAGCTACATCAGCCGGACTTGAAAAATAATTTAAATGAAGCACAACTTAACTGATCTCCCCAGACTTGTAATCACCTTACTTATCCCACTCCAACATGCCCACACAACTACAGTATTTATCACACTTTAACGTGTTCGGTCATTTTTACATTCCTTTCTTTAGATTAAAAGTTATCCTAAAGGCAAAACTATAGGGACACAGACAAGTCAGTAGATGCTGATGTCTGGAGGTGGGGAAGGGGCTGACTACAAAGGACACAAGGAGTTTTTAGGGTGATAGAACTGTGCTATGTCTTCATTGTTGTAGAGGTCAGCATTATGACCATGTTATGTACGTTTGTTGAAACTCACTGAATTATACATTAAGAACAGTCAATTTTATTATATCTAATTATAATCTCAGTAAGCCTGCTTGGAAAAAAAAATTGTCTTAGTTATGTTCATTTCCCCTACAGTACCCAGAACAGTGCTCTGAACATAATATAAACCCACTCTCCTCTTAATCTTTCCCATCTCATTCACCTAACATCAGAGTCATCCTCATTGCTCCTATCCCTCCTCCACAGCCACTCCACCTGCAAGTCCTGGGAGCTCCGCCTTCAAATCGGTCCTCTAATACCATCATCCCAGTCCAATACCTATCCCCTGGATGAGACCAACATTCTAACTATTCTCTCTTCTGTTTTCCACCTCCTACAGCCTGTTCTCCACACACAGCCAAAATAATCTTTTAGAGTGATTCTGTAAAAACATAAATCTGGCCCAGCCGGTGTGGCTCAGTGGATTGAGCATCATCCCATGGACTGAGAGAGAGGTCCTGGTTTGATTCCCGGTGAGGGCACATGCCTGGGTTGCAGGCTCAATCCCCAGTAGGGGGTGTGTAGGAGGCAGCCAATCCATGTTTCTCCTTCACATCAATGTTTCTATCTCCCTCTCCCTTCCTCTCTCTCTAAAAACTAAAACTAAAAATAAAAACACGAATCTGATATCAAAACCCTCTTAATGAATCTGTCCTTCTCCTTCTGTCTCTTATAGCTATGTATGTTTTCTTCTAAGAGTACCTTGTCTATGAATCCTTCTACACAGGCTAGTTTTCTACCTGTGAGAAATTTTCATTCAAGATTCATTCAGTTTTAAAACTAATATTTATTAAGCATTCACCAAGTGAATGTACTGTGCAAGGCACTGTGTGGCTACCAGAGCTCTCTATTCAGACAGTTCAGAGTCTGGCTGAGGAGACAGACGTGCACACCCAGGCATCATCCTTCTGCATCTGACCCACCATGCATCCTCCTACTTTGTCCCTGTTCTTTATCTCCCCACCCTTTTTTCTACCTTAATTGGCTAAAATATGGAAGCAAGGTATATGTTTTTGTTTTCTGTCTTTTTTAATAATTTTATGTTTTTCCTTTTATACATACTATATTTCTTTATTTTAAAAAATTAGTAAAGTGGAAAATAAAACAACTCGAAGTTTCTCTGGCTTCCCAAATAACTTAGAACAGAATTCAAACCCCTTATTATGGCCTTCAAGTCTTCACATGCTTTGTCTCCTGCTTAGCTCTGACCTAATCTCCTAGCACTTCCCTTCTCACCCAGGCCACACCAGCCAAACTGGCCTTCTGGCTATTCCTGTAGTAGACCAAGCCTGTTCATGTACTTCTGCCTACAATGTTCTTCTACAGACCTCAGCAGTTAGTAAAAAGGTTTGAGAAGAAAGGAAATAATAGTAAGAGGTTGGGCCAGGGTTGTGCAAAGGCAAATCAGTTTGGAGATGACTCAGTATAAAAGCAGACAGCCTGTGGAAGAGACTTGTATTTCAGATGATTATCAAAAATGACAGGGAAGTGTCCAGCCAGTGTGGCTCAGTGGTTGAGCATCGACCCATGCACCAGGAGGTCGCCGGTTCGATTCCTGGTCAGGGCACATGCCCAGGTTGGGGCGTGCAGGAGGCGGCCAATCGATGTTCTCTCTCATCGACGTTTCTATCTCTCTCTCCCTCTCCCTTTCTCTCTCTCTCAAATCAATAAAGAAAAAAAAAAATGACAGGGAAGTAAGATGGTGAGATTAACTCGTCACAAGTGTTTCCCTAAAATTAGTCCTAGCAAATTCCCTGCTGGCTGAAGGACGTTTGAGGTAGTTCTGAAAGAGTTGCCAAAGTCAGAATTGATGATGCTTTGGAGAGAAGCTTAATTGTGGTAAGGCAGGCCACTACTAGAAGCAGCAAGAGTGCCTAGAAGGCAGGGGTGGGGATGGAGCATACTCAGGAACACTACTGACACAGGAGGCTGGTCTGGCTCCATAAATGGCTAGTGATAAGACCTTGGGCAAGACGCTCAAATTGACAGAGCCTCTATTTCCTTATCCTAACAATAAAAAAAGATAACAACTATCCTGTTTATGTTATAGAATTTTGATTAGAAACATAACATTGATAAAAGTGCTTTTTAAAATCATGACTTCTCAAAGTTTGTCTCCTTCTTTTCCCTTATAAAACAAATCTTTTTTTTTTTTTTCTGATCTTATTTCCATAAAGACCATAAATGGTATTTACTGCTACTCTCCCAATTCTTCCAGCTCAACCATCTTAAACAATGCCCTCTCCCCACATAGGCAGATGCAGGTCCTGGTTCAGACTGCTCCTGCTTCTCTCCTGTTCCCCACTTCCCTCCCCTTCCCTATCACTTTACCAGGACAACATCCTAACTGACAACTGCATCTCAGCCACTTGCTCCTCCAATGCACACTGGAGACTGGTAGCCAGTTCACCTCAGTAAATCTATAATCACCCCTGGCTCCTAAGTCTCCTAAAAGCTCTGCAGTTTCTACAAAAGGAGGTGCCCCACGCACACCCCTACACACACCAAGTTAGAATGCATTCTAGGCCCTCCTTGGCAGTTCCTCTCATCTTCTTTCCTAGACTTACTGTTCTTTACTCCTCCTCAGGCTCTAGATGGAGCAGACAAATTAGGCCATATATTATTGCACAAAGAGCTTTCTGGTGGATTTCACTGTATTCCCTTAGTTAGTATTGTTCTATCCAATTGCAATGGCTCCATCTTATCTTCGCCTATTTATATATTCCCAATCTCTTAAACCCCCACAACTGCCTACTTCATGAAGCCTTCCTACCCCCAAAGCCCCTGAACACAAACAGATTCATTCTCTTTCTCTAACTTCAACATTAATTTTTAAGCATTTCAACATTAAACTGTTTCTAATGCTATTTATTACATTTTACCTTTCTTTAAATAGTTAATTATATATTCATCCCCCACCTAGATTATAAGAACTTAAAGGAGAAGACTGTATCAAAAATAACTCTCCTATAGTCCCTGATACGTTCAATGTTCAATTCATAATTCAGCCTTCAACAAATCTCCCCTGCTGAGAAAGACTCTGACGCTGCTCAGAAAAGAAAAAGATATAAAGACAGTATTTATTCAGAGAAATTATTCCCTATCAATTAGCAGGACTTGATATGGAGACACTTAATGTTGTACACACAGATTCAGAAAAAGATCTTTGCACACCTGCTATTATTTCTCAAAAACTAATTCCTAACACTGAGAAACTTAGCCCAAAGCTTATTTTTTAAACTGTTTTATTAAACCAGTCATGATGAACAAACAGTGTTCCAAAAACCTAACTTAGCAATGAACAGTTTATGGACATCATATGACCACAGACTGTGGATCTTAAACTCATCTCAGCAAGGTGCACAAAGTCCTGCAACACAAGATCTAGAGAGAATTTCCAGAAATAAGAGCAGGGTTGCACTTTCACCTCTCCCTGAAACACGCAAGAAAGTACAGGTTATCCCATACAGCATCAGACAAACACCTGGAAAAACCTCTGGGAAAGTTCAAACCTTTACTCATTTATAAATTGAGAGAGAAAACCAAGGCTAAGCAGATACACGTAAATTTCCCAGCAGGGGGACCAGGTCTCATTCTTAGAATTCTCAGTGCTCAGGACAATCCCTAGTATACAGCAGGGATTGTTGAACTGAAGGTTTGTTGAACTGAAACGGGAAAGACTAAGAGGAGAGTGGGTTTATATTATGTTCAGAGCACTGTTTCTGATGGTTTTTAGCCCCAGGAAAATCTCCCTAATAACCCCGTAACTGACAAGTATATTTAAATGTGACTTTCTTAGCCATTTTAAAATATTTTTTATAACCACTTTATTGAGATATGTCACATGCCATAAAATTCACCTTTTTGAAGTATACAGTGATTTTCAGTACATCTAATTTAAGAACATTTTCATCACTCCCCACCAAAAAAAACAAATCCATTAGTAGTCACTCTCCATTCCCCTCTCCCTTCAGCTCCCAGAAACCATTAGTTATTACACACTTTTTGTTGTTGTTGTTAATCCTCACCCAAGGATATTTTTCCATTGATTTTTTTAGATAGAATGGAAGGGAGAGAGAAAGAGAAAAACATCAGTGTGACAGAGAACATCAATTGGGTGCCTCCTGCACGACCCCAACTAGGGCTGGGGATCAAACCTGCACAAAGGTACATGCCCTTGGCCAGGAATCGAACCTGCAATCCTTCGGTGTGTGGGCCGACGCTCTAACTGCTGAGCCAAACTGGCCAGGGCTGATTCACTTTTTCTTAATCATGGTAAAATTTACAGAAAATTTACCATTTTAATTATTTTTAAGTATATAATTCAGTGGCATTAAGCACATTCACAATGTTGTGCAACCATCACCACCATCCATTTCCAGAACTTTTTCACCTTCCCAAACTGAAACTCTATACTCCCTATTCCTCCCCTCTCCCTAGCTCCTGCTAACCACTGATCTACCTTCTGTCTCTGTGAATATAACTATTCTAGGTACACCTCATATCAGCAGAATAATACACTGAAGGATTTTTTCATCCAAGCCAGGTAACTCAGTAGTTTAGAGCATCATCCCAATATGCCAAAGTTGCAGGTTCAATCTCTGATCAGGGCACATAAAGAAGCAACCAATGAATGCATATATAAGTGGAACAATAAATCGATGTTTCTCTCTCTCTCTCCTTCTTCCTCTTCCTCTCTCTCCCCTCCTTCTCTCTCTCTAAAATTAATTTTTTTTAAATTAAAACAAAATATACTGAAGGATTTTTGTAAAATGACTGGCAGCCATATGTTCTAAAAGGCTACCAAGGACAATGAACTTTCACGCTGTCAATGCCAACCCCAACAGGAGACTCTGAAATAACAAAATAATTCATATGTAATTACCAGTATAGTCATCAAAGTTGACTCTTCCTCTCATTGTGTTCACAACTGACTCTGGCTGCTCAAAAATTTCCTTCT
The DNA here is from genome assembly GCA_030848825.1 of Tadarida brasiliensis. Lineage (NCBI taxonomy): Eukaryota > Metazoa > Chordata > Mammalia > Chiroptera > Molossidae > Tadarida > Tadarida brasiliensis. Next base: position 30,106,019 of record CM061270.1, on the reverse strand, counting down.
GCATAAATGAACTGAAGTTGCCTAAAGGAATGTAAGTTACATCATTAAAACAAAAATTAACAAGGCAAAGAATAACAAATGTGTACAAAGCTGAAAGTCTATCTCCTTTAACATAATCTTAGTAAATGAAATGAAACAAAAGGTCATGCAATAGAGGACAATGTTCATATATGACTTTTTACCCTATGTGAAGAAAAATGAATGAGGAGGAAAAATCACATATAATATGGAGTTACAGAAACAGGGGAGTGGAACAAGCTTAAGCTTTGGTTTCAGATCTAGGTTCAAATCAAGGCTCTATCCTTATTAACTAAGTAACTCTGGGGAAATACCTTAGTCTGTAAAATAAGGACAGCAGCTACTTCATAGCATTGTAGTATGGACGCATATAGTAAGGACTTGACATATAGCAGTTACATTAAGTGTTACTTTTTATTCCTACCACAATCCCACCAGAAAGCAGAATAAAAACCATAATCACAATAATTATAATAGATAAGAGCAGCAAATATTACATAGGTTTCATTAAGTGTGTCCAGGCACTGTTCTAAGGGCTTTATATATATTAGCTCTCCTAATCCTCAAGAACAACCTTAATGAGATAGATTCTATTATCCTCATTTTATATATGAGAAAACCGAAGCACGGAGAGAATAAGAGAAAAACAAAGAACAGAACACAAACTATGCTTATAAATTATCCTGAAAATATCAAGTACTATTTAAATATTCAATCTCTTTTTAATGTTAGAAAAAACAAACTATGAATTAGTTTGAAGAACTATTGTAAAACTAGCAGATATTTTCTTCAAAAAATCATCCCTTTTCCTGGGTCTATCCCTTCACTAATCATTTGGATGGTATCGCTCAGCACTGTGTTATCAGAGTCCTACACTAGGACAGGAAGTGGAATGTACCCTTTCCATTAAGGACAGCAAGCTATAACATGACAAAAGCTTTCACCCTTCATGATTTGCTGGAGTTCCATCTGGAGGGTTTGCACAGCTCTTCCAGGGTGATCGCCTGCAGTTCGTTTAATTCGATGGATAGAAAGACGGCCATCCACCACCGCTGCTACATCATCATCTTCAAGAAAGATGACACGATTGGTGTGTTCTATGACAGCACTATAAAACATTCAAGGAGATATTACAGTCAATAATCAAGGATAATTATTACAAATAAAACTATCATTACGACACAAAAGCCAAATTTAAATATAAATTCTATTATCCTGCAATATCTCTGACAGCTCTCTGGTTATCAATGCCATTCCTCACAGGGGAGTAATGAGGGGTGGACAATCAATAAAAGGATCTCAATGCAGCAACCCACACCAAATTAATTTAGATCTGAAAGAAAGCATGGTTGTTTCTTCCTCATTCTATTTACCAAATACTCCAATTTTAACTCCTAGCATTTCTCAAAGCTTCTATGTCCACCATCACAAAGCAGTTCAAGCTATCATCAGCTGTTTGCTAAACTACTACAGCAACTTCCCTAATTTGTCCGCCCACATTCCCTCTAATTTCCCTCCATCCATTCTCCATTTCTGCCAAAACAGATATTAAAAGGCAACTCTAATCAGGATTCTACCTCATCCAGCAAACCCCAGCAAATCACATGACGACTTCTCTTTGGCTCTTTGAAAAACAACAAAATGCATAACTGTGACCCCTACCTCCTCCTCTAGCCTCATCTCCCACCAAACTTCCTCTATTCCAGCTATACTCCCACCCATTCCAAACTCTCACAGGCTGATCAATCTGCAGAAAATGAATGTTCTTTCCTCTACCTCTTCACCTAATTAACTCCTAATATCTCTTTAACTCTCATTTCAAGCATCATTCCCTTAAAGAAATTTACCCATAGGGCAGGTAAGTCACCCTGTTACAAGCATTCTGTAGCTCTTGTCAGAGGTGGAATGCTACACTTGTGTGACTATTGATTAAAATTTATCTCCTCCTTGCCCTGACTGGTTTGGCTCAGTGGGTTAGAGTGTTGGCCCATGGACCAAAGAGTCGTGGGTTCGATTCCCAGTCAAGGGCACATACCTCAGTTGCAGGTTCGATCCCCACCCGGGTCGGGGTCATGTGGGAGGTAACCAATCAGTGTGTCTCTCTCACATCAATGTTTCTCTCTCTTTCTCTTTCTCCCTCCTCTCCCTTCCTCCCACTCTACCTGGGAATCAATGGAAAAATATCCTCGGGTGAGGATTAAAAAAAAATTTATCTTTTCCATTAAGAGCTCCTTAATGTACATGCTTTGCCAGTGTTCAGTAAAAATGTACGAGTGAATGAATGAAAAAAGGCTGAGATGTTTCTGCAACTTCTTTAAGCCATAACTGTCAACTCTATAACAAATCTACTTAATGACAGCAATAATACACCTTAGCACTGACTACACACCAGTAAAAATCAGAACACATTAAAGCTTGTGTTCCCACTGAGATAATACATTCCCTGCAGTCCCAAACTGCATCATTTTTCTCATTTTTAGATCCCCTTACTTTCAGGCACAATGAATGACTCAAATACTTGTCAGCAATTTGAATGATTCCATTTTATCCCATTATTAGTAGTATTTCATTTGTAAACACATCTAAGCATCCCACTGCATTTTTCTCTCAAAATCTCTTAGTCTAGTACTATTTCCTTTGTAAAAGTGATTATGTTGCCAATTACTTCTGAATTGAAAAGATAAGTGTCTACATTAGACTGAAAGTACAACGGTTTAATGACTTTACTACAATAGGTAGAATAGTAAACTATACTACTCTCCAATCTAAAATCTCTCCTCCCACCATGGCCAGGTAGCTCAGTTGGTTAGACCGTCATCCCGATACACCAAGGTTGCAGGTTCAGTCCCTGGTCAGAGCATATACAAGAGACAACCAATGAATGTATAAATAAATGGAACAACAAATCAATGTTTCTCTACCACCACCCCTCTAAAATCAATAAATGAAATTTAAAAAAAAAAATAAAAATTAGCCCAGCCAGTGTGGCTCAGTTTGTTGGGCATTGCTCCATGCACCAAAAGGTTGGTAGTTTGTTCCCAATCAGGGCACATGCCCAGCCAGGTTGCAGGCTCGATCTCCAGTGGGGGTTGTGCAGGAGGTAGCAATCCATGTTTCTGTCTCATCGATGTTTCTATCTCTCCCTCTCCTTTCTTTCTCTAAAAACCAATAAAAACTATTTAAAAATAAATAAAACTTTTTTTTCAATCTCTCCTCCCTCCAAAATCTAAATAATAGATAAGGCTCCTTAAAGGAGAGGAAAAAAATACAAGAGCTCAAAGTAAATACACTGGAACAAGTCTCAAGGACTGTTGTCTGTTCTTTCCTGACCTATGTGCTTTGAATTGAGAGAAAAGGTGTTCTTAGAACCCCATCTCCAAAAAACGGTCACTTTCACTTTCCTAATTAACAAAGTTCTCCTATACAGCATGACCAGATTTATACAAAATGACTTTCTGGTTTCCTATAGCATGACAAGCTTTACTAAAAATTCTCTTTGAATCAACTAAGGAAGCTCACCTTGCATCAGAAGCAAAGTAATACTCCACTGCTTTTTCTTCAACGGGGAAAAGGCAAGTTGTGCTGTCCACACGAGAGAGATTGCAGCTTCCTTTCTTATCTTTGCCTAGAGCACAGAGTTAATAGAATCAGCAAACATGTCGAAAACCATGGCTAATATATAAATATACATAATTTTCTACAAAATTGACAAAAAGCCATAGCAACACAAAATAATTTCAGCAACTTTTAAATGCTGAACGAAAAGGTAGATCACCTATTTCCATGCAATAAGCCAAGAAGAAAAGACAAAACATGTGGAGTGAAATAGCAACTATCAAAGAGAGCATGACAGATAATAGTGCTATGTTATATTTTTAATATACTATTTCTTTTCCAGGTAAAAAGCAAATTAATTCATTAATAGCAGTCTTTTTTAATAAAATGTATGTATAGCCTAATCTTAATGGAATACATATAAGTTGGTATACCTAAACTTATCATAAAATTATATTTAAAATATCAAAATTGTGCAATGAAAAATAAAATGAAGACTAGTGGCATAGTAATTTTCATTACCTCATAACAAAATATCTCTAGATTTTCATAGTAAATTAGAATAATAAATCAAGATGTATACAGTCTCCAATGACTGTAATTTAAAAACAAAACAAAGATACTTATAACTCTCTAATAAGGAATGAAAATATTATAAACCCAGAACCTCTTCTTTCTTAAAACTGAGTTTTCTAACATTTGTTTTAAGTCGATATAAGTATGGTCCTTTTGCAATGATAATATCCTCTTAATCCTAGCATTTTAGAATTCTGGTATCTCTACTTAAGTTATCAAGTAATTGATGAAAATTTTTTTTCCTTTTTGCTCATTCACAACTAAAGTCAAAACTGGAAAGCATACTGAAATTTGACAAATTAGCAAATTTTTTTAAATCTATTAATTGAAGACTATACAGAAGTCATAGAGACAAAGAGCACCTTTCACCTAGATTAGAACATAGTAGACCTTGTAACTTACAAACACAATAGCCAGAGAATATCATAAATACACTTGTAAAAACTCATATTGTGTTAATCCTCTAAAATGCATGTCTATAAAGACTTGGAAATAATTATTATTAGAAACACACATCCAAAGTTCTCGACAATGCATGATTATTTAGTGAGGTTTAGACATGAAAACAAAATAGCTCTTCCCATCCAAATTCAACAGCAGAAAAGATACCACACTTTAAAAAATAAATATTAGGTAACATCCTAGAAAAGATGATACTTGAGAAAGACAAGACATGTCAGTGTTTGCCAGGGGCTGGACATGGGGACAAAGGCTGATAAAAGGTAGCAGCTGGAGGAAACTTTTTGGGGGATGGAATTTTTCTGTATCTTGACTGTGGTGGTGGTTACACACCTGTTTGCATTTGACAGAACACAGGAAATTTTACAAGAAAAAGAAGGAACTTCATTGTATGTAAAAAAGTGATTAAAAGAATAGCGCCCTGGCCAGTTTGGCTCAGCAGTTAGAGCATCAGCCCACGGACCACAGAGTCGCGGATTCGATTCCGGTCAAGGGCACGTACCTTCGTTTCGGTTCATCCCTGGCCCTTGTAGGGGTCGTGCAGGAGGCAACCAGTCGATGTGTCTCTCTCACATTGATGTTTCCCTCTCTCTCCCTCTCTTCCCCTCCCTCCCACTCTATTTGAAGATAAATGGAAAAAGTACCTCGGTGAAGATTAAAAAAAAAATAGGTAGAAGGCCCGGCCAGTGTGGCTCAGTGGTTGAACATCGACCCATGCACCAAGAGGTCACCAGTTCGATTCCAGTCAGGGCACATGCCCAGGTTGTGGGCCCGATCCCCAGTGAGGCGTGCGGGAGGCGGCCAATCGATGTTCTTTCTCATCGATGTTTCTATCTCTCTCTCCCTCTCCCTTCCTCTCTCTCTAAAATCAATAAAGAAAAAAAATTTTTAAATAGGTAGAAGGATAGCCTAGCATCTACATTTTTTAAATAAACACAACCAGCTTTGATTATAAAATGCACAAGGTTGAGTTTCACTATATTCTTTCTCCAAATATTGGTTATTTCATTCTTCAAGTAACAAGGTATATTTAATTACAATATTTAGAAGAAGTTGAGGTATCATTGCTAATTTAAATGAAAAGAACATTACCACCTGACATCTATATGACTCTTATAATCTATAAAATGTCTTTCCATATTGTCTCATTTTATTTAGTATAATACCATTATCATCATCCCACTTTATTTGGTCACCTGGAAAAAAATAGTAAAAGCCTGAAAGCCAGTTCAGGGTTCTCCCCTTTACACAGCCTCTTCAATAAGAGGCCATACTTTTTTTTATTGTTGACAGTATTACAGATGTCTCCCATTTTCTCCCTTTAAAACAAAGGAAAAACACTATTTTTCAAATCTCAGAGACTTTAAAGAAATTACTAAAAGCAGTTTTGCCAAAAGCAGACAGACAAAATATACTCTGCAAATCAGAAAAATGTAAAAATATGTTTCCCCATGAAATAAGCACATTTTTAGAGGCTCAGCACATTCATTCACTCCAAGAACAAAGAATTAGTAAAGAATGAACAAAAGAGGATAAGATTCTTCCCCATCCATGCAGTGCATTTCCCACCTCTTTCTCCCTGTGATCCCCACCGTGTGAATTTTGGTCCAATCTGAGTCCTAGCTATGGATATACAACAACAGAAAAAATTCTACTTGTCAGAGAAATCACAAAACAAATATTTTTCATGTTTAGACAGAACTGTATATGAGTGGACCTGACCAAAGAGGCATTTATTTCAATTTAAGAAAAACAATTCTTTATATCTACTGCATTCAATGTATACGTTTTTCCCAGGGCATGATGTAGGAATAGTTTTTACCTGTTCTGTAGAGTATTGGAATGTGATCAGTAGAGAGTTTATGTTCACTTCGTACACCAATCAACAGAGGGCTACCTCGTCTGTTAGTATAAAATTAAACAGAATTAAACCATTTTTACAAACAACACATTAATGATATAAATTTAAATGATGACAGAACAGTCTTCAAATAAAGTTTAAATTCTCTTTCCAAGTTCAACTTTAGATGTAACAAAAGAATGATATAAACAGAATTTTTTTTAAAAAATTCAATATAGCCCAGCCGGTATGACTCAGTGGACTGAGCATCGTCCCATGGACTGAGAGGTCCCGGTTCAATTCCTGGTCAGGGCACATGCCTGGGTTACAGGCTCAATCCCCAGTAGGGGGCATGCAGGAGGCAGCCAATCTATGTTTCTCTCTCACATCAATGTTTCTATCTCTCTCTCCCTCTCTAAAAAATCAATAAAAACATATTTTTTAAAAATTTAAAAATAATATTCAATAACAGAGGTAGGCAAACTATGACCCACAGGGCATATGTTTAGTGGAACACAGCCATGCCCATTCTTTTACATATTTTCTACAGCAGCTTTCACACTACAAGAGCAAAACTGAATAGTTGCTACAGAGGACATTATAGTGAAGGGTCATTTACAGTGAACAGAGAATAAACTTACAATTCAAAAGTTTCAAAATACATATAATTATTAGGCATTAGTAAATTTATATATACCTTGTGCCAACTGCTTGGCCAGGAAAATGAACACTTTTAAATACAAGTGCAAAAGCACCTTCCTACAGAGGGAAAAAATGGATTAGCAATGCATATGATAATCAATTATCAAATGTGAAATGTCTAAATCATACTAGCTTTATCATAGAAATTTTTTATTTACATAACGGTTCTTTTGCTCTAATGTGTAAGCAAGTCTAAATTTTAGGTAGACACTTCCTCCTGAGCTTTGGTGTATCCAAGACCCACTTTTTAATCAAGACTACCCTTCAAATAGACTCAATAGATAATAGCTCCAAAACACACCATTTTAAAAGTCACCTCTGTACATACATTTCTCAACAAATACATCATATCACCCACACTACACATTAGTAAAGAGAGGATAGCATTAAGGAAAGATCCCAAGTTCAACATCCAAAACTCATTCTCTGGCCCAGTAATTTTATATCACTGTTAAACTATACTCTTTTTTACCTTAATATTGGAAATGCACAGCATACCACCCCCTCTACCCAACCTCCTCATGGACAGGGCCTAACGAAATCAAGAATGAATAAAGAAGGAACATGATAGGAGAGGGAAGAAACCACCACAGAACACAAACCAGGTTATACAATGAGTAGAAACAAAGAAAGGCTGGGAAGGCACACTACTCTGCCTTGAGTCAAGGGAAGGAACGGACCTCTATTTTCTCCATCTTCCTGTCTCCTCCTTTAGTGTATACATCATAAGATTGGGTGAAGGTGGGAGGTGAGGGTTGGATCTTCACTGAGAAGTTAAGGGCTTTTAAATGGGAAAGCTAGAGTTACGAGTGGGAACGGGGGTGGAAATCACTATGCATATGAACTCTTGTGGATCTTTAATCTTTAATTAGGGCAACTGGAATGGGATAAAAAAAAAAAAATACCACTTTTCTCTTCGACTGGGAAATAGTTTTCTATAGAGCCAAGGAAAAGTCCCCACAAGGGAAAATAAGGAGTTGACTATACTGACTCAGAGACATGCACATTATCCCAGAATAAAGAGTGTACATTTCACTGAAGCTACCTTTGTGCTAAATTATAGACAGGGAAGAACACTGGAGTGAGCAGGAAGCAAGAAAGTGATGAGTCTCCAACTGTGTGGTATATGCATGTTTGTGTGGTATGCATGGGTTTGTGTGAGTATGAATGCATAGTATTTAGACAAATTGTTTGATTTTACCTTACTTTTAATACCCATGACACTGAGCTACAGTGAAAGAAGTAAAATTTTAAGTGTGTATGGGAAAAGAGGGGTAATCAGTCAAACAACAATCTCTCAAAATTATTCAAGTTGAAAAGTTATATATATATGGAAAATAAAAACCAAAAATATTTTTAAATTATTCATAGTTCCTGCTCCTCAAACTTAATTTTAAGAGTTTATTATAATTAATGTTGGTAATAATTATCTTTAAAAGTGTGGTTTAAAGATTGTTGGTTGCCAGCATGGAGGGAGGTTGGGGGACTATATGAAATAGGTAAAGGGATTAAGAAGTACAAATTGATAGTTACAAAATAGTCCCAGGAATGTAAAGTAGAGATAGGGAATATAGTCAATAATATTGTAATAACTATGTATGGTGCCAGGTGGCTACTGGAAATATCAGGGGAAACACTTTGTAAAATATATGATTATCTAACCACTATGCTGTACACCTGAAACTAATACCAAATAATATTGAGTGTAAACAGTAATTGAAAAATAAAATGTTTTTAAAAGTGTAGTTTAATACCAATTGCTGGATAACTCTCTCCACCAAGGTAGTAAAACTGATATCTTGACTTTCCCGATTGTCATACATGTACTTAACAAGCTTCGCAATTGTTTCTGTGTCTGTTTCAGATTCAAAGTCATAGCCTTTACTTTCCTGTAATTAGAAAGAAAATTGACACATTTAAGAAAGTATTCATTATATCCAAATCTTATCTATAGAATTTCTTCAAAAATCTCACTAAGCAATTTCTAATTTTTTTTTTTATATGTTTTTATTGACTTTTTTAGAGACTGAAGAAGGGAGAGATAGATAGAAACATCGATGTGAGAGAGATACATCAATCGGCTACCTCCTACACGCACCCTACAGGCAATCTGGGCATGTGCCCTGAGCCGGAATCGAACTGTGACATCTCAGTTCACGAGACCATGTTCAATCCACTGAGCCTAACCGGCTGGGCTCTAATCTTTTTTTAACCACCGTACCTCATTACCCACTGTTCAAAATTAAGATCACCATCTAATTATAGTGAACCCAAAATAGTGAGGTATTCTGTGTAACTGAGCATACAATTTTAATTACATAAATCTATACATGCCACACATTAATTAAATAAATTTTAAATAATTAAAATATAATAGACCTGGCCGGTTTGGCTCAGCAGTTGGAGCATCGGCCTGCGGACCAGAGAGTCCCGGGTTCAGTCCCTGCTAGGGGCGCATACCAAAAAAAAAATATATATATATATATTATATATATAAAACACTAATTCCATAATGAATATAATTCTTTATTAACAATGATATTTTACTATCCAATATTATAGCCATTAGATATATGTGGCTACTTAAATTTAAATGAAATAATTTCAAATTTAGTTCCTCACTCATACTAGTTCAATAGCCACATGTGGACAGTGGCTACTATATTAGACATTACAGATATGGAAGGTTTCCATCACTACAGAAAGTTCAGCTGGACAGACCTGAGAAGCCACTATGAAGGTCATCATCATGATCACTGCTATATAGGTACATAGCTATGTAGGGCATAGAACCTTCATTTAATCTGCTCTGATTCTTCTTACATATCCTAGAATCTTATAAAAATGACAAAGTCTCTCACAATGCAATAGACATATCCCCAAAATTCCAATTTCATTTGCACTTTTGGGTCATTCATAACAAAGCCAAATTGTTTGCTTTTCATGTAAGGAACAAAAATGTTCCACTATCAACAAAGAAAAGTCCAATAAACCACCATACCCTTGTAACTGTCTTAGAAATTACTTGATCACACCTAGATAGTATTTATTGCACATCTCAACAAACAACCTCACTGCTCTAGTTAGAAGTATTGTCAAAGACTGGTGCTTTTCTAGGTCACTTTACTTACCAAAAACTTTTTCAAGTCTTTGTAGTTGGTGATGATTCCATTGTGAATAACAATAAATTCTAAAAGAGATAACGATATTAATGACCAAAAATTACAAGTCTAGTAAACATTATAAATAGCCATTACTATTAACAGATATTTCTCAAATCAAAAAATGTGTCACATGCTATATACTTCAAGGTGTAATCAAGTATTATCTACTTTTCATTACCGGATTATCCTCAGGTAGATCAGCAGCACAGTTTATGTGGCTTAGTGGAAGTACACAGTGCCAGGGTAATAGTGGGGAATAAACTGGGGGCTAGAGTCATCAATTTCGGTTGTGGCTAAACTACAATGTCAACATGTGAAAGGAGCAAGTTCCCTGGGTCTATGTCCTCATTTGCAAATTGAGAACTAAATAATTATTATTCTCACTTCTTTTTTCATCCATTCTTATGCATAAAACATTCATAAGTTTAAAAAGAACCCTTTCAAACTAATGCAATTATCTGATTTACACAGTCTAAGAACTAAAGTTAAATAAGTTAATAAGAAAAACCAGAAATTATTCAGTTCTATAATTAAATGTATTTATCTGAGGTCCAGACAATTTCTAAAATGATAAATAAATGTTAAAACAGAATTCCAACATCAAATACATATGATAGTGGAATAAATTTCATCTTTTTTTATTAAATAACTGAAAAATATAAGAATGGATAATCAAGAGTTGACAATATTATTATTTGTATCTACTGACAGTGTACATAAAGAATACCAATATGGCCCTGGCCGGTTTGGCTCAGCGGTTAGAGCGTCGGCCTGCGGTCCAGAGAGACCCGGGTTCGGTTCCCGCTAGGGGCATGTACCTCAGCTGCAGTTTGTCCCCGGCCCTGGTTGGTCGTGCGGGAGGCAGCCACTCGATGTGTCCCTTTCACGTCGAGTTTCTCTCTCTTCCTCTCTCTCCCTCCCACTCTGTCTGAACAAAAAATGGAAAAATGTCCTCGAGTGAGGATAAAAAAAAAAAAAAAGAATACCAATATGAATTTATTATTTAAAGTTCATATAAGTGAGGAGAGTAGTTACCACTAAATTCAATTTTATATTAAATTATAAAAATGTTTTTAAAATACTTAACAATCTGACATTTTGACCTCACACTAAATGAGCTTAGACTAAATGCATTACAAATCAAATAATAAATATAAGCATTTTCAATAGATTTTTAAGAAAGAAAAGATGATACCACGAAGTACCACTACAAAAAAAACCTTTAATGCTAGAACAAAGAGAATCATAAATAGCTGGTAGCATAAAGCCTGGTCGGGGCTGTGCAAGAGGCAACTAATCGATGTGTCTCCCTCACATCAATGTTTCTCTCTCTCTCCCTCCCTCCCTTCCACTCTATCTAAAAATCAATGGAAAAATATCCTCAGGTCAGGATCAATAAAAAAATTAATAAATAATAAAACCCCTAAAGAAATAATCTTGACAATGATCATGAATGACTGCTAACAACACAAAGAAAAACATCCAATATTATGACAAGAAAAAATTCTCAGATGTCCTAAATTAAATTACAACAGGCCAGGGGGTGGGAAGAAGAGGCAAGGAGAGTTAATCAGTTAACAGAGACAGGAGCAAAAACAAACAAAAGACTGCTCACATTCCTTAATGTATGTTGAAACTCTGAATCAACTTCTAGGTTGCTATTTCAGCTCTTATCTAGAGAGAATAGCCAACCAGCAGACAATACTGCATCCTGCTTACCCATGAACTTTCCAAGCTGTTGACCACAACCAATACAAAAGTAACAAACCCTTCTTCCTTACTATACACCTATCCCAGAACTAGCCCCCTTCACATACGTATTCCCACCACCCTTAACTATAGCCAGTGTAAATTCTTTCAAAATAACGTACAGCTTTCTTCTCCAAACTCACTGTATAAAGGAGCCCCGTCGATCCCAGTGTGGTGGACACGTTTGTCTTCCCAACTAGCCCAGCTGCTGGTGGTTTAAATTGAATGTCCCAACCCTAGCAGATTTTGCTCAGTGGTTAGTGTCGGCCCGAGGACCAGGGAGTTGCAGGTTGAATTCAGGGCAAAGGCACAAACCTTGGTTGCGATTCGATTCCCTGGCCCTGGTTGGGGTCATGTGGGAGGCAACTGGTCAATGTGTCTCTCTCACATCAATGTCTCTCTCTCTCTCTCTTTCTCCCCCTCCCCCTCCCCCACTCTATCTGAAAATCAATGGAAAAATATCCTCGGGTGAGGATTAAAAAATAATGATAATAATAATAATAATAATAAATAAATTGTATGTCCCAGAAACTGGTCCTTTTTCTGACTAGTATGTGACTCAACAAACCCTTTCTTTCAGAAAAACTTTTCTACCTCAAAAGTTACTGATTAACAACTATATACCTCCAGTTATAAACAAACACTATACCAGTTTATAAAAAATAGAACAGAGAAACATGTTAAATGACCCTCGGGATGCATACAATTAACATGATCTAAACCATAGAAAACTCTATAGGACAAACAACAGAATAAACTGCAAAGGAAATGGAGAGAAAGGGAGAAGTCTCTTAAGAGACACATCAATCTACCAAGTCCTTACTTTTTAGAGATATACACTTAAATATTTACAAATTAAATGCTATCGCCCTGCCGGTGTGGCTCAGTGGTTGAGCGCCGACCCATGCACCAAGAGGTCGCTGGTTCGATTCCCAGTCAGGGCACATGCGCAGGTTGTGGGCCCAATCCCCAGTGGGGGGTATGCAGGAGGCAGCCAATTGATGTTCTCTTTCATCGATGTTTCTATCTGTCTCTCCCTCTCCCTTCCTCTCTCTCTAAAACATCAATAAAGAAAAAAATTTAAAAAAAAATAAAATTTCTCTCTTGAAAATATTCTTCTTTAAAAAAACAAAAACAAATTAAATGCTATGAGTTCTAGCTACCTGTGATATATCTATCTATATGATATCTATTAGCTTCCAAAATAAGCTGGGTGGGGGTATAGATAAACATAACTGATCACGTACTGATAAATGTTGAGGCTGGGTAATGGATGCATCAGGTTCTGTATACTCTCTCTATATAAATATGTTTGAAATTTTCCAAATTAAAATAATGAAAACATAGAGCTTCCATTCTATTCCCATTATTGGTCCTCTACAATCATTCCAAAGCATGTACAGTATGTCCATACCATTATTTTTATCAGAGCGCTGGGGATGGCTATTGACAGGATTGGGTTCACCGTGTGTTGCCCAACGGGTATGGGCTATTCCAAGGTGTACATCAAATTCTATATCCAAATCCATATCCTGTTGTTCTAAAGATAAAATGAAAAATTTTAATATTAAATCATGCTGTAGAGATCATGCTAAATTTAAATATAATTATCACAGTGCTGCTCACCAGGAATATACAATTATTAAAACTGAAGATCAGGCATACTCAAAATAGTAATTAAAATATTTGGAGGAGTTAATGCAGAGTGCAGCTGAAATACTTAGGGCAAATGGTTCCAATAACAACCAAAACAACTATATTCAAAGAGATAAGGCACCATGGCTGGTGTGGCTCAATTGGTTGGAGTGTTGTCCCATCCCATGCACCTAAAAGATGGGGGGTTCAATTCCCAGTCAAGGCATGAGTGGGAGGCAACCAATCGATGTTTCTTTCTGTCTCTCTCTCTCTCTCTCTCTCTCTCTCTCTCTCTCTCCCTCTCTCTCTCTCTCTCATATCAATAAAAGAAAAAGCACATGTGACAATGTTAACAACTGGTAAGGTTAGATGAAATATATGGGTGCTTAATGTACTATTCTTTCAACGTTTTTGGAGGTTTGAAATTTTTCACATTCTAGAGTTAAGGACAAAAAGAGTTAATATAAGTTTTTAAATCTATATTTAATCCTTGCTTTGAAAAAAAATCAGTATTGTTTTCATTAGACATGTAAAAATAAATTCATTTTCTCATTGCCACACAACCTTATGACTATAATTTCTTTGATCCCCAAACATATCTCACAATATAAACTGCAATTATGGAGAGCTTCCAAAATCAAAGAATAGATCCTTGTAAACAGAGCAACACTATGAAAATATGGGGTTGTAGACTGATGCTCCTTGATCTTAAGGACAGTTCCAGTTACTTACTAGTAATGCCCTTCTTCTAATTTCCTAAATACAAAATTCATTTAGCTAAGATAAAACTTACCAGATAAACAAAGCTTATCATGACACACACAGTAAAATCCATCATCCTTAAGACCCTACATGACCTAGCCCTCAGCCACCTCTCTAGCTTCATCTCCTGCCACTCTTCGCTTCACTTACTGTGCCCTAGCTCCACTGACTTTCATCCATAAATAGGCCAAGCCCACACACGGTCTTTGCACTTGGTGTTCCCTCTGCCTAGAATTCCCTCTTTTGGACAATCACATGATCTCTGCTCAAATGTCACCTCTACTATACTTTTTGTTCATAGCACTAATCACTACGTAACATTATATATTTGTTTGTTGTCTGGCTGTCTCATTAAATAGTAAGTTCCATCATGGCACGGGGTTTTGCCTATCTTGTTCTGTTTTGTCCTCAGGGCCTAGAATGATGGTTGGTATATAATAGATACTCAATAAATATTTATTTTGTTATTGAAATCCTCACAATACTCTGTGAGGAAGAGTATTGTTGTCTCCATTTTACAGATAAAGAAACTAAGGCTCAAAGAGATCACAGAATCTGCCTGCCATGAGTCATATGAATAGTAAGTAGAGATAGGATTTCAATCCAAATCTGGTTGACTCCAGAGCCTGAGATTAAAACGACAATGGTAAACTCCACTGCACTATTTATTACATTTATGACATGTTGTCAACCTGGCTTCCATCAGAATCTGAGTTCTACAAATGCAGCAGCTTGTCTTATTATCTTTGAACCATAAGCACAAAAAGCTAAATAGGGAAGACACTCACATCTTTATTGGATGGCTCCATCAATAAATAGATATAATCATCAATGTATTCTTTCCTGGCTTACCAGTGTTCTGAATAATTAAAGTGACCTAATAAATGACCTCCAGAAAAGTAAAAGATACTGTTTATCACTAGTTCACAAGCTAGTATAAGCAATAAAAGCATCTGACTAGTTTTTTAGGCTAACTATAATTAAAGCAGTATCTCCCCCAACATGCTGACAAGCAACATTAGAGAGTCTTTAACAAGAGTCTGTAAATTGAATCCATGTCAAGTTCATGGTAATTACCAAAACTATTTATTTCTAGCCATTTAAGAAGTATGCACCCATATTCCTTATTCATTAAACTCATAGCTCATTCAGTTCCCCAACATGACATCTTTTCTATTCTCCTTAACCCTCAAACCTACCTGTATTCTCTCAATTTCCACTTTACTCAGCTTTCTCCCCTCACCTCATAACTGTCTAACTTAGCTTTTCTTCTACCTTTGACTCCTCTAAAAGCTAACTCCTTACCTGTGCCTTCACCTATCTAAGCTATAATGCCTCAATAATTTCCTATTTGCATTTTCTATTTTCCCACCACTTTCATGCCCAAGGCTTTTTTGCCCTCTTCAAACTTTTTCTCAGATGTCACCCTTCTCTTTAATAGCTCAAACATTTAAATTTGCTGGCAATGATAAAGACTTAAATACCTACATCCAGAGATAACTAAAGTCAATATATAGTCATTTGTACTTTACATCTTTTTAAAGACATAAAATGTAAAAAAAAATCTTTAATTTTTGTCACTCCCTAGAAGAGCAGCCCTCTTTCTCCCTGTTTTTGTGCCCCAAACTTCACTGCCTTTACTGCCAACACCATCTAATGACAGTACCTACTCCTCTGTCAATTTCTTCATCTGCAAAATGAGGATGATAATTTCATGGGTTATAATAAGGAATAAATGAGTTAATACACATGAAATACTTACAAGAGTACCTGGAACACAGAGAGCAATCAATAAAAGTTAGCTATTCTCATCAAAGTCAGAAGCTACCGAAAACCTCTTACTCCACAAATCCAAAGGCCTTTTCTGAGAAGTCTTCCTTCCCTTTTGACTTCAAAAATATTGAAACTTGCTGGGAATAATAATATAAATATCACAAACATCCAAATACCCACACCCAGAGTTAACAAAAGTTAACATCTAACCATTTGTGCTTTCGATCTTTTTTAAGATGCCGTTCATGCAGTTGATGCCTCTTTGGTACCCTGCTCATCCCATTCCTCCCCAGAGGATTCTTAAGTTGATGGAGAACATTTTCCACTGTGCCTTCAAACTTCTATTATGCTAATATGTGTTCATAATTTATAGTAGTCTTTTGTGGGGGTTTTTGTTGTTTTTTTCTTTCTTTTTTGGAGGGGGGCAGCAAATATTTATTGACAATAATGTTGTAAACACTGATATGATAAAGGCTTTTTACCCTGTAGGACATTCAACTTTTTTGTCAATACATATGGTATTTTTTAAATGGTCCTATTCCTTACATATCCTACTCCAGGTCCCCACATGCAGAACCAGATCCAGTGCACTCCTTTCAAAAGCTACACACGGTCATTCACTATCATTACAACTTATTATCCCATTCCCTTACTGGTAGACACAGAGGTTGTTTCTAAATTTTGCTGCAGTGAATCTTCTTGTAATGGCTCCTTGTCCACAGTGTTTCTTTCAAGTATATGGCCAAGAGTGGAAGTGCTTGGTCAAAAGGGTATAGGTATCTCCCATAGAGACATTGCCACATTGTTCTTCAAAGTGATTTATTAAGAATTCACCAACAATGTCTTTAATTTCCTATTTCACTACTTCCTGACTTTCCTGCAGGAAAGGAGGAGGTATGTTTCAATGTTGACATTCCACGATAGTGATTCTAGTCACAAACTGCCTTTCTAGCCTCCCACTCATCTACCAATAATCTGGATAAAAAGCATTATCTAACCTGAAACCTATATAATTTTACTAACCAATGTCATCCTAATAAATTCAATAGTTTATTTTTAAAAAGGACTATCTACCATTCCATCAACAAACATGTCTTCCCTATTTCTATCCTATGAAAGGCCCTTCCTCACGAATTATGGCTTCTTCATTTTAGAATACTAATTGTGCTCTATATGCAGTGTAGCTAATTTCCTTCCCTAATTAATATGATCATTTTGGAAGCTCAGGTGTATTTTAAAACCAGTATAGACAGTAACAAAACTACTTTTCCTCCCTCCCTTCAACATTAAGAATCACTAAATGGGGCCCAAAATATGGGGAGAAAGGTAATTTGATAAGGAAGGGTGAAGGAAGAGAAGAGGAAGGGGGACAAAAATCAAACTAAGTACATTACTGTGAACTTCTTCATCCAGTGCTTTTACTTTCCCTTTCTTCTTAATCAGCTGGATTTTGCAGGCATTGGCTTCCCAATCTTTGTCATTGCCTCCATCAACTCCCACACCTAAATCAAGAGGGAAAATAGCACGAATTAAAAACTATTACTTAGATTATCGGGGTAAGGCAAAATTTTTGTTGTTGTTGTTACAGATGTTTCTACCTTTTCCCCCATACACCCTCCTCCCAATCATGTCCCCACCCCCAGCATTGTTGTCTATGTCTACTGGTTATGCACATATGCATATAAATTCTTTGATTTATCTCATCCCTTCCCCCTACTCCTCTCTTCTGAGGTTTGTCAGTCTGAACGTACTCCTTTCTGTATCTCTGGGTCTATTTTGTTCATTATATTCCGAAAATAAGTGAGATTATGTGGCATTTGTCTTTCTCTGATTGGCTTATTTCACTTAGCATAATACTCTCCAGGTCCCTCCATGTCATCTCAAAGAATAAGAGATCTTTCTTTCTTACAGCTGCATAGTATATTCCATTGTGTATATGTACCATAGCTTTTATATCCACTCATCTATTGATGGACACTTGGGCTGTTTCCAGATCTTAGCTATTGTAAATAGTGCTGCTATGAACATAGGGGTATATATTCTTTCTGACTGGTGTTTCAGGCTTCTTAGGATATATTCCTAGAAGTGGAATCACTGGATCAAATGGCAGTCCGATTTTTAATTGTTTGCAGAAACACCATACTGTTTTCCATATGGCTGCATCAGTCTGCATTCCCACCAGTAGTGTACTACAGTCCCCTTTTCTCCACACCCATGCCTGCACTTGTTGTAAGATAATTTGTTGATGGCAGCCATTCTGGTAGGTATGATGTGATACCTCATAGTAATTTTAATTTGCATTCCTCTGATGATTAGTGACGTTGAGCATTTTTTCATATGTCTCTTGGCCATTCGTATGTCCTATTTGGAGAGGTGTCTATTTAGGTCCTCTGCCCATTTTTTAATTGTTTTTTTGGCTTCCTTTTGTTGAGCTGTATGAGTACTCTATATATTTTGGAAATTAAGCCCTTAGCTGATGTATTATTGGCAATTATGCTCTCCCATACAGTGGGTTCTCTTTCCATTTTGATGTGCAGAAGCTTTTTAGTTTGATGTAGTCCCATGTATTAACTTTTTCCTTTGTTTCTCTTGACTTAGGCGTTTTATCAGTGAAAATTCTGCCGTTTGCGATGTCTGAAATTTTGTTGCTTACATTTTCTTCTAGGATATTTATGGATTCACGAGTCACACTTAAGTCTTCTATCCATTCTGAGTTTATTCTTGGGTATAATGTAAGTTGATGGTCTAGTTTCATTTTTTTGCATGTAGCTGTCCAATTTTCCCAACACCATTTATTGAAGAGGCTGTCTTTACTCCATTGTATGCTCTTACAACCTTTGTCAAATATTAACTGAGCATAATGTCTTGGGTCAATTTTCGGGTTTTCTGTTCTGTTCCATTGATCTATATGCCTGTTCTTGTGCCAGTACCAGGCTGTTTTGATTAAAATGGCTTTGTAGTATAACCTGATATCCAGCATAGTGATCCCTCCTACTTTGTTCTTCTTTTTCAAGATTTCTGTGGCTATTCGTGGTCTTTTTTGGTTCCATATGAACTTTTCGAGTGTTTGTTCTAATTCTGTGAAATATGTCATTGATATTTTAATGGGGATTGCACTGAATCTATAGATTGCTTTGGGTAGTATGGACATTTCAATGATGTTAATCTTGCATGAACAAGGTATATGCTTCCACTTTTTTGTATCTTCCTCTGTTTCTTTTTTCAATGTCCTGTAGTTTTCTGCCAATAGGTCCTTTACTTCTTTGGTTAAGTTTATTTCTAGGTATCTTAATTTTTTTGCTGCAATAGTAAATGGAATTGCTTTTTCAGTTTCTCTTTCTGTGAGTTCATTATTGGTGTATAAGAATGCTGTCAATTTCTTGATGTTAATTTTGTATCCTGCCACTTTGCCAAATTCATTTATCAGCTCTAGTAGATTTTTGATGGAGTCTTTAGGGTTTTCTATGTACAATATCATGTCATCTGCAAATAATGACAGTTTCACTTCCTCCTTTCCAATTTGGATCCCTTTTATTTTTCCTTCATGTCTAATTGCTGTGGCTAAGACTTCCAGTACTATGTTAAATAAGAGTGGCGAAAGTGGGCATCCCTGTCTTGTTCCTGTTCTTAAGGGAAATGCTTTTAGTTTTCACTCATTAAGTATGATGTTGGCTGTAAGTTTTTCTTTTCTTTTTTTTTCTTATCCTCACCTGATGACACTTTTTCATTTTTTGTTCAGATAGAGTGGGAGGGAGAGAGAGGAAGAGAGAGAGAGAGAGAAACATCGACATGAAAGGGACACATCAAGCGGCTGCCACCCGCACAACCAACCAGGGCCGGGGACAAACTGCAACCGAGGTACATGCCCTTAGCGGGAACCGAACCCGGGTCTCTCTGGACCGCAGGCCGACGCTCTAACCACTGAGCCAAACCGGCCAGGGCTGGCTGTTTTTCATATATGGCCTTTATCATGTCGAGATATGATCCCTCTATTACCACATTGCTGAACATTTTTATCAGAAATGAGTGCTGGATTTTGTTGAACGTTTTTTCAGCGTCTATTGATATGATCATATGGTTTTTATCTTTCATTTTGTTTATGTGATATATCACATTTATTGATTTTCAAATATTGTACCAGCCTTGCATCCCTGAAATGAATCCCACTTGGTCATGGTGAATAATTTTTTTAATGTATTGCTGGATCCGATATGCTAATATTTTGTTAAGCATTTTGGCATCTATGTTCATCAGAGATACTGGCCTGTAGTTTTCGTTCTTTGTAGTCTTTATCTGGTTTTGGAATTAGAATTATGCTGGCCTCATAAAATGAGTTTGGAAGTCTTCCTTCTTCTTGAATTTTTTGGAATAGTTTGAGGAGAATGGGTGTTAGTTCTTCTTTGAATGTTCGGTAAAACTCCTCCGTGAAGCCATCGGGGCCTGGGCTTTTGTTTGGTGGGAGAGTCTTGATTACATTTTCAATTTCCTTAGTTGTTATTGGTCTGTTCAAGTTTCCTCTCTTCCCGGTTCAGTGTTGGGAGACAGTGTGATTCTAGAAATTTGTCCATTTCGCCAAGATTGTCCAATTTGTTGGCGTATAGTTGTTCATAGAATTTTGTAATGATCCTTTGTATTTATGTGGTGTCAGATGTTACTTCTCTTTTGTTTCTGATTTTATTTTGTTTCTTGATCAGTCTGGCTAAGGGTCTATCAATCTTGTTTATCTTTTCAAAGAACCAGCTCTTTGTTTCATTGATCTTTTGAATTGTTTTTTTTTTTTTTTTTTAGTTTCTATGTCGTTTATTTCTGCTCTGATCTTTACTATTTCTTTCCTTCTACTTGCTCTGGGTTTTCCTTTTTGTTTACTTTCTAGTTCTTTATGTTGTAGGGTTAGAAAGTCAATTAGAAAGTTTTCTTGTTTCTTGACATAGGCCTGTAGTGCTACGAATTTCCCTCTCAGGACTGCTTTAGCTGAGTCCCATAGATTTTTGTGTTGTTGTGTGTTCATTTTCATTGGTTTCCACGAATTTTTTAATTTCTTCCTTGATCTCCTTGGTAACCCATTCGTTGGTTAATAAAACCCTATTTAGCCTCCATGTGTTTGAATGTTTTTGCGTGTTTTTGTTGTAATTGATTTCTAGTTTCATACCATTGTGATCTAAAAACATGCTTGATATGATTTCAATCTTCTTGAACTTGTAGAGACTTAGTTTGTATCCTAACATGTGGTCTATCTTTGAAAATGTCCCATGTGCACTTATGAAGAACGTGAATTTTGCAGTTTTGAGGTGTAATTCTCTGTAGATATCTATTAAATCCATTTGATCTAGTGCATCATTTAGTCTCTGTTTCCTTGTTAATTTTTTGTCTAGAGGATCTATCCAGTGATGTCAGTGGGGTGTTGATGTCCCCTCCCCTGCTATGATTGTATTGCTGTTGATTTCTCCTTTGAAGTTCTCCAGAAGTTTTTAAATGTATTTTGGAGCTCCTATGTCGGGCGCATATATGTTTACCAAGGTTATATCTTCCTGTTGGACAGATCCTTTCAATATTATGTAGTGGCCTTCTTTGTCTCTAGTTATGGCCTTCATTTTGAAGTCTATTTTATTGGATGAGTATTGCGACCCCAGCTTTTTTTTCCTTTCCATTTGCTTGGAAAGTTTGTTTCCATCCCTTCATTTTCAACCTATGTGAGTCTTCTGTTGTGAGGTGGGTCTCTTGTAAACAACATATATATGAGTCATGCTTTCTTATCCATTCAGCTACACTGTGTCTTTTGATCAGAGCATTTAATCCATTTATGTTTAAGGTTATTACTGATATGCACTTATTTATTGCCATTTTTGTTCATTATGGTTATGTTTCTCTTCCTATTTCTTCTGCTTATTACAGTAGTCCTTTTAATATTTCTTGTAGTGTTGGTTTGGTGCTAATATATTCCCGTAGCCTTTTTTTTGTCTGGGAAGCTCTTTATTTCACCTTCTGTTTTGAAAGATAGCCTTGCTGGATAGAGTAGCCTTGGATTCAGATCCTTGTTGTTCATTACCTTGATTACTTCATGCCATTCCCTCTGGCCTGTAGTGTTTCTGTTGAGAAGTCAGCTGATAGCCTTATGGGGCTTCCTCTGTAGATAACCTGTTGCTTATCTTTTGCTGCCTTTAGGATTCTCTCTTTGTCTTTAATTTTTGGTATTTTAATTATTATGTGTCTTGGTGTGGGCCTGTTTGGGTTCTTCTTACTTGGGGCTCTCTATGCTTCTTGAACTTGAATGCCTTTTTCCTTCACCAAGCTAGGGAAGTTTTCTGTCACTGTTTCTTCAAACATATTCTCTAGCCCTTGCTCCTTTTCTTCTTCTTCTGGCACTCCTATGATGGAGATGTTGTTACGTTTCATGTTGTTCCTCAGTTCTCTTAGGCTGTCTTCCTGTTTTTTAATATTTTTTCTCTCTGGTTTTCTGATTGGGTGATTTGTTCTGCCTGTCTTCTGAATCACTGATCTGGTCCTCGGCTTCCTCTACTCTGTTGGTTATTCTTCCAATGTGTTCTTTATTTCTGCTATGTTATTCTTCACTTCCAACTGGTTGGTTTTCAATGCTGTTGAGCTTCCTTATTACCATCAGTCTGAACTCTATCTCTGATAATTGCTTAACTGCATTTCATTTCTCTCATCTTCAGTAGAGTTCTCTTGTTCTTTCATTTGGGATTTGTTTCTTTGTTTCACCATTTTGGCTGTTTCAGTGGGTTTAGGAGCCTGCCAAATTTTCCCTGTGGGTGTTGGTGTTCCGCTGATTGTGGCTCCCTCTACCGGGTTTGGATGAGTGTGGAAGGACCCACGTTAAACACCACTGTCAAGTCTTACTTTCCTGGGTAGATTTGCAGGCCAATCAAAGGTTCAGTTTTCCTCTAGCTTTTGCCTGCTACCTATTAGTCTCAGTTACTTGATGAACCTTGGGTTGTAACCCTCACCTGAATGAAAAAATCCCTCAGATGTTCAGGGTAAGAGGATTTCCTGTGGGTGGGGCAGATGTTTGCTGGCTGTCTCTAGCTGTTGATCAGCCTCAATTTGCATTTCTCTGGCCTGGCCCAGTGGTGTTAAATTCCTGAGGGAGGGGCTGTTGCTTTTCTCCAGGGCTCTGGGAAGGGGCTCTTTGAGAAATATGGCTTCTGTCCTATGAGGGAGTGATTCAGCACAAAACTCCCAGTGCCCTCCCAGTTCTCCAAAGTTCCGAGTCTCTCCACACAGTTCCAGTCCAGTCTGTCCTCCCTGTGCCGGAGACCAAGGTGAGTTGCTGTAGCTAATTTAGTGCTCTGTCCCAGCACTCTGCACTGTGGAGCTGGCTGGGGATTTTAACCCCGAGGTAACTGCTCATAGCTAAAACAGCTGCTGTCCGTGGGCTCCCAGCCCACCCTCTCACACCTCCGCAGTTCCTACCCAGCTTGATTTGGTGTCCTCTTTCCATCCCTGGTTATATGGGTTCTCTCCAGCTGCTTTTCTGTTGGTTTTTCCTGATGATTTGTCTTTATTTTAGTTGTAATTCCAGTTTGGTCCTGGGAGACGGTCTGTGTAGCTTCCATTCACTCTGCCGCCATTGTAGAATCTTGTCCCAATTTTCTGTCTCTACAGAGCTCCTGTAGAGTGTCCTGGAGAATTTTAGCCCTCGGTTCTATCAGTGGTTTATATTAAGGCTCTGGTCTGGTTCTACATCTAACTTGTTGCGGTGTGGTACAGGAAAGTCACTTAGGCCCCTTATGAAGGGGATGATAGCCTCAAAGGGTGCTGAGCTCATTCATGGAGGCACCATTATTCTTTTTAAGTTCCTGTCCAGCCTGGAAGTTGTCCCAGCGAGGCCACGAGAACGCAGAGAACACACCATGGTGTGAGAGGTGGGGGGCATCTGGAACAAGGTTCTGCAGGGGCAGCTGGCAGTGTCATTTCCTGAGGCAGGGAGCACACGAAGACCGTGTGATGGGGGCACCAGAACCCAAGGCTGCAGGCAGCAATGGGAACTCTGGGATTTCAGCCGCCCCTGTGAGGGCGTGGGTGAGGGGAGGGGGCAGTTGTTGGGGGTAGAGAGAGGTCCTTTACACAGGAGCCAAGGAGTTAGGATCAGCTTGTTATACACTACTCATAAGCTCTGGGAAATTAATTAAAATATTTTTCACCAGCCCAGCTGGTGTAGCTCAGTGGACTGAGCATCATCCCATGAACTCAGAGGTCCCGGTCCTATTCCTGGTCAGGGTACATGCCTGGGTTTCGGGCTTGATTCCCAGTACGGGGAGTGCAGGAGGCAGCCGATCGATGTTTCTCTCTCACATTGGTGTTTCTATCTCTCTCTAAAAAAAACCAATAAAAACATATTTAAAAAAAAAAACCTTGGGTACTCAGTTGCTAATGAGCTTCCCTCGCAGACAACATTTCACACAGGCTGTCACAATTTGCTAGGGGCATTAAGAGCACCTAGTGAGACTCCACTGGGAGAGAAACCTTAGAAGTTTGTACCAGGCTTTCTCCAGACTTCATCCCTGTGCCTTTTCTGATTTTGCTTTGTTTTCCTATGTTTTACTAAATCATAGCCATGAGTACAACTATATGCTGAATCCTTCCAGGAAATCATCAATCTGAGGGTGGTCTTGGGGACCCGCAATATAGTAAAGGGAAGAAGCTAGAGTAGAACATAAAGTTGAGAAAAAGTTATTTTTATTTGCTTTGTCATGTATCTAAGGTAGAAGACTCTTAATTAAGTTTATATACCAAAAGCCTGGAATACCTAAAGAAAATTAAATTGAATTTATAGAAAAGAAAAAAAAATAATTTATAGAATAAGGCCTTCAAGATCTTTGTTCTACCAACCATAAAAATGTCCCAAATGATTTGTTTTTACAGTAACATTCTTAACAAAATAAGGTACCTATAAGAAGCAATACTCTACCATAAATAATATTGTTGAAATTACATGAACAAACCCTTTAAACATGATAAAAGACAAAAATTCTTCAGATTTTAGATTTGCCCAAAACAAAACAAACATTATTACAGAATCCAGTCACCTAAAACAAAATCTCTTCCACTTAGATTCAAGAATCATGCAAAACCCATAATATTTTTTTAAAAGGAAATACCAGCAGAATCATATCCTCTGTACTCCAGTCTCTGAAGGCCTTTGATTAGGGTCTCTAAGATTTCTCGTCTTGTGCGAGGGACATGGTAGTTTAAGTAAGCAAATATACCTGCAAAAAAACCAATATTTTATTAAAAATTCTGTCTAAAGAATAAAAATTAACATAATTATGACAAAATCTTCATTTGCATTATTATGTCTAAGATGTGCAAAAATGTGAAGCTAGAGTCCATCTTTAAAAGAAAAATAGCCCTGGTCGATTTGGCTCAGCGGTTAGAGCGTTGGCCCACGGTCCAGAGAGACCCGGGTTCGGTTCCCGCTAAGGGCACGTACCTCGGTTGCAGTTTGTCCCTGGCCCTGGTTGCGGTCGTGCGGGTTGCAGCCACTTGATATGTCTCTCTCACATCGATATTTCTCTCTCTCTCTCTTCCTCCCTCTCTCCCTCCCACTCTATCTGAAGATGAATGCAAAAAAATGTCCTCAGGTGAGAATAAAAAAATAAATAAAATTAAAAAATAAAAGAAAAATAAATCCTCACTTCAACTTGTCCAAATGCAGTGAAACTTTTTCAAAGGGGGATTTCTCATGTATAAAAGACTGAAGTACATATTTCAAAATAAATGTTTATTTTTATCAAAGAAGCTTATAAGGGTGGTCACATATCTTCCATCACTGCCATTTTGCCAAGCGAACTTTAATTTTAAAAAACTAACCAATCAACAAATTTGGGGCTTATGTTTTAAATACTGAGCATCATGTTTAAAGAAAAGCATTTCCTGAAGTATTTTAAGCTACATATGGGCCCTACAAAACCATGCAGATGAAATAATTTTTCTTACTTCCAATGATCGTGTTATTAATAACATTTAGGAATAAATCATTTATAAATACCAGAGATGTGAAAAATACTACCTAAAATACTACATATATATATATATATATATATATATGCACACACACACATACATATAATCGTGTTAAAAGAAAATGGCTTGAATCACTTGTTCACCAGGTGCTAGCTAACAAATAACTGCAATACATGTTTACAACTCTTGAGAATTCGTAAGAAAAAAACGCAATAATCTGGAAAAGCAAAACTAGAAATAAAAGAACTAGCTCATGTGAACTGAGCA
This sequence comes from Tadarida brasiliensis, assembly GCA_030848825.1. Classification (NCBI taxonomy): domain Eukaryota; kingdom Metazoa; phylum Chordata; class Mammalia; order Chiroptera; family Molossidae; genus Tadarida; species Tadarida brasiliensis. The sequence goes on along the minus strand of CM061270.1, from coordinate 30,079,535 downwards.
AGGCAAGCAAAGAGGTAGTAAATAGAACACAGGCAAAGAATAGCCACATTTTAGGAAGAGCAGGAATGGAAATTATCCTGAAGCCTTCCATGATTGTGCTTTGGCCAAGGTGGTGAGCACTGAAGACCAAAATATGAGGAAATATAAGTTCAAGTTGCTTATTTAAAAAATAATTTCCTTTTTCTTATATTACACTATAATGCCACTGAATCATAAAGGAATAAAATGAATTCTGTGGAGTAGAACTCCAAAATGACTAGTCTTTATTTCCATTTGAAAAGATCTCTTTGTTTCTATAAATAGCTTGGTCCTATTGAAGCATTACAGCATACAAAAATACCGCATTGTTAATATCCAACAAAAAAGCCATAATGGTCCTGGCCGGTTTGGCTCAGCTGTTAGAGCATCCACCCACGGACCAAAGAGTCGTGGGTTAGATTCTGGTCAAGGGCACATACCTTGGTTGCGGTTCAGTCCCTGGCCCTGGTCAAGGTCGTGTGGGAGGGAACCAATAGATGTGTCTCTCTCACACTGATGTTTCTTTCTCTCTCTCCCTCTACCCCCTCCCCACCCCCACCCCCGACTCTGTCTGAAGATAAATGGAAAAATATCCTCAGGTGAGGATTTAAAAAAAAAAAGGCATAATATGTGTATGCTGAGTACCATGATCAATCAGTACAGTACAATTTTTTCAAATAAACTACTATGCCCTTAAAAAAAATAAAATAAAATCTGCCCTGGCCAGTTTGGCTCAGCAGTTAGAGTGTCAGCCCGAAGACCATTGAGTAGCGGGTTCGATTCCAGCAAGGGCACGTACCTCAGTTTCAGTTCCTCCGGGCCCTGGTCAGGGTCCTGCAGGAGGCAACCAGCCGATGTGTCTCTCTCATATCGATGCTTCTCTCTCTCTCTCTCTCTCTCTCTCTCCCTCTCTCTCCCTCCCTCCCACTCTATCTGAAGATAAATAGAAAAATGTCCTCGGGTGAGGATTAAAAAATTAAAAACTAAAATGAAATCCACATTTTAAAACTAAATCTAAAAAACCTGAAAAGACCGTTTACACTTTCCCCAAAAAAGGAAGTATGTGGCCAAGAACTTATAGAAAACCTGTATTTCGTTCATATTTTTTTTTTAAAAAAGCACCTTAAAGTTATAAAGATTTTTTAAGTTATCATATGTTATGCAAGCATCTTATTTTCACAGCACCACAACCTTGCATGAGATCTGGGGTTTTTATTGTTACTGCTGTTCCTTCATAAAGTATCTATAATATGAACAAACTAAACCAATTACTGTAAATCAAACTTTTATATGTTCTACACTTATTCCCTCTTTGGGTCACTGACCTTTGATAAAGAATAAATGCTGAAAACTATCAGTCCCAAATAAGTATTTTTATTAGATCACTGAAAGATAATTCACAGAATATAAATCTTTTCCCAAAATATGACTTTACTATACATGTGCTAAAGAATACTCATTCTCAGCTAGTCTACTCTCCACCACTGTGACTAGCTTCCACTAAACAATCTGCTAAAGAAGCATACAACCTAACTCAATTGAAGGTCATTAATAAAACATATTACACTGCCAGAACTTGTTTGCAGTCTGAGGCACTCTGGACTGCCTTGAAGAGGAAAAGCTGCAAAATCCCAATAATTCAGCAAAACCAGAAAATTTCACTAATAAGTCATATATTTTTTTAGGGAATGTAATTATGATGGTAAAATAATACATATGGAAAAATAAACATTGAATATAATAACCAAGTACCAATTTAACAATTTTAAATACTAATGACATAAAACCAGCTCTTTTTAAGACAAGTTATATAGACTGAATACTTTTTAAAAGAAAATTCAGAGTAATACAGATGTAATATTAAATTAACTGTTTTCAATACATGTAATTAACAGCATTCAAGATTGATATTAAATTTAATTAAATATTAATTTTAATATCAAATTAGATATTATATTGGCTCATTATGTGACTCTTGAGATCTTGAGTAGAATGTCATTAAAAAAAAGGGATCTTTTAAACCAATACCCATCTCCAAGCAAACTTACAAAATTGTGACTGTTTGATAAACTAATAAAATTCACTCAACATGTTAGCTCATAAACAAATACTCTTGCAAGAAAGTACCCTTTTGCCCTGGCCGGTTTGGCTCAGCGGTTAGAGCATCGGCCTGCGGTCCAGAAAGACCCGGGTTTGGTTCCCGCTAAGGGCATGTGCTTCGGTTGCAGTTTGTCCCCGGCCCTGGTTGGTCATGCGGGTGGCAGCCACTCGATGTGTCCCTTTCACGTCGATGTTTCTCTCTCTCTCTTTTCCTCTCTCTCCCTCCCACTCTATCTGGACAAAAAATGAAAAAAAATGTCCTCGGGTGAGGATAAAAAAGAAAAAAAAAGAAAGAACCCTTTTGTTGAAGAAACCCTGCAAATTCTTTTAACTGTGTGTCCCCAAAGCTTTCCACTATACCACCCTGCCTCAGCTTCCCTTTCTGTTAAATGAATGAGTTTGACTAAGAGATGGTAAAATAGTTTTCACATCAAGTACCAACAAATTATTAACTGGTAGTGGCTGGCTGTAGAGAACACCACTAAAAAGGAGTCAATGGCTCCATTTCCTAAACAGGAAGGAAAGCCATGATTGATTAGCAACATCTATTTCCTGGGGAATGATAGCATAAGGCAACACTTAAGAGTATTTACAGCCTGGCCAGTGTGGCTCAGTGATTGAGTGTCGACCCATGCACCAAGAGGTTGTCAGTTTGATTTCCGATCAGGGCACATGCCCAGGTTGTGGGCCAAATCCCCAGTGGGGGCATGCAGGAGGCGGCCAATTGATGTTCTCTCTCATCGATGTTTCTATCTCTCTCTCTAAAAATCAATAAAGAAAAAAAAAAGAGTATTTACAGTCCCCTCCAACTCGATGTTGATGATTTCTGAGAATTCTTCTCTGATTGCTTTAGAGACTTCCCTGATGATTTTGACATTTTTCTTATTGAGACCTTTTATTTGCACATATGCATTATATACCTAGAAAAAGAATCCAAGGATTTTCTCCCGTGTGTGTGTTTTTGTTGTTGTTGTTGTTAATCCTCACCCGAGGATATTTCTCCATTGAATTTTAGAGAGAGTGGAAGGGAGGGAGGGGTAGGGGGAGAGAGAGAGAGAAACATCGATGTGAGGTTGCCTCCTGCAAGACCCTGACCACGACCCTGATGAGGCTGGGGGCAGGGATCAAACCCTGCAACCCAGGTACATGTCCTTGACCAGAATCGAACCTGAAACCCTTTGGTCTGTAGGCCGATGCTCTAACCAATGAGCAAACCTGGCCAGGACCCTGTGTGTTTTCACCTTGCTTCTTCATGGTCCATGATGACAGCTGAGGTTGTCAGTATAACAAAACCAAACTGCCAGCAGGAGCAGGTTGTTCTGCCATTTTTCTAGATCTTTGAGTTGCACGTCAGATCTGGGAACGATTATTCCACACTTGTTTAACCTGCCCATGAGGTTCACAACAATTTTACTAGCTCTGTGATCATCAATAATTTCAAATTCACCAACGTAACCATGCTTCATCATCACATTTAGAAACTGGACGTGACTATGGAGCATATTATCAAAAAAAAAAAAAACCTTTATACCTGATTTGTTCCTTCTGGGATATAATAAAGGTATATACCTCACATTTGATTATATCTCATAAGTCTCTTTGAATCCATACTGGCCTGTTTTCCCCAAGATGCTGCCTTATAGACCATCTGGAGCAGAATTTCTTATTGAATAGCTCAGGTTCTGACTGTGCCTAATTGTTTCTACAGTGTGATGTAACCATTCCTCTATTCCTTGTATTTCCTATAAACTGGAAGATAGATCTAAAAGCTTGATTGAGTTAGGTTAAAAATTTGGGGCAAGAATTACAAGTACGTATGTATTTTATATTGTCTGTGGTCTTCTATTAATAATGCTAAGAGTCTGGCCGGTGTGGCTCAGTGGTTTAGCGTCAACCCATGCACCAAGAGGTCGCCGGTTGGATTCCCAGTCAGGACATATGCCCAGGTTGTGGGCCCAATCCCCAGTGGGGGGCACGCAGGAGGCAGCCAATCAGTGTTCTCTTTCATCGATGTTTCTACCTCTCTCTCCCTCTCATTTCCTCTCTCCCTCTCACTTCCTCTCTCTCTAAAACCAATAAAGGAAAAAAAAAATGCTAAGATTCATCACTAAGGTAAAGACAAGGACAGTCCCTTAGCCTATGATGTTCTGAAAGCACCTGCAAAATACTTTCTAGGGCTTTAGATATTGACAGCATTGATTTTTAAGACATTTATATTTTCTTTCTTTGTAGTCCATATAATAACGGTGCATTCCCCAATCACTGGCACCTTAAATGAAACACCATATACCAAATTCCAATTCAAAAGCTGCCCCTTTTTTGAGACAGGGAGCACTACTATTCCCAATAATCATTACTGTCATTTTTTGGTTCACTATTGCAACAAAGAAAAGGAAAAGAGGAGAAATGGGAAAGAAGTAGGAGCCATATTTCTCCTTACATAACTGGGTAGAAACTGGAAGGAAGAAAAGGATGACACACATAGAGAAATTTTCTAAGATCGAAGTAACAGACCTGGGAGAAAGAAGACAGGGGATTAATCTAAGTCATCCCTGGTTAGGAAAATGAAAGATACAAGAGATGGAATCTGCCAGTTTTACACAGCAGCTCCTTGACAGCACTGGTGACCCAAGACAGTCCACTTGTTGGGATTAGTGGGTTATCTGTAATCTTGGGAAGACTGGGAAAAGATAATAGCAAATAACCAGCCTATTAGGCATGCAGGGCATGTTTACAAGGGAGGCATTCTTAACTCAAAATAGTGCTTATTAGAGTAGAAATCACTAGATTGATTGATCCCTTTTCCAGGTCTTTGACTTGTCTTATCAAACCTCCCAATAAACAGTTCTGCTTAGGGTAACTACAAAAGCCTAAAAAGTAGCCTCCGCTCTTCAGTAATTGCTCCAACACCACAGAAAGTAGTTGTATGGAACATAGAAGATTTTCTATTCTCAAACCAACATGTGCTTCCAAAGCATAAGTTTTCTTCTTAATGTAACATACTTGGAATGAATATCTCCCTAACTGAAGCAGATGCTTGTACCTAACAGGCATCATTCTCAGAAAAAGGTAACTTAAATTCAATGACATGAAAGCACTTATGAATACCTTGCTTAACAAATATTCAGACATGACCTGGATCATAGACTTGACACACCTGGTTGAAAGCAATTTAGTTGTAAGTAAAGATTATTAAACCTTATTAAAATGAAAACTGAATACAACTTAGCTGACTAATCAAATTATTAAAGTTCCTATGCCTGGTTGAATTTATGTCCTTATGAATATGAAATTTTACTTCTACTTATTTTTTTACTTGGCAACTTCAGTATTTTGAGATCATAGACAACAGAACTCATCAGTGTTAAATGTTCAAATTCACTCTCTAAATTTTATACTTTCTGAATCAAAATCCATCTATGATGCCAATTAGGTTTCATTAAAATTTTTTTTCTTATAACACAAGTTTACAAATTATTTCATCATCATTACTAAAGATTCAAATTACACAAAGTCTCCAGAATAAATTGTGAAAATCTCCTCTTTCTACATCCACATAGGGAAGATAACCAACATTAATTCAATACACACTTTCCCAATTCTTCAGCTATGAATGTTTCTACATAAATGAACCTAGATGTACATGGCTTTAAAGGGTTTTTTTAACACATAAATGTGATGACACTATATATATTGTTCTGTACTTTTTTCTCTTACTTAAGATGTTGAGATTGTTCTATGTCAGTACAACACATCTACCCTATTCTATTTAATGGCTGCATACCAGTCCATAATAGTCATACTTTACCTAACCATTTCCCTACTGAGGTATTCTTACCTCCTTGAAATTATAAACAACACTGAAATTAAAGTTATCACATCAACTAAATATTTGTCATAAAACACAGTCAATACTACTATAATTGTGGAGGCACATTCAACATGTAAGATCCCCTTAGAATATGAAATATTATAAAGTTTTCTACATTCCTAAAAACACAAAGTAAAAATTGTATGGAGTGACACAATGAGAAATTTCAATTATTTATGTGTTTTCTAATTGTTTAAAGTATTTTTCCTGTTTACAAAATGCTGGTTCAAGTGTACCCTACCTTGTTATAAATAGATGTTGCCACTGGAAGGAGCTCCATAACACGTCTCTTGCACATTTAACATTCTGGAACTTGAAGCACTGTTTAAACCCTGACATCTCTAGTTATACTATCCCTCACAGTCTACCTATGTCATCATCTTTCCTGAGAAAAAGCACATACTCCCTGCTCACAAATCTTCAAACGTTTCATCTCTCCCACTTCTCTCTGATCAATCACATCTAACCACAGTTTTTCATTACTTCCCAAGCCAGCTCTTACTCCTGCATCCCTGATACCCTTACAGTGAGGTCCATCCACCCGTTTCAGAATGGCCCTCCCGCCCTGGCCGGTTTGGCTCAGCAGTTAGAGCGTCAGCCCTCGGACCAAAGAGTCTTGGGTTCGATTCCAGTCAAGGGCACGTACCTTGGTTGCGGTTCGGCCCTGTTTGGGGTCGTGCAGGAGGCACCTAGTCGATGTCTCTCTTACGTCAATGTTTCTCTCTCTCTCTCTCTCTCTCCCCCCCTCCCTCCCACTATCTGAAGATAAATGTAAAAATATCCTCGGGTGAGGATTAAAAAAATAAAATAAAATAAAAAAAATGGCCCTCGTAACTGCTGACCAATCTTGTTAATTCATAGTCAAACTTTCCAACTTTCCTCCAGATATTTTTCTAAACTCTAGAATCTAGACTACTCTCAAATTCCCATTTCTCTCTTCCCAGCTTCTTTCTCATTTTGGTAGATTCTCACTTTATAGAACTGAAGTCTTCATCTACATCTTAACAGTATAATACCTGATATACTCTCTTATTCTTCCTTACAACCTCAAAACAGAGAAACATATTCTATATACCACTCCCGGAACCAGCCTCTCCTACTCATAACTGTTGATAAGTGTGGAGGAGAGACTGTTCTGTGAGGCGACTGCTGTCTGTCCTGCAAAATGGACCCAGACTGCTTTCTGAAAACCCCTCTTACAGACTGATTGCAATTAATGTTCACTCTGACATAAATCAGCACCCTTCCCTTGCCTGCTGCTATGTGCTGGTTCCTTTAAAAGGTGTTGCCCTGACCTGGTCAACGTAATTTCTGTACCTGGTAGCATTCATATACTAGTACCTGTGACTATCCCCCCACTTTTACCCTATATTATTCTTTGGCACCTGCCAAGTGGCACAAGGATCCATTACGTTTTGCAGTCACCCAAGACATGCCTTGTACGTAAAATTCTCTTAATAAACTCTATTAATTAAGATTGGAGTGGCCAGCCTCTTTCTTCAGTCTTTTCCTGCCCTCCACTTATGGAGGTAGATTTTCAGTCTTGTGGTCTTTCCCCGGGTCTGTGTGTACTAACATTAAGTGATTCCTCAACTTTGTAAATACAGAACTTTTTGTTAAGATCAAAATATTGTGAGGATCCTATACAATAGTGGGTTGAATTTTTCTTATCCAACTTTTATTCAATTTAAAGACAATGCTTAGATGCCCTGGTCGGTTTGGCTCAGCAGCCCGCAGACCAGAGAGTCCCGGGTTCTGTCCCCACTAAGGGCACGTACATCGGTTGTAGTTTGTCCCCGCCCCGGTTGGGGCTGTGTGGGTGGCAGCCAGTTGATGTGACTCTCTCACACCAATGTTTCTCTCTCTCTCTTCCTCCCTCTCTCCCTCCCGCTCTGTCTGAAGATAAATGCAAAAATGTCCTCAGGTGAGGATAAAAAAAACAAAAATAAAAAAAAGACAGCCCTGGCCAGTTTGGCTCAGAGGTTAGAGCGTCGGCCTGCAGTCCAGAGAGGCCCGGGTTCGGTTCCTGCTAAGGGCACGTACCTGGGTTGCAGTTTGTCCCCGGCCCTGGTTGGGTCGTGCGGGAGGCAGCCACTTGATGTGTCCCTTCCACGTCGATGTTTCTCTCTCTCTCTCTCTCTCTCTTCCCCTCTCTCCCTCCCACTCTGTCTGAACAAAAATGGAAAAATGTCCTTGGGTGAGGATTTAAAAAAAAAAAAAAAAAAGGCAATGCTTAGAATATGACATCAATCAACGGATACCTTGTAATAATGCCCTGTAATAACTTCACAGCTCATAGGTCAGGGACCATAGCTCTAGGACTCAACTTTTCAACTCTATCAGAGAACTCAGTTCCACAACATTCCCTCTTTTATTGGTATACTTGCTCTCCTCTTCAACACGAACTCAGGTCCTTCTGCTTTCATATATGCAACTAAAGATTTTGATATAGTCAAATGCAATGAACTTCTCTCTGCAGTATTAAACATTGATGACTTTCTTCTACTTTTGCAGACTCTGTCCAAAGCAATACTGCTTTGGAACTCTTTTTACCTCTAACCACTGGTCTTTGGCCTCTTTTCCTGGCACTTCTATTTCTTCTTTCAAACATGCTGTCAGTATTTCTCAATTTATTTCTGACTCCATTAACTGTTGGGTTAAATATGCCATCAATATCTTTCCCAATGCACTAGTTCTCTACCAGTTGGCACTATTCCTCAACATAAAAGTCCTGCCCCATAATCTAGAATGTTCCTGGCCTAACCAGTCTCTGAATTTCTATTCATTCCACTTGGGGTCTATAACATGGCAATGAACAAGGACTGTGTATTATCACCTACACCTGTTGCAATTGTATTGTTTCCTCAAATCAGACAGCAATTCCTTAAAGGCAATTTCCTTATTTTAGTCATCTCTCCAAAGGGCAGAGTGCCAAATATAAAATCATCACTTCAAATATCTTCTAACACTTTCTAGGTACCTAAAATGTAGTCAAAAATTCCCAAACCACAAAAAGAGAACACTGTTTTGCAGTATTCTAAATCGGGATGAGGGGAAAGAAAGGTTCCATAATTAAAGGTTTAAGAAATACTGGTTACAGGTTAACAGCTTTATTTGTAGATCTTCCTAGAACCTTTAGTCTTGCTAAGTGCAAATCTCCAAAAGCAGAATTTCCCAAACCTGTGTGTCATAAAACTCCTTTCCACCTTTTATTGCTCATTACCAGCACCTATTAACTTCTCCCTTTCCAGGAAAAACAATTAAGGAAATACTTATTAAGCAATTAATTATTTTATTTCACAACTACTTTATATCCAGTATGATTTTTAAGGATACGTTAAGAGTACTGGTTTTATGATTCATCCTTGCAGCAAGTCTCAGCATCCCTCAGTTACCCCTGAAGTCATTAGACAGTATAATTACAAAAACTTTTTAAGGATTCATTTCAAGATACTTTTAAATTGCAACTCCTTTACTGATTTTAAATATAATCTCATTTACAAAAATTATATTTATATACACCATCATTTATTTAAAAAAAAAAAACAAAAACAGCAAAACTGTTAAAAGATGTGGGTAGCTTTAGCAACTTGACAATCTCTCACCAAAGCCAAAGGTAAAAACAACTAACAAAGAACGAAGTGCAGTCCAAAGAACTAAGAATAAGAGAAAGATAAAATAAATTTGGTAAATAGACATGCTATTCTTCTCTGGGAGATTCATAACATTTATAGGAACATTAAAGGTTCCAATGCCCAGCTGATGTGGCTCACTGGTTGAGCATCGACCCATGCACCAAGAGGTCCCCAGTTCGATTCCCGGTTGGCCACATGCCCAGGTTGTGGGCCCGATGCCCAGTGGGGGGCATGCAGGAGGCGACCAATCAATGTCCTCTCTCATCGATGTTTCTGTCTCTCTCTCTCTCTCTCTTCCTCTCTCTAAAAATCAATAAAGAAAAAAACAATTTTAAATAAAAAAGGTTCCAAGAAGTCCTCCAATTTAAAAAAAAAAAAAAAAGGCAGTTCAACATAGTTTAATCTGTTGCTCCCCAAATTTACTTGACTATGGAATCATTTTTTTCTGATTAACACTTATTAACATCCCAATTCAACCTGATAAACATTATAACAGTTTTATCAGTAGAAAAAAGCATATCAAAGGATCACTAGCCCTCATTCTTCTGCGTCAACATTTTGCAATGTTGAAACAAAATAATCATTTTTAAAAATCTGAATAGGCAACAGGTAATCAGAAGGTAAATCTCTAAATTTTCCCATCTAATCTCATCCCCTACTCAATTTCTCTGCCTAGACATTTTATTTCAATGATTAAGATGTGGGAGGAAAATAAAGACAAACTTCTGTCTTAACAGTTAACCTTCATAATTTACATTAGAGTGACTGAATTCTAGACCTTATTCCAAATCATGCAAAACTGTGGTCTGTATAGAGTTAAAAGCAGAACCTCAAAAATGCCTCAAACACTAGCTTTATTGCTTATAATCTGTCTGTTTCCTCAGCAATAAAACTCTGTGGAATGGGGATGTTGGCTAAGTGAAAACTCTCAACATCTAGTCTCCACCCTAAAAGCCTCACTCTACTCTGCAACTTTTCTAAACCAGATCAGATTTTTTTTTTCTTTTATAGTACATACTTTGACTTTCTTTTTCCCGGAACAAGATGAAGCAGCAACCAGAAAACCAGGTACTTAACAAGGTGCACACCTCTTCATTCAGGAACAGTTAATTACCAAATAAATCACACTGGGGATCAACCAGTTTGTATATTCACTATTTCACAGCTCCAAACTAAATGATGTGTTCTTGCCAAGCCACTCTACTAACTAGACATAGCAAAAGTATATCTGATGCTAAAGTCAGCTCAACTCTAATAATTTCAGAAAGCTATTTATAGGTTTTCTGTTTTTGTTTTTTTTTTAACCTACTCCAAATTTAAACCTGCTCCTCTTTTTCAAAAGCTGAAATTAGCATAAAGTTAAATACAGGAAAAATATACACTAATGAGAACATGTCACCTCCTGTTCAGTTCTTGCAAAAGGCTACAAAGAATAAGTGTCCCAGATAGTTTCAATTCTATTACAATCATATCTCCCTTTAAAAAGTGGGGTTTTTTTTCCCCTTCAGGAGTAAGGTCAGTTGTAAATTTCAATAAGAAAGGTAAGGACACAATTGTTTTTTTAAATTATGTTTTTATTGATTTTTTTTTTTTTTTTTTTTTTTTTTTTGAGAGAGAGAGAGAGGGAGGGAGGAAGAGACAGAAACATCTATGTGAAAGAGAAACATGGACTGGCTGCCTCCTGCGCGCCCCCTACTGGGGATCGAGCCCACAACCCTGGCATGAGCCCTGACTGGGAATCAAACCCGGACCTCTCAGTCCATGGGACCAATGACGCTCAATCTGCTGAGCCACACCTGCTGGGCAGGATACAAATCTTTATACCGACAATGGCCAAGTTAATACCAATTTTAGTGCGTATCAGTCATTTCATATATAATTCAGACCATTCCTTTTAGCAAACACTTTTAGGTAATATTAAAACTAAGTCTCACTCTGGCCAGTTTGGCTCAGTGGTCAGAGAACTGGCCCTTGGATCAAAGAGATGCGGGTTGGCCCTGGCCGGTTTGGCTCAGCGGTTAGAGCGTCGGCCTGCGGTCCAGAGAGACCCGGGTTCGGTTCCCGCTAAGGGCATGTACCTCGGTTGCAGTTTGTCCCCGGCCCTGGTTGGTCGTGCGGGTGGCAGCCACTCGATGTGTCCCTTTCACGTCGATGTTTCTCTCTCTCTCTCTTCCTCTCTCCCCCTCCCACTCTATCTGGACAAAAAATGAAAAAATGTCCTCAGGTGAGGATTAAAAAAAAAAAAAAAGAGATGCAGGTTGGATTCTGGTCAAAGGCATACTGTATCCTTGGTTGCGTTCCACCCCGGCCCTGGTCAGGGGGCGACCATCTATGTTTTTCTTTCTCCCTCCCTCCTTCCCACTCTATCTGAAAATCAATGGAAAAATATCCTCAGGTAAGGATTAAAAAAAAAAAAAAAAAAAACTAAGTCTCAAAACATGGAATAAAAGGGCCTAATTTTTATGTTTTACCTGAAAGGTAAAACATTCGCTAAAGGTAGACCACTGGTTTTCATAGGTGGGGTCTAAGCCCATTCACCAAGTTATTGATTAGCAATGGTTTCTGTTGAGACGGGGTGGCAGGAAGTAAGATCATGTGTAATGCCATTGTCATAGCTCTAGTTATAGTTCTGTGCTCTATTGGGCCTGACCGAAAGACAGCAACTACAAATAAATATTTTTAAAAAGGTAAATCCTAGAAGAATACAAGTTCAGTTCAGGAGACCTCACCTGATGTTCCACAGGTTGCCTCATTCACCTGGTGGACTCTTGTGAAAACACCCCCCTCCACACCTCAGTTCCCTCAGCCCTCTCTGCTTTTCCAATACAAACATTTCTCTTCCCTCTAGGTTCCCGTCCCTGCGCCAAGCCGCCCCCTTCGCCCCCCAGATCCTCTCTACGGCCCGCCCCCCTCTCAGGTACCCTCCTCAGTCCACCACACCCCTCTAGCTCGCAGAGGCGCCCCCCGCCCCTAGCACCCGCAAGATCGCGGGACGCACCCTCCCATCAATCTGACTTCGCACCCTCCACACTCCCGCTCCGGCAGGCGCCTCAGGCCTCAGGAGCGCCCGCACCACACCCGAGCACCACCCCGCAACACGCCCCCCGTCCGTGGCCCCTTACCGCACATGATGCAGGAGGCTCGGTCCGCAAGGCGCGTGGTGAGCAGCTGACGAGATCGGGAGCACACGAGAGTCCGTGGGGCTACCGGTGGGCTTGGAAACAGGGGGGGAACCGATACGACTCCGTCGAGGATGCGACAGCCGAGGTAACGACTGCCTTCTTGGCCTCCCGGACTCGCCAGCAACTGCCTCCCGGCCCCGCCCCTCGGCGCGCACCGCGCCGCCGCCGCCTTCGCCGCCCGCAAGTCCCATTGGGCCGCGTCTGCGCCGCTCACGCGCAGATCCCGCCTCCCGAGTCGCCCCGCCCACAAGCCCACGCAGGCGCTGGCCTGCTGGCAGCGAAGACGTGGCAACGGCTCGCGGGCACATCCGCCAGAGGTTCCTGGAGCCGCCCCTCCCCAGGGCGAGTAGCAGGAGGAGGAAACTCGGTGGCTGGCAGGGAATGAGAAAAAGATAAGGAAAGAGGAGGATGGAATTGTTAGCAAATAGATAACGTTGGGAGGCGCGCCTTGTGTAGTCCAAGGCTCTAAGCTCCAGCACCCCGCGAAACAGGGACCGAGGAGGAAGAAAGCAGGAGGCCTGACGGACAAATAAGTCAGGGTTGGAAAGGCACATAGACCTAAGAAAAAATTGCAAAGAATTGAGCGGAGAGAGATACCAAAATTCCTGATTGCAAAGCGCCCTGCAGGTTCTGCCAGTCTTTCTGGTGAGGGGCAATTCAGTTCCTGACTTAGGCTCTAGGTAATATTCTTGACCTCCAAAAGCCCTCCGCATCCCATCCCCACTTCTATCCCCCACCCATTGCCTTCCTAACCTCCAGTTTTTTGCAGAGGGGCAGGGGAAGACTTCTACTGGCCTACCTGAGAGAACTGTAGAAATTGCCTAGATTTGGCAGCCTTACGTTTGACTCATGAACGATTAATTAATTCTATGATTTCATGCACCATTCCTGCCAGGAAACTTAATCAAAGAGAGATGATATTTCTGAAAATTCATTTGCTTTAGGAAGATTTAAATAGTGCCTTTAGTCAAATGTAGATGGTTATTACAACTCTATTAATGACTCTAGAATAGGATGAAATAAAAACTTATCTGGCATACAGAACATGGCATAGACTTCTGAGCCCAGATGTCTCATCTTACCTCACACCACCGCTCTCTTCCGACCCCACCATCCAGCCCTTTACACTCCAACAATGCTGAACACGTAATTTCTCAACTGGGCCAACATTCTTAAGTCTTTTGCACACATTGGTTACCCTTCATGGAATCAATACCCCATCTCTACTTAAATGCTACCTCTTAGGGAAAACCTTTTTTGTCTCCCCACAGACAGATATAAGGACCTTCATTAACCTCTCATTCTTTGAGCTGCCCCCTTTAAAGCTATATATATATACACACACACACACACACTTCTATTAGGCATATTTCCCTACTAGGCTAAGTTTCTTGAGGCTAGAACAAGTGTTTGCATACCCAACACCTAGTATAAACCCTAGCACAAAGGGATCAAAATGCTTTTCAGTGAGTGAAAAAAAGTCAGATGTTCTTAGAATTGACTTTCTATGGTTGGTTATATGATCAAGTGAGCAAAGGGCTTTTCAGTTTTTCTTAGAGGGAAAAAAAAATGCCTTTTTATTAGTGGCCTCAAAGAGAGGCCAGGAAATGTCTCATTGAACTGATCAAAATATTTCTAACGTGAAAGCCCTTTAATATTTCAGGCCCTTAAACAGGTTCCTAAATCACCTAGAACAAAGTTTTAAAAACAAAAAGACACTGATGTGTTTGAGAATAGACAACATATTTATTAATTCAAGAGGCAAAGGCTCTGTGGATATACATCTTAGCTTCAGAACGTTCATCTAAGAGTCTCTGGCAAGACCTCAGTGATATTGTCAAGGAGTCAAGGTATGATTACAATTTTTTTGTTGTTTTTTTAATTGATTTGAGAGAGAGAGGAAGGGAGAGAGAGAAACATGACGTAACAGAGAAACATCGATCAGCTGCCTCAGGTACCAGCCCCAACTGGGCATCAGACCCGAAACCTGGGTATATGTTCTGACCAGGAATCAAACCCGAGACCTTTCAGTGCAGAGGACGACACTGCAACCAACTGAGACACACCTGCCAAGGCATGATTACAGTGTTTAAACAACACCTTTGTACACTGCCAGAAAACCTGTCAATGCCGCAAAGAAAATGCCAGCAGTATCACCAAAGTTCTCATGCTCAAACTATAATTACTGAACCTCCTGCTGTCCTCTTCTGCTTGCTACTCCATCATGGCTATCAATTTGTCTTGTCCATCTCCATTCTACAGCTATTTTGGAAGGTGCTTATATACCAGCTCAGAGGAAGAAACTTTGAAAGACAATATTTTCCCAACTGTTTAGAACACAAAGACTCAGGGAAAGCCCTAAGAATGAAAATCTACCTCTGTAAGTGGAAGGCAGGGAAAGATCAAAGAAAGAGGCTGGCCACTCCAGTCTGGTAATTAATAGACTTTATAAAGGGAAACTTACAAGGCATGCCTTGGGTGGCTACAAGACAAAATAGATCCACATGCTGCTTGGCAGATGCCAAAGAATTATATAGGGTAAAAGTGAGGAATAGTCACAGGTACTAGTATGTGAATGCTAGAAATTATATGCTTGACCAGGTCCGAACAACGTGTTCCAGGAACCAGCACATAGCAGAAAGCAAGGGAGGGATGCTGATTTGTCCTAATGAACATCAATCAAGATCAGGCAGTCTCACCCTGGCTGGTTTGGCTCAGTGGTTAGAGCATCACCCAAGGACCGAAGGGTCGAGCGTTCAATTCCCGGTCAAGGGCATGTACCTGGGTTGAGGCAGCCAGTCAATCTCTCTCTCTCTCTCTCTCTCTCTCTCTCTCTCTCTCTCTCTATCTATCTATCTATCTCTATCTCTGTCTCTCCCTCACTCCTTCCCTCCCTTCTACTCTATCTAAAAATCAAAGGGAAAATATCCTCAAGTATCCTCTGTTCTGGTCCAGATCCAGCTGTGGAACAGACAGTGGTCACATCATGAAACAGTCTCTCCACACTCCATCCCTTGTAACCAGCTTTTATAATCTCATGTACCCACCTTTTCCACAAGGTTCTCTGAGTGGTCAGTGAGGGGCTTCAGTAGCAGGGAGGTAGCTTGCTTAGTTGCCAATTGACTGCATTGGAGATACAGCAGCAACAGTACAGACACATACAAAAAAAGAGAGACAAAAGAAGCAGTCCAAGTATTAGCAACAATTTTTTTCCCATTATGCCTGCCCTCCAGGACCCAAACCAGTGGGTTAGTAGGTCACTTGGACTTGGGGCCGGATCATTTAACTTCAGTTTTCATATGTGCTAACAAAGAAAAAATATTAACAGATTCACCTGGTGTAGAATAACATTTAGTTTGGATAATGGCACAGGTGCCCAGCCTGTAACTGGATGTCACAGGAACAGCAGAATTCTAAGATCACAAAGACAAATATGTCATAGGGTCTTGAACTGGGAGAGCTTCTTCTATGAGAATTACATTTGTAGCCTGATCTTTAGGTGTTAATGTGGCCACAGTCTTTGGAACTTAGCCAGGCTGTGTAAACCATACATGTTGGCCAAGGGGGAAGTAGTGCTCTCTAGCCTAAGAGGTGAATAGGAGGAGGAATGTGCCAGACTAGGACCCCTATTTTCTCCCTTCTTTCAATGGTGCATGTACCGGTCCACAAATAGTGTGTCTCCATAGGTCCTGACTGCATTAGGATGACAGAGTCCCACCAGAGACTGAGCAGTTTCTCATCATTAGTACACACAGACCTAGGAAAAAGCCCCAAGACTAAAAATCTATATCTGTGAGTCAAGGGCAGGAAAAGACAGAAGAAAGAGGCTAGCTACTCCAATCTGGTAATTAATAGAGTTTATTAAAGGAAACTTACATAAGAGGGTGACTGCAAGATGAAACAGATCCTGGAGCCGCTTGGCTGGCACCAAAGAATTACATAGGGTAAAGGGTAAGGGGAATAGTCATGGGTACTAGTAAATGAATGCTACCAGGTACTCAAAATTACTTTACATGCTTGACCACGTATGACAACAATCTGTTCCAGGTACCAGCACAAAGCAGGAGGCAAGGAAGGGGTGCTGATTTATGTCCGAATGAACATCAATTAAGATCAGACAGTCTGTAAGTGGTGTTTACAGAAAGCAACCTCGTTCTGATCCAGCTCTAGCTTGCAGAACAGGCAGCAGTCACGTCATGGAACAGTCTTTCTTCCACACCACCCCAACCTTGAACAACCTCACCAACCCACTGCAACAAAGAGCCCTTTGTAACCATGTGCCAGTCATGACACTGATATGGAAGAATTTTGTTTGTCTGAACACCATCTACACAGAGCTTTGCCTGAGCTGGACCTTTGGGAATAAGGGCTGGAGGAGAAGAAAATAAATTATCTATGAAGGAATGGGGACATCTGGGTCTAATTCAAACATCTGAGGAAATGGAAAGGATTTTCTCTCCTGATCAAAAGTTCTGAACTGAAAAAACAAAAAAGAAGTGATGATTGTAAGATATGTCATTTATCTTCTCTTTATACTGCTCCATTTCCCAAATTAGTCCTGTGAAATCTAATGGTTCTCAGCCTCCTTATGCATCAGGGCTTCCAGGTGTCACTTCTAAAGAAATAAAAGACCATAATTGGAATAGCTTTATAAGATTTTTAAATGTCCCCATGTTTGTGATTTTTGTTATCACTTATTGGAATCCCAATATAAATAGCAATAAAATTATTAAAATAAAAAAGGCCTGGGCACAAATTTTCAGTTACAAATTAAGTCCTGGAGATATACTGTATAGGATGGTGACTATAGTTGTTGTGTGTGTGTGTATAAAATCTTTTTATCTTTTTAATATGTTTTTATTGATTTGAGAGAGAGAGGAAGGGAGAGGGAGAGAGAAACATCAATTGGTTAGCTCTCGTACACACCTTGGCAGGGGACCAAACACACAACCTGGGCACATGCCCTGACCGGGAATTGAACCAATGACCTTTTGGTGCATGGGACAATGCTCAGCCAACTGAGCCACACCAACCAGGGTAGTTGTATTGTACATTTGAAAGTTGCCAAGAGTATAGATTTTGAAAGTTCTCATCACAAGAAAAAAATTATATGTGTGGTTATAGATGTTAACTAAACTCACTGTGGTGATCATTTTGCAATATAAACATATATTGAATCATCATCTTATAACCCTAAAATTAATATAATGTTGTATGTCAACTATATCTCAATTTTTTAATTTTTTGAATAACAATAATATGGGCAACAAAGGCACACACATATGTTCTACGTTTTAGGGAGTTTTGTGGAGAAATGTACCCCAGTGGACAGAGAAGTTGGTGGCAGGTAGCAAAGAAAAAAAAGCAGGTTGAGCCACCAAGGCCAATGAGAAGGAAGAAATGAGCACAAGAAAAAAAGGCACAGGTAAGGGCCTCAGGAAGACCTCTTAAGTGAACCCCTTTGGTTCCACCACTACCCCATTTCATCCTATACACCTTTGCATCTGAGTGACCGTTTTCTTTCTTTTTTTTTTCTTGATTAATTTTAGAGAGAGAGGAAGGGAGAGTGAGAGAGAGACAGAAACATTGATGAGAGAGAACATTGATTGGCCGCCTCCTGCATGCCCCACACTGGGGATCGGGCCCACAACCTGGACATGTGCCCTGACTAGGAATCGAACTGTCGACCTCTTGGTGCATGGGTCGATGCTCAACCACTGAGCCACACCAGCCAGGCCCGAGTGACCTTTCAAAAACACATGATCCTGTTTCTACCTGTTTCCAATTCAGTGGGTACCGTTCACCTGTAGGATTAAGTCCAGACTCCTATGCACATGCACATGGTTATTCAGGATCCCGTTCCTGCCAGTTTTATCAGCATCATCTCCTAGCACTCTATACAAGCATCTTATGGTCTAGCTATACTACACTGCCAGTTACCTAAAAAAGAATACCGTCTTGAACTTTTGTATGTTTGCATTTGCCCTTTTTTGGAAGGAAGCATCAAAAAGGGAACCAACGCCTGGCTGGTGTGGCTCAGTGGTTGAGGGTCGACCCATGCACCAAGAGGTTGCCAGTTCGATTCCCGGTCAGGGCACATGCCCAGATTGTGGGCCGAGTCCCCAGTGGGGGGCATGGGGAAAAAAAAAAAAAAAGGAACCAAATGTTAAATAGGGCTTGACTATAGAGGACTAGTCATTCACAAAATGTGATTACAAGCGGACCAGAAAGTTACCTGGTCCCAAATTCCTCCTTTCCTTGCCTATCACATGCCTAAACTCCACATGTACGTATATATTTAATATGGAACACCTCCCCTGCCCCTAGGAGATCTACATTAAGTCATTATCCTCTACTAACACTTTAGAAACTATTTATAGGATTACTTTTCATTTCCATAATGGGTGTGAAAAGGTCACTGAGGCAATGTAAATTTTGAAGGGGATAAAGTAAAGGTGATTCTAAAATCAGAAGGAAGGCAGACCTGGACAGATTACCTTGGTTGATGACACTGGGCAAGAAAGGGACAGTATAAGGGCCTGTGGAATTTAGTATGGAAATGCAGAGAGCGGGGCAAGATATGGAAGAAGGAATCATAAATAAGTTGGCCATGGGCCCTGGCTGGGTAGCTCAGTTGGTCAGAGCATCATCCCAATACCCCAAGGTTGCGGGGTTCAATCCCAGTCAGGGCACATACAATAGTCAATCAGTGAATGCATAAATAAGTGGAATAATAAATCGATGTTTCTCTCTGTTCCTTCTTCTCTCTCAAATCAATTAAAACAAATTTTTTCAAGAAATAAGTTGTCCATGAAAGCAAACTTTATTCACTATGATGGTTAATTTTATATGTCAACTTGGTTCAGCCACAGTGCCCAGATAGTAATCAAACATTATTCTGGATGTGTCTGTAAGGGTGCTTTTAGATGAGATTAATATTTAAATTGGTGGACTTTGAGTAAAGCGCATTGCCCTCCATAATGTGGGTGGGCCTAATACAATCCGTTGAAGGCCTGACAAGAACAAAAGGCTCACCTCTCCGGAGCAAGCAGTAATTCACCAGCAGGACTGGACTTGGACCGCGTCAGCTCTTCCCTGTGTCTGCAGCCTGATATCCCACCCTGCAGATTTTGGACTTGCTGGCCTCCGTGACTGCATGAGTCAATTCCTTAAAATAAATAAATCTCAATCTCTCTCTCTCTTATCTATCGTATAGTTATCGATATCCTAGTAGTTCTGTTTTGCTGGAAAACCCTAATACACTCACATAATGTTGATCTTACTGATTTTCTCAATGTTGAATATATGTATTTGTTTTAAGTTTCTAGAGGACAGAGCTTTCAATAACAAATAATAGAAAAAAATCCATTCAAACTAGCTGAAGCAGGGGAATTTACTGGCTGATGTAATTGGAAAGGACAGGGATGCAAACAGCTTCAGGCACATCGATATCCAGGGCCACAAATGTTGTCAGAATTCTTTGAATCTCACCCTCTCTGACCTCATGGACAAGGAATGACCCTCAAACAGCTTTGGAATCATATCTTTACAGCTCACAGTCCATCCTCACTTTTTATATTCTACGAAGGATTCTGATCGGACCAGTGTGAGTCATAAGCCCACTACTGTGGCAAAAAGGGCAGGATGATGATGATGATGATAATGATAATGATAATGATAATGATGATAATAATAATAATAATAATAATAATAGGACAGTTCCATCAGAGCTGCAGTCAACAAGAGGCAGTTCTTCAAAGGAAAGGGGAAGGTGTTTAAAGAATGAACAAGGGACACCAAGAAGACACAAACAACAGATGCCCCTACCAGGACCCCTCAGGCTTGAGAACAAAGGATACTGGCTCCAACTAGAATACACTTTCCAATACTCCTCCCTAGGATGGCTTCACATTTTCTCAGTAGGCAGAACCTGGGGCAGTTCTCTAGAAAGAAACTTGTTCTACTGCCAAGAAATTGTCAACAAATTGGAAGCCATAAGATGAACTGGTGCTATCTACTATTTCTGTCCTGTAGGACGTGATCACAGCCAGAATACAGGTGGACCATTCAGGGAACTGCCTACAACTGAAAGATCACTAGAAATGTAAGGTGACAGGGAAAAAATGTTTCCACATTTTCTTTCAGGGGATAGAAAAGTCAATTCTGTATAGGCTGCAGGCACCCTGTAGAGTTATCACAGGTAAGTGTACGGAGTGTAAGGCTGGGGTTTCCCAAAGGGATGTCAATTCCCACTGGACTGGAGAGCAGCTAGCTTCATATTCCTGCATAAAAAATGGACACGCATGCACTGCTTTGGCCCATTAAGGTCTGGAGCAAGCAAAAGATGGATAAGACTTTTGGCCCACCAGAAAGTAGCATCTATGAAGGCAAGGAATGCTTCTCTCCTCCCTCAGGTAGGATGGGTATGTAGGGACAATTCTCATAGCACAAACAGTACAATACGCTCCAGAGCTAGATGCCAGGGTTCATGTTCCTGGCTTTTCCATATAAGTTGTATGGCAGTGGAGTATGTATTTCTCCTCTCTGTGCCTCATAGGGACAATAATAATTACCGATATCATAGGATTAAATGACTTCATAAATGTAAGGTGCTTAGAAGTGTTTGTCACTAGTGCACGTTCAATGAAAGTTTGCTATTTTTATATATTTTGCTCCTTATCAAAAATCCTCCAAGTGCTTGTTTTATTCTTGCCCAATAATCTTAGTTTCAAATACTTATTGAAATGTCCCATATTTATAAAGTGTTTTCAAGAATACGATGTAAAAAGATTTTTATAGCCATGGCTGGTGTGGCTTAGTGGTTAGAGCGTCGGCCTGAGCACCAAAGGGTCACAGGTTCAATTCTTGGTCAAGGGCACAAACCTGGGTTGCAGGTTTGATCCCCGGCCTGGTAGAGTCATGTGCAGGAGACAACCAATCAATGTGTTGTCTCTCACATTGATGTCTCTCTCTCCCCCTCCCTCCTTTCCTTCCACTCTCTCTAAAAATCAATGGAAATATATCCTCGGGTGAGGATGAACGACAGTAACAAAAAATTATATATTTGGGGGGGTTTTGTTTTAAACACAACTAATTGTGAATTATTACTTCCTTTCTTTGGGACTACATAGAAAGAAACTAAGTATAATTTAAAACATTCAAAAATAAAGACTATTACCCAATTAAACTACACTTCCTAAATTAATCTTTGAAAACAATGGCTCAATTAATTTAAAAATGTTATTTTCATTTTAAGATCAATATTTGGCACTGTCTGCCACAAATAAAAAATCAGTAAAATTATTTATTTTACCAGGACTTATTAACAAGTCCTCCATGATTTACCAGGCTCTTTGTTAGAAAACAACCAGCTTCATACCTGACACCAGAAGCTGCAGCAACAACAAAAAACACCTTTTATTTCACGATACTCTGAAAATGGGTGGTTCCAGGGCTGACTCAAAGGTAAATAATGTCCTCAAGGATCCGGGCCCTTTTTTCCTTCCCCTTTGTTGTTCTCAGTGGACTGGCTTTTCATGATTACAAGTGGACTGTCATGGCCTTAGACATCAACTTTCCATACTACAATGTATCAAGCAGGAAGAAAAGGAATTGATAGGAAAAGAGCCTTCTTTAAGCAGATTAATGCTCTCTCAATCAGGGAAGAAAATCTTTCCAAAACTTACCAATAGACTTTCTTTTACAATTCACTGGCCAGAGCTGGGCCCTATGTCCACACCTAGACTAATGACTGGCAAAGAAAAAAGGAGTTAAAATGACTGGTTTAGACTAGTTATAATTTATCCCCTGGAACTGAGGTAGGACCTATCTTCCCTAGGCACATCACAACCAAATGGTAATTAAAAGGGCCTCTTTCAGTGAGAAGCTGGGGTGTAAGTTGGGAAGGCAACCAAGAGTTTCTCCAGCATACTCCATATGACCCACTACCTATTTTTACACCATTTCCAACTAAAAAGCATTTCCACTTTACACTCAAGCCATTCTTCGCTTCTTGTAGTTCCCAAATACATCTCACAGCTTCCAGATTCTGATTACACCGCTCTCCACGCTTAGAATGTTCCCTCCCACCTTTCCTCCTTGTTCTTCATTGCTGATCCCTTTTGTAGAAAATCTTTCCAATACCCTGGCCTCTCAGTTCCATGATTTCCTCTCTTCCAAGAATCTAATCCACCACCCATCTCAGCCACTTTTTCACACAGCCACACTCAAGACCTGTCATTAACTGCATCTCCACCACAATATCAATTTCCTGTAGCTTCAGCTAAAGGGCAGGTTAATGTTCCTAGCTTACAAAGCAATTCTCAGAGTCTAAGCTGAATTCATCTATAACAGCTCAGGAAACAAATGATCCAACCTCACTATCTGGTTCTGTGACCCAAAGAACAAAAATAAAAACTTCAATTCTTGGCATTCACAACTGCTGGAGTTCTTCCTGTTTCCATCCCAATCTTAATCTCTGTACTTTTGGGGACCAGAATTCCAGAGATGCAATATACCCATCTTTCTTTTCCTGATATTGTCTGTGAACTGTTGTATCTGAATTACTATAGAAAAAAATGAGAGCCCTGGCCAGTTTGGCTCAGTGGTTAGAGTGTCGGCCCGTGGACGGGAGAGTCCCGGGTTTGGTTCCCACTAAAGGCATGTACCTCGGTTGCGGTTTGTCCCTGGCCCTGGTTGGGGTCGTGCAGGTGGCAACCAGTTGATATCTCTCTCTCACACATCAACGTTTCTCTCTCTCTCTTCCTCCCTGTCTCCCTCCCGCTCTATCTGAAAAAAAAATGCAAAAACGTCCTCGGGTGAGGATAAAATAATAATAATAATAATAATTTTTTTAAAAATGAGAGAGGATAACATGCTATCTGGGTTATCTAAAAAAGCAGTACCCCTATGGTAGAAAGATAACTGTCAAAATTTCTGGCATGGCACAGATTATAGATTTCTGAATCAGGAGAAGCCAGTAGAAGGACCAAAACAGCTTCTCATCCTTATTTCAGAGAGATTCTGCTTGATAAGGTAAAGCCTGAGCATTCTAAGTAAGACAGTTTTTCTCAACACATCCTGTACTGTCTTACAAGTAATGGAAATTTTTCTACATTCTGGAACCTGGTTTTGCTTTTGTTTTATCAGTATTCAGCATTATGATTTGTTTTTTGGTTTGTTTGTTTGTTTGTTTTTTTGTCCCTTAGGGAGAAATTATATGCTACTAAACTGGGGACTACTAGCCCAATATCACTTTTAAACCAGAATTATTTAGTTGGGTTTTTTTTTTAATCCTCACCCAAGGATGTTTATTGATTTTTGAGGAAGGGAGAGAGAGAGAAAAACATTAACGTGAGAGAGAAACATCAATTGATTGCCTCCTGTACACACCCCAGAGATCAAACCTGAAACTTAGGTATGTGCCCTGACCGGGAATAGAACCTGAAACCTTTTGGTGTACAGGACGATGTTCCAACCAACTGAGCCACCCAGCAGGGACTAGTTGGTTTTTATAAACAAGATAAAAATAGCTCCAAACACCTCACAAAAAGCTAAGCCATTTTAGAATATTTTTAAAAAGCATTCTCCCTATTTACTTCTGTATTTTTTTGTTGTTGTTGTTAATTTTCACCTGAGGATATCTTTCCATTATTATTATTATTATTTTTTAAGATAGAGTGGGAGGGAGGGGGATAGAGAGAGAGAGAGAAACATTGATGTGAGAGAGACACATTGGTTGGTTGCCTCCCACTCAACCAGACCAGGGCTGGGAATCAAACCTGCAACCCAGGTCATGTGCCCTTGACCAGGAATCGAACCCAAGACTCTGGTCCAAGGGCCGACGCTCTAACCGCTGAGACAAACTAGCTAGGGCTTTACTTCTGTATTTAAAACGTAAATACATTAGATGGGGTAAATGCATTTTAAACTGCTTCAAACATTATGCAAAGAATTAACCATGAGAAATGAAGAACAAAAATAAAAATATCCCTGGACAAAATCCATGTGTACAGAAGATGATTCAGGATGTTATAAATAACTCATATGAGGTAAAGCAAACATGCAATATTTATACATCATTCTCTAAAGAAAGGGCCTATTTTATTAATCTGTAAGTTCCTTAACAGATTAAAAATAAAAGCTTGGTATATAGTATCAACAAGTCCAGTTGCTGGGCCAAAGAAAATTCAATTATTTTAAGGTGAGTTTGCTTCTTTTTCATTTGATTCATCTTCCATAACCTAGAACGGAAAAAAAAAAAAGAGAGAGAGAGAGAGAGAGAGAATTTAAGAATTAAGAAAAGAATTAGAAATTGCTATTTTCCTGTTTTTAACATTATTTGCTTACCTGAAATAATCTATAACAATGCATGTCAATAAAAATAAATCTATAAACAGCCCCAAAGCACAAGGTTTGCATCATAACCTGGCATCCTAACAACATAAAAGCAAACTGAATATTAGCAAATTAATTAAAAGCTCTGGTCTCTTTTCCTTGTCCCAAAAGAGGCAATAGTGGAGTCTCCGCTGGTCAGAGAAGACTATGATTAATTGGTATTTCCTAGCCATAAAACTAATGTAATTGACTATTCCCCAACCACCAAAAGCATCTTAATTATTTAAATATATTCTGGAGATCTATACCAAACAGTAATTGTAAAAATACATATTAGAAAAATGAATCCCTAGCTCTAACTGGGTAGCTGTTGGTTAGAGTGTCATCCTGATAACACTAAGGTTTCGGTTTTGGGTTCGATCCTTGGTCAGGGCACATATAAGAAGCAACCAATGAATGCATAAATAAGTGGAACAACAAATCGATGTTTCTCTTTCTCTCTCCCTTCCTCTCTCTCTAAATATCAATTTTAAAAAATGAATCCCTAAAAACAGTAAGGAAACAAAATATATTGGCAACTATTTGCTCTTATTCAGATAAAAATTCATTTTAAACCTTAGAAAAATGTTAAGACTTTCATTTCAAATAAGTTAATAAAACTACTAATGAATACTTGAAGAAAAAATGAAATAATATCTTTTTATGAGTTAATATATTACTCAAGTAATAAAGAACTCCTCCTTTGGTAAGAAAAAGAGTTATATAAACTTACAAATATTTTTTCTCTTCACCACACCTACTACAAATAAATGCCAATTCAAGTTTATAATCTGACTGCCAACTCATCACCCCACCCTGAATAAGCAAATAAAAATGTTCCTTTATCAATCCACCAGTGTCAACTAATGTAATTTTTAAAAAGGCATACAGAAGAAAATGGAACAAAAACAAGGTGTTTTTTTTTTTAATCTAGATGAATCTGGTTCTGATCTGAGACAATCAATGGAAAAACAATCCTCTCATAGTTTCTCTTTAGGGTTGAGTAAAAATAAATATTTACTTCCAAGGAATTGATATTTTATATCCAATCTCAGCAATACCCATTCCAAAGAATTTTGTCAATCAACTCCTATTTTAGGCTGAATACTCCTAACTTTGGAATAACATTGCCAAATATTTAATACAAACTATGCAAGAACATGTATAACACACAGGGCTAAGTGTTGCAGAGGAACACAAAGACCAAGATATGATTACAAGTCTCTCAAGGAACTTACCCATAAACATAAAGCTGAAACAGACACACAGAAAGCAACTTTGGACCAAAACAGAGTTTAATTCCAAGTGGAGGACTTAAAAGAGGAGTTCAAAGAAGAAATGGCATGTATTGTACCAAAAGGACATTTTCTTTTTCTTAGCGTCAGTATTTTCTTTTTTTTTTTTTCCTTTTTACTGAATTTATTGGGGTGACACTGGTTAACAAAATTATACCTGTTTCAGGTGCACAATTCCACAACACATCATCTGAACACTGTATTGTGTGTTCACCCCCCACAAGTCAAGTCTCCATCACCATTTATCCCCCCTATACCCTCCCTCCACCTCCCCGAACCCCACCTCCCCCAGCAATCCCCACAAAAGGACATATTTTAATACTACCCAAAAATGAGTGATTCTCAAAGGAGCTGAAAGGAGATGACTTTTTCTTAAAGGCACAGAACTACCTGAAGAGTTTTTTCACATTTCTAATTTCCACACACTTTCCCTTCTTGATAATCTCTCTCCATGTCTCCTGGCTGAGAATCACTGCAGTGAGGGTCACTATAGAAGATGCTGTGCTATATTCCTTAAGTATTTTGGGGCAGAAAAAGTGCTGACAACAGACTATAGATAAAGCTCTATAATTCTACTCAATATTCTTTTTTACTGTAAAACAAAGCTTCTTGCCTGCACATTTAAAAACAAGTGGATAGATAAGATGTAGTAAAGCTGTTCCTCTAAAGACTTCTAAATCTCATCTACAAAACACTATGATGTTTTGAATATACTTTTCCTATATAACCAGAGCAGCAGTACGCCCTGAGTCTCAATTTCCTATGCACAAAATGGAAATGACTTACTTAATACACTGTGCTATCAGAAGATTAAATCAAGTAATATTTGTAAAAATGCCTGGCATACAGTAGGTATTCATAACACTAAAGTTAATTCTAAAGTAAGGAGTCTTCAGTCTGATAACAATTACAACACTAAGATTCAGCCCTTGAAGAAAATGTCAGGTCATGAATTTCTTCTCTTCTCAAATGTTTATTTTAATATCAAATCTAAACCACCACATAATATTAGCATACCTGTTCTACGCCTTCTACTTCTGGAATATAAAACTGCAGCATGTTCTGAATTCCATTTTTCAGAGTAATGATTGAACTAGGGCAGCTGGTACAAGAACCTTGGAGTTTCAGCTGTACAATGCCATCTTCAAAGCCCTTATAGATTACATCTCCTCCATCTTCCTGCACAGTTGGCCTGCAGCCACAGTATATTTGTGATATATTTAAGAGAATAGAAGTTTTCATCAAAAAAATTTAATACAACTCAGACCTCAGATTTTATACCAGTAAAATTCACAAAGTTAAAGCTACTTTTACAACAGAGAACAATAAATGTGTCTAGTCTCATTTGTAATTTTGTCAAATTCATTCATACAAATATATGCTCCACCTATATTTTAATCTTGCTTATTAATAATCTTTTTAAGCATTTAAGATTTCAAATTTCCTAATAATTGTAATAACTACCTAAGATATACTCATGAATTTCTTTTGAGTGAATACAGGAAAATTGATACATGCTGGTTTTTTGTTGTTCTTTAAGGTAAACTTTTGATTGAAATATAACACTAATACAGAAAAATGTATAAATCATGTACAATCAATTCAATTAATTTTCACAAAGTGAACATACATTTGTCCTAGACACTAGCACCTCAGAAGCCCTCTTGTGCTTCTAACCACTCCTCCCAACTAATTTTCTAAATGTATCACCACTGATTAGTTTTACCTGTTTTTTAACTTTAAAATTTATAAATATAAATTCCATTTAGAAAAGATATAGTATTTACTCTTTTGTATCTGGCTTCTTTTGCTCTTTATAATTCATCCACGTTGTTGCATGTAGCAAACAGTTTGTTCAATCTCACTGCAGCATAGTATTCCATTAAGTGAATATGCTAGAATTGGTTCTTTCCATTGTTGATGGGCATTTGGGTTAATATGAGTTTTTGGCTTTTACAAATGGTGCAGCTATGAAGATTCTTGCAAATGTCTTTTGGTATACATATATATTACTACTGGGCATATACCTGAGAGTGGATTTGCTCGAACAAGAATATGCATAGCCCTGGTCGGGTGGCTCAGTGGACTGAGCGATGTCCCATGGACAGAGGCCTCTGTTCGATTTCCAGTCAGGGCACATGCCTGGGTTGCAGGCTCGATTCCCAGTAGGGGGCTTGCAGGAGGGAACCGATCGATGTTTCTCTCTCTCTCTCCCTTCCTCACTCTCTAAAAAATCAATTAAAAAAACATATTAAAAAAAAGAATATGCATAGCCATGGTCGGGGTGGGTCAATTGGTTGGAGCGTCGTCTCATACACCAAAAGGTTGCAGGTCTGACTCCTGATCCGGGCACATACCTAAATTGAGGGTTTGATCCCTGTTTGGGGCACATATAGGAGGCAACTGATTCATGTTTCTCACATCGATGTCTCTCTTCTCTCGCAAATCAATAAACATATCCTCGGGTGAGGACAAAAAAATAAAAAAGAATATGCATATGTTCAGATTTAGCAGATAATGCTAAATAGTTTCCCAAAGTTATATAAACTTACATTCCCATCAGCAGTATAAGGGAGTTCCTATTGTTCCACATCCTCATCAACAATTGGTGTTGACAATCTTAATGATTTTAACCATCCCAGTGGATTTGCAGTGATAGTTCGTTCTGGTTTTAATTTGAATAGTCACAATGGCTAATGAGGCTGAGCACTTTCTCATGTTTAGTGGCCATTTGGTTACTGTAGTTTTTGAGTTGTTGCTCCAGTGCTTTTAAAGAGACTGCTTTAGTCGCTATCTGATTGTTTGTCTCTTTCTTAACAAATTGCAGGAGTTTTAAAATACAATCTGTCATATATGTATTATAAATATCTTCTACTCTGTGCTTTGCTTTTCACTGTAAATGGCATCTTTTGATGAAAAGAAGCTCATAACTTTACTGTAGTCTGATTTTTATGTCTTTTGCCAACTCAAAGGTCGTGCAGATATTCTATTTTAAATTTCCTTTGTGATTTCTTTGCTGACCAAGGTCTACCTCTGGCTTGCCCCTATTTCAAGGGTATAGTCCTACAGGGAGCCCAACAAGAGTCTGGATGGTTCCTGAGGCCCCACCCTCCTTGACTAATCCTAAACTCCAATTTTTGTCACCCCCAGAACCGTATAACTGCCAAAACTCTGTTTAGCTTTCCAACTGCTTTTGTTTGACTTCTTAGTCTCTTCCCCTACATAGCTAAAAATAAGCAAGTGCCTTGTGGGGAGAACCTCTGAGTGTTGGGCTTACTTTTTCTTAACTTCTCTCTAGAATCTTGGCCCTTTAAGTCAAAGCTTCATTGGTGACCCAGAATTTTAATTTTTGTCTTCTCATCTCGACAAATTTGCTAAAAGCTAAATGGTTTCTCTGATTCTTAGCAGCTGTCCCTGGTCAGCTTCTCTAGCCTCACACCAAGAGTCAGCAAATGCTCCAAGGGAAGCCTCAACGTGCTTTCCTTTTCTACAGGATCGTGTTTGCTTTGGTAGCTATTTAATGTCTTCACACAATAAAATTTTTTAAATTGTATTTTAACTACCATTTCTGGGACTTCTCACCAGGACCACTGGTCTGCTACTAGCAAAAAGTCAAAGCCTGAAGTTCTCTATTTATGTAAATGTATTCTTTATGGACATAGCCTAAAAAAAGGTAATCCTCTCATCACCATCTTCCCAAACACTGTTAATTCATTTTTTTCTAAGAAATTTGGTATTATAACAATATCAAACATAAATGGTGACTGTGAAAGATAAAGTTCTTTACCGATTATGTTTAGATAGATAGCTTTAAAATTTGGAGTGAACACAGGCAATAAACAGGCTTTAAATTCAACTGTCATGGTTACCTACTGTGGTTTACATTAACTTATACTTCTTTTAAAACTCTACTATATACGCATAACTGATGGACATGGACAACAAAGCTGGGGACGGGGTGGGGGGATGGGGAGGAGGGTGTCAATGGGGAAAAAAGGAGAAACAGCTGTAACAAAAACAAATTAATAAAAAAAAAAAATCTCTACTATAATCTCACAGACAACCAAAAGTAAATTGCTAAAATGAAAATTGGCTCTGCAGTATGATCTCAAGTAGAAAAATAAACACATACCGTATTCTCGTATCTAACAATTCTTTAATCATTGCCACAACTTCATCATCTTCTTCAGAACCTAGAAACAATTACAAATAAAACATATCAACAGTAGAAATTTCATATCTATGTAAATACAGGTATTAAAACAGGATACTTTTTTTGTTTGTTAATCCTCACCTGAGGATATTTTTCACTGATTTTTGATAGAGTGGAAGAGAGGGAGGGGGAGAGAGAGAGAGAGAAACATCTATGTGAGAGAGGCACATCAGTTGGTTGCCTCCCGCACAACCCTGACCAGTGCCCAGGATCGAACCTGCAACCCAGGTACATGACCCTGACCAGGAATCGAATCCGAGACGCTTTGGTCCAAGGGCTGACACTCTAATCACTGAGCCAAACCGGCCAGGGCCAAAACTGGATACTTTTTTATTTTTTCTTTATTGATGTTAGAGACAGGAAGGGAGAGGGAGAGAGATAGAAACATCGATGAGAGAGAACATTGATCGGCTGCCTTCTGCACACCCCCTGCACACCCCCTGCACAACCCTACTGGGGATACGGCCTACAACCTGGGCATGTGCCCTGACCAGAAATCGAACCAGGACATTTCAGTCCATGGGTTGACGCTCAATCACTGGCTGGGCAAAAACTGGATACTTTCAATTCATTTTAATATCACATTAAAAAAATAAAAGCACAGAACATGTCATTTGGTATGGTGACAAACTGATTTTGGGGAGATGGAAAGATCATTCCTTTGATTTTCGAAAGAAAAATTAAGGAGCACTGATCAATTCAATATCTGGTGATAAAGGTGAGTATACTGAAATAATGTAATCTACTAATGAGAGTAGGGTTTAAATTTTTTGGCCAATAAATCTGTAAACTTTTCTCATTCTCAAGGATTGAAAAGTAACAGAAAAAAGAGGTAGTCTGGATTTTGATGAAAACTTTGAGATAAAAAAGGCACACCTACTTTGTAAGTTGTTACAATTTCAATTTCTTAATTTCGTGGTTTTTAAAATGACAAATCATATTAAATGTACATGTAAGCATTATGGAAATTTCCAAAATGTTCTACAAATCTAAGCAAAAAGTTGTTTTTAAATTTTGTTTCATTTTTTAGTTTCTTTTACTTTGTAAGGTTATATATTAATTTTTACCAATGCCTTTTTATTGGTTTTAAATATTTTGAGAAATTTATTTACCTTCAGAAAAACTAAAAATGCAGACAATTCAAATTACACTATAACAAACACTAGAGTTCTGGCAATAACATAAGTAACAACTATCAATATTAACTTTGAATCTTTTTTTAAAAAAAGAAATAAAATGTAATAAAGCTAAAATTCTCTTACATCAGCAAACCTAAGTTCCATTACCCACTGTCACTTCCACAGGCAACCACTATCATGAGTTTAGTGTACACCTGTCCAGCACATGTTTACATTTACATGGGTACATTTACACAGATGAAATCACATGATACACACTGTTCTATCCTTGATTTTCTCTGTTTAATATATATTAAAGGTCTTTCCATATAAGCATGTACAGATATGCCTCAATTTTTAAAACCAGTACATACAAATGTTTGTATGAATTTGTCTTCATTTAGCTAATTTATTTCAGTTGTTTCTAGTTCACTGCTATTTCTAACAACCCTGCAGCATACATGCTTGTGTAAAGTATTTGTCAGTGTACTTTTATAAATATATCTATAAGATAAATTCCCTGTGGTGGGATATTTGGGTTAACAGGCTTGCGTATTTTTTAATTTGACAGATGTAGTCAAATGGCTCTCAAACTGTTATATCAATTTTATGTATAGTATATCCATTAAGAACACAAATAATTGTTTCATGTTCTGTTTCATGCATAAATGGTATATGTGTGAGAATGTATAAAGATATCCTTCATTTTTCCTTTATTACTTAATATTTTCTTTTTAAACTTTTTTTTTCCTGTATTGATTTTAGAGAGAGGGGAAGGGAGAGGGAGAGAGAGATAGAAACATCGATGAGAGAGGACATCAATTGGCTGCCTCCCGCTGGGGATCGGGCCCACAACCTGGGCATGTATCCTGACCAGGAATCGAACCGGCGACCTCTTGGTGCATGGGTCGATGCTCAACCACTGAGCCACACCAGCCGGACTAATATTTTATTTTATATCTTTTTACACTGATATCTCCCAATCAAGTCCATTTCTTTTCATTGCTGATAAATTTTTTAAATATTTCAACAAGCCTTGGCCAGGTGGCTCTATTGGTTGGAGCATCATCCTGTGCACCAAAAAGGTTGTGGATGTGATTCCTGGCCAGGGCACACACCTAGGTTGCAGGTTCAATCCCCGGCTGAGGCCCATATGGGAGGCAACTGATCAATATTTCTCTCTCACAACGATGGTTCTCTCTCTCTAAAATAAATGAACATATCTCAGGTGAGGATTTTTTTTAATTAACAAAATAAATATTTCTTTTTTTCATTGTTTTTTTTTTCTTTATTGATTTTTTTAGAGAAGGAGGAAGGGAGAAGGAGAAAGAGATAGGAACATCAATGAGAGAGAACACTGATTGGCCACCTCCTGCATGCCCCACACTGTGGATCAGGCCCACAACCTGGGCATGTGCCCTGACCAGGAATCGAACTGGCGACCTCTTGGTGCATGGGTCGATGCTCAACACTGAGCCACACCAGCTGGGCAACACAATATAGACTTCAAAGAACACACTTAAATGTGCTGTCTTGTGTACATTTGTAAGATTCATTTAGGGTATATACCTAGAAGTGGAACTGTATCATCTAAAGGTCATTATACAAATGTGTGTGTGTGTGTGTGTGTGTGTGTGTGTGTGTGTGTGTATACACATGCACACAACAGTATCTTTATGATACTGGAGAAAGGAAAAACTTCATCAACAACAAATATAATACTGCAGCAAATACTTGAGCTCCAGGTGCAGATCCTCTTCCAAGTGCTTTACACAAAATAGCTTATTTACAACAAAGCACAAACCACAAAGGTAAAGATGAATATATGTGACTACATTAAAAAGAAAAACTGTACTTGCTTTGGCAACACAAACACTAAACCTGGAATGATACAGAAAAGATTAGCATGGCCCATAAGCAAAGATGACACACAATTTCATGAAATATTCCATATTTTAAAAAGAAAAAGAAAAATTTCTGAATGACAAAAGATATCCTAAGCATAGTGAAAAGTTAAGTCATGGTTAGGGAGAAATTATCTGCTATGAGAAACCTAACAAAATAATGACACTCAGGATACCTCTTAAAAAATTGATACAAAAAAGACATACAACTCAATTTTTTTTAGATGGGCAAAGATTATGAACAGGAAACACGTTGACAAGGAAAATAACGACCAGGAAACATGAAAATCTTCAGGCTCAGTATTATACTACCAAGGAAATGCAATTAAAATAAGATATCATCACCACGGCCGGTCTGGCTCAGCGGTTATCATGTAAGCCCACTGACCATCGCTGGCCCTGGTCAGGGTCATGAGAGAGACAATCAATCAATGTGTGTCTCCCTCTCTTCTTCTTTCTCTTTTTCTCTCTCTCCCTCTCCCTCCCTCCCTTCCACTCTATCTAAAAAAATCAATGGAAAAGTATCCTCAGGTGAAGATTACAAAAAAAACCCAAGATACCATTTTACACTTAACATATTGGTTGAAAAAGTGTAAAAGACACTAAGTGATAATAAAGATATAAGATAGTCAAAACTCGTATATACTGCTAATTTGCATGTAAGTTAGAACAATTTATAATACAGCAATTCTACTTTTAGGAATATATGCTAAAGAAACTCTCCATATATGCACAAAGAGACTGTACAAAGATGCCCACTGCAATATTTGTAATAGAAATTAGCACAAATAATTCATTTGAATGTAAGTAAAGGAACAAAATAATTAACTGTAGTTTATTCATATAATGATTATCTAGCACTTAAACTAAATAAACTAGAACTACATTTTAAAAAATATGTTTTTATTGATTTTTTTTAGAGAGAGAGGAAGGGAGAGAGAGACAGAAACATTGATGTGAGGGAGAAACATCAATCAGCAACCTCCTACATGCCCCCTACTGGGGATCAAGCCTGCAACCCAGGCATGTGCCCTGACCAGGAATCGAACTGGGACCTCTCAGTCCATGGGATGATGCTCAATCCACTGAGCCACACCAGCTGAGCAAAATATTATGCTTTAAAAAAAAAAAGGAAAGTTGTATATAATGCAAGTTATTTAAAGTTTAAAAACAGAAAAATGGCGGCAGAGTGAATGGAAGCTACACAGACCATCTCCCAGGACCAAACTGGAAATACAACTAAAATAAAGTCAAATCGTCGGGAAAAAGCAACGGAAAAGCAGCTCGCGAGGACCATACAACCAGGGACACTGAAATGATCCTGGTAGGATTGCGGAGGCGCGAGAGGGGAGCTGGGAGCCCACCGACAGTAGCAGCCTTAGACGTGAGCAGCGCTCCGCCCTCGGGGTTGAAGCCCCAGCCGGCTCCACAGCGCAGAGGGCCAGGACAGAGCGCTAAAACAGCCACAGCCACTCACCTGGGCTCCAGCAGAGAGAGGGCGGACTGGACTGGAACTGTGTGGGGACACTCAGGATTTGGAGGGCGCTCGGAGCTTTTGCTGAGTTTCCGCCACACAGGACTGTGGCCTGGCCGTCTTACTCCATCCCAGGGCTCTGGGGAGAGGCAGCATCCCCTCCCTCGGAGATTCAGCCACACCCAGGTGGGCCATTGAAATGCAAATCGAGGCTCATTAACTACCAGCATTTGCCCCACCCTCGGGAAATCCTCTCACGCTGAACACCTGAGGGAGGTTTTCATTCAACTGAGAACCCAAGGCTCTTCAAATAACCAGGACTAACAGCCTCTAGGGAAAAAGCTAGAGGATAACTGAACCTTTTCTGGGCTTGCAACTCTACCCAGGAAAGTGAGACTGGACAGTGATGTATAACGTGGGTCCTCTCACGCTCATCCAAACCCAGTACAAGGAGCCACAAACAGCAGAACACCAACATCCACAGGGAAAATTTGGCAGGCTCCAAAACCCACTGAGATAGCCAAAATGGGGAAACAAAGAAACAGATCCCAAATGAAAGAACAAGAGACCTCCACTGAAGATGAGATAAATGAAATGGAGTTAAGCAAGTTAACAGAGCTAGAATTCAGAGCCATGATCTTGAGGAAGCTCAATAGCATGTGTAAGGACATCAACACCATGAGCAAAGACACAGAAATATTGAAAATAAACCAATTGGAAATGAAGAATGACATAGCAGAAATGAAGAACACATTGGAAGGACTAAACAGCAGAGTAGAAGAAGCTGAGGACCGGATCAGTGAATTAGAAGACAGGGTAGAAAAAAATCAACCAATCAGAAAACCAAAAGGAAGAAATAATGAAAAAACAGGAAGACAGCTTAAGAGAACTGTGGGACAACTGGAAACGTAATAATATTCGCATCATAGGAGTCACCGAAGAATAAAATGAGAAAGGGTTAGAGAATATATTTGAAGAAATAGTGACAGAAAATTTCCCTAATTTGGTGAAGGAAGAAGGCATTCAAGTTCAAGAAGCACAGAGAGTCCCAAGTAAGAAGAACCCAAACAGGCCCACACCAAGACACATAGTAATTAAAATGCCAAAAATTAAAGACAAAGAGAGAATCCTAAAGGCAGCAAGAGCTAAGCAACAGGTTACCTACAAAGGAACCCCCATAAGGCTATCAGCTGACTTCTCAACAGAAACACTACAGGCATGAAATAATCAAGGTCATGAAAAACAAGGATCTGAATCCAAGGCTACACTATCCAGCAAGGCTATCATTCAAAATAGAAGGTCAAATAAAGAGCATCCCAGATAAAAAAAGGCTAAGGGAATACATTAGCACCAAACAAGCACTGCAAGAAATGTTAAAAGGACTGCTGTAATTAGTAGAAGAAATAGAAAGGAAAATAGAAACACACTAAACAAAAATGGCAATAAGTAAGTACATATCGGTAATCACCTTAAATGTAAATGGACTGAACGCCCCGATCAAAAGACACAGAGTAGCGGATTGGATAAGAAAGCATGACCCATATATATGTTGTTTACAAGAGACCCACCTCACAACAAAAGACTCACATAGGCTGAAAGTGAAGGGATGGGAAAAAATCTTCCAAGCAAACAGAAAGGAAAAAAAAGCTGGGGTAGCAATACTCATATCTGATAAAATAGATTTTAAAATGAAGGCCATAACTAGAGACAAAGAAGGCCACTACATAATATTGAAAGGATCTATCCAACAGGAAGAGATAACCTTGGTAAACATATATGCACCCAATACAAGAGCACCAAAATACATTAAAAATCTTCTGGAAGACTTCAAAGGAGAAATCGACAGCAATACAATCATAGCAGGGGACTTCAACACCCCGCTGACATCACTGGATAGATCCTCTAAACAAAAAATTAACAAGGAAACAGAGACTCTAAATGAAGCACTAGACCAAATGGATTTAATAGATATTTACAGAGAATTACACCCCAAAACTACAGAATTCACATTCTTCTCAAGTGCACATGGGACATTCTCAAAGATAGACCACATGATAGGACACAAACGAAGTCTCTACAAGTTCAAGAAGATTGAAATCATATCAAGCATCTTAGATCACAATGGCATGAAACTATAAATCAATTGCAACAAGAACATGCAAAGACATTTGAATACATGGAGGCTAAATAGCATGTTATTAAACAATGAATGGGTTACTGAGGAGATCAAGGAAGAAATTAAAAACTTTCTGGAAACCAATGAAAATGAACACACAACAACACAAAATCTGTGGGATGCAGCGAAAGCAGTTCTGAGAGGGAAGTTCATAGCACTACAGGCCTACCTCAAGAAACAAGAAAAATTTCTAATAGACTTTCTAACCTCACAACTTGAAGAACTAGAAAGCAAACAAAAGGAAAACCCCAGAGCAAGTAGAAGGAAGGAAATAGTAAAGATCAGAGCAGAAATAAACAACATGGAGACCAAAAAAACAATTCAAAGGATCAATGAAACAAAGAGCTGGTTTTTTGAAAAGATAAACAAGATTGATGGACCCTTACCTAGACTCACTAAGAAACAAAGAGAGAGAACCCAAATACACAAAATCAGAAACGAAAGAGGAGAAGTAACAACTGACACCACAGAAATACAAAATCGTTAACAAATACTATGAACATTTATATGGCAACAAATTTGACAATCTAAGCGAAATGGACAAATTTCTAGAAAAACATAGTCTCCCAAAACTGGACCGGGAAGAGATAGAAAACTTGAACAGACCAATAACAACCAAGGAAATTGAAGATGTAATCAAGACTCTCCCAGCAAACAAAAGTCCAGGCCCTGACGGCTTCACAGGGGAGTTTTACCGAACATTCAAAGAAGAACTAACACCCTTTCTTCTCAAACTATTTCTAAAAATTCAAGAAGAAGGAAGACTTCCAAACTCATTTTATGAGGCCAGCATAATTCTAATTCCAAAACCAGAAAAAGACACTACAAAGAAAGAAAACTACAGGCCAATATCCCTGATGAACATAGATGCCAAAATCTAAAAACATTTCCCTTAAGAATAGGAACAAGACAGGGATGCCCACTTTCGTCACTCTTATTTAACATAGTACTGGAAGTCTTAGCCACAGCAATCAGACGTGAAGAAAAAAATAAAAGGAATCCAAATTGGAACGGAAGAAGTGAAACTGTCATTATTCACAGATGACATGATATTATACATAGAAAACCCTAAAGACTCCATCAAAAATCTACTAGACCTAATAAATGAATTTCGCAAAGTAGCAGGATACAAAATTAACGTCAAAAAATCGACAGCATTCTTATACACCAATGATGAACTCACAGAAAGAGAAACTAAAAAAACAATCCCATTTATCATCACAGCAAAAAAATTAAGATACCTAGGAATAAATTTAACCAAAGAAGTAAAGGATCTATTTGCAGAAAACTACAGGACATTGAAAAAAGAAACAGAGGAAGATATAAAAAAGTGGAAGCACATACCTTGTTCATGGATTGGAAGAATTAACATCATTAAAATGTCCATATTACCCAAAGCAATCTATAGATTCAATGCAATCCCAATCAAAATACCAGCGACATATTTCACAGAACTAGAACAAATACTCCAAAAGTTCATATGGAACCAAAAAAGACCCCGAATAGCCACAGCAATCTTGAAAAAGAAGGACAAAGTAGGTGGGATCACAATACCAGATATCAGATTATACTACAGAGCTACTATAATCAAAACAGCCTGGTACTGGCACAAGAACAGGCATATAGACCAGTGGAACAGAACAGAGAATCCAGAAATTGACCCAAGACATTATGCTCAACTAATATTTGACAAAGGTGGCAAGAGCATACAATGGTGCAAAGACAGCCTCTTTAATAAATGGTGTTGGGAAAATTGGACAGCTACATGCAAAAAAATGAAACTAGACCATCAACTTACACCATACACAAGAATAAACTCAAAATGGGTAAAAGACTTAAATGTGACTCGTGAATCCATAAAAATCCTAGAAGAAAATGTAGGCAACAAAATTTTGGACATCATACGCAACAGAATCTTCACTGATACATCACCTAAGGCAACAGAAACAAAGGGAAAAATGAACCCATGGGACTACATCAAACTCAAAAGCTTCTGCACAGCAAAAGAAACAACCATCAAAACGGAAAGGGAACCCACTGTATGGGAGAGCATAATTGCCAATGATACATCAGATAAGGGGTTAATCTCCAAAATATATAGAGTGCTCATACAACTCAACAAAAGGAAGACAAAGAACCCAATTAAAAAATGGGCAGAGGAACTAAATAGACACCTCTCCAAAAAGGACATACAAATGGCTAAGAGACATATGAAGAAATGCTCAACATCACTAATCATCAGAGAGATGCAAATTAAAACAACAATGAGGTATCACCTCACACCTGTCAGAATGGCTGCCATCAACAAATCATCAAACAATAAGTGTTGGCGAGGGTGTAGAGAAAAGGGGACTCTAGTACACTGCTGGTGGGAATGCAGACTGGTGCAGCCACTGTGGAAAACACTATGGTGTTACCTCAAAAAATTAAAAATGGAATTGCCATTTGACCCAGTGATCCCACTTCTAGGAATATACCCTAAGAATCCTGAAACACCAACCAGAAAGAATATATGTACTCCCATGTTCATAGCAGCACTGTTCACAATAGCTAAGATCTGGAAACAGCCCAAGTGCCCATCAGTGGATGAATGGATAAAAAAGCTGTGGTACATATACACAATGGAGTACTATGCATCTGTAAGAAAGAAAGATCTCTTATCCTTTGAGACGACATGGAGGGACCTCGAGAGTATTATCCTAAGCGAAACATACCAAGCAGAGAAAGACAAATATCACATGATCTCACTCATTTGTGGAATAGAATAAACATAACACTCTGGGGAACAGGGTAGACCCAGAGATGTGAAAGTAGGGTACAGACTGACAACCCTCAGAAGAGGGGGTGGGGGGGGAGGGAAGAGATAAACCACAGAACTTACATGCATGAATGCATAACTGATGGACATGGACAACAAAGCTGGGGATGGGTGGGGGGATGGGGAGGAGGGTGTCAATGGGGAAAAAAGGAGAAACATCTGTAACAAAAATAAATAAATAAATAAATAAAGTTTAAAAACAAAAAACAGCCAGGGTGGTATGGCTCAGTGGTTGAGCACTGACCCATGAGGTTGCTGGTTCAATTCCTGGTCAGGGCACATGCCCAGGTTGTAGGCCAAATCCCCAGTGGGGGGCATGCAGGAGGCAGCCAATCGATGTTCTCTCTCATCAATGTTTCTATCTTTCTCTCCCTCTCCCTTCCTCTCTCTAAAATCAATAAAGAGAGGGAAAAAAAACAAAAACAAACCAATGTTATACATTCCCTGCAAAGACTTGTATTTGTTGTAAATGTTTAAAAACAAACCAAATTTATACATATCTCTGGAAGTAGAAAGGGAAAAGGGATAGGGGTTGTAGGGCTTTGGCTGTCTTAACATTTTATCTAAAAATGGGTCTAAAACAATTATAGCCAAAAATTAACATCTGTTAAATCTGAGAGGAGGGTAAACTGGTGAGCTTTATACTATTTTCTTTATGTTTGAAAATTTTACAATTGAAAATTTTAGTTTTGTGCAGAAGATTCAATTTATACACAAGTTTTCAAAAATGATGGATAAAACTAGTATATATGAAGTTTTATTTCTTCTGGAATTGGTTCTAGAGCTAAATATAGTACAAAGATAAAAATCTGTATTCCCATGACTTCTGAATTCAAGACAAGTATAAGGAAAGTAGAAAAGTTTTTTTTTAAAAGATAAATATTAATTACCCAACATATTACCTGCTTCTCCTGAAGATGTTTCCTCAGTAACTAAGGGTAAGCCAGATGCAAAGAAATCCATAATTGTTGCATAAATATCTGGTTTCAGTAAATTCCAGTCTAACTCTTCACTTTCCTGTAAATATTTGAAGGAAAATGCTAAAATTTCCACCTAAGGGCACAAATATAAAACAATACTTTGTATATTTTAAGAATCTTTTCCTGCCTGGCCAGTGTAGCTCAGTGGATTGAGCGTTGTCCCATGGACTGAGAGGTCCTAGTTAGATTCTAGGTCAGGACACATGCCCGGGTTTCGGGCTTGATCCCCAGTAGGGGGCATATAGGAGACAGCTGATCGATATATCTCTCTCACATAGATATTTCTCTCTCTCCCCACCCCTTCCACTCTATCTAAAAAAATTAATGGAAAAATATATCCTCAGGTAAAGATTAACAAAAAACTAAATAAAAAATAAGTAAAACAAAATTGATGTTTTTTCTCTCTTTGCCTTTCTCTTCTCTCTCTAAAAAATTTAATAAATTAAAATTTTTTTTGCCCTGGCCGGTTTGGCTCAGCGGTTAGAGCGTCGGCCTGTGGACCAGGGAGGCCAGGGTTCGGTTCCCACTAAGGGCACGTACCTCGGTTGCAGTTTGTCCCCGGCCCTGGTTGGGGTCATGTGGGTGGCCACCAGTCGATGTGTCTTTCTCACATCAATGTTTCTCTCTCTCTCGCTCTCTCTCTCTCTTCCTCCCTTTCTCCCTCCCACTCTGGCTAAAGATAAATGCAAAAAAAAAAATTTCCTCCAGCGAGGATAAAAAATAAATAAATAAATAAATTTTTATTGATTTTTAGAGAGAAAGGAAGGGAAAGGGAGAGAGAGATAAAAACATCAATAGGAAAGAATATCGGTTGGCTGCCTCCTGTATGCCCCCCCACTGGGGATTTGACCCACAATCTGGGCATGTCCCCTGAGCAGGGATAAATAAATTTCCCATTCTTTTAAATAAAATAGGATATAACTGTTTGATCAAATACATAAGATATCTGACAACTATTAAAAAATTCAATTTACATGTATTACTTAAGAGTACTGAAGAAATCCAGTGACACAATTGTAGAACCAAAACACATAATATGTCTTATCTATGGCTACTGTGCTGAAGGACTTGTGAACTGTCAACAAGACCAGTATCCTTAAGAATCCATAACTATTTCACCCCAAAATCTAGCTAACCAGTTGATTCCATTTTTTTTTTAAGTATAATTCTTAAATACCTAAGTAGTATTAACGTCTAAAAAGAGAAAGGCAGGATGTATAGTTTTATTTTTTTAAAGGAGAGCTCTTTAGGAGCAAGAACTATTAGATGCAGTCTACTTACACTCTCAGGAAACTGTTGGCTAGTTTCTATGCTTAAACACTATGTAGAATTGAGGCTACATGCATAAGAACTATTTTTATAATGGATTGATAACCAATTTAGAGGCAGTACACA
Source organism: Tadarida brasiliensis (assembly GCA_030848825.1). NCBI lineage: Eukaryota > Metazoa > Chordata > Mammalia > Chiroptera > Molossidae > Tadarida > Tadarida brasiliensis. The sequence continues at coordinate 30,036,981 of CM061270.1, read as the reverse complement.
GAAGGGGAGATAAATGGGCACTAATTTGAGGTAACATTTTAATAAATTATTTGGAAGACGGATCAGAGGGCTACCTCAGATCTTCAGTAAATAGTGGACTCTACTGAGTAAGGAAATCTTGGTAACAAAAAGAAAAATTTCCTGAAGTTGTCTGAAAAGAAAAAAAGGGCAGCCTTGGCCAGTTTGGCTCAGCTAGAGCATCGGCCCATGGACCAATGAGTTACGGGTTCAATTCTGGCCAAGGGCACATACTTCCGTTGCGGTTTGTCGTGCAGGAGGCAACCAGTTGGTGTGTCCCTCTAACATCAATGTTTCTCTCTCTCTTCCTCCCTCCCTCCCTCCCACTCTATCTAAAGATAAATGGAGAAATGTCCTCGGGTGAGGACTAAAAAAAAAAGGACAGCATATAAGCTGAAAATACACTTACACATTTAGAAAAATAAACATAAACGATGCATAAAGAAGCCTATAAATTATCAATTACAGATCAGAAAGGAACAGGCAATTGCTGAAAATATCAGGTAAATGGAATAGTCCATGATGAGGAAGGTTAACTGAAAGAAAACAAATGAAATCTGCTGTTCTACCTATGAAATATCAATGTGTGCCCTCATTTGGAATATTATTTATTAGCTATGTCATTTCATCATTAAGAAAAAATAGTGGCCCTGGCCGGTTTGGCTCAGCGGTTAGAGCGACGGCCTGCGGTCCAGAGAGACCCGGGTTCGGTTCCCGCTAAGGGCATGTACTTCGGTTGCAGTTTGTCCCCAGCCCTGGTTGGTCGTGCGGGTGGCAACCACTCGATGTGTCCCTTTCACATCTATGTTTCTCTCTTCCTCTCTCTCCCTCCCACTCTGTCTGAACAAAAAATGAAAAAGTGTCCTTGGGTGAGGATAAAAAAGAAAAAATAGTGGAACTGAAGAAATTTCAAAGAGGGTAACTAAATTATGAATGGAAAAGGAAATAAAAGATGATCAAAATCAAATCAAGAAAAAAAACAACAACCCTGTAAGATATCACATTTTCATGTAAAAAATTTTTTATATAGCACAGGCTCTATGTAAAAGAACTAAATAAAAATGTCTTAAATACATAATTTTCTGTTTGTAAAACAAATACAAGAATAATTACTTGTAAGAATGAAACTAGATAATATATGTAAAGCACTAGTGCCATATCAAACATGTTGAAGACATCAAATAAATGCTGGTCCTTTTTTTCTCCCTCAAAAAATATCAAAGAAAGAAAACTGAAGAATAACAAGAATAAGCCAGATTTTCTCTAAACAGATAAAGACTAGGGATTAGTTAACACAGATTTGCTCATCATGATCCTACATTTGTGGGAAGCCACTTGAAGGCTGAAAATTCAATTTATGAAATTTTACATCATTGTTTCCTTCTATAAAAATTTATTTGAGTGCATACTATATGCTAGGCATTGTTCTAGGTGATCCTAACAAAATGGACAATCTTTATCTTCACGGACTTTATATTCTAATGCAAGAAAGACATGGAATAAAAATAAACAAAAAATATGATTAAGGTAAGTCCAATGAAGAAAATGAACAGGGTAATAAGCTCCTGGAGGAAATGCCACTTTCACAAAAATGGTCAAGAAAAAGGTTTCTGAGAAATAGCTAGAAAAGAACACTGGACTATATGTAGCATATTACTAACCCAGTACATCCACTTTCTGATACATTAAGAACTCAGAGTAGCCCTGGCTGGTTTGGCTCAGCGGTTAGAGCGTCGGCCCTCGGACCAGAGAGTCCCAGGTTCGGTTCCCGCTAAGGGCATGTACCTCAGTTGTGGTTTGTCCCCGCCCAGGTTGGGGTCGTGTGGGTGGCAACCACTCGATGTGTCTCTCTCATGTCGATGTTTCTCTCTCTCTCTTCCTCTCTCTCTCTCCCTCCTGCTCTATCTGAAGATAAATGCAAAAAAAAAAAAAAATGTCCTCGGGTGAGGATAAAAAAAAAAAGAAAAGAAGTCAGAGTAATCCTTTCAAATTGCTTAAGAGGAGTTGAATGAATACTTTTTGTTTGATGCAAAATGGACAAGTGATTAAGTTCAGTGTGTACATATCAATGAACAGAATTAAAAGGTTAGATAGTTCAAATTTAAACAGTTCATTTCTCATTAAACTAGTAGACTTAAAAAAATGAAACATCCTTTCTAGCAGATACCACCTTAGCTGTTGCAATGGGTAGCATATTTAGCTTGTTTTTCTTGACATTTACAGGTTGACCAAGTGCTGAAGAACTTACACAATCCACTGCTCTTATGTGTGAAGCTCTGAAGTGTTATTGCAGGATGGTAGAATGGGTCAGATGCCATGATGTAAGAGCCCACTTTGAAAGGAGATATATACATTCAATCATTCTGTTGGTCAAATATATATATATATATAGTGTGATTATTTATTTGCTTCTCTTTTCACTCTATCAATTTAAATGAAAAATTAGTAAAAATAATACTTGGAAGCCTAAATTCTCGTCCTGCCAAAGTTAAATCTTGGCCCTGCTGTAGGCTACCTATATAATCTTGGACACTGCATTTAACCCTTTGAAGCTCAAGTTTTTCTCTTTTAAAAAGTGAACAATATCCTAGTTGGTGTGGCTCAGTGGATTGAGCATCATCCCATGGACTGAGAGGTCCCGGTTCGATTCCCAGTCAGGGCACATGCCTGGGTTTCGGGCTCAATCCCCAGTAGGGGGCATGCAGGAGGCAGCTGATCAATGTTTCTCTCTCACATTGATGTTTCTCTCTCTCCCTTCGACTCTCTCTCAAAAAAAATCAATAAAAACATATTTTTAAAAAAGTAAACAATCTAGAAATTCTATTAAATAATTAATTTAAGAAAGGTAATAAGTAAACTTGAGATTTTTGTTAAAACATTTTTTTTCTTTATTGATTTTAGAGAGAGAGGAAGGGAGAAGGAAAGAGAGAGAAATATTGATGAGAGAGAACATCAACTGGCTGCCTCCTGCATGCCCCCCACTGGGGATTAGGCCCACAACCTGGGCATGTGCCCTGACCAGGAATTGAACCAGCAACCTCTTGGTACATGGGTCAATGCTCAACCACTGAGCCACACTGGCTGGGCAATTTGAGATATTTTAATAACAGTATGTATAAAATACATTAAGAATGGAAATTCTGGATTGGGTCTTTTGACTCAGAAAAACTGAAAATGTTTCACATCTTATTTTATATCATTCTTTGTTTACCTTTGTGACAGTGATGAAATCTGGTCCAAAGAAGACACTTTTCACTCCTTCAATCCTAAATAATTGCCTGTGAAAAAAATAAAAAACAAGAGACAATGAAATGTACTTACTGTCCTGAAACTTGCTTTTATCATTTACCAGTATGTCTTAGAGGTCATTCTATGACAGTAAATACGAGGGTCCTCCTCGTCCTTTTTAATATCTGCGGACTATGGACAAACATCTAACTCTTCCTACGGATGAATGTTTTGGTTGTTTCTAACTTGTTACCACTACCAACAAGGCTACAATGAACCTCCTTGCACACACCTTATATACATATGCGGGTGTTCTCTAGGTAGTGTTTTTCAAACCCACCAGCAAGTTGTGAAATCAATTATGTAGTGACCAAAATTTAATAAAATAAAACAGAAAAGAATAACATAAAAAGAACAAGAAACAAAATATAAGAATGCATTACACATCTTAAGGGTGAAAATTGTCCCATTAAGCACATTTCATACACACACACATGTGTATGTGTGCATATATACATGTATATCTGTGTGTGTATATATACACATATATATGGATACCTGTATGTGTATATGTATGTATGTGGTGTGTGTACTGGGCTGTAATAGAAAACATTTCTTACTGTGGCTTGTATCAAAAGTGTGAAAGACAAATGCTATAAGGTATATTCTGACAAGTAGCATGTTTAGGTTGAGGAAATGTGAATTTTTATTAATTAGAAATCTTAGCCCTGGCCAGTTGCTCAATGGTTAGAGCATCGGCCCACGGACCAATTCCAGTTCGATTCCGGTCAAGGGCACGTATCTCGGTTGTGGTTTGTCCTTGGCCCTGGTCAGGGTCCTGCAGGAGGCAACCAGTAGATGTGTCTCTCTCACGTCGATGTTTCTCTCTCTCTCTCTCTCTCTCCCCCTCCTACTCTGTCTGAAGATAAATGGAAAAAATATCCTTGAGCGAGGATTTAAATAAATAAATAAATACATAGAAATTTTAAAAAACCATTCCTGAGATAAGTATATTTCTTACTCCCCTCAATAAGACATATAAAAAGGCTGTATGTATAGAAAGTTATTTAAGTTTTATTTTCCAAATATCCTGGGCAATCAGTATCAGGCATAGGATACTAAAAATTTCAACTGATACTGACTCTAAATATTTCTTATTATAAATAATTTCTTAAGCTATCAGCTAAAGAGTTTTACTCTAATAATTGTATTGTTAATGCTTTATCACCTGACATATATTTAACCTGTCTCTAGCTAGTAAATTTAAAAACTGTTTCAAATGAGTAGTTTTGTTGTTGTTTTTTATTCCTTACCCGAGGATATTTTTCCATTTATCATTAGATAGAGTGGGAGGGAGGCAGAGAGAGACAGAGAGAAACATCGATGTGATAGAGCCACGTTGACTGATTGCCTCCCGCACGACCCAACCAGGGCTGGGGACGAACCACAACTGAATTATGTGCCCTTGAACCGAAATCGAATCCGAGACTCATTGGTCCTGGGGCCAATGCTCTAACCACTGAGCAAAACCGGCCGGGGCTGTTTTTTTAAATGATTTCAGAGGAAGTAAGAGAAAGAAACATCGACCGGTTGCCTCCCGGATATCGAACCCAAAACCTGGGTATGTGCTCTGACCAGGAATCAAACCCATCACCTTTTGGTGAATGGGATGAAGCTCCAACCTACTGAGCCACACTGGCCAGGGCTCAACTGAGCAGTTTTTTTGTTGTTGTTGTTTTTTGGTTAATCCTCACCAGAGGATATTTTTCCATTGATTTTTAGAGAGAGTGGAAGGAGGGAAGAAGGGAGGGAGAGCGAGAGAGAGAAACATCGATGTGAGAGAGACACATTGAGTGGTTGCCTCCAAGCGACCCTGATTGGGGCTGATTATCAAACCTGCAACCCAGGTACGCGCCCTTGACCAGGAATCTAAACTGCGACCCTTCTAAACGCTCCGACCACTGAGTAAAAACCAGCCAGGGTTCAACTGAGTAGTTTTTTTAAAAAATCATTCTATATCTGATATCTATTATCATTTATGGTTATGAGTGGAATATTTTAGAAATGACTTCATTTTGAAGCATCTAGAAACTCAGCTATCCTTAAGAATTCCTCATTAAAAACAGTTTTAAAGATTTAGAATGGAAATTTACCATATCATCACTTTGATAGATTATTTTTCTTAAGCAAAAATACAAATTTTTATGTAGTCATGATACAGATCTCTCAAATACATCACTTTTCAGGAGAAGGGTTTCCTAATATCAACTCTTACTTTTCTTTATCCCTTACCTGAAAAGAAAGTATTCTCTGAAAAAATTGCCGTGCACATCAAAATGCAATAGCTAGCTGTGGCTGGTATGGCTCAGTAGTTAGAATGTTGGCCCACAGACCGAAGGGTCTCAGGTTTGATTCTGGTCAAGAGCACATACCTGAGTTGCAGAGTCGATCCCCGGCCCCGGTCAGGTTGTGCAGGAGGCAACCAATCAACATGTCTCTCTCACATCGATACCTCTCTCTCCCCGTCCCCCTTCCACTCTCTCTAAAAATCAATGGAAAAATATCCTCGGGTGAGGATTAACAAAAACAAAACAAAACAAAAATAGCAACAGTTAAATACAGCTACCTTAACCCCAAAGTCACTTATTTATGTTTCTTGGTAAAAGCAAGTGAAAAATAGTAATATACTTAGCCAGAGGGGAGCGAAATGCTGCAGCTGGTGTGGGAAAATCCATGGTCCTTGTCTCAAGAACTGGTTTTCCTGGAATAAACTTTAAACTGTTGGGATTTGGGGTATCTTGTGTCTGAATAAACATGTGTCTCACTAGAAGAAACAAAGAAGAATGTCATTCTAGAACATAATAGTTAACACTTTATGAACTATGAAATGCTCATTTTCAGAGACCCAGAAAAGGTAAGAAAAATTAGTAAAAACAAAATAAGACTTTATTGCCCAAACTGACAAAATAAGAATTTTTAAAGAAAAGAAAGTAATTTACCAATATATTTAGGATCACTGCATTGCATTTTATATTAATTTTGATTATTTAGATAGCTTTGTTACTCAACAGATTCTACTAATATTCCACACTTAAGCAGGAAGGTATATTATAATTAAGGAATCACATATGGTGACTTAATACCAATGGCTATCATAATCACAAATCATCATCACTGTGATATTAATACGGTAAAATGTTACATTCTCTTCTTTCCAAAGTGCTACCATCCTTTTAAAGACAAATAAATGTATAATAATAATGAATACTTATTATGTGCTTACTATTTACATGCCAGGAACAGGGTGGAGTGCTTTTTTAAAAAATATTTTTAGCCCTGGCCAGTTTGGCTCAGCGGTTAGAGCGTCGGCCTGCAGTACAGAGAGACCCGGGTTCGGTTCCCGCTAAGGGCATGTACCTCGGTTGCAGTTTGTCCCCGGCCCTGGTTGGTCGTGCGGGTGGCAGCCACTCGATGTGTCCCTTTCATGTCGATGTTTCTCTCTCTCTCTTCCTCTCTCTCCCTCCCACTCTATCTGAACAAAAAATGAAAAAATGTCCTCAGGTGAGGATTAAAAAAAAAAAAAAAAATTAAAAAAAAAAATATATATATATATTTTTAGCCCTGCCCGGTTTGGCTCAGCGGTTAGAGCGTCAGCCCGCGGACCAATGAGTCGCGGGTTCGATTCCAGTCAAGGGCACGTACCTCTGTTGTGATTCGTCCATGGCCCTGGTTGGGGTCATGCAAGAGGCAACCAATCAATGTGTCTCTCTCACATCGATGTTTCTGTTTTTCCCTGAGACAAGTTTGTGCTGGAGAGAGGCCCGCACTGGGAGTTGTTCATGTTGAGACCTGCCCTATGGGAAGGGAAGCTCAGGAGTCCCCCAGCAGATGGAAGGAGACGGTGGGAGAGGTTGAGCCCACCCCTGCCTATGCCCTCTACCCCTCCCGTTTTACAAATGAAGAAACTGAGGCTTAGAGATAAGTAACTTGTGAAAATACAAAGACTGCCCAATGGTACAGAGTTAGTAACACTATCAATTATCATATAAGTGGGAATCTATGTGACTTACTTTCTGGAATATTTAAAAATTATCTTTACAGGTTCTTTTCTTTCTTTCTTTCTTCTAGGGCCATGATTAGATGGACAATGAATTCATTAAAGCAATAAAGAAAGAACAGAATCTTTAATTTCCTACCTTGTTAATAAAACAACAGCTTGCAGGAAAAAGGATAGATAGTACTGGGGTTTTAATAGTTTTAAAACTATTAAACATGTCTTTTATTATTTATTATGAAAATAAACCTTCTGGTAAAAAAAAACACCAATTCTCATCTTAGAACAGTATACTGAAATAGGTTAGTTAATTAATTGAGTTATTAACATGTGCTGGGCCCCGGACAGGTAGTTTGGTCAGCTGGAGCATAGTCCCAGTGTGCCAAGGTTGTGGGTTCGATCCTTAGTCAGGGCACATACAACAATCAATCAGTAAGTGCATGCAAAAGTGGAACAACGAATTGACGTCTCTCTCGCCCCTCCCCCCAATTCCTCTCTCTAAAATCAACACATTTTTAAAAAATTAAAAACATGTGCGGGGCATGGCACTAAGCACTCCACGTGAATTACATCACTTAATCCTTACATCCTGCCAAGGAGGCACTGTTTTTATCCTATTTTATAAATGAAGAAACTAAAGCTCAGTGTCACTCAGCTAGAGTGATAAAGCTGCCAATTTTTCAGCACTGACTTGCTTAACCACTGTGCATACTGCCACTCCATACTTATTAGTGCCAAGCATAACAGAAAAATATACTTAAAACCAGTCTTTCTATCTTGTCATAATCCTCATACCACACATCTTAGAAAAGATAGGAAAATATCAAAAAGCAACAGTTTTATTTTAAATTAGAGGTTAAATCTGGCAAAACATATGGTTGTTGTGGAAGTGCTTTTCTTAAAAGAGAAGATTCTAACTTGACAGCTGAGAATTGTTTTTGCACCTTGCCATACAGTTCCAGCTAACTGATGTTGAGTCATTTCCTTGGTGAAGTAGAAATTGAAACTAAAATCCCATACATTTTGCTTAAATCACTGTCCTATAAGATATCAGTTGGTACCAAAAAAGACCCTGAATAGCCACAGCAATCTTGAAAAAAAAGAACAAAGTAGGAGGGATCACATTACCAGATATCAGGTTATACTACAAAGCCACTGTAATAAAAACAGCCTGGTACTGGCACAAGAACAGGCAGATAAATCAATGGAACAGAACAGAGAACCCAGAAATTGACCCAAGACAATATGCTCAATTAATATTTGACAAAGGTGGCAAGAGCATACAGTGGAGTCAAGACAGTCTCTTCAATAAATGATGTTGGGAAAATTGGACAGCTACTTGCAAAAAAATGAAGCTAGACCACCAACTTACACCATACACAAGAATAAACTCAAAATGGATGAAAGACTTAAATGTGACTCGTGAATCCATAAAAATCCTAGAAGAAAATGTAGGCAACAAAATTTCAGACATCATACCCAGCAGAATTTTCACTGATACAACACCTAAGGCAAGAGAAACAAAGGAAAAAATGAACACATGGGACTACAACAAATTAAAAAGCTTCTGCACAGCAAAAGAAACCAGCATCAAAATGGAAAGGGAACCCACTATATGAGAGACCATAATTGCCAATGATGCATCAGATAAGGAATTAATTTCCAAAATATATAGAGTACTCATACAACTCAACAAAAGGAAGACAAAGAACCCAATTAAAAAATGGGCAGAGGACCTAAATAGACACCTCACCAAACAGGACATACAAATGGCCGAGAGACATATAAAAAAATGCTCAACGTCACTAATCATCAGAGAGATGCAAATTAAAACAACTATGAGGTATCACTTCACACCTGTGAGAATGGCCGCCATCAACAAATCATCAAACAACAAGTGGTGGTGAGGGTGTGGAGAAAAGGGGACTCTAGTACACTGCTGGTGGGAATGCAGACTGGTGCAGCCACTATGGAAAACACAGTGGTGTTACCTCAAAAAGTTAAAAATTGGATTGCCATTTGACCCAGTGATCCCACTTCTAGGAATATACCCTAAGAAGCCTAAAACACCAACCAGAAAGAATATTTATACCCCTATGTTCATAGCAGCACTATTTACAATAGCTAAGATCTGGAAACAGCCCAAGTGTCTATCAGTAGATGAGTGGATAAAAAAGCTGTGGTACATGTACACAATGGAATACTATGCAGCTGTAAGAAAGAAAGACCTTTTATCCTTTGAGATGGCATGGAAGGACCTGGAGAGTATTATGCTAAGCGAAACAAGCCAATCAGAGAAAGACAAATATCACATGATCTCACTTATGTGTGGAATATAATGAACTAAACAAACTAATGAACAAAATTGACCCAGAGACATAGAGGTAGGGTACAGACTGACAAACTTCAGAAGAGGAAGTGTTGGGGGGGGGGGGGACGAGATAAACCACAGAACTTATATGCATGTATGCATAACCAATGGACAGAGACAACAAAGCTGGGGATGGGGCGGGAGGGATGGGGAGGAGGGTGTCAATGGGGGAAAAAGGAGAAACATCTGTAACAAAAACAAATTAATAAAAAATAATTAAAAAAAAAAAAAAAAAGATATCAGTTGGTGACTTGGTGACCAGGCAAATCCTAAAGAGGAGAAAAATTTTAAACGATGACCTCAATGTCCAAGCGCTGGGTTTAAAATGTTTATACCTTTAACTAATAAATGCCTCTGAAAATAAGTGTTATAAGGAAACAGTTTTTCAGGTGGAACATTAAGGAAAGCGCTTTCTGTAAATATAAAAACAAGGTTTTTAAAAAATAATTTTTCTTTATTGATTTTAGAGAGAGGAAGGGAGAGAGAGAGATAGAAACATACATGAGAGAGAACACTGATTGGCCGCCTCCTGCATGCCCCACACTGTGAATCAGGCCCACAACCCGGGCATGTGCCCTGACCAGGAATCGAACCAGCGACCTATTTGTGCATGGGTCGATCTTAACCACTGAGCCACACCAGCCGGGCGACAACAAGGTTCTTTTAACTCTGGTTCTCACCAATCATTTCTTTATAATTTATTGGTAACCAAAAGCTGCACACCAGTATTTGAAGAATTAAATCTGGCTTTATTCTACTCAATCCATTTGTGTAAAACTATACATACATGAAGAAAAATTTTTAGAAATACATGGAGGTAAGAACTGTAAGTGTGCCCTGGCCAGTTTGGCTCAGCGGTTAGAGCGTCGGCCTGCGGTATAGAGAGACCCGGGTTCAGTTCCCGCTAAGGGCATGTATCTCGGTTGCAGTTTGTCCCCGGCCCTGGTTGGTCGTGCGGGTGGCAGCCACTCGATGTGTCCCTTTCACGTCGATGTTTCTCTCTCTCTCTTCCTCTCTTTCCCTCCCACTCTATCTGAACAAAAAATGAAAAAATGTCCTCAGGTGAGGATAAAAAAAAAGAACTGTAAGTGTAAAAATTTTTTTAAGAGAGTATAATCACCCTGGCCTGTTTGGCTCAGCAGTTAGAGTGTCAGCCCACAGATCAAAGGGTCAAGGGTTCAATTACCGGTCAAGGGCACATACCTGTATTGCAGGTTTGATCCTTAGCCCGGGATGGGGTCATGCAGGAGGCAACCAATCAATGTGCCTCTCTCACATCCATGTTTCTCTCTCTCTCTCCCTCCCTTCCTCTATCTAAAAATCAATGGAAAAATATCCTTGAGTGAGGATTAACAAAAAAAAAAAAAAGAGAGACAGAGAGCATAATCTACATATAATATTTGAAGTAGAAAATAATATATGACATCACTACATAAATTTCCTTTTGACAATGAACAAAGCTATTTCAAAAAATTGGTTGACTAGGTATTAACAAAATCATTCCAATTATGGTCTATGTTGGGTTTAATTAGGTATTTACAAAATGACTCCCAGGTCCATCATCCAGAAAGATGCTCCTGAAAGTGTCATAAGGGTTACACCAGGATAGAAAGACTGATCTAAAATAATTTTTTCCTATTATGCTTGGTACTAATAGGTAAATAGGTAGGCATAAGTTCCTCCAAAACTACATATTGATGATGCTTAAAAAGTCAATATCAGACACTAAAATCAGCAGCTCTCCAATTTGAAAAGCCAAGATGACCACATAATTCAGTCCCACAAAAATTTAAAGTCCAATTAAAGTAGCTTAACATGTTGAGTTACTCAATATTTACACTTAAATTATTCTGTGATTCAAGACGACAGGCAAGTACTCCTGTTCTCACCCCAGTACACAGGGAAGATCTCTATCCTAATCCAGCTCATGCCATTAGCCAGTCAGTCACATTCCAGGGTATGATCACAGGACGTGTTCAAGGTAGTGATGGAAATAGAGATTAGTGATGGAAATGGAAATGGGCCAGGAGCTGAATCCAAACTCTTACAGCTCCATAACCACAGAGATAGGAATTTATACACAGACATACACCATTTCCTCCCAAGTTTCCCTAACCACGTGACAACTCCTCCCAAGGTTCCCTAACCACATGACAGTGGTCATATTTAAATAATTTTCAAATCTTACCCTCATACTGATTTCCAATATTAAAGAAAATAAAAGCATGTAACATCAACCAGATTGTCAGAAAACCATAGTGACTCATTTTGACCACACAAAAAAAAAGCAACAAAGAAAAAGAAAAATTACATTTAAAATACTATGTTCTGCAGTGTGAATGGAAAACTAGAAATTTACTGATTTTAGAAGTATTCTTATAAAAATAAGGAGGGCAATAGCTTAAAATACATATGATTCTTTGAAACACAAACTCATTCGTAACTTCTTTTTACCATATTCACTTCGGATATCATTTATTGAGCAACTCTTATGTTTCAGAGGATGTATTATAAAAGACACTGAAATTGCCCTGGCCAATTTGGCTCAGCGGTTAGAGCGTCAGCCTGTGGTCCAGAGAGACCCGGGTTCGGTTCCCGCTAAGGGCACGTACCTCGGCTGCAGTTTGTCCCCGGCCCCAGCTGGGTTGTGCGGGAGGCAGCCACTCGATGTGTCCCTTTCACGTTGATGTTTCTCTCTCTCTCTCTCTCTCTCCCTCTATCTGAACAAAAAATGGAAAAATGTCCTCCGGTGAGGATAAAAAAAAAAAAAAAAGAATGAAATTTCATAGATCTATTGGGAATTGTGCTCAAAATTCTTGAAATTTAATACCAATCATATATGTAAGCAAATAATTACAGCAAAGTGTGATGTTATGATAGGAAAAAAATGCTAAATTCTCTTATAGGCATCCACGTAGAAAATTTACAAATTTTCATCTTTTATGACCCACAAAATTTCATTCAAGCAGTTTCACTAGCTTCTAAAACACAATTTGTTTTAAAAGAGATGAAATTTTACCTGTGTTACATAGGGCTGCAGGTAGTGGGAAAAGTGGTCTTTGTACAAACTGATGATGCAGAGGCTGTTTCTTAATGGTGTATGGATTCATCATATAATAGAATCTACATTTAAAAACAAATAAAAATGACATTTTAAGGATCTTTTAAGCTCAGTTTCTACTTCTCATACATAAAAAAACATAATGAAAATAATAATAGAGCCAAATTTTCATTTTCTGCCCACATTATTTTCACTTCCTCAGGCAAGGAACAGCTACAAACAATTTAAAAACCAGAGCTCAATGCTGGGCCGGTGTGGCTCAGTGGTTGAGCGTCAACCCATGCACCAAGAGGTTGCTGGTTCGATTCCCGGTCAGGGCACATGCCCAGGTTGTGGGCCCAATCCCCAGTGGGGGGCATGCAGGAGGTGGCCAATCAATATTCTCTCTCATCAATGTTTCTATCTCTCTCTCACTCTCCCTTCCTCTCTCTCTAAAATCAATAAAGAAAAAATATTTAAAAACAAGAGCTCAAGGGGAAATTTACAGTCTTGATAACTGAGTGTACACAGGATAGAGCCATATCTGGTTTAAGAAACAGAAATGCATCTACACTAGCAATTAATAACGTGGAGTCCCAGACCCTTAGTTATGCATGAAGAAGGCAAAGAACTACAAACTGTTTTTCCCTTCTTTTAAAATTTTTAAAACTAGGTCATAGACTCACATGGTTCCAAATTTAGAAGGAAAAAAAAGAAAATACAGTGAAAAGTCCCTCTTCTTTTCTATTTCTACTACATTTCCCTGGAAAGAGATAACCTATTCTATATGGTTTGAAAGGTATTTTAATACATCAAAAAGTGTAGTAGAAAGTGTACTATTCTCGCCCTGGCTGGTTTGTCTCAGCAGTTAGAGCGTGGGCCCTCAGACCAATGAGTCTCGGGTTCGATTCCAGTCAAGGGCACGTACCTCGGTTGCAGTTTGTCCCTGGCCCTGGTTGGCCTCGTATGGGAGGCAACCAGTTGAGGTGTCTCTCTCGCATCGATGTCTCTCTCTCCCTCTCTCCCTCCCTGATAAAGAGAAAAATATCCTCAGGTTCACATTTTAAAAAAAGAAAGTGTACTATTCTCTCCAATGTGCTAAAGAAGCCAACAATCTATATATGCTTTTTGATTGGAAGCATATTAGTATTGTAACTTTGGTTATTCCATCACCATAGAGGAAGTGTTGATTGGCTAATTTTTCATGCCTTTGACAAATTAAAAACAATGCGAAAAGGGAAAAACAAATATTACTGCAAAAGAAATATAAAGAGACTTTAGTAGTGAAAATTTTGGAAATATGATGCAAGTTCTTTTTAAATCTAGTTTACTTTATTTATTTATTTTTTATCCTCATCCAAGGATATTTTTTTCATTTATCTTCAGCTAGAGCGGGAGGGAGAGAGGGAGGAAGAAGAGAGAAAGATCGAGGTAAGAGAGACACACATCAATTGCTTGCCACTCGCACAACTTCAACAGGGGCAGGGGACAAACCACAACTGAGGTACCTGCCCTTAGCGGGAATCCAACCCGGGACTCCCCAGTCCGCGGGCCCACGCTCCAACCGCTGAGCCAAACCGGCCAGAGCAAATCTAGTTTATTTTAAAATACTGCAAATTTTCATTTCACAGGAATCCCTGAGGAATTTTAAGCATATATATGATCACTTTTTTTTTTTTAACATCTGATTTTCACCTGCAAACTCACTAAGGGGAGGGACTGTCTTCATTTCTATGTCCCTGGAGCAGCTGGCACAATAGCCTCAGTTCTTCACCCCTAAAATGAAGTTAATCTTCATAGCTATCTTATGAAGACTGGGGAAAAGATGGATCCAAATAATCCATGTAAAGTGCTTAAAACAGTCCTGCTAGGCCATGTAGTTAGTGTTCAACAAATGTTAGCTACCACTATTATCATTATGTGATAGATATGATGACTCAAACATAAGAGAGGGAGATAGGTGACTAACAGAAAATCCTTCTACAAACTTAATTCTTTTTTAAAGAAGCGCATTTAAACGTCAAGAGCATCATTAGCACTAAAACGAGATCAAATCCCTTTGGGTCTTTTTCTCCTTTTGTACCAGAAGCAAAATTGGGGTATAACACCTACTTAATCCTCAGTGCCTTTCACCTAACCACTGTTGGCAGATTCATTGGCAGGGAGCGTGGAAGGGGAAAAACAAGGGAACGCAGTGGGTTTAATGGTGGGGAGGAAGGCTAGGGGTCTGGATTCTCATCAGATTTCCATCACTTAGATGCCGTGTGGCTCAAACAGATCATATGCCCTTTCTCGGCCTCACTGGGAAAATGAAGAAATGAAACAAGATTTACTCTTCCATTTTATGACATTCTGATTTTGTGTTTAAAAGGCAGAGGAGGGAATAAACGTGGTGAAGGGTTAGAGGGGCCACACGATTTAAAAACACGAGCTCTTGCGCTGGGTCTCTACAGCCAGTCTCCGCGAATCTCCCCACAGCAGGGACTCAGGCACAGGGTCTCAGGGCCTGGGACCAGGTAGGCAGAGTCCACCTGAACTGGGGGCGCGGAGCTGCCTCAGTGACAGACGCCCACCTCTAGGACGCAACCCCTAACAGCGGCGATGGCGGCAAACCCAAAGGCTAAGTCAGAGGCACCTTTCTCCACTCCGTTTGAGGGCCTGGGCAAGACGGTTACCGCTCTGCTGGCTAAGCCCATAGGCAACCCTATAGGGAGTTCTGGATTTGTCACCTACCGCCTGCGCAACCCTGCGGCACCGGCCGCAACTCCCCAGCCCAGGCGGGCCGCCGCCGCTGCCATCTTAGTCCGAGTGCGCAGGCGTGGGACGAGCCCCCTCCCCCCCATTCGCCGAGCCGCGGAACCGCACGCAGGCGCAGGAACAGGCGCAGGCGCAGCCAGGCCGGGAGCTGGGCAAGTACCGTGGAGAGCGCACTCTACCGGTCGTAGGCGGCGCTGCTGCGGACGAGCCTGGCGGATTTGCGCCTGGCTGTTTGCAACCCTTGCCAAACTACTATATAATACTATATAAGCCTAGACAAGGAAGGAAAAATAGAAATCCCTCAGTAAGGCACGCAGGACTGTGCACGCCAGCGCGGGGCTTCTGCGCTTTTCTTACTCGCTGGGTCCTGCTGTTGCACCGAATGGTCCTGCGGTTAGAACGGTGTTCCGGACCGCTAAACCTGCCCCTTGCCATTTGTAGGATCCTGCTTGCCTTCAGGCCCAGCCCAGTGACTGCCTGAAAAGACTTCCTGAAGCAATACCTCTGAAGGTTCTCGCCTTCCCTTCTCACTTGCAGCAGATGTGGACCTCTGTGTCTTACCCATCTGTTAGGCTGGCCTTGTAGACTTGGTCATCTTGGACCAACACACACAGAGGACTCACCTAATGTGGGGCTGCCCTTTGCTGTATAAACATGGGTATTGACATGTTTCTAGAGCAAAGTACGGAAGCCCATTAACTATTCTTCCAGAACCTTCCTTGTGGGAGTATTTGGCTTTCTCTAGGGCAGCGAGTCTCGGAAGTGTGGACTGGGCTCATCAAAAGCATGAGAACATGTTGGAAATGCAAATATCGGGCCCCACCTTAGGCCTACTGAATCACAATCTTGGAGGTGTGTCCAGTAATCTAACAATCCCTCCACGTGATTCTGATGCAGGTTAAAGTTTAAGAACCAACTACCGCTCTACAATATATACACAAAGTACTGGTTTCTGGAACGGGACCAACAAACCTGTTGTTGGACAAGTTGAGCCACACCCAAGACAACTCTGGAGGTTTCTATGGCCAGAGAGGCACGTAAGGGGGTGGGTGGGGCTTCAGACCTGCAGCTGGCCTGGGCCTGGACTCTGAGAGCAGTTTACATCCTTAAGGCTGCGGATTGGCTTCTAACCACTGCCTCTCTTTCATGAACCATTCTAGACTTCAGTGCCATCCAAGGCCTGTTCCCTTATTCTCTTCTAGACCCTGAATCACCGTGGCTCTTCTACCCAAGAACAGGCCCCGGTTAGGGAGCAATCTAGCGTAAACTTCTCCCTCTCTTATGGGTTCCTTCCCATAAGAAAAATACTGCCTTGTTCCAAATGTCCTTCCAACCACCATTCTCTCCTTTCTTCCCTTCAAAGTCAAATGGCATAGAATTGTCTACACTTTTGGTCTCTCTAATTTTTCACCTCCCACTTCTCAAAAAACTGAAACCAGCCTGCTGTGTCCCACCATTGCCTGGTGGCTGCCCTGTCAAGACCACCCACAACACTTGTATTGCTGAACCTGAAGGGTCTTCTCAGTTTTTACCTTTCTTGTCCTCTGGATTATCATATGCTGAAGCTCTCTCTCCCTTTAATAATCTCATTCCTTGGGCTTTCCTGGTACCACAATTGCCAGTTTTTCCTACTCCTTTTCTGGTTACTCCTTCTCCTTCTCCCTTGCAGGGTTTCATCTGCCCACTTTGTAAATGTTCGTGTGCTTTGGGGGACCTCATTCCAAGCACTCTTCTTATTCTTAATTGACACACTTAATTTTTCAGAGCTTATACCAATGAACATTTCAAGCAGCGACCATATATTTCCCACCTCAGAGCCTTCGCATAGTTGTTGCCCCTTTGGACAACAGTGCAGAAAGCCACAGTCAACCCCAGCCAAGGAAAAGGACCCTGCACCCTGATCCCAGGCCCCCTCCTGCCCCAACCTGATGGAGGCAGGTATAGAAGGATAAGGAGACGAGTTCCTGAGCCCAACCTAGGGAAAGGAGGGAAGCTCTAAAGCAGATGTAAGATGGAATTTTAAACACTTGACTAGATTTTTTTGCAGGAATTTCATCAAGGAATGAGGCAGGAATATCAAAAAGACCACATTTAAGCCCTTTCCTGATGATGGTCTCTTACTGAATTCAGTCTATTCAAAATACTGGTTACATATATCTTAACCATTCCCTGTATTAGCTTCTCCAAACCTACCTATTCCCTCCTCATTCTTAGATTTCACTTTGCAGAGAAAAAGAGAGAGACCTTGATGGTAGCAGTGGCAGCAATGGACTTTCTGAACTGTCAGAGCCCTGCCTGAATTCACACACTTCTCTCTGCTGCAGGCAACCAGAACATACCACTGCAAGTTTGTTGGAACTCCCTTTCTCTATCTAAAAGCAGAGCCTCCCAAAAGAATTCAACTGTTAAACTCAAAATGGATAAAAGACTTAAATGTAACCCGCGAATCTATAAAAATTCTAGAAGAAAATGCAGGCAACAAAATTTCAGACATCATACACAGCAGAATTTTCACTGATACAACACCTAAGGCAAGAGAAACAAAGGAAAAAATGAACACATGGGACTACATCAAACTAAAAAGCTTCTGCACAGCAAAAGAAACAACCATCAAAATGGAAAGGGATCCCATTATATGGGAGACCATAATCGCCAATGATGCATCAGATAAGGGGTTAATTTCCAAAATATATAGAGTGCTCATACAACTCAACAAAAGGAAGACAAAGAACCCAATTAAAAAATGGGCAGAGGACCTAAATAGACACCTCACCAAACAGGACATACAAATGGCCAAGAGACATATGAAAAAATGCTCAACATCACTAATCATCAGAGAGATGCAAATTAAAACAACTATGAGGTATCACTTCACACCTGTGAGAATGGCTGCTATCAACAAATCATCAAATAACAAGTGTTGGTGAGGGTGTGGAGAAAAGGGGACTCTAGTACACTGCTGGTGGGAATGCAGACTGGTGCAGCCACTGTGGAAAACACTATGGTGTTACCTCAAAAAGTTAAAAATTGAATTGCCATTTGACCCAGTGATCCCACTTCTAGGAATATACCCTAAGAAACCTGAAACACCAATCAGAAAGAATATATGTACCCCTATGTTCATAGAAGCACTATTTACAATAGCTAAGATCTGGAAACAACCCAAGTGTCCATCAATAGATGAGTGGATAAAAAAGCTGTGGTACATGTACACAATGGAATACTATGCAGCTGTAAGAAAGAAAGATCTCTAATCCTTTGAGATGGCATGGAAGGACCTGGAGAGTATTATGCTAAGCGAAACAAGCCAAGCAGAGAAAGACAAATATCACATGATCTCACTTATTTGTGGAATATAATGAACTAAACAAACTGATGAACAAAATTAACTCGGAGACATTGAGGTGGGATACAGACTAACAAGCCTCAGAAGAGGGGGCTTGGAGGGGGGGAAGAGATAATCCACAGAACTTATATGTATGTATGCATGACCAATGGACGTGGACAACAGGGCTGGGGATGGGGCGGGGGATGGGGAGGAGGGTGTCAATGGGGGAAAAGGAGAAACATCTGTAACAAAAACAAATTAATAAAAATAAAAAAAATAATTCAACTGTTATAAATCGCCTCACCAGGAGTTTAGCAACCAGAAAACATTGACTCCTATCATTGGAGAGGAGAGTTTGGCTTAGAGATAAGAAGTCACCTAAACAGACATTCTCACAAGCTCATCACACCTCTGTTCTCCTATGAACCTGCCACAACTAAGGAATCAGCATTAATTAAACTCCACAGTTTATTTGCATTTCACTACTTTTCCCCTAAAGTTGTTTTTCAGCAACAGGATCCTACGTGAGATATATTATATTCTCTTGTTACATCTCCTAATGTCTTCTGGTCTGTGACAGTTTCTTGGACTTTCCTTTTTTGATTACTTTGACAGTTTGAGGAGTGTTGGTCAGGTATTTTGTAGACTGTCCCTCAGTGGGTATTTGTCTGATGTTATTTACTAGGTTAGATGGGGGTTATGGGTTTGGGGGAGGAAGACTACAGGGGTGTGGACAAAAAAGGGGGTTCTATGGAAAGTAACCTCACAGGGTAATCTGATCATAAAGTCCTAACTGGGCAAGTCATAGTGGGTAGTCATGCCCCAAGCTTATAACTTCTTTAGTGAAAAGGTTTTAAGCCAGCCCTTTCCCTAGTTCTTGTGCATCTAGATTAACAAATATTTGAACTACCAGAAGTAATACCCCTTGAAGTGGGTATTAACCCTCAAGAGAGCATACATTTCCCAAGCCAAAATTTTGACTTAAATTTTGTCATTTTATTCTTCAATTAATTTTTAACCATGTGCAGTTTTAGCTGTTTTGAATTTACTTGACTATTTCTACTGGTAATATTCATTATAAACTGACTGAATAAAGGCTGACAGGTAATATTTAATTTTTGGTTAGTCTATGTGAAAACTGATCAATTTCCCTCAAGTAACCTCAAGTTTCTCTAAAGAGTAAAAAAAAAAAAAAAAAAAAAAAAAAAGTAGATCCTTGGGAGATCTTGAAGAACTACTAATTTCACCATATCTGACTTTGGGACTTCCAAACTTAATGATGATCTTGGTACCAAAACCTCAGCACTGGAGAACTGGGCTGCCTTCTTTGGGAATACTTGGATTCCTTTTGGGCCTCTGGGTTAAGCTTACATAAAAGCAGGTTGAAGAATTACTTGATCTTCTTCCTGGTAAGCTAACATGCTAATTTAAGCCTACTAGATTTTATGACTCCAATATAAGGAAAAATACATAAGATGGAAGGGGCAAAGATCTTTGACTCCAAATTCAGAGAAATAGGCTTTTTCCTGGGTCTCACCCTGGTTCTCCCACTTGGTTTGCAATTAGGGGGCAATATAAGGGCACCTCCTCCCTGGTTGGTCTCTTATCAACCAGTCTCAGGGCTTGCAAAATGAGTCATAAAAGGGTGAATGCAAAGGAGCCCACCTTGTGGGACCTGGAACTTCTAACTCTGCCTTTCCTATAAGAAAGCAGGGCTAAGACAGGTGATGTATCTGAAAGGGCTTCCAGCAGAGCAGCCCAAGTCACAGGTAAGGAAAACTGTACTTTGGGTTTTTTTTTTTGTTTTTTTTTTTAATCCTCACCCGAGGACATTTTTGCATTCATCTTCAGATAGAGCGGGAGGGAGAGAGGGAGGAAGAGAGAGAGAGAAACATTGACGTGAGAGACACACATCGACTGGTTGCCACCTGCACAACCCCAATCGGGGCCGGGGACGAACTGCAACTGAGGTACGTGCCCCTAGCGGGAACCGAACCCAGGACTCTCTGGTCCGCGGGCCAATGCTCTAACCCCTGAGCCAAACTGGCCAGGGCAATCTAACTTGGAATAGAAAAAGTGTACAAACTTCACATTATAGAAAAGACGGATGAATCAAATCTTAAATAAGTCCTTATATAAAGTAGAAAACTTTGGTTGTACTCATGCATATTATATCAGAACTTTTTGCTGGATCTTCTTTGAACATCTTCTCTGTGTATTTAGCCCATCACCAATTCTCCCTGAATCACGGATGTCAAGCTCATTAAAGTTCAAATATTACTGTAATTTTCTCAAATTTGGAGAGGAAATAGGCAGGCAGGTTCTTTCCCTCAGTGAGGATTTTTAAAATTCTTAGGTATAATCCATTTCCCCCCAAGACTTCTGTCTTTGGTTTCTCTGGACCGCAGGCCAACGCTCCAACCGCTGAGCCAAACCGGCCAGGGCTGTCTTTGGTTTCTTATGTTTTTACCTCTCTTCAGATTGATGCAGCTCACATTCAGATAACACATATGTTGGAAGTTCACAGGAAACTTTGCATAGTAGGGAGCTCCGTGGTGTTCCCAGCTCAGTCTTTATGGCCCAATTATCTTGTATTATTTCATTTATGTCTCCACAAAACATCTGGAATAGAAAGGTCTCAGGAGATAACAATGACATTGGAAAGCAAGAAAGTAACCAACCAAAAGTTGTTCTTTGAAACTTAAAAATGTAAAATTTGGCTTGGTACTAAAGTGAAAGGTGCTTATGGAGCTCTTCAATCCTAAGAAGATCTGACGTAGGAAATAATACAAAGTATAGATCATTTATTTTAATTAGGTCCATTTTAATAAAGTATATAGGAGTTTACAACTCAAACAATTATTCATATAAACTATCAGATACATAAGATAGATCACACAAAGAGTGCAATAACATAAATCCAATAGTCTGCAAATAAGAGGTATTGCAAAAATGCTAAGATTGACTTTATAATTGTCTTTTTCCCTTCCTGTCCCATGTTCACAGCCCTTGAGATTGCATGCACATATTTTCTGAGGTCTCATGGCCTCAATACTCTTTACAGCTGGGTCAACCTCCTCCTTCAGGCAATTCAAAATACAGTCAGCAGAGATAGTTTGCCTTTTCTCCATGGAATGAGCATGGTCCTTGGCCTATATTTGGTTTCCAGTCCCTAAAAAATGACCTGAAACATTCCCTCATTCAAAGTAGTATCTTGCAGGTTTTATGGTGTTCTGGTCACTGTTTCCCTCCCAACACTACATGTGAGCCAAGAATTCAGGATAAACCCTTGAGGGTCATTCTCGTGGATGAGAAGAGCATGCTTATGGTGGAAATGAGGCTCAAGCAATGGGTGATTTTTCCCACTTTTATCTAGAACAACTTTTAGTTCTTACTCAGAGAGCTGTTGACAAAGGGAACCAAATTTACTCTTGCCAAATACCCACTGTCACCTCTTGGTATTCTTTGGATGCCTTTATTAGGAGGTCTTAAGTTAACACCATGGTAGAAAGCATGGGATACACACACACACACACACACACACACACACACACACACACACTCCATTCACACTCCCCAGACAGGAGTCTTTGGTAGACTCAGAGAATACAACCGACTTGCCATTTCAGAGTGAAAAGGCTACATCATCTTCTTTCACTCTCAAAGTCTCATTTTAACCGAACTTGGTAAAAACCATTTCTGCAATTCCTTGCCAAAGGAATCAAACAGTTCCTTTTAATGTACATACATGGTTCTAGTACAATGCAATGCAGGTAACATTGACTTGATTTCAAGAATAAAATATTGTTACTATAAACTCAACACATACTGAGATTGCTAGGAAGTAGCTCAGACTACATTTCTTATATAGTTACAAGTTATGGGAATACTGGACTAAGCCACCAGTATGGCTAAATGGTTAACATTTAGCCATTTTTACAGCTATTCTAGAGTCCTTCACACACATACTTGCCCCTGCATTCTAGGGCAGTCTGGGCCTGTGGGAGATCAAGTTGAAGAGATACTTTTTGGGTTGTGTTTCCAGAGTAAGGCTGGGGTTCTGCCAACCTTCCTTCATCCTTTCTTCTAGTCCATAGGAAATGGAGGTGAGCCATTTCATTCTTATTGTGAATTATTCCAGTGTGGTGAGATTATCACAGGCTAGGCTAAAATTTAAGAAGAAATTGTTTACAGTGAAAAGGGAGGTAAATAAAAATTAACATGATCATTCATTCATACCCCTTATCTACTTATTGGTATGGTCATAATAGGGGAATGTCATGTGGGGAAATGAAGTGGGAACAGCAACAAGGAAGATGAGTCATTAAGACTTGCAGGGGTAAAGAAAGAGCAGGAAAGAGCTATGTTTGGCAGTATTTTAATGATAGGATCTTGGGTACCACATGTGGGAGGACTGTTTCCTAATAAAAATCAAGGTGCAAATAGGCAGGTAGGTAGGACCAGGAAGCCAGGAGTAAGGTGGCATTCTGGGACTCAAGACACTGGCAGTGTAAATTCCCACATCTAAGCTGAGCCAGTTTGTTGTTCTCAGCAACCTAGCAAATTTATTTTGTAGCAAAAGAACACAAAAACAATTCCCAACCAGATACTACTTTTTATTTTCAAGCATTTTGAAATTCCTCCTTAAGTGAACTTCACAAGTCACAAGTTTTCAAGTGTCCTGGTGGTTAAAAACAAAAAAAGAACACACACACACAACAACTACAAATAGTTGACAAAGGCATCTACATAATTTCATTTAAAATCTTCATGTTTACTCCATCAGGTAAGATTGAAGGATCAGAACTCAGGAGTGGCTGTGGTGCTCACAAGGTGCTCCTGCCGCTTCAGCAGCTGTGGCCCTTTCAGTGGCTCTCCTATGTACCTTTAATCAAAGTAATTTGGGTTCCACTTTTCAGAAATTTTGGGGTTTTCTCAAAAACTGCAGCTGTGTGGACAGCAGCCATTCCACAGTTGACTGGCATATGTTCTCTAATTTCAATTCCAAAGACATAGCAGAGAATAACATCTATAAAAGGGACCTAAGTGACTCCATTTTAAGTTGTATCCTTCCTGTTAGAGTTTGATCCTATCCTTCTCTAGTTTCCTATATGATAATTTCCTATTTGATATAATTCATATATATTATAGGATCTAGGCTTTAATGACTTTTCTTTATGGAATCAAATATATCATGATTGAATTTCTATTGTCAAATCACTCTGGTGATAACACTTATTTTAAATAAACCAAAATCTGCTACTCTATGAGTCAGTGAAATGTCTGTTGAATATCATACATACATGTTGAAAACACAGATATACATGTATTCTAAAACTTAAATAATGGGTCAACAAAATACTGGTATTTTTCCTGGAAGTTTATATCTTGGTTGCCAAATTAAACTCAGAGCTAATGTAGGCATATAAACACATACTCATTAACCTACACATAAGAAATTTTCAACTCAACAATGAATGGGCCCAAAATGAAATAGAGCTTATGACCTAGATTCCCTTAGGTCCTGCTAAACATCTGCTTTAGCAATAAATTTTGTTCATCCTGTTTCCCAATCTAACAAGGATTTGGAGCTAAGGGCTGTATGTGAGCCCAAGAAACAGATGTGACAAATATTTGTCACCACACTTAAGATAATTCATTATCTCAACAGTGCCTGTTAGTCCATTAGTGTGAATTCTTAAAGAGTTCATCAGTGCATGTTGTGATTCAATGCTTTATTCTAAATATATTCTGGCTCACTGTGCTCCACTGAAATGAAAAGTTACAAGTTCCTGTATTCCCTATCAGATGTGTAAAGCAAGTAACACATGAAACAAACTAAAACAAGAAGTGCAGTATTTTGTTGACTATATATTTCCTTTTTCTCTTTAATGTTAACTTATTGCAATGTAGTTGTTGGAAACATGCATTTACTACTAATTCAAAGCACCCTGAGCATCCTGATTCCTTTAAAACTAAATTTTCCAGATTTCCAGATTCAGGATGGCCTCTGGCAAGAATATTTTGTCTTTCAATGATGCGTTTACCCTATATGATCCAAAGATCATTGCAGAATTCAATAGTTATAAGCTAATAATTAATGTAATCCCATAGTCAAAATTTTTTCATGTATCAGTAAGACTACAACAATAATTTGTATGTGTTTATATTCATTTCCTATTCAAAGGTATTTAGTCTCCAACCATGACAGGCCTCTAGTAAGAATAAAAACAGGTTATGAGTCCATGCTTGATAAATGATTCAACTACATAATAAAAATCATGACGATTTTATTGATTTTATCTTGAGAACTAAAATGGCTACTTGATTAGGAGGATGTGATCAAATAACCAAAGGAAAAACATATTGCAGGGCTGTTATAGAGGTAGTCATCCTGAATATTTTGAAGAGTAAATTAGAATGATCTACTTTTTAAGAGTTCCCAATTTGGGGTGAGAACTCTCTTAGTATTCCTATCCTCTTGGCTCCTGCCTTTGAAGGCTTTAATTGATAATATCAAAGGGAAGATTTGGGGTGCAAAGTTCCATATGCATTAGCTAAAACAAAAATTCTACTGGAAAGATAATTTTGCATCCACAGTTACACAGAAAAATCAGAAATGATCACTGGGAGAAAGAAAACTCTTAGAATGAACATTTAGCCTTGAACAAAGTGAAAGACATTTGTTTCTGGCACAAAGAAACCTCAGCTGGAAAACCACTGCTGGTAGCCCTGATCCAGTGCCAAGTATTTAAGTTTATCCTTTAACCTGGACATTTGAAATAGGTGGAGACAAAACTAGAAAAAGTTTTGAAAAGCAGTTGTTCATAGTTTACTGCCAAGATCCATGAACTTTAAATTTAAAGACTATCACACCTCATCAAGTACAATAGAATTTGACATTCAGGCTTGATTCTTGGATGAATTTCCAGGAATTCTTAAATCACTAATCTTGTTTGGTAAGCAACTCCCTCAATTTCTCCAGCTAATTGGGGGGGAAAAAATCCCTAGCATTTATTATAAGCCACAGGAAGCTTTCACGTTGAAACATGGTGTAGCAACTCTTCCCATTAAGTTGAATTTCTTCAGAAGTCTTCCCATTGAGACATAAATTTCATTTTAAGGTACTAATAATAAAGGGTATGAAAACAGCTAGGAATGAGTCAGATCTTTCCAGAAAGAAAAGAATTTCAAAAACACATGTCAGTCATCTATCTGGCTTACTTACATCTAAAGAGGAGAGAGAATAAAAGTTTTCATGGCTAACAGATTCAGCTCTTTCCATTCTCCCATACAAACTTATTTGTAAGTCTCAGGTTTATATTTCCTCAAGAGGCAGTAGAGAAAACTGGCAAGGATTTGGAACAAACAAACAAGCAAATCTAGTTTGTGGCCTAGTCTCATGATTAATTAAGTCCATAATGATAGTACAAAGTTCTTAAGTCCTTTAAAAAAATTACTAAGACCACATACCCAGTGGTTGAAACTGAAACAAGGTGCCCTTTTATATTGTTCTGAAGAGAAAATGTAGAAAAATAATTTTTCAAGACCAGGTAAATGGAATTTGTTCATCATATAGAGCAAATTGGGGAGAAAAAGAAATCTACTCTGAAACCTGTTTCAGCTGATTTCCCTACACCTTCCAATGAAATTCATTTTGCCACGAGAAAAGAACTAAATAAAAATAGGGTTCAAGTCCGTTAGTGCAGGAGACAAATGCCAGTAAATGAGTGATTGTGGAGGTAGGCATTGTGGGACAGGATTATCCTAAAGAAAAAAAACGCTTCCTGCGCGCGCGCACGCACACACACACACACACACACACACACACACACACCTGTGCACTCATACTAATTTACAAAGCGGCATGGACATAGGGAAGGCTCAGCACTATGAGACATGAGTGCAAATATCTCATCTGTTTGCATTTCTACATAGGAAAAGATCTGATACACATTAAACACCCCCAGACAGGCATGCGTGAGGGCTAGCCTGGCTGGCGCAGACTCAGAAACAGATGCAGAGAATCCTAGAGCTGCTGGTTTTACAGGAATGATTATATCTGCAGGCTTACACTTCCTCTTGATGTGCAGGATTTTCATCTTGCATTTCTTTCCAGAAATTTCTCCGTTTCAAGAGTATTAAATCAAGTCCTGGAGGGGCTAATCTTGGTTCCTCAATGGACATGACTCAGAACAGGACTGCAGGAATTAAAATTAGCAATAACATGGCCCCTTCGGGGTTGGAGTGAAGTATTTCTGGATTTAAACAGTTTCTGGGGGTCGGGGGGGGCCAAGTTCTGGGTAGAGGTGGAGATGGAACTGCCTGAAAGTCCAGTAATCAATATAAACAAAAGATATGAACATACTTAAAGGAGTTTTGACTAAGCATCACTGCAACTGAGTTTGTGACTGATGTCCTGCTCTGACCCAGGGAACTGAAAGATAATAACTGATATATTTCTTCTTAGGAAGGCTCAGCTGGGAGTGGTGTGGTGGGTTACGGAGGGTGGGGCAGAGACAGGCCTAAGGCTCAGGTATTGCTCTTACGGTTTCTGCTTGCCTGACTTCGAAGGAAAGGGTGCTAAAGCAAAAGGATCAGCAGCTGGCAGCTCTGTAGTCCTGGAGGAAAGGGAGGTGATGGAAACAGAGCCAGCTATGGACTGCTTGTTGGTTTGCGAAACAATTTTGTAGGCAGCAATGGGCTGGGCTTCAGGACCTGGCTCATCTTCTGGGCTATAGTGACGGGAGTATTTGGATAAAGACTGGGGGCGGAATGGTTTGCCAGCCATGGGGCCTGAGACAGCTTCTTTCTGAGGCTGAAGTCCTTTGTTTCTGTCATTAGGATGGCCCCCCAATTCCAAGGAGGATCCCCTGGGTGAGATGCTGTCAGGGTGGTCTGCTGCTTGTACAGAATGGGAGGGGAGGCTGGATTGTTGGGCAAAACCAGCCATGGAATACTGAGATCGGACAGTGGCATAAACTGCTCTGTCAAGGCCTGAGAGCACAGCAACCTCATCTGTCTGACTGAGAAGACTGGCCTGCGCAGGCAATTCCTGGGAGGTGCTCTGGGCAACTGTTAACTCCTCCACACTTTTCTTCTTGGTAAAAGGAGCTCTCAAGAACACGTCCGCCTCCTCTGGCTGGGAAGGAGTCACAATGCCCTTGGAGACAAATGGGGCTTTGGAGAAAATGTCCATTTCATCAGCTGGAACCCTCGAGCTCCTGAAGGGGGCTGTGGCAAAAACATCTGGCTCACCAACACCATCAGTGGTTGGTTGTGTGAGGGCTTGAAACCGGTTCTTTCTTCCACCTTGCACTGCCTTTCCTTGCTCAGTAGAGACTTCTGGCTGAGCGAATGGAATGGCTCCTCCCAGCTTCCCCTGCATAGGCTTGCAGCTCTCATCCTCGTCTTCGGACTCCATGAGGAGAGGTCGAGACCCACTGCAGTCTAGCATGTCCCCCTCGAGGTCAGTCCCTTCCTCTTCACTGCTATGGAATGAGCTGTTGCTTGAAGGGCCATCTCTGGCCAAGTAGTCAGATTCTAAATTGTTCTGAGTTTTCATGTCAGATAGTCTGGAGGGGTCTGGATACAGAGGAAGGCCTTTAACGCCCGTTGATTCTTTAAAGTGCTCTACAGTTATTACAGGACAGGGATTGGGCTCTCTCTGGAGACCTAAAAGAGCACAAAATGCAAAATTAATGCATAGGTCAGTTCAATTCTCCTTGGAACATTTAATGGTCAACCCGCGGCAGTAACATTATGGGACCAAATAATAGATGTTGAAATGGAAAAGGAAAAACAGAAAAATAAAAGTCAGGCAAGGAAATTGCACACAAACTGGAACACAACCAATCACTGTCTCACATTTTGGACCATGATAAGCACAATGTGCAGGAAAGGAAATGAAGACGTTAGGCACACAAACATTCAGCATAACTACACAATGCACCTACTCACGGGACTAGGCACGGACACCTACTCTACCTGGCACTGGCTCATGATGGAATGAAAACAAACCCAGTCACTCATCTCCACGTATACCACGATGGTTCTGGAGTATGTAGAAATACTGTTTGGGGACAAAATCAATTCGGTATCTGACATGTGGTCATGCTCTGCCGGTACCTGAGGTCACCCTCCTTTGCCCCCGAAAAGCAGCGAAACATGGCTGCTTGATAAATACAAGTTTACCTGATGATTGACAATAAGCACTACTCCAAGAGCACAAAAGTGCCTCAAATAGGAATACTGAAGGCACTTTCTCAGGGAGAAGACATAAACAAAATTATATTAAATTCCAACTTCAGCTGGAGTAGCCTTGAAAGTTTGTTTTTAGTCTTCTAAGGTAGCAAAGATTTCCTCTGCTTAAATGAATCCATCAAAAATTTCTTTAAACAGAGTAAAATGTATGGGAAATTACAGAAGCGAACTCTAATATACTAGTCTATTTCTATCTAGGTAGAAGTGCCTCAGGGTGCTCTGGCTTTTAACATCAAATAGACAATTATCAGAATGCAAGAGAGCTTACCTTCCAAGAAATATTAGCAGGTTAGAAGTATGTCATTGGGCACATGTTAGCAAGAGGGCAGGAAAAAGGCATATGTAACTAAGCAAGAAGAATCCAGAGAAAGGGTGGTTGGGGGTAAAGGTATCATTTCATCATGGGTTTCCCAACCCACCAGGATAAGAACAGTTGATACAATGATTTGGATTCTATAGATGACCCGGAACCTCTGCACAGAGGCAATTCAATCATTCCCTCCCCACATAGCCCTCTCCCCTTTGTATGCAAACCATTAGCTGGTAGAAACTTCTTCTAGCAATATTCCCCTGTTTAAGTTTCTGCTTAAATTAAGCACACAGAACACAGCAGAAGCAGCATCAAAATCAGTTTATTGGGAAACCAGTCACTTGGAGACATTACATTGTAAAGAGGTGCAGAGAGAGTCCTGAACATTTTAGAAGATACTGTACAAAAATACTGTACTTTTCTGAATCCTATAACTTTTGAGCAGTGCTTCTTTTTAAATAGCTCTGACCTTAAATATTGTTTCCAGAAACAAAAAGTGGTCCCTCTGTCCCATTTTTATTTCCCTTTCTAACAGCTGAAATGCATTTGATGAATTCCAAATTAGAGTCTTTAAGTTAAATTCTGTACTGGTGCCAAATGGCTTTCTGAATAGTACTTGAAGAATAAGTTGATTTTGAAGAGGATAGATGTTTCCTTGTATTATAGCTTTAATATGTGCACTTGCAGGGTGACACGAAAGCATTAGTCAGGGGACAGGAAATAAACGAAACACCTTCTCTCTTGCAATCTATGTGAGAAGACATAATCCTAACTCTAAGGCAAGTACACTGACATTAGATCTGTCACAGTGATTCCCAGATGGTGATTTCTGGGAGAAAATGCAAATGAAAGGGGGATGAGAAGTTTTCCAAAATAAGATTTGCCAAGAAAAGTGGCATGAGAGGTCCCCAAAACTCCTTGAACCACTTTCGAACAGCGTCAGATGGACACAGTTTTCAGTTGCCAAAACTAACGCACAATATCTTAACTTCCAAAACTACCCTGAAAGTTGATGTTATTAAGCTGGTTCTATGGGAGAACAAAATATCTCTTAGGGAAAAAATGGTAAATTTAGTCAAACCAATACCAACTCTGGCATTTTACAGATCAATAATGAAAATGAACACTAGTTTGACTGGAGTTAGTGTTTTGAGGAAATTTGAACTGAATTCAGTGAAATCAATTTGTATGCAGAGATTGCCCCAAAGCAGCTACCTATAGAACTTGGAACACTCTGGATGCCTGCAGTGTTAGATTACATTTTGAGAACTCTAAGTACCAATCAGGGGTGCCCATATCCAGAGCTGGACAGGATGGAAGAACATGTCCAACTTATCAAAATTACTTCTGTTAAAACGTGGGTTCTTGGTCAGGTCAACTGGAAGCCTGCCAACTCAGAGCATATTCTGTGACCTTCATGGTGACCAATGGGAAAATCACACTTAAAGTTCCAGCAACTTTAAAATTCACACACATAGTCACAAAGATACTATAACATCGAGTTTGAAAGGAAAACCAGTCTCCTATCCTTCAAAACAAGGCAGACCTATTTCATCTCTCTTTCAGCATAATCTGCTTATAGGATTGGAAAAATACATGTAAAAGTTTCTCCTGAGAAGGCCAAGTGTCTCAACCTGTCCATTCTTTTTAGAAGAAGGGCAGTGTGACCAAGGCAGAAACCACCCTCTGCAAGTCTCCAAGCCTGGCACTCTGGAGACCGAAGAAATGCTGGTGGATACAGAAAAGTGCAGACAATCATATTCCCTCAGGGAATTTTGGTGGCGGCAGCACAAGAAACAAAGTAGTTAAGAGAAGGAGAGATTCTAAATAACTGTAAACAAGAGATAGACATTAAGTCATGTTGGGAGTTAGAGGTCTTTTTTGGAACAGGAGTGTGTTCTTGTAGGGAAAGCACGTGTTTTCAGAGTGAACAGTCCTTGTATATGAAGACAGCCTTGTACCATCAGTAAACATGCTTGTAGTCTGCCTACTAGCAATAAAGAGTTTACACTACTTTAACCTCACACTTTGGTCCAGTTCCTTGGGTAATCAATGGCATGCATAGCAGATGCCCTATGACCACAGAGCTCAATAAAGATAGACAGTTGTTCCTGGGGGGTGGGGGTGTTAAGCCCAGGACCTGGCCACATAGTCTGCACAAGGGTCTTCCTTATCATGAAGCCTAAGATAGGGCATTTTGTTCTAATTCCCCCAAACTGGGTCATGTCTTTTTTTATTTTGGTTTAGCAACTTAAATTAAGCAACAAGTCAAAACATTTCTTTTTCTTGCTCTGATGTAGGACTGAGTGCCAGGTTAAGGTTAAGCACACTTTTCAAAACTCCATTTTAGTCTATTTTGAGGCTCCAAATTGTATACAGTCAAACCTCGGTTCTTGAACGTCCCCCATCTCGAACACTTTGCTTCTCAACCTGACCATCCTTTCATGCTGATACCTGTATGATCAGTCACACATCTCTCTGGTGACAAAGGATGGAATGTGTGAGCATGAGTTAGTTACTGCTAAACCTCACATTGTTAACATCTCAGGAAACTGTGCTGTGTTGCTGCTTATTATTATTAAATTTTCATTTTTTTGCTGTACATTTCATTTCCTTTTTGTCAAATTTTCATTTACATTTCATGTCCTTTTTGTTTTTAAAGTGTTTATGTATAGATTAAACAGTACATTACGCATGTACTGTATATAAGGTTAAAACAGAACCATTGGGGGGTCTGGAATGGATTAATTTAATTTACATTATTTCTAATGGGAAAAAATGATTCAGTTTTGAACAGTCTTCCAGAATAAATTAAGTTCGAGAACCAAGGTTCCACTGTATATTTCAGTTAGAGCTCACATGCTTCAGAGAGTAGGAAAGGAATCCTAAAAAGTATTTGATGACTTGGCAACTATCCTCACTAACTCCCTATTAACTTCCAAACAATGAAAAGTGTTGAATGATTTGGGAAAGGTTTATTCTGACATTTTTATCAGATGGACATAGTGATTAGTGTGCTTTCTAAAAAAATCCAAATCTAAAGACTTAAATTTCTGGCTGGATATTCTTTAATACAATCTATCATACACAACCAGAATTTTACTTTCTGCTATACTATAAATTGAAGTAATAGTTATAGGGAGTATCAAAGACATAATTCTTGCCAAAACTGAAAACAAAGACTTGGAGTATTGAGCAACCTCCTCATATATGTGGTTAGCAAATAGAAAGCAAAATATCCCTTCACAAGAACTTCAGAAATGCAGCACCAATTGAAATTCACTCTTGGGACAAATCAGGGAATCAAGGGATGTACATCAAACTAATAATTTCCATGACTTTTCGGCTTAGATGATAAGATTAAGCATTTGGTTCTACTATTTGCTGTGTAGCTGCATTAAAACCCATGACTGGGGAATAAGGGATGTGCTGGGAGCCAACATTGGCTAGTGATGCTGTGCCTCTCAAGCCAATGGAGCAATAAAATGAGAGAGATTTCTTCTTGGGCATAAAACTGCTGTTGCCAACATTAAATGTTTAATTAAATTGGCCTGGGTATATTAAAGATTAAATTAGAGTATAGCTACAAATCTGTGCTCCATTTTACAACCCCATGTCTGGTCATATGAAATGCAGGAGCACACGAGTTTTATTCTCCCTGACCACAAGGTGAAGCCAGGGTAGCCATGACTCATTAAAAAATCCTCAGCATGTCTCTTACACGTGGCCACACTTCTCTTGTGTGCAGGTACTTATTGTTACTCAACAATGTGTTAAAATCCTTTTTGCAAAAGTGGGTTTTCAGCTCAGGAAAACAGCAGCTATTTTAAGTTGTTTACATCTCTGAACATCAATACTCCCATCTGAACAGATAAAAAGTCTTTATTCCCCTGTATGTTTACATAAGAAATTTGTTTACAGACTTGTTTTTTATATAATACTTGCGTAGCAATGTTCAAATTTCACATTTTTACTGCATAAGATAGCTTCATGTACCTCTGTTTGCTCTGTCTTCTTGGGGAGAGCAGGATAAAGACCTGTGGTAAATATACATTCCTGTGATGAGGGGGTGTGCAATAGGGCAGAGTAGAATACTGGTAGGAAAAGAGTACATTCAGACACTACATCAAAGTGGGAACCAAGAAAGTGTCTTCCATTCTAGCAACTACAACCAAAGTTACCATTTGGTAATTTTACATTACCCCAAACACCTCCCTCCCCTACTTTAATGAAAGGACACCAAGGAGAAACAAAATAGTATCTTGTCACAGGTTATTTGAAATGGAAGCCATCCAGGATTCATTCTGACTCAAAAAATCCAAGCACATCAAGGAACATTACTAGCACGGACAAGGAAAAGGCTAACTCTGTGTTAGTAAAAGTACAGTCTCTAAAGAGGAATAAAAGAGAGCTTTGTAATATCTGGAGTGTTTCAGTAAAGATTCCATTTTAAATGTACATGTGATAGCTTCTCTGTTCCACTTGGCAGCCTCCAATTTGCTTAATTCAGTATTTAAAGCAATCTTATCTTTTTTTTAAATGACGCTATCCTGTCATTTAAAAAAAAATTTTTTTTTCTTCATTGATTTTAGATAGAGAGGAAGGGAGAGGGAGAGAGAGATAGAAACATGGATGAGAGAGAACATCGATAGGCCGTCTCCTGCATGCCCCCTAGTAGGGATCAGGCCCACAACCTGGGCATGTGCCCTGACCAGGAATCAAACCAGCGACCTCTTGGTGCATGGGTCAACGCTCAACCACTGAGCCACACCCGCTGGGCTATCCTGTCATTTTTATCTCTAAACTCTAAGTTAGTGGCTAAGGGATCCAGATAGTCTTATAAACCGAGAAAGTTGAAGATTCATGGAGCTCATAGACAAACTTCATCATGGAAACTTAATTTTGGCCCAAGGTATCTATACTGTGCATTTGTTCAGCTGGACTCAGATCCCTTCCATACCTCTGGAATGAGGTCAACCCCAAAGGTCCCCTGCTTAGCCCAGCACTGCTGAAGGCAAAGCTGTTTCTGACCTGGGGGAAGATTGGGTTGGTTTGAATCAAAATGATTAATTATCAGACAGGAGAGTGGAAAAAGGTATTATAAACAAAATTAATATTTCATCTTGAGAAAAATAGGTTCTTTTTTGTTTGTTTGTTCCCCTATAATTATTAGCAACCCAAGTTTTATACTTCTAATTCAAGAAGAGCCAAGTCGTCCTGGCCGGTTTGGCTCAGCGGTTAGAGCGTCGGCCTGTGGACCAGAGAGTCCTGGGTTTGGTTCCTGCTAAGAGCACGTACCTCGGTTGCAGTTTGTCCCCAGCCCCAGTTGGGGACGTGTGGGTGGCGACCACTCGATGTGTCTCTCTCACATCGATGTGTCTCTCTCACGATGTTTCTCTCTCTCTCTTCCTCCCTCTCTCCTTCCCGCTCTATCTGAAGACAAATGCAAAAAAAAAAAAAAAAAAAATGTCCTCGGATGAGGATTTAAAAAAAAAAAGAAGAGCCAAGTCCATTGTCAAATGACACTGAACAAGGTGACAACCTGTTTTGGAGGTATTATAAAATAGTATCACCTTGGCTAGTTTGGCTCAGCGGTTAGAGCGCAGGCCCACAAACTGAAGGGTCACAGGTTTGATTCCAGTAAAGAGCACATACCTGGGTTGCAGGTTCGATCCCCAGCCCTGGTCGGGGTCATGTGGGAGGCAACCAATTGATGTGTCTCTCTTACATGATGTCTCTCTTTCTCTCTCTCCCTCCCTCCCTCTCCCTCTCTCTCCCTCCCTTCCACTCTATCTAAATATCAATGGAAAAATATCCTCCATTGAGGATCAACAACAACAATAACAAAATTTTTAAAAAATATATCTTCCAATTTTCTAAACCACACTAAAGAAAGGCAAAATCACAGACGTTTCCTTATTCAGAATATTAAGAAAATGAAGAATGATTATTGTCACTTTCCATTATAAGGTTCTCTCTTGGAATTTCTGTGGATTATTCTCTTTACTATCTTTGATAGTAGTCACTCTTCATCTTAGGGTGGTGATTTTGCTTTTTGGAAATATCTATATGCCACTCAGAACCAGAAGAGGTAGAAAAAGTAGACCAAGAAAGACAACATATTTTCAGATGCTGAAAGTGATACCAAAATATAATAATAACTGATTTTTCTTATATCTTACACCTATTACCTTCCTTGAAGTTATTTCTAAGGAGAGCAGTTTCAAAAATAACTTCAATGATGGTGGCATAATTAGGGTATTAGCTTCCCAAGTAAAACCAAGGAACAATACTCAATTAGATGTCAAAATTCTGATATGTCTGCTAAAGTAATCATTAATTATAACCATATTTATAAGTGTCCACTTCAATCTTATCTCCTGTGAGGCCTATGTTTTTAAAAACACTGGGACTTGAACTTGGAAATCTAGTTATTAGAATGCTCTAAAGGGAAACAAACCAATTTGAGATGTTTTCTGGTATAGCCGCTACTCCTGTACAATTGGAATAAAAGCAAATCAGAAACACATGCTTACATGATTTCCTAACCACTTTGCTGTACATCTGAAACTAATACAGAATAATAATGAATGCAAACTGTAATTGAAGAATAAAAAGAATAAATTTAAAAAGAAGATATCCAATTAAGAAACACATATGCTTACAATATTTGTCCATTTTTATATAGCAGATCATTGATTATACATTTTTAAAAGAATTAAAATCTGATACCGTTTCCTTGTACTCTGTGTGTGAGCGCACATGTGTGTAATATTAAAAAAAGGAACACCTATGTCCAAAACTGTCATAATTTAGGCTTCTAATTCAGATAACCAAGAAAGAGCAAACCAGGTTAGTAAAAGCCCATTATAATTTTCTAAAATGTAAACACTGCTACATTAGAACTACATTAGATAATTGAAGAACATCAGGATCTATAAATCCTTCATAGTCCTCCAAAAGCATAATATATACTTAAAACCCTAGAATTCTATAATTTCAGAGACCATCTAGTCTAAACCCATCATTGGACAAACAAGAAAGCAGCTCTGAGAAGTGATGCGCCTGCTAAAGGTAACTCAGTGACTGGCAAAGGTCACGATGAGATCCAGGTGGTCTGTTCTGCCCAGGCCTCTTCTCCCACTACCCTGCCTTAGGTTCCGCACCTGTAAAATGAAGTGGGTAGACTAGAGGATGCTCTCTAAGGTCCCTTTTATAGCTTAGTTTCTAGTTCCATAGGTCTATTAATGATCAGCATACTACACTCATCTCAAATAAACCCTTTTAGCTTAGGGATGATGCTATATATCAAAAGGCCCCATTTATCAGCTTACTCTATTCCTTAACAGAAAAATAGTTCTCCCCTT
Source organism: Tadarida brasiliensis (assembly GCA_030848825.1). NCBI lineage: Eukaryota > Metazoa > Chordata > Mammalia > Chiroptera > Molossidae > Tadarida > Tadarida brasiliensis. The sequence goes on along the minus strand of CM061270.1, from coordinate 30,000,245 downwards.
TGAGGCTCTACTCCTAAAGAATTTCATGTCATTATCTCCCTCAGGCTTCCTCCACCCAGTCTCTGGTTTCTAGTCTGTTCTTTCATTAATAGTCTCCATTAAGCTTTATTGAGCTAGATGACTAGATAATATATCTTAATGTAATAAGGGTAATACATGAAAGGAACCATTTAGAGACATCTAATTTCTAAACTATACATCCCATGGTTTCAAGAAACTAAATATTTCATTATATTTCTAACACGTATGAAAAAAAATCAAATTGAAAAACATAGGCATAAAACATTATTCTTATTTTAAAAATAAACATTTCCTTAATTAGTTTATACATTCTTTCTATGTCCAGGAAAAAGAATACAATTTTGATCTTTAATAATATTCCTGTCCATAAAGGGGCCAACCAAGTCCCATTTTCATTGCTATTCAACCACGAAGAGCTCTTCAAGGATGTCTTTTTTATCCTTAGCAGGAAGGCTGTGCCTCCCTCCATTTTGGAAATGATCCATTATCCTCATAGAGGCCGTTACTTAGCTCATGTCGTTTCAGCTGGCACGGGAAGTATTTCAAGTCAGAAGGAAGACTGAAAGATTCAGACTTTTCCTCTGATGCCTGTCAAAGGCTGCTCTCACATTGCTGAGGTCAAAGCTTGACCTCCAAAGTGCAGTGTTGCAGACTGTTGTTGCTGTTCAACTTTCTTTTCTCCCCCTTAAAGTGCAAACATGAGGAAGGAGAAACAAAAGTACTAGATAGAGAAACAAGCAAATGGATTTGGAATTTTATTTGTACAAATCTGACTAAGAGTTTCCCTCTGATAATGGACAATGGCACTCAACAAAGAGAACCACAGTGGCGTTCTCCGTGCCCACCTTTTCAAAAGGGTGATTTCAGAAAACTGCTTTCCATATAAGGAAAAAAGTACACTTAACTGAGTAAGGACATATACAGAGGGTGACCATGAGGCATGTTGTCATGTCAGTGCAAGGTCCTTTATTTATTTTTTTTAACAATATTCTAAGGTTAGTGAGGAACTATGCTTTGTTTTATTTTTCAATCTAGGAAGCCAAGGAAAACCAACTGAACATTTCATTGGCTGCATCCTTCAATTCAAACATCAGAGAGAGAGAAAGGTAAGTAGCCAGAGTCAAATTGTGTCTAGCTTGTCGGCACAGTTATTTTTGTTTATCTGAAAATAAACAACATGCTTATTCTACAAAGACAGAGGACCTGCTGAAAGCTTATAGCAACACACAAGTCTACTCAAAATGATTCCATATGTTACACTGTAGGATTGCAGTGTAAAGTTATACAAGGGAAAGAGATCAAAACCCTGTACAGACACCTGATATCGGACTTGAAACGCCAAGTGGAAACAGAACTATTCAGCGTCTTCATTTATACACAATTTACAATATTTGATTCAAAATAAAAATCACAAGAAAAATACATCTGTTTCTGCTACAATTCCTTCCCCTCCCCCATCCACCCCCCCACCCCCCCAATGAAAAGTCTTCTAATAAAAGGTATCATATTACCACCATTGTCTTGTCTTGTTTTGGTCTAATTCTGAGATCCTGGCTTGGGATGGTTAACATGAAAAGGAATGGCAATACTTGGGATTTACATAATGTACACGTTTTATCCAAGGATATCAAGTACTTGCAGTCACATCTCCAGATCTGAGAAATCACGGTTCAATGGAAGCCAGAATGCTGGACGAAATGCTGGGCAGGTTGCATGGGGTGTAAAATCCCTTGGCTAAGTCTATGATCAAACAAGGTCAAAGTTGGTTGGCTAGAGCTGGGCTCACTTTCTCTTTTCAAACAAATACCATGTCAGTCAGTTTTACCCTTTCTTAAACCATACACCTGTCTCCAGGATACTGCCCAGAGTTAAGACCAACTGAAGAAGCCATGTCTTCATAATAATGCAGCAGGATAAAAAGCAAAAACAGAAACACATTCTCAGCATCTGGCCAAAGGAGAGGGGTTGGGAGGACTGATTTGGGAGGCCATTCCTAGCAAGAATGAGGCAAAGGTGTCAATTCACTAGTTTCAGTTACAGTTAAGCTTTTGGTGGAGTTGATTCCATCTGAGGTGAAGCTCATGGCATCTAGTGCTTGATTTAAGATAATGCTATTGAAGAAAGGTAATGAGAAAACACAGCAAACGAACAAGGAGGAACTGGCCAAGAAATATCTGGAGGGCCAAAGAGATTTTCTTTCCTTATCATTTCTACAGGAGAAGGCAAGGGGTAGGAGATAAGGGCTAGAGGGCCCCTTATTTGCAGATTTAAAAAAAATCATTTTTCTTATAATTCCGTAATGAAAATGTATATTACGGTATGAAGGTTACAGAACTGCATCTGCTACTGGGTCACGGCTACAGGTCTATGAGCTGATCCACCAGCAGTAAAGACCTGGCTAGGTTGGGAAGACTGGACTCAGAGCTCCCACTGCTGTTTCTAGAGTGCCCACCTGGAAGTGGAGAGATAGGAATTCAGTACAAAACACAGAGGGTTATGGGTTAGATGTGCAGAGCAAGCAAAGGAGAAAAAAAACAAACTAAAACAAAACCCTAGAGAAGCGACAATTTACATTTGCAAACTCTTACATGCTGATTTTTAAACATATAAATTAGGTATCCACCCCCTCCCCCCGCCCAAAAAAGGGTCAGGCAGCACTGTGTGCACACCATCCTGCAGGCAGGACACCTTTCAAATGAATATATATTTTGCCTGAGAACTGCTGGCTACATACTAACTTGTTGACAACATAGAGTCATCTCCCTGACAGAATAAAAATCAGTACTTTTGCTTTGAGGAGAAAATAGTTATCAAGACAACTGCGATAGAAACATGCTTTAAAAAATATATAGATGGTCCTATGCAATTCAGTGTTTTGTGGCATGTTCAAGTGATGTGAATCCATCATAGAGGAAAAAGAATACTCCACAAAGGTCCAAAAGATGTAAATTATATCAAAGCAGCATTGTTAATCTCTTTGGGAAGAATATTTATTACAAATTGTTCTAATCATGATAAAAAATGTTCAGTGTTTTTTTGGTGTTTGTTTTTTTTTTGACATATGCCTCCAGGTTTCCATTGACTGAAAGATCACTGTATTTTTGGCTTGATACTTTGTTTAAAAAAAAAAAGCTTTTAGTCAAACTATTGAATACTTTTCTTTTTTCTAAAGAAATACCATGGTCAGTATCTCTATCTGTATCTATATCTCTACCTGTCTATCCTGGTCCAGCCCACAATGATTGTCAGTACCCCCAATTTCCTTCATTAAATGTTGCTTTTCGCCCCCTTGTCGATTAGGTACACTACTATTTTGTAGAGAGCTGATGTCAAGCTCTTTTCCCCATCCTCTCTTTCTTACCTTGTGGGTTTTTGGTTATCAATACAGGAATAGGGTCAAACTCATCTTCTGCCACCTTGTCCGAGCCCTCAGGGACATCAAAACCTGAGATGAGATTACTATCTTCTGCAGCTTAATACAGAATGCAAGTACACAAGCAGAAACAACAGAAGCAGAGATTAGCATATGCGAGAACATGTAAGAGACACAAAGTTCCCAACTGTACAATCAATGAAATTTTTAAAGATGAAAATGCTTATTTTCCTAAGTTGAAATAAAAGTAGCAAAACTGGAAAACTTAAGAGAAATAGGAAAAAATGCTTTAGCACTGGCCACGTTAAGACTTTCATAAACGATGAAGGAGAAGGGTTATAGGATAAATTCTCACTACCATTATAAGAACATTAATTGTAGTTACTGTGAGGTATTTCTTCAACGTCAGTTACTCACAAAGGCACAGAAATTAGTCATTTCTCTTCTTTGTTGAGCAAACAGAGGCCTGACTAACAATATCTGAAAAACTGAAAACCATGGGCCTGGGGAGTTTCTCTCTACAAAGCAACTGCTAAGTACAAGGCAAACGAACACTTCTGAAAGAACTCACTGCCCTTTGGGGGGAAAAACCAACTTTCAAACAACTCTGATGCCTCAGGTGCACAAGATCACCTGCACTGAGATTTCCAGCAGAAGCGTATTAGAATATTCTTCTTTCTTCTGATTAAGGCTATCCTACTAGCAAGTGCTAGCTGAGCAACTATTTCGCAAGTACAGCTCCTCTGTAATTACACGTTGCCGCTGACACACTCCTGCCAGACATACTTGGTTAACAGGTAACTTCTTTCTACATGCTCTATGAAAACGTAATCTTTTAATGCTATAAAAGGTAAAAACAAAAGCTCAGCTATTACCATTGCAAACCACAGGCTAATTATTTTTCAGTCATCTTAGGGAGGCTTCCTTTTTGAATTTCCTTCAGAGAGCACTTCTCAACTGTTCCTTTTCTATGTATTTTCTCCTTCTAGAAAATCATATTCACTACCCAAGCACAGAAAGAAGTTTAGTGAATGCCTGCGTACAGGAAGCCAGGCATTGTGCCCATCACTTTCACAAACTACTCACTGAATAGAATTCAACACAACCTACCTCTGTCCAGCACAATTATAAACCAGTATTAACCCAAGATTAAAAAGTGAAAATGGTAGGTTAAAAAGAGAAATCCAGTAATCAACTGTGACTCAAATGTTAACTAAAATTCAAAACTTTTACAAATTCAATTTTTGAGGATTTACTTTTGAGGTATGATGCACATTTATCACTATCCAAAAATTTTACATCATATTTGATGAAATATGTTTACATTCTAAGGCCAACAAGTATCATATTAATAATTATAGTCAGTAGTTAATCAACTCAACCTTCTAGAGTTGACTTCAAAGGTATGTAGCTCTGTCTTTACTAGATCGCATGGAGTATCTGCATTCCAGGTATTCCAGGAAGCAATACCTCCACCAGTCTGTTGTCTAAGCCTTATTAACTATTATTTCTGAGAGTGACCAAAACACAGTGGCTGAGCATACAAGCTCAAGTTTTCCACTAAGGATGTGGTTAAAACACTTCACTAGCAAAGATTTTTGGTAAGGAAAAATTTCAGGAGTTGTTCAGTTCTCCTCTAAGGATACACGTGGGCCCAAGAAGAAGAAAGCATTTACCTTTATGGGCTGAAGCAGAGATCGCTATGGGGGCAAACTCTTCCAGAAGGTCAGAAGTAGGGTTAGAAAGCAGAGAGCAATCGATCAGGGAATCTTCCCCGGTGAGAGAATCTGAGTCCAGATTAACAGCATCCCAGGTCAGTGATGGCATTAAATGGCACATAACAACAATATCACGAGATTAGACCTTAGCTTTTAAGTTACTGCATTTACATGTCATAGATACAAGCCAAGGTAGGAGAAAGAAAACCAAAAAAAAACACATGTTAAGCACTCTGGATTTCATCTATAGAAACATGTATTTCTAGATTCCTCTTAACCTTGATATATAAATATGGAAGAATTTTTTGCTCAGAGGTTGCCGGATAAGCAAGTATGTGACTTGGATGCCAATAAAACTTTAGCATCTCAGTTCTCAGCAAATGCCATTTGGGAAAAAGAACTTTGCAACTACAGTTTCACGTAAACTTTTCCTAAACATTCATGGAAAAAAGTCACTATAGAATGAGGTGTCCAATCTGGCTAGAAGGGGGTTGTCCCTGGCTTGTTATTAGTGGACTATGACATGATTAAACAGTATTTTCTAGAATTCAACCAGATTCCTATTCAAAACAGAACGATCTCGTCTCTTACCAGTAGTAATTTTAAAATCTGAATTGCTCCTTTGAAAACATAAGTTTGCTTTTAGGTAAAGAACAGAAGGAAGACAAAATTCAGAGTTCAAGTATTTTAACACATGAATTATTTTCTGGAAAGTTTTCTAGAATAGCCAAGTAAGCACAAGGAAAACAAACCCTATTGTCTTCTGTGATCATTTTTTAAAAATCTGGATAAGTTAATTTTCATACTTCCTAGACTTCTAATTGTGTCTGTTCCAAGTTAGGAAATCAGACCCTTTTATCAGGTAATTATGGACTCAAAAAAATGAAGGTTATCAAATCTGTATTTATGGGCAGTTAAGGAAATCTAAGAGTGAACTTTGAAATTAGGGTGAAAGTAATGCTGGAATCAGGGAAGATTTCAACTTCGCCTACACTTGAATAGCAAATCACCTATATATGATTAAAGCACTGTGCTAGGAATAGGATGTGAACACCCAGAACATGAGCTCCATGGGTATCACCGTTAGAGGGGAAAGACTGCTCAGTAACCCGGAGGAATTAAGGGCATCCTTACAGCTCAGCAGAGTGCTTTAATTAAGGAGGTGGAAGGAATATGCCACCAGTGAAAAAAGTCTTGAATAAAGAAAGACTGTAATCAGAGAAAGCCCAGGGATCACTCTACAAAGAACATGACTCCAAAAAATACTCTGCTTTTTAGCGAGGAAACACATCAATCAACATCTAGAAGCTGGGGCTGTAATAATACATGGCATCCCTTCTGGGAGGAACCAACCAGGCTGCAAAATAAGCCCAGGACCTTCTGTGGCTCTGAGTTCTCACCACATCGAGCAGTCCCTGCCGCTGCAGAGACTCCTGACTGACCTGTGCGGTTCGAGGTCACAGATTCCGTCTGAGATGGGAGGCGCTGGGGCACCGGGGGCTCCAGTCCTGGTATGAGACTCTCAACAGCAACATCAGCTTTTTCTTTTGTACCAGAGCATTAAAAAAGGAGAATAAAGGGTAAGGGAAAGGCAATCAGAGGTTCTTTGGACAATTCTGTGAAGACTTTCTCCTACAGGTCTCTAAAGTGCCAGTCTCAGGCGAGATGGAAAGCACAGTAAGTTACTTTATTTCTGCTGCTTTGAGTGTCTAGACTTCACTGATTGAGCATGTCTGTGCAAAGTTGACCACTGTGGCTAGCCTTGGTGATTCTCAGTTTTTACAGTTAAATATAGAATGAGAGCCATCCAGGAGATCTCTTCCAAATCAGAAGAAAGAGACTGAAAAACACCTTAATATTTTCTGGTAATTCTGCTTTTCTGAAGGGATAAATTTGGGAGACTTTCACATCCTCTGTACATTGCAAAGGCCACTAGTCCATCTCAAATCCCATCCCATGATGTAGCTGGGAGGAATTCTACACTGAGACATGCCCCAGCTAGCGGTCCATCTCTCCAGAGGATCATGGCCTCTCTGAGCTCTAAAACTTTGTGCCCCTGGAGTACAGGGGCCCTGGGCATTTTGTAGGTCTTGCCTACCTTGCGGATGGAGCACAGAGAAATATAAAGTCAAGCACACCAAGTCCCTCACTTGGTTTCTACCAACAGGCATGTGTTTTCTCAGTTATTAATGCCTGGCACATAGAGAGGCCTTCTACAGAAGAATCTGCTAATGGTAAAGTCTAGCTCGAAACCAATTTTTTTCGTGATGCTTTTGTAACTAAATTTGGATTTTCCCACATTCTTCCTCATTCATAAGACATCACTCTAGAAATCTCAGGATATCAAGAAAGGCAAAAATAACAGTGTTATACAGCTAGAAGACAAAGAACACTTCATTTGAGGTGCTAACAAAGGAGATTAGCCTTGGCTTCTGGGTTAGCACAAGGCATTGTCCAACACCAGAAGGCATGGTGACATTTCCACTCCTCACAGGGCTACTCACTAGGGATCTGTTAACCAGTTAGATATCATTCTTGAAACAGACACACACATCATGCATTACTGAAAAGAAAAAAAAAAAAACAGAGATGATGACTTTACCAATTACAGCATCAGAAGTGCTACCAAAAGGATCTGTCATGGGCAAGAGGTCAGGGAGCAGAAGAGAAGTGTCAGGTGATTTGAGTCCCTCAATTAGCTTTTCTAGGTTGGGCAGAGAGGTAAAGAGAAAGCAAAACACAATGAGATATTAAAGCAAGCTGATCCATTTTCTATGCAAATACATCTTAGGGGTCCAATTTTTATATGGATTCATCATTAAAATGTCAGTATCTTGTTAAAAATAGGCTTTCAAAGTTTGAAGTTTAAAAAGGATTATTTTCCGTGCCCTGGCTGGTATGCTCAGTGGTTAGAGTGTTGGCCCGGTCAAGGGCATGTACCTGGGTTGCAAGTTCAATCCCTAGCCCCAGTCGGGGTGGGGGCAGGAGGTAACCAATCGATGTGTCTGTCTCACATTGATGTTTCTCTCTCTCTCCCCTTCCCTCCCTTCCACTCTATCTAAAAATCTATGGAAAAAATATCCTCAGGTGAGCATTAACTAGATAGATAGATAGATAGATAGATAGATAGATAGATAGATAGATAGATAGATAGATAAAATAAAAATGATTATTTCCCTAACTGAAGTAGTCACTCTGTGAGGCATTCAAGATGCTGCTCTAGGTTTGTTAGTTTTTAAATTTGAGGTATGATTTACACTGAATAAAATTAATCAATTTTAAGTGTATAATTTGATGAATTTTAACAAATGTCCACATTCATATAAGCACCACTGAAATAATAATGTAGAACATTTCCATCACCCCAGAAAATAGCCTTGTGCCCCTTTCTCATCAATGCCTTCCTCTCAGCCCCAGACCCTGGCAACAACTGATCTGCTTTCTGTCCCAATAGTTTTGTCTTTTTTTCTAGGATTTCCTATAAATGGAAACATACAGCATGCAGTCTTTTCTATCTGATGGTCTTCATTTAGCATAACGCTTTTGAGACTCCTTTACATCGTGACATGAATCAGCAGTTTGTTCTGTTTTATTGCTGAGTGGTGTTCCACTGTATGAATGTATATTTTGTATATTTTGTTCATTCATTCACTGGTGGATGACATTCAGTTGTTTCTAGTTTTTAGCTATTAAAAATAAAGCTGCCATAAACATATGCAGATGACTTTGTGTATTCATATCCCTTCCTGGGCTCAGTTTTGAACCTCTCTTTTTTTTTAAATCCTCACCTGAGGATATTTTTCCACTTATCTTCAGATAGAATGGGGGGGGGGGAGAGAGAGAGAGAGAGAGAGAGAGAGAGAGAGAGAGAGAGAGAGAGAGAGAACATCGATAGGAGAGAGACACATTGATTGGCTGCCCCCTGCACAATCCCAACCAGGGCCAGGGACCAAATCGCAACCTTGGACCATATGTGCCCTTAACCAGAAATGAACCTGCAACTCTTTGGTCTGTGGGCTGACGCTCTAACCACTGAGCAAAACTGGCCAGGGCTCTCTCTCTTTCTCTTTTTTTTTATTTGCATTTAGAAATGGTTTATAACTCACCAACAGACTATAATAAACCATGCTTAAGTAAACTTCAACAATCACTTATTGTCTGCCAACTAAAAGTCAGTGACATGCTGGTACTCTTATTTTTTTAAGGTCAAATCTCTCAAAAGTCACTTATGCCTGCAGATGGATTACTTTTGATGCCCTGTGACTAAGAAACAACTGGACAACAGGCCCTGACCAGTATGGCTCAGTTGGTTGGAGTATCATCCCATGTACCAAAAGGTCACTGGCTTGATTTCTAGTCAGGGCACATATCCAGGTTGTGGGTTCAATACCTGGTCAGGGAGCATGCGGGAGGTGGCCAATTGATGTTTCTCTCTCACTCTGTTCCTCTCTCTCTCCCTTCCTCTCTCTAAATTCATAAAAAAAATAAATTTAAAAAAAGTTTCATTAAAAAGAAATCTTTAAAAAAAGGACATCAGAAGCCGCCAGATTTGTCATACTGGATAACTTACTGTGTGATAATTTAAAAAAAAAATTTTTTTCTTTATTGATTTTAGAGTGAGAGGGAAGGAGAGGGAGAGACAGAAACATTGATGAGAGAAAACATCGACAGGCCGCCTCCTGCATGCCTCCCACTGGGGATTTGCCCCACAACCTGGGCATGTGCCCTGATCGGGAATTGACCTGGAGACCTCTTGGTGCATGGGTCAACACTCAACCACTGAGCTACTCCAGCCAGGCATGTGTGATAATTTATACACATTAGGATTCCTTCCAAAATAATTCCTTTCACCTTGATCCATCAACAACTATCCACTTTAGCCTATTAAAGGTAGAGGATTAACTTGAAACAAAATAATAAATCACAGAATTATGTAAAAGAAGGGAATTAAGAGCTTGTACTTCATTTTACTTACAAGGAGACTGAGGCCACATAAATTCTATAACTTGCCCAGTTAAAGGCCCATCAACAATGTTTTTCAATCATCAAAATAAAATGCCATTAAGATAAAACTAAAATTGCCTGGCTGGTGTGGCTTAGTGGTTGAATGCTGACCCATGCACCAAGAGGTTGCCGGTTTGATTCCTGGTCAGGGCACATGCCCAGGTTGTAGACCTGATCCCCAGTGGGGAGTATGCAGGAGGTGGCCAATTGATGTTCTGTCTCATCGATGTCTCCATCTCTCTCCCTCTCTCTTCCTCCCTCTCTAAAATCAATAAAGAAAAAAAAAAAAAAGATAAAACTAAAATTAAAATGCTAGAGAAGCCTGGGCCAGTGTGGCTCAGTTGACTGAGCATCACTCCATGGACTGAGAGGTCCTGGTTTGATTCCCAGTTGGGGCACATGCCTGGGCTCTATCCCCAGTGGGGGTTGTGCAAGAGGCAGCCGATCAATGTTTTTCTCTCACATCGATGTTTCTCTCTCTCTCTCCCTTCCTCTCTCTCTAAAAAATCAATAAAACATATTAAAAATTGCTAGAGAAAAAGAAGTGACCTAAAATTAAAGTATGTGCATAAAACATTTTAATGAAGCTGTATTCTTCTAGGCCATCAGGAATTGATATAAGTAAAGGCTAATTGATATTGATTAAAGGATAGAAACCAAATTTTAGGTGATATGTAAGTTAGGTTATCTATAACTACACAGATGAAACAAAATAATGAATTTTAGTGTCTTGGAAGGATAACTTGCTTTGGTACAATTAACACACTGTAGAAAGACACTTTAATATATTAAACCAATTTACCACCTTTGGAGAATATGGCAAGTAGCTATCTTTGAATTAAATGGTAACACACTACATTTCTCACTTACACCTGAGATATATAGATATACATTTGGGAGATATATATATATATATATATATATATATATATATATATATATATATATCAGGTGTACATAAGAAATATAGTGTGTTATCATTTAATACACAAGGATATTTTTCCATTGATTTTTTTAGATAGAGTGGAAGGGAGGGAGGGAGGGATGGAGGAGCATGGAGAAAGAGAGAGAGAAACATTGATGTCAGAGAGACACATCGATTGACTGCCTCCTGCAGGACCCCGATTGAGGCCGACGATTGAACCTGCAACCCAAGTACATGCCCTTGACCGGGAATCGAACCTGAGACCCTTCGGTCCTCGGGCCAACACTCTAACCATTGAACCAAACCAGCCTACACCTGATATATTGAGGAAAGGAAGGAAGTGAAAAAGAAGCTTCTCAACAGCAGGGGAAAAACCCAGGGTACTAACCAAGTATACAGTATATTCACATCAGCATTAATCTGGAATATACGTGACATTTTATTATAAAAAAAAATATGTTAAAATATTGACAATTTTCAGCATATTGGCAAAAATAAGATGGTGTTTCCAAAAAGTCTAATTTTTTATTCTGAACATCAGTTTCTGTTTCATTCTTCCCAAAAGCTTCTCTCACTTAAAAAAAAAAAAGTAATTGTTTCTTTTAATTTTAGCATTCATATATTTGCAATCTTGTAAAGCAATGGATAAAAAGTAAAAACCCCAAATTACTTGCTTGTTTTTCATTCAGCAGTTTATCTTGGTGCCAAACCTCAGGCTAGCATTCTTCGACTCTGGATTCTAGCCTCTCCAGGGACTCACTGTGACCCTGGGGTAAGTTCCTTAAACTTCTGACAGTATCTCCTTAACTATCAAATGGAGGACTCCCCACACCTTCAGTTCTCAGTTCCCTCTAGTACTCTGTCACACCTCTGCCTTTCAGCTTCACCGGGGAGGTGGGAACAATAGGGGATCAACCAGAAATAGTCAGGTACTGCAACAAGAATCTAATTATTTTATTAACCATTAGCAAAAAAGTATGAAGAAGGTTAAAAAGCACACGTGTACATGCATGTGTATATGTGTTGTGTGGTGAGATGAAATGGAGTAGGGATGGGGTAGATGCCAAATTTAGGGAGGCTTGTTTTCTGACCAAACCTCAACGTAACAGGCTACTCACATAGGTAATCTGTATGGTCACTGCTGCTTGGGAACACTCAAATACTGGAACTATGGGAGGGAGGGGCAGGGGACACAGCAATACCAGGCAGAAAACTAAGAGTGAAAGTACAGGGCTACAGCATCTGAAGGTGGATGGCATGTGCACAAACAGCTTCTTTCACTCCCAGTACTCTCGAAGTAAGAAAAGGCTCTCAGTTACTCAGTGCTAGTCCCAGACACCAGTATAACAACATTCATCACTTACATTTGTAGAGTTCAATGTCAAACATTTTCATTTATAATTCACAAAAAAACCCTGGGTTTGGAAATAATACAGAATTGAGGAGAATGGAGATCAGAGACTGTGAGAATGTATGACTTGCCCAAAGTCATAGATGGGACATGGTAGAGCCTGGACTGGACTTCCACATGTTGTCTACAGGGTCTGCCTACATCCATCAACATCAGAGCAAGGATCTTCACACAGACAATCCCATGTACCACGGTCAAGTTGTAAAAGACATGTTGGCACTGGAAGAAAGCTCGAATCTCATCCAGTTAGGCTTCTCATTTGCAGATGAAGAAGCCAGCTTCAGAAAAGTAAAACAACTTACCTAAGAGCTTCCAGAAAGTATGCCACAGAGACAGTTGAGACTAGGCCCAGATCTTCTATGCACTAGAGATTCATTCATTCCTTTCGTTTAACTAAGGCCTTGATTGCTTTAAAATGTCAAAATTCTTTACATTTTACAAAAGGTCACGTTTAAAGCTATCATTGGTTACCTTTGGTCACTGTAAGTGAGGAACTTGAGGACAGGATATAAAGGGAGGCAAGACAAGGCTACAGGAGGCTGAGGGTCTATAAACCACAGCCTGCAGGCCTCCCAGTTGCATCAAGGGCTAGCCTTGATATCCTCTGTTTCATGAATTCTATCCTCTTACAGTTTTATAAAAACATGCTGAGGCATGTATCTTGTTGGGGGGGGGGGATGGGTGGAGAAGAGCAGTGCAGAGAAAAGGGTGGTGAATTTAGAAAACTGTGCTGAAGAGTTCTTTGAGATTCAAGACCTTGATCAAGCTCCACATTGGCATATCACGACTTGTTGATATGTAATGAACAGAGACTTTTAAAAATCTTACATGAATCATGAGAAATGACTTCTTTGGATACAAAAGCAAAACCCACCTTCTGAGACAGTTTACACTGAAGTGTACAGACTCACTCTCTAATTCCCAATTATACAAGGTGACAGACCAGTAAAACCCAGAAATAATTAATTAATTGCATTTTGCAGTGATTCAGTCTTCCTAAGAAACATTTTGCAAGAGGTTCCCCTTTCCTTTGTGAATCACAAGTACATGACCTCATCATATTCCATTATATGAAAAGCAGTGGGCAATTCTGGAGAAAAGAAAATGGTCCAGTTCTGGGGCTGACTATGATAATTTAAGTTAGTTACCTAATTTATCTACATCAGTTTTCTCACTTGTAAATAGAAAAATTACTTTTAAAGTGTCAGAAATTAATGGGCATATTTGTAAGAATGTGTGTGTGTGTAAATTAAAGTGTTTGGTACATAAAAGGAGATTAACTTTTCTTTTAGGACTAGATGAGGGATCACCAAACCACTGAGGCCTGAGATTACAGTACTGAAAATGTGTGGAGTTCTATTTTCACTCTAAACCTTAGTATGAGATCAGAATAAGCAGAATCCCTTGACTACAGTGAAATGTGAGAAGGAGGCAGTATGGTCTAATAGAGAGGAAGAAAAGGTATTAAGCGATGTGAGTTCTGCACTAAGTTTGTATGACACTTTGGGAAAATCATTATCTTTCTTTGAATCTAAGTTTCTTACTAATAAAATGAAGATAAACTTAAAGGTCCCATCTACCTCTAAATGTCAATCATCCAAAGTGAATGAAAAAGTAGGTGCCCTGGCCGGTTTGGCTCAGCGGTTAGAGCGTTGGCCTGCGGTCCAGAGACACCCGGGTTCAGTTCCCGCTAAGGGCGCGTGCCTCGGTTGCAGTTTGTCCCCGGCCCTGGTTGGTCGTGCGGGAGGCAGCCACTCGATGTGTCCCTTTCACGTCGATGTTTCTCTCTCTCTCTCTCTCTCTCTCTCTCTCTCTCTCTCTCTCTCTCCCTCTCCCTCTCCCTCTCCCTCTCCCTCTCCCTCTCTCTTCCTCTCTCTCCCTCCCACTCTATCTGAACAAAAAATGGAAAAATGTCCTCGGGTGAGGATTAAAAAAAAAAAAAAGAAAGAAAAAGTAGGAAGTAGGAACTGGTTACTTAGAAGATGGATTGTTTAGAGATGAAACTGGAGATCTGAACTGGTAACAACTACAAGGGAGGACACTTGAGGCCACCTCGGAAATAGAGGCAGAAGGTAAGATGAGTCGCTTCAAGGTAGCAGGTGTGGAAAATGCAGAGCTGACTAAACATGCTGTTTGACACGCAAACGGCCCAGACAGGCACTAGCCAGGAGAGCAGGATAAGAAGGTGGGGGAGTATCTAAGCTTGCTCCTTGTTTGAAAAAAAAAGAACTATTTAAAAAAAATTTTTTTTCTTTATTGACTTTAGAGAGAGAGGAAGGGAGAGGGAGAGAGAGCTGTAAACATCAATGAGAGAACAACAATTGGCTGTCTCCTGCATGCCCCCTAGTGGGGATTTGGTCCACAACCTGGGCAAGTCCCCTGACCAGGAATTGTACCGGCGACCTCTTAGTACATGGGTCAATGCTCAACCACTGAGCCATACCAGCCAGGCATAAAAAAGAACTTTAATGGTTTGATCCCTTATTACAAAAGCAATACATGTTTATTGTGGAATATTTGGAAAATACAGATAAATCAAAGGATAAAAGTAAGAACAAGCCCATAATCTCACTTCTGGAGAAAAACATACTCTTAAGACTTTAAATGAATACCCTTCTAATTATTTCCTATAAATTCTAAACATTTGATAACTATTTAAGCATACTCATGTTTTCTTAGAATAATTTTCTTTTACAAAAAAAACTGTGAAGTCAAGGAGAAAGTAAACTCTTAAAGGTTTCTGTTATAAACTGCCAAACTGTCCCAAAAGTTGAACTAACTGATGTTCCCACTAGCAGGAGCTGAGCGAGCCTTTCTTATACCTTCACCAAGCCTGAGGTGGTGGATTTTTTCCATCTTTTCCAATCTGACAGCAGAAGTTTCAGTATCTCATTGTTGTACAATTGGCTCTTCTTGTATTCACCACAATGATAATTCTAAAAAATGTATTTACTGGTCATTTATATTTGGTCTTTTATGAACTGTCTGCTCATGTTTTTCTGTTGCTGGTATTTTCCTATCACATTCCCATTTAATATACTCAATTATTTCTCAAGATTCTAGGGTTCCCAAGTAAAAATAAGTCAGGTTAAGAGCTTGGAGAAGCACTGAAATCAAGGTTAAAAGACTGAGAAGGTGAACCCTTGAAGAACAGTACATGCCAAAGTAGTTAACCTGGGCAATGGAAACAGAGAGTGCTTTTAAAGGATGGGACTGTTAGTACTTTGAAAATTAAGGGGGGAGGTAAGATAAAGCACCTCCCTCTCTTCTCTTAAACATAAGGGGCACTGAGAACTAGAGGAAGACAGAAGGAAACAGTTGCTAGAGTTGTAGGTAGGAATTCATCCATTTCAGATTCTTCTCTTATACCTTTCCTCTCAAGACTTAGTTATTAAAAATATCAACTCCAAGGCAAGAAGGTAATAAATCCTTCATAAACCAGTCTAAGTTTAGATAGTCAAAACCATTTCCTGGCATGAGACTGGGATGTACTACAAGTTGTGAATTTTCTCCCTTTTAAAATATCAAAAGAGGCCCTGGCTAGTAGCTCAGTTAGTTAGAGTGCCACCCCAATATGCTAGGGTTATGGGTTCAATCTTAGTCAGGGGACATACAAGAAACAACCAATGAGCCCTAGCCGGTTTGGCTCAGCAGTTAGACAATCGGCCTGCGGACCAATGAGTCTCGGGTTCAATTCCGTTCAAGGGCACGTACCTTGGTTGTGGTTCGTCTCCAGTCCTGGTCGGGTCGTGCAGGAGGCAACCAGTCTATGTGTCTCTCTCACATCACTGTTTCTCTCTCTCCCTCTCTCTTCCTCCCTCCCACTCTATCTGATGATAAATAGAAAAATATCCTCAGGCAAGGATTAAAAAAATAAAAAAATAAAAAGAAACAACCAATGAATGCATAAATAAATGGAACAACAAATTGATGTTCCTCTCTCTCAAATCAATAAATAAAAATTTAAAATATATCAAAAGAGAGAATAAGTATATCTGTTTATTATATAGGCTAATAAGACTAAGGGCTTGCTCGAAGCCCACTCCAACCCTAATCAGGAATACAGCCACGAGGAAGGAATAAAGCAGGTTGAACTAACCAACACGGAAGGACTTGATGCAAGCCCCATCAAAAAGAATGATTTGGCTGCTATACCTTAGTGGCTTTGGAAATTTACATCTTCTCTAATTTGGGTGTCAGCCCTGAAGTCTTGTTATAAGAGATGCTCTTTTTAACATCTAGTCACTCTAAATAGTTCCTATCACTGAGAAACCAGACACTAAAATCTGTAACAGCTGCACATTAGAAGCAAAAGTCAATAACCATGCCCCATTCCAAGTTCATTTTAGAGAACTGAATGTGCAGGAAGATAAACTTTACAGAGTAAAGACACATACTATGGTCAACCTTGGACTTTTTAATATCACGAGACAGAATCTGGAAGGGAGGAAAATGCCAGGCAACTAGCTCTGAGAAGAATGCCTATCTTGACAACAACCCACTAAAAAAACAGTTCCTCTGTCCGGCTGGTGTGGCTCAGTGGCTGAGCGTCGACCCATGCACCAAGAAGTCGCCAGTTCAATTCCCAGTCAGGACACATGCCCAGGTTGTGGGTCCAATCACCAGTGGGGGGAGTGCAGGAGGCAGCCAATCGATGTTTTCTTGCATTAATGTTTCTATCTCTCTCCCTCCCCCTGCCTCTCACTCTAAAATCAATAAAGAAAAAAAAATATTAAAAAAAAATTAAAAAACAGCTTCTCTTGCCTACTTTTCAAGAGATGATGAAGTGCCATAAACTAAGAGGCACTTTAAAAAAAATTTAATTCTAGGAAGAGGCACTTATGGAACAACTAATGATGCATTCTTGCTTAGTCTTGTGGAACACTGATGTTAAGAGATCAGCATTAAGGAGTTGCCATAAAAATCTTCTCAAACTCTTGTGTACTGCTGGTGGAAATGAGAAAAGGTGTAGTCTCCATGGAAAACAGCATGGCAGTTTCTCAAAAAATTAAAAATAGAATTATCATAGGGTCTAGTAATTTCATTTCTGGGTATATGCCCCAAAGAATCTTGTGTCTTGAAGAGATATTTGCACCCATGTTCAATGAAACATGATTCACAATAGCCAAAAGATGGAAGTAACTCAAGTGTCCATCAACAGATGAACAGATAAACAAAATGTAGTATATACATATAATGGAATATTATTCAGCCTTAAGAAGAAAGGAAATTCTGACATATACAATAATATAGATGAGCCTTGAGAACATTATGTTAAATGAAATGAGCCAGTCACAAAAAGACAAATAATATATGATTCCACTTATATGAGGTACGTAGAATTATCAAATTCACAGAGACATAAAGTAGAATGATGGCTGCTTGGGTCTGGAGGGAGGGAAAAATAGAGTTATTGTTTCATAAGTATAGTTTCAGTTTTACAAGATGAGAAAACATTTATTCTGTGGATGGATGGTGGTGATGGTAGCAAAACAAGGTGAATGTCCTTAATGTCACTGAACTGTACACTTTAAAATGGTAAATTTTGTATTATGCATATTTTATCACAATTAAAAAAATAAATGATCAAATCTTCTACCAATTTTCAGAGAAAATTCTTCAATCCTTTCTACAATATTTCAAAACTTTGGTACCATCTTTAGTCTATCTATTCCCTACTGCAAACAGAAAGCAAAATAAATGAACAAACAGCATTTGAGCATCAATGAAATACTCTGACAGTCACTGGATCTAGGCCTCATTTGGCAGCCTTGTGAGCACACAAATGCTCATAGCTGTGATTTTTTTACACTGACTCTCCCTGGCAGTGTTCTCAGCACTGACAATATAATGATGAATAAAGACAGCAAGGTCCTTCCCTCAGGACACTGACATTTTGGTGAAGAAAGTCAGACAATGAACAAATAAAAACAGACAATGTCATGATAAATACTATGAAGAAAAAAGCCAGGGGGTGTGGCTGAGAGCACCTGTGGGACCACATTGCACCCTTCTGAGAAGAGAGTATTTAAGCTGAGACCTAAATGTCAAATGACAAGAAGGAACAGAGTTGGAGGAAAAGCTTTCCAGGTAGAGTACCAGCAAGTGCAAGGGAACAAGCTTAGCCTATTAAAGGAAAGAGTGGGGAAGAATGCTATGAGCTCAGGTTAGAGGAGTAGCCAAGGGCCAGATTAGTTAGGGCCTTATAGGTCATGGTAACAAGCCTGGATTTTACGCTCAGTGATATGGGAATTCACTGGTGCGTAAAGCAGTGATGTCTACTTTATGTTTCAACACACAAGTCTCGTCTGACAGATCAGAAAACAAATAAGACACTCCTGGAATTCTCTATTAGGATGTTCCATTTTAGTAGATTTTCCATTAAAACTCAGAGGGGGTCATGGCTTAATTGGTATTAACGTACATACCAGTAACACTTTGGCAGGAATCCACCAGAATGAAAGAAATATGGAGGATCAGGAGACAGGAAAGATAACAATAAGGAAGGTAAGGATGGCAGCCAGCTGGCTCTAGTGGCCCTCAGGCTCATCTCCAAACCCCTTCACAATTTATCTCTACAACCTGGAGTTGACATCCTGAGTCACCTGCTGCATGTGCCTGGCCCCTCACCCTTAGTCCTGAGAGGCCCTATGACAGCTGCGGAGGACAGCTACTTGCTTGTGGGCCTTCATCCCCTGACCTGTGCCAAGAGGCCACCCCTCCAGCTTCTACAGCCCATGCACTATCTAGGCAAGAACAATGCAAGAACCTGAAGAAAGAATACCTCAATAATCCCTTTTTCTTGTCTGACCCCATGACTGCCACAACAGAGAGGAAGAAGTTCAGTGGGACCCAGCTTGAGTTTGTAGCCCATCTCCTCCAGCCTTCTGCTTGAAATTGACCTGTCTAGGCACTAAGAGATTTGATTACTTTCTTCTCTTTTCTTTAACTACCCTTTACTGAACCATTCCTTGGTGGCTTTAGGTATTTTTGACCTACATCCAGGTCCAGCAAGCTATAATGTTACACGGGTCAACAAATTGCCTAAAGAAATAAAAACTGTCTTGGTACCCTAGCTATAGTCTGTCTTGGTAGGGAGAGGGTATGAATTATCACAATCACTGCTAATCTTGAGGTAATCAATCAAATACCTTTAACATTTTAGGAAAAAAGAAAAACCATGCAGATCCTATCAGTTTAAGACCAAGAATCAGCAGGGGTAAAAATGGGAGAAAAGGAAAACGATCAGAAGCAAAATGACCACCAGATGCTTCTAAGAAGCTGGATCTATTTGCTTTTTCAAAGACACTGATAGAGATGAGAAAAAGCGGCTTCTGTTCCTCACATCACGCTCCTCCCCCCCCGCAAAAAGGATGGGGAGGAAAGCAGGAAAAAAAATCTTTGGCATTCAGAAACTGCAAATTATGTTTCAAAAGCTGTTTCAATCGGAACACACTAACCATTTCTTATTTTTTTGGACTGTTCACTTAAAAATCACGATATGATAACTGAAAGGGATATTCGAATTCATGCAGTGCATTTTACTCCACTGATGAAGAGTTAAGCCCAGAAGGTTTTCAGGTAGTGGGAGAGCCAGGAAGGGAACCCAAGTCTCCTGACTCACATTTCCTATAAACTTTTATTATGCATTTTTATATTATAAAATAAAAGTATATTACAGGAAAATAGAAACTGGATAGGAAGTCACCCATTTCTAATCATCATACTATAACCACTATTCACATTTCATTCCTTCCAGCATATGTTTATAGCCACCCCCCCCCTATTGTTATAATCATTATTGGACTAATATGGAGTTCAGATCTTTTTCATGGAGTGTTTAAAACAATTCTCAAGGAGCCCTGGGACATAGGAATCAAGCCGGTTAACCTCAGATCAGTTCTATTTACCTACCTGGTGCATCAGGTACTTGAAGAGGAATGAAAGGATCAGATACGCTTAGAAGTGGGAGGCTAGAATCCACAGTCTGCCCACCCTTCCTTTTTTCAGCTGGGGTTGATTGGAGGGGAAGGAAGAGTCAAGGAGAGAAAAAAAGAGAAAAGCAGAAAATATCAAGTGAATCTAGATGAATTTACCATCTATTAACCCAACAGCTCAAATTACAGAACAAGTCTAAACTTAAAGGTAGAATAAAGAGGGATGAGTAAACATAATACAGTGTAACAGCAACGTATGTATGATATATAATCTAGTCCTTGCAATATACTCTAAGGTCCAATTAATGATGAAAGTAGGATTACATACATCTGAAATTCCACTTCTTCCTTAGGTGGAAGCCCACAGTGATCTCTTTCAGAATTCCATAGCAATTACTGTCTATGCTGCACATTTTAGCACGTAAATATACATTGTCTATTTTGTAATCTAGCACATGTATAAGTACTTCCTATGTACCCATTACCCTCTTGAGGTTTTTGTATTACCAAATGTCTAATATACTGCTAGGCAGACAAACAGGAAGAGACAGAAATAGATTTCTTGCCTTCTGCAAGGTTAGACAACCCCAACCTCTGGATTACACCTAACATACTATCGGCATTCATTCTATATTTCGCAAAGATATATTGACAGAAATCTATGCACCCTATGGGATATCAGAGTTTGAAGGAATCTTAAGATTTTCTAGCATAATTTTCTCATTTTTCAGAAAAGAAAAGAAAGCCCAAAGTTAAGAGATTAGCCAGAGGTCTACCAGCAGACCCAGGACCAGAACCCAGGTCTCCTTGTTTCAACTTTACCAATTTCTACAATGCATTTTACTATACAGTTTGTTCATTAACTAAAATCTCATTTTGCCTTCCATAAAGTGGATTTAAAAAACTTTTTATTTTCAAATAATTATGGAATCATAGGAAGTTGCTATACATGGAATCCTATGAACCCTTCAAATAGCTTCCTTCCATGGAGTACAGTAGTACAGTAGCATTGACACTGGCAGATTACTGTTAACTAGACTTTATTCTGCTTTCACATGCACTCATTTGTCTGTGTATATATACAGTTCCTTGCAATTGGATCCTATGTACAGACTAGCATAAGCACCAACACAATACAGAACCGTTCTATAAAATAAGAGAGCACCTTCGTTGTATTCCTCAGTCATATCCACTCCTTACTCCGTCCCTATCCCTTGGAATCCATGAATTTGATCTCAATCTCTGTAATTGTCATTTAGAGAATGTTATTAAAGTAGGTTTTGTACTAAGCTTCTTTAAAGGCAGATGAAGGAAGAGAAAGGTAAAATCACTGCTCTTAAGTCTCTGCAATATTTTTAAACGAGACACAAATGAAATATATTTTATAATTTTTTTTTTTTATTCTCACCTGAGGACATTTTTTTTTTTTTTTGGCTTTTATCTTCAGAAAGAGCGGGAGAGAGGGAGGAAGAGAGAGAGAGAAACATCGATGTGAGAGAGACACATCGAGTGGTTGCCACCCTCACGACCCCAACCGGGGCTGGGGACAAACTGCAACCGAGGTACATACCCTTAGCAGAAACCGAACCCGGGACTCTCTGGTCCGCGGGCCGACGCTCTAACCGCTGAGCCAAACCGGCCAGGGCCAATGAAATATATTTTAAAAAGAGAACAAATTATAAAACTAAATGTATAGTATAATTTATTTTTTTTAAATGGATATATGCAGAAATAAAATTTTGGACATAAATACTATAAAGTGTCAGCAATGCTTTCCTCTCGAACTGGGGTCACAAGTTCTTTTATCCTGTTTCTTTAGGCTTTTAAGTCATTTTTCCAAAATTTCACAAATTAATGTATATAATAACTTAGCAACAGAAAAATATTTTAAATAAAGAGGCACAATGTCAACTTTAAATGTCTGTCTCTGATGTATAGACACAGTTGATCAATATTTTTGCAGCTTTTACCATAAAAATATTTAAAACAACCTTTCTGCACCCTCCCCAACTCATTACCAAACTTCCTGTTCATTTCCTCCCTTGGTCAGTCAGAAGGTTTAAAATCAGGGAACAGTCTGAACTTAATTTTTTTTTTTTTAATCCTCACCTGAGGACATTTTTCCATTTTTGGTTCAGATAGAGTGGGAGGGAGACAGAGGAAAAGAGAAAGAGAGAGAGAGAGAGAGAGAGAGAGAGAGAGAGAGAGAGAGAGAGAGAAACATCAACGTGAAAGGGACACATCGAGTGGCTGCCTCCCGCACGACCAACCAGGGCCAGGGACAAACTGCAGCCGAGGCACGTGCCCCCAGTGGGAACCAAACCCGGGTCTCTCAGGACCGCAGGCCGACACTCTAACCGCTGAGCCAAACCGGCCTGGGCTTAATTAGAAAACTTGTAGGAAATGGCACTATCCTATACTTTGCACAAATGAAGACACATTAATTTCTAGAATTCAGATATAATTTTCTTTCATTTGTAAAGAAGGTGTCACATTAAAAAAAAATTACTCCACAAACAAGAAAGAAGGGAAAATACCAAATGTTCATAAAAAAAGTCTGAATAAAGTGGGGAAAATATGAAGATGTTTCATAATGGTTGGCAAAGCTTAGTGTCACTGATTTACAAGATTCTTGAGATGTGGTTATTACCACAGCTTCTGAGCTGAGCTGCCCAGGTATAAAGCTCTATTCTATCATTCTGCAGCCATGGCTTTGGGCAGCTCACTTAACCTCTTGTGAGCTGTTGTGAGGATCACCTGAGATGATGCACAAAAAATCACTTATCTAGTGGGCTTAGCATATAGTATGTACTCAATGTATGCTTGCTGTATTATTGTTATAACTTTATTCAAATATGTGTTTTTATAGCTGGGCCTTTAAGTCCCTTAAAAAAATAATGCAATTTACAGACTCCAAAGTAAGCATAAAGGGGGAGAAGAGGCAAAAGCAAAAACAAAAAACAACTTTTAAAAAGTGCTGATACAGATAAATAAACAACAAAGCATAACCATGTGTGATAAGTAAGAAAGAGGTAGGCATAAAAACTGGGAGTGGATGGAAAATGATTGGGGACCTCTGTCATTAACAATGGGGAATCTATGCTCCTATCCTTTGGCAAAAAGCAACCCTTTCATTCATTCAACAAATCTGTGCTGAGCCAAACACTGTACTAAATGCTGGGATTTAGCAGCAAAGAAGTCTCTTCTAGAGCTTATTCTATGACCCCTTTTCCTAGGAAACTACATCCTACCCAGAACCATAGTTGGTCATCATTGTGATGTTCTAACTCAAGGTCAACGGTCAATACTTTATACATTTGGTACATTTAGTCAACTATTTGGCATATCAAACTTGAAGCACTTTAAACCAGACCAAAATATCAATACATTTAAAAATTATATAAACCAGACAAAAAAAGCTAAAAATGAAAAATAAAACACAAAAAATTTAACTATTTAATTTAAAAAAGCATACCTCCCAAATAACTCCGATGCTTACTCCAAAATAATAACAATGAGATCATATGAAGACTTATGGGATAGAATTAAAATTTCAGTTTTTTCTTATGAGGAAAACACACACCTATTAGAAAGCAATTTCAATAAACAGCACAACCCTCAAAGGTTGGGGTGGTGTGGGCAAATGATGGGAGAAGGATAAAAGACAATATTGGAATATATGGGAAACATTTATTCCTGAGATTATAATTAACTCTCATGCCAACTGAAAATCACTGTCACATTGGAAGAAAAATTCTAAATACTTTCATTATTTTTTAAAAGAATTTAAAATTTTTTTACTGTATGTTCCTCTTGATATCAACAAAGCAAACCTAAGAAAAATAGGGAACTGTAGTCAAGAAGATAGAAGTAAAAGTTAAAAAATTAGAAGATAGTCCGACAGGTGTGGCTCAGTGGTTGAGCGTTGACCCATGCACCAGGAGGTCACTGGTTCAGTTCCCGGTCAGGGCACATGCCCAGGTTGTGGGCCAAATTCCCAGCGGGGGGCATGCAGGAGGCAGCTGATCAATGTTTAAAACTGCAGATAAGCCCTGGCCGGTTTGGCTCAGCGGTTAGAGCGTCAGCCTGCGGTCCAGAGAGACCCGAGTTCGGTTCCCGCTAAGGGCATGTATCTTGGTTGCAGTTTGTCCCCGGCTCCTGGTTGGGTCATGTGGGAGGCAGCCATTCGGTGTGTCCCTTTCACATCGATGTTTCTATGTCTCTCTTTCTCTCTCTCTCTCTCTCTCTCTCTCTCTCTCTCTCTTCTTCTCTCTCCCTCCCACTCTGTCTGAACAACAACAAAAATAATAATAAAATAAAACTGCAGATAATTTTCTAGGAAAATATTACTAAATCGGCCTCATTAATTGGCAGAAAACCTGAGAAAGGAAGTTCTGGAGCCAAGAGTTGGTATCCCAGCTCTGCCACTTACTAGTTATGTGATCCTAGAAAACAGACTAGTCTGTGTTCACTTACCACAACTGTAACTGATGCAGGGACAATATACCAACCTCAAAGGGTTGTTGAGAGGGTCAGATGACATAATACTCTTATAGGACAAATGACAAACTGGAGAAAATGTTTACAATATATGATATATGATGAGCTCCTACTAATTAATAAGAACAAAATGAACTAAGAACATTTTAAAAATGCAAAGGACATGAACAAATCCCAAAAGAAATAAAAATGGCCAGTAAACACTGTTCTCTGCCTACAATCTCTGAGCTGAGCTGGGTGGGGAAATGGAAGGAAAATTACTATCATTTACCACTGAAATTTGTATAGCATTCTTTTTTTTTTTTTTTTTTTATCCTCACCCGAGGACATTTTTCCATTTTTTGTTCAGATAGAGTGGAAGGGAGAGAGAGGAAAAGAGAGAGAGAGAGAGAAACATAGATGTGAAAGGGACACATCGAGTGGCTGCCTCCTGCACGACCAACCAGGGCCGAGGACAAATTGCAACCGAGGTACGTGCCCCTAGCAGGAACCGAACCCGGGTCTCTCTGGACCGCAGGCCGACGCTCTAACCGCTGAGCCAAACCGGCCAGGGCGTATAGCATTCTTGAAGTGCAATTTGGAAATATGTACCAAAAGCCTTAAAATATAATATGTTTTGATTTAGCACATAATCTCCTAGAAGTTATCTTAAAGAAATTGTAAAGAATATAAACAAAAAGTTAGCTTCAAAATGTTTACATGGTGAAAAATTAGTGATCACCTAAATATTCATCAAAGGAGATATTAAATACAATGTTACTATTCTTCTATTAAGAATCATGTTGTAGATTAGTATTTATTGACATGGAAAACCACTAATTCCCATAGAATGTTTATAAAATGAATAGCAAACTGGATGACAGAAAGCCTCTCCATAATACCCCAAAACAAAAACTGCATAGGCCATATTATCACAACGCAATTAAAATATATGCAAAGTAACTCTTGGGTAAAGAAGAAATCAAAACTGCAGTTTAAAAACATCCATAAAAAGAGAATAAGAGAGTACTATATATCAAATATTATGAAATGATAGCCAAAGTTCTAATCAGAAATAAATTTATGAGATTAGAAAAACTAGTAACACGCTTAAAGAAAGAAAAATATAGGTATTTTTAAAGTTATATTTTAGAAGCTTCTTTAATAAGAGGGAAACATGCCAGATTTATTAAGTGAAATAAAATATGACTATAAAGATGTACATTAGAGTTTTAAGCTGAGGTCTAAAACTGAGTACAAAATTAAGTTCACTTGTATTTTCAGGAGGGAGAAGATCTGTAAGTTCCGTTAGATTCACAAAGTTATCTGTCTGTGACCCTAAAAAGGTTAAATGCCACTAACAGACATCAAAATAATATCCATGTGCTAATTTCTCAGTGGTGAGATTATGGGGATTTTAACTTTCTCCTCTATTCTTTTCTATAAATTATTTTTATATGAAAAGTACACTTTTTACTAATGAAGGGGAAAATTCATTTTTTATTATTGCCTCCATAACTTTAGAAGAATCTCATTTAAAAAGATACCTCTTGCCCTGGCCGGTCTGGCTCAGTGGTTACAGCGTCAGCCCACAGACCAGAGTCTCAGGTTCAATTCCAGTTAATGGCACGTACCTCGGTTGTTGTTCAGTCCCTGGCCCTGGTCAGGGTCAGCGGGAGGCAACCAGTCTATGTGTGTCTCTCTCTCTCACTCTTTCTCTCTCCTCCCTTCTTCCCTCCCACTCTATCTGAAGATAAATGGGAAAAAAATATCCTCAAGTGAGGATTTAAAATAAATAAATAAAAAGACACCTCCTCTCCCTGGAAGCATGGACACACACACACACATACACACACACACAGCTTAGCAGAGTTTCAGATAGGATAGACCATCTAATTCTTAGAACTTTTTAAGTTATTCCAAAGAACCTAAGCAATTACAAGATATTGACAGTGTGCTGGTTCCTCAAATTTAGAAATATTTGCTTAAAACATGTCCATGGACTAGACAGAACAAATCCTATATATTACTGCCAGATCATGCTGTTCATTTTAATTGAAAGTGATTCTAGATCTTTCTTTATCCCTATCATTTTTATTGGAAATCTTTTGAATAAAGGAAAATATAAGTTACCACCAGGATTTGTGGCTCACTGGCATGCTAGAGTTATCTGTGAAATGGAAAAGTGTGAAGGTGACAACAGTGAGTTTGTGTTTCAGCTGTTTGCCATACTAACCGGTTCCAGCAGAAAACGAAGGAGTGGCAAAAGCATCACTTTGGGTTGGCTGAAAACCTGGGATCAAACTCTCAGCTGAGCCTCCAAGCTTCTCAGGATGTTTGCCTGGAGGGACAAAAGACCACTCAGTTCACTCCAGCAGAATCCCACGATGCATCCCCAGGGCACTCTCTGAACTGACTTGTAGACTGACTCCTTTTTACTGCATTATGGTGACACCTCAGCCATTCAGAGGTCCTTGTGTAGTCATTGCAATAGCTGAGAGAACCGCTGACAAATGGAAGGTTTTAAAAATCAAAAGAGAGAGCACACCAGTTTTGCAAGAGGAAAAGAGTTCTGAATATTGGCGGCACCACATGCAAATATAATTAACACGACTGAACTGTGCACTTAAAAAAGGGTTAAGGTAGAAATTTCTGTTATACATATTTTATCACAATTAAAAATAAATAAATAAATAACAGCAAAAGAGATAGCTAGAGCCAAAGCCCCAAAGCTGAGCACATTACTCAGCAGAATGCCTCCAGTCCTCACTCAATCTATTTATTTTTATATAATTATAATGAATTTGATGTTGGAAACAGTTTAGGAAAGCAAATGAGAAGAGGGAGTGGTGGAGATGGCAGTAGTGAGAGGCTGTGAGGGACAGGCACAATGATAGTAGCTTAATGTGAAAGCCAACAGCTGAACAACAGGGGCAGGAAATTATAAAAGATAGACACAAGAATTTTAAAAACTTGGCCAGGTCACTTAAGTGAGTGCAAAAATACTCCAGTTTTCAATAGTCCTAAAGGTATTTCTTTTATAGTCTAGAACAGTAACTGGCACACATAACAATGAAATAATTTGACAATGAGTCATCAAAGAAAGTTAAATCCTTCACCCTATTTTCTGTTTGAAAAGGCAAGAAAGCAATATGAATTTTTAAAATATATCTATAAAATAATAGTTAAAGCTAAAATTCTGATCATTCTTTACCCTGTGTTCTTGTCTACACTGAGACACTCTTTTGAACTGTATCATATTGTAGAATTTTCCTAGAGTTTGTGCTGTTGTTTTCCAAAGTGTGTGTGTGTGTATTTCCTTCCAAATTAGACTGTGGGTTTGCAGGCAGAAATGACATCTTCTTTTTACTTGATCTCCTCAACAGTAATATACTGATCATAGTCAAAGATTCCGTTTCTCTGTGAGAGCACACTCTCATGGGTAGGCAGTTATAACCTTCTGGGACAATAAACGCACTTAGGACAAGGGAACCATCACACTCCTACAAGAAGTGACCATGTATGATCCTCTCATCTGCTAATCTACCTAGTCTTTCCTAAAAGTTTTCCTTCTCGTTGCACCACCTCCAACAGACCACGATGTCCTGAGGTTGAAGACTTCATTGCTCTGGTAAAAATACAAATTAATTCGTACTCATATTTCAAAATCACATTGTAAGGTTTAAAAAATGTCAAACCACTCTATTGTACACCTGAAACTAATATAACCAATACAAGATTGTATACCAACTATACTTGAATAAAAAAAAACTTTTTTAAAATCAAACTTTTGAGGGACCCAAGCCTACATGTTCACATACATACCCCTCTAGAGTTAAGGTTCAAGAATCACAAAGACACCAATTACTCACCTTCCCCCAGCTTGGCAAAGTCCTTGTTTAGCAGTTCTTCAGCTGTAAGTTTGGAGAAGTTGTCATCATCGAAGGGATTCCATGTAGAACCTTCTGAAGGATTATAAACGTTTTGCTGGGAGGTCCGAGGAGAGCCTGATGGAGTGGTGGTTGCAGACCTAGATAGGTTCCCACCCCCACGAAATAAGACATATAAAAGTTGAAAAGGTTCAACCTACTTTCTCTCTGTTTCAAGATCAAATTCTTTTCTGAGTCAAACCATTATTCTTCATAGTGGTTGTCTAAAAGGGCTTTCTACGACAATTGGACAGACCCCTTTCCACTGTGTAAAATAAATGTCTCCATTTCCTTCATGATTCACTATCTCCCACTACTTCTTTAATCTCTTGCTTAGATTTTTGGTCTTGTCTGCAAGTCCTTCCAATTCAAGATCCCAAAGCAACCTATTCTTAGGCCTGTGCATCTTATGGAGCCCAATGTAACCCACAATAACAGACCCCGGAGGGCTGGGACTGATGCCTGTTCAAGCTGCCTCCCATCTGTCAGCTCTAACATGCAAAGAACTAAGAGCCAACATCAGTGGTCACCACCACAGCTGAAGAGAAATAAAGACAGTTACCACTATCTTGTGCTTTTATGTATCATTACCTAATTTTATTCTAAGTCTCTCGTCATGCCTTTGGCATTTGGCTAATGAATTCAAGATTTTTAACTTTAGAGTACGTGGTTCCAAGAAAGCTGAGGGCCTGAAACTGCATTTACTCCACAGACACTCATTGTAATCTACTTGATATTGGGCCCAGAGCCAGTTACTGGATTTACAAAGGTTGATTAAGACATAGTCCTTGTCTTGGAGGAACTCTCAGCCTAGGTCAGCTAGACATACTCATATAGGCACACAAATAAATAATGCTAATACAATGTGATGCATGCACAACAAAATTATAAATGACACTAGAAGAAGGGTCAAAGAAAAGGTAACTTCTGACATGGATCTTGATGACTAAACAAGCATTTCCTTGGTGGACAAGGAGGACAGTGCAGTTAAGGGAGAGGCCATGGGATGAACAAAGCGCTCATGAAGATGGAGAATGACAAGCCCACCAATGTGACAGGCCTTGGTCTGTTAACCAATGAGTTCAGATCTTATGGGGAGCAATGGGGAGCCAATGAAAGATTTTCAACATGAAAACTTGGCCAGATCAAGAGTTTAGAAAATACTCTGTAAGGCATGGAATAGATGAGAGAATGGAAACAATGAGGCAAGTAGGAAATTATTTCTTAAGATCAGTATGGTTTATGCACTACAGGCAAATTCAGTTTCTTATTAAACACAGATGCACACCACTGCATATACATCTATACACATACATATGCAAAGAATCACACAGTAACAGCCCACGACAGACCTTGCCCACGAACTTAGAAGAATAAAGGAGAAGCAGCACATACTTGGACTTATTCAGACTGGCCTCAGCTGCAGCTGCTTGGAGCAGCTGGGTTGATCTGCTGGCAGGGACCCCAAACACTGCACTGTGGGTTACATCACTGAGAATCCGCCTGTGTCCAGCACGTTGGGTCTTGGGGGATGATGGAGGAGTGAGAGATCCAAGTTTTTGTCCCTGGACGGCAGGAGGTGGGGTTGTCTGAACCGTTGGCTGTTGTCTTACTGGGGCTTGAATCTGCTAGGAAAAGAGATTTTTAAAAATGTTCAAAAACAAAGGAGAAACAAATAAACTGATAAGCATAACCTATAATGCCACATGACCGCTAACACAGAACTCAAATGGCTAAATTTATCAATAACACCCAGAAAGAAATAAAAACTAGGCTTTGACAACCTAAACTGCAACTTTGGGACTGATACCAACACAGTATTTATCTGGTACTTATGCATAAATTTCAATCTTCATCAGCAGCAATATACAGGGTAACCATATGCAATTTAGCCCAGAGCATAGACTACAGAAGCTATTCCTAGTGTTTAAGATCTAGAACATATCCTAGAGGATCACTTTCTGCCTCTGGGATCCCATAAGAACTTGTTCAGTATGTCTCCAAATGGCAGGCTTGAGTATTCTACAACCACAGTCAGAAGCCAAGGAAGCCAAACCTTCAGCCAAAATACATTTAAGCTGAATGATCTATGCTAAGAGAAAGCGGGCTCTCTGACATAGCTCAGACTACCAGTTAGGAATAAATTAGGGAGAATTCCACTGTGATTAATAAATGGCAGTGCTTTTTTTATTTCATTGATAGGATGGGTCTACAAGATTCTGTCAGTGGCAACCCCTGAAGAAATGTACAGCACTAGGGCAGCAGAATTAACCTGTTCTAACCGTCAGTTTGGAAATGGCATTAAAGAACCAGATAGAGAATATAATAAGAAGGAAGAACAAAATTTAAAAAGCCCTTGATGATTAGTGAATGTCAACTGTAACTGAAAAATAAATTAAAAAAAAATAAATGTAAAAAAATGCCCTTGATGATAACTGAGCTAATAACACAAGAACCCTTGAGATGTGAGCCATTTTTCAGAAGGCAGAACAAACTGTCATCACAGAAAAATAAACAGGTGGGAATATCATTGTGGCCACATGGTTAGTCTTCAAGCACAATCTACAAAACGCTATATCAAGAAAATGAACAAAAAATAATGTGAAGAAGGCCATCTAACACTTTTCCTTAATTCTATCAATCCAGAGATAAAATGACCTAGAACATTAAATGCCTCAGATATTTACCCCTTCCCTCCAGTCTCTTATCTGTGACTAACGCTGCCTCTCCATGCTGTAGCTCAGTCTCCACATTCTGTGTTTTCAAGGGTAGGTCGTGAGAGAGGTTAGGGAAACCAGAGTGTCCAGCTACTTGGGCCAGGATGCTGACAACCTAAGATTTTCTGTCCTGACAATGTCTCAGACTTTGAATTTTGAGACAGACTATATGCGTGTGTGAGTACAGTCACTTCACCAATAGGCTGAAAGATACAATATAAGGTTCTAGTATCAATCAAACTATGGTTAAAGGGTCAAGAGGCTGGCTGCACCACTGAGGGAGAAGCAGAGTGCTCTGTGAAGAAGACCAGAGCTCTAGCTTCACAACTTCCTTCAGGGGTCCAGGGCTGCAAGAGCCAGCAGAAAGCCAGTACCCACAGGGACCAGAAAAACTTTAAGGACAGGACTAGATTTGCTTATTTCTTGGAGTTTGCCATTGATTACTCTGAAAAGGGTATTTAACTGTTGAGTCCCTTTAGTTTGAAGAGTCCAGACTTCCTGGATCACATTTCCCCTCCTCTTACCTAGAAGAGGTGCCTGTATTCGGCATACTGAGGAATAGATGCTTCCACCATGAGGACTCCTTACCCTAATATAGCAACCTACTCATACAAACCAGCTCCAACCTGCTCACTACTCTTCACAACAAGCCTGTCAGGCAGATAGTTTTCTTTCCATTTAGAATCTAAAAATGTGAGAGTTGTAAGGGACCTTAGAGAACATAGATTCCAATCCCTCCCTTTAGAGACCGAGGCCCCCTGAAGCTAAGTGCTTGCCCAAGGTCACAGGGTCAATTGAGGACAGAATACATTTTTCTTGACTGCAATTCAGGACTCTTTTTTTCTGCATCATGATGCCTCCTCATCCAAAGATAGAATTAGGAATGGGAAGGAGAGAGACACAGACCACAGGCGAAGCAAGGCAGACTCGGATGTCCATTTTACTAAAGTTTTGTTTAAAAAACAAAATACATAATTACAAGAGTACTATAATCACATCAAGAAATGTAAGAATATAGACAAGAGGGGGGAAAAAACCACCCATACGTCTATTCCACCACTCTAATTACAACTGTTCTTACTTTTTTGGTATCTTATATTTAAGTCTCTTTTCAAGTACATACTATTCCCCTAATTTCACATCTCTTTTAACATTATCTCATGAGCATTTTCATACTGTTGTACAGTCTTTACAACCATGATTTTTTGTTTTAATTTTTTTTTCTTTATTGATTTTAGAGAGAGATAGAAACATCAATGAGAGAGAACATCAATTGGCCGCCTCCTGCATGCCCCCCACTGGGGATTTGGCCCACAACCTGGGCATGTATCCTGACCGGGAATTGAACCGGTGACCTCTTGGTGCATGGGTTGACACTCAACCACTGAGCCACACTGGCCGGGCACAACCATGATTTTTTTTTAATCCTCACCCGAGGACACTTTTGCATTTCAGATAGAGCAGGAGGGAGAGAGGGAGGGAGAGAGAGAGAGAAACATCGATGCGAGAGAGACACATTGACTGGCTCTCACCCACACAACCCCAACCAGGGCCAGGGACAAACCGCAACCAAGGCACATGCCCTTAGCGGGAACTGAACCCAGGTTTCTCTGGTCCACGGGCCGACGCTCTAACCACTGAGCCAAACCGGCCAGGGCACAACCATGATTTTAATGGCTGCAGTTGGGTTCTTGAATTAGGCAGCCATAAACATCTATGGCACACAGCCATTTTTCTTTGTTTTAAGATGGCTGCAGTGTATACTTTACATTCACTCACTTGCTTCTCTAGGTAAGTCCTGTCAAGAGTCATTGGATAAAGAGATGGTCAAAGCTGGGAAGCTCTCTGGCTCCTGGCACAAGCATGCTCTGCTTACATTCCCTCTCCATCCCCATAACCAACTACCACCAAGCAAAGCATTTTTTCATCCAAGGAACATGGAGAAGGTTCATAATTCATTCTCAAGAGAGTGGATACTTTGGTCCAGGGAAAGCAGAAAACCTCATAAGAAGTGTGGTCAGTGGCAGATGATCATTTCATCCCCCTGGAAGAGCATCTGTTATTATTATCATCCTGAACATAGATCAGGACCGTTCTTGTCCCAGCTCTGCTGCTATCAGTCTGTGTGTCTGTGGTAATGACTTTCTAGGCTGGGCCTCAATTTCCAATTCCATTAAATGAGGGAACTGGACTAGATAATTAAGATCTCAACTAGCTATATCATACAATAATTTTTTAAAAGCTCCTTTTCATTTAACAAGAGGAACTTCATCTCTTGTTACAAAGATGGAGAGTAGCCCTGGCCAGTTAGAGCGTCGGCCCATGGACCAGAGTCGTGGGTTCGATTCTGGTCAAGGGCACGTACTTCAGTTGCAGTTCAGTCCCCAGGCCTGGTCGGGGTCCTGTGGGAGGTAACCAATCAATGTGTTTCTCTCGCACAGATGTTTCTCTCTCTCTCAGCCTCCCACTCTATCTGACGATAAACAGAAAAATATCCTCGGGGGAGGATTAAAAAAAAAAAAAAAGATAGAGAGTAGCTATCTACTTCACGCCTGCAGGAAGCCTGAGTTGTTTCAGAATCCAAGGTGTAAAGACACTGAACACACACTTAGCTGAGACTTAAAGACAATCTACTTATGGCACTGCCTCCTTTGGAAAGAATGTAGATTTTCTGGTCTAAGATGGGTGACAAAACTCTATTAGAAATCAATCCTCAAAAAGATGGTTTCCTACCTTTCCTTTGTTTGTCTAGTAGTTGGACTTCCCTGAGAATAAGAGAGTAGCTATGATACTCTATTGGCTAGGTATATAAAATGTCTTTTTCTATCACTATAAAATTATGTATCACTATCACTCGAAAACTGTGAGTGCAGAATTAAAGGCATTTATTAAAGGCCAAAACACAATGTGACAGAGGATGCTGAAACAGTAGGGATCAATTAGGAGAGGATGTAGGGATTCTGATGCTATATATATACTCAGTCGTTATCTAAAAGTGGAAATGCTCAATTTCTAAACTGACAAGATGGCTCAAACAATACTTAGATACTCTGGTGTCCAGAGGGATTAGGCCATGGCAAATGGTCCCAGGCAAGCAGGCCCCCTTGAAGGGTGCTGTAGGGTACACTTAATTGAGGTGGCCAGTAATGTTGTCCAAGCCAAAGAATAAACACAATACTGTCAGGACTCAAGGTAAATGTGGGGGCTTGCATGAACCTCCAAAGACAGCAAAGGCCACAGTACTCAAACTTCCCATTGAAGAAAGGAAAGGAACTAATTCTAATCCTACCTAGGTCCTTGACTGCTTAACGCAACAGAGAATGAACAGCTCTTTCTGCCAGCCTAATTTCAAA
The DNA here is from genome assembly GCA_030848825.1 of Tadarida brasiliensis. Lineage (NCBI taxonomy): Eukaryota > Metazoa > Chordata > Mammalia > Chiroptera > Molossidae > Tadarida > Tadarida brasiliensis. The sequence continues at coordinate 29,965,378 of CM061270.1, read as the reverse complement.
GTAATAAATTAAAATGTTCATCTTGCCTGGCCGGTGTTAATGAGCGTCATCCCAGGGACTGAGAGGTTCTGGTTTGATTCCGGGTCAGGGCACATGCCCGGGTTGTGGGCTTGATCCCCAGTAGGGTATGTGCAGGAGGCAGCCGATCAATGTTTGTCTCTCACATCAATGTTTCTATCTCTCTCTCTCTAAAAAAATCAATAAAAATATTTAAAAATAATAAAATGATCATCTTCATCAGTAGCCTAGAGTCATTTTTAAAAAACTTTTACCATCTATTGAATGACTCTTCCCGTTCTTGGATATATTAAGAAAAGATCAAATATTTTAACCACAGGGTGGGGAATCAGCCTAGCCCTAGTCCAGAGGCCACCACACCAGCTGCTACAGCCTCCTTCCCAAGCCCTCACTGCATGCTCCTCTTCTTTTGCACTCTTAGCCCTGGCTGATTCTTACCGCTGGCTCCTGGGCAGGGGACGGCTGTGCGGCTACAGCCGGCTGTGCCTGGGGCTGCTGTACTGCTGCCACAGCGGGCTTCTGCTGCAGGGCGGTCTGCTGAGTCAGCAGCTGTTGTTGATGCAAGGCTGTGGTGAGCTGCTGCTGTTGCTGCTGCTGCTGCTGCTGCTGGTAGAAGTTCTGCATTAGCTGCTGTTGAGAGCTTCCTTGGGACACCACTGGGAACTGGGCAATTGCTGGTTGCTGGGTTGCTGGGTGTGCTGCCTGAAACTGAGCAGGAGAAAGGGGTAAGAAATGAGGAGGTGAATAAAAGCCTATCTCAGAGTGATATTCCAAATGTCTCAGTAACAACTAAGATCAGTGCTGAAGCCAAAGGCAAAGGAAGGCAGAAGTCTTGTAGCCTGGCCTGAAACTCATGAGGGGAACCCAAGGGTATTAAAACAAGCACAGCAGCACCTTACACTGCCAGGCTCCATTCACTGCACTATGCTGTCTCCTGAACTGCAGACTGGCTCCCAGGTGGGCTTCTATGCCTCACTTGAGGGTGTCCATCTCTCTACACAACTGTGACTCCATACGCTGGAGTGTAACAGAAGCTAATAAATGATCTCCCAATCACAGAAGTAATTACTCTTACAAAGGGAACTGGAAGTAGCCAATATTAAAATTCTTCCCTAGATAAACAGGATGAAGCAATGACAACATTGAAAGAATAACCTAAATGTTAACCCAGCTATTAAAGTTATCTCTTTCTGAAAAGTATTTCCCAATTGCTCAATCTATATTAACTCTTCATCTGTAAACATTCAAAATACTCATATTACTATACTTAATGACATTTTATTTTATATTGATAATGAATTGTGTCAAGTTATATTCTCTTGTAAACATCCTAAGAATAGGGAAACTTCTTTTATGTCTTTCTACTCCTCACTAAGGACTATGTGTTAAGCACACAAATAGAGCTCAAACAAGGGCCTACTGATGAACAAAACTTAAGATCTTGTCTTTTAACATCCTAAATAGTGTTACTTCGTTATAGAGCTAACTGAGACTATACTGTTTGACTAATGAGGCAAAGTTAAAGGGTTAGCAAAGAAGCAGATGTCAGTAAATAGCTGCCTATTTATAACTGTAAAATGCTGGAAACAACCAAATGTCTATCAACAGGGGACGGACTGATTGAATAAACCATCCTATATATTCTTAAAAGGGAACACTCTCTGGTTGTAAAAAGGAATGAGGACTACCTCTATATATGGGATGGAGGGAATAGAATTTTGCAGATTTAACTTTGAAACTATGTAAATATTTTACATTTTCACAACACAAAATTAAACCAAAAATCTAAAAACCAACAGCAAAATGAAGCAAAGAAACCCATGTGTCAAATTAATAGCCAAACTCCCCAGAAAATAATGTGTTAAAAATTCTAAGGGTAAAGAAATCAAAGAAATCTTAAACTATTTTCAGTAATCTATTGGTATTGTTGTCTTGAAACTATAAATCAATTAAGTAATTATGTTAATGTTATTAGGAATCAAGATTTCCAGATTAGAAAAATACAAATATAAAAGCCAAGAAGTTAAACAAAAATCTTGTACTTACACATCTGAATTAGGAATGTGAATCTGAAATCATGGCATATATTCTACTAAGAAAACAAAATATATTTCCTAACTACTGTTCACTGAACAGGTCTAAAACCAACCTACTAGTAAATGAGTATCCCTAGCACCAAGACTGGGGTCTCTAAAGACCATTTCCATGAAAAGGAAACATTCCTTAGAGAAATGGCTGATTCCAGGTTAAGGGCAGAATGAGCCTGGAACAGCTTGTTACACTGAATAGCAAGGAAACCATAAAGACCACTGGAGTCGCAGCTGAAGGACCCAGGAGTCCATTTGAAGAGACTTTCACAGGACAAAGTTGGGATGATCTGAGCATCAAAATAAACAAAATTTTAAAAACTACAATGTACGGAAACAGATCAAATATGTTAAGATCCACAGGTTCATAATGATACTAAAACAAAAACCTCACTGTTCACCTTTGGATGATACTAGGAACAAACTTACTCTGAAACTACTAAAAACAGGAAAAGAATGATGTATTTTTCCTGCCCTTTCTGCACAAACAATACCTCTGGGTAATCAAATAGCTGATGAAAAAAATTCTTCATAGATAAATTCCAGTCTCTGAATAAAGAGGAAATGCTAGAATTTCACCATTTTGACATCCCTAATGAATTAATGGACTTAGGAAATGATTAGCAATGACTGCTAAGCTGATGGGGAACATCAAATGAATGGATCAGATGGACAACACCAAACCCACTGACTAATCTTAATATTATTAAAAGAGAGGACAACCAGAAATTATATGCCCCTGATGTGATATAACCAGAAAAACAAAGAACAATCAAACTGAATGGAATATTGAGCAAGCCTCAGGAAATTACCACTTTACACAGGGGATGGAGAAACATATTAAACATCATCATAGGGATGCCATCAGCCAAATTCAGAATGTGGAAAATTCTACAGGACAAGTGACCCAGTTTCTTTAAAAAAAAGACAAAAGGAGGAGGGGGAAGAGGAGAGAGTACCTATGGTTAAAAGGGGACTTAAAATATAAAAGATACATTAATCGTTATAAAATGAATATATTCAAAGTAAAAAGTGTGGGAGGAAAAAGAAAAGATAATGTAATAAAAAATATATCATAACTAAATACAATTTGGGGACTTTGGATTCTGATTCAAACAAGCCAACTTTAATTATGAGACATGAGAAAGGGCTAAACACTATTGGATATTTGATAAGAAATTATTGTTATTTTGTTTCAGTATGATAATGGTGTTGTAGTTATGTGAGAGAGAGGAAAAAAAAAGAGACCTTAAAAATTAGCTCCCTTCCTGAGATTCCTCAGTCAGGTGAAGAATTCCCGTGGCCTGAGAAGAAAGGTGAAAGGGGCAGATGATCCTGTGATTGCTCCACTATGCAGTGCTTTACAGTATCTACATCTGGGAGAAGCAGCAGTGATCATTAAAGGCTGTCTTCCCAAGGCTTCCCAAGGCAGATTTCTGTACCTAGCGGGCCTTTTCACAGTGATGACTCGGATATGCAAAGCGAAGGTCAGACTCTGACCACCTTACCTGCTGAGCCGGGGTCTGCTGCGGCTGCTGCTGCTGGTAAAATGTGCCTGCTGGCTGCTGTGATGGTGGTGGTGGCTGTTGTTGCTGCTGCTGCTGCTGTTGTTGCTGCTTCAGGAAGAGTTGCTGCTGGTGCTGGGGTGTTGCCTGGGCCTGAGCGGGCAGACCCTGGGCAGGAGTGGAAGGTGTCTGCTGTGGGGTGGGCGGAGCCTGTGGCTGCTTGGGCTGGGATTGTGGTAGAGGTTGGCTGGGTGAGGGCTGGGTTTTTGGTTGGGAAACACTGGCTAAAAGACCAGGCTGATTGCTGGATCCTGCAATGAGAACAAACTCCATGTAAGGGCTCAAAACTATTCCCAAAATGACTTCCCGTCTTGCCAAAGAAAGAGGAGGGGTGATAAGTGGACAGATAATCCCAAAATCTATGTGCTCTCACTGTCTGTGCACCTGGAAGGTCCTTCTTTCTTGCTAAACTATGTGCTTCATATTTTTCAAAACAAGGTTCAATAGTAAGGTTCTATACTTGCCTCCTTCAGAAAGCCTTCCTTTATTCACCATCCCATTTAGTCCATTACTCCTTTAGTCAGCATCCTGAGTACTTACAAATCCAATTAGCCTTTGATGCTACTGAATATAAACACAATCTTTGCACTTGTTGGCATGCTGCAGAACAAAAGTATTCTTTGGTGTTGTATATGCAGGTTACACAATTCCAGTCTGGATGCCTTATAAGTAGATGGACCAAAGTCACCAAAAACAGCTTCATATAAGGGAAGTGATGGCTGAGTTCAGTCACTTGATAATTTGGATCAATCCTTTTACTGAAACTGAACTCAGTCACCTCACTAGAAGAGAGTGACAATACACAGAATGAAGACAGATACTTCCAAGAGACAGAATTGAAGAAACAATTCCTCTGTGTCAAAAACAGGTGTGTCTTGGTCTTTAAAGGCAAAGAGAAGTATATGAAACAAAGAGGCAGATATGGGATGAATGGACCAAGCCACAAAATCAGGGCCAAGACTAGAAAAAAACAAGAGATAGCAGGCTTCAGTAGTCCTGGCAGTTCCTGGAAGAATTCAATGACAGGCCTCCCCTTTTGCCAGCCTCCTGCTATATAATTTCAATGGTAGCTCACTGCTTGTTCCTCAAGGAAAACCATTATTATTCTTTTTTTTTTTTTAATCCTCACCTGAGAATATGTTTTTTTATTGATTTTTAGAGAGAGAGGAAGGGGAAAGGAGAGAGAGAGAAAGAGAAAGAAAGAAACATCGAGCCCGGCCAGTGTGGCTCAGTGGTTGAGCGTCAACCCATGCACCAAGAGGTCATCGGTTCGATTCCTGGTCAGGGCACATGCCCAGGTTGTGGGCCTGATCCCCAGTGGGGGCCATGCAGGAGGCAGCCAATCAATGTTCTCTCTCATCGATGTTTCTATCTCTCTCTCCCTCTCCTTTCCTCTCTCTCTAAAATCAATAAAGAAAAAAAAACCACTAAAAAAAAACCCAATAAAACCAATAATAAAGAAAAAAAATTAAAAAAAAAAAGAGAAAGAGAAAGAAACATTAATAGGTTGCCTCCTGTATGCACCTCGACTGGGGATCAAACCCAAAACCTAGGTGTGTGCCCTGAATGGGAATCGAACCTGCAACCTTTGATGTACAGGACAATGCTCCAAACAACTGAGCCACCTGGACAGGGCAAAAAACCATTATTCTTTATGTGCCTCTGCATTCCATCCTGAAGCAAAATCAGGCTTTCCAAGATTTCTCTGTTATCCAGGATAACAAAGATGTGTAACCCAGTTTCAAACCACCCTAAGAACTGACCAGCAGCCTGAGGCGGGGGCTGAACCGTGGCTCTCTTTCGAGGTGTCAGGGCTGGCTGGATGGGAAGGATTCCTGGGTTTGGCTGAGTCTGCCCAGCTTTAGGCCTCTGGCGGGGTGCAATGGAAGTCTCTGTGGTGGGAATGGGATCTGTCAGTCTAGAAAAGGAAAAGAAAAACAAAGGTTCATATTAATGTGTGAGAAAATGGGGGAGGGGTATACAGCGTACATGATGGATTAGCTTTAACCTCCACACTCATCCAAACCTTCCAGATCTACTTAATCAACATTTCCCAGGGGGTGTTACGTGTTATTAGACGTTATTAATAAAGGTTTCATGGATAAACAAGTTTTAACATTTCAGCAGAACCTTTCATGCGTGAATATTTTAGAGTACCTCAAAGAAAGCAGTGTTTCTCAAACGTATTTGATCTTGAGACCCCTTTACCTAATACTTCCTTCCTAGAATTTCCCAGAATACACTTTGGGTGATGATGCAAAGAGGGGTTTGAAGCAGGTGGTTTTCAGATGTCGAGGGAAATCAAACTTGGTTAAAACTAGCTATCAAAATGGTCTCTCTACCATAAAAAGTATGCAAATAAATTAATTCAATAAGGCAACTAAAGGGAATATGTAAATAATTCAAGATGAAGGATTTAGGGAGTGTGACAGGAACTCCATTTCCTCCAATACACATATTTTTTTCCCCATGGTAATATAATATTTACCTGGGCAGAGTCGCCCAGAGTAAAAATCAAACTGCCCAGTCTCTCTTGTAATCAGGTGTGGCCATGTGTCTAAGTTCTGGCCTTACATGGAATGCAAGCAGATTGTTATGAGGCAGTTTACAGAAACCTTAAGAAATAACCTGTACATGCCCTTTGTCTCTCTTCTTCTTTGTTCATTCCTTGATCCTGCTTCTTGGAACAGGGATGCTGCCATATAGGTCCATGAGGTCATGGCCACAGCCTGAGTGATGGTAGAGTGGTGAGCATGAAGAAGCCTGAGCACCTGAGGGCTTATGGAGCAGAACTGTACTACCAGCCCTGGACTACTTACTCTCAGACTTTGTTTATTTAAGAGAAAAAAAATAAACATCTATCTTATATAAGCCACTGTACTTTTGAACTTTCTGTAACTCACAGCCAAATCTAACCCAAATTAATATGGGGAGGGCTGCTGTGTGTTCTGCTTTCTTCTAGTGATGGTGCTAACCCCCAGGTGGTGACTTCCATTCATTTAGAGCAGTCCAGGCAGCTGGCTATTACCCAACTCAGATCAGAGTGGTTGTCCTTTGAAAATCACTTTAGGGAGTATAGAAGAGGTTAAGGTCAAAATAAACAAGCTTCATGAATACTTCCAAAATATGTCTGGCATAGCCTCCATGAAATACAAAACAGGAAGCAAAGCAGCTGGCCCCATGTCCTTCCCCATGACATACCTCGAAGGTATTCCATTCTGGACCCTGAGGTTTTTCACTAGCATTCTGCTAGAGCAGCAATTTTCAACCTTTTTTTTAACCTCACGGCACACATAAACTAATTACTAAAATTCTGCAGCACACCAAACAATATATCTGACCTAAAAATAAGTATCATTTTGATTCATTCATACCAGACGACTATTGTTGTGTTGACTGCTGTCATGTTTTTATTTGACAGTCTAAGGGAAAAGAGGTCAGTGCCCCTGACTAAATAGTCAGGTACTGCATGTTTTAAAAATTCTTGCAACACACCAGTTGAAAATTGCTGTGCTAGAGAGAAGTTCTTATGCTGGGTGAAGATCTGATGATATAAAAGCGATCACATTTGTGGAGGCTATATCCTGGGGAAGGGAAGTGGCAAGGGAAATGAGAAAGGTGTAAGAAAGATAAAGCCAAGGGTGAAAGACATAAATAGACTTTAGTAGAAAAACAAATGCTAAAAACTTCTACAGTAGACTTCTTCTAAGGGTAACAACATCTTAGAGGCACTGGGATATGGAATCAAAGAAATGAAACTCTTAGTTTGCATAGATCGCAATATGCTATGAGAAAATACAGACTGAGAAACCAGGAGAGCTGACTCTAAGTTGTCTTCTCTGTGTGATCTTGGGCAAATAACTTAAGTCAGAGAGTGCAAACAGTGTGGATGCTGGAGGTCTGGGACCTGCATAGTGACTAACTAACTGTCTTGGACAACTTAAAATTCTGAGTCTGTTTCCTCATCCATAAAATGAAAATAACAACAACCTCATAGGTTTGTTTTAAAGGGGGGAAAAGCCATCTTATTTATATAAAGTGCCTAGTATGGTATCTGGTATACATGATGTTTTAATGAATAGTGGCCACTTTAAAAACAGAGTTAGAAAGAAAAACCCTCCTGTCAGGACTGGGGAGTAAATATGATAATGCAAATGAAATCACTGTAAATTACAGGTAGGACAACTTAGACCCAGATTTCTTGGCTGTGTGTTCTTGCAACATTATTGAGGTCCATACAAATGAACAGTTTGGGTACTCTACAGTTTATAAAACAGTTTCATAGCCATTTATGCATTTGATGTTCTTATCTGCCTTATGATATAGATACTATTTTATCCACTTTACACAACAGAGAACCACTCAAATATTTACCATTATTATCATTTTTATAAATGTGTGCTTTGAGGAAAGAGATCCTTGCTAGCCACAGTACATACCATGTTTAGGCCTAGTACAGATGACCATAAACCCAAATACTAAGCTATTAAATCAGCTCCTGAAGCAATTCCCAGAGGTGAGTATGGCAGACTTAAACCAGAAACAGAATACAAAGTAACAACATACATAGTTTGCTAAATTTGTCAAAAACCAAAATCTTGTTATTTTAGAGCCATATCAGCAGGCATTCTATAAACAAGAATTTTTTTTAATGTATAAGTTATTTTACTATTCTATAAAAATTCACATATTCCTATCCAGGGTATTTTGTTGATGATTTGCTGCTGACCTTTCCTTGCCATGGGAGTGTGGAAGGAAAAAAAAGGGGTATAAATATCTCTGGGACTCTCCTCAGAAATTGCCATTTGGAAGGCAGAGCAGACATGAGTATGTGTCCTGCAGACCTTCAAATACAAGGGTTATAAAAGACCAAGTGCTGCCCTGGTTGGTCTGGCTCAGTGGTTAGAGCGTCAGCCCATGGACTGAAGGGTCACGGGTTTGATTCCCAGGCAAGGGCTTGCACGTTCCATCCCTGGTCCTGGCCCCTGGCCCCAGTCATTTGGGAGGAAACCAACTGATGTGTCTCTCTCACATTGATGCTTCTCTCTCTCTCTCTCCTCCCTTCCATTCTGTCTAAAAATCAATGGAAAAAGATCCTTAGGTGAGGATTAACAAAAATAAATAAATAAATAAATAAATAAGTAACACAAACAAACAAACAAATAAATAAATGACCAAGTGCCCCAGCTGGCTGCTGTGCTCCTGAAATCCATTGTTACTGCTGTGTTTGCACTGAGGCCATGCTTCTCATAGGCTGCTCACAGTCTTACTATCCAAGCCACAAGGATATTGAGGCAAGCCTGCTCCTGGGACAAAGGGGACTCCTCTGGTAGCTGACTTTGACTTAAGGATTCCCAGACACCTTTGGTGAACTATTCTTAAATTGTGCGGCAATTTTTCACTTCCACCCAACTTTCTCCTCCCTTTCCCTTTCTCTGGTCAGACTTTTTTTTTTTAAATTTTTTTTCCTTATTGATTTTAGAGAGAGAAGGGAGAGGGAGAGAGAAATAGAAACATCAATGAGAGAGAACATCGATTGGCCACCTCCTGCATGGCCCCCACTGTGGATCAGGCCCACAACCTGGGCATGTGCCCTGACCGGGAATCGAACCGGCGACCTCTTGGTGCATGTGTCGACGCTCAACCACTGAGCCACACCGGCCGGGCTCTCTGGTCAGACTTATATCACCTTCTGATGGCTCTTCCAGCCTTCTCTGGCTCCCTCCCTATTTTCTCTCTCAAGCATTTCCCCCAATCCTAGCTTCTTTTGTCCTCTCTTAGCATCTGCTTCTTGGAAGAACCTAAGTTACACAGAATGTGATTAGCTAAGATCCACAGGCTGGCTGTTCATGGACTCAGTGCTTTAACCTTCCTAATGTGATCAGGGGCAGAGCGAGTAAAAAGGAAAGGGAGCCCTGGCCAGTTTGGCTCAGCGGTTAGAGCGTCGCCCTGCGGATCAAAGAGTCCAGGGTTCCATTCCGGTCAAGGCACATACCTTGGTTGCAGTTCATCCCAGCCCTGGTTGGGTTGTGCGGAAGGCAGCCAGCCAGTCAATGTGTCTCTCTGGCATCGATGTTTCTCTCTCTCTCTCTCTTCCTCTCTCTCCCTTCCTACCGTCTATCTGATGATAAAAAAGAAAATATCCTCTGGTGAGGATAAAAAAAAAAAAAGGAAAGGGAGGTGGAAGATTAGGGTGCTGAAGGAGGCTAAACAAAGGCCAGGACACCTGTTTAGGATACTCTTGTACTAGCAATATTTGAAGTCTGTTGTTGCCTCATCTCTGAATGCCCTGTGCCTATTCCCAGGCAAGTGAAACAGCTGTGGAGTTTTTTATTCTCTTTGAAATGTAGATCACTGTATTTCATTATATTCCTCCTTGCACTCCCGAAGGACAGCTTCTGCTTAGAGGAGACAGAGCTTGCTTTCTTGTGCTGCAGCCTCTTGGCCATGGCAGTACAAGAACCAAGAAATACAAGGCACCCTCCCCTGCTACTGAGGCAACGGAGAGAGTACAACAGGTGCTCACTAAGGCATTTCTTTTTTTTTTTTTTTTTTAATATGTTTTTACTGATTTTTTAGAGAAAGTAAGGAAGAGAGATAGAAACATTAATGTGAGAGAGAAACATCAATCAGCTGCCTCCTGCACCCCCCCACTGGGGATCGAGCCCGCAACCGGAGCATGTGCCCCAACCGGGAATGGAACCGGGACCTCTCAGTCCATGGGACAATGCTCACTCCACTGAGCCACACTGGCCAGGCACTAAGGCATTTCTTACCTGGCCTTTGGCTGGGTCTTCTTTGCAGCTGCCTCACTGGCTTTCACTGGCTCAGGAAGCTTTGCAGGAATGGGAGAGTTCTATAGAATTGAAAGAAAATTTTAAAAAAGAACATCATAGATTTCTTTGTAAAAGAATAACCAGCATTACTGAGCTGATGGAAATATGTGTTGGGGTTCTTCTACAGTGGCTTCCAGACCCTGATCTCTGGTAGAGAGAAGGAAAGTTAGCAAAAGCATATCCTACTGGACTCAGTCCCAGTCAGGGCAGCAAAGTATCTGAGAAGAGGACAGAGCAGCCCGCATACAACACACTCCTCCGCTGTCATTCTCAACCTCTTGTATGGCTAAGGTCACTGGGGCTTAATGTCAGTACCCTTCTCTCCCTATAGCACAGCTTAGAAGTGAGGCTACGAAAAGAATGGAAAGAAATGTCTGTAATCTATGTTACTATTTAAGCTCTCAGCTAGATTTTAGAGAATTTAGAGCTGACTAGTGTGCGCAACCAGGGTGCGACAGTCTTTCAGTTAGAGTGCTGGGAGAAAACCACAGCCACAGTGTGTCTGGTTGCTGAGCCAGCACCTCTTTCCAGCACATGAGGAACTACTCAGTCCACAAGCCAAGCAGAGCTCCTCTGGCTTGGTTTCTGCACCATCCATGTAACACTGTCTCTCGAGGGAGCACTGCTGTCCCTAACCACAAGACCACTGTTTACACTGCTGAGTGAGCATCAAATGACTTGAGACTTGTAAAGCTGACTTATTAAAAACTGATTACCAATCTGAATGCTTCCAATTACATTTCATGTTACTTAACTTTATGAATGAGAAAATGGGATAGTAAAAGAAAACATGGTCATGTTAGGTAGTTTATTGTACAGTATCCTTTGTTTATTCTGGGAAACATGACAAACGGAATACTAGCAATGAAACTGGTTTTTAAGAGGATGTCTCATTTCCTTCACGGTTTCTAGGTAGGGGGAATTTCTGCAGAAAATGTCTCCTAGCTTCTCTTTCACCCTTTAAGTGTTCCTCTCCCACGGGAGAAGGTATAATTTATTTGACTGATAAGACTGGAAGAAAAATGTGAGCTTGGCTGGCTTGCTCTTGCTCTCCCTCCTTTAGGGAAGAGCCTGTCTCTCATGAATCAGGTGCTCACTGCTCAGTCATGAGGTTCAATGTTAAGGAGCCTGAAGGGTCAAGCTTCGCTCAGTCTTATCAGTAATAAAGCCAAATTCTGAGCTCCATTTGAATGATTCCCACATATGATCCAAATGTGGGACTAGAAGTAGAGTGTTATTTATCAGCTCCAAAAATGACATCAGAAGTTCATTACTGGAGAAGCAGGCAAGAAAATTTCAGATCAGAGCTTATGATGGCACCCATCAGTACAATATTCAAGAGAGTTGGATCATACCACAGTATGAAAAATATGCCAAGGCTGTAAAAAGGGTGTTTGCAAGAACTGTGTGCTGAGACCGTGAGTGCAGAGTTTAGGATTACTGAATGTAGAAAACATCCCTATGGCCTGGTGTGTGTGGGGAGGGTAGAGGAAAAGGAGTGTGAGTCACAGATGGCCAACAGCAGAAGCAAAATCAAGAAAGCACTGCTGCATAAAGGAGAAAAGGGACAAGGGGCTTCTGTTCCAATTGGTTAGGCAGGCAAGTCCAGGGCCTTGGCCCAGGAAAGCAGCCAGCCTAACCACTTCTAGGTAAATACAATAAGCACCTGGCTCTTAGTGAACTGTGAAAATCAGCAAGACTATAGTTTGGTCAATCTTCACCCAAAATGTTCAACGCAATCCCTAGGGCTTTTTCTTTTTCCCAGTGTAATTACCTCCATTTTATAATTATATACTATGGGAATATTGGATTCTGTTTATAGTAATTGCTTCCTAGGTTGTTTCACATGAATGAGCCCCACTAGATAAAGCAAGGGACATCTACATTTACTAAATAGCTGATTAACACCCCAGGAATTCAAAATGACCATTCAATAATGTTACTTCCCCTAAAAGCACCTTTCACATACCTGTACATTCGGAATTGGGCATTCTTTCTTGAGTAGTTTAAATGAGAAGTAGGAGACCTGGTAAATATCCGGCCTTTTGTCAGGGTCTGGTTCCAACATATACCCTAAGACAAATATATGTTAACTCATTTAATAGTATCCTAACAGCTGGTACATTAGCTAGGAAGTATAATCTCTCTATTACCAAAATCTGTTGTTTTAATTTTGTTTTTCTCACAAAAGTCAGTGCAATTTGTCCTTTGCCTCCCCTCTCAGAAAGGGAAGCTCTCATACTTTCCTAAAATTTTTAATAGCCACAATAAAATAACAAAGTTTTTGCATTGTAACAAAGATACTTGAAGTTCACACTCTGTGGTCTGCACACCAGGGACTCAAATTCTCAGTATGAAAGTTACCACCTTCATATTCTGGTACCTAGGAAGTTACATGGTATTACTTCTGGCCTCCTTAGTTCATATGATCTTGCTAAACAAATGATTATTCTTGATGATTACAACCAAAACTTAAATTTCATGAATTTATTTTTGTTGTTGTTGGAGATCTAAGCTAGTTTCAAGTCTAAAGGAAATGACAAAATAACAAATACATCTCCACTTTTACCGTGATCTATGATCACTTGTCAGTTTCCAGTTGCCCTTTCTGAAACTGCAAAAATCCTCAGGAAAAACAAATCTTTTAAGAAAACACACGAACACACACACACACACACACACACACACATACAAACAACAATGCAAGGCAACTTATTGCTTAAGAAATCAAATGAATGGTTTAGACACTAAGTTCAGAAAAAAATGATGAGGCTGCATTCTTGTGAAGGCCTTGCAGGAGAGGCAGGACTTCAGCTGATCCTTGAAGGCAGGAAATAATTTAGTCAGGGGAAAGTAGAGAAAAAGACATTCCAGGTAAGAAAACAGTCTGAGCAAAGATGGACTTGGAGGAAGGCAAAAAATGTCTTGTTACAAGGAAATATAGAGGACCCAGAAGGCCAGGGCATGATTTCCTTGTCAGAGAGTACAGGGAAATAAGGCTGGGTAGGGGAATGGAACCAGAATATGAAGGATTTTAAATGTCATACTAAGAATCTGGGCCCTAATGTGGCCATGAAGTTACTGAATAGGCACATGATAGAGTAGCATTTTACAAGATTAATCTTGTGGTGAAGGAGTACTGGATAGACTGAAGACAGAAGGGAGAGGCTATGGGTAATTCACTACTACAGGCATGAGCCACCAGAGTCTGTACATACTATCCTGATAGTGATGAGAATGGAGAGAACACAGTAACAGGAAATGCCAAAGAAAGAACTAATGCCACCTAGGAAATACTCTTTCCTCTCTCTTGCTAGGCAAATCCAAAGAAAACCTTAAATTTCAGTCTTCCAGGCATTAATGGTGACATCATTAATAGAAATTCAAAAGTGAGGAATCTTGAATTGGGAGTAAAAGGGGGTGGGGGAGATGGCAATAAATTTAATTTTAGACCTGTGAATGTAGGGTGGCAAAAGAATCTTCAAAGAGTTTGTAAACTGAAATAGATTGGAGTTTAGTAAAGATATCATATTACAGACATTCACAGAGTTGTTTTTCCTAAGATAAATTTGCTGCAAAAATGTTAAAAAGAAAAAAATGTATTACAAAATAAATCCAATCATTCTAGCATCATATTGGGCCATTTTCTCATATTTCCTCCCAACCTCATTTAAATAGCTACAATTCTAGAATAGATATAACACTTTACCTATGAAAACAATCCAATAACCATTAAACACCACACTCCATTCTTTTAAAAACCTTCCCTCACTTTTCTGTAATAAATGCAAGAGGTTGATTGATCAAATTGGCACAATGGAATGGGAAGTCACTTAAAAACTATAACTATGTTGCCCAGCCTGTGTGGCTCAGTGGGTTGAGCATCATTCCATGGACTAAGAGGTCCCAATTCGATTCCCAGTTAGGGCACATGCCAGGTTGCAGGCTCGATCCCCAGCAGGGGGCGTGCAGGAGGCAGCAGATAGATGCTTCTCTCTCACATAGATGTTTCTATATCTCTCTCCCTTCCTCTCTCTTAAAATAAATAAATAAATAAATACATATTAAAAACAACAACAAACTATGTTAACTTGGGTAAGTTACCTATACTTTCACAGCTTTGGTTCCCTTATTTGCATAATGGGGATAATTATATAAGGTTTTAAGAATTAAATGAGATATAAACAATGTACAAGTAGACCCTGAAAAAAATGTCAGATGCTTTGTCCACGTTGGCTTCTATTTTCTCCAGAGCATCCCCACTCAGGACCCAAACTGGGTTGCTCAGGATTTATAATCTATAGTGGTTAAAATTTAGATGCCACATGTGTTCACTGATATAAAAAGATAATAATAAAAATAATCTGGCCCAGCCAGTGTGGCTCAGTGGTTGAGCATCGACCTATGCATCAAGAGGGCACAAGCCTGGGTTGGAGGCTTGACCCCCAGTGAGGGGAGTGCAGGAGGCAGCCGATCGATGTTGATGCTTCTCTCATCGATGTTTCTATCTCTCTCTCCCTTCCTCTCTCTCTAAAAAAAAATCAACAAAAACATTTTTAAAAAATAATCTATTTCTTTAGCATTTTAGTACAGGGGCTTATACAAAGATTACTTGTTCTACCATCTGGTTAATGAACATTAGTACATATGCTTACTATGACAAAGCAAAAAAGTAGGGAATTACAAAAAACATTTAAAACAAAGCATTGAGTTTAAATACTTGTTATAAAAAATCCAGTGATTAACCTAAATGAGAGGGAAAACCTATTCCACAGAGTTATACAGTCTTAATTATGTATTCACTCCAGCCAATGCATTGCAATCATTCTAATTTGAGCTGCTTCCAGTTTTGCAAAGATGAATTTCTTATCACTTGACATGAGTCAGCTGGACTCCTTTGGTACCAGAGCTTTCCTACAGACTGCAAGAGAACAGAGCAGTACTATATTGCTCAAAGCACTTTAGGATTTCTGCTCAGGTAACTGGCTCAGGCATAAAACAGGGTTTAGATTTCTAGCAAAAAAAACCCACCACTCTCACTAGATACTGTTATATTATGTTTGAGTGACCAACTATTATCAACTAACTTCTTTATCTTTGCATCCAACTCACCACTCCCTTTATCCTCCAATTCATTCCTATAGATTAGAGATAAAAATATAAAACTAGAAACTTGAAATACTTACTAATTAAGCAGTGCATGTCTTGGGAATATCGAGAGTTATCAGGAATTGTGAAATTTCCATCACAAATTGCCACCTGACTTTCCCCAAATGGCAAAGTGAAGTAGCATAATTTATACAATAAACATCCAAGAGCCTAAAAAAATAAAGAAAGCAGATTGCTACTAGTGGTTTATTTACCATTAACTGCAAATGGGTCTACTGAGAGATACTGGCACCATCCACATTTACTAGCTGATATAAAAACTATGTACTATTACCCTGTTAATAATTTGAATTTAGAACCCAACACCACTATTAAGCTGCCGAGTTACATTATTTCTACTGTCATTGAGCTCCAATAATGAGCAAGTATTTCAGCTGTTTTGCTCTTAAGAACTAGTAACACATGTGACAACCTTCTAAATAATGGGCAGATCACCCAAATAATTCTCACAGAGCTCTAAAGTAATTTTCTTTCACATGCTTAAAGAAGCAGTGGTTGGTCACCTTGAGTTAAGGATAACCCGAGAGTAAGTAGACAACGATATGGTACAGTGGCCACTCTTGCTATGGCACTGTCTGGATTAAACTTGGGAGAGTACAGTCAAGGCTGCTGATATCTGAGATGTGGATAGGTTAGTTGACACCTACCCAAATGTCTGCCTTCGTAGTGATGATTTTGCCACTATACAGGTTGACCATTTCTGGTGCTCGGTAGGACAGCGTTGTGTATCTACAATCAAGAGATTCATTTTTTGTTAAATATATCAATGATATAATAAAAGACCAGGGGTAGCAGAAATACTTTAAATATGTTTGTGTGTGTGTGTGTGTGTGTGTGTGTGTGTGTGTGTGTGTATTGGAGTTCCCTGGGAGCAATCTGCAGAAGAGAGCATAAAATATTAGTGCAGATAAAATAAAAAGCTGTCCTTGATACACCTGTGGCCCACTAGCAGCAGTTCTAATCTAAGAACATGTGGGGACCCAGACACTATAGCATTAAATAAATTCTAAAAGCAACTTTTCTTGGGTCCTCAAATAACAAAATTTTCTGCTATAAATCCTTGTTGTTTGATACTACATTTTGTTGATATGTTTTTAAAAACAGTAATCCCTTTTCATGTGTCTTTACACAGAGACATAACACTGGCTAGGGCACTCTGGAGAACAGTAGAAAATGGGCCCTGGCTGGGGTGGGAGGTGGATGGATCTTCGCTGCTGGATTAGGGCTAAAACAACAGTTTTCCTCTTATCTCTGGCTCAAGAAAAGAAGAATATGAGCTAATCTTCAAAGTGAGTGTGTTGGTGTTACCAAGCATGTAACTTGTGCTGCTTGAGTCTCTAGAGCCCAGAGCGTATTGTGGTTTAGGTGTCCATTAGAAGCTAGGACCAGAAGTTTCCCTGCCTCAGGCTTGGTTGCCAGGGTCGTGATGCAAGAAAGGATCAGGATATGAGTGGGCACGCTAGACTGCTGATTTAATAGTAGTAGTAAAAGTGAGTGCTGTTGTCTGTGAAAATCCAACACTCTGGACAACAGGAAAAATGGGTCAGGTTCTTACTGGAGTCACATATTCAAAGAAGCTTTACTCATGAAAGTCAGTGACTCAATACCTGTAGAGACTTTAATAGCCCTACTCAGTCCTCCACTATACTGCAGGTGAGCTCCTTATGAGAAGAAAGGAATACAAAGCAATTTAGGGTTCAGTAAAAGCCCATCTAACTGAGTAATAATACGGGTGTTGTAATCCCACTCAAAAACATCACAGTAGCCCTGGCCAGTTTGGCTCAGCGTTAGAGCATCAGCCTGAGGACTGCAGGGTCCCAGGTTTGATTCCCGGTCAATGGCCTGTACCTGGGTTGCAGGTTTGATCCCTGCCCAGTCGGGGTCGTGCGCGAGGCAACCAATCAATGTGTCTTTCTCACACTAATCTTTCTCTCTCCCTCTCCCCCTCCCTCCCTTGCACTCTGTCTGCAAATCAATGGAAAAATATCTTCAGATGAGGATGAACAAAAACAAAACAAAATAACATCACAGTATTTCTACAGTGTGTACACTATTCAGCTTTTTAAGGGCTATGTGACATAAATCAAAATATCTATGTACAATGACCTTAGGCCTATTGATGATAAGAGTCCTTCATTTTACTCTACTGATCAATAATTGCAAACCCCCTCCACCTCCTCCATTTAAAATCAAACAACTCGATGGCCAACTCGATTGTCTAAGAAAAGGAGCAACTGACTAGCATCATTGTCTTCCCACCCTGATCTCCTCATCCATTAGCTGAAAGTTGCTGATCTCCAAGAAAGAAGGAAAAGCTTACTTTTTGATCTCATCTTCTACTGCATTCACTCCTTCAGATTGTGGATTCTGGAATTTGTTGGTGGCACTTCCAAAATCACACAAGACGTAGTGACCTCGGTCATGCAAGAGGATATTTTCAACCTGAAAAACATTCCCCAACCATCCATTCCAAGATGTCATTTAGTAATGTGTGTGAAATTTTGGTTCTCACATAAACAAAGTTATTTTATTTCTGATAATCCCATTAATATTCGCAGGAAAGTTATCCTCTAAGTATATCAACAGCAGTTATCCCAAATGGAACAAAACAAGATGCACAGTAAAATGGGAAAATTAGAGTGGAAGGGGTAAAAAGAGGCGACTCTATGTGGGGAAAAGTCTCATTTTTCTATTTCTAGCCACATTTCTCACCTCTGCAGAAACTGTCCTTATACTTTCAAGCCTTTACATCTTTTGTCATGTTCTTCTTTCAGTCTTGAATGCTCTCTATGACCCCCACCTTTACCCAACTATCAAAATCCCATTCTTCTTTCAAACTCCTGTTTAAATACCATCTGTTCTTTGAAGGTTTCCTTAGGCCCCCACTTAGAGAAAAATATCACTCCTCCCCTATGTTCCTTCAGTACTTTGTTCTTCCTGATATCAATTATTTCACTTGGGTCTTGTAAATGCATACATCAATTTCTTTACTACAAGAGGTTAGGATCATCAGAATTAATAGATATTTGCTATATTTTAGTTACTTCTCAAAGTGAATAAAGGGTGATTGGCAAATGTGAAGTTTTCTTGTTCAAGTATTATCCCTGTCTTTTTACAGATGAATTCTTTGGGCAGTTCTAGGTAGAAGGTAACTTACAAAGGCCAGAACCTAGTAAAATCATGGTATCAAAGGACTCTGCCAGTGAAATAACTCCAAAATAACAAGAACTACTGTACTCAAGATGTCTTAATTTTTGGTATAGGTGAATTTGAGACAGCACAGGACCTGAGCTGGGATCCCAAGAGCACCAGATGGCCAGAAGAAAAAAACTGCAGAGCTGAAGCCACCCCGCTGATCCTCACCAGGATCCCAAGGATGCTAGATGGCCAGGTAAGCCCACCACAAGAATGTCACCCCCCCCAAAAAAAAGAATGTCACCAATTCCTCCACTCCCTGCTTAAAAAAAACTGCAGAATTTTATCTTTCTTCTAACCCCGTTTCTCCAATCCTCACACAGAAAATTCCATTCTCTGCTCAAAGTTCGTTATGAGCCCTTCCCTCTCTCGTTCATAAAAGCCTCTCCCTCAAGCCATTCAAGGAGCAGCCCAAAACTGTGTTTCTCTAGGGACTGTCTCCCTTGTGCTCAAGCATAAGCTGAATAAAATCTGACTGGAAATTCTTCTGGGGCCCCATCTCAATTTCTATCTTGGGGAACCCAAGAACCCTGATGCCAGTAACAAATTTAGTTGAGTGGTATACTGGAGGACAGACCTGGCTATGTATGGGCAGCCAAAAAATCTTGTTAAACCAATAAGTCTGTAGTCTCCATTGTCTTTTGTCTTCAGCCTTTCAAAGACCGATTACCTTTGGAAAACAAAGGCAAGAGTAGACACTAAGTTCCTTAAGGACAAGCACAGGTATCTGTAGTCTTCTCTACCAGTGCCTAACATAGTGTTTGGTACAGAAAATCTTGGTTGAATGGAATAAACTAAAATACAAAAACACATATAATACTGGGGGGGGGGGGGGTGTCAGTCTATCAGAAGCAAGATAGGAGGCACCAAATGTCCAAGCCCTACTATTACTACCAGTTCTTTTAAAAATATCTGGTCAATTATGATAGTCTCTTGTTTCTACACTTTAATTCTTATAAAAATTATATTATGTATTATAAAAGTGTTCATTTTATAGTCTGTATCTGCAAATCCAATACCTAAAATTTTTGCTGCAAACTGATTCTATAGTTTCTTGTTTCTTATTCTTCCTGAGACTCACTCATGGTGATGTTGTACAAGGTCTTGTCATTGTTGTTGTTAACTTATCCTCCTTGGAATTCATCTGTGGGAAGCCTTTGGGGCCTGAGTTAAAAGTCTGCTGTTCTTCCATAAAGGATATGCTTGTGCATCTGGCGCACTAATAACTTATACTCACTTTAATCTAGAATTCTGACCTTGGAATTTTCAGCCACACAGGCAGTGTGAACTATGGCCATCTACTTGTGTGGATATACTCTGCTCTTGTGATTAGAAATTCTTAGGGGAGACTTGTTCCCCACAGACAAGGCTAGGCAGGCAAATATCTACAGGTTTTTTGTTTTTTTTTAATACAGCTCATCAGTTTAATCTAGCTATACAAAATCAGTCAGACCATCCTGAATGCATACCCACTACATCCAATCTGGTTCACCTCAGCTTGCCTCTCTCCCTCTCACAAACATAACATTGTAAAAAATATATATTTACAGGAAAACCAGTTAAACTTTAAGGGTATGTACAAAAGTAGAAAAGAGAGCCAGAAATATCAATGCAAAGAAAGCTTTATCAGTATCAAAGAAATATCAATGCAGGTAAAAACAATAATTCCCTGCTCTGCTACTTTGCAAAGAGAATCATATGAAATCACCAAGGCGAAATCGCAGCAATCTGTCCCTGTGATTTGTAACACCTGTGAAAACCTCCAAGTTCAAGCTGACTGCTAACCTCCATCATCAGCACCACCATCATCACCCCAACACTTAACACAGAGCATAATGTGTGGCAACCACATTGGACTTGAAGTTCAGAAGACTTCAGGGACTATTTTAGATGTTTGACCTTGGACGAATCTTTAAAGCTCTTTGGGCTTGTTTCTCATCTGCAAAGTAAAGCTGATAATATTTCTATCACTGTTGTTATGAAGCAAGTAAGAGAATGTACAGGAAGACAAACTGTCGATCTCCCTACATAAATGTAACTTATTATTACCATTCATTTATTAAAGAAACACATTTAAACTCGTACTACATGCCAAGTACTTTTCTAGGTTCTGTGGCTAAGGCTGTGAACAAATCAAAGTTTATCCTTTAGTGTCCAGTTGAGGACAATAAGAAAATAATTGCATGGTGGTGATAAATGTTACAAAAAAAACCCAGCAGGTTAAATATACGTAAGGTGAAGAGGGATGCTACTGTAACTAGCACAGTCAGGGAAGGTCACTCTGATGAGGGGAGTAGAGACCAAAATGAAGAAGGGAGCAGACATGAACCATCTGAGGGAAGGAACACTCCAAGCAGAGAGCAGCCAGCATGAAGGTACTGAGATGGGAGCATGCTTGAGGTGCCCGAGGCACAGAGGGAGAACACTGTGGATGGAACAGCACTGTGCTGGTCACTGGTATTGCGAAGAAAACTGGAAACATGGGATTGGATATATTATGGGTCAGCACTCTTACGAATAGAGAGATGAACTAAGGCTGGGACTTGGAGGAGAGTTAAGGCCTTAGATAAGTGAAACTAGTTAACAGGAACAAAGGCACAGAGGCAAGAGTGATAATAACAACAATGGTATCAGCAACTAATAGCACTTACTATGTGCTAGACACTGCCCCATGCACTCTTACCTATAGTATTTCATGAAATTCTTACAAAGCCTTTTTGTCCTCACTTAACAGATGAGAAAAACGGAGTCCATTTCTAACATACCTGAGGTCACAAGACTGGAAGAGCAGGATTTGGATTCAGGCTGCCTGACTGCTGGGACTACACCGTCACCCACTGCACTGATGCACATTATGCAATTAAGGAACACAGGCAGTTCAGACTGGAGAAAGAGAAGGGAGCAGAAGGAGAGAAGACCAGAGAAGCAGAGGGCAAACAGAAGAAGGCCACTAGGGAGCCACTCAACATTTTTAACAGTCAGCAGCAGATGAAAAGAAGTGGTTTAGGAAGGTTAGCATGGTGATAGATGAGGGAGAAAAAGAAAGAGACAATGAGGGCAGGTGCAATTATCCAGGTGTGAGGTGAATAGAGCCAGGAGAGATTAAATGAGATTAGGAAGGAAGAGAACCAACTGGATATTGATTGACACCACCTTCTGAAAGCTTCAGAGAATTTGCACAGGGACTGTTTTTGGCAATGCCCCTTTTAGGATGTAAGCCTAACATTGGTTGCCATTGCTTAAAATCCTCAAATCATTTAGCTCTCTGAGAGTTTAATACTGCTGACCTTCCTTCCCAATCCATTGGCTTAAGATTGTTATTAAAGTTGTCACTTCCAAACTCTACTTATAGCTTTGGCTAAAAGGCCTGGAAAGCCACCTCCTGCTGACCTCTTCATCTTGACATAATTTCAAACAGATACGGCATTCAGGCATTTCAGTCACAGAATTTATTACCACTGGAAATTCTGGAGGATTAGATGAATGCAGGTTTTCAAAACCTGTGATTCTAAAAATAGGACAAGAATCATCAGCCTATTGTACTTCATGAGATCCAAATCTCTTTTCTGATAAGACATTCATGACTTTTTCAATCTCAATGCACTTATTAAGTTTTCATCCTTTCCCCTCCTTCTTAAGTGCTGGGAAAAACAGCATGGCACAATACAGCAAAAGCAAACAAACAAAACCAAAATGGGAGTAAAAAAACCTCAGCCTTTGTTCTGGTTGGATTGCTGAATTCGCTGTACAGATCACAACCTTTCTGGACAGAGGTCATCTGATTGGTTAAAGGAGAGGGCTGGCTTAGGTGACCTTCCCAGGTCTATGACCCCATGGGGGAAATAATTAAAATGTTAAAATAATGTATTTGAGGAAGGATCTTCAATAAGAAACAGAAATTCTGTTATGGTTATTTTTAGAACATAAGCTGCTTAAGGACCAGAACCAATTTCAGTGTATTTCCTATATGTAATTGGAAAGAAAGACCAGGCAGAAGAAGAGAGGTTTTTCTCAGTTCTGCATGTGAACAAGCAGACCTCCACACAGGGCGGCACGGACTCAACAAGGGGGTCCACAGCTGACCTGGCCTGTGCTCCTTCCCATGTCCCACTGACTTTTAATTTCTAGTTGGTGAGGCGGCAGACACCAACTAGAAATCCTCTTCACAGAGAAGCAACCAGAAGACCAGCAACCAGCACTTTCTCTGGGCAGCAGGAGAATAACGAACTTCTTGGCTCTGGCTACCACTAGGGCTGCGGTGGCTGGTTCCAGCAGAGACAAAGAGCTCAGAGTGGCCTAGGTTATGTGATAAATGACACAGCCGAGACAAACAAGAGGTATATGGGGACTTTACTCGTGCCTTAGGAAGCTGGCAGTGTGGCAGGGAAATGTGACTGCCCACCATGTACACACTAATAGGAATCAACAAAATCTAACATGTAATGAAAGCATTTAGATGGCATCAAGTGTAAGATTTGGGGAGTTGTGGAAAGCTTCAATCAAAACAACCAGGAGTCAATGACTAAAGTCAGCAGCAACAGGACTCCTCTAGAACAATCACAATCAACACCTCCTCCCAGGGGCCCCTATTTACGTTCCCTATTTCCAAGGTAGAGGAGAAAGGGAAACAAAGCCCCTTAAACCACTACTGGCTACCTGGCAGCATGCCTGATAGTCTTCAATATCAATTAAAGCACAACTACAGAGCGCAACACTGTGCTCCCAACCACTGCCTCTTAGAAACACTGAGGAGGGGACAGGGTTGAGGACAGGTCGGGAATGAGCGTGGCAGCCTCTCGCTCGTGCCAAGGCCTCGCCCTCCAATTCCAGTTGGCTCCATGTTCCTCTGCTGAGACGTCTCATGGCTGTTCAGTGCAGTGAAGAACAGTCTGGGGATCCTGCTGCCTGAGCCCAAGCACTGACCTACTCTGTGTCTGCAGGCAAGACAATGGGCTCCGCACCTTAGGTTCCCATCACTGGGTGACGCTTACCTACCACCCTACAGCAGCAATGTGAACACCACGGGGCATTAATATGCTGGGAATATATAAACTGGGTAGGTATTATTCAGGGGTATAAAATGATTATCATTTTGGCCTCATTTAATCCAATAAATGTTTAAAATGTCAAAATAAAGGAAGAATTTGTTTAAGAACATGGGAATAGCACTCTCTAAAGGATGCTCGAGGGCCCTCTCTGCCTCCTGCCCTTGCTCTCACCTCCGTGACCTCTCAGGACTTACTGTGCCAGGGATGTGCCTGGACAGTGACATGCACAAGCTCATTAACCTTACCACAACCCTAACAAAGCTGGCACTGTTGTCTCCACTTCACGGATGAGGAAACCGAGGCTCACAGGTTAAGTGTTTAGAGGAGCAACCAAGGAGCCTCAGGAGGAGCCAGGCAGACCACACTCTCACAGAGATCAGGGAGGAGACAGTCACAAAGGAGTCAAAGGCCACAGGAAGAGAATAAAGCAGGGACTGAGAAGTGTCCTTTGTATCCGGCAATATGAAGGATGCTGCCATGTTCATCTCCCACAGCACTTACAATTCCGTCGGTACAAGTCACACTCCGAAAGCTACAGAATCCAAGTTCCAATATGAAAATGAACCCCATCTGACATGAGGAGAGACTAGGGCTCCAGAGAGGCCGGAGCTCATACAGGTCACAGAAAAAGTTCCCATACTCACAGACCAGTGCTGGTGCTGCCCAGCCATGCTTCTCCCTATTTTTCTGCCCCTCACAAACTCTTCTCCAAGGCAGGCAGCAGGGACAGAGGTCAGCTCTTAAAATGTTGGTACCACTGCTTATTTTGAAATATATGCTAACAGGTCTAAGAATTTCACTCATCATTGAAGGCAACAACTGAAGACAATGTCAATACATACTCTAGCCTAGTCTGCAACCTGCCATGCACTGGGCCCTTAACTACCTCTCCATCCTCAAACGCCTTGTGGTTCCCTTCTCTAGGAAGCCCTCAGGCTCCACTCTCTGCCTGAAATGTCCTTCATCCTCTCTGTGGCCATCCATATCCCAACAGTACTTTGAAATCCCACTTTTCTAGAAGATTTTAAGCACCATTGCTCTGATCTCACTTACTGATTATATTAAGCTACTTGATTTTCATCTATTCATCACTTTGTTCTATAAAGTTTTATATTTCACCTTTTTCTGTTTCAAGTCTAAATATTTCATTTATGTCCTCTCACCAATACTTTAAACATCTTGAGAGTAGAAACCGTATTATATCTGTACAGAATTATGTACTCATAATATTTACTGAGATGTAGTCTCCTTTTTCTATTCAGAAACAGGGCTGACTGTGGGCAGTGGGCAGAGGTACACTGGAGAAGGCTATCTAAAGCTTTTGGAAGTATATACCTATCTTCCTGAAAGCTTACTGCTTTAGTACAGAAATGCCAGTGTATATGTACCACTTCACACTCACTACATATGGCTAAAATAAAAAAGGACAATAAGCCTGGCCAGTGTGGCTCAGTGGCTGGGCGTTGGCGACCCATGCACCAAGAGGTCACTGGTTCGATTCCCAGTCAGGGCACATGCCCAGGTTGTGGGCCCAATCCCCGGTTGGGGGCATGCAGGAGGCCAATTGATGTTCTCTCTCGTCAGTGTTTCTATCTCTCTCTCCCTCTCCATTCCTCTCTCTCTAAAAATCAATAAAGAAAAAATAATTTTTAAAAAAAGGACAATAACAAGTATTGGTGAGGATATGGAGAAATTAAGAGCCCTCATATATTGCTTATGGGATGTAAAATGGTGCAGGCACTTTAGAAAACAATTTGGCAATTTGTCAGAAAGTTAAAACACAGTTACCATATGACCCAGCAATTCCATGCCTAGGTATACACCCAAGAGAACTAAAAATATATGCCTACATAAAACTAGCATATGGTTGTTCATTATAGCTTTATTCATAATAGCCAAATTCAACTATCCATCAACTGATTGAATAGATAAACAAAATGTGGTATATCCATGCAATGGAATATCCTGCCATGAAAAGGAAAGAAGTACTGATACATGTTACAACATAGATGAACCTTGAAAACATTATTCTAGGTGAAAAAAGTTAGACGTAAGAGGTCATACATTGTATAAGTTCATTTACATGAAATGTCCAGAATAGGCAATAGAAAATAGAGTTGTGGGTGTCCAGGGTTAGAGAACCAGGGAATGAAGAGTGATTGCTAATGGATACAGAATTTCTTTTTGGGGTGATGAAATGTTCTGAAATTAGATAGTGGGGATGGTTGCACAGTTTTATAAATGTACTAAAAGCCACTGAATTGTACAATTTAAAGGAGTGGATTTTAAGGTATATGAATTATGTCTCAATTTTTTAAAAAGCTTAAATTAAAAAGCCCAAACAGAAATGCCAGTATACTGCTGAATATACAAAAGATTATACTTTAGAATATATAAAAAGCATTTGAGGTACTTATTAAGATATGAATTCCTGGGCCTCCCTGACACTACCACCAAAATTATAGCCCAATATATTCAGTGTGGAACCCAGCAGCCTGCATTTAACAAGCACACTAGGGGATGCTGATATAAGTTATTAGTCATGAAGCACATTTCTCAAAACACAGGTATAATAAAAAGAAACTGCAATTTAGAATCAGAAGAAGTGGATTCAAATTCTGGTACTGTTCCTTCCTAGTTATATGAACTTAGGCAAGTCACATAACCTGTCTGCTCCTGAGTTTTCTCAACAATAAAGTGTAAAGAAAAATGTCTCCCTCCAAACAAAGAGCGTACATAAAGTGTAGAGTAGAGTACATGGCACACAGTTGGTACTCCATAAACGGCTAGTGAATCCTAATCGGGTGCCAATTCTATTCAATAAACATTGTCAAGTGACTACAATATGAAAGGCCTGGTGCAACGGCATGATAATTAGTAGGATAAATTTTAAGAGCAATCAATTAATAGATTTTGCAAAATAGGTAATAAACTTTAAAGACCAAGCATCATTGTTTATAAACTATTTAAATCAGATATTACTTTTCATAACCGTGGAAAAGTGAATTTGGGAGTGTATCAGGAAAAATAAAAACAGTATGTGTTCAAGCATTTGATGATTATGAAGAATTTCTAAAAACTACTTAACTAATAAAACTGATACCTGGCCCTGGCCAGTTTGGCTCAGCAGTTAGGGCGTCGGCCTGCGTACCAGAGAGACCCGGGTTCGGTTCCCCCTAAGGGCACGTATCTCGGTTGCAGTTTGTCCCTGGCCCCAGCTGGGGTCGTGTGGGTAGCAACCAGTCGATGTGTCTCTCTCACATCGATGTTTCTCTCTCTCTCTTCCTCCCTCTCTCCCTCCAGCTCTGAAGATGGGTGCAAAAGTGTCCTCGGGTGAGGATAAAAACAAACAAACAAACTGATACCTGTACTGTACTGTTAGTATCTTTTCTTCCTTTGCATTTTCTCTCCTCAAACAGAATGCAAGTTCTGAATCTGGGACCATGTCCTAAACTTTTCTCATATCCCACTAGCTATCTACCCCATCCCTGGGACAGACAGAAAATACTCTGTAAGAACAAACACTTATGAAACAGTGTAGTGTTACCTTCAGGTCACGGTGAATAATGGGAGTTTTGCACTGATGGAGGCGAGCAACAGCTTCACAGGTATCACAAAATATCTGGAGCACTTCATTCTCTGTAAAACCTGTTTGCAGGCGTTGGTTCATCAGGTTGACCACCTGGCCTCCTAAGGGGTGCAGAGCAAAGGAGAAGTTATAAACTCATCATTTACCCAAGAGAATGAATGGCTCTCAACAAAGCAGCAACCTGGACGAAGGTAACAGAGTCAACCACTGGTTCAGCCAGGACTAAAACCCAGCTGTCTTGATTCTCAGCCTGGGATTTGTTTTTTTACAATCCACTGCTTCTCTAATGTGTCAAAAACAGTTTCCTTATTTTATAAAGCATCCCAGACATAAGCTGCCCTCATTATGTCTTCAAGATTAGTAATAGAACTGACAATATGGTCTTGCTCTAGTTGCCTGGTTATACTGTCATCGTTATGTATGAGACAAGGCCACAGGTTCAACTCTTCTTTAGTAAGAATCCAATTGTACAATAGACCTCAGGAGAAGGAAGGAAGGAAGGAGACAGCTTTAGAGTCTGTACTTCAGGAACAGCCTAGTCTCCCTGGCTTCACTACTTGCTACCCGGTCTGTAGAAATGCTACACCAACATTTAATCTCCAGGACCAAAAGCCTAATGGCTTCATTGACAAAATTAGCCAGATCCCTGGATGCTCCTACTGCCTCATCTCTAAATATTTTACTATCCAAAAAGGAATGGGCAGGAGGAATCAAATTGTCAACGTGCAAACCTGGTAGTATTCTAAAAATCAGATTAACAGATTTGTAGTAAAAACTGAAATTATTGGTTAACATCACATTTTGGGGATTTGCAACATATTTAGTTTATGGACAGTATCTTAAGGCAAGGAAAATGTCAGTGGAAGTAAGGGAGACTAAAAAACAGTGAGACAGTGACCCAAGCTTGCTGCTTAGGCCCCCAAAAAGTCAAACTTCCAAACAATGGTTGTGTGAAATACAGTCAACTCTGAATTAAATTCATGCTACAGTGTGGATTTCCCAAGATAAATATTGCTTGAAACTCCATGCTTTCAACTACTTATCTCCACTGTTAGAGCAGCATGGTTTGAATGTAGCCTTACTGGCAATTATAGCTCTCAAGCAAGGGGAGAAAAGTCATTTCCATTAGACAAAAAGGATTCTTTTACCCCATAACAAGGATGGTGGTGTGGGTGGAGAATAGAACACATCGTGAGGGAGTAGGGAAGCTGAATTGTTTCTTTAGTCCATCTGGAATTGGGCCTTTATTATGTGCCTTCATCATTTGTTTTAAAGCATCACAAAGAACACATTCATTCTCATTCTGATATATTCTCATTCACATACAAGCACCAAACCTTTCTAAACCTAACAAAAATGGAGTTTTGGCCTGGTCGGTGTGGCTCAGTGGATTGAGCTTCGGCCCGTGGACTGAGAGGTCCTGGTTCGATTCCCGGTCAGGGCACATGCCCCAGTTAAGGGCTCGATCCCCAGTGGGGGGTGCACAGGAGGCAGCTGATCGATGTTTTGCTCTTATCAGTGTTTCTAAGTCTCTCTCCCTTCCTCTCTCTATATAAAAAAAAAATCAATAAAAACATTAAAAAAAAAAAGAGTTTTGTATTATCTACCACTTTGAATTGTTTGTGCCATTGATCCTTGCCATTATCAGAATAACCAAGAGGTGACAGGAGACTGTATTTTTTAGTATCTTAGCTTTCCAATCTTTAAAACCAGAACATACATTAAGGCACACTGCAATAAATGAAATGACCACCATGCCCTTGACAATTAAAGTGCTAGTGAATGAAAGCTTAAGCTATGGTTCATATACTCACCCCTACAGAAGTCCATCAGAATGAGCACTTCCCATACATCACCACTACTCACGTTGTTGATACTAGAATCAATGTAACCCACAATGTTCTTGTGTCCCGACAAGTCCCTCTGGAAAGAAGAGTTGAAATATTATCAGTTACAGACACCGACAAAGACACAACAAATTTAAATACACAGAGACTAAGGAGCAGATCAAGAGCAGATTCCCAGTGGTCTCTGAGATTCATGGCCAGATCTTCAATAGCAATTCTAAAACCCTAGTAAACCATAGCACTCTCCTGAACTAAACTCTAGAACCAAATGGACACGGGGTGACTACTTGCTCACTGCATTAGTAATCCATGAAAACCAAAAGCAAAGACTCAGATCTCCAGAAACAATGCAGAGGGGCCAAGAGGAGAGACACAATATGAACTATTTAAACATGTGGATTTTTAATTCAGGAAAGTGAAATTGATGTTTTTTCCTGGTTGTAGGGTTGAATTCAACTTGACTTTTAAACTGTTCATACTGCTTTTCTCCCTTTAGGAACTATATGAAAAGAATAACTGCTTTACAAAAGTTTTACAGGGACTACAATGGCATCCAGACCTAAGCATTTTGCTTGTAATTAAGCCTTTCAAGCCAACCAGCTGGGATATAAATAAGATGGGTCATGTTTCCAGCTCTCTGGTTGGAACTACATATGATCTCTCAGAGCTGCTTATGGAATGAATTCTGTATCAGGACCCAGTGAGGCACTAGAAGTTGCCTCTTACCCTGGTATATTTATCTCAACATCCATAGAGGCAAATCTGTATAATGATGATGTTCAAAATCCAAGGTCATTATTGAACAAAAAGTGAGCTAGCTGAGTAATAGGATTTTTGCACAAATACATTATTAACTAGTTTTATTTATTTTAAATATGTTTTTATTGATTTTTTTAGAGAGAGGAAGACAGAGAGAGATAGAAACATCGATGTGGCAGAAACATGAATTGGCTGCCTCCTGCATGCCCCCTACTGGGGATTGAGCCCTAAATCCGGGCATGTGCCCTGACCGAGAATCAAACACGGACCTCTCAGTCCATGGGACTACGCTCAATCCACTGAGCCACACCGGCTGGACTACATTATTAACTAGTTTTAATAAATTATTTTACTTTGGTTTAATAAAAAGTGGGAGGGAGGGTGTGAAAAATATGTGGTTCTATAAGAGTCACCATACAAATTTGGCAGTTTGGACCACAGAACAGTAACTATCATCACACTAACTAGAGATTCATTCCACTGTTTAATCAGTAAAGTCTCTTGCAATCTGAAATCACATACCCAAACAAAAGGAAGTCTCACAATATCAAATGGACACAACTGAACCCTGAGCATTAAAGTTAACACTCATTAGAATTTTCTTGAGTAAAAAATTAAGAATGACTATTGCCTCAGAAGGTAGACCAAAGGTAGAAATGTGACCACCGCAATTGGCGATGGGGAAGTTGCTGGAGATTCATACAAGAACAGTTTCAGCCCAGCCGGTATGGCTCAGTGGTTGAGCGTTGACCCATGCACCAAGAGGTCGCCTGTTCGATTCCCGGTCAGGGCACACGCCCAGGTTGTGGGCTCAATCTCCAGTGGGGGGCATGCAGGAGGCGGCCAATCAATGTTCTCTCTCATCGATGTTTCTGTCTCTCTCTCCCTCTCCCTTCCTCTCTCTCTAAAAAAAAAAGATCAATAAAGAAAAAAAAATGTTTTTTAAAAAAAAAACAGTTTCAGAGAGGGGATGGAATGGAGGTGAGAATGGAATTGGACTTGTAGAGAATAGGAATTGAATATATATACACTATTATCCTCCATGACTACAAATGCAAAAATCCTTACCAAAATATTAGCAAATAGAATTCAACAATATATAAAAAAATAATTATAGACCATGACCAAGTGGGAATTACTGCTGAGATGCAAGGCTAGTTCAGTATTAGAAAATTTATCAATTTAATCTACCCTAATTAAGGCTAGAAAAGAAAAATCACATGATCATATTAATCAATGGAGAAAAATGAGGAAGTCATAAAAGAGTCAATAAATCTGCCCTGGCCAGTTTGGCTCAGCAGTTAGAATGTCAGCCCACGGACCGAAGAGTCGCGGGTTCAATTCCAGTCAAGGACATGTACCTCAGTTACGGTTTGGTCCCCAGCCTAGGTCGAGGTTGTGCAGGAGGCAACCAGTCGATGTGTCTCTCGTATTGATCTCTCTCTTCCACCCACTCTATCTGAAGATAAATGGAAAAAATATCCATTTTTCAAAATGAGGATTTAAAAAAAAAAAAAGAGTCAATAAATCTAACAAAAAAGAGAGGCAAATGGAATGCCTAGAAAATTCCAAGCTAACCCTGTAAATTAGGCCTAGAGAGCAACCAACCCAGATTCCATTGAGTCAGAAGACAGAGAAAAATCTCTCCAAGAAGATAAAATGCACAGAATAGTAAATGTGCTTTAAAGTATTAAAATAATGACTTACACGACTTGGGAAGAGTTTTGTATTAAATTGCTGAAAAGTATGCAGAAAACTAAGACCCACCCCTCACCCGCAAAAAAAGAACCCACCAGACAATTATTAATTCCAGGGAAAATAGTGATATAGGAAAGGAACAGTAATTACAGTCCACTAGGAGATTCAGCAGAAATAATGTTTTCTTACATAATAATATAAAAACTAATACTCATATACCTAATATACTGCCAAAACGTTCTGCTATTTTGGAAGAATATAAGATGGAAATAATGCAAGTATTTCGGGAAAAGGACACGCAGGGGACGAAAGAGCTAAATTTTTACTTTCCATAGTATCTAATGCCTAAAATGGAGGGGAGGAGGGTCAAGAATTAGCAATATCAGCATGTTAGTTAGAAATAAATCAACTAAAAGTGGTGGCCCTGGGGACCTTGAAATGGCATAGGAGGAGCCCTTGGGAAATTGCTTTTAGTTTACCTACTTGAATATTTAAGTTTTCAAAAAATATAAACAAAATTAAGAACAAAACTCTCACAGCTAATACATGGCTAGACTTGAACCCACATAATTTAATTCCTAATCAGGTACATTAATTTGTGAGCTCCTAAGGGGCCTGTCTTCTTAGTTCCTGTACTCCAACACCTGTGTAGCACAAAGTAAGCCCTCAAACATGTTTATGAATGAGTGGGAGAAAGTTCAAGAGTGGAATTACTTTCCTAACACCAGAAAATGAATGAGAAGGGCATTCCAAGCAGAGGAAATAGCAGAAGCAAAGATAGGAAATGTAGTGTGAGAGCTGAGCAAGGAAGGGGCAACATGGGAGAAGAAGGAGTAATAAGAAGCATCCAGAAAACTCAATGAGTGGACAAAGGAAAATACAGTGAGCACAGTCATTTTGAGCTGTGTGACAGGGGAGTGCGAGGACACTGGTGCCTTGTAGACAGATCCAGGTGGCCCTGACTGTATGTACATGAGTCTTATAGTTTTTTGTTTATTTGTTTGGCGATGATAACAGCAACACTTACTTCTATCAACAGTTCCTTTCCAAATAGTTTCAGCTTTCTGGAATCCAAACTAGTACCAGGCTCTCTAAAATTCTGAGTTCTTTCAGTAGCTCAACTACAGTACAACTAGTTACTCTAAGTAGCCAAAGAAAGGGCAATCCCACAAGGTGTGGGCAGGGGAAAGCAAAGCCTGGTAGAATCCGTGCAATGTCACCCTCATCCATTTTTTGGACCTCTTTACAAAAGCATTAAAATCCAGAGCACAAATGAATCATCATCTCCTGATGAACATATGCATCTGCTATTACCATTACTCATACATTCATTTCATCCAAAGTTTATTAAGTATTTATTCTATGTCAAGCAGTGCACTGGAATACAAAGTTTCTGATTTTAAATAACTTATTTTCTAATAGCAGAATCATTTATAAAATAACAAGACAAACAATATAATTGGCATTAACAAAAGTACTGTGGAAACATAATGGATTAAGAGACTATTTAAATTTTTTATGTATAATGTTAAACAGAAGTGAAAGTAAGAGGCAACTCCAACAAACTTACATATACCCATCACGCTGCCTTGAGCATAATCAATTCATTATCTTGTTTCTCTTCTAAATCTCATTAACTTCAAGACATATTATTTTATCCATAAATGTTTTATCATATACCTGTAACAGCTAGGAACTCTTTCTTTAAATATATTATGAATCTGTACCTTGAAAACTGAGTAAGTTTTTAAGGTGTAAGATATAATTAACATATAATAAAATATGTGTTCTGACAATTGTATAGGCCTGTATAACCACTACCCAAAACAAGATATAAAACATTTCTATGGCCCAGAAAGTTCTCACACACCCCTTTCTAATCAATTTTCTACACCCAGATAACCACTTTCTGATTTCCATTATCAAGGATCACTTTTGCCCATTCTAAGACTTTTATAAATGAAAACATAGAGTAAGAGGTTTCTAGGGAAAAGTATTCCAGGTGGAAAGAACTACATGTACAAAATAAAAATGTGTGGAAAGATATGTGTCACAGAATGCTGAAGAGCTCAAGAAGGTTGAAAACTGGGATTGGTAACTGATAGAAGATTACTAGAAGAAGAGTCTTGTTGAAAAGCTAGGGTTTCCAGCCCAGCCAGTGTGGTTCAGTGGTTGAGAGTAGCCCCATGCACCAAGAGGTCGCCAGTTCCATTCCCGGTCAGGGCACATGCCCAGGTTGTGGGCCAAATCCCCAATGGGAGGCATGCAGGAGGTGGCCAATCAATGTTCTCTCTCATCGATGTTTCTGTCTCTCTCTCTCTCTCCTTTCCTCTCTTTCTAAAATCAATTAAATAAATAAATAAATAAATAAATAAATAAATAAATAAATAAAAGAAAAACTAGGGTTTTCAGATTAAACTCCATAGTTAATTCTGGGAACCATGTTGTGAAATAAACTTGCCCAATGCCCAATGCCCCAAACTATTTCTCGGACCTAAAAATATATCCATTCTCTCATAAGCTCCTTTTTCTTCAACCCTCCAACTGAGGGTGACCAAGGCAGGAGCAGCATCCTACACTCTAATGCTATTCGAGCACTCCCATCCTGTGCAGAGGCCTCTCTACCACCTCAGGAAATGGAACAAATTCCCCTTGCCTTTCTTATAAGAGGGCACAGTCTCTCCCTCCCCGCCCCCATTTTATTTTATTTTTTTTATTTTTTATTTTTTCAATCCTCACCCGAGGATATTCTTCCATTTGTCTTCAGATAGAGTGGGAAGGAGGGAGGGAGGGAGGGAGGGAGGGAGGGAGGGAGAGAGAGAGAGAGAGAGAGACATCAATGTGAGAGAGACACATCGACTGGTTGCCTCCTGCATGACCCCAACCAGGGCTGGGACGGAAGGAACCACAACCGAGGTACAGGCCCTTGACTGGAATTGAACCCGTGACTCTTTGGTGTGCGGGCCAACGCTCCAACCACTGAGTCAAACTGGCCAGCCCCCCCCCCCCATTTTAAATAAGCAGTCTCAAATCTGAGGGGCAGCTTACCATTATCTGGATTTCTCTCTTGCACACCTGGAGATCATACTCATTGTTGACAAACATGCGTTTCAAGGCACATTTCATTCCGTTGCTTGTCCTCACCAGAAACACAATAGCAAATCCACCTGTGAGAGAAACAAACATACAAACTCTTCTGAGTCGAGGTGACTATGGTGGCTGCTGTCACTGTTGATGGTGCCACTGCCAGCTTGCTCTAGTCTGGCCTGGCTTAGAAGGCATTCTTAGATTCTCAGGACTCAGAGGCAACTGGGTGGCAGAAATCAGAGAAATTGTTCCTAAACACCAATCTCAGGAAAAAGGAACAGTAATTATCTTCAAAAGAACCTAAAAATAAACAGATGAACAGATAAAGGGAAAAAACTAACTACATTCCAACTACTGTCCTAAGCACTTTGAGCTCGTTTAATCCTAACTACAATCCTGTGAGGCTCCGTTATTTTAAGGCAATAATTACTAACTGAAGCATCCTTAAATACTTTGAATTTGTTACAACTTAGTGTTCCACAAATCCTTAGAACTCCTAACCTTGACCTCACTCCCCAAACACTGTTTGAGGTGTTTGGTGCACTTGTTAAAGGTACAGATAGATAAGGTGCTGCAAAGCTGTCAAAGTTGTAGGCTTTGGGATAAGCAGCACTTATACTAGACACTTAGTCCATCTACCTGCTCGTGTACCTTTATAAGTTAGTTTGAATTATTCTGTGCATTGAGCCTATGTAGCAAAAATAATAATAAAAATTATTAGTTTATATTTTGCACCGAGGTGATCACTAATTAGATGAAGGTGAATGCAGAGAGAAGTCATCAGTACAGAAACCTGAGTTGAGGTTATGGCATTGATTTGGGGCTAGCAGCCACATGCAAAATTAATAGAGCAATAATCAGTGATTATAGAGATCTCAGGCCTGAGATATGACTTGGGTCCTGACTGCCACTCTAGTTCCCCTGAGGCCAACCAGCACTTGAGCACCTGATGGTCACAGCATTTCCTATTACAGCTTTACAATAATTATTCCTTTTTAAGTCAGCTTGAGTTAAGTTTCTGTTCCTTACAACCAAAGACAGCTTTAATCATAAAGTACTGTTGCAAGTTAAAATATACACATAAATCTGTGTTAAAACATTTTTTAAAAATTTGTTTTTTATTGATTTTTTTTTAGAGAGAGAGAGGAAGGGAGAGATAGAAACATCAATCAGCTGCCTCCTGCATGCCCCCTACTGGGAATCGAGCCTGCAACCCAGGCATGTGCCCTGACCTGGAATTGAACCTGGACAACACTCAATCCACTGAGCCACACTGGCCGGGCTGTGTTAAAACATTTTTAATGGGTTCAATGTTCCAATGTGTATTTTGATAATGATTTACTGGAAGACTACATGTTTGTATATTTCCTGTCACTATGTTCTTCAGTATTCAGATAAACACTAAAATTACCATATAATCTTTCTAAATTTTTAAAATTTTATTTCTAAATATTTTATTTTTCAATTATAGTTGACATACAACATTATATTAGTTTCAGGTATAAATCCCATGATTAGAAGTTTATATAACTTATGAGGTGATCACCCGAATAAATCTCTAATTTCATCTCTTTAATCTTTGTACCTCAATAACATTTTCCATTTTCTCCTAATACTTTAAAGTATACTTATACTGCTCAACTGTCAATTGTAATTCTAGAATTTTGAGTATTTACTAAAAACTGTTTTAACCCTCACATGCACTCACAGAGAGATCCTGTCATACACACACACCACCAAAAAAATCTCAATTCTAAGACGCACATTTTTTTACATTTTAATTTTTAGGATATCTGAAATTTTCTTGTAATAAATATGTACATTAAATAAAGTGCTATTTGTCTTTCTCCCCCCACCTCAAAGCTATTATTCATGATGTATCTTATAATCAAGTAGAACTGGGGAAAATGATAGTATATTACAAAATCTCAATGTATATTTATATCTGTTTTGTGAACAGTCCAAGTGGGTTTTCATTTTATGGATATTTTGAATTTCGGGGGGTAAAAATCACAGAATTACAGACTTTGTACCAATAGTACTTCTAGAGAACATTAAGTCCAAGCATTTTGCTTTAGGGGTAGAGGAACCTAGTGAGGCTTAGGAGTCCCATGGCTAATTATGGGCAGAACCTGGAACAGTGTCAATTTCCTGATTGTCCAAAAAATGTTCTTTCCACTTCATTTATCTTAGAGAAAACTGTGCAATCCCCCTGATAGTGCTGACAGTGCTGTAGAACAAAAGTTGGAAGAACAAAAGTTGGGAATGGCTATTTCCTGCAGTTCTGTGATGCATGGCACCACTAAAGGACAAGGCTGTCCTTTCAGAAGCAAGTTGATGATGCAGCAATTTGAGATAACTGCCACCAGATGGGAGCAGTGTAGTTTTCTTTACCAGGTAGCAAGCTGACCTTTTCAGCCAGGACTGAAGAAATGAGTCAGATGCCTACCACACAATCTAGGCAAGCACAACTGGTTGAGAAGAGCCAGCCCAGATTCTCAAAGCCCATTACTATGATAAATCTGAAGGCAGAGCAATGAACCACTATGCCTAATACAGACAGAATCATGTTATTAAGCATCTATGCCCATACACGGACTTATTTGATGGTGAGAAGCATTTAAATCAGGGTTCCTTGACCATGAGATCAAAACTGAAGCCTGAAAGGTCTGTCAATATAAAAATGTTGGCCACTATTAACTGTGTAGTTGACCAAACAAAGATGTGAATTACTAGAAGGTAGATAGCACCACTCAAGATACTTCTCCAGTACAGATCCGACACATGGATCAGGGTTCAGACCATTAAGAAGGCAGCTGTAAGACTGTCAACAGAGGTGCTCATTTCAGATTGAGTTGCATCCCAAAGGTTTGATTAAATGGAAAATTTTAGAGCTGAGGTGGGGATGGTTTGAACAAAGGGAAGAAAAGCTAACATTTGGTAGAGCCTGTGCCAGTCTCTCTGCCTACCTACATTTTTGCAATGCTAAGATAATCTCCATGATTTTACTGGAATGCGTTTTTTGGATAATCCATGAATTTATTGAATCACAAAAGGAAAAAGGATCTGCTCCGTTATGTGAGGTAAGCAAGTAAAACAGGTAAGATAACTGTGGCACATACATACCTTTGCCTATTAGATATGTAGGAATATTTTTTTACTTCCACAAGAAACATGTTTTCTCCCACTTTTCCTAAAATATATAGCACTCCTGTTCTAGGTTCCCCTGTGTATAAACATGCCTCAGAATAGTGCCTAACATATCAAAAGCACTCAAAAATGAATTAACTTTCCTCTTAATGTTACTATAGAGAATAGAAAAAGCTACAGAGAGTGGTGGAGACTGGGAAACTAAAGCATATGGCCCACCTAAAGGAACAGCTACTACACCACTCCAGGTACTTATTGCCCTGTAGGAATATGGACCCAGTTTTGTCAGATCTGCTCACTTCTAAAGATAAACTGGAAACCCAAAACTTTATTGAAATCTCCAGATTTAAACACTGGCAACTAGTCACACTTTCAATTAATGATGAACAGGTCGACACTGTAGAGGCTAAAGAAAACACATCTGGAAGGCTTTAAAGAGTCTTTGAGCCTATAGTTTTCTACCTCTGATCTAGTCCAACCCTGTCATTTTACTGATGGGAGAGGGGAAGTGACACAGCCAGTGTTACACAAAATTAAAAGATGACTTGCAAATAAAATCCAACATATATATATTAGCTAATGTATTGGTTATCACAGTTCTTGCCTTTCTTCCCTCCAGAGGAGTTTATGGAATATTCCCAACCTCCAACCAGCATTTGTAAATGACTTTATATTTTCTTAAAGGCATTTCAAAACAAATGGTTTCATTTATATATCCACAATAACTAAATGGGTTAGGTGAGCTACCTATTGTCTCCATTTTCCCAATAGGAAAGAGATGCAGAGAGATTAAGCTCCTTTCACAAGAACACACAGAGCTAGTTAGTTAGTGGTAGAGCTCAGACTACAGCCTTCATCTTTTAAAATCAACTTCATATGTAATACAATGCACCCATTAAAGTGTACAGCTGGATGCATTTCTACAACTGTATATACACTCTTACAAACATCACCACAATCAATTCATCACTGCAGTTTCTTATGCCTCCTTGTAGGCTTCCACCTCTCCGTCTCACACCATCTCATATAACATCTGACCTGCTTTCTGTCCTATAGATTAATTTTGCTTGCTCTAAATAGAACCAAACAGTATGTACTACTGTGTCTGGCTTCTTTCACTCAGCATAATACTTTTGAAATTCATCTTCATTGTTACATGTATCAGTAGTTCAGTTTTTTAAACTGAAGATTAGTATTCCATTGTATAGA
Source organism: Tadarida brasiliensis (assembly GCA_030848825.1). Lineage (NCBI taxonomy): Eukaryota > Metazoa > Chordata > Mammalia > Chiroptera > Molossidae > Tadarida > Tadarida brasiliensis. The sequence goes on along the minus strand of CM061270.1, from coordinate 29,926,121 downwards.
TTTTTCCACAATTAGTTTATCCGTTCACCTGTTGAAAGACGTTTGAATTATTTCTAGCTTTTGGCTATTATGTAAATACAATGTTCATATAGAAGACTTTTTTTTGCGGACATGGGTATTTATTTCTCTTAGGTAAATACTTAGGAATAGAATGGCTGGGTCATATGGTAAGTGTATATTCAGTTTTATAAGAAACTGCTTACCAGTTCTCCACAGTGGTTGTACCTTTTCATACTCCCAACTGCCACACCTGAGGAGAGTTCAGGTTGTTACATATCCTCACCAACACTTGGTACTGTTGGACTTTTTATTTTAGCCATACTTGTGAGTCTATAGTGATATTTCTTTGTGGTTTAATTTGCATTTCCTTATAGAGCCTTCATCATTTAAACTTCTAGGATTAGCTGCTCCCACCACTTTTGTAATAAAAGGCTTTAATTAGCATAGGATCATGGAGTCACCAGTGAAATTACTGAGATAACTTGGACTTTTCCCTCTCAAGCAAAGATAACAGAAGTGCCTCCTTCTCTCCTGAGAGAAGGCAAGTGAGAATCTGTAATACACAGGGGGGGGATTATATAATCTCTTTTAATTCTGACATCAACAAGAGATCGTGGTCATCAACATCATTATCATGACTGAACCTTTTAAAACAAAACCTCCTCAGGAGCCTGATCATGATATTCAATACTGTATCTATCAGCAATGGGGATTTTGAAAGACTAAGTGTAGTACCCTCTCCTGGCCTGGTCTCAAATACTGAATCATGCTAGATGATATCAGACCCCAGGGGCAGTTCTGAATGAATCAAGACATCAGCGACTTTTACTAAGCAAGGAAAAGTGAGGGATGGGGGAAGTAAGGTGAGCAGGAAGAAAAACATCAAACTGATGATATGATCTGAGTAGCGATGTGCATGGAGATGGGAAACAGCTGGGCAGACAATGAGAATGATTAGACCATGAGACAAAGAAGCCCATCATGGTGCTGAGGCAGGGTTTCTGGATTTGCTGCCAAAGAAATTTGGGTGGATATTTTAAAATAGGGCCCAGATTCTAGGCACTAAAATCTGCTGCCTGATTATTCCCTGCAGGTTAAAGAAAACTTGATTTGCTAACATCGGCACCATCTACACCTTTAGGAAAGGCTTCCATTTATCTGAGATGAAACCGAAGAAGCCAGAGGATACTAAAATGAGAGAAAACGCCCAGACCCATATTCTGCTCCTGTCTTCCACTTTTCCACCTTACAAACTTTCTCTTTTAGAACAAGGTTTAACCCAGTGAAAGCTGTTTACTTAATGCAGTTTCTCTTTGAAGTACCTGAGGAGAAATGAGCATAAAATAAAATAGCATGCTGAGACGTTTCTAAAGAATCAGATGGAGAGCCCAGTTAAAGTGGAATTTATCTGGAAGATGTAAAAGAAAGGGCAACACTGGACAAGTTACTGGATCCTTTTGGCCTCCATTTCCTCAACTGCAGAAATTAAGACTAAATTATTGGTTTTAAAACTCAGTTCCTCGCCCTGGCTGATTTTGCTCAGTGGTTAGAGCATCGGCCCATGGACCAATGAGTCTCGGGTTCGATTCCAGCCAAAGGCACATACCTTGGTTGTGGTTCGTCCCTGGCCCTGGTCGGGGTTGTGCAGGAGGCAACTAGTCGATGTGTCTCTCTCACATCGATGTTTCTCTCTCACATCGATGTTTCTCTGTCTCTCACATCGATGTTTCTCTGTCTCTCCCTTTCTCTCCCTCTCTCTCCCTCCCACTCTATCTGAAGATAAATAGAAAAATATCCTTGGGTGAGGATTAAAAAAAATAATTAATAAATAAAACTCAGTTCCTCAGAGCCCTAAGACTACTTGAGGTATGTACTTCAGTGGTCCCATGATGAAAAAAATGATTCCTCTTAAGGGTAGGGCTCTGCACATAGCTTCTTTTTATCTGTTTAATATTAATTCTGAAAAAAAAAAAATGCTAGGAAAAAAGGGGGACAACTCCACTTTAAAGGAGAAGAAAAAAAGTATGCAAAGAATATTCTGTAGCTCTATAGAAAAGTATTTTAAAGAAAAAAGGACTACACCATTGCAAGTCATGCAAACAGCCCTTACCTACACGTCTCTTGCAGATATAAATGTGTACAAGCAGCTTCTGGGAAAAGAGGGCTGGGGCTCTACATCTATTTCACATTAAGACCATTTAGCATTCCATTTGAGTCCAAGAGGATAGGTTCAAACTTGGCTCAGGCAAGCCACAATCTCTCTGAAGCCCTGTCTTCTCACAGTAAAGGGCCACTGAGATCTATCTCATAGCTTTGTGGAGGATTGCATGATAAGCAAAGTACTTAGCACATAGGAGACATGTGATGACTATAGGTGTTCCCTCCTTACCTCCACTCCAATCCCCCAAACCATCTTTTGTATTTGTATGACACCTGACTTATCATAAAGTTCTCAATCTGGAATATTTTCTTGAGATCAAGGGCACAAACTCAAATGCCTATAGGGGCCAGACATATCATCTAAAGGAGGGAAACAGTCCAGGTGTAAGAGTCTGGTGACACAGACTCACTGGGGGTGGGGGACAGTGGGTACTGTGCAAACCAGAAAGTGCACACACCAGCTCATGGGGAGCCATTTCTCAACTCCAGTCAGTTGTGGCCATGGCGGAATGTGGGCTGAGGGTTGCCAAGTTTTTTTATTTCCAGGAGAAGTTGGATTTTTAGGTAAAATTTCCTGACTTCTAAATCCACGCAACAAATTTTTTTTTTCTTTATTGATATTAGAGAGAGAGGAAGGGAGAGGGAGAGAGAGATAGAAACATTGATGAGAGAGAACATCGACTGGCCGCCTCCTGCATGCCCCCCACTGGGGATCAGGCCCATAACCTGGGCATGTGTGCTGACCAGGAATCGAACCGGCGACCTCTTGGTGCATGGGTCAACGTTCAACCAGCAACAAACTTTTAAAAAATCTGTTACACGCTATGCAAGTTAAGGAAAACCTATTTCTACACGAGCACTATACTGGACAGCCCTGCTCCGATCTTCATGGGAACCTTGTGAAGTAAGTAGGGCATGTATTACAATCTCCACTCTAATGGGAAACTGAGTGGCCTCCCTCGTTCTGCCATGTAATGATAGGACCAGGGCTAGAATCCAGGCGTGCCAATTTCTGGATCTCACCTTGGTCCACCCTCTCCTGCTGCCGTCTCTCCCTTCAGCAGTGTACCATGCAGGAACACCTCCACTTCCAGGGCAGGTAAGAGCTAAGACACAGTAAAAGGCAAGAGAGACTGACCAAAGCTTTACCTCTCTAGCTGACCAGGTGGAAGAGTCCTCTGCACAGTGAGAACTGGGGCGCACTGTCTGCAGTGTCTGTGAACTCCTACAGGCAGTGACAACCAAGATGCTTACAAACACCCACCTATAATATCTTCATATTGAAGACACTCTGCCAAAAGTTTCAGAAGGAACAAAAATTTTCAAAACTTCAGAACAGATGGCAAGGAGCAAAGCAAAGATTTCACAGGAGAAAAGGTCAATCTGAAGCACTCATCACAGCAGGAACTTGGGGTTTGTTTTTTTAACATTCATGTCTCCTCACTTGCCTCAAATTAAAAATCACCATGTGCCAGCTCCTTCTGGGGAACATGTCAAAGCAATCTTTTGCCCAGGCCAACAGAACACCCAGATGGGGGATGACTTGAAGTATTCAACTTCCTCTCTCCCCATTGGGAGCTGTGGGTACAAGTCAGAGACTGGCAAACTCTGGCAGTGGTACAGAAACACCAGTGGAACCCAATCAAGACCACAGCCCAGAATGAACATGGGGCAGCTGGCAGCTGGTTCTTCCTTTCCAGGACTGCAACAACTGGGGAGCATCTCCAGTTCAAGGGGTTTGGCAAGAGTATCCAAAAAAAAAAAGACCTTTCCACAGAGGTCACCTGCCTGCCTGGAACAAAAGGTTAGAGTTTTGAGAAATCAAGCTGGCCTACACACACCAGAGGCTGATGAATTACTGCCCATAGAACCACATACTGGGCCTGGCCTGTCAACATCTAAGACCTGCCGAAAGAGTGCCTTTCCCAGAGCTACCTGGCCCACCTTTCCTGTACTGTTTCCATGAGGTTAACTATCTGGCAAATGTAGACAAAAATTGTCAGAGGCATCAGTAGGGTCATATTCTTTGTTCACTGAAATCCACTGAGTAGCTTCCCCATGCCAGACTAAGCCATTTTCTATGCTCTATACTATAGCTAGGTGATGCTTTAAATACAGAAATTGAGTATCATTCACCAGTTTGAAACTCCTTAGTCGCTTCTCACCCCTCTCAGATAAAACTCCAAATGCTGCAGATGGCAAGCAAGGCCTTATGTGATAGGGTGCGGTCTCTCTCTCTTCATTGTCATCCACTGCTCATTCTGTTCCAGCCACAATCACCTTTCTTCCTCAATGTTGCTTATACTCCACCCTTCTGAAGGATTTCTGTGCTTTTCCCTTTGCCCTATTCACCTCATTCTTGGCCTGACCATCTACTCCTTCAGATTTCAGGCTGTGTTACTTCCATAGATGAGCCTTCCCTGACTGCCCTGGCCCCCACTCTCTTCTTCTGACTGGGTTATGTCCCTTGTTATACACAAGCACCCCATACTTTTCCTTCAGGGCATATCAAGAGTATGGTTTGATGCCTTATTTCCTTGACCCCTGTAAACTGCACAAGGACAAGAACAATGACTGACTCACTGTGGCCTCCGTCATCCAGCACAGTGCCTGCTGCATTAAAGGTACTCTTGTGTTTGTTACACAGTGCGTTTGCCTAGTACTATAAAAAAAATACCTCCCCTCAAAAAAATCCCAAAAACAAAACAACAAAAAAACACTATATAGTCCCAGCCTTTCAGAAGGTTAGAATCTAGTTGTTGGGACAGAAGGGACACATTGTTCAAGAAGGCCCCTGCGTGATAAGATAGTCTACCCTCCAGAGAAAAACCCAGCACAACTGAGAGCTTGTGAGACTGGAGCCCACTGGACGATATCCTGGGACAGTAAGTGCAAGGTGCAGCTTTATGGAGAGCTTTACAGAAATCTCTGTGCTGTCAGAGAGTGACCCTTGTTCTATGTGCAATCCTTTCTTTTAAAAATAACACTTGAGCTAGAAATAAAAACACTCTACTGTTGAAAAGGAAAAGAAATCAAACACTGCCATGCTCAATCAATCCCTCACCTGAAAGAGTGGAGAGTCTCTTGGACATGAACTGTCTCAGCCCCCTAAGCCACTGGTGCCAGCAATATTCTAATAAGTGGTGTGCACACAAATAGAGCAGCTGAGGTCAGCCAGAGGGTGCGGCATCCATGGCCAGATTCGTCAGCCCTCCATCGCAGACAGCCAAGCTCTGGCTCTGATCATTTCCACCAAGACTTGATGTGTGTTACTGGTCCACATTCTCCAAAGAAGAAATGGGGTTCTAACAAAGCCGAAGCTTGGCTGGCATTCTCTCAGCTCTCAACTTTTAATTACAGAGCATTCCATTTTAACTTCATGCTTCAAAGCTTACTGCTTTTGTATTACGATCAGGTTAACTAGCTGTGTTCCAGAAAGAGCATCCTGCTCCAAAAAGAACATTTACTAGTGTGGTGATCTGACTTTAGCAGCCAGGTTAAAAGCTGTGTCTTCTGTCCTACTGAGATATGCACTGACATCAAAGGTACATAACATAAAAGTTTTCAACTGTTTAGGTTTTGTCAGAACTGGTCTCCGGACACAACTGCTTTCTACAGGTCATCCTAATCTGCCTAATCCTCCGAGTTGTCAGAGGAGATGAGTTCTCATTCTGGAATGCAGGATGACATTTTCTCATCTCCCAACTGTTAATTCTAGAGCATTCCAATTTAACTTCATGCTAAAGCCTTTCTTCTGAGGTTCAGGATATCTGACTGTACTGCCCATCACCATCATCAGCCAATCTCTAGGGTCCCTCACCCAGTACTTGTGCACCAGTTCACAATCCCCTCCCCATCCCAACTCCTGCCATCACTCAAGGTGATTTCACCAAGTCTTAACAATTCTATCCTCTAAACCTCTCTGGAATCCATCCCCTCTACTCCATCCCTGATGCTCCTTCAAATTCTCCTCTTTTCTTACCAGAACTAAAATAGAATCCTAACTTTCCATACCTTGGATCTCTCTCTTCTAAAATTCACATCTAATAACTCCTTAAAAGCATTCATTAGTTCCCTAAAGCCAGAATAAAAAACAAATTCCTTAACATAGCAATGCATAAGAACCTTTATATTTTTCCTTATTTTGTTATGAAAAATTTCAAACACACAGAAACACTGAAAAGATCATACTGCAAACATCCATATACCCACCGCCGAGAGTTTACAATTGTTAACATCTGTCATACTTGTTTTATCACATATTTTTCATCCATCTATGTAAACATCAACTCATCTTATTTTTTATGCATTTTCAAGTAAGTTACAGACCTCAGTGCACTTCATCCTAAATACCTCAGCATGCATTATCTTCAACTAGTGTTCAGAGTTCATGATTATTTTGAGGGGTAGGGTAGAAATAAAATCTATTTATAGTGAAATGTACAAATATTAAGTATATTACTGGATGAGTTGTGTGTTTTTTTGTTTTTTTTTTCTTTATTGATTTGAAAGCGAGAGGAAGGGAGAGGGAGAGAGATAGAAACATCGATGAGAGACAACATCGAATAGTCACCTCCTGCATGCTCCCCACTGGGGATCAGGCCCACAACCTGGTCATGTGCCCTAACCGGGAATTGTACCAGCGACCTCTTGGTGCATGGGTCGACACTCACCCACTGAGCCACACTGGCCAGGCCTGAGTTGTATTTTTTAATTGAATTTATTGGGGTGACATTGGTTAATAAAATTATATAGGTTTCAGGTGTACAACTCTATAATATATCAACTGTATATTATATTGTATGTTCACTCACCATGGATAGGTTTTGATAAATGTATACACTTAAGTTACCTAAATCTCTATCAAGATGTAAAGCCTTTTCATCACACAGAAAGTTCCCTCATGCTCCTTTCCAGACAATCCCACCCTCATATTCCTTCTAGAAGCAACCACTGTTTTGATTTTTTTCATCTATTACTAGTTTTGCCAGCTTTAGAACTTAATATAAATGGAATCATACAGTACATACTTTTTTTGGTGTAAGGATCTTTTACCCATCATATAATTTACATTGTTGAGTGTACAGGGTAGTTTGTTACTTTTATTGTTGACTAATACTTTATTATATGAATAAACCTGGCTATTTCTCTTACAGATAGACATTTGAGTTACTTCAAACTTGGAGCTATTATGAAGTTCTATATGCATTCTTGTACAAGTCTTTTTGTATCATATGTTTTTATTTATCTTGGGTAAATACCTAATACACTAAATATGAGTGCTGGATCACTGGGTAGGTGTGTATTTAATTTTATAAGAAACTGCCAGGCCTTTCTCCAAAGTGGTTATATCATTTTATACTCCCACCAACAATGTATGACAGTTCTAGAGCCTTTATAATCTGAATACTGCCCTGTCCTGGCCCAACTCCATCTCCCAGTGCTCTCTCTTCCTCTTCCATCAAGCCTTCAGAACTTGAACCTTTTTGCTGCTTTACATTCAGGAGGTTTAAGCACACTATTCCCTCTGACTGAAATTTCTTGTCCTAGTCTTCTGCTTGATAAAAGGAGTTTAAGATGGTTAAAATAATGCCTCTCTGTCAAGTCTTCCCTTTACCTGACCATCACCTCCAGGCTTTCATATTATGGTACACATTTAGCAAGTTCCTCTATTTTTACACACTAACACAATATATTATAATTACCTGTGATATGCTAATCTCTCCACTTAACAGGCTAAGGCAAAGAGGGAGCCACTCTTCTCTGCCCAGGTATAAATGATAATTGTTATGTTATCATAATACTTTATATTATATGATACTTTAAAATTTATTTTTTACATAAAATATACCATATATACTTTATGATACTTTAATATTACCACTAAATACCAGTTTAAAGACTTTGAATACTATGAAACCTTAAGGAAAACATTCTACATTGTTTTCTAGGTGGGGCACTTGAAAAAAGAGTCACCAAAGAAAATTAAAATGGCAAAAGAGCTTCTTATTTCTCTTGGAATCCTCAGGGCTAACACAGTACTTGGTACATGGTAGATGATTAACAGCAAATCTAATAATGTTTCCCTGCTTATAATTCTCTAGCTCTCAACCACCCACAATACAAAATCCCAACCTAATCTGATATACAAAGCGCATCATAACCTGGAACTGTCCACAGTGAACTAAGTGCCAGGAAGCACCCTCCAATGCCTCAGTGCTTTTTGCTTGTATTCTCTGGCTGGAATGCCTACCATCTCTTTAATTAGTAAACTTGTAACTGTTAAGTCCAAGTGCAGCTCAAACCAGGACTCCTCTGTGAACTTTCACCTAACAGAATGCCCATTTCCACATTATTTTCTTACCCTAATTATATCTCACTTGTCTGAATACCAGTCTTTCTTACTGGGGCTATATTCTCTTAGAGGGAAAACACTTTATTTTTATTCACTGTAAGAAACACATTGGTCTAACTTACCATATCCTTCACCCCATGCTGAAATAATGACTAGATATGTTATCAAGTGACCACCTTCTCCTAGCCACAGCTAACTGGACCAGGAATAGACAGCTGGCACACATTCTCCATTGAGAATCCGAATGACAACCTCAGGAACTATAATCAGATGGTGTACAACCACATAGACTAGGCTGGTGGGCACTGTCAGTTATGTGCATGCTCACAGATAAGCAGAGAAGAGTGTTCTCCAAATAAGCAAGAGAACGAGGCAGACACTGGAAGAAGTTGAAATCCGAGACTATGAAGTTCCAAGGGGAGACAGAGAGACAGACAGAAGAGCCACATGATGACTTTCTAAAACTCACAAAATCCAGCTTCACTTCCTGCTGTTGGGTTCCGGAAGGTTCCCTGTATTCATCCAACAAATTCCTTTTTTTTTTAATTTTTTTTTTCTTTATTAATTTTAGAGGGAGAAGGAGAGAGAAACATCAATAAAAGAGAACATTGACTGGCCGCCTCCTGCATGCCCCACACTGGGGATCAGGCCTACAACCTGGGCATGTGCCCTGATCGGGAATCGAACCGGTGACCTCTTGGTGCATGGGTCGACGCTCAGTCACTGAGCCACACCGGTCAGGCACAAATTCCTTTTTACTCTTTACTTACTCTAATTTGAATTAAATTTCTGTTCTTTGTACCCAATGAAGATACTTTGCATCAATATGCTTATAGAATACACAAGCCTTGATAGAATTTAAGTTTTAATAATTTTAACCATTATAGGCTCTTTTAACAGAAAGTATCCAAAACAGAATGTTAAAACAGAGTATTAAAAATTGCACTTGAGACTTCCGGTCAAGATGGCGGCGTAGGTAAACGCAGTCTCGCGTCCTCCCACAACCACATCAAAGTTACAACTAAACTACAGAACAACCATCATTCAAAACCGCCTGAAATCAAGCTGAATGGAAGTCCTACAACTACGAAAGTAAAGAAGAAGCCGCATCCAGACTGGTAGGAGGGACGGAGGCGCGACGGGCTGGTCCCACACACACGTGTGGCAGATAAAAATTGGGATACCTCGGCTGGGAAGGTCCTCCCTGAGGACTGAGGGGTCCCTGTCCCACACCAGGTGCCCAGCTCAGGGTCCCAGTGCCAGGAAGAGAAGTCCCCATCACTTCTGGCTGGAAAAACCAGCGGGAACTGAGGCTGAGGCGGCTGGAGCCCCTGGCAGCTCCTCTTAAAGGGCCCGCGCACGGACTTACTCGGACTCCCACCCTCCGGGCTCCAGCGTGCGGGAGGGAGCCTGAAAGGCACCAGAGTCATATGGGGAAGAACTGAGCTGTTTGGCATTGGAGCGAGGCTGGAGAGGCAGCTTTCTCCTGGACAGACGTGCTATCAGAGGCTTTTGTTCCTTTGGTGAGCCCTTCCTGAGCCGGCAGACGCCGCCCGCCATATCTGGGACTCCAGCAACTTGGCTCACACTGTTGGCCCCGCCCTGGTGATGCCCTGAGGCCCCGCCCCACCCAACTTCCAGGCCCACCCAAGCTGTTGCCAGTTGCTTGACCACAGGGTTGGCCTGTCTTGGAGCCTGCTTCAGCTTTTCCTGAAATCATTAAAACAAGCAGCATCTGGTCTCAGCTAGCCCCACACCTCTCGCTAAGTAATACATTGGAACAAACAGAGGGAGGCAGCCAAAATGAGGAGACAAAGAAACAGGTCCCAAATGAAAGAACAGAACAAAACTCCAGGAAAAGAACTAAGTGAAATAGAGTTAAGCAACCTAACAGATGCTGAGTTCAAAATACTGCTTATAAGGATGCTCAATGGACTTAGTGAGAACCTCAGTGAACTTAGAGAGGGCCTCAAGAGCATAAAAAAGGACCAGACAGAAATGAAGGAGGCACTAACTGAAATAAAGAATAATTTACAGGGAATCAATAGTAGAGTAGGTAAAGCCAAGAAGCAAACCATGGATTTGGAATATAAGGAAGCAAAAAACACCCAATCAGAACAGCAAAAAGAAAAAAGAATCCAAAGAAATGAGGATAGTGTAAGGAGCCTCTGGGACAACTTCAAGCGTGCCAACATTTGCATCTTGGGGGTGCCAGAAGGAGAAGAGAGAGAACAAGAAATCGAAAACCTATTTGAAACAATAATGGCAGAAAACTTCCCTAACTTGGTGAAGGAAACAGACATACAAGTCCAGGAAGCACAGAGAGTCCCAAACAAGATGAACCCGAAGAGGCCCACACCAAGACACATCATCATCAAAATGCAAAAGGTTCAAGACAAAGAGAGAATCTTAAAAGCAGCAAGAGAAAAGCAATTTGTTACCTACAAGGGAGCTCCCATAAGACTGTCAGCAGATTTCTCAAAAGAAACTTTGCAGGCCAGAAGGGAGTGGCAAGAAATATTTAGAGTGATGAAAAGCAAGAACCTACAACCAAGATTACTCTATCCTGCAAAGCTGTCATTTAGAATCGATGGCCATATAAAGAGTTTCCCAGACAAGGAAAAGCTAAAGGAGTTCATCACCACCAAACCATTATTATATGAAATGTTGAAGGGTCTTCTTGAAGAAAAAGATAAAAAAATATGAACAAACAAAATGGCAATAAATACATATCTATCAACAATTGAATCTACAAACAAAATGAACAAGAAGAACAGAAACATTCTCATAGATAAAGAGAAATTTTGTTGGTTACCAGATGGGTAGGGGCTGGGGGGAGGGGTGAAAAAGGTGAAGGGATTAAGAAGTATAAATTCGTTGTTAGACTGACAAACCTCAAAGGGAAGGGGGGTTGGGGGGTGGGAAGAAATAAACCAAAGAACTTATATGTATATATGCATAACTAATGGACACAGACAACAGTGTGGGGAAAAGCAGGAGGGGGGTGGAAATGGGGAGGAGGGGGACAATGGGGGAAAAATGAGGAACATCTGTAATACATTCAACAATAAAATTTAAAAAAAAAAAATTGCACTTGAAGAGTGAGAATTTTTAAGTTAAGGATTAGATTTACATGAAAGAACCTATATTACTATACAAAGATCTAAGGAAGAAAGTGGTCAAAAATCTATTTGGGAAGGGAAAGTCACAAGGAACTTGGAACAGGAGGCCAAAGTCTGCATTGTAACCTTTCCTGGGCTCACAGATCAGGATTAGGGAGGAGGGGAAGACAAGATCCCCAGCACTCAGCAGACTCATTACCTGGGGTTGTCATAAAGATGGTTTTACCTAGGATTATCAGAAAGTAATCACAGAGAAGAGGTTTTAGCCCTAAATGGGAGGGAACAGACAGGGTGAAGTCTTTCCTATCAAGTAAAAAAAAGAACTCAGCCATGGACAAACTTGGAGAGGCCTGTCAAAAAGGTAAGTCTCCAAAAGGACCAGGAGCATGTCACTGGCGACCAATGCATTGAATTACATGGCGGGGGGGGGGGGACGGGGGACGACACTTCCTTTGTCTTTGGTGTAAAACCTGGGTCAGGGACTAGGGTGAGTAGAGTGAGGCACTTGCCATAGGTACAAAAAGACAAAGTCTGCAGTACTGATGTTTCCTTTCGACACAGGCTGCAGTATGGCTGGGCACAGCGATGTTAAAGTGATCCTGTCTTTATTTTAAATTTTGTTCATCATGATTTCTTGCACTCATTTTCATTTTTTAAATACTGCATAAAATATTATTTATGTTGATTACTGAGTTTTTGGGTGCCCCCTTAAATTCTGCCCTTAAAGTGAGTGTTTCACTCCAGTCCCAGCCCCAGGTGAAGCTGCTGTCTACACAGCAGAGAAATCTTCCCAGTCATCAGTGTCCATATTGTCCTTCCACTCTGCTCCATGGAATACCTGAGAGGTCAAGACATTCCTCAGGGAGGAGGTGGAGGGGGACAGAAATTCAGTGAGTGACTCCAAAAAAAGTAGGGGCAAAGAAACAGGAAGAGAAACAGAATTGTGGAGTTGGTTTCTGGCTTTCAGTGGGAATTAAATGATGTAGTAAAGCTCTAAGGATGGCCTACTCCCAGGCCCTCTTGAGCACTGATGAAATCAGACTTGACTCAGGCACCATACAAGCATAAAGGAACCAAGGTTTACTGAAGCAGACACCAAGCATTAACAGCCTAGACACTATATGAGTATAAGCTCATCAACTAGCTTTCTAATAAATGAGAAACAACCAAAACAGAACAGAGAATGATGAGTTAGGAAGAAAGGTGGGTCTTCCAATAACCAGAGTCCTGGGGGGCTTAACAAAGAGTTGAAGAAAGAGGTTACAGGGTTAGTACAGAACAGCCAGAAGCCTAGGGAAAAATATCTAAAGCTTAATCAGGAAAGTGCTCGCTGACTCAGGAGCCAAGACAAGGCACCAAGAGAAACCAAGATGTCACAGAGTTCTAAGAGATTTATGCCAAATAAGGAAGGGAAGTAGATCTGAAGAACAGAGATCCCACCCTACCTGGAAGTAAGAGGAGGACAATTCCACCCAAGTATCCAGTACTACTGGTAAGGCTGTACCTCAAAGGGAAAGGAATGAGAGCTGGGTATTCTCTAAGCTGTATCAGCAAGCAGTTTGGGTTAAGCAGTCATATGTCTGCTAGGAATGTCAGCTGGCATGTGCCTGTGAACAAAATAAACTGACAAACAAAATAAATCCAGAGACATGGAAGTAGGGAACAGACTGATGAACCTCAGAGGGAAGCGGGAAGGGAAGAGATAAACCAAAGAACTTACATGCAAAAATGCAAAACCAATGGACACAGACAGCAGTACCCTGAAGGCAGCTGGAGGGGTAGGGGGGCGGGTTGTCAATGGGGGGAAAAAGGAGGCACAGCACTGTCACTGATCCTATCTTTATTTAAAATTCTAATATTTTGTTTATCGTGGATTTTTTGCATTAATTTGTTTCTATGTTTAATGTAATCCTGCCTGGCTAATTTCCTGGAAAATTTTTCCACCCCTGCAATTGTGGTCAGGGCAGTGAAGTGAACCAATGCCTATTTGGTCTGATGACTGAACCAAGCAGGAACAAAGAAGAGAATGATGATGGCCCTGAGAGGGAGTAATTTGGTCTAGAGAGCCCCCATGTACTCTCCCAGGTTCTCTCAGACCACAATTCTAGCCCAAGCTTTCTCTATGGTGACTTGCTGGGATTAAAATAGAAAAATTCTTTCCATCCAGAATATACACAATATACAATGACCGACATCCCCACCAACCATAAAAGGAGCATTAGTTCTTAACAGAATACTATTTTAAAATAGGTAGGGCCCTGGCCGTTGTTGCTCAGTGGTTAGAGCGTCGGCCTATGCACTAAAGGGTCTCAGGTTCAATTCCTGGTCAAGGGAACGTAGCTGGGTTGCAGGTTCAATTCCCGGCCCTTGTTGGGTTGCATGCGAAAGGCAACCAATCGATGTGTTTTCCTCACATTGATGTTTCTTTCTTTCTCTCTCCCTACCCCCTTCCTCCCTCCCTTCCACTCTCTCTAAAATCAATGGAAAAAAACCCTCTTCTCTTGTCCTTTGTATTTGCCCTAACAGCAGGAGGCAGAGTGCAATCTACACTGTGCCAGAGGAAAGGAGCCTCTCCTCATTCCTACCACATTAGTTTCCACAGACACCCAGACCAAGCAGCAGCACATTTCAATAGGGACTGGCAGTTTAGGTGGAGGAGGCACTGGGGATTGTGGAGATTGAGGATTAACAACAACAACAAAAAATTATATTAACTATTATGCTTGAGTTTAATGGCAGTATAAACACATGACGCAGATACACATTCAAGAGACAAGTGAAGGAAAGTGAATTATAATAATTAGCTCAATTAACCATGCTTTTGAGAAGTTTACCAAGGCCTAGGTCCACCTGGGAACAGGCATAGGCACATATGCCTAGCATCACCACCCTGGACAGCAGTCTGAAAAATTGCTCTGGTAATAACACAAATATAATCTGAATATAAGGAGAAAGAAACACGCACAATATAATGTTCCATAGCATCAAGGCTACATGGCCTATTCTCAGTCAGACCTTCACATCTTCCAGCTCTGTTTTAGTATCTTATAGCATCTGTTTAGAACACATCCAAAAATAGCACTATTGAGATTCAGCTTTGCACCAAGCACTTTCACATGCATCATCTAATTGCATCCTCATGACAATCCTGTGAGACAAGTATTATTATATCTGTCTACCTGATAGGGAACCACAGGCTCACTCTGTAAGCAGCAGAACCCCAATAACCTGGGTGTGTGCCCAGTGCCCTGGATCTCTGCCTGGCAGGCTCATTTCCTACAGTCCACCTACAAAAACATGCTTCCAGAGACTCCTCCAGGATATTCTACTGTGATCTCCTCATCAACTCACCCATTATCCATTCAGAGACTCAAGTCCCACTTTACCAATAAGGAAAGTGAGACAGAGCAAAGCAAAGAAGTCATTGAACTTTCCATTATCTGACCTCTGGCACCATGCACTTAAGAGTGGGCCACTGCGCTGTCCCGAGGCATCAGGCTATTCTGTAGAATTTATTCCCCCACTGTGAGGGAGAAATGGTACCCTAACACTCCTATCAGGTTCCATTCTATGTAAAAACTCCATGACAAGAAGAGCTGAGTGATAATGTAGGAGAGTGCCAGGTAACTACTGGTGCCTCGGCTTTCAGCATATCTTCTACCTTCCAGCGCTGTGGAGATCATTTCTCAGACCTGCCTGCAGAACCAGACTGTGGGAGAGATTTCAGCTACACGGTTTGAGTTACAGCCCTTCCTTCCTGGCCCTAAACCCCTCTTCTCTTGTCCTTTGTATTTGCCCTAACAGCAGGAGGCAGAGTGCAATCTACACTGTGCCAGAGGAAAGGAGCCTCTCCTCATTCTACCACATTAGTTTCCACAGACACCCAGACCAAGCAGCAGCACATTTCAACAGGGACTGGCAGTTTAGGTGGAGGAGGCACTGGGGATTGTGGAGATAGTATTCTTTTTGTTGTTGTAAATCCTCACCAAAGGATATTTTTTTCCATTGATTTTTAGAGAGAGAGTGTAAGGAAGGGAGGGAGAGAGGGAAGGAGGGAGAAACATGGATGTGAGAGAAACACACTGATTGGTTGCCTCCCGCAGGTGCCCAGACAGGGGCTGGGGATCAAACTTGCAACCCAGGTACATGCTCTTGACCGAGAATCAAACCCATGACCCTTTGGTCTGTAGGTCGCTGCTCTAAACACTGAGCCAAACCGGCCAGGGCAGAGATAGTATTTTTATTCTTAAAATCAAATTCTTTTCACCATCTTTAGGTATCTCTTTCACCTTCATCTTCACTCAGGCACCCTGGGCAATGGGCAACCATGGTCTCAGTTGGCGGGGGGAAGGGCTGTGTTGGGGAGGAAGAACTCACCGCACCTCCCTCCTATTCCCAGGACTGTAAAAGGGGACATGGGGCCTTACCTCTCAGCTTTCAAGCAGTACTTAATCATGGCAATTCAAGGGTTTTGGATGAAGTAAAAAAATGGATAGCATCAGACAAAATCAGACCATACACACATCCCAACAGGACTATTTGTTAGTAAGAGTATATGACAGGGTTGTGGAAACTGTTTTCAGTGAAATTTTGAACAGAAAGATGCCTTTAGGTTTTCTCTGAATGCTGAATATTAAGAGATGCTGACTGATGCAATTGCAATTAGTGATTCAATCCTAAGGAAACCTGAGAGTCCAATGCTGAGCATATCTACAACGTGGCTCAGACAAGAGTTCAAATGCAACAAGATCCTATTCCCGGTACACCACCTTCCCCCCAACTCACACTGATCTACACAGCACAGCTACCAACTTCTGTTTCTAAAATTATTCTTAGGGTCAAAAACATCATTTTAAAAATCTCAGCATTGAAAGGGAACTCAACTCCCTCCCCTCTCCACCACCCCAACCTTCAACAGTTCTCAAGTCCTGAAAAGTCCAGAATTCACCCAGTGCCTTTAACTTTCTCATCCCTCACTCTTCTAAGTTCCCCTATTAGCCCCTTCCTTGCCTCCATCCCTCCTCCTGTCTCTGGAGCCCATCACTCCCCCTTTAAGGATTTCATTCCAGAAATTATCCCTCCTCTCTTGTATTTTCTTTTTTATTTTTTTAATCCTCACCCGAGGACATTTTTCTATTTTTTGTTCATATAGAGTGGGAGGGAGAGAGAGGAAGAGAGAGAGAAACATCGACGTGAAAGGGACACATCGAGTGGCTGCCTCCCGCATGACCGACCAAGGCCGGGGACAAATTGCAACTGAGGTACGTGCCCCTAGCGGGAACCAAACCCGGGTCTCTCTGGACCGCAGGTCGACGCTCTAACCGCTGAGCCAAACCGGCCAGGGCCTCTCTTGTATTTTCAACTGCTCCTCTCTACTTCCTCTCTTCCATTAATATTGAAACATGCTCCAAGTCTCTCTAATCTCAAAGAGAAAAAAAAAATATCTTCATGCCATTTTTTTGTTAATCCTCACCCGAGGATATTTTTCCATTGATTTTTAGAGAAAGTGGAAGGGAGGAAGGGAGGAAGGGAAGGAGGGAGGGAGGGAGAGAAATGTTGATGTGAGAGAAATACATCGATTGGTTGCCTCCTGCATGACCCCGACTGGGTCCAGGGATCGAACCCGCAACCCCTTGGTCTGAGGGCCGACACTCTAACCACTGAGCCAAAATGGCCAGGGCTCTTCATGCTTTTCTTTTTTTTTTTTTCTTTTATCCTCACCTGAGGACACTTTTCCATTTTTTGTTTAGATAGAGTGGGAGGGAGAGAGAGGAAGAGAGAGAGAAACATCAACGTGAAAGGGACACATCGAGTGGCTACCTCCCACATGATCCAACCAGGGCCGGGGCCAACTGCAAACAAGGTATGTGCCCCTAGCGGAAACCGAACCCGGGTCTCTCTGGACCACAGGCCGACGCTCTAACCACTGAGCCAAACTGGCCAGGGCTCTTCATGCTTTTCTTGATCCAACTAGCTACCACCTTTCCTCTCACAACCAGACTTTTTTTAACATACGTTTTTTTTTGTTTGTTTGTTACAGATGTTTCTCCTTTTTCCCCCATTGATACCCTCCTCCCCATCCCCCCACCCCGTCCCCAGGTTTGTTGTCCATGTCCATCAGTTATGCATACATGAGTATAAGTTCTGTGGTTTATCTCTTCCCTCCCCCCCATCCCCTCTTCTGAGGGTTGTCAGTCTGTACCCTACTTTCACATCTCTGGGTCTACCCTGTTCCCCAGACTGTTATGTTTATTATATTCCACAAATGAGTGAGATCATGTGATATTTGTTTTTCTCTGCTTGGCTTGTTTCGCTTAGGATAATACTCTCGAGGTCCCTCCATGTATGTTTTTATTGATTTTTAGAGAGAGAAGGGAAGAGAGAAACATCGATGTGAGAGATAAACATCGATCAGTTGCCTCCTGTACACACCCCAACCAAGGATCAAACCCGAAACCTGGGTATGTGCCCTGACCAGGAATTGAACCAGCAACCTTCAAGTACATGGGACAATGCTCAACCAATTAAGCCACACTGTTCAGGGCTTGACCAAACATTTTTAATTGCCTGTACTCTTCTTTCTCCCCTGAATGGCTGAATGATTCTCTCCCAGTCATTCAGAAACCTCTTGTAATATGGTTTCTGCCCTCTGCAAGGCCCTCTCTGTAGCTCAATCCAGTAACTACTTCTCAGATGTTATCTCATGTGACAGTCATGCAACACAATTCACTGTGACACTCTGGAATCAAGCACTCTTTCCACTGGGCTTCCAAAGACAAGGACATTACATGTTCAGTTTTTCTCCTCTGTTTCTGTCCACTTCTTGATCTCCTTTCTTTATTTTTTTTAATCCTCACTTGAGGATATTTCTCTATTGATTTTCAGATAGAGTGGGAGGGAGGAGGAGAAGGAAAGAGAGAGAGAGAGAGAAACATCTATGCGAGAGAGAGACATCAATTAGTTGCCACCTGCACAACCCCAACCAGGGCCAGGAATCGAACCCACCAGTCTTTGGTCTGCAGGCCAAACCAGCCAGGGCTTCTTTATCTCCTTTAGAGTTCCTATTCCTCTTCCTGTTCCATGCTAGTGTTTTTCAAGATTCAGTCCTGAGTCATCTGTGCTCACTCCATAAATGCTCTGTAGGTGAGTTCATCCATTAAGCAGTTAAGTACCCTTTAATTACATTCATAATATTGACAACTCTCCCCATAGGTCCAGATCCATATATTTGACTTTCTCAATTAACCTGATAGGCATTTTCACTTATAATTTTCATAGGCACTCTAAACGCAACATATTTTAAACTAAAATCAAGCCCCCCATTTCCCCCCAACCTTCCAAGCATTCTTTCCTGTGTTCCCTATCATCATGAATGTGACCACCATCTACCCCACTTCCTATCTTCAACAATTCCCTTTCCCCAATATCTAACTAATCACCAGAGCTTATTGATTTTTCTCTGTCTCTGTCAAATCTGCTTATTCTTCCCATACTCATTGCCACTGCCTTATTTCAGATCCTCATTTTCCTCCTGGAACTATAATTTCTTAGTGCACTCTCAGAATAGAAAGCTTTGGGGTGTCCGCCCAACTTGATGATTCACCTTCTTCTGAACATTCCCTTTCCTACACCAGTCATGTCTGACGAAATAATACCCTCACCCCACCCTTGCCAGAGTTAATGGGACCAGTAAGGATATCTGACTCAAGCTTGGACCAATCAGATTCTCTCTTCCTGGAAAGTGGAATTTGGTATAAGTCTGTGCAGGTAACCTAAACTATAACAAGTGAATGTGAGGGCTTTATAGTAACCATATTGAATCACAAGAATGAATAAGCAAAGTCCATCTGCAGAGGGAAAGAGAAGACCAAAACATGTGCAGAAAAAAACAACAGATATAAGAGAAACAGAGACTCCTGAGAGCCTTCTTGTTCCTAATCTCAGACCTTTGCCAAGGGTTAGCAGCACTCCTGCTCCCAGGCTCCATGAGAAAATTCCCCACCCCATACACACACACACACACCTTATCTTTTTAACATTTTCCTTTTTGTGTTTCAGCTAATTTAAGTAGGTAACCATTATGTGGCTACAGAAAGTCTTGATCAATGCACTCACTTCTCACTGGGTCTCAGCTTCCTCATCTGTTCCTCATAGATGAACTCTAAGAAAGCAGTAAGTATTAACACACTACAGCAGTTTTCAAGCAGGCTGCGTTATTTCTACGTTCAGTCTATGTACAAAAAACGATAGTCAGCACCTGCCCAAGGATAGCTAAATGTAAATTTTAGGATCATGTTTTTTAATAATTAAGTTTGTAAAAGATACTGAGTTTAAAAACAAATTAATAAAAAGAATCTATTTTTAACTCAAAGAAAGTGTTTTCTTCACATTAATTTTCAACCCATTTACCATAAATGTACTTTTTAAAATTACTTCCTTTTTTAAAGCCCTGAATTAAAACATTTCTCTGCAATTTAGTAGATCTCATTTGGCACTCTGCAGGTGGGCCAGTCCAGTTTTAAATGGGCCATTTCTGAAAATATTTTGAGAATGCTTTTCACTACTCGTTCTTATATTATTGCAGGAAAAAACAGATTCACTTTACAATGCTACATTGATTATAGTGCACTAAATATTTTTTTAAAAAGATTTTGTCCTCTCAATGGGCTCTAGATAAATTAATAAGCCACTGATTAAGTATCCAATATATAAAGTACATATTACATCACTGATTAAGTACTTGGTAAATAGCTAAATGCTGATAAAGAGCCTAATTCAGTAGACATAGGTGGGGCCCCGGGATCCATTTTTTAAAAAGCCTCAGAGACAATATAAATCAGTTGCCAGTTTGGGGAACCACTGGCCCAGAATAAGGGGCATTTCGGAACTTTTTGAAATAAAAAGTAAAAACTGCAGTATACTGAGAACACCTACAACAGAATCAGAGTATCTCTTTATATTAAAAACCTGTGTGTATATGACTAATTAAATAAACCCTACCAGTGGTTTAGGGGTGAGAGAGGTGATAAGGAAGTTTGACCACGCTGCTGTCTTTGTCTAAGGAAGGGATCTAATGATTTTACAAATTCCTGTTCTTCTGAAAAGATCTGCCACTGGGGAAAACAAAATATACCATAATCCACATTTTAAATGACTATTCAAGATCCAACAGAAAAAATTCTTCCCCAGAAATCTGCTCAAGCTCAAGTGTGAATGCTAGGAAACTTGGGAAAAAGAAAAAGGCTATCCCAAGGTTATTAAAGATACAGGGTTCAATAAGAAATGGTGGTCAAAGCGAAGAAAAATGCAGGCTCAGTGAGGAAAGAAATCTTTCTGTTCCAAAGTCTTTGCAAACTCACAGAATAGAATACTGATGTCTAGCACCTTAAAACTATTCCCTGCTGCTGCAAGGACTCTGCTGGAGGTTAAGACACCAGTGAGAGGGAGACATAATGCCCAAAGGGTTATGTCCATGTACTGTGCAGTGTGTCACACTCATGGCAACATTTCAAACAAATCTCCATGTGAGACATCAAGGGGTAACAGAAAGAACAACAAGCCAAGAGTCAGGAGACCTAGTTGTGGTCCAAGTTCCACAAATGACAAACTATGACCTTGAGCAAGTCACTAAACCTCTCTCTAGGTCTCCATTTCCTTATCTGTAAAATAAAACTATGGCACTGATTTAAAGGCACAGAGAAATCTCTGACTTTTGGAGCGAGGTACTTGCCATATTTTGGTGATACTTTAGGGATATGGAACATACCAAACAACCTCCTAAATTCTATGCAGGAATTTGAATGGTCAGTCTTTTAAACAAAAACATTGTTTTCATACTGGAAAGGGGTGGGGCAGTAGAAGGAAATAAAAGAAGCTCTCTGGTAGGTGGGAATAGGGGAAGGAATTGGCAAAACATTACTTCCATTGGGATGTTCACTGTTTACTACAGCAATCACTCACTGATTTTCCTGACACAGGCATAACTCAGAGACATTACAGGTTTGGTTCCAGACTACCATGGCAATAAAGTGAGTCATAATCTTTTTGCTAGTGGAGGGTTCTGCCTTCAATTTGTAAAAAACTCAACATCTGTGAAGCACAATAAAGCAAAGTGCAATAAGCAAGGTAAGCCTGTATAGGCACATTTTTAAAACCTAAAAGCAAAGAGATTTCCTGTTACAGAGTCTCCTAAAAAGTGTTTAGAAAGTTTGATATTTTCCTTGAAAGTCAGTCCCCGTATGTCTAGTGTACAAGCAGTATGTCAGTATCCTCCTGGGTCTCAGCCTAATGGCTCACAGTCCCAAGACTCCTTTCAAGCTAAGCACAATACCCACAGCAGGTCCAAAGACACTCCCTCACCTGCCGCTTTCCCGATAACCATATTATTTTTTCATCTGAGTTTTGGCCCTTTGTCCCTTCAGAGGCAACTCATCAGGTGCCCTGAGTATAGTGGTTTGTATTTCAATTCTACGCTAACTTAGGCCTTTTTTTCAGGATCCTGGATTTAATGTTTTCATCCATAGTATAGTACAAACCACCTACTAAAAAAACGAAGTAGATTTTTAATTCTTTCTCTGAATGGAGAAAAATGTCTCAGTTGGTTCTCCAGGTTGACTTAGAGTTTCTGGCCATATTCTGATGGCCACCTTTACCTAACAGCCCCTCCCCTGACAGGTATATGGAAGTCTCTTCTACAGGATAACAGACGGGTCACATCTGTTTAGGAGCCCTCCATGGCTGTTTCATCTCCCTCCCCTCACAATCTATCAACCTCCTTCCAAGAAAGGAGGTTGTTTACCACACACACACACTGCTCCCTTAACAATCTAGCATCCTCCTTGAAAGTCGCAATCAGGGAATCCTAACCAGGCAGGCGTGACTTCTAAGCAGATGGCAGGCCTCATAATTAGGTCATTACATAATACCTCTTCTCTAAGCAGCTTCTCTACACTTCACTCAGAGACCATGCACTGATGAGCTTTACACTGTGGTTACTTTAATTATATAATTCACTCTTGAGAACACAATAATACCATGTTTTGATATTTTTTAAAAAGAAAAAGGGTAAGAGAGAGTGTGGGAGAAGTAAAGACAGAGGTTGCTTTTAGCTTCAGTTTTGAGTAGTCCAGACTTGGACAGGTAACTTTCTGTTGGTGCCTTGGGTTCCCAGCCTGTCATATAGAATCATGCCAATCCCAATTACATTGTTTCCATTGTGGGATTCACATATAAATGTTGTATCACGTGAGTCGATTTCTATAGGATACTCCATCACATTTAGGTGTCATGTCAGGCTCTCAACAGCTCATCACGGAGCTAAAGACTGCACAAGGTGGTGTCCACATGCACATGGGCAACTTCTGCCCTCGGGAAGACCTCAGTTCAGCATCAAATCAGCTTTAGTATTGCATCTCCCTCAAATTCCAACTCCAAGCAATCAGAGATCTCATATACATCCCCTCCACTCCCAAGAAATCTAAAGCCTTTCAACCCACTCCCAATGCAGCTTCTCCATTATGGTCTTGCTTCTCCTGGTTATTTACACGCCAAAAATCACTGCTCCCTTCACCCAACATCAAAACTGCCACTCTTGCCCTGGCTGCTGTGGCTTATTGGTTGGAGTGTCATCCTGTACACCAAAGGGCTGAGGGTTCTATTCCCGGTTCGGGCACATACCTAGGTTGCAATTTTGATCCCTAGTTGGGGTGTGTACAGGAGACAACCAAGCAATGTTTCTCTCTCACATTGATGTTTCTCTCTCTCTCTCTAAAAACTGATAACATATCCTCAGGTAAGGAATTTTTTTTAAAAACTGCCATTGTTACCGATCTGTTAGTTTTTAGGGAAGCTGGAGTTTCAGACCTATTATGTGTACGGATAGTCTACAGTTTGCAAAAGTCGTTCACATACATGTTCTCATTTCCTCATTACAATAAGCCTTAATTATCACTTTGTAGATTCAAAAACTGAGGTCTAGATAAGTGTCACCAAAAAAGGAAGGTACAGCCCTGGCCAGTGTGGCTCAGTGGTTAAAGTGTTGGCCTGTGGACCAAAAGGTCATGAGTTCGATTCCCGGTCAAAGGTATGTACCTGGGTTGCAGGTTTGATCCCCAGCCCCGGTCGGGGCACGTGCGGGAGGCAACCAATGGATGTGTGTCTCTCACATTGACATTTCTTTCTCTCTCTCTCTCCTTCCCTTCCACTCTCACTTAAAAAAAAAAAAAAAATCAATGGAAAAAAATATCCTCGGGTGAGGATTAAAAAAAAAAAGGAAGGTACATAAAAATTCAAGCTATAATTTAGAGAAGACTATTCCATTAGAAGGAGAGATTAGTATTCTCCAATTGGCATAATGTGTAATGGGAACTATTAGGGGGACGGGAAAGTAATGTCGTTAACATAATGACATGTTAAGGGCGGAAGTGGAAGCAAATCCGTGTCAGACAATCGAGGAATTGTCAAACACTCTTAACCAACCTTGGTCAACCATCCAAGAACATTTGTAGCAGATTGGTAAAGTAAGCAGAGCAGGTGTTTGGGTCCCGCATAATCTGTCCAAAGAAAACAAAGCTAACCGGTCCACCACATGCAACTTATTGCTTCAGCGGCACAATACAGAAGCGGTTTTTGATCGCTTGATCACTGGAGATGAAAAATGGGTCCTCTATGATAATCCAAAATGCAAAAGGCAGTGGCTCTCTCCAAAGGAATCGCCACGATGTACAGCTAAGCCAGGTTTACACCCCAAAAAGGCACTTTTGTGTGTTTGGTGGAGTATTCGCGGGGTCGTTCATTTTGAAGTGCTGAAACCTGGACAAACTGTGAATGCAGACCTTTACTGTGAACAACTGGATCGAGTAAATCAATCTTTAATTGAAAAGTGCCCAGTGATTGTCACCAGAAAAAGCGTTATTCTGCAACATGATAATGCAAGACTGCACTGCGCAAGACAAACCCTGGAAAAAATTAATGAATTGGGATGGGAGGTATTGCTTCACCCACCATACTCGCCCGATATTGCGCCATTGGATTTCCATTTATTCCGATCGCTACAACATTTTCTAAGTGGCAAAAAATTTGACAATTTGGATGATGTCCAAAATGCCATCTCCAGATATTTTGCTCAAAAACCAATTGATTTTTATCGATCCGGCACTGAAAATTTGCACACTAGATGGCAAAAGGTTGTTGATAATGAAGGTGATTATATCATTGATTAAAAATAAAAACTTGTTAAAAATTTATCTGTTTGAATTTCATGTAAAAAAAAAAAAACGACATTACTTTCCGGTCCCCCTAATATTTCTGAGCTGGAAGTCCATCTCTCTACACCACTTCTGGCCCCCCAAGGACCCTGGCTTAGCATTTATACTTTGGTCACCCTGAGTTTTCCAAGTTCTGACACTGGCCTGTGACAGTAGCTGTGTTGGCCCCTAGTTTCAATGGGCTGGCCTAGGGGCCCAGTGCCCACTTTGACCACAATTCTCAGACTGGGATACCAAATGCTACCCTCTCTAGAGTCCTATCCCAAGTCCTTTATCTCTCCTGGACTGTTAAATCAAAGCCTTGATTTCTAAAAGCTACTGAGGATATCAAAAATCAAATTTAAGAGTCACTTACCTGAAAACTAGGTTCAAACCAGACCAAAAGTTTTACACATAACATGGCATGTGGTACAGTCATGGGCCGCATAAAGACATTTCAATCAATGATGATCCCATGAAATTATGGAGCTGAAAATTTCCTATTGCCTAGTAATGTCATTGCTGTCGTCAAGTTATAGCGTAAGACGTTACTCACAAACTTACGGTGATGCTGATGTAAACAAACCTACTGTGCTGCCATTCATACAAAACTATATATAGCACATACAATTACAGTAGACTATACCATCTAGGTTTGTGTAACTGCACTCTATAATGTTCGCACAATAACGAAATTGCCTAACGATGCATTTTTCAGAACATATCCTAGTCCTGAAGTGGTACATGACTGTACAAGGGGAAGAAAATGACTTTTAGATCAGAAGTTTCTATGGTTAGATTTCTAGCAGAAAAATTTACTTGTTTGTGTAACCTCAAGAAAGTTACTTAACTTCTATAAGCCTCAGTTATCATCCACATTCTGCAGATATCAAAACTCTCTCCTCCAAAGCTACTGAGAAGCATTAAAAAAGAAAATACACAGCCCTGGCTGGTTTGGCTCAGCGGTTAGAGTGTTGGTCCCAGGACTGAAGAGTCTTGGGTTTGATCCAGTCAAGGGCATGTACCTCAGTTGCAGGTTCAATCCCCGGCCCATCGGGGTCATGTGGGAGGCAACCAATCAATGTGTCTCTTTCACATCAATGTTTCTCTCTCTCTCTTCCTCCCTCCCTCCCACTCTATCTAAAAATCAATGGAAAAATATCCTTGGGTGAGAATTAAAAAAAAAAAAAGAGCTCGGGGGGTGTGGCTCAGTGGTTGAGCATCGACACATGCACCAACAGGTCGCTGGTTCAATTCCCGGTCAGGGCACATGCTCAGGTTGTGGGCCAAATCCCCAGTTGGAGGCATGCAGGAGGCGGCCAGTCGATGTTCTCTTTCATCGATGTTTCGCTCTCTCCCTCTCCCTTCCTCTCTCTCTAAAGTCAATAAAGAAAAAAAATTTTTTTTTTTTAAAAAGCCCTAGCCGGTTTGGCTCAGCAGTTAGAGCATTAGCCCTCGGACCAAAGAGTCTCGGGTTCAATTCTGGTCAAGGGCACGTACCTCAGTTGCGGTTCAGTCCCTGGCCCTGGCCGAGGTCGTGTGGGAGGCAACCAGTCAATGTGTCTCTCTCACACTGATGTTTCTTTCTTCCTCTCTCTCCCTCCCTCCCACTCTGTCTGAAGGTAAATGGAAAAATATCCTCAGGTGAGGATTTTAAAAAAAGAAAGAAAAGAAATACACAAAAATGGGCCTACCTAGCACAGTGATAGGCGCATAGTGCCCTCCTCCTTCCCTCCCTGGTGAATGGAGGGAAGTACTCCCTGCCCTCTGCTGCATTCACTGCTCTGAGAAGTCTGAGAAAAACTCCGAAAAATATGCAGCCTACAAAAACACTGTGGGATGAGTCAGAAGACTGTGAACTAATGGGAGAAAGCACAGCAAAGAGATCGGGATGACCACCACTACAGCAGGTTATGTCCAAGCATTGCAATTCTAAAATAATCATTGTGTAACTTTTCAGGCCTTTTCCAGGTGAGATGCTTAGAAATGAGATGAGAACAAAGCAGTGAACTAAAAAGCTGTGGGCCTGAGAACTTAAGGCAAAATGGATGGTTGAATACCGGGCTGGTAATGAAGCAGAAAGGCAAGCAGGAAACTTCTGGTACAGGGACGCTTTGGAGGCCACTTACTACAGTGTTAACAGGAACCATTAACACAGCTTGGGGGATTTCAAAAAGAGCCTGGCAACGATATCCAAAAGGCTTTATAACCCCAATGAAGTCGGGAAACCTGGGTTCCAATTGTGTTGCATTAATCAACTTGGTGGCCTTTGGCTAAAAACTCTTCAAAGGCAGGGAAAGTATTTTTTCTTTGCATTTTCTGAATCCCCTAGAATAACAAACAGTCAATGCTTGGTAAGTGCTGGACTGAATGAAGAAGGAATATCTGGCTTCTGAGCTCTCTAGAGCTCAGTTTCCTCTCACAAGAGGTTTAGAAATATTTCTAGGGCCACTCCAGGGCTCACATCTGTTCCATCATTCTCTAAACAGTTTCTCAATCCTAACTGCACACCAGAATTATCTTGGAAGTCCTAGCCCCACATCCAGCACCCACCTAGATTCAGAATCCTTGGGCTGGTGGGTTTGTTTTTCTAGTTGTTAAATCTTCACAGGTGATCCTAATAAACAGCTGGTGCTGAGAACTGATGCACAAGGCTTTCAAATGTGGCAATCCTATGAAACAAAGGAATCGAGGCTGTCCTTCCATATCGTCTCCTTTCTTGATAAAAAAAAAAAAAAGCAGCTTTCATTTTCTAAAGCAAACCTGCCTCATTCTAGGGAGCAAGGTTTTGGAGTTAGGTCAGGGTTCAAATCCCAGTGCAAACACTCTGTAGTAATGTGACCTCAGCTCATTTAGAAAATGAGGAACCATCAGTTACTCCACAGAGGTGTTATGAAGATTACATGAGATACCATCATAAAGCACATGGCACATGTTTAACTATAGAAGCAGTCAACACATGTTCATTTCCTTCTCCCCTACCCCTTCCTTACTGAGTAACATCTACTAGGTGGTGTCTGTCATCATCTGCAGCTTTATAAAACTAAACTCTGGTTACAGGAACTTTTGATGATATAAAATTTGCTCCATTTTCAGTATTTGCCCTGAGCATCAGATTCTCTGTCCCTATATTAAAGGGGAAGACCAAACCCATTCTCTTCTTAACTAATACTCTCTATGTATTATAGTGATTTGCTGTCAGCAACAGATGGCCTCAGATGATGCATGTATCCAGAAATCCTACCCTCAAAACAAGGCCTACTCCTGGGTGCCTGTGGCATCCAAGCGTATATGAAACCATACTGGTAATTTTGTGACTCCTCAGTTCTGACATTTGTTTTGTACTTGCTACTGCAACTACATGCTTTTCTTTTCTATGCAGGTTTTTATGATGTTTCCATTAAACAGGCTGGTTTTATTGAGTTTTCCTACATTATTTATTTTTACCAAATGATACATATGATCTGTGGATCACAATTTACTATTGTTAGGACTATCCTAGTATATAATGTGAGACAATATTTTAAAAAGAGATCAATCTGGATCCTCCAATAATAAATGCAAGAACTGCTACTAAAAAGGCAGCCTGATTTTCAAAAGCACTTCCATTGCTTTTTAAATGTCTTTTGGAAAAGGTGCAATCAGTCTTGATTTGAGAGACATACAAACGATATACTCATAGAGTATGCATATAGTACGCATGAAGTCAGTCTTCTTTTATAGCCTAATCACAAAGTCATAACCAGTGTTATCTGAGGTTAAGTATCACAGTACAGATGAGAAACCAGGGTTCTGACTGAATGCCTTTGTGTGTGTGTGTGGGGGGGGGGGTACAGATGTGTCAAGAGTGGACAGAGGTTGAATAGTCCTTAGACCAGGCAACAAGTTAACACTAGGCAGTGACATGTCAAAGTCAATAAATAAACCAAATGGAGCTAAAACAAGCAGCAGATTGTATTCTGGACAGAGTGGAGAACACAATTATTAGACTTTGAAACTGGCTAGTGGTCAAGCACTGAGGTATAGAGTCAAGACCAAGAAAGATCAGCAGGAATAGGAGACCTAGGGGATGTGAACAGAACAGATGCAATATCCAACTAAAAGAAGGTAAAGGAGTACCGGGTCTGAGAAGCTGACACAAGTGTCCTTCAAAGCAGAGAGTAATCCCTAGGCATGACCTGCCTCAAGTGTTCAGGTATAGATATAGAGCACCTGGACTAGGCAGTTCAGGCACAGGGAAGTTAGCAGCTCTTTGTTTTGAGGTAGCTTCCATTTTATCTCTACAGAAGAAACCCAAGCCTATGATTAAAAGAAAACAGTTATGATCAAATGATCTACAGAAGCTAACTCTGCCAGGCCAGGGGAGTAAGTCAAAACCTCTATATGACTATGCCCAATGCATGGGACAAATCAACAATGGAGGCCAGATATGCAGACAAGCTGAGAGTTTCATTCCCCATTCTATGAACTTAATAAATACCAGCAGAGAATGTCTGCAGTTTCCATGCTGAATGAGGCATACTAACTTCCTGGTCACTTCAGTCATACTGGAACCTGTCCCTAAACATCTAGTCTTAGCTGATATTATCATAAATCTCTATCAGTAGTAACAGAAATGCTAAGGATTGCAGCAGAGGACATTGGGGACTTTGGTCAGCAAAGGGGCCTGAGAATAGTAAAGAGCACACATTCCAAGAAGGCTATATAGAGAAACTGTTGTATGATCAGAGTCTGTATACCCACCCCCAGATTGCTGTTCCGCAGTGCCTGTCCTTCCTGGAGGACAGATTCACGGCAGGAATGATTCAGCATAAGCCATTCCCACTAACCTTGTACACAGCCTACTTAATATAGCAGGCTTAGATGTCTCAATACTTTAACTGGCAACACTAAGATCCTGCACATTGCAAATATAATGACAAATCAAAAACAGTTTTTAGGTTTGCACAATTACTCTAGTTAAGAATCCCAATACCTAATAGGTACTATCATTGGCTTAACCACTTCTTAATTGGATAATGCTGGAAAGACCTCTTCAAAGCTCCATTTTCAGTTGTAATATAGAAATAATTATATATATCCTAATAATCTTAAAGTTAGTAGGAAGATCTAATGAGATAAAGCATAAAAAGGACTTAATATAGTATAAAAATGTGATGTCCCATCAAATGCCCACTCCCACCTCCCTGAAAAAACACAATTTGTTGGGAAGATAAACACACAAAACAATGAGGAAAAAAAAGAAAAAGAAGCCTATGGAAAGACAAATGTTAGCTGGAATCGGTAGGAAAAGTTTCTTGGGACATATGAAATTTTGAATGGATTATGAAGGACTGGTAAGATTTAGAAAGGCAAATCCATTTTGTAATGTCCAAGTTTTATAGAGCACTTACTTAAAAACTATAGTTAGAATATTTATAGTTAAGAAGTTAATATTATAAATATCACTGCAATTTTATTACTCTCACTGACTTTGAGAAATAGGTAGATTTAAGGCATAATGTGGATAAAGGAATTAACTCAAAAGATCACAGCAACAAAGCAAAAAATGAAGTCCATTTCAATATCTTATGTTACCTGGCTAAATTAGCATATGAAATAATTGAGAATCAATCAAAACCAGTAAGGTCTGCTGATCATCCACAATGCGACTTTGATCCCACTCAAGAGATTTTGCCATTTGCCACCAAAGTATAGAAAGTGTCGTTCCTACAACTCGCAGTGAACCAGGGCAGGAGAAATAAGACCATAATTAAGGGGAAAAGTCTGTAAATGACTTACAAATCACTTTATTCTGGAACCAAGAGGACCAGAGTTGGTTCTACATTTCAAACCACAATGACCACAGACAGTCTAATGGAGCTTAAATAGGAAAGTCGGGGCAAGATGTCATCAAGGGATCTGCTGACAATTTTCCTAACGTTTTATTAGTAACTTCCAGTTACCCTCTCTTGGTTCTCCTAGTCCACAGAGGGGCAATAAGATGGGGAAGTGATGCAGAGGAACCAAGTGGCTTATGGAATCCACAAACTGCAATAAAAGAAAGACTACTACTCCAAGTTCCCAGTTTCTCTAATTTCTAGACTAAAATACAAATTTCAAGAAATGGTACACCAGGGTATTCCATCAACCAATTAAATGGTCTCATTTCCTGCCAGTGTTTCCTACTGGGTAGTGCCTAAACTACCACTTTGAGATCTATCACACCACTGTTTCTCGAGAGGGCGATTTTGCCCTCCAAGAGGGGACATTTGGTGCTATCTTGAGACATTTTTGGTTGTCATAACTTGGAGGGGCAGGGGGAACTACGGGGTGGAGACAGAGGATACTACTGACATCCTACAATGCACCCCACAACAGTAATTATCCAGCCCTAAATGTCAATAGTGTCAAGTTTGAAAAACCCTGCTCTAGGCAGTGATCTATCACATATATATCCCAGTATCATATAAAAGCAGATCTGTTAACTCATGAAGTTGACAAATGACTGTGACAGGAAGGTGTAACTATTAAAAAGAAATGAACATATACCTTTTTAAAAAAATCCATCACAGAACTACTATGATGTGTAACATAAATAGGTGTATTCAAGTGCTTTTAAAGATTGTAGGCACCTCTGAACCTGTCATAGGGAGAGACAATAAAATTTGCTTATCCTTCAAAAGTTTGTCTTTAATCATGGATAGCCTATGTATTGCTTTCTCAAGAGTTGGAACACTGAATTCATAAAGTGGTGTGTATGAAAACAAAATTGTGAACTATTTATAATGAAAAACATTAATAAATTGTGACACTATCTGATTAATAATGAGCATACAGATACTTAACTAATAACTTAGTAACAGCTCATTCACACTACATCACTAAAGAATGAGTTGTTTTGAGTTTTCAGACTGACTCTTTGAAAGAATGTCAACATATTTTGATTTTAATTATTTTGATGAAATTCTTTTTCAAATGTACTAAACCTATTCTGTAAATTTAAGCCAGTGAAGTTCAGCTAGAAGATAAAATAGAGAAATACTTAAAATATTCAGATTAACTTTTCATAATTTACAAATGATATAATTGTCTACTTGATAAATTCAAGACAATTAACTAAAAAATAACTAATAAAAGTTCAGTGAGAAAACAAGTTATAAAACCAATACAGAAAAACCTAGTTTTCCAAAATTAAAAGGCTGATCATCCAAGTGCTTAGTGAGAAGGTAGTGACAAGAACTTGCATACATTTCTGGAAGGAATGTAAAATTGTACAGCTTTATGAGAAACTATTTTCCAAAGTTAAGCATACATTTACCATATGAACCAGCAGTTCCACTCTTAGAGAAGTGAAACAAATATCCACACAGACTTAAAAAAAAATGTTAACAGTCAAAACTTGAAAACTTCAACTCTCCTTCAAAAGATGAATGTATAAATACATTATGGGATATCTATAAAGTGGAATACTATGCAGAATTAAGAAGGTATGAACTTCCTTCATACTGATACAACCAACATGGATGAATCTCAAAAATATAATGTTGTAAAGCAGCCAGAAAGAAAAAAAGAGCACATACTACACACCACAATTAAAATGTACAGATTAGCCCTGGCCGATTTGGCTCAGCGGTTGAGCATTGGCCTGCGGACCAGAGAGTCCGGGTTCGGTTCCCGCTAGGGGCATGTACAAAACAAAACAAAAAAACAAAAGTAAAATGTACAGATTAACAGACTACATAAAAAATAAAGATCCAACTATATGCTTGCTGCCTATAAGAAACTCACTTTAAATAGAAGATACAAATAGGTTAAAATAAAAGAATGAAAAAAGATATGCCATCCTAACACTAATTAAAGAAAGCTGCAGTGACTATATTCATATCAATGTAGATTTCAGAGCAAAGATTATTACAGGGTAACCTCGTAATGATAAAGGGGTCAATTTATCAAGAGGACATAACTCTCTTAAATGTCTATGTATCTAATAACAGAGTTTCAAAATATATGAAGCAAAAAGTGACAGAAATGCAAGGAGAATTGAACAAATCCATAGTAACATAGAAGATTTTAGACCCTCTCTCAATAATTGATAGAACAAGCAAGCAGAAAATCAATAAGAATATAGGAGATTTGGAAAACACTACCAAGCAATTTGACCTAATTGACATTTATAGATTACTCCATTTAACAGCAGCAAAATACACATACTTTTCAAGTGCCCACAGAAGACCAAGATATGTCATATTCTAAGCTATAAAGCAACTCTCAATAAATTTATAAGGATTTAAATCAAAATATGTTCTCTAATCATAATGATCTTAAATGCAACCCAATTAGAAATCAGTAACAGAAAGATCTCTGCAGAAATCTGCAACTATTTGGAAACTAAATAAAATTCTTCTAAATAATCCTTGGGTCAAATGCAAAAATAAAAAAAAGAAGAAAGAAAGCATTCTGATCTGAATAAAATTTTCAATAGGCTGCTTTTGTTTTTGGATAAAATTATTCTAAATTTTATCTAGGATGCACTGGAATACTAGAGCAGTCCAGAGGGAGTGGGGTAAAGAGAGGATAAGGGGGAAGCTGATCCTACCAGACATTAAAATTTTAAAACATAAATTAGATACAAAATTATAAAATGTTATTGTTGTAAGAACAGACAGAAAAATGCAAAGACCTCAAGAACATGTAAAAATATATATTGGAATTATCCAATAAAAATGGTTAGTACTGCTAACTAGCCATTTGGGGGGGGGGGGAATTCAAATCAATTTCCTCTATCACCCAAATACCAAAATAAACTCTAGAGTGACTACTTAGGGATCACAAATGCAAATGTCCACAAATATCATGTAGGTTCAAATCTAAATATGTGAGGTATAAGACAATTGGGAGTTGTGAGGACTGAGACAAATTAGAGGCTCAATACCTTTTCTAAAAGGCATTTAAATTCCAACTTTTAAAAACATTATAGTGGGGGGGGGAACCCCACCTCTTCTAGCAGGTGGAATGCAGCCTATTAGATAAAAAATATTTGCAATTTTTTTATTTAAATGGAAAAACTAAAACTATGGGGACATCTCTAATACTTTCAACAATAAAAATAAATTTTAAAAATTATCCATGTAAAAATGATAATACATATAAAAATAAAAGCTAAACTATGAAACTACTCAAAGAAAATTAGGGTAATACTATAATCTTGAGATAAGGGAAGGTTTTCCACAAACATAACATGAAAGGAATAACCAAATACTGCATTGATTTTCCCTCATTAAAATTTGAAATTTCTTTGTGGCAAATAAAACACACACACAAAAAGTTAAGACAACTGCCCTGGCCGGTTTGGCTCAGCGGTTAGAGCTTCGGCCCGCAGACCAAAGAGCTGCAGGTTTAATTCCGGTCAAGGGCACATACCTCAGTTCCAGTTTGGTCCATGGCCCTGGTCGGGCTCATGCAGGAGGCAACTAATCGATGTGTCTCTCTCACGTTGATGCTTCTTCCCCCCTCCCTCTGTCTCTTTCTCACCCTTCCACTCTATCTGAAAATAAATGGAAAAATATTCTCGGGTAAGGATTTAAAAAAAAAAAAAGTTAATGCCCTGGCCGGTTTGGCTGGTTTGGCTCAACGGTTAGAGCACTGGCCTGCGGACTAAAGAGTCTCGGGTTTGATTCCTGGTCAAGGGCAAGTACCTCGGTTGCAGGTTCGAGTGGGGCCCCTGTCCGGGTCATGTGGGAGGCAACCAATCGATGTGTCTCTTTCACATCGATATTTCTCTCCCTCCCTCCCATTCTATCTGAAAAAAATCAATGCAAAAATATCCTCGGGTGAGAATTAAAAATATATATATATGAAAAAAAAAAGTTAAGACAACTACAAAAAATTTTTTTTACCATTAAGAAATGACACAAACATCAGTACAGTCCTATCCTGAGATTCACCCATTTAGATTCTGAGAATTAGACTCATTTAACACCTCTTCTTCAAATTCTGAGGCATTTCTTCTCATTGATGAGGATTGATTTGGATTTTGTATACTTCATGAAAAGATGTCTTAAAATGAGTTATCATGCTTGTGGATTGAATAGCTATGTGTTAAATTCTTGTGCTAAAGAAACAATAGTTTGCTAGTTTATAACCATAATAATCTCATGCATCACATTCCCAAAGATGCATTTTTTGCATTAAAGACTGATTTACATAAACACTGATGTAAAATAATCATAAAATCAAATATTGGCAGGAATACAGTGAAAAGGGACCCTTAAATATGGTAACTGAAGTGCAATTTGACAATATACATCAGAAGCCTTTAGAAAGTATACATCCATTAATCCAACGATTCTCTAAGAATGTTATCTTGATGAAATGTGAAAATATGTACATTTAAAGATGCTTTATGCAGTGTTAATAACCAAAACTGGAAACCTACATATCTGACAACAGGGAATTGATTAATTAAATTATGGTATGTCCATGTATCCTTAGAAATGAACATTTGTACTCATATATGGGAAAATGGTCACACTATATTACTGAGTTTTAACAAAGCAGGCTTCACAATGTGGACATAGTTAATACCACTGAACAATACACTTAAAAACAGTTAACTGTATGTGGGTTTTTTTACCACAATTTTTAAAATTAAAAAAAAAAGAAATGCAGGCTTCAAGTTCTCACATACCAATTTGGCATAAATATATATCATACAATAACTATTTCCTATATAATATAGAAATACATATTTCTATTTATACATAGAAAGCTAAATATGAACTTGCTATGATTAGTTAAATCTATGGGTAATTAGATGAAAGCTGTTTTTTTATATTTTTTCCTTTATGTTTCTAGATATTTACAATTAATGTGAATTAGTTACACAAAAAGTTTTCAAGATAAGCTATTATTCATATCCTGATGTTCCTAAATTGTATAATGGATAAAATTCCACCTTTAATCGTTAACTGGAAAAATCATTAGAAATATTAATTATCTGTTCTGTACTCAACAGTGGGATGCCCTCAGAAGCCACGGGAGTGTGTAATGCTACTTTCTTCACTCATTAAATAGCTCCAGACAGCAATGCTTTTAACTTTTCTGGAAGTTTTTATGCTTTTATCATTTACTCAGTGTCTCCTGTCATTTCTCGTTACTGTCAGATGGTGTCTCTCTCCATTTCAATTTATTGCTTTTAATTTAGTAGTAAACCAAAAGTGTAAAACTCATTAATAAAAAAGAGAAAGAATAAAAAGACTGAGGGAAGGTATTGACTATCTCCTAAAATATAAATTAGAGGGGGCTTTTGTAAGAGATTTCTGCCACCTAAAAATTTTTGTTTAGGAAAGGGAGGTGGGACACAGGTTATGTTTCTAAATTTGAATCTATTTTAGCACATTCAACTGTCTTCTAGCATGACATACATACCCAATGACATTCACAAATAAGACACATATCCCTGGACATTCAGGGGCCAGTTCAAGTAGAAGCATCCCCATAGGCTGTGTGTAACTCCTCAGGTTAAGAGCTGTACTTCCACACCATCCTTTGGCACTCAAGAAAAGTCAAAATTTGAGAGAGAGTTACATTATTATGGGAATAACCTTGAATTTATTCATGTGTTTACATATGAATATATTTCAAAATAAATTTATTAAAATTCAGTGTTTTTATATTTAACAACATGAAAGAGGTGTGTGGTGACATTATAGCAGAGAGCTGTTTTCAGGATTATAGCTATTGGGAATGTGACTGCTGAATAAGTGGGATATTACTATGTCCACTTACTATCAGATCTCACCTCACTGAAGTCTCATGAATGGAAATCATCAGCTTTCCCCAAAAGGACCCTGGTAAGGTCAGAAACTTAGAAATGCTGAGAAACTATGTCTAAAAAAAGATAAGATAACTGTTGAATAAGGAGGAAGTGGGGGAGCAGCTTCCTTGTACCAATATTGACTCAAAGAGACCAACTTTCCTTGTTTCAACTTTCCATCTAACCTCTAGTTCAACTAAAAAGCTGGAAGGCACTGGAACCAAAGACCAGAAGCAAAGACATGACTATTATGAATGCCTGCAAATTAGCATAGAAACAGCTAGCATGTAGCTTATCTAATGTTTCAGGTGCTTAAAGTTGGCCAAAGGAAAGTCCTACCACTGTCTCAACATGCTACTCTCAGCTTCTGGTTGGGCCATTTACTAGAAAGGATGGATTTTTACCCTTGTGTAGAGTATGCACATTCTTACCTAAGTGCCTCTTCTCACAACATCCCTGCCAAGCTATCATTCAAGGCTCATTTTCCCCAAAAAGTCTTCCTTGACTTTTTTTCCCCTTCATTCATCTCTCTTTTCTTTCATTTCTATAGCATCTAATTGTAAGAAATGGCAATTAATTGTATACCACTTGGTATTTAAAAAATTTCTTCATTATATGTGTAGTTCTGAACTCTAACATATTAAAAACTGGCTTCTGTGACTCATACAACAATCAAAGCCTTAGCAAAGCACAGGATATGTAACTGTGACTCAGTAGACAGTTGTCTGATTAGATGGGCCTGAGCAATGCTTGTTCGCAAGTGATTCAATACAGTGGCAGTTTATTCCGGACTCTAGAATCTTAATCAGAAGCAATGATAAGGGGTCAAAAGGCCAAAGACAGACTGGAACCATAGGCCACAAGCCTATGCGACCAGAATAAACAGACTGGATGGATCTCCAGCCCTGAGTGACCAAACTAGGAGCCAAAAGTTTTAGGTTATAGCCAATCACTATTCTCGAGTGTGACTAAAGTTAAATTAACATGTGTAAAGACAAAACTCAAAGACCATAGGCAATGGTTAAAAATAATACATGGCTGATCTGCCTAATAGGTTGAATGCCTCACTTTCTCTTGGCTTCACTTTAGTGCCAAGGGAAGCAAAAGTATGTATTCACTTTGAGCATCCTTGCTTGTTGCTGACTCAAAATTAGTGAGTGAAAGTTTGATGAGGAACATCAGGATATTTATATAGTCTCAAAGGATTATGCCACAAAATACTTCTAATTACAAGGTAAAAAATAGTAACTTTACAGTGAAGAAGCCTGACAGATACCATTTAACCAGATGGTTCAAGTTAATCAACAGTGATAGGACAAATAGACATCTCATGCCTCTTGATATGATGCACTGAGAAGGACACATCACTATGATAGTCCAGCCAAAAACACAGAACCTGTATTTAATCATAGCAAGCATCAGACTTACCAAATTCAGGGAGAATCTACAAAAAGGAACTGTTATGTACTCTTTAAAAGTGTCAAGGTCATGAAAGACAAAGTACAATTAAGGAGCTGTTCCAGACTAAAGGAGATTTAAGAGACATGACAACTAAATTCAATGTTTGATCCTGGATTAGATCCTGGACTAGGAAAAAATATTTTTCTTTTGCTATAAAAGACATTGGTGGGATAACTGATAAAATTTGAATAATTACATAATAGTATTATGTCAAAGTTAATCCCCTGATTTTGACAACTGTACAGTGATTTTGTCCTTTTTTTTTTTTAAGAAAATACACATTGAAGTACTTGGGGGAAAGTATCTGTAACTGTCAGATGGCTCAGAAAAAAGTATGTATATGTAGGTAGAGAGAATGAAAAGCTAATGTAGCAAATGTTAATCTCTGATGGATTTGAGTAAAGGGTATATGGGAATTTTGGTGCTATTTTTGAAATTACTATAACTTGGAATTATTTCAAAATTTAAAGTTGTTTTAAATAGTTTTTTTTTTTTTTTAAAGGACAAGATGATTTTAAGACCAGGTCTTCTGACTACAGAGACCCAGGGTTTCAAGACTGGTCTTTCTCCTTTGATGTGGGCTGTAATGATGAGCTAGATGAGCATGAACTTTGGAGCTATGCAGATGTGGGTTCTAATCACTCTGACTCACACAAACTAAGCTCACACTAAATTATGATATTTATTATTTCAAATTTTTAAAAACAAAAAGTAATTCTGCAGAGCAAGAAGTACAGCCCTAATACCCAAACTCTAACATTCAATGCAGGAAAAAAGAAAACTACAGATTATTCCATTTATGAATAAAGACGCAGAGATATTCAATAAAATACTAGCAAATTGAATCTGGCAGTAGATTAAAAAAATAAGAAACCATGGCAAACTCAAGTTAGATATATAAATATCAAAAAATCTGTTAAAATAACTCATCAGTTATAGAAGCCAAAATAAAGACATAGTTCAATAAAGAGACATTTTCAATATTTGAACATTTTTTCCTAATTGTTAAGTATTTATTTTTCCCAGTGGGAATATCTGTAACTTTTCTGATTATAAAAATAATAATTATTATTATTATTTTTTTTTATCCTCATCAGAGGGCATTCCCACATTTATCTTCAGATAGAGCAGGAGGGAGAGAGGGAGAAACAGAGAGAGAGAAACATCGATGTGAGAGAGACACAATGAGTGGCTGCCACCCATACAACCCCAACCGGGGCCAGGGACAAACTGCAATCAAGGTACATGCCCTCAGCAGGACCGAACCTGGGACTCTCCAGTCCGCGGGCCGAAGCTCTAACTGCTGAGCCAAACCTGCCAGGGCAAAAAAATAATTCTTATTGTGACATTTTTCAAATAATGCAAAAGTGGGTAGAGTAGAAAGTCTCCTGAATAGTCTTTCATGAAACCAGGGAAGATAATATGGAATAACAAGTCTTTCCAGGTTGTGAAAGCATATTTATAGGTAGATAGATAGCAAGCCAGAGAGCAAGAAAAAGAGAGGGAAAAGATGAAGAAACCCCATTTTGAGAACAAAAGGTGAATTTTGCCCCCACCAATTACTCTATTAGAATTGAGGGCCCTCAAAAAGCATACTGCTAATAAAATGGAGTCCATATCGAGTCTCCCTTTCTATTATCTTCCCCCTTCCTGTCTAACCAGTCATCATCAATCTGCCCGTGAGTCACTTCAGAAAGGCTCTCATCACCTATAGGTCCTCCCCACTCAGACACTATCCATCCCATTATCAATGGGCTCTGTGTAGAAAGATAGGAGTATAAAATAAAGATTTTAAAAGAGAGAACATTTAGGAATAAAAAAAAATTTTTAAGATTCTTTTATTGATTTTGAGAGAGAGAGAGGAAAGGAGAGGGAACGAGAGAAACAATGATGTGAGAGGGAAACATCTATCTGCTGCCTCCTGCATGTCCCCTACCAGGAATGGAGTCCACATGTGCCCTGACTAGGAATCAAACCAGCAACATTTCGGTGCACTGGACCAACTCCCAACCGACTGGGCCAGGGCTAGGTAGAAAATTTTAAAGTAAAGCTGGGGAAATTAAAAGAATTAAGGAGCCCTGGTGGATGTGGGTCAGCTGGTTGAGCATCGTCTGGTACACTGAAAGGTAGCCAGTTCAATTTCCGGTCAGGGCACATGCCCAGGTTGCAGGCTCGATCCCCGGTCAGGGTGCATGCAGGAGGCAACTGATCGATGTTTCTCTCTCAAAACATCAATGTTTCTCTCTCTCTCTCTCCCCCTCTACCTTTCTCTCTCTCTCTCAAATCAATAAAAACATATTTTTTTAAAGATAAAAGAAAAATAAAAGAATTAAGGTGACCTTGTGCAGAAGAACCCAGGCTAAAATCACTATAATCATCATCGCCATCATCTACTTTGGGACTACATGATATAAAAAGCACATTATTCAGAGTATACCTGTGTTGAAGTTCTCTGGTATTTCAGGGGTTGACAGTAGTTTTTCAGAACTCAGACAACAGACCACATCATTCAAGCAATGGACAGAAGAGGAAGCGAGCAGGGAAGTAGGAGCTCCCTTCAGTGATATTATTATCTGTGGCCGGAAAATAAGGCATTTTCTGATAATAAAGGGCACAGAATCCAACAGGATACATGCCCACTCCCAATTCCAAATAACCTGCCCTGCAAAAGGTAAAGAGCATTCTGAAACCAGGGAAGTTAAAGAGTCTGATCTCATCCCTTTAGAACAACCAGAGCTCAAGGTTACAGTAACCTGACTCCCCAGTATTATTCTGACCAACTTCAGAAAAACAAAAGCTGCCTTTGATGCACTTCAATGCCCAGCCACTTCACCAGAGAATCAGATCTTAAAAATTAATCAGGCTGGCAAAGCACCATTCAATATTTGGACAGCTCTACATGTGAGATGGAGCTCTGGGTGGACTTGGACAGAATGCTGATCTTTTGTTATCAAGACTCTCCAATTTAGATAGATTATGGCCTGTTTCTTCTCCTAGTATGTCTAATTCTGGTTGGTCAGGTCTGCTGTGACTGAGCAATCAAAATTCCATTTGGTCTCAGTACTTTCTTGATTTTTCTGCTCTCCGGCTGCTCATCTCCTTCCCCTGGGCTTACCACCTCCAAATGCAGGTTGCTAACTGACCTTCTACAGACAAAATTCACGTGCTAGCAAAGTTCCAACCATTACCTCTATTCCAGTAGGCATTTGCAGGAGTGGGATTTCACTATATAGGGAAGGAAGAGAGGAACATTCCAGGCCAAGGCACAGACTTAAAACACATGCTGAGGATAGATGAATGAGGAAGTGGCAGGTGGTCCAGTGTGGATGCAGCTTAACGTCCAATACATCTCTACCACAAGGCTCTGCTTCTTCTGAGCTCCACAAACCAGGCTCTCCACACAGAGTTCTTCAGATACCTCAAACCCAATATTTCTGACCCAAACCTTTCTCCTCCTATACTCTAAATTTTCACTAACAGAGCCATCAAACATTCAGTCAAGCTCAAAAACTCTGTCTAAACACCCTGTATATCAATAATTTTCATCCAAACTATTTCAAAATGGTCTTAAATCCATCCCTCACTCTCAGTTCCTATTACCACTCATTTCAGCCGTATCTTTCACCTGCACTATTGCAGAACTCCTGTGTACACTACCCAAATTCCCACTCTTCCTCAGACAGCTGTCATTGTGTTACTATGAAGCCTTCCCCACCCCCAGCAGTTTGTCCCCCCTTTTTCCTGCTCTCATAGTGCTTTATACTATCCTTACCAGTACAAAACCAACACACAATATGAACACTATTTAAAACAAGTCTGTCTCCTCCCCCCAACATTTCCTCAAGGACAGGCACCATGTTTTACAACTTCCCCAGCATCTTGCATAGTATCTGAACATAGCATTTTACAATAAAATACTGTTAAATAAATGAAAAACCTAATCAGTCTCCCTGTTCCAGCTTCTCCTTCAACAAGTTTTCCTTCTTACACTTTCCCCCACAAAGTGTTATTTTGAAGTAGTTACAGATTCACAGGAAGTTGGAAAAAGAGTACAGAGGACCTATATTTCCTTCAACCATTTCCCCCAGTAGTAACATCTTACATAAAATTGACATTGGCACAATCTTCAGACCTTATTCAGATTTTGCCAACTTTATGTGCACTTGTATGTATGTATGCGTAAGTATGGTTTTACACAAACAAATCACATGTATAGATTCATGTAACCACCACCACAATCAAGACAGAGAATTCTTCCATCACCACAAAAACGCTTTGCACTGCCCCTTTATAGTCAACTCATCCTCCTTCCTGCCTCTTCCTCACCCCTATCATCCCTAATTCCTGGCCACACCTAATACGTTCTCCATCTCTAACAGACACTTTTAACAGTGTTCCACTGCCTACAGAATCAAGTTCACAAATCTCAGTATGGCATTCCAGCCTTCATGATGCAGTCTGGAGGTACTGTTCCAGCCTATTCCTTACCTCCAACCTATAAACTCACAATTTCAGCAATGCAAAACAACTTACTGCTCCAGGAACATGCTTTGTACTTTCCTGACTTTGTATCTTTGCTTGTGATGTTTCTATGCCTACTACATTCCCTCCATGGTTTTTCACTCCAAAAAAACCATCTTTAAAGGCTCAGCTCAAATGTCATATTTATAAAAAGGCTCTTCCTGACCTCCAACATCCCCAAGCAATTGTTTTTTCCTTCCTCTGTGATCCCTCTCTTACAGCATTCAGATCACAGAATTGTTGTGTGTCCATGTCTTCTTCACTTTACCACAGCCCAACTGAACACAGGGATATATATGTATTTACTCATTTTTGTCTTCACAAGACCCAGCAGTTTAGTTCAACAGACTTGCACAAATCCTTCCTTTCCGTGCTGTCACTAGTTGCACTTAGTGTTGGAGATGCAAAAATAAACATGCTTGTAAGGGGCTTATGAGCTAATACCTCAGTGAGTGCCTGGCTGAGGATATACAACAAAAACTTCATGAATGAATGAATGAATGAATGAATGAATGAATGCTGAAAATCTACCATTTTCAAGACTCAATGACCTAGAGTAGACATATATCATGCATGATCTTGATGCTAAAGAAACATAAAAATAGAGAAAAACCTGCATCTGAGCTGGAAACCAGGAAGGATGCCATCCTATCTGCCCAGAACTTTGAATAATTCCCTCTAGATATAGTCAAGATGGAGCAGGACCACAGAAGGCCTAGCAAACTTTCTACAGAGAACCAATGTGTTCTGGCAATAAATGTGTAGTGGGAAGTTAGACAGACATGAGCAGAGCAAGGACAATAGGCCAGGTACAGAAGGTTACCAGGGCAGAAAGGCCTGGGTGTCTAGCAACAGGCAAACTGGAAAAACAAGGAGGCCCTAGCATATCACTGGCCATGTGGTTTAGACCCTCTAACCTTTCATATTACTGGTCATGCAGTTCAGACCCTCCCCTGGCATGTTGCTAGTCATGTGGTAGACTCCTTAGAGGAGGAACAAGCATCAGGAGAATAGCCTCAAAGGACCCCCATATAAGCCCTTGCACAACCACTCCCTTAAGTATTAACCCGCAGGGATTAATATCTAGGCCTCAGTTGTGTTTCAGCTCCAGGACCAAAAAAGCAGCAAAACCAGACAAGCAAGGCCATGGCTGACCTCAGGACCAGCTGCATTGACTGTCCAATCAGTAGAGACCACGACCCTGAAAGTACACACCTGAAGAGCTCATGCACAGTCTACTGAGATCCTCCTTGGGGACCTCCTCTAAATTCCCCACCCTTAAAAGCCCTTAGGATGAAGGATCCAGAGTGCTCTCCCTCTTGGGAGCAGCTCACATCTTTCTTGTCTCCCTCCCCTTTACCCGTCCCCCACCCCCACATGTTAC
Source organism: Tadarida brasiliensis (assembly GCA_030848825.1). Lineage (NCBI taxonomy): Eukaryota > Metazoa > Chordata > Mammalia > Chiroptera > Molossidae > Tadarida > Tadarida brasiliensis. The sequence continues at coordinate 29,882,077 of CM061270.1, read as the reverse complement.
CTTTACCCTACATTCTCCTAAGCTCCAAGGGCCTTTCTTTTGCCTCTGTAACTTGTTTCCTGAGCCCATTTCTTCTACCCCTGTGACTTTCTAAATAAAGCTTCTCTTACAGTTTGAGTCTTGGCTCTGAGTTCTTTCTTAGCCAGAACTCAAGTACCAAGGTTGCTGAACTAAAGTCCCAACACTTAATGCCATTTTCACCACCACCAACAAATGCAGGCAGCACCAGCAGAACTCACAAGAGGGCAAGGGCAGCACACACAGAACTGTATATATAGATCAAGTCCTACACCAAAGGACCTCCCTCAGAGCCTTGGGTAGGCATTATCCCACCCAACCCCTCGCCCAAGCCACCATGCCTGGCACAGGGAGTGGCACTAAAGTGCTCGGCCCTGGCATGAGCAGCCCCAACATAAATTCAGACAACCTAAAATTTTCCCTTGTTCCATCAGTTGGATATGAGTAAGTCAGACAGTTATTTCTGTAAGAATCCATCTGTCAGCCAGCCAGTGTGGCTCAGTGGTTGAGCATTGACCCATGTACCAAGAAGTCTCTGGTTCAATTCCCGGTCAGGACACATGCCCAGGTTGTGGGCCAAATGCCCAGTGGGGGGCATGCAGGAAGTGGCCAATGGATGTTCTCTCTCATCGATGTTTCTAGCTCTCTCTCCCTCTCCTTTCCTCTCTCTCTAAAATCAATAAAGAAATAAAAAGAATGCATCTCTCATGAGATTATGGTGATGGTTGAAAAACTCTGTTCAGAATAAGATTTAAGGAATCAATTTAACTGTGATACTCAAGTAAGCTGTTATTTAAAAAAAATATTTCTAAACCAGAGAAGACAGAATGAAAATTAAAACTTTGAATGCCAATTTAAATAGTAATGGAAGAAAGGAACACCAAATTGTGGGCTATAGAAAATCAACTTTGTCAAGTAAAACTTAAAATTCCTCAAAAACTTAAAGAAGTTAAAGAAGATAAAAATGAGGCAGGGATTAATTTTTAAAGTACAGAATAGAAAAGGAGCACAGCAAGTTAAAAGCTTGGGCTTAATAAAAAACTGTTAGAACTAACAAACAAATTCAGCGAAGTTGCAGGATACAAAATCAACATGCAATAATCTGTTGTATTTCTATACACTAATAATGAACAATCCAAAAAGTATATCAAGAAAACAATCCCAGCCCTGGTTGGTGTGGCTCAGTTGGTTGGAACATTGTCCTGTGCGCCAAAAGGTTGCATGTTTGATTCCCAGTTAGGGCACATATGGAGGCAAACCAATAGATGTTTCTCTCTCACATTGATGTTTTACTCTCTCTCTCCTTTCCTCTCTCTTAAATCAATAAACATATCCTCGGATGAGGGTTAAAAAAAGAAAAGAATCCCATTTATGATAGCATCAAAAAGAATAAAATACTTAGGAGTAAACTAAACCAACAAGGAGAAAGACTTGTACACTGAAATTACAAAAAATTCTGAAAGAAATTAGAGGAGACACCAATAAATGGAAAGACATCCCATGTACTTGGATTACAAAGCTTAATACTGTTATGATGTCAATACTACCCAAAGCAATCTACAGATTCAATGAAATCCCTATCAAAAGCTCAATAAAATATAAACATTCATATGAAAACTCAAGAGACCCTGAACAATCTTCAAAAAGAACAAAGTTAGAGATCTCACACTTCCTGATTTCAAACTTACTACAAAACTTTGGTAATCCAAACAGTATGTTACTGGCATAAAAACAGGCATATAGACCAATGGAACAGAACAGAGAACCTGGAAGTAAACCCTCACAAAAATAGTCAAATAATTTTTCAACAAGGGTATCAAGACAATTCAAGGGGAAAAGGACAGTCTTTTCAACAAATGGTGTTGGGAAAACTAGTGTCCATGTGCAAAAAAGTGAGGACCCTTACCATACAACATATTAATAACTCAAAAGGGAACAAAGATCTAAATGTAAGAGCTAAAAATATAAAACTCTTCGAAGAAATCATAGAGGAAAGAATTCATGACAATGGATTTGACAATTGTTTCTTACATATGACACAAAAGGCACAAAAGGAAAAATAGACAAATGGGACTACATCAAAATTAAAGACGTTTTTGCATCTAAGGACACTATCAACAAAATGAAAAGACAACCCATAGAATGGGAGAAAATATTTATACATCATATATCTGATAAGGAGTTAATATCCAGAATATATCAAGTACTCCTACAACTCAACAACAAAACAATTTTTTTAAGAAATGGACAAAAGACTTGAATAGAAATATCTCCTAAGAAGATAGCATACAAATGGCTAATAAGCACATGAAAATATGCTCAACATCACTAGTCACTTGAGAAACATAAAACCACAACGAGATACCACTTCACACCCAGTAGGATGACCATTATAAAACACAGAGGGGGGGGAGGGGGAGAGAGAGAGAGAGAGAGAGAGAGAGACAGAGAGAGAGAGAGAGAGAGAGAGAGAGAGAGAGAGAGAGAGAGAGAAAATAACAAGTATTGGCAAAGAGGTGGAAAAACTGGAACCCCTGTGTATTGCTGGTGGGAATATAAAATGGTTCAGCTGCTGTGGAAAACATTATGGTCATTCCTCAAAATATTAAACACAGAATTTTCATTCGAGCCAACAATCCCACTTATAGGTATTTACCCAAAAGAATTGAAAGCAGGGACTTAAACAGAGATCTGTACATCCATATTCATGGCAGCAGTGTTCACAATAGTCAAAAGGTAGAATTAAGCCACGTGTTCATCAACAGATGAATAAATGAACAAAATGTGATATATACATACAGTGAAATACTGTTCAGCCTTAAAAAGTAAATTCTGACACCTACTACAACATGGATGAACCTTGAAGACATTATACTAAGTGAAATAAGCCAGTCACAAAAAAACAAATATTGTATGACTGTTTATATGTGGTACCTAGAGTAGTTAAGCTCAGAGACAGAAGGCAGAAGAACAGCAGCTGCCAGGGGTTGGGGAGGGGAATAGAAAGTTCGTATTTAATGGATATAGAGTATCATTTGGAGAAAATGAAAGAATTGTGGAGATGGATGGTGGTGATGATTGTACAACAATGTGAATGTACTTAATGTCACAGAACTATACATAAAAATGGTTAAAATAGTTAATTTTATAGTATGTATTCTTATCACAATAGGAAAAAAAAGGCTTAGGTTAGGATCAGTCCCTTTACCCCACTATTAGATAACTTTGTAACCTCGGGCAAACTGCTTAACCTCTCTAAGATGTAAAATGAGGTAATAACAGTATCTACTTCACAGGCCTGTTGAGATAAATGAGATAGTTCCAGTAGAGCACTAAAAGTAAGCTTTTATTATTATTATGAAGATGACTATGAGGATAGCACAGCTGATGCCCAGGAGTTTGACCAGAAAAGGACAATTGTATTTTTTAATAATAATCCAGGGAAAAATATTTTCAATTTTATATTTATTTGTACTGTATTTAATTGAGAAAAGTCCTTTCTAATTATCTCCCTGAATAGCCCTTGCCCCCTTTACCATTCAACCCTTTCAGGACTAAACTATGTACTGTATAATTTTTACCCAGCAAGTCTCAATGTTGCCTAAGGAGGCAGGACATTCCTTGGAAAAATTAAAAACTGGCACATTCATACCAAGTGAAAGACATGACCTAGTTTATAGAAAGCAACTCAATGATTAACTCCAAGCTAGGCAAAGATTTCAGAACCTTTGAGTCATTCACTCTACCTATAGTGTCAACTTGAGATAGATTTGCCAATATTTTTGTCAATCTTAAAGGGTTATTTGGAGAAGGGCTGACTAGGCTTCTGGACTTTTAGAAGTATTATTATCCTTAGGGGATATTTGCATTTTAACAGAGTAATTTAACCATATATGATGGTCCAAGCTCTAGATCTGGGGAGAGACCAGGAATATTCTATGGTGATTGGGAATTGGGAATTGGGTGATTCAAGGTCTCAGCAGGCCCATTCTCTCCCCTTATCTAATGGCCCCCTATAATACAGGTACATTGTCAAGGAAAATGAGATGTAAGCATCTGAAGGCACATCATTAGTGCAATCCCATCAGCTCCTAGACTCCCATCCCAAATCATGTGGCCAAACATCAAGAATCTAGGAAGGGTGATCACTGAAAGGCTCCAGCACCACCATCTGCTGAGTCAGCTTAGAAGACAAGCAACAAAAAATTACTTAATAAACATAAAAATTACTAAAATACATATATATGTTTGATTTACTGTCCATGATGCAGACAAAAACCAAAGGAAAGCAAACATCTGACAAGGAAGGAGAGAGGGAAGAGGAAGGGCTCACAGAAGACAAAGAGATGTGGGTCACATGGGGACAGGTTCAACAGGTGTGAGCTAAGCTCTAGTAAACTGTCTCTGGTAAAGACAGGTCTGGTCAGGTCACCCTGTGGAGCTGGCATTTCAAGCCAACAGCTTCCAGGGAAGGTGACAGCGGTATCATAGGTGGCCTGGTAAGGGTTTCAGCTGTGCCACTCTCTACCACACCTTGTCTCCTTCTCTCCAAATCAGGGAAAAAAGACTTTCCTGTACTTCCAGCACCTTGTCTCCTTCACCCCTGTAGTGGGCTGAGTGGTGGTCCATGTCCTAACCCCAGAAACCTGTAAATAGGACCTTATTTGGAAAAAGAGTCTTTGTAGATGTAATTAAGTTAAGGACCTCTAAATGAGATCATCCTGGATTAATACCGGTAGGCCCTGAGTCCACAAGTGTCCTTAGACCAAGACCCTCAAAGAAGAGACACAAAGAGAAAAGAAGAAGGTCACGTGAAGATGGATGCAGAGTTTGGAGTGATGCGGCCACAAGCCAAGGATCCCCTGGAGCTACCAGAAGCAGGAAGAAGCAAGGAAGAATTCTCCCCTAGAGCCTTTAGAGGGAGTATGGTCCTGTCGACTCCTCAAATTCAGATTCCTGGCTTCCATAACTGTGAGAAGATAAATCTCTTGTAAGCCACTGTTTGTGGTCATTTGTCACAGCAGCCCTAAGACCCCAATCATGGGAGAAAAAGAAACAAAGACTTTGCTGTATTCCCTTTTCCTGGGAATTACTACCAAAATTATTCCTTCTGAGAAATCTTCACTTATGTAGTCTGCCAAGTAAACTTTGAGTCCATTGACCGTTACTGTGCTTTCTATATGGACTTGGACATCATCTTAGCCCACATCTCAGAGACTTCACAGAGAAAGGGGCTCTGCAGGCCAGAACAGTTCAGTCCTGCCTAGTACCTAGTCCACCTCACCACAGTTGGGCTCTGAATCTTACAGAACACACAGATTTGCAACAGCACATGCAATTTTGCTTTTTAACCAATTCAAAAGGAAATACAACTCTCCCATCTGTATGGTGCAAAAGATAAAGACAGACCACAATGGAAGTTGTTTTAAGAACCAGCTTGGGGCCCTGGCCAGGTGGTTCAGTTGGTTGGAGCGTCATCCGTACACCAAAAGGTGGAAAGTTCAATTCCCAGTCAGGGTACATAACTAGATTGTGGATTGTGGGTTTGATCCCCAGTCTGGGAGCATATGGGAGGCAACCAATCGATGTTCCTCTCTTACATCAACGTGTCTCTCTCTCCCCAACCCCTTCTCTAAAAATAAATAAATAAAATAAATAAAAACATATCCTTGAGTGAGGATTAAATAAAAAGAAGAACCAGCTTGGGGAGGTTTTAAAAGAACCTGAAACAGCCTGGCCGGTATGGCTCAGTGGATTGTGAGTTGTCCCATGGACTGAGAGGTCCCAGTTTGATTTCCTGTCAGGGTACATGCCCAGGTTGCAGGCTCGATCCCCAGTAGGGGTTGTGCAGGAGGCAGCTGATCCATGTGTCTCTCTCACATCAATGTTTCTCTCGCTCTCTCCCTTCCTCTCTCTCTAAAAAAAAATCAATAAAAATATATTTTAAAAAAAGAATGAAAATAAAAATATGAAATAAATCCAATTTTGCAATTTAACCATGGAATATAAAGTCAAGAATACATATAAAAACATTTGTTTTAATGACTTAACTAATCATCAGGGTCTAAATCAGGGTTTCTCAACCTAAGTAAAATTGACTTTGGGCTAGATAATTCATTCCATTATAAGGGGCTGTTGTATGCACTGTACAATGTTCAGCAGCATCCCTGGCATCTACCCATTTGATGCCAGTAACACACACACACACACACACACACACACACACACCCCTACACACACACTTCTACCTCACCAAGCTGTGACAACCAAAAACTTCTCTAGCCATTGCCAAATGTTCCCTGGGAGACAAAATAGTCCCAGATTAAGAACCACTGGTCTAAATGGAAAAAGAAATCTCCCAGCAATTACTAAGAATTTGTTCTTTGCCCTGGCCGGTTTGGCTCAGCGATTAGAGCATGGGCCCTCGGACCAATGAGTCTCAGGTTTGATTACGGCCAAGGGCATGTACCTCCGTTGTGGTTCGTCCCCGGCCCTGGTCAGGGTCATGCAGGAGGCAACCTGTTGATGTGTCCCTCTCATGTAGACATTTCTCTCTCTCTCTCCCTCCCACTCTATCTGAAGATAAATAGAAAATTATCTTCCAGTGAGGATTTAAAAAAAGAATTTGTTCTTTTTCAATCCCGTCAACCTGCCAGTGTGACTCATTATTTCCTGTCAACCCTACCAGCCACAAATGACCTATCCATGAACTTCTGGCACCTGATTATAATGTCCTTTCTTCTAGTGTACTTCAAATTCCCCCAAACCTCTCACAAGTGCCCCAGACATGCTATTTCTGCCTGCTTGGCCAGAGATTATCCAGTACCCATAACCCTGTCCCCACCGCATAACTCCATGTCTCCATTAGCGCCCATGAGTCAGAGGATGTCCTGAAGGTACAGATCAAGGAAAAAGCAAATCTACCAGTTTTACAAGTAGGACAGAGCCTTCCTGTGCCTAGGCCCTCATTCCCCGATCTCAGCAGTTAAAGAACAACAAAAGACCTACCCATCATCCCATCTCCAAACAGGGTGAAAGGTGAAATGAGAGGTTGAAAGTTCCTATCCCTAGGAGATATAAATTTCAAGAAGTTCAATGATCTCTACCTTTAGGGAACACAATCAATCCAGGCCTACTTGTTTTGACATTAATCTTTCAGAAAACCTCAAAACCTTGAGAGAAAAAAATGAATCCCATCTGAACCTATGTAGCTTTGGGCAGACATTTTATCCTCTGGACAATTTTCTCCTTTGTAAAATGTATAAGTTAGGCTGCTTGAATTCTAAGTTTAATGCATTAATTCAATATCTATTTCCTAAGTATGTATCTACTTATTAAGAGTATATAAAGGGCCCTGGCCGGTTTGGCTCAGCGGTTGGAGCGTCGGCCTGCGGTCCAGAGAGACCCGGGTTCGGTTCCTGCTAGGGGCACGTACCTCGGTTGCAATTTGTCCCCGGCCCTGGTTGGTTGTGCGGGAGGCAGCCACTCGATGTGTCCCTTTCACGTCAATGTTTCTCTCTCTCTCTCTCCTCCTCTCTCTCCCTCCCACTCTATCTGAACAAAAGATGGAAAAATGTCCTCGGAGGATAAAAAAAAAAAAAAAAGAGTATATAAAGGAGAAGTAGAAACCTAACCATACCCTCAAGGAGATCAAGTTGGGTCAGAGGTAGGTGGAGAACAGTTTATAAGACAAAGAGATAGCCAGGCAGACAGGCAGGCAGACAAACACATATATACACCTACATACATACATGCAGTAAGATGGAACAAAAACAAAAGAGGTATGTCCCTGGCCAGTTTGGCTCAGCGGTTAGAGCATCGGCCTGCGGTCCAGAGAGACCCGGGTTCAGTTCCCACTAAGGGCGCATACCTCAGTTGCAGTTTGTCCCCGGCCCCGTTGGGGTTGTGTGGGTGGCAGCCAGTCGATGTGTCTCTCTCACATCAATGTTTTTCTCTCTCTCTCTCTTCCTCTCTCCCTCTCACTATATGAATGCAAAAAGTGTTCTCAGGTGAGGATTAAAATAAATAAATAAATAAAAGAGGTATGCACCCAGCGCTCTTGAGTGTTTGCGAGAACAGACATCAAAAACAACTAATCACAACAGATGTTCTCTCACATGGGTTCTCCCTAACCATGCACCAAGAAGTCGCCGGTTCAATTCCCAGTCAGGGCACATGCCCAGGTTGTGTGTCCAATCCCTAGTGTAGGGCATGCAGGAGGCGGCCAATCGATGTTCTCTCTCATCAATGTTTCTATCTCTCTCTCCCTCTCCCTTCCCCTCTCTCTAAAATAAATAAAGAAAAATATTTTTTAAAAAAACTAATCACACATAAAATAGGTCAACAGATACTCCCAGCAGGGCCCTATATCTGTGCAGGAGGTGAAGAGAGTTTGAAGTATTAGTGGTATGGAGGAGGCAGCTGGAAACTTCCCAGCTAACTATTTTGATTCGTTGGAAATGTGCAAGATACCATTTCTAACTCATAGATCAAGCATTTTTGCTGACACGGTCAGACCTTTTCCTTTATCTAGACTGGAGACTGAAGAGCAAAGACTTGGGGAAGTGGTCCTTCATCACTGAGCAATCCCTGAGGTAAAAGGCTTCCCTAAGAGTTAATCATTAGTCCAGTGAGACAAAGAAAACCAAGAAACAACCAACCTGGCTAGGAGGTCCTAAAAGTTAAAAGTGAGCAGAAACTCCCAGCAACAAAATACAAAAGGCAAATTCAAAATCACGTACTAAGATGTCTCTACAATGACTATATGAGGTCTCTTTCTTCATAAAGCCAAGACCCAAGGGAAAACTTTTTAAAATTCTTTTATATATATTTAAATACAAGTAAATATAATATGTAAACATATCAGTAAATGTAAGTAAAAGGAAAGTTTATTCCTTTTAGTAATAACAGGAACACAAAGCTGTCAAATAAATGCCATAAATTATGTTTACATAACAATAACAACAATTTAGCTCCATACTCTGGCCAAAAGAAATATCATCCACATTGCTCTGACCTGCTCCTGCACCAGCCAAGATAGTTTGCATCACCAGCTCTCTGACGCCAGATTTTGCTACACCTCAAGAACCTCAGGGTAGGAGGTCAGAATGTTCCTTGTTCTCCTAAATTGATTTCAGATCATTAATCCTTGCCTTTGCACCTCCACCTTCCTACTCATTTCCCAACATTCACTGAAGCCTCTGGCATCCTGACGTCCTCTCTGCCACAACTCCTGCCATGATCGTAGGTGGTTTCAAAATCTACGAGGATGATTTATTCCTATACTTCAGCCTCTAAATTTCTTCACTACAATGACCTTTGGTCTTCTCAACCACCTACATCCATGGCTACACCCTAGCCTAGACATTGTCAACACAAATCTTAAATGTCAATCATTCACTTTCTGACACCTCCAGGCCTTCAGTTCTTTCATGCCTTCACTCTGGCCTGCTCTGTTCTTCAAATTCATCCATCTTCCAGACTCTGACTCTTTCCATTTCCTCCCAATCAATCAACCTGCTCTTTAGAGGGCCTGCTCTCTCCATTCTGACCCCACGAAAGACAATCTGGACTGTTTCTTTAATTCCTTTGCACTCGTGGCCTCCCATCACATCTGTCAAAACCTGGATCAATGCTAAATCCACCTATTCTGCTCCTAACCCTCGAATTCTAAGTTCTACCAGAAAAAAATCACACAGCCTTGCAAAACTGCATTATGTCGATTCATGGTCTTCATCCTGGCCTGGGCCCTTTACTTGTCCTTGGATAGCTCTCCCTTCCATACCTCTCAATGACTAACCCAAACCCTCAAGAGTCTCCTCAGCCCCATACTTACCATTACCCTCAGCAGACAACCTTGCCTCCTAATTTCAGAAAACTAAGGGCATCTGCCATGACTACTTTCAAATTCCTATCTCCCCACACACCCCCAGCATTCCCAGCACAAACTTACTATATCTACACTGATCCATTTAGCTCCTCCTGTCTCAAGGGTGAAATTCCTCCTTATCCAAGGATCAGCCTTGAGGCCATTCATTCATTCACCCATTTAATCAACAGTTACTAAATGCCTACTCTGACAGCTATGGTTCTAGGCCTGTGAACAAAACAGAGAAGCTCAGAAAGCTTGGATTCTAAAGAAAAGAGACAATAAACATAATAAGTAAATTATAGAGCATTAAAAGCAGGGAAGAGGAATAAGGAGAGCTGGAAGAAGGGAGGGGTTGCAATTTTTAATAGAATGGTCAGAGAAGGACTCTCTGAGAAGGTGACATTTAAGCAAAACAGGTGAGGCAGAGCAAGCTTTGAAGCTACCTAGAGGAAGAGTATCACAGGCAAGGGAATAGTAAGAACAAAACCCTGACAAGGAGGCATGAAATCATCCTGCTTTAAGGAACCGCAAGGAGGCCGGATGGATGCAGTGCAATAACCAAAGAGGAGAGGAATGAAATAGAAAAGAAGTAACTGTGGGCCAGAGCACAGCACTTTCTAGGCCCACATCAGGATTTGCAGTTTTACTTTCAGTGAGATGGGGAGCCACTGGAAGGTTCTGAGCAGAGGAATATAACATGAAATGACTTGCGTTTTAAAGATCATTCTGGCGGTTTTGCTGAGAGTAAACTGAGGAGGCACCGGTGGAACAAATAGCTAGCATAATCATGGCCAACAATAGCTTGCCCCAGGGAGACAGCGGTAGAGAAGCTAGAAATGGTTGGAATTTGGGTATATTGTAAATGTAGAGCAAACAGGAATTTCTGATAAACTGGATAAGAGGTAAGAGGTCATTGGCCTGAGAATACAGAGGAACCCAACTGAATGACTGGAGGAAAGGTTTCTGACCTGAGTAACTGTTGCACTTTATCTCCCACAGTCTCCTCTGGAACCTCACTCAATTAAGGAAACTGCCCTCAGTTGTTTTCATCTCAATCTCTCTCTCTCTCTCTCTCTCTCTCTCTCTCTCTCTCTCTCTCTCTCTCTCCTCTCTCTGTCACCTGGTGCCTCCCTATCAGCCTATTAACATGCTCAAGCATCTCCTGATCTAGGTACCATGCTATCTTTCCTTTTCTCCTTTTCTTATTCACACTTCTTGAAGAAATAGTCTAGACTTGCTGCTCCCACTCATCAATTCACCATTCTTCTGAAACTGCTCTGGCACAAGCCAATGCCATCCCATTGTCCAATCCAGAAGTTTTCCAGTCTTTATCCTACTTTATGAGATGACCACTCTGGAGCAGCTGATCCTCTTCCTTATTCCAACTTGTTAACTCTGTTACGGTCCCATGTGTGCAAGACACTGCAGTCTACTGAGTATCCTCAAACCTCTCTGGATAGTCTTTCTTTGTCTTTTAAGGGCTTTCCTTACTAAGTTATCCCTTAAATGCTGCTAAACCTCAATTCCACTCTCAGCCCATTGCTCTTCTTACTCCTGACTTTTCAAACTTGAGTACAAGTATCTCTGCATGGACAGCTCCAAACAAATCAATTTTGTAATATTCAACTCCCCTAGGTACCCTTTCCTAAAAATAATCTGCCTAAGTTCCTCAAAGCCCTTATCCCACTTTACCATAAATAAATAAGTAAAATTTTTAAAAGGTACACCCTTCACCCAATTCTAACTGTGGTGCATACCCCAAAATGTGAAAAACACCAGAGCTCTATGTATAAACCCGAAGGACTTCCTATATTTCTCTGACACATATATTTCTGTAAGGATGAAGAATGGTGGTATATGCTTCCTCACGGAAATGTGATATACTTGTCCATGTTGGGATGTTCTGAATTCAGGTATACAGAATAAGGTAGTAGGAGTAAAGACAATTTTAACAGACCCCAAATGAGATGAGCAGAAGCTCCAGAAGTCCAGCAGAGACCCAGCAGTCAACCCACAGAATCATGAGAAATAAACTGTTTCTTGGTTTTTTTTTAGAGAGAAACAGAAAGATCGATGTGAGATTGAAACATCAATTGGCTGCCTCCTGCACACCCCCTACTGGGGATCGAGCCCACTACCTGGGCATGTGCCCTGGCCAGGAATCAAACTGGGACCTCTCAGTCCGTGGGACGACTCGACACTCAATCCACTGAGCCACACTGGCCGGGCTAAGCTGTTGTTTTAAGCCACTGGGTTGTAGGGCAGTTTGCTACACAGCAATAGATAATCCAAACACACTACAAACTGATCATACTAAACTTCCCTCATTACACCTGTGTCTTCCCTCTTTCAATCTTTCTTCTTGAATAATACAGCTCAGTTAGTGTCACTTCTATGTACCTGGGCACTCAAACTAGAAACCTGGACTCACTCTTGATTCCATACTTCTCTTTCACCCTCTAAAATCCAGTCAAGGACCAAGTCCTGACGATATGACCTCCTAAATATGTCTGCACTCTTCTCTCTTCCTATTACCACTCTGCCACTCAGATCCTCACTGCCTTTAACCAGGATCATGACAACAGCCTCCTAAATGCTCTAGACTCAGCCTCCTCATGTTATCCTCCACAAATCTAACTAAACTGCAAATCTGATCATGCTATCTCCCTCTTAAAACTCTGAATGGCTTCCTTATTGTTCAGGCCCTATATTTCTGTGATCTAGGCCCTATATTTCCCCTTGGACCTTACCAAGTTATAACACAAACAAAAATCATAAAGGAAAAGACTGATATATTTGATTGCATAAAAATTAAAAATATCTGCAAAACCCCAACTTAACATAAGGTAAGTAACAAAATGGGGGGGGGGGTCTGCTATATCTATAGATAAATATCTAAAATATGTAAAGAATGTCTATAAATCAATAAGAAAGATGAATGCCCTAAAAGGAATATAAGCAAAGAAACATTAAACAAAGAATTCACCATAGAAGAAAATAAAAGATAGATAGATGAGAGAGAGAGAGGGAAGGAAGGAGGAAAGGAAGGAAGGAGGGAGGACGGAGGAAGGGAGGGAGGGAGAGAATGAAGGAAGGAAGGAAAGAAAAAACAAAAGAACAAATGAACATATCCAACCTCATAAACAAGATACACTTCTGGTGGGAGTATATATTGGTTTAATCTTTCTGGAGGCAATTCTGTAACATATATCAAAAGCTAAAATATGTCTATCTCTTGATCCAGACATTTCACATTCAGAAATCTATTCTAAGGAATAGAACAAGTACTCAAAGGCTTAAAAAATACTCGAGGTTGGCCCAGCCGGTGTGGCTCCAAGAGGTCGCTGGTTCGATTCCCGGTCAGGGCACATGCCCAGGTTGTGGGTCCAATCCCCAGTGGAGGACATGCAGGAGGCGGCCAATTGATGGTCTCATCGATGTTTCTATCTCTTTCTCCCTCTCCCTTCCTCTCTCTCTAAAATCAATAAAGAAAAAAAAATTTTTTTTTAAATACTCGAGGTTGTTTTCTAATAGCTATAAATAACCCAAATGTCTAGACCGGCCGGGTGGCTCCATTGGTTGGAGTGTCATCCATACACCAAAATGGTTGCAGGTTTGATTTCCAGTCATAGCACATACCTAGGATTCGGGTTCAATCCCTGGTTGGGATGTGTATATATGGAGGCAACCAAAAAATGTTTTTCTCTCACATCGAGGTCTCTGTCTCTGTCTCTTTCTCTCTCTCTCCCCGCCCTTTCTTCTCTCTCTAAAATCAATAAAACATACCCTCGGGTGAGAATTAAAAAAAAAATACCCCAAATGTCTAATAAGAGGTTGGTTAAATCACAATATATCCATTCAATGGACTAAAACTGCTGATGCAGACATTTAACACAAAAAGATAGTTTAGATATATTGTTAGGTGAGAAAATAATTATAGAACATGATATAAAGTATACTTTATTTTTGTAAAAATACACAAGTCTGGAAGGTACACACCAAAATGTTAACGATGGTAATCTATGGGACTGGATAATTTTCTCTTTTTGTCTGGCTTTATCTTCTAATTTATTCTACTATCACTATTGATTGATTTGAATTAAAAATCTTTTTTTTTTTTTTTTAATCCTCACCTGAGGACATTTTTCCATTTTCTGTTCAGATAGAGTGGGAGGGAGAGAGAGGAAGAGAGAAACATCGACGTGAAAGGTACACATCGAGTGGCTGCCTCCCGCACAACCCAACCAGGGCCGGGAACAAACTACAAACGAGATACGTGCCCCCAGCGGGAACCGAACCCGGGCCTCTCTGGACCGCGGGCCGACGCCCTAACCGCTGAGCCAAACCGGCCAGGGCTTAAAAATCTTTTTAAAGACTTCTTTATTGCTTTCTTCCATATCAACCAAAGATTATATATGGAACTGGCATTCATTTCATTGTTTCAATTCTTCCAGCCCTCAACCCCAAATACCATTTGAGAGCCTCCAGCAGGGCCCTTATTGAAAGATAAACATACAGCATTAAACAGTGAATTATAATCCCGGAAACTTCTCTGTGGTTCCAAATAAACAAAAATCAAATGACTAAAATAATATTATAATGGTGCCTAGAACACTGCCTTATGTTCAAAGTGTGGAGAAGAGCCCTGGCCGGTTTGGCTCAGTGGTTAGAGCATCGGCCTGCGGTCCAGAGAGACCCGGGTTCAGTTCCCGCTAGGGGCATGTACCTCGGTTGCAATTTGTCCCTGGCCCTGGTTGGTCGTGCAGGAGGCTGCCACTCGATGTGTCCCTTTCACGTCGATCTCTCTCTCTCTTTCTCTCTCTCTCTCTCTTCCTCTCTCTCTCTATCTGAACAAAAAAATGGAAAAATGTCCTCGAGTAAGGATAAAAAAAATAAATAAAATAAAAATAAGAAAGTGTGGAGAAGAGACTGAGGAGGGCAGGTTGGGGGAGTAAGAGAAGGGACGGTGAGCAAAATGGAAAATGGAAACAGGTTAAGTCCCTATGGCACTGATACTCAACTTTTCACACAAATGGTTATAAACAAATGCAATGAATAATAAATATCAAATGGTAACTCATTTCCTCTCATAACTCAACCTTTCTAAAAACATGAGGTATAAAACACTGGTTTCTGTGCCAACAAGAGACATAAAGCCCATGTTCAGCAGCTCATGTACTTTAATCCTAGACAAGACCCTCAAACTCTCACTAAGAGCCTCTTCATTATTATACACAGTTCTAACAAGCTCAGTCACCCAATTTCAAATCCACAGATTAAAAGTGGCAAATTAAAGAGGCACTAATTCAGGAAGGTACATGGATAGCAGCAAGAAGTGACAGCTGATAGTCTCATAAGAAAGGAAACAAGACACTATAAAACACAAACATGAAATTCAAAAAGCATAGTAACCCAGGGCCATTTTATTCAGGAGAAAACTGCCTTACCCATATCAAGTCAAGATCCTATTCGATCTATACCAAAATAACATTCAAGTAACAATGCATTTGAGAAATGAAAGAAGTTAAGATTATGGAAAGCAACTTCACTGTCATCTAGTCATCTAATCCTCATTTTACAGGCAAACAAGCTGATGGACAAAGTTGGGAAGCAATTTGTCCAGAGGACAGGGCATGGTGGTCAACAACAGATTCAGATCAGGAGTACTTTCCACCTATATTATGCTGCCTCTGTGGCATATAAATACAGGAAATATATACTGTATTTCAGAAAAAGTCCTATCCAAAATAACATTTTTTCAAAATTGATCAACCCTCAGGGGTCAGAAAAACCTCTTTCCACGATGAGTCATCTCAAATGGGCTCTCCATATGATCAAGCCATTCTTATCTTTGTCAGTCCTTCTCTCCTTAAACCTAAGTAACTCCTCCACATCCCTCCCTACTTTCTTTAAAGCCCCAATTCAACCCCCAGCCTGCAGCATTCAATAGAAAACAGAAGCCATGAAGCAAGAACTCCTTCAACTTATCAGTTTCTTTATTGTACCCAATCTTGCTCCTCTTCCTTCCAGGTCAGTTAATAAAGTGCTCTTTCTCCTGTCCAAAGTTATATCCTCCACCTGAGTTCATGATTCCATCCATAACCTGCCATCACCGCCTCAGCACTATTCCATCAAGAATTCCCCTCTGAACTATATCTCTAATCTCCTTTTCTCTGCTTAATGTACTCAACACTCTTCCACCATTAAAAATAATAAATTCCTGCCCTGGCCAGTTTGGCTCAGCGATTAGAGCATCAGCCCACAGACCAAAGGGTCTCAGGTTCAATTCTCATTCAAGGGCATGTATCTGGGTTGCAGGTTCGATCCCGAGCCCCAGTCAGGATTGTGCAGGAGGAAACCAATGTATCCCTCTCACATCCGTGTTTCTCTCTCTCCATCCATCCCTGCCACTGAGCTCCTCAAATATGGTAGGCACTACACTAGACACTGAGGATATAGCAATAAACAAGTAAGTCAAGGTCTCTGCTTTCATGGAGGTGAAATTCTAGTAGAGAGAGATAAACAATAAGCAAGAAAATCAGTTGACACATGTTACCTGGCAAAATGAAACATGATGGGTTCCTTATATTGGATGGTCACAAAAGGCTTTTCTGGGGTGAGATTTAAGTGAGATCTGAATGGCAAGATGAATCCAGCCATGAAAAAAGTAGGACGAAGAACATCCCAGACAAAGGGACCAGCCAAGCCTAAGACACTGAAAAGGAAACAATGTTTGTTTTTTTAATTTTTCTTTACTGATTTTAGAGAGAGAAGAAGGGAGGAGAGAGAGAGAGAGAAACATCAATGAGAGAGAACATCGGCTGGCTGCCTCCTGCATGCCCCCAACTGGGGATTTGGCCCACAACCTGGGCATGTACCCTGACCGGGAATCAAACCGAGGGCCTCTTGGTGCATGGGTAGATAGATGCTCAACCACTGAGCCACACCAGCCAGGCTAAAAGTAACTTTTTTCAAGTGAATTCTCATCATTGGTCGTAGAGCCACTGAGAGCTGACCTTTCAACAAGGTCACAGCTCACAGGGCAAACCACCAGGCATAATTTACTGTTGAACCCTCTCTTCACTTCTCTCTGAAATTAGCAAGAACAGAGGGAAACAGGTGCCTATCTATAGTCTAAGAGCTACATTCAGTGATCAATTTTAGAATAGACTCAATTTATAACTGAGCTGCTAGAGCCATATTTATGAACCTTTTAAAAACCATATCCTCCTTGATAAATATAAAAGTCTCACCCTGGCTGGTTTGGCTCAGCAGTTAGAGCGTCAGCCCACGGACCAAAGAGTCGCAGGTTCGATTCCGGTCAAGGGCACATACCCCAGGTGTGGTTCAGTCCCCAGCCCTGGTATACTACCACTCCCCATTCTCTTTGAGGTTCCCTCCTTTCCTGGCTGGACCTGGAGTTTATCTGTGCTTTTCAAGTTATATATTCCCCTTCTATCTATCCCCTGCTCCCATGCTCACTAACCCAAATATAGGTTGAGAATCACTGCCCTAATTTACTATAGGCCAACAATCATCACAAGCTAGAAAACATCTGAATTTTTGATATCTGACCTAATAATCTTCTTCATCTTCACAATTTAGCATTTAAATAGTTTTAGAATTCCTTTATATAGTTAAGATACTTATACCTTGTATTTCTACTTTTGAGATTGATAGTTTTAGGTACCCATAATTGAATTTAATCAATAAAGAGAAAGTTACATGGTTTTCTGGAAGGTGTTCTACTTAGCTATGAATTGTTTCATTTTAAACTGGACCGAAAACCTGGAAGAGTCAATAGTTCTTATCATTGTAATAAGGTCCCAAACATAAATCTATTATATTATTGAAATAGGAATAAGAGAAGTCTATAGATGTCAAATCTGTCTGGTCTCTAGTGCCTAGCTAGTGAATCTGAACTAGTACTGATTTATTATATTATTCATTCAGTTAATTTATTCTCCAGTACCCACTGTTGCATTGTTCATATTTTAGAGTCCTGACTTGGATACAAAATAAACCTAAGGTTTACACCCTGCCCCCTAAGAACCAATTATCTAACCCTAGAAAGTAGATACAAATGAAATAGCTAAATAGCAAAATAAAACTTTGAGATTATGGGCCTAAAACAGTCAACATAGTCAGCAAGAATGACAGGCATCCAAAGGACAGGAGGAGAAATGGATCACTTTAGCAGGTGTGGTGAGTACTAGGATTAGGTAGAACAAAGATAGGGGGGATTAAGATAGGTAGGTGGGGAAGGGGAGGGTATCCCAGGTGCAGGGAACACTATGAGTAAAGCATTGGAAAGAACTAAATCCATGGTACATGGGAGATGAGGAGGACACAGGCCTGAATGAAGCAGAAGACCTGTGTTAGAGCACCAGGATTTGAAGATGGAGAGGCAGCTGGGGTCAGGCATTCCTCAGGGGCAGAAACACCCATCATAACTAATAGCAATGTGACAGGTTGGGGACATTTTCCTAACACAGGTGGCTTTCGAGCAGGAAAAAAAAATCAACCACAATATCTATCTAAGATTCTCTCTCTTCTCCTTATTCCTCATTCTGGGTTTTGTGGATACATACATACATACATACATAGACAGACAATCAGACTCTAACTTCTCCAGTTTATACACACAGCAAAACAAATAATGCCTGATAACAAAATTCATGCACCCAAGTTTAAGAGTCATCATTTACAGACTGCTAACTATATGCTAGGCATGATGCTAAGTGCTTTGCATAATTTCATCTAATCCTTACAACCATTTTTACTCTAGCATTTTATAAATGAGAAGTTTGGATATTTTAGTAAGTTGCCAACATCACAGGGACAGGTCCAGGACTCAAGCCAAGGGTTGCCTACCTCCAATTCTCATGCTTTTAAACCACCACACATGTTGCTAACTTTGAAAGTCTTCTCAGAAGAAGAACATCATAGTGCTCCCTTGATTCCAGGTGTATAGGGGACAAAAGACAGTACTGGATATCAGATTTTCCCCAATCATTACTGAGTTACACTCTTCTGGTCAAACCAAGATTTTTTCCATTGCCAAAAGACCAGATACAATTATTTATTCCAGCCTATCACCACCAAGATTCCCAGACTTCTAAAAATAGTGGAGGACAAAGGTCTGAAGAACAGGTTAGGCTATCCACATGGGAAATTAAATAAATCTAACACACCTGTAAGATAATCAGCACTTCCTGAACCAACAAGATTCACTGACCAGGAAAAATGATGAGTCAAGAGTACAAGGAGGAATCATGCCACCTCTGTAAATGTAGCTCAGGACATCCTAATCCTCTAGGAAGGGCCCAACTGATGAGCCCTGAGCCCTCTTCTTTTTTCCTGTCCCCAAGGGGTAATAAAGTCTCCATTTTGTTCTCAAATTCATGCTCAGTAGCAGAGGCACAATAGTCTTTATCTCATCCTAAAAGTCTCAGCACAAGAACTGCAAGCATCCTTAAAAACAGACGACAACAAACAAATTGCATGGTATTATACTGCTCTCTCCAAGATTCAAGTCCTTGATGAAAGGCATCATCATTGAAGATCATTTTAATTACAAATGATAGTTTAATATCAATGCTATGCTTGGTCTTCTATTATAATAATATAGGGATGACATGAACTCTTTCATCCAATAATCTCTCGGCTCTTCAGAAATCATAAATAACAAAGCTTCAGTTGGCATTGCCATCCATTGTCTGCTAAGGTTAACTCAAGCCCAAGGAGAAAACTGACCAGCTCAAGCTCATTCAGTCACAGCAGACCTCAAACAAAATTCCAAATTTACTCTTTCAACTTTATTCCAACTTGAGGAACCCGCCCTCTGCCAAAGTGGAAGTCTTACTCATAGGACTCCTCTTTCCTAACAATTGTCTGTAACTCAACAGAGGTTGTTTAAAGTATACATAATAGGCTAAATAATAATAAAGATAACAGACTAACAATAACAAAGATAATAATGGAGGGAGAAAGTAGGCACAAAATGCTGCAGCCAGTGTTGCCTTAATGTGCTAACATTCACTATTTCTGAGTAACTTAAAATCACATAGGATGAAAAGGCTTTATTGCTTTGGGTATAAACACAGAACATATGATTTATTTATGAAGGCAATTTTGTTCCTCAAAAGAGACCAAAAATGTTGCAATAGTTACTTCAACTTTACTAAGAATATAACCTATACAAACGTGCTGAACTCGACATGTTCCCTAAAACAAGGTTCCTCAAAGAAGAGTCTTAAGATTGTTAAGAACAATCCATCTCCACAAAATCTTTCCTAAACATTTCAGTCCTCACTGATCTGCTTTCCCTCAACCCTTCCAGAATTTTATATTGCACCACACACCCCAGCATTTCAATACCTATTACCTTACATGTAATAGGTACCTTACATGTAAGGTGCACTTATTTCTTGTGTGTTGGTCATCATGTCAACTAGGAGGGCAGGAGTAAAGTTTTCTATTCTCTATTTGCCATGGCAAGATAATTTAAACGTACAATAGCCATTGGTGGCTCATGACTACTTTATTGGACAGCACAACCCTGGACCAGTGACAAATTACTGCTATCTCAAAACATACAGCTCCCAGCAAACAGTGCATTTTCTGCTTTTATGTCTTTGGCCACGTTATTCTCTCCGCCTAGAATGTTCTCTCAACCTTGTCCACCTAGTAATAACTTCTTATTTTTGAAGATATACCTCAAATATCACATTTGTTTAGCTTTCCCTCACTACTCCTCACCCCATAAAATTAATTGCTCCCTCATGTCTATTCCCCTAGAATAGGGGAATACATCCTTAGAGCTATTTGCTCATGTGTCTGAAGTTCTACAACTGTGAGCTTAAGGCAGAGCAATGTCTTATTTATTATTGCATGATGTCCAGCACATAGTGAGTGCTCAATAACAGTTACCAAATATGGCAATGAATGATGAACCAACAAACTTTGATCTCCCAATTTATACTGCAGCATTCCTTCCACTGCACCAAAAAATGGCTCCAGAAAAGTAAACTGAAAGCTACTCTTTGCTACTTCAAAGTGTTAGATCTTACTTCAATAGACAATATCACTTCTATTATTAACATTGTTTGGCTCTTTCAGATTCAGATGTAAGTTATTTCTTAAATACTTATACTTTCAAGAGTACAAGACGAAGGTAGATGGTGGTGTTAGTCCCCTTTCTGAAATGTCAACTTTCAAATACTTTAAGTTAAATACTGCAGTAATATTTTTTCATATGTACTTTATTAATCTTTATCAAGCTTTTCCTGTGTACTCTGTGCAGTTTTAGCTAATGAG
Organism: Tadarida brasiliensis; assembly: GCA_030848825.1. NCBI lineage: Eukaryota > Metazoa > Chordata > Mammalia > Chiroptera > Molossidae > Tadarida > Tadarida brasiliensis. The sequence goes on along the minus strand of CM061270.1, from coordinate 29,860,869 downwards.
GTACAAGAATATGCCTCCCCCATACCCTCCCACTCAAAACCCATGTGAAACTGTTTCTCTCTTATCTCTCATTAAATGAGCATAACTTTGTTAGAAAGACCAAAGGAAAGGCTCTGGCCATGCAATTGTTTATTCTGGATTTCACTTCTGTATTCTAGATTTGACTATATTTAGTAAAGCTATAACTGTCATCATGCCTGAAGCTAGGAAGAAGACACCATTCACAAACCACCCCCTGAAAATCTGCAGTTGCCACTAAAAAACCAGACCTCCCAGCAGGCAAAGACATATGAAGTGGGAGGGATCAAATTGGTGTTTGCGTCAAGAGAAGACCTCAGGTGCTTATTACTAACCTCTCTGCCTGGCACTAAAACTCTCCATAACCTTGTCTCCTTTTCCTTTCTCTCCAACATAACCTTCTGCTCTGGTCAAACAACCTCATTATCTCCCCTGACAACAGTGGTCATCTCACTCCCGACCTGCCTCTGCTTCAACCTTCTGCTTTTCTTTGAACCTTCAGAACCACTCCTTCCTCAGACACTAGCCACTCCCTTGCCCTACAATTAGGTGAGACCCAGAGGGGAGCAGTGCATACTGGATATTTATTCAATAGTTACTCAAAAGGCCCAGGGCCACTGAAGAAAGTGAGAAGCAAGCAAAGCCAGGAAATTGTAAAAAAATTTCCTTCTACCATTCCATGTTCTTCTTTCCTTGATTCTGTTTTGTTTTTTTCTTTTTTTGGTATGTGCCCCTAGCGGGAACCGAACCCGGGACTCTCTGGTCCGTAGGCTGAGCTCCAACTGCTGAGCCAAACCGGCCAGGGCTCTTTCCTTGATTCTGGAAGAGTAACTTGTACTAACCAAAATGATAACACTAGACTAGTCAGTATTCCTGGAACTCATACCATCACCACTTCACACTTTTGCATATGCTATTCACTCTGCTTGCAAGACCTCAGATAATTCTCATCTGGAACATCTGCTGGGCAATTTCCATGTTCAAAGCACACTTCATCGATAAAACCCTCACCTACAGGCCCTTTCTCTTTATCATCTCTTACCGTCTTTTTACCACTAATAGACATCAAGGGCCAAGCTAAATGCTGGACACTTATTTTAGAATTATTTGTTGCTCTGTGAGCTCCTGAAGATCTGGGCCCAAGTCCCATTCATCATGTAACTCTGGAACCTTAATACAGTGCCAATCACAAAGAAGGCACTAACGAACGTACATTAAATGAATACACACATGCAATATATTGATACCACCAGCATGTTATAATTATATGTCATGTATGTATATTTGATTTTTTTAAGGTGGTTTCACACACTTTTTTTAATCCTCACCCAAGGATATTCTTTCATTTATCTTCCGATAGGTAGGGTGGGAGGGAGGGAAAGAGGGGAGGGGAGAGAGAGAGAGAGAGAGAGAGAGAGAGAGAGAGAGAGAGAGAGAGATTGGTTGCCTCCCACACAACCCCAACTAGGGCCGGGGACCAAACCGCAACTGGAGTACGTGCCCTTGACCAGAATCAAACCTGAGACTCTTTGGTCTGTGGGCTGACGTTCCAACCGCTGAGCCAAACCCGCCAGGGGTTTCACACACATTTTTTAAACCTTGCTACCTTGCTACCTTGCGCCCGGCTGGTGTGGCTCAGTGGCTGAGCGTCAACCCATGCACTGGGGGGTCGCCAGTTCGATTCTGGGTAGGGGCATATGCCCGGGTTGTGGGCCCGGTCCCCAGTGGGGGGCATGCAGGAGGCGACCAGTAGATGTCCTCTCTCATCGATGTTTCTATCTCTCTCTCTCTCTCTCCCTTCCTCTCTCTAAAAATCAATAAAGAAAAAAGAAAAAAAAAATTTTAACCTCGCTACCTTGTGCTGTAGGTAGAAGAAATTGACAAAGTTTACTGACTTGGAGATTTCCTCAGTAGTTCTCATTAGCTCTAGACCTGGATTCCTTTAGTGTAGGTGAGAAACTGTTCTGAAGGGCTACCTTGTCTATCTTATATAAAACTGAAGCAGTTCTGAAATGTTGTCTTGGACATAGCAGGTAGTCAAGAGACATTTATTTATGGTTTAAAGCTGAGATATAAGGCCTCATATAGCTAAGGATGTATGATAAAAGCACAAATTCTTTGTCCAGCTTTAAGCATTGCTCCAATTTTCCCATTGAGCTCATTCTGGAAGCTTAAACCAAATCTTCCCTTGACATCACATGCACATTACATCAGACATGATCTAGCATCTTGCTGTGGCATCTTTGCTGAGGAAGCTAGAGAGAAAATATCCTCCTCAGCACCCAGCCTAGAGACAGCCAAATCCCTCTGAACTCATGACTTAGAGTTTTCATTTCCCCAAGACAAACAAGCCCCCACTAGACTAGTTAGTGCAACTAGGCAAGCAGGGCTGACGCTGCTGATGGAGAGAAGGCAGCCCAGGCATTCCGTCTTCCTCCCAACCTCCTCCTTGGGGTGCTTGCAATTCCTCACTATAAAGGACAGACCAGTACCCACCCACATTAGGAAAAAAGGGATGATCAGCGGGACGTGATGGTAATGAGATCTGTGTTTGAAGCCCATCACACCATACCTCCCTGAACTGCCTGACCATTGCCCTGGACACTAGACGCACAACTCTCATTAACCTCAGACAATTCTGCATGGGACTGGTGGCCAGGTCAGCACCTGACACCTCAAACAGAAGAGGGTCCAGGAAGGAGCATGTCTACCCAAAACATCTGTTGACCCTTTAAGGAGCTGGTGAGACCTCTCTGCAAAGAATATCTGGCTCTGTCCACCCACAATGGGGGAAAAAATTCCTGAAGAATGCTATAGCCAAACTAGCCTTCACATTGCCACCTCCACTCCCCCATAACTATATATATGATGTAATGTTGCTGGTAAATAGAGGGTACCATTTATTGAACACCTAAAAAAAAAGTTAAATAATTTACATACATTGCCTCATATAATCTTCAAGACCACTCCATAGGGCAGTGGTTATCAAACTTTAGCTTTCATCAAAATCGCTCCAGGAACTTGTAAAAGCCCTACACCCATGGTTTATGGAGTGAGAATTTGCTCCATTATGGGCCTGAGAATTTGCATTTCTAAAAGCTCCCAGGTAATGCTAATGCTCCTGATCCAGGCTCCGTGCTTTAAAACTGCCCACAGGAAAACAGAGATTCAAGAGAGGTTTAAAATGTCTTATCTAAGGTTTCACGGCTAGTAAAGAACAAATCCAGAATTTGAACCTAGATATGCCTGACTCTACAATGTTGGTAACCATGCTATTGTATGTGTGAATGTTTGCCTTATATTCCCAAATTCACTGACAGCTCCTTAAAGGCACACATTACACTTTAGATCTCCCTATGTCCCTCTCAGAACCTAGTGGTGCATTTGTACTTGGTAGGTGCCACACAAATTCTTTGTATACTGGCTCCTTTATAGCCACATACGTCTGAGAGCCACAAATTCAAACTCAATTCTAGTCAAAGAATATAGAGGGCAACATTGCCAGAACTGGTTTTACATGAGACTCTCTCTCTTGTTACTTTGAGTCTTTGTCCATGATGTCACCACACCTGGATAACTCCTACTCATTCTTCGGTCAGTTACTCCCTACAAAAACCCAATTTTTGGCTCTCTAAAAGTGGGGGCCACTCTAAGTTTTTCTCCATGACCGCACATAGCACTCATTATAACTGGCTATTTTCCATCTCTCAAAGTAGTTTGTAAACTGCAGCATCTAGTTCTATTATCATATCCCCAGAACCTAGCACAGTGCCTGGCACATCATAGACACTCCTCAACCATTTGCCGAATGAACAAATGAATGAATGAATGAATGCAGAACTGCAAGCCCTAAGTTCCACTTTAAAATATAATGCATGATTTTCATGATGTGCAGTTCTCAGGAATGAATTCTGGGGAAGAGGGCAGCCTAGACAACAAAGACCGACTTTGCCTTTTCTCTTTCCCATCACTCAGACTCTGAGAACAGGTACCACTTAGGGTAGCACCATCTACAATGATACAATATCTGAGGTGAACAAAATGCTCCTGGGTCAGCAGAGGCCATTCTGAGAGAAGGAAAGGGCTCTGCACCCCATCATTCCTCCCGATTTCTCTTTCACACACTCCTCCTTTCCTCCATCCCACTGCAGTCAAGGGCTTTGGCACAAGGATGAAAGAGACAGATCAGACTCAAGGGTGCAGATCTGGCAGCTGGCACAAAAGCATCTCCCATCCTGCACCAAAGACCACAAAGAAAGATCCAGAGGGACAGTGACTCAGGCCCCAGATTAAGTCCAGCTAGAGCAGCACTAAAAATGGAAAAGAGCAACAATTTCACAAGGATGTTGTCAGACCTTTTTTAATACAGTGTTTTTAAAGTAAAGGCTTCAGCCATAACCCCAGAAAACTGGGCCCAGCTGAATCCACTGCTTAGACAAGCTGAGAGCCAAACACAGTTTCTTCCTCCCTACCCACCCGCCTGCAACACTCACCATGACAGGCATTTCCCAGGCCCAGGTTGGAACTCTTGCTTCAAGCTTAGCTTGCAAAAAGGCTCCTTCCCCAGTTAATAAACAGGTCCCCCACCACCACCATGCTGCAGTAATAAAGGCCTCCATCTTCCCCCATCCCCTCTCAGCAGATAACACAACCTACAGCAGGTTGGCCCTATCCAATTAGTTTGAATAGCTTCATGCCAAGGAAATTGCTGCTTTTATTAAAAATAAAAGCACACTAGGCAGGCAATTGGGTGGTAAAAAGTATAAGTCTGGCATAATTATGAAGGTCGAGGTTAAGGTTACCAAAAGAGACATGCAAAGATTTCCAGAAGGCCTGGGGAACAAAGATTAAGATTTAGATATAGATATGGAATTTACACAGCAAACACAGCAGATGTAAATAACATCGCCAACAGAGGAAAAGCAAAAATCAGATGCCACTCTCAAATAATTCTTTTGGCATAAACAACAACACTAAAACAGAAGGAAGAGGGGCCTACTGACTGATTTCAAAATAACCACATTCACTTCATGTAATTTTTGTTATCTTAGCTACATTCTGGGGACCTGGTTATAGTTGGGTCAGGAAACCTTGTCAAATCCACCAAGAGCCTTAGCTCTTAGAAAAACACATTCCCATTCTCTGAAAATCCTCGCTCCCTTCCAATGCCTGCTCATAGCAGTGGGAAAGTTAGGTAGAAGAAAAAGAAGGAGGAACCCCTCCTCAGCCCACACATCAATTATTTCAAGTTTTAGTAGGATGACAAGCCCACCACCCTACATCTGATGTGAAGCTTTACACTTTCACACACAGGTTTTCTCATCTGATCCTCCTATTTCAGTGAGACACACAAGATTTGGTTTGCCAATGTTTTTCAAAAATAAATGAAAAGGCCACTGAGGTAAACAATGTCCTGCAACCTCCCCCAGCCCCATAAACACTGTCACTCTCAAATCTCAGCTTTAAATTTCTCAAGGGCAATGATTCACCGGGCAAGGGAATGGGGAAGGGAGACTGGTCAAAATCCATTCATACATTCAACAACTAGAAACCAGAATCTTGCTGCATCAGCCCAAGATATCTACGGCGCACTTAGTCCCACCGTACCTTCCGCCAACACCTCGTCCACAGTGACCTGCTGTCGCCCAATGCCAAAGACCCTTCCGATGTAGCCACTGCCCAGGCCCGAGGTGCTGCCCCCACCTCCGCTGGAGCCGGAGCCCAGGCCAGAGCTGCCCTGCTCTCGCCGGGAGTCGAAAAACTTCTTCATCTTGCGAATAGGAAGCAGTAAAGCAAAACACCGACAGCTTCTAGATTTTTTTTTTCTTTTAAGAAAACAAGAGATCCAAGGATTTCTTCTCGGATTTCAGCTCCAAGAGGAGCCACCCGAATCCGGCCGTGGGGGTGGGGGCTGAGGGAGGATGCCTATAGGAATACGCGTGTCAGTCGCGGGGCGGTCCCCTCCTCCTCAGAAGAGCGATTCCTATAAGTTTAAACCTGTGATGACATAGGAAGAGAGAGAGGATGAATCAGTAACACACTTAAAAATTCAACTGCTGAGTCCTAGGGGCAGCAAAAGCCATCATCCTGGGGAAACGTTTCATGAATTTTCTTAACGAGAAAAACCCTGGAGCTAAAAACGCATCCCCGGCCCCCAAACCCGAGACCCTGTGCCCGGGGCTCGGAAAAAAAGGAGGAATTCGGGCCGCCTGGAGCAGCGCCGACTCAGCCGGGCACTGCCCCCCCTTCTCCCCGGTCTCCCCGCCGCCCCGCAAGGCAGCATCCCGGCGGCACCCACTTGAGATGGCTCGACGGCGGGCGCCCAGCTACCAGCCCCGCAACATTGTCACTACTGCCGGGCGGCCTGCGTCGGGGAAAGGAGGCGGCGCTGCAGCGAGAGCCGGGGCCACGTTGGGCACCCGCCCGCCCGCCAGCTGATCCCCGGAGCGCCCGGCGGAGACTGACCCGCCGCCCCTCCCCCGCGCGCGCTCCCGCCCGGCTCCATCCACCCAACCAGGAAGTGAACCGCCGCCGGAAGTGCCTGGCGCAGCGGCTCGGCCACGCGGAGACTAGCCCGGGTCCTACTGCGGCTGCCGCTCTGTCACGATAGACGGGAAGGGGTCATCAGAAAGAAGGGGAGTGGAGAATCCCGGGGTCTCAGAGCAGAGAGAGTTTTGGAAAAGAACGTTGATAGTGCCCGATCCGCAGGGCACCATGGGAAAGGTAGTTCAGCGCAGCCCAGCGGCTGGACTACAATTCCCAGGATGTCTCTGGAGAAGCCAGCGAGGCGGAGGCGGTGGCCTCTTCGGCCTCAAAGGTGGTTAGTGGGGTGGTACATTTGTGTGGGTTCGGTTATTTAAACACATCCGGTAAAGAAACTGCCAGGGACTAGGGTTTCCACCCTGCTGCATGTTCCACCCTTCTGGAGCCATTTTATTTGCGGCTTGACCTCCCTACACAAGGGATTCTGGGGTTTGTGGTTTCCAAACGGAGCGAGACTGACACTTGAAGGACGCGGCTTAACCGCTTAGCCCCTAGCCGGTCCTGCTGGGCTTCCCGATGTCATCTGGGCAGAAGGTGGAAGACTGGGTGATCGGGAAAAATTTGCTGGCAGTTGGTTCAAGGGCCACACCCTAACATAAATAAAGCCAGTGCCCTTCTGTCCCCAACCTCAAAAGCCGCTTTTGCTCCCAGATGTTATTGAGAACCGGCTTAACGGTCGGCCCTGAGCTATGCGCTGTGAGAACGCTGAATGCAGTGTCCCGTCTGAGAATCTACAGGCAACACTCAGATCAAGAAACCTAAAGGTTGTGTGCAAGACAGATCCTGGGGTACCAGGATATCCGACCCCTTGGCTTTGACCCCAAACTTTGGGGCTCGTCTGCCGACAGTGGCCCTTAATCCTTCCACGTTTGCTCATGCTAGCCCCTCCCACACAGAAACCCTAGGCTGACCTGTTACTTCTTTTTCTGCCCCCTTGATGCTTATTTTACCCTGATGTCGTCTGAGTGTCGAAGGTGGGGGTGGACAAAGTGATTTGCATCTGTCAAATGCAGAAGATTTGGAAGGCTGGTCTGTACCCTTCTCCATCCCTGGATTTCCTGGTAGATGATACCAAATGCCTGCCCCACCCCGCCCTCCAAAAAAGCCATCATTTTTCTAAACCCTGAATATAGGTTATTTCTCACCTCCACCGGCACTCCCCATCACTAATTTTGCAGCAGCTCTATTCGCTTGTAATTCGTCCCAGATTTTTTTCAGCAGGCATTTGAGGAGCATAGAGAAGGGTGCTCCAGGGGAAAAAAATGGTGCTTGATTTTTCTAATCTGAATATTGAACTGAACTATGACTGGGCTGGCAATGGTGTTGCTGCTGCTGCTCCTTCCTCTCCTCTTCTTTTTCTTCTCCCTCTTCTCCTTCTCCTCCTCCTTGTTTCAAGTCGTACCATTGTAGTTAAACTTCCTATGTAGAGACAGCATCTTTTCTTCCAAACAGAGTCAGTGTTGTCACCTCAGTTCACAGATTCATGCAGCTACTCCAGGACAGAACACAGCACCTGCTGAAACAGTCCCTCAAAGCAAGCCTACCAGGCATATTCTCTGCACTTTCCTTAAAAGGCTTGATTTTCATCTAAGGAAATTTGGAATAGATCTTAAAATAGATGGGAAAGCTCATTTAGAATTAGATTCATTGACCTCCATTTTTCTCTGCATCTATTGATCTTGACTGCCTTTTTTAAAGAAGAAGCTCTGTTGGGTCCTAGAATCTGTTGCTATCTGTTTACTTTTCTAGACTTTCCTGTTACCAGACTAGGCCAGATTTACACAAATCCCAAATCTCACTTCTGAGATACAAAAGTTTGTTTTTATCTGATAGGATTAAGGTAGATAATATGTGTTTATGAGCACCCACCTGGATGTTTTGATCAGAAACTGAGGGAGGAGGTTATAAAAAAGAAGATAAAGAAAGAAAAAAAAAATTAAAAGATGAGACTTTTTGCTATTAGTCTCTTGTAAACTAATAGCAATTATAATGACAAAACCACAGTTTTTAATGCTTTACATATATTATTTAATCCTCATAACAGCCCTATAAATAAAGTACTATTATTATACTCATTTAATAGATGGGGGAACTGAAGCATAGAGATAAATCACACAGATAGTGATGGGCAAAGCCAGAACTCAAACCTAAACATTTTAGATTCAGGACACAGTGCTTAACTAGCTACACAAAACTGCCCAGTTAAAAAGAGCAAACATAAACTGATTAATATATCTGAAAATAGTTGGAAACATCTTCCAGCAGCATGGGACCAAGAAATAGGAAACCTCTGCCACTCCAGAGCTGTGCTCCTAGACCACTTAGATCTCTGGTCCTATTTTCTCAGTCATAAAACCAGAACTCTCTTATAACCCTTAGTAATTCTTTAGTTTCTGAGTACAAAATAATAACAGATCAGCCACAATAATCCCAAAACTCCTACCACACTTACTCTCTGTATAAATTGTCCTACCCTGCCTTTTCACGTATATTATCACCTCAACCAAGTTCCTCAAGGTGAGAGAACAGTCTTCTACTTATCTCCTTGAACAGTCAATACAGTAGTTTAGATAGAGTATATCCTTACCAGTACTTAAATCAGCCAAATAATTGACTTCAAATTAAATGTGACACAGAAGAGAGCAATCTGAAAGATTGATTTGAGGTATTCGGGGCTAAGTGAGTTTTAAACTTGGTCTAGAAGATACTGTGTATAAATATCAATTAAAGGAAAGGGGAAAGGAAACTGACATTCACTATTATCTCCCACATGCCAGTTACTGTATTAAGCACTTAACATATAGTTTAATCTTCATGGATACATCTATGTGAAGTAGATACTATTATCTATTATCCCCAATTTTATAGATGAACAGTAAAGATTTTCTCAGTAGCAGAAGGTTGTGCATGGTTTGTTTGGTTTGGAGGAAATTATTTGACCTGTGATATGGCTAAATCATGTCACAGTAAACCCTGTGGTGGCAAATGTGTGGTGCATTCTTAGAGGAATCAAAGGAAAGGGGACCAATATTAATTAAGGACCTTAATTAAGGCCCACACAATGTTGGATATTTAATCATATCATCCAGCCTTCACAATACACTTATGAGTTGTTACTTTTATTTTATCAATGTGGAAACAAGCTGAGCAGGGTTAAAGTATATCAACAGAGCCTGCAAAGGGCAGAGCCAGAATCAAATCCTGGCTGACCTCAAAACCCACGTCATTTTTTTTTAAATGCTCACCCAAGGATATTTTTCCATTTTATCTTCAGACAGAATGGGAGGGGGAGAGAGAGAGAAGGAAACATCAATGTGAGAGAGACACATCGATTGGTTACCTCTCTCACGACCCCGACCAGGGCCGAGGACAGAACCACAACCGAGGTATGTGCCCTTGACTGGAATTGAACCTGAGACTCTTTGGTCCAAGTATCGACACTAACCGCTGAGCCAAACCAGCCAGGGCAAAACCCACATCATTTTCCCAAACCAAGAAGCCATTCTATGTTGCCATCTCTTAGTCCAATGGAACTTATTAGAAATGCAATTATCAGGCCCCACTGAGATCTATTGAATGGAGGAGGGGGGGTGCAGAGACAGCAATCTCTTCACTATTTTCTGCATTTAGTTTCCTTACAAATACCCCTTAGCTTATCTACCTTTCTTTGATTCTTACCTACCTGACTGCCAGATCCTCCTTTTCCATTCATCTCTATGTTTCATCTTTTATCTCTCTCTTTTTTAGTGTTCACTTTTCTTGAATTTTTATTGCAAATATCAAATTAATGCTTTTTTTTCCCCGGAAATTGGCTTTGATAAATCTTGTTCAAGAGGGTAGCCTTCTTCTGCATCTTGAGCACTGAGTTTTCCTTTTATATGCTGTAGAATCTTATCATACATTTTTTAGTTTTTTTTTCCCCCTTTTTAATCATCCTTAGATAAGCAGTGTTGTTACAAGTCTTAATCTTTTTTTTTTTTTTTTTTTTTTTGACTTATTGAGGAATTTTCATTGGTTTTTGGGAAAAGCTAATGGAGATCTAGCCAGATACCTTCTTAAATTGGGGCTCAACCTTTTCACTTTGGAAATGTGTTGTACTGACTGAAAAGAGCACATTAAAGAATGAACTAAGATGTACTTGTTATAATTGACATGAAATATAAATTAAAGTCCCTTAAATGGTCAGGGAGAGCAATATGAATGTCTCTGGCCCATCCTTAGTGAGGCATATATTCTTGAGATCTTTTTGCTATGAGTTCCTATCTTCTTAATTGTATTTTGACCTTAGGTGTATGGTCTTTGTCTAATGAACAACAAGAATCTACATTTCATCTACACAGACATGAAATCTAGAACTCTGGTGTCAGTACTTTAGCACTGTTTGCCTGAGCAAACACTCATTAAACACCCACAGTAAGGATGCCCCCCTAGAAGTCTTATTCTGACTCTTTAGAATGGCGCTACTCAAGGTGTGATCTGTAGACCAGTGCCAACTTTTAAATTGTTTATTACTGGTCCACAGTAAGTACAGAAATTCAGAATAAACATTTACAGTAAATACATTACATGTACAATCTAGTCAAAACACTTTGGAAATTAAAGGGGAGAGATGATTCTGCACCCCCAATTATAGTGTGTGAGTTTTTCTCCACACCACCAAATCTCCAACACCAATTGGGTATCCTACAATTTTACTCAATTCTGGCACTACCTACCTAGAGATAGCAACAGATTTCACAAGTTAAGAACTCAGTCCTACAAGACTGCCCACCCCCTTCAGATGCCATTCACAAGCCCAGCTTGTCACCTGTGCTTCTGACCAACTACCTATAGATTGGAGGTTCCAATGACCACCTCCTTTAGTTCCATTTGTTTACTAGAGTGGCTCACAGAACTCAGAGCAACAGTTTACTTACTAGCTTACTGGTTTATTATAGAATAATATAACTAAGGAATATACATAGAATATACATAGGGCAAGGTATGTCGGAAGGGGTGTGGAGCTTCCATGCTCTCTCAGAGAACACTACTCTCAAAAATATCTTCATATGGCCCTGGCCAGTGTGGCTCAGTTGGGCCCCATGCACTGAAAAGTGGTCTGTTCGATTCCCGGTCAGGGCACATGCCTAGGTTTTGGGCTCAATTCCCGGTAGGAGAAGTTATCCTCGAACATCAATGTTTCTCTCTCTCTCTCTCTCTCTCTCTCTCTCTCTCTCTCTCTGTCTGTCTCTCTTCCTCCCACTCTAAAAATCAATTTTAAAAAATTATGCCCTGGCTGGTTTGGCTCAGCGGTTAGAGCATCAGCCTGCGGTCCAGAGAGACCCAAGTTCAGTTTTCACTAAGGGCACGTACCTCGGTTGCAGTTTGTCCCCGGCCCTGGTTGGGTCATGCAGGAGGCAGCCACTCGATGTGTCCCTGTCACGTCGATGTTTCTCTCTCTCTCTCTCTCTCTCTCTCTCTCTCTCTCTCTCTCTCTCTCTCTCTCTTCCTCTCTCTCTCTCTCTTCCTCTCTCTCCCTCCCACTCTATCTGAACAAAAATGGAAAAATGTCCTCAGGTGAGGATTAAAAAAAAAAATCTTCATGTGTTCACCAACCCCCAAGCTCTCTCAACCCCCATCCTTTTAAGTTTTATGGAGGCTTCACTGCATAAACATGATTGATTAAATCATTGACCCTTGGTGATGATTCAACCTCCAGCCCGGATACCCTCCTGGGTGGTGGGGGAAGGGGACTGAAAGTTTTAATCTTCTAATCACATGGTTGATTCCCCCTGGCAACCAGCCCCCATCCTCAGGTGCTTTGCAAAAGTCACACCATTAACATAAACGATGTAGTTGCAGGGGTTTTCTACGAATATCAAGACACTTTTATCACTTAGGAAATTTCAGGGGTTTCAGAGACTCTGTGCCAGAAGCAGGGATGAAGACCGAATAGATATTTCTTATTGTAAATCAGGGGGGACTATTAACAATTACTCCAGGACAATAGACATGAACTGGACTATTCAGGCAAACTGGAGCATATGGTCACCTCATCCTCAGACTTCATTAGTGATGGAGCCCTTTGGGCACACCTATCAAATAACCTGAACCTTTCTTTTTCTTAAGTGTAATATACCCTAATTCCCAAATCTGAGGCCCCTCACTTGTTGAGACAGCCCAGCAATTACGCTTGGACCCTTTGTGCCCACCACTTCCTAACCCATTCTTAGAAATTGACTTATGATTGGATACTCTGTCTTGCCCACTTGCCCCAAGCTGAGACTTCCTCCCAGTGACTGTCTTTCACCAAGAGAGGATTTTTGAGAGCTAGGCTCCAGTCCTCATATGTCTACACAAAAACATACGTGAATGCTCATAGAAGCATTATTCTATATTATATTTATATTAGTATATCATATTAGCCAAAGAGTGGAAACAATCCAAATGTCCAACTGGGGAATGGATAAGTAAAATATGGTATAATTCATACAATTGAATATTATTTAGTCATAAAAAAGAATGAAGAGCCCTCACCGGTTTTGCTCAGTGGTTAGAGCATCGGCTCAAGGACCAAAGGGTCACAGGTTCAATTCCTGGTCAAGGACACATACTTGGGTTTCAAGTTCAATCCCCAGCCCCCTGATCAGTGTCTTGTGGGAAGCGACCAATCAATGTGTCTCACATTAATCTTTTTCTCTCTCTCTCTCTCTCTCCCTTGCTTCAACTCTATCTAAAAAAAAAAAAAAATCAATGGAAAAATATCCTCAGATTCCAAAATGGCGGCAAAGTGAATGGAAGCTACACAGACCATCTCCCAGGACAAAACTGGAATTACAACTAAAATAAACACAAATCATTGGGAAAAGCAACAGAAAAGCAGCTGGAGAGGACCCATATAACCAGGGACAGGAAAAAAGGACACTGAATCGAGCGTGGTAGGATCTGCAGAGGCGTGAGAGGGCAGGCTGGAAGCCCACAGACAGCAGCAGCTGTTTTAACTGTGAGCAGCTCCTTCGGGGTTAAAATCCCAAGCTGGCTCCACAGTGCAGAGGGCTGGGACAGAGCACTAAATTAAATACAGCCACTTACCTTGGGCTCTGGCAGAGGGAGGGCAGACTGGACTGGAACTGTGTGGACACTCGGGAGCTTGGAGAGCTGGGAGGGCATTGGGAGTTTTGTGCTGAATCACACCCTCATAGGACAGTAGCCAGCTTACTCAAAGAGCCCCTTCCAAGAGCCCTGGAGAGAAGCAACAGCCCCTCCCTCAGAAATTTAACTCCACCCAGCTAGGCCAGAGAAATGCAAATTGAGGCTCATTAACAGCCAGCATCTGCTCCACCCTCTGGAAATCCTCTTACCCTGAACACCTGAGGGATTTTTTTCATTCAGCTGAGGGCTACAACCCAAGGCTTACCAAGTAACTGAGACTAGTAGCCTCCAGGCAAAAAGCTAGAGGATAACTGAACCTTTCCTGGGCTTGTAAATCTACCCAGGGAAGTAAGACTTGACAGTGGTGTCTAACGTGGGTCCTCCCACACTCATCCAAACCCAGTAGAGGAAGCCACAAACAGCGGAACACCAACACCCACAGGGAAAATTTGGGAGGCTCCAAAACCCACTAAGATAGCCAAAATGGTAAAACAAAGAAACAAATCCAAAATGAAAGAACAAGAGAACTCTCCTGAAGATGAGATAAATGAAATGCAGTTAAGCAAGTTATCAGAGGTAGAGTTCAGACTGATGATAATGAGGAAACTAAACAGCATGAGTAAAGAGCTCATCACCATGAGTAAAGATATAGAAACATTGAAAACCAACCAATTGGAAATGAAGAATGACATAGCAGAAATAAAGAACACATTGGAAGGAATAACCAGCAGAGTAGAGGAAGCTGAGGACTGGATCAGTGAATTGGAAGACAGGGTAGAAAAAAATCACCCAATCAGAAAACCAAAAAGAAAAAACAATTAAAAAACAGGAAGACAATTTAAGAGAACTGTGGGACGACTAGAAATGTAACAACATTTGCATCATAGGAGTTCCCGAAGAAGAAGAAAATGAGCAAGGGTTAGAGAATATATTTGAAGAAATAGTGACAGAAAACTTCCCTAATTTGGTGAAGGAAAAAGGTATTCAAGTTCAAGAAACACAGAGAGCCCCAAGTAAGAAGAACCCAAATAGGCCCACACCAAGACACATAATAATTACAATGCCAAAAATTAAAGACAAGGAGAGAATCCTAAAGGCAGCAAGAGGAAAGCAACAGGTTACCTACAAAGGAAGCCCCATAAGGCTATCAGCTGACTTCTCAACAGAAACACTATAGGCCAGAAGGGAATGGCATGAAGTAATCAAGGTAATGAAAAACAAGGATCTGAATCCAAGACTACTCTATCCAGCAAGGCTATCATTCAAAATAGAAGGTGAAATAAAAAGCTTCCCAGACAAAAAAAAGGCTAAGGGACTATATTAACACCAAATCAGCACTGCAAGAAATGTTAAAAGGACTGCTGTAATTAGTAGAAGAAAAAGGAAGAAATATATAACCACAATAAATAAAAATGGCAATAAATAAGTACATATCAATAATAACCTTAAATGTAAATGGATTGAACACTCCAATCAAAAGACACAGAGTATCTGATTGGATAAGAAAGCATGACTCATATTTATGTTGTTTACAAGAGACCCACCTCACAACAAAAGAGTTACATAGGTTGAAAGTGAAGGGATGGAAAAAAATCTTCCAAGCAAACGGAAAGGACAAAAAAGCTAGGGTAGCAATATCTAATAAAATAGATTTCAAAATGAAGGCCCTAACTAGAGACAAAGAAATCCACTACATAATATTGAAAGGATCTGTCCAACAGGGAGATATAGCCTTGGTAAACATATATGCACCCAATATAGGAGCACCAAAATATATTAAGAATCTTCTGGAGGACTTCAAAGGAGAAATCGACAGCAATACAATCATAGCAGGGGACTTCAACACCCCGCTAACATCATTGGATAAATCCTCTAGACAAAAAATTAACAAAGAAACAGAGACTCTAAATGATGCACTAGATCAAATAGATTTAATAGATATCTACAGAGAATTACACCCCAAAACTACAGAATTCACATTCTTCTCAAGTGCACATGGGACATTCTCAAAGATAGACCACATGTTAGGACACAAACTAAGTCTCTACAAGTTCAAGAAGAATGAAATCGTATCAAGTATCTTCTCAGATCACAATGGCGTGAAAATAGAAATCAATTACAACAAAACACACAAAGACATTTGAACACATAAAGGCTAAATAGCATGTTATTAAACAATGAATGGGTTACCAAGGAGATCAAGGAAGAAATTAAAAACTTCCTGGAAACCAATGAACATGAACACACCACAACACAAAATTTATGGGACACAGCGAAAGCAGTCCTGAGGGGGAAGTTCATAGCACTACAGGCCTACCTCAAGAAACAAGAAAAATTTTGAATTGACTATTTAACCTCACAATTTAAAGAACTAGAAAGCAAACAAAAAGAAAACCCCTGAGCAAGTAGAAGGAAAGAAATAGTAAAGATCAGAGCAGAAATAAATGACATAGAGACCAAAAAAACAATTCAACAGATCAATGAAACAAAGAACTGGTTCTTTGAAAAGATAAACAAGATTGATGGACCCTTAGCTAGACTCACCAAGAAACAAAGAGAGAGAACCCAAATACACAAAATCAGAAATGAAAGAGAAGTAACAACTGACACCACAGTAATACAAAGGATACTTAACAAATACTAAGAACAATAATATGGCAACAAAGTGGACAATCTAAATGAAATGGACAAATTTCTAGAAACACAGAGTCTCCCAAAACTGAACTGGAAAAAGATAGAAAACTTGAACAGACCAATAACAACTAAGGAAATTGAAGATGTAATCAAGACTCTCCCAGCAAACAAAAGCCCAGGCCCGGTCAGCTTCACAGGGGAGTTTTACCGAACATTCAAAGAAGAACTAACACCCATTCTCCTCAAACTATTCCAAAAATTCAGAAAGAAAGAAGACGTCCAAACTCGTTTTATGAGGCCAGCATAATTCTAATTCCAAAACCAGATAAAAACACTATAAAGAAAGAAAACTAAGAAAGAAAACTATAGGCCAATATCTCTGGTGAACATAGATGCCAAAATCCTTAACAAAATATTAGCAAATCAGATCCAGTAATACATTAAAATAATTATTCACCATGACCAAGTGGGATTCATCCCAGGGATGCAAGGCTGGTACAATATTCGCAAATCAATAAATGTGATACACCACATAAACAAAATTAAAGATAAAAACCATATGATCATATCAATAGATGCTAAAAAAGCATTCGACAAAATCCAGTACCCATTTCTAATAAAAGCACTCAGCAATGTGGGACTAGAGGGATCATATCTCGACATAATAAAGGCCATATATGAAAAACCTACAGCCAACATCATACTCAATGGGCAAAAACTAAAAGCATTTTTTTTTTTAATCCTCACCCAAAGACATTTTTGCATTTATCTTCAGATAGAGCAGGAGGGAGAGAGGGAAGAAGAGAGAGAAAGAAACATCGATGTGAGAGAAACACATCGACTGGTTGCCACCCACATGACCCCATCCGGGGCTGGGGACAAACTGCAACCGAGGCACATGGCCCTAGCGGGAACCGAACCCAGTACTCTCTGGTCCGCAGGCCAACGCTCTAACCGTTGAGCCAAACCAGCCAGGGCTAAAAGCATTTTTTAAAGAACAGGAACAAGACAGGGATGCCCACTTTCACCACTCTTATTTAACACAGTACTGGAAGTCTTAGCCACAGCAATCAGACATGAAGAAAAAATAAAAGGGATCAAAAATGAAAAGGAGGAAGTGAAACTGTCATTATTTGCAGATGGCATGATATTGTACATAGAAAACCCTAAAGACTCCATCAAGAATCTACTAGATCTAATAAACGAATTTGGCAAGGTAGCAGGATACAAAATTAACATCAAGAAATCGATGGCATTCTGCCCAGCTGGTGTGGCTCAGTGATTGAGCGTCAACCCATGCACCAAGTGGTCACCAGTTTGATTCCCGGTGAGGGCACAGGCCCAGGTTGTGGGCCAGGTCCCCAGTCGGGGCTGTGCAAGAGGCAGCCAATCGATGTTCTCGCTCATCAATGTTTCTATCTCTTTCTCCCTCTCTCTCTAAAAATCAATAAAAGGGCCCTGGCCGGTTTGGCTCAGCGGTTAGAGCGTTGGCCTGCGGTCCTGAGAGACCCGGGTTCGGTTCCCGCTAGGGGCACGTACCTCGGTTGCAGTTTGTCCCTGGCCCTGGTTGGTCATGCAGGAGGCAGCCACTCGATGTGTCCCTTTCACGTCGATATTTCTCTCTCTTTCTCTTCCTCTCTCTCCCTCCCAACTCTATCTGAACAAAAAATGGAAAAATGTCTTCGGGTGAGGATAAAAAAATAATAATAATAATAAATAAATAAAAATCAATAAAGGGGGGAAAATTTGAAGAAGAAAAAAAGAAGAAATCGACGGCATTCTTATATACCAATAATGAACTCACAGAAAGAGAAACTAAAAAAACAATCCCATTTACCATTGCAGCAAAAAAATTAAGATACCTAGGAATAAACTTAACCAAAGAAGTAAAGGACTATTTGCAGAAAACTACAGGACATTGGAAAAAAGAAATGGAGGAAGATATAAAAAAGTAGAAGCACATACCTTGTTCATGAATTGGAAGAATTAACATCATTAAAATGTCCATACTACCCAAAGCAATCTATAGATTCAATGCAATCCCCATCAAAATACCAATAACGTATTTCACAGAATTAGAACAAATACTTCAAAAGTTCATATGGAACCAAAAAAGACCCCAAATAGCCACAACAATCTTGAAAAGGAAGGACAAAGTAGCAGGGATCACAGTACCAGATATCAGGTTATACTACAAAGCCACTGTAATCAAAACAGCCTGGTACTGGCACAAGAATAGGCATATAGATCAATGGAACAGAACAGAGAACCCAGAAATTGACCCAAGACATTATGCTCAATTAATATTTGACAGAGGTGGCAAGAGCATACAGTGGAGTTGAGACAGCCTCTTCAAAAAATGGTATTGGGAAAATTGGACAGCTACATGCAAAAAATGAAGCTAGACCACCAACTTGCACCATACACAAGAATAAACTCAAAATGGATAAAAGACTTAAATGTGACTTGTGAATCCATAAAAATCCTAGAAGAAAATGTAGGCAACAAAATTTCAGACATCATACACATCATTCACTGATACAATGCCTAAGGCAAGAAAAACAAAGGAAAAAATGAACACATGAGACTACATCAAACTAAAAAGCTGCTGCACAGCAAAAGAAACAACCATCAAAATGGAAAGGGAACCCACTATATGGGAGAGCATAGTCTCCAATGATACATCAGATAAGGGGTTAATCTCCAAAATATATAGAGTGCTCATATAACTCAACAAAAGGAAGACAAAGAACCCAATTAAAAAATGGGCAGAGGACCTAAATAGACACCTCTCAAAAAAGGACATACAAATATGGCCAAGAGACATATGAAAAAATGCTCAACATCACTAATCATCAGAGTGATGCAAATTAAAACAGTGATGAGGTATCACCTCACACCTGCCAGAATGGCTGCCATCATCAAATCATCAAACAACAAGTGCTGGCAAGGGTGTGGAGAAAGGGGGACTCTAGTACACTGCTGGTGGGAATGCAAACTGGTGCAGCCACTATGGAAAACAATATGGTGTTTCCTCAAAAAATTAAAAGTTGATCTGCCATTTGTCCCAGTGATTCCACTTCTAGGAATATATCCTAAGAAGCCTGAAACACCAATCAGAAAGAATATATGTACCCCTATGTTCATAGCAGCACTATTTACGATTGCTAAGATCTGTAAACAGCCCAAGTATCCATCAGTAGATGAGTGGATAAAAAAGTTGTGGTACATATACACAATGGAATACTATGCAGCTGTAAGAAAGAAAGATCTCTTATCCTTTGAGACGACATGGAGGGACCTGGAGAGCATTAAGCTAAGTGAAATAAGCCAATCAGAGAAAGACAAATACCACATGATCTCACTTCATTGTAGAATATAATAAACAAAATAAGCTGATGAACAAAATAGACCCAGAGACATAGAAAGGGGTACGGTTCAGACTTACAGACCTCAGAGGAGGGGAGCAGGAGAGAGGGATGAGATAAACCAAAGAACTTATATGGGTGTATGCATAACCAATGGATATAGACAACAATGCTGGGGGGGGGGGAGGGTGCGGGATGGGGAAGAGGGTGTCTGGGGGGGGAAGGAAAAACATCTGTAACAAAAATAAATTAATAAAAATTGAAAAGAAAAAGAAAAGAAAAATATCCTCAAGTGAGGATTAACAAAAAAAAAAAAGAAAGAAAGAAAGAAATGAAGAATTGATACATGAACTTTTAAAGTATTATGCTGATTGAAAGAAGCCAGTCACAAAGGACCACATATTGATTCAGTTTCTATGAAATATCCAGAATGAGAAAGTTAATAGAGACAGAGTATAGATTAGTGGTTGCCTAGGCCTAGAGTTGGTGAGCGAAAATTGGAAGGAAATGGAGAGTGACTACTAATGGGTACAAGACTTCTTTTTGGAGTGATGAAATGTAGTAAAGCTGATTGTGGCAGTGGTTGCACAACTTTGTGACTATACTAAAAATCATTGAATCGTATACTTGAAATGGTTGAACTGTCTAGTATGTGAATACTTAGTAAAGCTGCTGAAAGAGAAAGGAAAAGTCCCATAAAAATACTATAGACTGAGATTTAGTCTAATGTACAAAGTACACCAGCCTATCCTTAGACAAAGGGACAGAATATTATGTGATGTGATGTATGAGGATCCTGTGGCAAAATTTATATAAACTGTCTCTATTTTCTCTTGGTTTTCTCCTTGCCACATGGCATATTATTTATTCTTTGTCATAGTAACAGTTATCTATTGACACAATAATGCTGGCAACAAACCACCTGAAGCCTTATTCTTTTTATTTTTATTTTTTTGTTTTTTTTTTGTTTTGTTTTTTTAATCCTCACCCGAGGACATTTTTCCACTTTTTGTTCAGATAGAGTGGGAGGGAGAGAGAGGACGAGAGAGAGAGAGAAACATCGACGCGAAAGGGACACATCGAGTGGCTGCCACCCGCACGACCAACCAGGGCCGGGGACAAACTGCAACCGAAGTACATGCCCTTAGCGGGAACCGAACCCGGGTCTCTCTGGACCGCAGGCCGACGCTCTAACCGCTGAGCCAAACCGGCCAGGGCTTATTCTTTTTATTTTTAAACTATTTTTTTAATGTGTTTTTATTGCCTGGCCGGTGTGGCTCAGTGGTTGAACATCAACCCATGCACCAAGAGGTCACCAGTTTGATTCCCAGTCAGGGCACATGCCCAGGTTGTGGGCCAAATTCCCAGTGGAGGGCATGCAGGAGGCAGCCAATCCATGTTCTCTCTCATCGATGTTTCTATCTCTTTCCCTCTCCTTTCCTCTTTCTCTAAAAATCAATAAAGAAAAAAAATTTTTTTAATATGTTTTTATTGATTTTTAGAGAGAGAGGAGGAGACATATAGAAACATGGATCTGCTGCCTCCTGCAGACCCCCCCACTAGGGATGGAGCCCACAACCCAGGCATTTGCCCTGACTGGGAATTGAACCAGCGACCTCTTGGTGCATGGGTCAACACTCAAGCACTGAGCCACACCAGCCTGGCCGAAGCCTTATTCTTTTCATTCTCAAGTCTGATAGCTGAGCCATTATCCACCATGCTTTTTACATTGTACCTGGCTCAAAAGAGGTGTCCAAGATGTGTTTGTTGAATCGACCTGAGCCATTGTCAGCACTTCCGTGAGCTGCTGGTAGGACAAGAAAATAGCTAGTGGTGTCCTGGCCCGTGTGGCTCAGCTGGTTGAGCATCATCCCATGCACCGAGAGGTCACCAGTTGGATTCCCTGTCAGGGCACATGCCGGGGTATCAGGTTCGGTCCCCAGTAGCCAATCAATGTTTCTCTCTCCCTCTCCCTTCCTCTCTCTCTAAAATCAATAAAAACACATTTTAAAAATAGAAAAGAAAAGAAAGAAAATAGCTAGTGGTGGAGCATCTATTGTGTTCCCTACACGTGCCAGTGCTTTAAGCTAACATTCTCTGGGAAACGTGGCCCATTTGCAGGAGGCTGACAACAGGTATTTCTATTTTTTAAGATTTGGGCTTAATTTCAGATTAGTTTGGCAAGCTAGGCTCTACTCCAATGAGAAATGGATTCCACTGTCTTTTCCTGCCTTTTTAACATTTAAGCCAAGTTCTTACACCCATCCACCCATACAAAACTTTCTTGTTCAGAAAGTCGTCTGAGCAACTGGCAAAGGCACCAACTCAGAGTTTTCTATTTTTATCCCTGTGTGTAATCAATGGGAACACACTGTGACAGTAAGGGAGAATTATGAATGGATAAGAGCAAACAAGTGACATTTGCTTTTCTTCCTGAGTAAAGTTACGAAAGGAAATGTACCTAAAGTGTAGAAGTATGATGGAAATTTTATGGGTCAGCCCTTCTACAAAAGTACCCAGTGATTTCTGTGTCTATTTTCAGGGAGGAAAAAAAATATATACTTTTAATATTCAAATTGGTTAGGCTTGGGAAAAGTTTTCACAGGAACTGATTTTCTAGAAACATTAAGATACAGAATACTATCAACCCTTTCTCCTATAAATTATTAACCTATGAATTCAATTTTTATACTCTACTATTCTTTTATAATAAAAAATTATCTGTTCTTCAACTGGATAAGATTTCATTTCAAAAATTGAACTACTCTAGCCCTGGCCAGGTAGCTCAGATGGTTAGAGTGTCTCCTACATGCGCCAAGGTTGTGGGTTCGACCTCCAGTCAGGGCACATACAAGAATCAGCCAATGGATGCATAAAAAATTGTAACAGTTAATGAGTGTTTCTCTCTCTCTCTGTCTCATTTTCTCTTCCTCGCCCTCTCCCTTCCCCCTTTCTCTAAAATCAATAAATAAAATTTAGCCCTGGCTAGTGTGCTCAGTTGGTTGGGCATTGTCCAATGCATGGAAAGGTTGCCAGTTTGATTCCAGGTCAGGGCACATGCCTGGGTTTCAGGCTCGATCCCCAGTAAAGGGTGTGTAGGAGGCAGCTGGTCAATGTCACGCTCTCATATTGATGTTTAGCTCTCTCTTCCTTAAACAAACAAACAAATAAATCAATAAAATTTTAAAAATTGCACCACTTTAAAAATGAGCCATTTTTATTTTCTATAGTCTTCCCTTCCAGTCTTGCTTCATACAAAGTTATTCTTTTTTTTTTTTTGATCCTCACCCGAGGACATTTTTTTTTTTCATTTTTTGCTCAGATAGAGTAGGAGAGAGAGAGAGAGAGAAACATCGACGTGAAAGGGCCACATCGAGTGGCTGCCACCCGCACAACCAACCAGGGCCGGGGACAAACTGCAACCGAGGTACATGCCCTTAGCGGGAACCGAACCCAGGTCTCTCTGGACCGCAGTCCGACGCTCTAACCGCTGAGCCAAACCGGCCAGGGCCAAAGTTATTCTTTTTACATAGTGACATCACAGCATAGTTCGTATTCTGTTATTTCTTTTAGGTGTACGATGTACAGCTTCAAAATCAAATGGCACATGAGTCTCAAGACTTAATAATAGCTATCACCTATACATTCACATAAAGATAGGTAAAAATTTTATATTTTTAAATATCTGTGTGTATTTTATTGTACATAAATGTCACCCTCATTTGTTGGGGAGTGGCGTGAAGTCATAGATTTGGTAAGATATGGTCTTCAGGAAGAGCCTTCAAAAGAGGTGGAGCTAAAGCCGGAGTGATCCATAAAGGGCTGCGTCCCTCAGGGGACTGCTCACACCCCTGCAGTGAATTTTTAAAAAGGTAGGCTCTTCCATTTGTGCTTAGGAGTAGATGGATTTCTGTTTCCAAGTATGTGATGTGACTTTTAAGGCTAGGTGAGAAATGTCAAGAACCTGTTCAGTCTACATGGTAAAGGTAAACCCCATATGAGAAGTAATAGAAGTAACCACCTCATCATCTTGTGTTTGTAAAGCCCTTTCTCCTTTCCAAATCACTTCTGTATCCATGATCTCTGTGTGCCATCTGTACCCAGTGGGGTATTTATATCATAATTTTACAGATGAGGAAGCAAAGCACCAGAGATGAAGTAAACTGGTCATATGCAATTGGGAAATGCTGTTTATTGTGTCCTTCTTGGAGAGTCACACAGCCCACATCAGCAGAATGTCACTTTGGTTTTAAAACATTTGAATTTTTTTTAAGTTGGCTCTTTCAAACTAGATAGAGAAGAGATTTCTTTAGGGCTTAAAACTGAACAAAGTTGAGCCTTGGCTGGTGTAGCTCAGTTGGTTGAGCGTTGTCTCATGCACAGAAGGGTCACTAGTTCCATTCCTGGAGGTTGCAGGTTCGATCCCTGGTGGAGGTGCCTGCAGGAGGTAACCCATAGATGTTTCTCCCTCTCTCTAAAATCAATAATTTAAAAGAACATGTTAAAAAAATTGAACAAAGTTTAGGTTACCTAGAATAGTCAAATCAGAGAGACAGAAGTAGAATAGTGGTTACTAGGAGCTGGGAGTGGGGGGAATGAGGAGTTTTTGTTTAATAGGAGTTCCAGTTGGGGAAGATGGAAAGTTCCCGATATGGTTGCACAACAGTGTGAATGCACTCAATGCCACTGAACTCTACGCTTAAAAACGGTACATTTTATGTTAGGAATATTTTACCACAATAAAATGTTTTTAAAAACTAAACAAAGTTAATTACTAAATAGTAATATCTTTTGCTGCCTCAAATTCATTTTGAAATGTGAGAAAATGTAAACAATAAATATATTAATATTAAAATGCATTAACTTTCAGAATAGGAAGTTCAGAAGCAAGAGAATAAGGGAATTTCCCCATAAAAGTAAATTAAAAATTAAACTTAAAAGATATGATTTGTAGATTTATAGGAAATAGAAAAGACTTTGAAATTGTGGGCAGCCCAGAATTGGTAAATAATTTGTTCAAAGTCTGACTTAGTCCATTCAGGCTGCTATAACAAAATACCAGAGACTGGGTGGTTTATAAACTATAGAAATGTGTGTGTGTGTGTGTGTGTGTGTGTGTTGCATATATACTTTTTATTTTATTTTATTTTTTCCATCACCTTTCATCCTCTCTATGCCCTCTTTCACCTACACTCACCTCCTCCCTTCATTTTTTAAATTAATTTTTGTATTTATTTCGTAACAGTACCAGAGGCTGAAAGTCCAAGATCAGGGTGCCAGCCATGGTCAGGTGTAGACTCTCTTCCGGATCGTAGACTTCTCCTTGTACCCTCATATGGTGGAAGCTGTTAGGGAGCTCTGTGAGATCTCTTTTCTAGAGAGTATTAATCCCATTTATGAGGCTGCACTATCATGACCTGATCACCTCCCAAACACCCCACCTCCAAATACCATCACATTAGGGGTTAGGATTTCAACATATAAATCTGGGGGGGGGGACACAAACATTCAGTCTATAGCAAAGTGTCACACCTAGTGAATGACAAAGACATGGGAAAACCCAAGCAATGTTTACTAAACAATACAAATGATTTAGATTTTCAATTTTCTTATGAATTTGGATTTTTAAAGGTTATGTTTGAAACATTACATTGTGTTCAAACTGGTTTTAAATTCATTAAGTATGTATTTATTACCTTCAGTTTTTTTAAAAAAAATTTTTTTCTGATTTTAAAAGTATATATAATCCTTGTAAAAAGTTTGGAAAATAAAGTATATAAATATCACTCATACTCTCACCCCAATAAATACTTGTTAATATTTTGGTGCAATTTCTTCCAGTCTATTTCTTATATACATAGTTGAAATTACTATACATAAAATTTTGTTGTCTTCCTTCTTCCACTTAATATTGTAACATATGCCTTTAGTTATTACAGATATTTCATAAATATAATTTTAAGTGTCTTCAGAATATTCTGACTTATGGCTTAATCATTCCTTTATTGTTGGACATTTACAATTTTTGTTATACATAATGATCTGCATTGTGTCTAAATGTTTTGTCTGCATTTCAAATTATTATTTAAAAGAGAGTTCTAGAAGTAGAATGACTAGGCAAAGATTATAAATAGTTTTAAGATTCTTGGTTTATGTTGCCAAATTGCTTTTGAAAAAGTTATTACAAATTTATACTTTCAATAGAAATATGTTATCACCACTGAACAGGAATCAGACCCAATATTCATTACACACTTAGTTTTTACCAGATACTGAACTAATTATTATATTAGCTCAACTTTTTCTAAAATATGTTTTTATTGATTTTTTTAAAGAGAGAGGAAGGGAGAGACAGAAACATCAATGTGAGAGAGAAACATCGATCAGCTGCCCCCTGCACGCCCCCTAATGTGGATCGAGCCTGCAACCCAGGCATGTACCCTGACTGGGAATCAAGCCAGGACCTCTCAGTCCCTTGGATGACACTCAATCCACTGAGCCACACCAGCCAGTCTATACTAGGTCAACTTTAAAATGTTTAATATTATTGGTGAAAAAACATTGTTTATTGTTTTAATTTCATTTCTTTGATTACCAGCGATATTGAGCTATATTTTATTATTGAGCCATTTATAAGTATTATTTGTAAATTATTAGTTGTCTATTTTTCTATTATGAGTTACTATTCTCATTGGTGTATATGAGCTCTTTATATATTAGTATGGCAACCCTTTGCCATATTTGCTATAGCTATTTTACAAGTTGTTTCTGGTTTTTAAATTTTCTTTATGATATTTTATATTTCTATGTTGTCATATCTACCAAGTTTTACTTTGTGATTCATCCTTGCTTTCAAAAAGTTTAATTGTAGTTAATGGCTTAGTAATAATAAAGGCACATCTTACATATCTATTACACTCACTGTTTGCATACACTATTTCAAGCTTTCGCAGTAGGAACAACCAAACCAGATTCTTGTGCCCATGTGTTACTTTACATAACTTTACATCCTTTACATAACAGTCCTTTTCAAGCTTTAAAAAAAAGTTCTTTCTCAACAGCCTATATTTCCATCCATATGGAATTGACTAAGTATATGGAACAAACAGAATAAAAAGGACAACTATGGAGTTCCTAAAAGTTATGTGATATACCTATATATGATGACACATAAAGATGTTACTAACTTTGCTGAGAAGGAGGGAAGAATACAATGCTGCAAATAAACAAAAGCCACTCGTGTGAAATTAAACATATGTATGAAAAGGAAAATGTCTGGAGAGACTTTACCCAAATTCTGCCAGTGTTTATTTCTGGACCATGAGACTTCAGGAGATTTTTATTATCTGCTTTGTGCTTTTATGATTTGTTTCAATATTTTACAATGAGCACTTATCATTTTTACTAAGAAAACAAGTTATTTTTAAAAGTAAGAACAAAATTTTTTCAAATAGAGAGAGACAACAATATTTGCCTTTTTTTTCCTGGTCTTTTAATTAAATGTTTGCACACATGAATAACATTTTTTATAGAATATGAGCAATTTCCAGAAAGGTATATACATTTCTACAAATGGGTTAAATATACACATATATATCAATAAATACATTTGCTAAGAAGTTTGGGACTTCTAAATACTGGATAAAAATTGCTAGTGAAAGGAACTCTTAGGTGAGCTATTCTAATCTGCAGACCCTCCTACTGCATAACTTTCTGGGTGATGTCATGCAAACCTCTTCCTGCATCTGGGACTGTTTCCAGTGGCTACATGTGGGAGCTTCCCGTTTTTGTTCTAAGTGAGTGATGTTTACTGGAAATGGAAGTCCACTACGAGATCTCAGTTCCGATAGCTTTGTGGGGGCAGGAAAAGAATGATTGTGAGATGGATTTGGCCAAAAACTTTTACTTTCTCCCTTGTCATTATCTTGTTTTGATAGGTTAACTTAATTTTGTTTTGAAATTAGCTCTTGTGAAAAACTTAGGAGGAATGATAGGGTCTGTCTTCTTCTTCCTCCTCCTCCTCTCCCCACCAAAACTCTCAACTCAAACCTTTCTTCTCCATCCCTGTATACATGCCTGCACACTCACGTCAACTACAGAGAGGAGGTGGAGATAGCCAAGAACCTATTGACAGGACAGCTGGGTATTTTACTGCTCTCTTCTCTGAGATCGGCAAGGGACTTGCAACATTGACATGTGAACAAAAGAGGCAAAGGGATTCGTCCAAGATTGCTCAGCTGACTAGTGGCAGAACAAAATGGAAAACCCAGGCTTCATATCTCTTAGTTAAGGGCCTCTGGGTTAAAACCCATAAAGATTGTTAACATTTTTTGGAACTATGCATAAGGGCAATTTAGAGAATTCCAGGTAAAAGAATGCTGTATAACAGGAGTTGATTATATTAAGAAGTTGTTTTATGTTAAACATCAGCTAAGTAAAATTAAAGAAAGAGGCACCTAAATACACTGAGTTTTCTATCTTTGTGGATTCTCTCCATCCTCCCCCTTTTTTTAGGGAGAGAGAGATAGAAACATCGATGTGAAAGAGAAACATGATTGGCTGCCTCTTGCACACCCCCTACCAGGGATCGAGCCTGCAACCCAGGCATGTGCCCTGACCAGGAATTGAACCAGGACTTCTCAGTCCATGGGACGAAGCTCAATCCACTGAGCCACAACAGCCGAGCTTTGTGGATCCTCTTGATTGTGATTTTGTGATATCATAAGTATTATATCTACAGATTTTTTCCCCAAATTTTCAAAATAAAAATTCTCAAGACCAGCACAGCCAGTGTGGCTCAGTGGATTGAGTGATGTCCCATGGACTGAGAGGTCCTTGTTCAATTCCAGGTCAAGGCACATGCCCGGGTTGCTGGCTCGATCCCCAGTGGAAGGCATGCAGGAGGCAAGCCGATCAAGGTTTCTCTCTCACATTCATGTTTCTATCTCTCTCTCCCTTCTTTGCTCTCTAAAAAAAAAATCAATAAAAACATATTTTAAAAAAAATTCTCAAGACCAAATTAACTGAAAATTTAAAGACTGATACATACCATGCTACACTTTAGTGGGTAGGCAACTTGCTGCAAATTCAAACAAAGTGTTGTTACAATTTCTGAAAGGTCAAGAATCTTCTATCAAATGTCTCTT
Organism: Tadarida brasiliensis; assembly: GCA_030848825.1. Lineage (NCBI taxonomy): Eukaryota > Metazoa > Chordata > Mammalia > Chiroptera > Molossidae > Tadarida > Tadarida brasiliensis. The sequence continues at coordinate 29,832,029 of CM061270.1, read as the reverse complement.
CTACCATCACATTGCCATTACCTGTGCTAGAGTATACATGGGACACAGTTTAAGTATCAAAAAGGCTAAATAAAGCTCCAAATAAGGTCAAGTTATTCTAAAACTATAAGGTTATGTTATGGCTGTCATTTGGATGTTCCAGTCAAGTTTTGAAACATAAAATGGTAAATAGACCCTGCATCTTGAGGCCACTGTCATTGGAGGATATAGAGGACACAGAGCTCTTCCATGTTCTTTTGTTTTTGACCTTCAGGCCAAGGACATTTCTTCTCCACATGGAATGAGTAAGGTGAAGAGGAACAGAAAAAAACAGAATGAACTTTGGTAAAGGAAGATGGACTTCCAAGATGGAATAATAGAATGTAACAAAGCCCAGAACTGTTCCAAGTGAGTTCCAGCCCCAGATTTGAGGAATAATGTCTTAGGGCCCCGAGAAAACGTTATTATGGGATCACTAGACAATTGTCAGTGATCTTTGGGACATCACTGAAAATAGGAGACATATCAGAAGACTGGAGATAGAATATTCTAATTTTCAGGAAGAGAAAGAAGACAGTTCAGAAAGTTTGTAGACAATTGTCTATAACTTCAATCTCAGACAAGACTCTAGAATGGAATACTGGAGGAACAGTTTCAGGCACTAGATGAAGAGGTAATGATTAAGACTCAGAATGAGTTCACTAAGAACAAGCCAAGGCTGATTTATCTCCTTCCCTTTGACAGGGTTACTAATCCAGTAGCTCTGGGAAAGCCCAAATATAGTGAGAGTATTTCATCATTGGTTAGACATTTAATGAGATTTTCATGATATTCCTTTGAACAAGATGGAAAATATGAACTGGACCGTGGCCTACTGGATGAACCAATTGATTATACACACAAGATGCTGACTAACAAATTGATATCAAACTGCAAGAAAGTATATAATGATGAGTCTCAGGGCTGTGTCCTTCATCTGCTCCTCATACATGCTTTCCGAGTATATAGAAGGCATGCTCATCAAAGTTATAGGTAACTTGATGTTGGAGGTATGATGAACTTGGATGACAGAATGAGAATCAGCAGGTTGAATCTAAAAGGATACAATTTTAAAGTGATTAATATGAGGTCTAAGGAACTAATTGTATCAGTAAAAATAGGTTTTACTGTACTTGTTTAAGCAGTAGCTAAGAGTCTTAGCCTAATTTGAGTCAGAAGTGTAATGTAGCGCCCCCACCCCGTCCCCCCGCCAAAAAAAAACCTAAGCCCTGACCGGTTTGGCTCAGCAGTTAGAGTGCTGGCCTGTGGACCAAAGGGTCTCAGGTTCGATTCCGGTCAAGGGCATGTACCTGGGTTGTAGATTTGATCCCTGGCCCGTCAGGCTTGTGTGGGAGGCATCAATAGGTGTGTCTCTCTCACATTGATGTTTCTCTCTCTCTCTCTCTTCCTCCCTCCCTTCCATTCTATCTAAAAAAATCAATGGAAAATATCCTCAGGTGAGGATAAAAAAAATTTTTTTTAAACACCTAAGATTTGAGACTGTATCCAGTGGCATGGTAAATGTTTAACAACTGGCTCTCTGGAGGAAAAGAAAACACCTTGATTTATATAGCACTGGCCAATTTCTGTAGTGTAAATATTCCCACCATGGCCAGATTCAAGCTACCAATATGACATCACTGAATACAGAGTTTGGAAGAGATGTACACCAGCAGACCATTATATAATATTTTTACAACACAAGTACAATAAATGTAATTAACCACAAGAAAAATGGTAATAGTCAAATGTAGCAAAAAATTAGGAGGTGATGAATTTTAAGTATTTTATACCTTTGTTTTTAATGTAATATATGTAATTGTAAGTTTATGTAATTTTACTTTTCGTAATGGCTGTGCTTAACAATTGGCTCACACAATTCTTGAACCTTTAACACTCAGCTCTTGGAACTTTGTGCACCCAGGCTCCAACCCCTGGTAGTAAGCAGTGAGGTAACTGGAACAAGGGAGGTAATAGCCCTGTTGTTCTAGCGGTAGTCAGGCCACACCCAGATCATTTCATTCCAGAGCACATAACCTACAAGTCAAACTGTTCTGAGATCAGAGCAGAGCAGCCAGGATGGCAGAGAACCAGTCCTGGGTGTGTGGAACCGTTGACAGAATTAGGGCTGTTTGGGCTGGAGCTCGAAAGACCTGCATGTGGTGTAAGGGTGAGAGGACTGATGAATGAATGCTTGTTTTCAAATATTTGAAAGACTGTTGTGTGAGGAAAGGCTAGGGCTGTAATCTGTGGGTAGAAGAAAGATATAGGGAGACAAATTTCTGCTCAGTATAAGAAAGAACTTTCAAAGCTGTCACAAGTGGAATGGGCTGAAGGTGATCCTGCAGAATGAGGCAACAACCATTAGGGACAATGTCGAGGTGGTTCAAGCCTCACAGGAAGGAACAGGGCTGGATAATCTCGAAGGTCTCCCCAGGTCTATGATTTCCTGATTTTCGATCCACTGCTTTTTCTAGGTACATGCAAAGAGGCATCCCCTACTCCTGGCTTAACTTGGCTCTCATTAGAAAGGTGGAAGAGTGCACTTAAAAAAAAAACCCCAAAATCCCACATTTTTATTAAGAAAAAATTCAAATGTTAAAAAGTAGAAAGAATGATATGTATAATGAAAACATCACCAAATTTTTACAATTATCAATTTATGTCTAATCTTGTATCATCTATACCCTCACCCATCTCCTCATAGATGTTATTGTGCATTTCTCATTAGGAAGCCAATAATGTCTGGCTCTCTTTTTGCTATGTCAGCAGCCACTGATCAGTGTCTAGGTCCATTAAGTCACTGGGAGTTGCAAATTCTAATGCTATCATTCCTTCTTCATTGATTTGTTGGAATAGTTCTATAAAGAGAAATATCCTCTCATCAACTATTTGTACCCTGAAATACAGATTATAAAGGAAATGTTTGATTATTTACTAATTTTCAAAATAATGAATTGTCCCGGCTGGTGTGGCTCACTGGTTGAGCATTGACCTATGCACCAAGAGGTCACTGGTTCGATTCCCGGTCAGGGCACATGCCCAGGTTGCTGGCTCGATCCCCAAGAGGGAGCATGCAGGAGGCAGACAATCGATGTATCTCTCTCATAATGATGTTTCTATATCTCTCTCCCTTTCTCTCTCTCTAAAAAATCAATGAAAACGTATTTTAAAAAAATAAAATAGAAAAGAGAAGTATTTTCATATATTGAATTCTTCTTAGATAAAACAGTAGCATACTATAGATACTTTTGCTTTGTTTTTTTTACTAATCATATATTTTCAGGATTGCTCTATATAGTCCTCATTTGTTTTCACAGCTGTGCAGTAGTCCACTGTGTGGATTCGGATGCTAGACACATCTAATCAAAATAAAAAATTAAAGCATTACAATGTTTAGCATGGTCAGCTGAGATAAAATTTAGACACCTCTCAAACTTTGTTCTCAGTTCCTCTCTCCCACCCGTTTAGTGGCCTTGCTCTGTTTGTCCAGTTCCTGTATCCTGACCCCTGGGGCACCCTCTCAAGCCTGAGCAAATGTCCTATATTTTTCAAACTGTTCTTTAAAAAAGTCCTGCACAAGCTTTACCCACCTAATGAGTCACCTCTCCTGGGTGATGTGAGGCCCGGACTTCAAATGCACTTGTATCAAGGCATCACTGGTTGCTTCATTCAGCACCATGTTTTAGTTGACTGTGCTTTAGTTTTGTTTATAAAACAAAGCTACTCGTAATCAAAATGCATCCTGGGACCTCGCTGGGAAGAAACATCCTGAAATAACTAGTAAATAGCTATTTATGTATATGTACAAATGGATGCTGGGGATGGAGGTTGTGGCAGAAGTTGTTCTAATAGATTTTTCTGACTGCGTTATCATGATGTGTTTTATACTTTAATATTCCTTTCAATGTTCTTTATGTGGGTAACAGAAATACAAAGTTTATAAATGCTCTGCACAGGAGAACCACCACTTGTACCTTCATCCTCCTGGTATAGTCTTGGCCAGGATCTGAAAAACAGATCACCCACCACAGGATAAAGGTGGGAGTTTACTTCAGAGACAAAAGAAAAAAAGGAACCGCATTCAAAATTATAAATTCAAAGTTAAAACATGAGAAACTTCAGTAATTTTACACACACCCAGACACACACGCACACTCACACACACCCCCCTATAAGCTACTACGTCAGAACCAGCCACAGAAGCCTATAAGCTGCCACTGAAACCCAGAGAGCTATGGAGCACCATTTGAAAAGGCCTAGGACACGAGAGTTTATACATGCTGTACACTTAACTTGGAAGTCCCTTTCCCTATGACTTCTCATCCTAACAAACTCCTGTTTACTGTTTAAGACAAAACTCGGTGTTACTTTCTCTCTATGCCCCCATAACACTTAGTGTATATCTCTTGTAACAATATCATACTGTATTATAACCACTTGTTTATTGCTTGTTTTATACTAAACTGTGAGTTCTTTTGAGGGAGGAGCCTATTCTTCATACCTCGGTGCCTGAACCAATGCCTGGCATGAAAGACTCAATATGTATTAAGAGACCAACAAATCCAGCTTTAAAATGTATAAGAAAATGAGACCCATAAATAGAGAACAGACGGATAATAGATGTCAGAGGGGAGGAGGGGTGTGGGGCTAGGTGAAGGGAATAAGCAAAAAAAAAAAAAAAAAAAACCTCATAGACACACAACAGTATGGTGATTACCAGAGGGAAGTGGGGATGGAGAGGTAGAAGACAGTATAGGGGGCACAGATGGTGATGGAAGGAGACTTGACTTGGGGTGGTGAACACACAATACAATATACAGATGATGTGTTATAGAATTGTACACCTGAAATTTATATAATTTTTTTAATCCTCACCCGAGGATATTTTTCTATTTATGTTCAGATAGAGTGGGAGGGAGGGAAAGAACAAGAGAGAGAGGGAGAAACATCAAAGTGAGAGGGACACATCGATTCATTTCCTCCTACACGACCCCGACCAGGGCCGGGGATGAACCTCAACCTAGGTACATGCCCTTGACCAGAATTGAACCTAGGACTCAGTGGTCCGCAGGCCGATGCTCTAACCGCTAAGCCAAACCAGCCAGGGCTAAAACGTATATAATTTTATCAACCAATGTCGCCCCAATAAATTCTATTAAAAAAGAAAAAAGGCAGTGAGACCCAAAGAATTTCTTTAAATTTAGTAATGTAACAAGTGTGTGCTGGGTATCTACCGTGTGCCTAGTTCTATGTAAGGCTAACTGTCTTTGGTGTATTTTAAGTGTGATTCACAGTATCCTTAATTTCCATTTGTCCAGAGATCAAAAGATAAATGCCAGTGCTCTATGACTCCTCAAAGAAAGATTAAATTATGTACAGAATTGGTTTACATCAGCTTATTTTATTATATTTTAAGTGAGCATCACCAAGAATATACTATCTGCATAATGCTAACTTAATTGTGTGTGTGTTTGTGTGTGTGTGTGGGGGGGGGTCAGGAAGTGGAAGTGAAAGTGTTGATTGCCCAATGTAATTTAGGAAACACTGAATTAAATTAAGTTAGTTTTCACCAGGCCAGCGTGGCTCAGTGGATTGAGCGTCTTCCCATGGACTGAGAGGTCCCAGTTCAATTCCCGGTCAGGGCACATGCCCAGGTTGTGGGCTTGATCCCCAGTGGTCAGGAGGCGGCCAATCAGTGTATCTCTCTCACATCGATGTTGCTATCTCTCTCTCCCTTCCTTTTGCTCTAAAAAATCAATTTAAAAAAACATATTTAAAAAAAATGTTAGTTACTTCCCTGAACTTTCAACATATTTAATAGTGATTAGGTAAATCTTCAAGAAGAGTATCTAATAGGCAGTGTTTCCCAAATTTATATGACTAGTAAACCCCCTCTTTTTGTTGCACTTATTAATATACTCCAGAAATGGTGTTCTGAAAGACACAAGGTGAGTTGCAAATGCAGTTGTTCTTTGAAAAGTGTGCATCCATATTTAGTGAGGACTTCAGAGGAAAACAGGAGCCTGTCTGTGTCCGAGGGCCAGCAATGAAGCTGCAGGTAGGGGGAGGGAGTTAGCTGGAGGGGGAGAAGGCAAGGTTTGGAGGAGAGTCTGGTGGGGAGACTGGGGAGATAGCAGATCACTGGCTAGGGTCTGAGAGAAGGGGAGAGGTCACAAGCAGACCTCTGAGGAGCAGATTTCTCACTAAGCTATGTGAGGCATTTGGAGCACAAGCAGATGGGCTTCAGGGCAAGAGATAAAATCATAAAGAGGGCAGAAAACACTCTGTGGGAACCTGCAGCACGGCTTCTACCCTCTGGGGACTGCAGAGGACACAGCCCCCTGCCTGCAGCTGCCCACATCCGGGCCACAAGATTGGTGGGAGTGGGAGAGAAAGAAAATGTAGCAGGCACAAAGTAGGTGACCAGGTGGTCTCATACACACCTGTGAAACCCACGCCCCGGGAGGCTCCAGGACAGAATCGGGGTTGGATTTAACGAGGGGCTGTAGCAATGGGGAACAAAAGTAGACGGAACGGGAGCCAGGGAACAAGATTGGCGACTGAACTTGCAAGACCCAGTGCAAAATAAAGTTAAGAATTTCATGATGGCGACAGCAGTGCATTACAAACACAGGGCCCTTCTGAGGGCCCGTGAAGCCGGCCCCACCACAGAGTTATCACTGGTTCTAAAACCCCATTTGAATCTCCTGGCTAATGTGGCAAGATACTCGATTATCATGGAAATCCTGTTTACCAGTCATTCTGGATAAGCCTGACTTGCTCTAAGATAAATCTATGTACACATTAAATTTCAGGAACATATTTGATGTGAAAACCCAGGCACATCCAAGCTATTCCCATATATAATTCTCACATCACAAACAACATTCTTTCTTCTCATGCCAAGAATAAAGACGGATTTGCAGCTGCACAGCAGAAATGTATCACCTTTGACTTTGTCCTGGGGTTAAATACCAGTATTTAGTTGATGCTGAGGCAGCACTCAGCACCCATACTGAGTTCTCTCAAAGTGAAAAACAAACTCAGATGGAAAATCCGGGCAAGCAATTCCATTTGCTATTTTTGGAGATGGGGAGAAAAAGAAAGTTGTGGAAAGTGTTGTAACAAACATCATAGAACAGCACACTATGAGTGTGAAATAAAACAACACCCACATGCTTTTCTTGGTGACTGGATGGAAGCAACTAAGTAAAGGAAAAACCTTGGGGGGAAGCTGGTATCCCTTTGCAAGAGGCCATTGGCCTTCCAAATGGGCATGAGCGCATGAGTCACCTCTCCCTGCAGGACTGATCTCCAACTGAACAGTAGACCTACCTCTGAGATCATTTTAAATGTCCATTTGGGGAAACAGTAAATATATGGGGAGATCAAAACTAAACCTCAGGGAGCCCCTTGACAGTGAATTGTTTTGAACTGAGGAACAGATCTCCAACTCCATGTCTTTTATGGTCCCCTTCCACCAGTCTCCCTCTCTCTCTCTCTGTTTCTCCACCGAGAGCTATGGTCTGATGAAGAGGACAGATATGAGTGGGGTAAGCCATGAGGTGTGGTTAGAGGGAGACTATGGCAGCAGACAAGAATTACCAGAGGGCAGGATGGGGAGATGGACAAGAGTGACCTATTATTGTCTCCATTATACAGATAAAGAAATCGAGGCTTAGGGAGGTTAAGAGAGTAAGTAGTGGTGCTAGGAGTCAATTCCAGTCCTTGTTCCTCTAAGACTCACGTCCTTTCTATCATATCAAGCTTGAGCCCTGCTTCTCAGGAATGTGATATAGCCCGGCCAGTGTGGCTCAGTGATTGAGCATCGACCCATGCACCAAGAGGTCACTGGTTTGATTCCCAGTCAGGGCACATGCCCAGGTTGTGGGCCAAATCCCCAGTGGGGAGCATGCAGGAGGCAGCCAGTTGATGTTCTCTCTCATCGATGTTTCTATCTCTCTCTCCCTCTCTCTCTAAACCCAATAAAAAAAATAAAATAAAAAGAATATGATATAAACACAAATGCTCTGCAAGGGGGTGGTTTTGAGTTATAATTCCAATTAAGAGAGGAAACAAGAGGTAGAGAGAAACTAGATTTATTTTTATGATTTGGAATATTGATTGAAGGAGTTAGCATCCTTCAGAAGGAAATAAGAGGATAAGAAGAGCAAGGAGGGGGGAAAGGCTAAGCAACAAAGACTATGCTAAGGAAATGAAGGAAAGATTCTGGAGGGGGGGGACCTAAGATACACATTGTGAGTGAAGAGGAGGGTGTGATGTTCTTTGACAAGCACTAGAACTGGCAGTAAGGACTTGGGGGCAGGGGGTGTTGGAAGGTCTAGAATTCATCTTTATTCCAGAGATGAGGACACTGGGGCTAGAGTCACACAGTAAGTTGGTGGCCAAGCTGGGGCTAAACTTTGGTCTTCTTGCTCGGGGGTCCAAGGCTCTTTCCTCTCCTTTGCCTACCCCGAGAAGGGAACTAAAGGACCAAAGACATGGAAAGCCACATGAAAAGTTAGAGGACATCCACTTACTAAGAGGTTCAGGCTTACCACTTGCAGTGAACATGACACCCCTGAAAACTGAGGGGCCCTGAGTAAAAGAGGTGCAGGGTTGAGGTGCTGGAAAGGAACGATTCAGGACAGCAGCTTTGAGGCTTTCAAAGCATCAATCACGACTGAAGAAAATTTATTTTCAAATAGGTATTGAACTTTCAGTATAAACATTTTCATTTTTTTTAATAGGTATTGAACTATTAGTACATGTTGAGCATGTACCAAGTGCAAGGAGAGCTACAAAAAGGTTGAGAATGGCCATTTTCAGTCTTCTTAGTTTTTTTTCTAGTCTTTTTCTTTAGTGATTTGTAAGAGCTTTTATTTTTTTTTCTTTTTTGAATTTTAGAGATAGAGGAAGAGAGAGAGAGAGAGAAACATCGATGAGAGAGAACATCGACTGGCCGCCTCCTGCATGCCCCTCACTGAGGATAGGGCCTGCAACCTGGGCCTGTGCCCTGACCCAGAATCAAACGGGCGACCTCTTGGTGCATGGGTCAGCGCTCAACCACTGAGCCACAACGGCCAGGCTGTAAGAGCTTTTATAAACTAAGGAATTAACTCTTTTAATACTTATGCTGCACATATATGTTCCCAGTTTATCTTTTAAAATTACACATAGATTTTTTTCTTGTTATTTATTTTCTACTTTTTATTACGGAAAAATTAAACATATTAAAAAGTATAGAGAGAAGTACCCCATGTACTCTTCATCAAACTTCACCCTCACCCCACTCCAAGTCATTCTGAAGCAGATCCCAGAGACCATATCATTTCATCCACAAGTATTTCAGGATGTATCTCTAAAGACAAAAACGTTTTAAAAACATAACTATGATACTATTATCACACGTGTGAGGTATTCCAGTATAAAAATTGCTCATTTCTATGCACATGGATCAATCATTTTTCATTTGACTTCTGGCTTTTGTGTCATGTTTAGAAATGTCTTCCTTACAAGATTATAAATAGCCCTGGCCGGTTTGGCTCAGCGGTTAGAGCGTCGGCCTGCGGTCCAGAGAGACCTGGGTTCGGTTCCCGCTAAGGGCATGTACTTCAGTTGCAGTTTGTCCCCGGCCCTGGCTGGTTGTGCGGGTGGCAGCCACTCGATGTGTCCCTTTCACATCGATGTTTCTCTCTCTCTCTCTCTTCCTCTCTCTCCCTCCCACTCTATCTGAACAAAAAATGAAAAAATGTCCTCGGGTGAGGATTAAAAAAAAAAAAAAAAAGATTATAAATAAATTCACATATGTTTTCTTCTAGTAATTTTTAAAATTCAAAAACCATTTAGTAAGTTTTAAATGATTGGCCAGGACATGCAGGTCCCTTAAGTACTGGGAAGAGGGAGAGTGACTGAGTAATCGGAACCAAGAGGGATTGATTAATTCCTTTGCCCTCTTCCTCACCCATGAAACATCTACTCCCAAAAGGCACCCTTCCAGACCCAGCTCCACTGTCCTCCACCTCACCACTTGGGTCACAGCCTCCTGTGGACTTCCCAACTTCCCTTCTTCTCCTCCTCCTTCTCTTTCCTCTTCCCCTTCTTCTTTCTTCCTCTTTCTCTTTCTCTCCTCCTGCTCCTACGAAAACAAGAGTGTTATTGAAATATAATTCACATACCAGAAAATTCACCCTTTTAAAGTGTACTGCAATTCGGTGGTTTTAAGTATTTTCACAGTTGTGTAACCATAACCACTGTGTAATTTTAGAACTTTTTCATCACCCCCAAAACAAACTTCATATCTATTAAATAGTCACTCCCCATTTCCCTCCTCCGGCCCCTGTCAACCACTAAGCTACTTTCTGTCTCTATGAATTCCCAGGACATTCCTATAAATGAAATCATACAATATGTGGCCTTTTATATCTGACTTTTTACTGCTAGAACCTTTATATAGTTTTATTTTAACATTTTATTACATTCCTGCTGGAATTTACTTTGATGATAGAGGTGGGGTTATACAGCTTCATTCCCCCCCCCAACAGTTCCAACACTTTTTTAAATAGTCCATCTTTCCTTTCATGGATTAGAAATATCACCATTACCATTTACTAAAATCTCATGTGTATTTCGGTCTATTTCTGGATTTTCTATTTTATTTCACTGATCTATTTAAATCTTTTCTAGAACCAAATTGTTTTTAATTCTTGTAACTTCAAACTGCATTTGAATATGTAATCTGACTGCCCTCTCCCAATAGTTTTCTTTCTTTTAAATTCAAGTATAGTTGACATACACTATTATATTAGCTTCAGGGGTATGACATAGTGATTAGACATTTATATACCTTACAAAATGATCACCATAAACCTAGTAACACCTGTCACCATACAAAGTTATTATATTATTACTGACTGTATTTCTCATGCTGCATATTACATTCCCGTGATTTATTTATTTCTATAACTAAAAGCTTGTACCTGTTAACCCCTTCACCTTTTCTGCGCATTCCTTCCACCCCCAATATCTTTATGTTCAGATTTTTTCTTGTTTGTTTCTACAGATGAACCCATTATCATTTTTAAAATGTTTAAAAAACTTTTTTGATATTTAGATTGGAATCATATTGAGTATGTATATTAATTCAGCAAGAAGTAATATCCCTTAATAGAGATTTCACATTTTCTTTAAATAGGCCCTGCCTATTTCCGGTTATGTTTATTTTCAGGTAAATTGGTGGTAGTGTTGCTATTGTAAATGGGATCTTTTATTCCATTATATTTTCTAACTAATCAATTTTGTACATTAATTATATACAAAGTGCAACTTAAATAAATTCTCCCGCAATGTCTGTGTCAGTTACCTTTCCCTGCACAGTAGCTCACCTTGTGGCTTAAAACACAAGCATGTGTTATTTCTCATGACTCTGTGAGTCAACCGGTGGTTCTTCTAGTCTAGGCCAGCGCAGCTTATCTCTGCAGACAGTTGGCGCCTCAACTGGCCTGGATAGTCTGGATGCCTCCCTCACATGGCTAGTAACAGGTTCTGTTCAACTGGGGTGGCGTGGGTGACTCAGCCACATGTCTCTCACCATTCATCAGGCTAACTGGCAATTCGGGGTAGTGGTCTCAAAGTTCCATAAAATGGTTCAAGAGGGCAAGTTGCAATGCACAAGCCCTTTTCAAGCTTCTGATTGCATCATGTTTGTTAATGTCCCATCGATCTAAAGAAAGTCACGTTGCCTAACTCATTCAAAGTGTGAGGAAATATATTCCACTTCTGAGAAGAACTGCAATACATATGGTAGCCAGTTTCGTAATTTCCCACAACTTTCTAACATTTCTTTGGCCTTACTCTCTTCAGGTGTATAGTTATTCTTAGATATCATTACAAATAATAAATCTTTTTTACCTTAAGAAGTGCTTTAACTCTTAAATTCTTTTCTTAAATGTACTGATTAGGATTTCCAGAACATTATTAAAGTATAATATCATCCTATTTAATGGGAATTAAAGTATGATGGCTGGATCTTTATAATGGCAAAAAAATAAAAAATAAAAATCTAGCTATTCCTAAAATACTGAGACTTTGGTTTTTTAAAGTTTTGTTTTGTTTGTTTCATCAGGAATGGAAGTTCAATTTTGCTAAATGTCATTTCAGTATCTATTGAGATGATTATATTGTTTTTCCCCTTTGATCTATTAATATAGTAGCAGATTGATACAAACCCTAATACTTGAATTTCTGGCATGAGCCTCACAACCGCAGTTGAGGTGTGTTTTGTTACAGCTGGTATAGAAAGATTTTGTCTCTATGAATCTGGTATTCTAGACATTTCATATAAATGAAATTATACAATATGTGGCCTTTTGTGTCTGGCTTGTTTCATTTAGCATAATGTTTTCAAGGTTCCTCCATGTTGCATCATGTATCACTACATCATTCCCTTCTATGGCTGAATAATGTCCCACTGTATTTGTGTCACACTTAGAAGCTTTTGCGGCATCCACCAAGTTAATGCCAACATCTTCCTCTTCCTCTTTTATTTTGCATCTCTAGTAAATTGTATTCTAGATATTCTGGTGTAGAAACATCCTTTCATTCCTGGATAATTCTTACTTGGTTGTGATCATTATTCTTTTAAAAAATTGCAAGATTCAATTTACTAGTATTTCATTTAGAATGTTGGTGTCTTTTTATAAATGAGCTGCACTTGTATTTTACATTTCTTCTGCTTTCCTTATTTAGTTTTGGTATAAGAGTTATGTAAGCACAGGAACCACTGTATAAGAGGAAATAGTTGTTCCTGGAAAGTTTCATAGAATCTAATTATGGATTCACAGATCTGGGTTTTTTTTTTTTTATTTGTTATTTTAGGAATTAGATCTGTGGCTATTATTTCAGTTTCTTCTATGGATATTGGGTTATCCAATTTTCCTAACACACAAACAGTAAAGTTTATAAAACAGCTTGATGACATTTGACAAAGCAACACCCAGGTCAAGAGATACAAAATTGCCAGTACTCCAGAAATCTCCAACGGGATTCCTCCCAATCACTAAGTCTTTACTTTTCAAAAATAATTATTACCTTAACTTTGTTATAATTATTTCCTTGCTTTTTTAAATAGTTCTTTCTCCTAAACATGGAACGCTAAACAGTATAGTTTGGTTTTACTTGTATTTAAACTTTATATAAATGGAATTATACAATATATATTCTTGTGGTTCTGGCCTCTTCTACTCAACAATATGTTTTGAAGATTCACCCAGATTGTTATGTGTAGTTGTTGTTATTCTTTTACTTTGCTGAATAGTAATATATCACTGTGTATTTGTTTATTCATTCTTCTGTTTATGGACTTGAAGCAGTTTCTAGTTTGAGATGATTACAGATAGAGCTACTATGAACGTGTTGTATGTGTCTCTTAGAGAACATGTTCACATATTTTTGTTGGGTATATCCCCACAAATGGCATTGCTAGGTCATAAATTACATGTAACTTGAACTTAATTAAATGTTATAAAAAATTTTCCAAAGTGTTGTACCAATCTACACTTCTCCTGCACCATAGAAAGAATCTGTTGTCCACATCCTCATCAGTATTTGGCAGTGTTACCCTTTTTTTTTTTTTTTAATTTTTTTCTTTATTACTTTTTGGGAGAAAGGAAGGGAGAGGGAGAGAGAGATAGAAACATCGATGAGAGAGAACATCAACTGGCCGACTCCTGCATGTCCCCCACTGGGGATCAGGCCCACAACCTGCGCATGTGCCCTGACCGGGAATCGAACCGGCAAGCTCTTGATGCATGGGTCGACGCTCAACCACTGAGCCACACCAGCCAGGCTATAGTGTTACTCTTTTAATTATAGCCATTCTAGTGAGTACGAAATGCTACCTGGTTTTAGTTTTTATTTGCATTTCCCTGATGATTAGTGTTAAGTATCTTTTCACATGCTTATTGTCTGTTGAATATCCTCCCTCCGTCTTGGCCCCCAAGCATCTGTTTAAGTCTTTTGCCTCTTTTTCCTTTGGGTTGGTTGTCATTTTCTTTTTTTTTTTTATCCTCACCCGAGGACATTTTTGCACTTATCTTCAGATAAAGCGGGAGGGAGAGAGGGAAGAAGAGAGAGAGAGAAACATCGATGAGAGAGAGACACAATGATTGGCTGCCACCCACACGACCCCGGGGACAAACTGCAACGGAGGTACGTGCCCTTAGCGGGAACCGAACCCGGGTCTCTCTGGACCGCAGGCCGACGTTCTAACTGCTGAGCCAAACCGGCCAGGGCTGGTTGTCATTTTCTTATTGGTTTGTAGGATTTCTTTATGTATTCCATGCATGAACTCTTTGTAGGTTATAGGTGTTGCAAATATCATCTGTATCTTTTAATAACTAAAAGATCTTAATACTAATGTTAAATTTAAATGTTAAGTTAATGCCAAATTTATCAATCTTTTTCTTTATGGTTAGCTCTTTTGGTCTATTTTTAAAGTCTTTCCTTACCTTAATGAGGTTTTAAATTTTAATGTACTCAAACGTATTGATCTTTTTCTTTGTGGTTAGTATTTATTAAGCAATCTTTCCCTACCTTAAAGTCATGAAACATTTCTTCTATATTGTCCTCTAGAAATTTTGCCTTTTACACTTAAGTCTAGTATACACTTAGAATGAATTTTTATGTATAATGTAAGGTAGGGGTCAAGTTCCCCCCATAATTATCTAATTGTCCCAGCACCATTTATTGAAAAGATCATGTTTTCTTTACTACTTTGCAGTGCCTCTTTTGTCATAAATAAAAAATAAAAAAATCCATGTATACACGGATCTCTTTCTGAATTTATATTCTATTCCATTGGTCACTATAGCTTACCCTTATTTACAATACATATAAATATACAGACAAGGAAGTCCTCCCACTTTGTTCTTCTTCAAGATTGTATGAGTTATTCTTAGCCCTTTGCATTTTTATCTTATTGAGTTTAAAGAAAAAAAAATCTTGGTTGGATTTTGTTGGCTGCCAAATTTAAAAAAACAAAACAAAAACAACCTCTCCTGGGTCTTCTGAATAATCACTTGAATATTATTTCTTGGTCCTCGGGTGAGGATAAAAAAGAAAAGAAAATGCCTGCCTTAGGTAAAGTAACAGACCAAGTTCAAAAAGATCTCTGGTGTGAGCTGAATCATTGACTTCCACAAAATACGTTGCCTTAGGAAATTACCTTCCTATGAGAGTAATCTCCAAGGGGCATCATAAGTTCTTTCCTCTCCATAAACCCAGTAGTAATTGTATTCTCTTTCTAGTCTTCAGAGGATAACAGAAATAACTTCAGAACTGGAAATGAAAATCAGTAAAAGGATACAAATTACTTACAGGATAAGACTTTACAGGTGCACAAGGTATCCACAAAGTTTTTATTCAAAGTCTCACAGATCTCAGTCCAGAGACCTGTTTGCTTAGGCTCTCAATTTCTTCCTCCACTTCCTCTTCCCACACTCGTCTTTTTTCTTCTTAGCTCCAATTTTGCTTCAATCCAAGGCTTTCCTCTGTCTGCCCACATTGCTTTCCCTCCAGCTAAGTCTATATTCTCTTTGGTCTTCTAACTTACCTAACTTCTCAAGATCATCTTCCCAAGTCATGACCATAAGCTCAGGAGACTTTGTATATTTAAGAGTACATACCTGGAAAACAGTTTCCCAGAAAACTACATGGCAACTTTGCTAGGTACTTCACAGTTCTGAATCCCATTTTAAACAGGAGGGAAAAACTGCCTGGAGTTCAAGGGCAGAGCTGGAATTATAGTTCAAAGCTTTTGGGTGGTCTGTTATGCAATTAACTACCTCACTTGGTTATTAATGGTATCACAAATCCTGCTGCAGTTCAATGAGCTTGTAAAGGAAGCACCACCACTGCTTTAAACGTTTACTTCTTTATGAGATGGGTTTTGTTTTTTCCTTTTAAACTAAAGCATACTTCTTGTGTAAATCTTGACAACTATGGAAACGTACTGGGAATTTAAACACTAGCCATAATCTTACCACTTAGATAGTATCACTCTTATTATTTTGACATATACTTCTAGGTTTTTCTCAATGTATAGCTGATATTATACATAATTTTATTTTCTGCTTAAAATTACAGTAGTCCCCCTTTATCTGTGGGGGATACGTTCCGAGACCCCCAGTGGAGGCTTGAAACCTCCAATAGTATCAAACCCTATACAGACTATGTTTTTTCTTATACATAGATACCTCTGATAAAGTTTAATTTATAAATTAGGCACAGTAAGAGATTAACAACAATAACTAATAATAAAATAGAATAATTATAATAATGTACTATAAAAAAGTTACATGTATATGATCTCTCTCTCTCTCTCTCAAAATATCTTATTGTACTGTAGTCACCCTTCCTGTTCCTGTGATCAACCACAAAAATCAATCTGATAATCAGATGACAGCCAAGTGACTAACAAGCAGGTAAGCACGTAGGATACCTCGTGTGGACACACTGGACCAAGGGATGATTCACATCCTGGATGGGATGGAGCAGGATGGCGAGAGAGTTCATCACGATACTCAGAATGGTGTGCAATTTAAAATTTATGAATTGCTTTTATCTCCGGAATTTTCCATTTAATATTTTCAGACCGCAGTTGATCACAGGTAACTGAAACCATGGAAAACAAAACCGCAGATAAGGGGGGACTACTCTGTATCAAAAGCAGGTTTCTCTGTCTTTAAATTTTTATTTATTTATTTTAAAATATTTTTTTTTATTGATTTTAGAAAGAGAGGGAGAGGGAGAGAGATAGAGACACTGATGAGAGAGAAGATCGATTGGCCACCTGCTGCATGCCCCCCACTGGGAATCGAGCCCACAACCTGGGCATGTCCCCTGATAGGGAATCTAACCAGCGACCTCTTGGTTGCATCAGTCAACACTCAACCACTGAGCCACACCGGCCAGGCAATGTCTTTAAATTTTTAAAAACAATGTTTAAATGGGCAAAGAATGTGAAAAATTTACCAAAGAAGATATACTTAAGGCAAATAAGCACATGATAATATAACTCAACAACATTAGTGATTTGAGAAACACAAATTAAAAGGACAATTAAATAATAATAGTACACATACACTCAAAGAGTTATATTTAAAAACTGACAATTTGCCTGGTTGGTGTGGCTCAGTGGATTGGGCCTTGTCTCCTGCACCAGGAAGTTGCTGGTTCAATTCCTGGTCAGGGCACATGCCCGGGTTTTGGGCTTGATCCCTGGTGGAGGGGCGCACAGGAGGCAGCCAATCAATGACTCTCTCTCATTGATGTTTCTATCTCTCTCTCCCTCTTCCTTCCTCTCTATAAAAATCAATAAAACATACTTAAAAAAAACAAAACAAAACCCTGCCCTGGCCGGTTTGGCTCAGCGGTTGGAGCTTTGGCCTGCGGACCAGAGTGTCCCGGGTTCGGTTCCCGCTAGAGGCACGTACCAAAACAAACAAACAAAAAAACAAAAAAACCCTGACAATGCAAAGTGTTGACAATAATAAGGAGCAACTGGAATTCTTATATATTATTGGTGGGAATGAAAATGATGCAGCCCCTTTGGAAAACAGTCAATCTGTGTTTTATAAAGTTAAACTACACTTACCATACAACCCAGCAAGTCTTGTCCTAGAAATGAAACAAAATTCTGTACTCAAGAGATGGGAAAATATATGTCCACACAAAGACCTATATGTGAATATTGATAGCACTTAATTTATAATAACCCCAAACTGAAAACAATGCAAATATCCATCAACTGATGAATGGGTAAACAAATAAATGTGATGTGTCTATACAATGCAATATTTCCCATGAATAAAAATGAATGAGTTATTGCCCAGCTAGTGTGGCTCAGTGGTTGTGAGCTGGGCCCCGAGGCTAAGGCAACTAGATTCCATTCTTATCTGGGCCCCTTAGCTAAGGAGACTAAGTGACTCCATTATTACCTGGGCCCCTTGGCTAAGGTGACTAGATTCCATTCTTATCTAGGCCCCTTAGCTAAGGCGACTAAGCGACTCCATTCTTATCTAGGCCTCTTGGCTAAGGCGACTAAGCGACTCCATCTTTATCGGCAGTGGACCTTCCTCAGTATTTTTCCAATAATAGGTTGATTACCCTAGAAGTAAAGGAACTTTGCCTAAGGTTATGGTTGACCTATGTAACGGGATGTGTCTTGCAGTTTCTGAATATCAGGAACTGAAAATCATGAGCCCAGTGACTAATGCTTATTTTTGCTTCTGTAACCACCGTTTTTGCACCCACTATTGTACCGGTTCCCTGAGGGGGAGCCAAAAGAGAATATGGCTTCTGTCTTTAAAAGCAGACGAGCAAGAACAATCTGGGCTGTCTATTTGGGGGGACTATGTTCCCCTCAGCCCGCTGGTGAATAAAGTGCTCCTCTCATTTACAATTCGGCTGTGTATCACTGATTATCTCGCTGACACATCACAACTGTTGAGTGTCGACCCGTGCACCAAGAGGTCGCCAGTTCGATTCCTGGTCAGGGCACATACCCAGGTTGTGGGCCCGATCCCCAGTGGGGAGCATGCAGGAGGCAGCCAATTGATGTTCTCTCTCATCAATGTTTCTCTCTCTCTCTCCCTCTCCATTCCTCTCTCTCTAAAAATCAATTAAAAAAATGTTTTTTAAATGAATGAGTTACTGATACATGCAACAATATAGATAAATCTCAGAAGCAATATGCTAAGAACGAAAGCCAGACACAAAAGACTACCTACTATGTGATTTCACTTATATGACATTCTAGAAAAGGCAAAACTAGAGTGACAGAAAGTAAACTTCCTGGGGTGATGAAAATGTTCTGTCTTGATTGTGGTAGTGGTGGTCGTCACATGACTGCATGCATTTGTTAAAATGCATTAAAGCAAACACATAAAATGTGTAAATTTTTCTTGTGTGTAAAGTATATCTCAATAAAGCAGATTTTTAAAATAAAAAATGATTCTGAGTGGTTTATTTTTGTGTTTGTTTTTGTTTTTGTACTTGAGCAGCTAGTGTGAAGTAGAACCTGAGAACAGAAGGAGAATTCAGCAAGAGAAGCAGGGCTTGAGGGGTGAGGGGATGGTGTCAGAATAATGACTTCTGGTTTTGGAAATGTTAATGAGGTTGAGATAATGAGGGCACAGAGAGAATAAAAATACATACCCACATGAGAAGAAAAAATAAATGTAATGCAGGAAAAAGGAAAAAGAAGAGAGCATGAAATTGAGAAAAGAAAAGATTTGAGTTTTGTACATAGGCTTGTTTTGTGTTGCCTATTTTTGTCAATGTCTTTTCTCTCTCCACCCCCCATCTCTTTTTTTTACTTGATCTTTCTTTTTCCTGGTGTGGGGGTGTCTTATACATTGTATGTGATCATTCTGCCCTTCCAACGTCTCCTTCTAAATAGACCACACACGTATTCCCACACACACACACACACACACACACACCCCAACAGTACAACCAAATGAGAACAATAGGGGAAAAAGAAAACAGAAGGTAAAGAAGTTTGGCACCTGCCCTAAAATGCACTAGTAGGGAGGGTTTACTCTCGGTCCTCTACATTCTATGGAGAGAACCAGCAGAAAAGTACCAGTTTATTTGCCCTGAGTTTAAATAACTGAATAAGAAAATAGCTTTAATAGCTCCATTAGGACCCGGGCCAAAGACTTCCTTTGGGTTTGTTGTGAATAATTAAAGGTTAATGGTGTCATTTTTCTTTCAGCCTGGGGGAGGCGACCACACCAGTCACGATCCTAATTGAATCCAACTGGGAAACTCCAGAAACCTTCAGTAACAAATGTGCAATGGTTCCGGGCCCTTTAATCTGTGTCCACCAAAGGCAATGGAGCTGTATTTTTATTTCCATCCTAGGGATGGGGAAATTAAAATTCAGAAAAGCCATGGGATCTACCCAGTCCCTTATAAAGAAGGGCCGAGGGACAGATGTTAGGGGCAGGATCTCCATTTTGGCGTTTTGTTTTTAGATGTGCTTACAGATATAAAAAGAAAAAGAAAGGAAGGAAGGAAAGTAGGAGGGCACCCTCTATTTCCATTTCCATATGTTTCCATGAAGAACCTTCCAGTCTGCTTTTCAGGAGGGAGCATCATTAGTGTTCTCTCCTACCCCTGTCACTCATTCTCCCCAAGGAAGAAGACATCTCCAAATGCTAAGATTAGAAGAAAAGTCATTCTTAAGTGTAGTGACGTGCTGCTAAATGTTTAACAACCAGCTTTGGGGCAAGAGGAGGAGGCCGA
This sequence comes from Tadarida brasiliensis, assembly GCA_030848825.1. Classification (NCBI taxonomy): domain Eukaryota; kingdom Metazoa; phylum Chordata; class Mammalia; order Chiroptera; family Molossidae; genus Tadarida; species Tadarida brasiliensis. The sequence continues at coordinate 29,811,698 of CM061270.1, read as the reverse complement.
ACTTATAGAAAGTGCCCGTTTCCATGGTGCAAACACCCCACTATGGCTGATTTCAAGCTACCAAAATAAGGTCAACCAGTTAGCAAAGTGCCTGAAAATGTAACGTTCAGCTCCCGCAAGCTGTTATGTGGTGAGTCCAGCACATCGACACCCACATGACTCAGCTCTCTGCTATTCACAGACCTCTTTGGAGGGTTGCTCCTCTGTCTCTCCATGCTTCCCACTCCTTCCCTACAGCCTTCACCTGTCTCCTTCTCCCCCTGAGGCACCTAACTCTGTCAGGAGTTTAGGTCTTTGAGAAGTTCATCCTTACACACACACACACCCCAAAAATAAAAATAAAGGAAAGAGAAAAATGTGTTTCAGCAGCTTTTGCTTTCCACCCAACATCCAAGACTTCACCTGATGAAGGAGAACCAAGGCCTGGCTACCAGCCTTGAATAGGAGAAACGAAAGTGCTAATACAGGATGAACAAAACCCAACTTTAAAGAAATTTATTTTCAGGTAGGAGGGGTGGGAAGAGATAAACCAAAGAACATATATGCATATATGCACAACCAACGGACATAGACATTAGGTTGGGGAAAGCAGGAGGGTGTGGGAGTGGGAAGGAGGAGGACAATGGGGGGAAAGGGGGGACATCTGTAATACTTTTAACAATAAAAACAAACAAATGAAGAAATTTACTTTCTAATGCTCTGTCCTCCACAGGAGAATGGGGCATAGACAGTCTGCATCTCTGTCCAAACCTGTTCCCAATGATAGCAGTACCTGGTAGGTGATATCTCTCCAAGTTTTTGAAGATGTCTGAGCCTAGATTCTGAGCATATTCTTGACCTTCCTCCTTTGGAGGCTCTTCTCCTTCCATGTCACCTTCCTACCAGCCCTGGCTCTTTCCACCTATCGAGGCTGGGCCCTGGCTGGGGTCAGGGTGGAGATGTGGGAGCATTTCAATTGGCAGCCCCATCCAAATCCCATGAAATAACTTTGACTTCCTTCAAAGGAGGAGCATATACAGTTTCTGGAAAGAAAGAAAGATGCTCTGAGGACCAAAGACACCTACCCCAGGACTTCAGATACAAAAGACTTGGTAGAAGACAAGCACCTAATCCTGACAATCAAAGCAGGGGAAGCATGAGAAGACTGGACACTGGGGCTTCAGTGAGGGAATATGACTGAGACCTCTCATAACATTCAAGCCTTCTCCAGTGCCAGCATCAGGGTATGAGCCCAATTCAGCCGCCCTGCTGTCAACAATGTGTCCACCACTGAACCCATTGCCACCCCCATGGACACAGGCTTTATCAAATATCAGGACTTTATTTCTTGGGACCCAGGCAGGATTGAAAGGCTGTCTGTGCTCCCACTGACCTTCACTGTTGTTCACTCAGCTCCTATACGTGGGTGAGTGCTTACATTGGGCCAGGTTCCTGGGCTGGAACCTAATTTGTGATGAGACGCCCTGGGAAGCAACTATGATTCAGCCTGAGCCCAACAAATAGCTAGGCACTCATGTCCAGAGGTTGCTTCAGTCAGTTGGTAGACATTATGCCTGCTCCAAGCTTAGTTTCTGAACCACAGCAATTTTCTCCTTGGATTTCCCAGGGCTTGTTCACAGCGCCCCCTGCTGATCATTTTTGTTAACTTTGTGTCTTCTGGATCCCTGGTCAATTCTGTTCATGAAACCTAATTCAGGGTCCACTGGGGTGACACAGCAAAGTCAAGTAATAGATGTGAAGTTGCTTTGGAGAGCAGAAAAAAGAAGACTATATAAATGCAGTGGACCATTATTATAAAGTCAAGATTGAGGAGGACAGGACTAAATGCCTCCCTTATTCTCAAACATCATATCTTAATGGACAGAAATTAATTGTAATGGGCTGAATTGTGTCCCTTCAAAAGTCATAGGTTGAAGTTCAAACATCCAGTATCTCAGAATGTGATTGTATTTGGAGATAGCACCATTAAAGTGGTAACTAAGTTAAAAGAGGTCATTAGAGTAGGCCCTAATTCAATATGACTGGTGTCCTTATAAGAAGAGGAAATAAAGCCCAGCCCAGCTGGTGTGGCTCAGTGGTAAAGCATTGACCCATGCACCAGGAGGTCGCCAGTTTGGTTCCTGGTCAGGGCACATGCCCAGGTTGCAGGTGATCCCCAGTGGGGGGCATGCAGGAGGCGGCCAATCGATGTTCTCTCTCATCGATATTTCTATCTCTCTCTCTCTCAAATTAATAAAGGAAAATATTTTTTTTTAAAAGAAGAAGAAAAAGGAGAAGGAGAAAAAATTAGGACACAGACACACACAGAGGGAAGATCATGTGAAGACACAAGGATAAGCAAGTCCCCCAAAGAAGGGATTCAATCCCCGGCCCTGCTTGGGGTCATGCGGGAGGCAATCAATCAATGTGCCTCTCTCACATTGATGTTTCTCTCTCTCTCTCTCTCTCTCTCTCTCTCTCTCTCTCTCTCTCTCTCCCTTCCATTCTATCTAAAAGTCAATGGAAAAATATCCTTGAGTGAGGATTTAAAAAGACTTCATAGATGAGGTGACCCCCCCAAAGAAGGGATTCATCAGAAAGACAAGAGGAGAAGAGAGGCAGAGGCTGAGGTGTGTAATAGCAGCTGCACTCACGGAACTGCAGGCAGCTCGGCGTGGCTGGTGCTGAGACATGTGAAGGGCTGGAGAAATGAGCAAGGGCCACATCAGTGAAGGCCTTCGTGGCCTGCTAAGACAGTTTGACCTTCATATGTGGTTGATGGGGAGCCGCCCAAGAGTTTAAAGCAGTGGTGTGACATGATCAAACTTGTGTTTGAGAAGATCATTCAAGAGATGAACCCGAGAGAACACAACCAGAGGCAATCTGAACAGGAGATTGCTACAGGCATCCATGTGAGAGGTCAGGGTGCAAAATGACCCCTAAGTTTTTGGCTTAGCTTACTGGCTGTGAGGGAGGGAAGGGACAAAAAGAACTGGTGATTTTGAAGTGAAGTACATGTGAGACATTTAAGTGGAATTGTCCACTAGGTATATTACAAGAGATGCCTGAGTTGGGAATTTTTTAAAGTTTTGAGTCATGAACCCAGCTATTTACTGCATACCTACTACTGGCCAAACACTGTGCTGAGAAAAATACAGTCAAACCTCTGTTCTCCTGGGATTCCACTACAGTGAAGACACAACAGATAATAAACAAGTAAACGAATCAAGAAACAAGGTATGTGGCTGGTAGACAATAAAGCAGTGTCATGTGTTAGAGACGAGCTGGGGGGGTGGGACTCGTTGGTGTCAGTGATCAGCAGGCAGAAGAGCAAAAGCCCTGAGGGCAGAGGAGGTGGCACGAGATGCATATTCTCAAATTCCTGCAAATATTTACAGATGCATTAAAAACACCCTTCCATTTTGTAAAGTTGCTTCTTTTGCCTGGCTTTGCCCTCCTTAAGGCTGGCCATGAGGTGGCAAGAGGCTCCAGGGCAGGCAACTGAGGCTGCTGCTTGGGAAACTCCCACCACCGCTGCTTTGTTCTTATACAGCACTTTCCTCCCACGTCCCAAACCCCAGCCTGTCATCCACTCTAATTGGCAGGCCTGGCTCATTGACACAAGCAGGTGGCATTTGATCATCATAAATAAGGACAATAAGGGCCTCTGTTTACAGGGCATCAGCCAAACTTATTTTGTGAGTCAAGGGATCTTATTTTGAGTTGAACCAGAAATACCTGATGTCTGCTCTTATTTTTCTAGAATCGGCAGTCGCTACATCTTTGTATTACAGCTATTTCCTCTTTAACTTTATGCATCTGACTAAAGACTTTGTTTTTCTTCAGGGACCGAAAGTCACGTTGCTTTATCTTACCTACCCCAGGCCTGTCACTCAAGCTGATCTGTATCCCTCCCCACCCCCACCCCACTACCCCTCCAGCCCCCCAGATTGCTCTTTAGATTGAAGTCCTCCATAAAATTCAAAACTATACATTATTATTTGTTACCCTTTTTAGGGGCCTTAGTATAATGGCACAAATTTCATAAAGTAATGAAGGTGAATTCTGTATTTTTAGGTTGCAGACCGGGTTTTATGAGTAGCATACTTCCCTTTTATAGAAAAGGGCTGCTTTCCTTAAAAGCTGGGGAAAGTTCAAGTTGCCATCTGGGGGGCTAACTGTTTGGAACAGTGAGGGAATAATGACATTACCTTGGAAGCCTGGTCAGTGTAACAAAAAACTTATCCTTCTTGAGAAAGTCTTTATGAAAACTAAAGAAGATTGGCAGGCCTTTAAGGACCTCCCCCATTCATGCCTTTCTCTTCTTTGGAATATCTTGTTCCCTATGACCCCCACCCTCCCATGCCCCACCAAATCTTTGCTTCATCATCAGGTGTCCTAAGCCCACATGATGCCCTGGACTGGTACTTCATCCAATATACTCATCTCAGGTGATGTCTAACTCTGAATCTGCCTGGATCCCTACAGTGCACACCCTGGGGCTTGACTTTCTACCAGGTGACAGGCAAGCTGAGAAGCTTACACAATCTCTGTGATCCCTTCCCTCCAGGATTTTATAACAGCAGTCTTCTAGGAAGAAAGCTGAAATTAAAAGTTGTTGTTCTAATGGTGGAAAATCTGACTGGGAAGATGCTCTCATGGGAACCACAGGGCTGTGTGTCTAGCCAGGTCTGGCGGAACGCACCAGGTTCTGCATTTCATTGCAGATGTTTGGTTTGGAACGTCCCTTGGCTATTTGGCTTCTGGAATCCTTTCTCACCACGAGGCCCCTCTGTGGGAACACAGAATTCATCAATCACATTCCCCAAATGTCAAGCTCCTGCTGTGTGACCCCAGAAGAACCTTGCTTACCTTGCTTGCCATGTACACAACAGAAACAAGGACTACACATTTGCTGGATAAAAGCTTGAACTGGCAAAGGACCTTCTTGATGGCTGGAGTTCCCAAAGAAAACTACTATTGGAAGAAAAATTGCAATGTAAATGTAACTCCCCATCTCCTGAATGTTTGTCATTTCACCCTTCCTTCATCTCTTTCCTATAGTCTTTTAAACTCTTAAAAGGTTCTTGGCGGATATAATTCACAAGCCAGAAACTAAATTATATTTAACACTCTCAGTTAGATGCTATTTCAGCTATGTAGCTAAGATATTAAACCAGAACTTGAGATCGCTGGAAGAGGTATAGAATCATTCAAGTTTAGACTTGAATTACTTGACTTTCCAGAACTTGCCACTCCTTCTTTTAACCCTAAAGTTTTAGATCTGCTACTTCTTTTTCCTGGAATTTCCTCCTCTCTCACCAGCCCTATCCAACACACACACACACACACACACACACACACACACACACACACACCTGAGTGGCTTCTGCTTGTCCTTCTGGACTCAAGTTGGGCGTGATCTCTTCTGTAAAGCTTTCACTGATGTCCCAGGTCTGAGCTAGGTATCCTTCCCCCCTTTTTACACACTTATCTAACAACTGACCGATTTTCCAGTCTTTACTAATTGGCAATAAGCCCTATGTGCCACACACAATAAGTGATCAATAACTATTAGTGTAGTTAAATGAATAAACGGATCATTAGTGCTACTATTGTGCTCTGACTCTCTTTCTGGTTAAGAATGAGCCCCCTCTCCAAATAACCAAGTAGACTGGAGAATGTTTCTGAGAATGTAATTGAATTCAATCCATAATTTGCTTCATATGCTCAAGGGTGGCCCTGAGAATAGAAGAGAGGGAATTTAGCAATACTACTTGTAATCTCTGCCTTCAAGGAGCTTTCCATCTTTTCGAGGGTGGTACTAGTGTAGGTCACCACCTGTCACCACTTCAGGTCCTCTTAACCTTCTCCAACCCCCACCACCTGCACCGATTCCACCCCCCACCCCTGATTCTCTCCAGCAGAGCCCTGGTGACCACCTTCATGCAGATTCATGGTCAAAGGCTCATGGAAGGAAGAGTATGGTGCATCCATGGAACGTCAAGTTCAGAGTAGCTGAAACAAAGGGCTTTCAGGGTGGTGAGGGGCAGAGGCTGTGATGGGAAGAGATGAAGTGGGAAGGCTTGGCAGGGGCCAGATCTTGGAGGACCGTCCAATAATGCAAAATAATTTACCCTGATGGCAAGGAGCAGCCATGGGATGGTTTTGAGAAGGGGAGTGACTTGATCAGATACATTGTTTTAAAAAAGATTCCTTCTGCTGCAGTGTGGAAAATTTAACAGAGGAGGGTAAAGATGGAAGCAGGAAGTCCTGTTGGCAATTACATGTTCTCAATGCTGTCTGCACGAAAATCACCTGGGGAACCTTAAAGAACTATCTGGAGGTGGGACCCAGACATCACACTTTTTTCCTTTCAGCACCCCAGTAATTCTCATGTGCAGCCAGGGTTGAGAACCACGGCATTAGAGGCGTGGAAGCTATTCAGTGTGACTGGAACATAGAAGAAGGCAGGGGAAACATGCAAGGACAGAGCTGAGGTCCCCATGTCCTTTGGGCAATGTCCAGTGTTCTATTTCCTCTGATTCACACTCATGTTGTCCAGACCAATTTTAAAATTTGAATTAGTTACACAGAAGGCTTTAGGGCAGCGAACCTACTCTACATGATACTGTAATGGTGGATATGTGTCATTACATATTTGTCCAAACCCATAGAATGCACAGCACCAAAAGTGAACCCTAATGTGGGTGATTATGATGTGTCCATGTAGGTTCATCAGTTGTAACCAATGTACCACTCTGGTGCATGATGTTGATAAATGGGGGAGGGTATGTATGAGTGGGGACAGGAGGTATATGAGAAGTGTCAGTATCTTTCTCTCAATTTTGCTGTGAACCAAAAACTGCTCTAAAAAATAGTCTATTAAAAATATGCCCTGGCTGGTTTGGCTCAGCGGTTAGAGCGTCGGCCTGAGGACCAAAGAGTCAAGGGTTCAATTCCGGTCAAGGGCACGTGCCTCGGTTGCAGTTTGTCTCCGGCCCTGGTCAGGTTGTGCGGAAGGCAACCAGTCGATGTGGCTCTCTCACATTGATGTTTCTCTCTCTCTCCCTGTCTCTCTCTCTCTCCCCTCCTCCCTCCCACTCTATCTGAAGATATTTGAAAAAGTATCCTCGGGTGAGGATTTAAAAAAATAAAATAAAATAAAAATGTAATTAATTGCCAATATTAAAAACATATACATGCAATTTACCCCCCTCCCCCGCCCAAATCCACATTTCTTTCTGATCTCTAAGAAAGTTGGAAAATCTGGCCACACCAAGTTTGCATGCCCCCACGACAACAAACCAAGTATGGCTGTCCCCATCAAACACAGCACGCACTCCCAGGCCATTGCAGTCTCCACCCTCTCTCAACTTCCACCAGTGCAGCTAAGTGCCAGTCGCTGTTTTTCATCTCACACCCAGCCAGCTCATTCATTTAAGTGAATTGCCTAGTCCCTATTGGGACTGGAGATGGGAACTCAAGAGCTAGAGTCTGCAGGGTGGGTAGACCTGTTAAGGATTTTGTTTTTCACCCTGGGAGCAGTGCAAAGCCATGGGAAGGTTTTACACAGAGCAATAACACAATCAAATCTGTGATGTTAAAGATCAGTCTGCATTGTTTTAATTCCAAGTACAAGATCTATTTTACTAGGTAATGAAAACAAATCAAGACCCTTCAATCTCTCCCACCTTTTTTTTTTTTTTAATAGAAAAACCTTTATTATATTCTTGTAATCAATTTTCAGTAGGAATGGATACTTTTAACCAATGATTTATCAGAAATAATAGGCAAAATAAGATAGGATGAAAACAGAATTGAGCCCTGCCGGTGTGGATCAGTGGATTGAGCGTTGTCCCATGGACTGAGAGGTCCCAGTTCGATTCCCAATCAGGACACATGCCGAGTTGCGGGCTCAATCTCTGGTAGGGGGTGTGCAGGAGGCAGCTGGTCGATGTTTCTCTCTTACCTCGATGTTTCTATCTCTCTTTCCCTTCCTCTCTCTAAAAAATCAATAAAAATATATTTAAAAAGAAAAGAAATAATAAAGATAAAAACAAAAAGTAATGAAATAGAAAATAAAGAGACAATAGAAAAAGTCAACAAATCAAAAGCTGATTCAGAGGGCAGGGGAAAGCTAGTAAAATAAGTAAATATAAACAGACAAGAAAGAAGTAATTATAACAAAATATGGTAAGTGCTAAAAGAGATACAAAAATAAAGTGCTATGAAGAAACTCCTAACTATAGAAGGAAGCCGAAGAAGACTTCACAAAAGACATGTTTTTTGAACTGTGAACTTGGGAGAGAATAGGAGTTTTCTAGGGCACCGAGCCAGGTGTGTGTGTGTGTGTGTGTGTGTGTGTGTGTGTGTGTACACAAGCACATGCACTGGCCGAGGGGCTCCTGTTCTAGTCACCATTGTACAACTTACCTAGCCCAGTGTCTTAAACCAGGGTGCTTAAGAAATACTCGATAAATGAATAAACATCTTCACTCTATAAGTTCATATTAGTTCCATAATGTGTCTTTTGTCTGCCCATGGATTTTAAAGTGTAAAATTTCCTAAACCTTTTACCTATAAATTTTGGATTTGCCCCAATCCACTTTATAGCCTTTCATAACAAAGCAGTGTGATACTGTTTTCCTAAAGGCACTACATTAGAATTTCCCAACCTTTTCTCTATTTCATCTGAAATGAGGCCTTCAACAACCAGGCCTAAACAGAAACCAAAATTGATAGTGCCTGTTGAAAAGAAAACTGAAATTCACAAGAACCTTAAAGATACATATGAGAGTGGGATGTGCCCATCCTGTGCCCCAGGTTGTAGGAACTGGTGTTCGCTGTGGGCATTTAATGTGCCAAGAGAAGGCACTATTGCTTCGTTGGCTCTGCAGCGTGTGGTCATGCAGGCTGTCCGCTGCAGAAGAGCTCCTGGCAGAGTTGGGGAGGAAGGCTGAAATACAGCCTGTACTCCTCTCGCCAAGCCGTGCACCCTGGGACTTAGTTCACCTTAATGAAAGAAGCCTTTTTTTATTTGGCACAAATGTGTCAGTTAGTGTGGGCCAACTGCAGCCCTGTGTTTTTGGCTGGCATCACTATCGCTGCCCCGGCTGGAGGAGAGTCAGTACCTGAGAGTTCCTGTCTGTCCCTTCAAAAGAGCTCCCTCAGTTCTCTTCGGCTTCAGAGCTGCTGTTCAGAGGATCTATTCAAGCCCTTTGATGGATGACTAACCCACCACTGGCAATCCACAGATGGAGAGTTATCTTCTGCCAGGAGGCCAAAAAAAAAGAAGGCAAGCTCATTTTCCCGACGCTGCTCTTGGCCCTACGATGCCCTCTCCTGCCACTAGAGGGAGACCTCGCCCAGGAAGAGAAACAGACTTTCCCGAGGGCTGCACTGGGGAAACAGAAAGCGGGATGCAGGAGCTGCCTGTGTTAAAGGGCTTTAGTTTGACCCCAGCTTTTTTATTATGTGATTTGGAAATGTCTGTCATCCTGTCACACAATTTTATTAAGTGGAATAACAGTTTCACAGCACTCATCAAACTCATATAGACCCTCTTCTCCTTTTCTTGTTCATCTGACTGTTCCAATCTGCAGATACTCAAATCCAACCCTGGAGACACAGATCAAGACACTGGGAACGCATATCCCTGATACCTGATATTTCTGGAAAATACTAAGAAGCCTTAGTGACAACATAATGGGGTACTGGTTTAATAAGTCCTGACTCCAGGCAACCAATAGCTATCAGTCATGCTGCATTCTTTTTTTTTTAAGGGGGTCATAATTTACATACACTCAAAGGCACACATTTGAACTATACAGTTCAGTGAGTTCTCATAAATGTATACACCAGTGTAACCACCACCCCAGTTAGGATATAGAACATTTCCATCATGCTGATAAGTTCTCTTGTCTGCCTTCAAAGTCAATCCCCACGACATGAAGAAAACTCAAGGCCCAGAGGAAAGCAAACAGTGGGTTGAACGGGGAGTATACGGCCTTGAGGATAATGTGCACTGCAAGAGGCTAAATACAACTCTTAATTATTCACAGCCATATATTTTTGTGTTTTTCTGATAAAATAAAGCAACCATTTATTTTTAAGAAAGAAATGGCATTTTAGAACCTGTTTATTTTATCCAGTGATTTAGTAGTATAATTTTCTTCCAGATCTGTAAACACAGGAACTTCTCTAAAATATGTTTTGTCATTGCTTCATGATTTGGTTCTTGTGAAGGTCTTCTGTGATGCAGTTGTTAGGCTGCAGCTGAGAAAATGGTAAAAATTGTCAGTGAGACCCCCGATTCGTTTTTAAAATATTTTTTCTGGGATTCTTCAGCCTAGGAGTTGAATTCATTTGTCAGCCTGCACCAGCTGTGCCCTTTTTACTATGCTACAGAAATGATGTGCTTTCTACTGAGAGATGATTTCTTCATTGCAAACTTTTTATGGAAGCATAACACGCATCCAGAAAAGTGCACAGCTCAGTGAATGTACACAAAGTGAACACACCTATGTAATCAGTACCCAGATTAAGTAATATATTACCAGAACCCCAGAAGCCCTTCTAGTTATTCCAAAGGTAACCATTACCCTGACTTCTAAAAACAGAGGTGGCCCTGGCCGGGTGGCTCAGTTGGTTGGAGCGTTGTCCTGTATTCCAAAAGGTTGTGAGTTCAATCCCTGGTCGGGGCCTGTGCAGGAGGCATCAATGTTTCTCTCTCTCCCTTCCTCTAAAATCAATAAACATATCCTCTGGTGAGGATAAAAAAAAAAACACCAGAGATGAATTTTATCTGCTTTGGAACTTTCCATAAATAGAATGATATAATAGGTGCTGTTTTGTGCCTGGCTTCCATCACTCAATGTTTTATTTGAGAAAGACACTCATGCTGTGCTGTAATTCTCTCTTTTGCTCTATTAGTGTTCCATGGTGTGACCATATCACAATTATTATCCATTTCAATATACATATTGTTTCACATATAAATTGTTTCCAGGTTTTGGTTATTACAAATGCTGCTGCTATAAACGTTTTTGAAATTATCTTTTGACGCACATTACCTACACATTGCTGGGTCACCGCATCTGCATTTGTTCAACTTAAATTGATGCTGCCAAACTGTTTCCCCGTGTGGTTGGACTAATTACACTCCCACCAGCAGTGCATGAGGGAGTAGTTGCTCCAGTTGGACAATATTTGATAGATTTGTCTTTTTCATTTCAGACATTCTGGTGTGGGCAGTGGAATCTCACCTGGGTTTTCGTTTGCATTTCTCTGATGACTAACAGAGTCAAGCACTCTTTCTTTTCGCATGCTATAATGGCTATTTGTATATCCTCCTTAGTAAAGTGCTTGTTTAAGTCTTTTGCCAATTTTCTGCAAAATATTTGAAAAGGCACTTTACAAAAGCTTTTCATTATTAACTTTTCACTTGGAAATAATTTCAGACTTTCGCAAAAATAGTACCAAAAGCCCTGGCCAGTTTGGCTCAGCGGTTAGAGCATCAGCCCATGGACCAGAGAGTCCCGGGTTTGGTTCCTGCTAAGGGCACGTACCTTGGTTGCAGTTTGTCCCCAGCCCCGGTTGGGGTCGTGTGGGTTGCAACCAGTTGATGTGTCTCTCTCGCATTGATGTTTCTCTCTCTCTCTTGCTCCCTCTCTCCCTCCTGCTCTATCTGAAGATAAATGCAAAAATGTCCTCTGGTGAGGATAAAAAAAAAAAAAAAGTACCAAAAAATTCCAGTTCCTTTCACCTAGCTTCACATCTTGATATCTTGTAAAACTGTAGTCCAATTATGAAAATCAAGAAGGTATCATTGATATGCATCCACAGATCTTATTAAAACTTCACCAAATGCCTCACTCATGCTTTTTCTGGACCACGATTCAATCCAGGCTTATACATTGCTTTCAGTTGTTATGTCTCTTTAGTCTCTGTTAATCTGGGATGGCCTTCTTCAGTCTTACATTGTCTTTAATTATTACCTTAACGCTTTCAAAGAGTACTGGCCAGTTATTTTGTAAAATGCCCTCAGTTTGCATCTGTCTAATGTTCCCTCAAGACTAATTCAAGGTATGCATCTTTGAAGGAGTGATGTTGTATCCTTCTCGGTGCATGACAGCAGGAGGAACATGATGTCAATATGTCTTATCAGTGGTGATGCCAACTTTGATGCCTTGGTTAAGGTAGTGTCTGCCAGGTGTCTCCACTGTCAAGTTACTATGTTTCCCTCTGTGGTTAGTAAATACCTCTTACAGAAATATGTAAATATCCTACTACTTGTCATCCTTTTGCTCTACAATGCTTTTAATTTATAGTATGATTTATATATTCTTTTTTTTTTTTTTATCCTCACCCGAGGACATTTTTCCATTTCTTTTTGTTCAGAGTGGGAGGGAGAGAGAGGAAGAGAGAGAGAGAGAGAAACATTGACGTGAAAGGGACACATCGAGTGGCTGCCTCCCGCACGACCAACCAGGACCGGGGACAAACTGCAACCGAGGTACATGCCCTTAGCGGGAACCGAACCCGGGTCTCTCCGGACCGCAGGCCGACGCTCCAACCGCTGAGCCAAACCGGCCAGGGCTATATATTCTTGTTATTAGTTCACTTTTTGATATATGTATTGTAAATATCTTACCCCTCTCTAAAGGCTTGCTTTTTTACTCTCTTCGTGTCTTTTTTTTTTTTTTTTTTTTTATCCTCACCCGAGGACATTTTTCCATTTTTTTGTTCAGATAGAGTGGGAAGGAGAGAGAGGAAGAGAGAGAGAGAGAAACATCGACGCGAAAGGGCCACATTGAGTGGCCGCCACCCGCACAACCAACCAGGGCCGGGGACAAACTGCAACCGAGGTACGTGCCCTTAGCAGGAACCGAACCCGGGTCTCTCCGGACCGCAGGCCAATGCTCTAACCGCTGAGCCAAACTGGCCAGGGCTCTTCGTGTCTTCTGATGAACAGAAGTTTTTAAGGTTAATATAATTAAATTTATCATTTTTTTCCCTTGTGGTTACCACTATTTGAGTCCTGTTTAAAAAATCTTTACCTTGCCTGGCCAATGTGGCTCAGTGGTTGAGCATTGACCCATGCACCAAGAGGTCACTGGTTCCATTCCTGGTCAGGGCACATGCCCAGGTTGTGGTCCCGATCCCCAGTGGGGAGCACGCAGGAGGCGGCCAATCGATGTTCTCTCTCATTGATGTTTCTGTCTCTCTCTCCTTCTCGCTTCCTCTCTCTCTTCAAAAAAGAAAAAAAAATTTCAGAAAAAATCTTTACCTCTTCTTCAGAAATCAGTTCTCTCGATATTTTGTAGAAGAGAAGGGCTGTTACCCTACGAAGTTTCTCTGTTATCAGTAAGTTACAAAATGGAAACTGAGATGCCAAGAGATTTTAGCTACTGGGATAGATGTTAATAAAAACTTACATGCTGAGAATTCGATTAAGCTGGTCAGTGGTCTACCCCAGAGGTAACTTAGAATTTTTAGTAGAGGAACAGCTTACTAATGAGATGTCAGGAAGTATTCAACCAAAAAGGCCAATCAAAGAAGAATATAATGAGGCAATTCAAAAGTCATGTAAACATTAAAAACAGTGCTCATAATGCCTTTGACTGAGTCAATGTTTAATAAACTTTTTTTTTTTTTTTTTTTTTTTTTACCAAAAACAGAAAGAAAAAAAAGCTTTTACCTACCCCAAGGTCATGATGACATTCACTTATGTCTTCTTCTAAACACTTTATTGTTTTTCCTTTCACGGTGGATCTACAATCCATCTGCAATGGATTCTCTTCAAGGTAAGTATCAAGATTCATTACTTTTTCCAGTTTTATTGAGAAAAATAAATTGTCAGACATAAATCACTGTATAAGTTTAAGGCATGCACCATGATGGTTTGATTTATATATATTATGAAATTCATACGATGTCAAATTGACCTAGCACCATTTATGGATGCATCCACCCTTTTCCCACTTCACTGCCTCCTTTGTCATAAATCAGGTGAGTCTGTGGGTGAAGGTCTGTTTCTGCACTCTCTCTCATTTTCCATTTGTCTATATGTCTCTGTGAGTACCATAATGACGTAAGTGCCATATTATTAAGTGTTGATATCTTTATATTTCTGCTTTGATCTTTTCCTTCAAGATAGACTTGGCTATTTTTGGCCCTTTGCAATTCAGTCTAAATTTTAGAATCAGTTTGCCAATTTCCATATGCACACCATAAACCTATGATAGGATGATTTAAATTGTGGTGACTCTATAGATGAATTTGAGAGCATTACACATTTACAATATCAAATTCCAATTATGAATGTATTTCTTCCCTTCATATTATTAGACCTTTATTCCGCTCAGTGATGTTTTACAGTTTTCAGGGTAGTCGTCTTGTACAGCTTTCATTGATTTATTCCGAGTTATTTGATGTTTGACAATTGATTTTTAAAATATGACTACATGAGATGAGCAGCAGCTGTCCATGGGAGGTGATTTTGCTACCAGGGCACCTTTGGCGATGTCTGGAGACATTTTGGTTGTCACACTGGGGTAGGGCTAATGACAGCTAGTGGATAAAGGCCAGTTATGCTGCCAAACATCCTACAATGCCCAGAACAGTCTCCTACAACAAGGAATTATCTAGCCCAAATGTCACTAATGCTCCTCTCAAGAAAAGTCAGTACAGTATACAGTTAAGAATGTCTAGAGAATCGAACCCACAACCTTTGGTCCACAGGCTGATGTTCTAACCGCTGAGCCAAACCTGCCACTGCACAAAAGGACTTTTAACAAAGTTATTTGTGTGAAATCGTGGAGGAAAAGCAACGGAAAAGCAGCTTGCGAGGACCATATAACCAGGGACACTGAATCAATCCTGGTAGGATTGCAGAGGCGCGGAAGGGGGGCTGGGAGCCCACGGACAGGAGCGGTCTTATCTGTGAGCAGCGCCCTTGGGGTTAAAGCCCAAGCCAGCTCCACAGCGCGGAGGGCCAGAACAGAGCGCTAAAATAGCCACAGCCACTCACCTTGGGCTCCGGCAGAGGGAGAGCAGACTGGACTGGAACTGTGTGGGGACACTCGGAATTTGGAGGGCGCTCAGAGCTTTTGCTGAGTTGCGGCCACGCAGGACGGTGGCCATCTTACTCCTTCTCAGGGCTCCGGGGAGAGGCAGCAGCCCCTCCCTCGGAGATTCAGCCACACCCAGGTGGGCCATTGAAATGCAAATTGAGGTTCATTAACTACCAGCATCTGCCCCACCCTCGGTAAATCCTCTCACGCTGAACACCTGAGGGAGGTTTTCACTCAACTGAGAACCCAAGGCTCTTCAAGTAACCGGGACTAATAGCCTCTAGGCAAAAAGCTAGAGGATAACTTAACCTTTTCTGGGCTTGCAAATCTACCCAGAAAAGTAAGACTCGACAGTGGTGTATTACGTGGGTCCTCCCATGCTCATCCAAACCCAGTACAGGGAGCCACAAACAGCAGAACACCAACATCCACAGGGAAAATTTGGCAGGCTCCAAAACCCACTGAGATAGCCAAAATGGTGAAACAAAAAAACAGATGCCAAATGAAAGAACAAGAGACCTCCACCGAAGATGAGATAAATGAAATGGAGTTAAGCAAGTTAACAGAACTAGAATTCAGAGCCATGATCTTGAGGAAGCTCAACAGCATGTGTAAGGACATCAACACCATGAGCAAAGACATAGAAATATTGAAAATAAACCAATTGGAAATGAAGAATGACATAGCAGAAATGAAGAACACATTGGAAGGACTAAACAGCAGAGTAGAAGAAGCTGAGGACCGGATCAGTGAATTAGAAAACAGGGTAGAAAAAAATCAACCAATCAGAAAACCAAAAGGAAAAAACAATTAAAAAACAGGAAGACAGCTTAAGAGAACTGTGGGACAACTGGAAACATAATAATATTCGCATCATAGGAGTCCCCGAAGAAGAAGAAAATGAGCAAGGGTTAGAGAATATATTTGAAGAAATAGTGGCAGAAAATTTCCCTAATTTGGTGAAGGAAGAAGGCATTCAAGTTCAAGAAGCACAGAGAGTCCCAAGTAAGAAGAACCCAAACAGGCCCACACCAAGACACATAGTAATTAAAATGCCAAAAATTAAAGACAAAGAGAGAATCCTAAAGGCAGCAAGAGCTAAGCAACAGGTTACCTACAAAGCCTATCAGCTGACTTCTCAATAGAAACACTACAGGCCAGAAGGGAATGGCATGAAGTAATCAAGGTCATGAAAAACAAGGATCTGAATCCAAGACTACTCTACCCAGCAAGGCTATCATTCAAAATAGAAGGTCAAATAAAGAGCTTCCCAGACAAAAAAAAGGCTAAGGGAATACATCAGCACCAAACCAGCACTGCAAGAAATGTTAAAAGAACTGCTGTAATTAGTAGAAGAAATAGAAAGGAAAATAGAACCACACTAAACAAAAATAGCAATAAATAAGTATATATCAATAATCATATCAATAATCACCTTAAATGTAAATGGATTGAATGCTCCGATAGAGACACAGCGGATTGGATAAGAAAGCATGACCCAGCGGGGGAACCAGGAGACGCCCCCACCGCGGGGGTGCCCAGGGGGCGAGGGAGCTGGGAGACGCCCCCACCGCAGGGGAGCCCAGGAGGGGCGGGGGAGCCATGACCCCGCCACCACGGGGGAACCCAGGCGGAGCGGGGGAGCCGGGAGACGCCCCCACCACGGGGGAGCCCAGGCGGAGCGGGGGAGCCGGGAGACGCTCCCACCACGGGGGAGCCCAGGCGGAGCGGGGGAGCCGGGCGACCCCCCACTGCGGGGGAACCCAGGCGGAGCGGGGGAACCCAGGCGGAGTGGGGGAGCCGGGCGACCCCCCCACCAACGGAGGAAACCGGCAACACACAGGAGAACTGAGCAAACTGAACAATGAAATTGACCCAGAGACATGGAGGGTGGAGTATGGGATGATGGGCCTCAGAGGAGGAGGGGAGGTGGGGGAAAGAGATAAATCACAGAGCCTATGTGCATGGGTGCATAACCAATGGACATGGACAACAGGGATGGGGAGGAGGAGAAGGGGAGGGGGAGGAGGGTGTCAATGGGGGAAAAAAAGGAAAAACATCTGTAACAAAAACAAATTAATAATAAAATAAATTATAAAAAAAAAAAAAAAGAAAGAAAGCATGACTCATATATATGTTGTTTACAAGAGACCCACCTCACAACAAAAGACTCACATAGGTTGAAAGTGAAGGGATGGAAAAAAATCTTCCAAGCAAACAGAAAGGAAAAAAAAGCTGGGGTAGCAATACTCATATCTGATAAAATAGATTTCAAAATGAAGGCCATAACTAGAGACAAAGAAGGCCACTACATAATATTGAAGGGATCTATCCAACAGGAAGATATAACCTTGGTAAACCTATATGCACCCAATATAGGAGCACCAAAATATATTAAAAATCTTCTGGAGGACTTCAAAGGAGAAATCAACAGCAATATAATCATAGCAGGGGACTTCAACACCCCGCTGACATCACTGGATAGATCCTCTAGACAAAAAATCAACAAGGAAACAGAGACTCTAAATGAAGCACTAGACCAAATGGATTTAATAGATATTTACAGAGAATTACACCCCAAAACTACAGAATTCACATTCTTCTCAAGTGCACATGGGACATTCTCAAAGATAGACCACATGTTAGGACACAAACGAAGTCTCTACAAGTTCAAGAAGATTGAAATCATATCAAGCATCTTCTCAGATCACAATGGCATGAAACTAGAAATCAATTGCAATAAGAACATGCAAAGACATTTGAAGACATGGAGGCTGAATAGCATGTTATTAAACAATGAATGGATTACCGAGGAGATCAAGGAAGAAATTAAAAACTTCCTGGAAACCAATGAAAATGAACACACCACAACACAAAATCTATGGGATGCAGAGAAAGCAGTTCTGAGAGGGAAGTTCATAGCACTACAGGCCTACCTCAAGAAATAAGAAAAATTTCTAATAGACTTTCTAACCTCACAATTTAAAGAACTAGAAAGCAAACAAAAAGAAAATCCAGAGCAAGTAGAAGGAAGGAAATAGTAAAGATTAGAGCAGAAATAAATGACATAGAGACCAGAAAAACAATTCAAAGGATCAATGAAACAAAGAGCTGGTTTTTTGAAAAGATAAACAAGATTGATGGACCCTTAGCTAGACTCACCAAGAAACAAAGAGAGAGAACCCAAATACACAAAATCAGAAACGAAAGAGAAGTAACAACTGACACCACAGAAATACAAAGGATCGTTAACGAATACTATGAACATTTATATGGCAACAAATTCGACAATCTAAGCGAAATGGACAAATTTCCAGAAACACATAGTCTCCCAAAAATGGACCGGGAAGAGATAGAAAACTTGAACAGACCAATAACAACGAAGGAAATTGAAGATGTAATCAAGACTCTCCCAGCAAACAAAAGCCCAGGCCCGGATGGCTTCACGGGGGAGTTTTACCGAACATTCAAAGAAGAACACCCATTCTCCTCAAACTATTTCTAAAAATTCAAGAAGGAAGACTTCCAAACTCATTTTATGAGGCCAGCATAATTCTAATTCCAAAACCAGAAAAAGACACTACAAAGAAAGAAAACTACAGGCCAATATCCCTAATGAACATAGATGCCAAAATCTAAAAACATTTTCCTTAAGAATAGGAACAAGACAGGGATGCCCACTTTCGCCACTCTTATTTAACATAGTACTGGAAGTCTTAGCCACAGCAATCAGATGTGAAGAAAAAATAAAAGGAATCCAAATTGGAAAGGAGGAAGTGAAACTGTCATTATTTGCAGATGACATGATATTATACATAGAAAACCCTGAAGACTCCATCAAAAATCTACTAGACCTAATAAATGAATTTGGCAAAGTAGCAGGATACAAAATTAACACCAAGAAATCAATGGCATTCTTATACACCAATGATGAACTCACAGAAAGAGAAACTAAAAAAACAATCCTATTTACCATCGTGGCAAAAAAATTAAGATACCTAGGAATAAACTTAACCAAAGAAGTAAAGGATCTATTTGCAGAAAACTACAGGACATTGAAAAAAGAAATAGAGGAAGATATAAAAAAGTGGAAGCACATACCTTGTTCATGGATTGGAAGAATTAACATCATTAAAATGTCCATATTACCCAAAGCAATCTATAGATTCAATGCAATCCCAATCAAAATACCAGTGACATATTTCACAGAACTAGAACAAATACTCCAAAAGTTCATATGGAACCAAAAAAGACCCCAAATAGCCACAGCAATCTTGAAAAAGAAGGGCAAAGCAGGTGAGATCACAATACCGGATATCAGGTTATACTACAAAGCTACTATAATCAAAACATCCTGGTACTGGCACAAGAACAGACATATAGACCAGTGGAACAGAACAGAGAATCCAGAAATTGACCCAAAACATTATGCCCAATTAATATTTGACGGAGGTGGCAAGAGCATACAATGGAGCAAAGACAGCCTCTTTAATAAATGGTGTTGGGAAAATTAGACAGCTACATGCAAAGAAATGAAACTAGACCATCAAATTACACCATACACAAGAATAAACTCAAAATGGGTAAAAGACCTAAATGTGACTCGTGAATCCATAAAAATCCTAGAAGAAAATCCTAGAAGAAAATCCAACAAAACTTCAGACATCATACGCAACAGAATCTTCACTGATACATCACCTAAGGCAACAGAAACAAAGGAAAAAATGAACACATGGGACTACATCAAACTAAAAAGCTTCTGCACAGCAAAAGAAACAACCATCAAAACAGAAAGGGAACCCACTGTATGGGAGAGCATAATTGCCAATGATACATCAGATAAGGGGTTAATCTCCAAAATATATAGAGTGCTCATACAACTCAACAAAAGGAAGACAAAGAACCCAATTAAAAAATGGGCAGAGGAACTAAATAGACACCTCTCCAAACAGGACATACAAATGGCTAAGAGACATATGAAGAAATGCTCAACATCACTAATCATCAGAGAGATGCAAATTAAAACAACAATGAGTTATCACCTCACACCTGTCAGAATGGCCATCAACAAATCATCAAACAACAAGTGTTGGGGAGGGTGTGGAGAAAAGGGGACTCTAGTACACTGCTGGTGGGAATGCAGACTGGTGCAGCCACTGTGGAAAACACTATGGTGTTACCTCAAAAAATTAAAAATTGAATTGCCATTTGACCTAGTGATGCCACTTCTAGGAATGTACCCTAAGAAACCTGAAACACCAATCAGAAAGAATATATGTACCCCTATGTTCATAGCAGCACTATTTACAATAGCTAAGATCTGGAAACAGCCCAAGTGTCCATCAGTGGATGAATGGATAAAAAAGCTGTGGCACATATGCATAATGGAGTACTATGCAGCTGTAAGAAAGAAAGATCTCTTATCCTTTGAGACGACATGGAGGGACCTCGAGAGTATTATCCTAAGCGAAACAAGCCAAGCAGAGAAAGACAACTATCACATAATCTCTCATTTGTGGAATATAATAAACATAACAGTCTGAGGAACAGGGTAGACCCAGAGATGTGAAAGTAGGGTACAGACTGACAACCCTCAGAAGAGGGGGGGGAGGGAAGAGATAAACCACAGAACTTATACGCATGTATGCATAACTGATGGACATGGACAACAAAGCTGGGGACGGGGTGGGGGTTTGGGGAGGAGGGTGTCAATGGGGGAAAAAGGAGAAACATCTGTAACAAAAATTAATTAATTAAAAAAAAAAGAAAGATGTCTCTTCATAGTCATTCTTTTATACATATTGTTTATGGATATTTATATTTCATGTAGCATAGTGGTCTACAGTGACATTTTTATCTTATTAAACTTATTCTTTACTACTGGGGTGTGAATGAATCTTGGTGTTTTCAGAAGTTTATAAAAAGGATGTTATACTTGTTGGGAGATAATTCTCCATGGGGTTTGGATTTCTGTACCTCCTCTGGTCAAATGACATTGACAGTTTGTTCAAGGATGTTTGCATAACAGACAGCCTTGGAAAGACAAAGAGAGACTTCCTGTAGAGGGATTTCGAGGTGTCTCTCCCTAGAAGTTACTTCCCTCGAGAAGATTTGCTTACATTCCAGGGTGATAAAATATAAAACCTCTCTCTGGGAGGATGGGCAGTTTTGTTAGCAGTATCCTAATAAAAGTAAGGGTTTCCTAGGATTCCTCAGCTGTGACACAGATGACAGCGTGCTCAGTGTCCACCAGGACTTGTCCCTACATTGTCCCTATGGGACTTGGAGGCAAAAGGGAACCTATGCTGCCTGCTGTGCTGTGAGTAATAAACTGTCTAAACCCATTTGGGCGTGTTGTCTCCTCACTGGCTGAATCTGTAGACCTGTGCTAAACTGATCCAGCAGCTGCAGTAATCGCTGCTGCTTAGGAATTGCTTAACAGTGGCCCATAAGCAAGGCCTACGGGCAGTGTAGGAGGAGGCACCACTGACGTCATAGGTGTGTTTTCTCTATCCTGGAGTGATGGCGTACTTTGGATAAGGCAAAACGGCATCTTTATCAAAAGTTCCCAAGACAAGCCCGTTAGGTAGAAGGGTTTGAGGTGCTGGCCCTGAGACATTCAGAAGAGCCAACTGCCGCCATGTCATTGTCTATTTTCAAATTCACAACCTATCTGTAGTCATCAAAGACCTACCTGTGTCTACCAGGATACCAAAGGTAACAATACAAGGCTTAGTTTGATCCCGCTCAATATTTGAAACTTATTTCCTGGAGATTGGGTCTCAGTTCTGCTCTTGGGGTCCTAGGTCCCCTGCAATGACTGGATCTCCGCATGCAAGCATGCCTGGCTTGCCTTAGGTTCCTCAGATCTCTGGTAAACCTTTCCCGCCAATACGCCACACCTACCCAGACTTACCTGAGCCTAGTGCTGGCCACAATCTAAATTCAAGCTAAAAGCCCCTATATAAAATATAGTGTTTGAAAAAGAAGGGTTATCATGCTAACTCTCACCCTATATTATTTGCAGCTGCTGTGATTTTGTGATTGCTAACTTACCTATAGTCACTTCAGGGTTGTCCACATCCACCTGGAGTATTTGTGAAAACTAATGAGACCATGTTGATTCCTATGACCAGAGCTCATTTTCATGATGGGTTGATTTCACGAGAGCTGCAGGACAGCAGCAGGAAAGGTACAAGCTAGAAGAGAGATGTTTTTAAAAGTCAACAATCTTGAAGGAAAAATGCCTTCCAGTCAGTGACCTTGCTTCTGAGTAGGATGAGGGGTGGGGATGGGGCACTTCCCCAGAGGCAGTGATCTACTAATGCATTGTTATTTGACTATCAAACTATGCTGACACTTACATTGTAACCATTCTGTGGTCAAATCAGGTTTCTTCTATTTTGGTTGAGCTGCCCCAGCTCATGGGAACCTGTCAAGTTTTGGAAAGAAAAAAAAAAAAAGGTGTTCCCCTTCTGAGGCATAGAAAAAGGAAAATAACAAATGCTTTTCCTTCCACATATATCCAAAATTTTAGACTACCATATGTTGGGGGATGGGATTTGGGCTATAGGGGATTCATTGCCTTTGCTCAGTATATCTGTTAGGCAGACCTTAAGTTCTGAGATCCTACTATCTAAAAGTAAGACACATTGGGCAATAGTTCTTTCCAAACACCAGTGAAGCTCACTGAATGAAGAGTACTACAGTACCAAAAAACGACCCGAATCAAAAGTTGGTGCTAATCTTAGGCATTTGGCTCACCTGCTGCCATGCCTAAATTCCTCAGCAGCCCAGATGGGGAGACAGGGATCTTCTGGCTCGGGTTTGAGGAGGTGGGGAAGAGAGGAAGTCAAGTGCTAACAGAGGTAGAGCTGTCACTACCACTGGACCCAGGGAGGGTCTGTCCCAAAACAGACCTGTCTTCCCATAAATCTCTTTCTTACTGCTTTTCCCCACTCACTCTCAATTTAGCAGATTGGAAACACAGGTTATTCATGAGAATCCTTCTTGAAAACCATTCATAGATTTTTATTATTATTATTATATATATATTTTTAGCAAGTCTAATACGCTGCTGTGACTTGTGATTCTGGTGCCCTATTGGATAACTTCAGGACTCACTGGATTCTGTGGTCTCCAGATGGACCTGTGCCTCAGGCAGCACTGGTTGCCTGGCAGAAAGATGAGGGAGAAAAAGGAGATGGAAAACGGCAGCCCGTTTTGTAACAAGACTTGTAGAACCATTTGCCTCTTGAAACTACATGTATTTGTATCTTTGATTTTTTTTAAACTATATTTTTAAAGGTTTGGTAGATGAGCTGAATAGAATGGACACAAATGAAAACAGAATTAATAAACTTGTAAGATTAATTCTAAGGATTCTCTCAAACTCAGAGCTAAAGATCTAAAACAAAAACAACCAATAAAAGAAAGGTTAAGCCCTGGCCGGTTTGGCTCAGCGGTTAGAGCGTCAGCCTGCGGTACAGAGAGACCCGGGTTCGGTTCCCGCTAAGGGCATGTACCTTGGTTGCAGTTTGTCCCCAGCCCTGGTTGGCCGTGCAGGAAGCAGCCACTCGATGTGTTCCTTTCACGTCGATGTTTCTTTCTCTCTCTCTCTTCCTCTCTCTCCCTCCCTCTCACTCTATCTGAACAAAAAAATGGAAAAATGTCCTCGGGTGAGGATTAAAAAAAAAAAGAAGAAGAAAGGTTAAGTGACATGGAGAATAATGTCAACAGTTTCTTCAGCATCAAGTAGAAATTCCAGAATAACAACGACAACAAAAATGGAGATAATGGAAAAGAGAGCGTAGAAGAACATTTCTGAGTTTGGAAAAGATTCAAATCTTCAGAGTCAAGAGACCTTAGAGTGCCAACCAAGACTTGTGAAACAGGTCCCACTCCTAAACACATTCTTCAAGGGGAAGTGGAAATCTTAAATTTTTCTAATGAGAAGAACTAGATGAAACTACAAAGGAAAATGAATTAATCTGACATCAGATTTTTCTTTGATAGCAGTAGATCCTAAGAGACAATGGAGAAGTATCTTGAAGGATAGTGCAAAGTTAGTTTCCTATAGAGCTCCCAAACATGACATTTAAATAATTGGGTGGTAGCAAGTACTATGATTGGGGAAAGGAGTATTGGTTAAAAGTCTTATTACTGAATTTTAATTTTATTTAACTGTGATCAGAAAAATAGCCAACACTATTATAAAGTTTACAATGAACCAACAACTCTTCAAAAAAAGTTTACCTATATTAAGTCATTTAATTCTTATAACATAGCACTTATGAGGTAGGTATTATCATTATCTCCATACTATAGATGAGAAAACTGAGGCACAGAAAGATAAAAGACTTCCTTTTTTATAAAAATTTTTTCCCTTTATTGATTTTGGAGATAGAGAGATAGAAACATCGATGAGAGAGAACACTGATTGGCTGCCTCCTGCATGCCCCCCACTGGGGATCTGGCCCACAACTGGGCCTATGCCCTGACTGGGAATCGAACAAGCAACCTCTTGGTGCATGGGTCGAAGCTCAACCACTGAGCCACACTGGCCGGGCTAAATGACTTTCTTAAGGTCATAAGTTAATAAATGGTAGAGCTGGATTCAAACCCCATTTTTATTTTGGAATTTAATGAAATTGTCTTCGCAAATAAATATTTGTCAGTTTTTATAAATACAGGCTGGGGCAAAAGTAGGTTTACAGTTGTTTATATAAAAATAATACAATAATTAATAAGTAATAATATAAGAATAAACTCTGTTTCATATACTCACAACTGTAAATCTACTTTTGCCCCACCCTGCATTCAGTAGATGATTGAAAAGAAGGTGCTTCCTCTGTAGAATGGAGTCTAGTCCAGTCCATAGCTATTATTCTACCATGTGAATAATATTATTCAGATTACTTCTTTTTTGTCTGTTTCATCTATCAAAGACATAGCAGAGACAGTTTAAAATTTACTTTTGCTGTATATTGTGAAATTTAAATAGTTTCTTTTTCTGTCTTCTTCTTCTTTCCTATGTTCCAGAATTTTTCATACTTCTATATACTTTTTATGCTTACTCATCCTTGAATGTTAAAAGTTTTATCTACCCTTTGTATTTGTTCCCAAACAGGATGAGCTCCTTCTTCTTGGCTCCCTGCCTGCCTATTTGGATGCTGTTAGAATCTTCTCATATTTTAGGCTGAAGAATTGGTTCCCTTCCAGCTGCCTAAAGGATTGTGGAGGGAGCCATTTGGCAAGGAGCATCACTCCTGCAAGCTTTCTTCTCAATGTTTTCCGAAGCCACTGTCCCAAGGGGTTGAAGGTTATCTGGCGTCATGTCCTCATAGCCAGCAGCCGGACTGGATGTGGCCTGGCCCATCCTCCTGAGATTGACATCTTCAGCATCAGAGAGGAGCTTGCCAATTAAGTAAAAATCCCCTCTCTTTATATGCCATGGGCCATTTCAGTGAGTACTGGGAAGGGAGATTCAGAAGTCTGGGCTAACTCTCCCACTTTTTAAAAAATCTTCACCCAAGGATATTTTTCCATTTATTTTCAGACAGAGTGGGAGGGAGAGAGAGAGAGAGAAACATCGA
This sequence comes from Tadarida brasiliensis, assembly GCA_030848825.1. NCBI lineage: Eukaryota > Metazoa > Chordata > Mammalia > Chiroptera > Molossidae > Tadarida > Tadarida brasiliensis. Next base: position 29,786,047 of record CM061270.1, on the reverse strand, counting down.
TGTGAGAGAGAGACACCAATTGGTTGCCTCCTGTATGACCCCGACCAGGGCCGGGGACCGAACTGCAACCGAGGTACGTGCCTTTGACTGGAATCGAACCTGCGACTCTTTGGTCCACGAGCCGATGCTCTAACCGCTGAACCAAACCGGCCAGGGCGGCTCCCACTTTTATCTGAAAGTGTTCTTTGTTATCTATTGCTTCATAACACCCAAATTTTGAGGTATGAAACAACAGCAACTATTTACTACTGTTATCCCTCATGATTCTGGTGATTGCCTGGGCTCAGTAGGTAGTTCTCACTCAGGGTCTCTTACCTGGCTGCTGTGAGACAGGGACGATGATTGAGTCATCTTGAAGCCTCCTCCTTTACATGTCTGGCACTGGAACTGGGGACGTTCAGACAGTGGGGCTGGAACAGCAAGGGCTCCTCCAACTCTCTTTATCTTCACGTAGTCTGCCCACGTGGTCTTTGCAGCGTGGTGGCTTCAGGGCAGCTGAATTTATTACATGGCCGCTCAGGGCTCCACCCGCATATGTTCTGAGTGAGAGAACTAGACAGAAGCTGCATCACCTTTTAAGACCCAGCCTTGAAAGTCACATAGTGTTACTTTCGTTGTGTAGTCACAGAAGCCCACCTAAGAAACCCACTCAGGTTCAAAAAGAGGGGTCAGAGATGCCATCTCTTGACTTGGGGAGAGGGGCAGGGTCGGTATGCAGATTGTGTTGAGGGAAAGGCAACTTCAGCCAAGGCTCAAGAGAAACGTCTGCCCCTCCCTTGACTACCTGGAAGAACTTGAATTAGGGGCCTTGCCCACAATGGGAGATTAACAGAGATAACCTCTTTTTTTTTTTTTTAATCCTCACCCGAGGATATTTTTCTATGTATCTTCAGATAGAGTGGGAGGGAGAGAGAGAGAAAAAAACACAGACATGAGAGAGACACATTGACTGGTTGCCTCCCGCACAACCCCGACCAGGGCCAGGGACGAACCGCAACTGAGGTATGTGCCCAGAATCAAACCCGCAACTCATTGGTCCTTGGGCTGGCGCTCTAACTGCTGAGCCAAACTGGCCAGGGCCAGAGATAACTTCTTTTGACCTATCTATTGGTCAGGACAAACTTCTATTTACTAAACATCTGCTCTCCTTTTTTCTTTGTTGATTTTAGAGAGAGAGAAAGGGAGAGGGAGAGAGAGAAACATCGATGAGAGAGAACATTGATTGGCCACCTTCTGCATGCCCCCCACTGGGGATCAGGCCCACAACCTGGGCCTGTGCCTTGGCCGGGAATCCAACTGGTGACCTCTTGGTGCATGGGTTGACGTTCAACCACTGAGTCACACCAGCCAGGCCATCTGCTCTTCTTAAAGCCCTTAAGGCATCTTAACTCATCCCTAGCTCAGATGTCTTGTATACCTGAACCCCTTTATATCTCTGAACCTCTTGTGCACGTGGAGGTCTCTGACTCTCTCATGTATGCAAAGTTTCCATGTATATGTATGTATTAAAATTTTTTGTTTTATTTTGCTAATCTCTCTCATGTCTATTTGATTATTAGACCAGCCAGAAAAACCTTGAGGGTAGAGGAAATCTCCCTCTCCCACACAACTCTGTGCAAGAATCTAACCCACAGAACCATTGTAAGGATTAGCTGATTATAACTAAAGTACTTAGACTACTGACTGGCACATAGTAAGTGCTTATGTAAATGTTAGCTACACTCTACAGTTAAGGAAAAGTAGAAATCAATAACTCTAGTGTTAAATAACCACCCTTCCCCACTATCCAATTTTCAGTTGTCCATTCTGCTACTCATTTTTTTTTTTAACCTTCTTGTTTTGGTGGAACACACAATCTGAAAGCTTCATAAGAAAAGATATATGGGAGATTTTTTGTAAAATTTTGCATTTCTGAAAATATATTTATCCCCACACTTAAATGATAGTTTGGATGGGTCTGAAAATCTATGTTGGAAATAATTTTCCCTTAGAAGTGTAAAGGCTTTATTGTGTTGTCTTCCAGTTTCACATGTTGCTATGGAGAAATCTGAGCCACCTGGTTCTTGATACTTTGTATGAAACATTTTTTCCTTCTGGGTGCTTATAAGATCTTCAGTCTTCTGAAATTTTATCATGATGTTTCTTGGTGTAGTTTTGTTTTTGTCCATTGTGCTGGGCTCAGCAAGCACTTGCAATTTGGAAATGTATGTCCTTTAGTTCTAAAAATATAATTGAGTCATTTAACTGATTTCTTCTCCTCTGTTTCCCAGATGTCCTGAGCTGACTTTCTAATTCTCTTATCTTTTATGTCGGTGCCCAAGACAGGCCACCCAAAAGAAGCCCACAATGGCATATTGAATTATTTGAATTAAAGTTACTTGACCAGCAGCCGATGCCAGAAGGGCACCTTGACCCTCCTGTGTCTCTTTGAATGCAGAAATTAAATCTCCCATGTAAAAGGTGTCCTCACCTCACCTGGAAGGCACCCCTTATTGCTAGAGTTAAATAACTCAGAGCCAAAAAGTCTGTATAAACAAATCTTGTTGCCTCTTTTCTCGTTTACTTTGTTTAAATTCCTCGTTAATCAATATCCAAAATTAGATTCCTTTCTTTTTTTTTTTTAATTTTATTTTTTTATTAATTTATTTTTGTTACAGATGTTTCTCCTTTTTTCCCCATTGACACCCTCCTCCCCATCCCTCCACCCCTTCCCCAGCTTTGTTGTCCATGTCCATCAGTTATGCATACATGCGTATAAGTTCTGTGGTTTATCTCTTCCCTCCCCCCCCACCCCCTCTTTTGAGGGTTGTCAGTCTGTATCCTACTTTCACATCTCTGGGTCTACCCTGTTCCCCAGACTGTTATGTTTATTATATTCCACACATGAGTGAGATCATGTGATATTTGTCTTTCTCTGCTTGGCTTGTTTCGCTTAGGATAATACTCTCGAGGTCCCTCCATGTCGTCTCAAAGGATAAAAGATCTTTAAGATTCCTTTCTAATGAGCACTAACTTTTTTTTGTCCCATCAATTTCTTACACATTTATTGTTTCTTTGTCTAAAAGCATAAAAGGTGCCTTATTCAATCATTTCTTTGAGCCTCATTTTATAATCTGAGCATCATATCATGACCTCCCTGTACACATATTAAATTGATTTTTCTGCTGTTAATCTAGTCTTGTGTCAAAATTATTATTTTATTACTAGTCCAGCTGCAGAAACTAAAGAAGGGGGGAGAATTTTTCCCCTCCACAACATTTTCCTCTTTCTCTCCTTTTTGCCTTTTGTCTATACATTCTAAATGTTTCCTAAACTTTATTCTACCACTCTACTGGGTTTTTCATTTTTGCTATCATATTTTTAATTTAAAAGAGCTCTGTTTGGTTCTCTGAGCGTTCTTTTTTTGAGAATTTGTTCTATTTATAGTCTATTTTATTCTATTTTTATTTCTCAAAGGGTGTTGATAATAGATTTTTCAAAGTTTTCTTCTCTCCATATAGTCTCTTTCTTCCAAGTTTCTTATTTTTTCTGTTCTGTTTCATGTCAAATCTTTCCCTTAAATTCTGATGATCTTCAGCTGTCTGCTCTTATTTAAGAGTGCCAGTTTTTTTGTTTGTTTTTAATCCTCACCTGAGGATACCTTTTCACTGATTTCCAGATAGAGTGGGAGGGGGAGAGAGAGAGAGAGAGAGAGAGAGAGAGAGAGAGAGAGAGAGAGAGAGAGAGAGAAACATCAATGTGTGAGAGACACATTGATTGGTTGCCTCCTGCATGACCCCAACCAGGGCTGGGGATCCAACTGCAACTGAGGTACGTGCCCTTGACTGGAATTGAACCTGCAACTCTTTGGTACCTAGGGCCGACACTCTAACTGCTGAGCCAAACCGGCCAGGGCAAGAGTGCCAGGTTTAGTGAAACAAAATAAAACAAATAGGACACCTAGTTAAATATGAATTTTAGATAAAAAGTAAATAATTTTTAGTGTAAGTCTGTCCCATGCAATATTTAGGACTTCCTTATAGTATTTTATACTTTAGTAAAAATATATTTGTTTTTTATCTGAAATTTTAATTTAACTAAGTGTCCTGTATTTGACTTCGTATCCCTAAGAGTTTATCCTCTCCAGATCTAAAATACTGCCTGGAAGCTTTGTATGTGTGTGTAAATGGATGGGCTTGACTGCAGTGAGTCCACTAAAGGGATGCTCCAGTTTCATTGAGTAATGATGACAGTCTCTTTAGATTCTTACTCCTCCCTGAAGAAGAGTACAGTATTCCAAACTCCCATCCTAGCTGCCAGCGTTGTAGGAGCCATGTGAAGAAAACTGAGCAGCTCAATATTCATCATATTAAGCTTCATATACATCTTTAATTTCATATCGTCCCCCTACCTTGTGTGGTAGATTAAAGGTGGCAGCAATTTTGTTGTTGTTGTTGTTAGCCTCCCTGAGACAGAATAGTAAGAAACTAGGAAAATTCCTTGGCAAGTGAAATGAGGGAACTGAGACAGATAGCTGAACAAACTGGCCAAGCAATTTACAGAAGCCAAGCCAGATACAGAAGGTCACCAGGGCTGAAAGCTCTGGGTGCCTAGTAATGGGCAAAACTGGTGCCAGACCTCACCCCCAGGGTGGCTTTTACTCCCCTAGCATATCTCTAGTCACGAAGTTTTGACCCCACTGACCTTTCTTCCCTACAAATAACATCTAGACCTCAGTTGTATTTCAGCTCCAAGCCCAGAAAAGCAGCAAAACCAGGCAGGTGAGGCCAAGACCAGCTGTGATGATTTTCTTTTTTTTAATGTGACTTAAAAAAATTTTTTTTTCTTTATTGATTTTAGAGAGAGAGGAAGGGAGAGAGATAGAAACATCGATGAGAGAGAACATTGATTGGCTGCCTCCTGCATGCCCCCCACTGGGAATTTGGCCCACAACCTGGGCATGTGCCCTGAATGGGAATCGAACCAGTGACCTCTTGGTGATGGGTCAATGCTCAATCGCTGAGCCATAACGGCCAGGCCAGCTGTGATGATTAATGAATGACCTCCTAACCTGGCACCCACCAATCAGTGGAGACCATGCCTCTGAAAGGATACACCTGGAAAGGCTGATGAATATTCTATTGAGGTCCTTCCCTAAGATCTCTGCTAAACTCCCAGCCTTTGAAACCCTCAAGACCTAGGACCCAGCTCACACTCTCCCTCCCACAGGCATGCATCTTCTAAACTCGAAGGGACCCCAGGAGACTTGCAACCAGGGGAACAATGGGCACTGGCAGCTCATCCCAGGCTAACCCCCTGACCCTGTCCCAAGGCCTCGTTTTCTCAGACTCTCCAATGAACTGACAGCAGCCCCAACTTAGCTCACTTCTTTCCCATAATGTTTCCAGAGGGCCAAAGCAGCCCTCCTAGGCTCTATCCTGTTGCTTCTTCTGTCATAGGCCCTTCCTTATTTCACTGTCCCCAGCTTTAATAAATGTATTCACAAAATCACATGGACTCATGTTGTGAAATATGTCCTGCAAGAAGTCAAGAACCCACACACTACAGACCAGCTGGAGGCAGACCTGCTCAGGGCTGGTCCCTGTCCACCATTCAGGAATAGAGTCTAATTGCCCTTCCCTTGAATTTGGGCTGGCCTTAGTGATTTGCATGACCTATAGAATGCAACAGAAATAACATGCAGGGGCTTCCAAGCCTAGATAATAAGAAGCCCAGTAACTTCTTCCTAGTTCTCTTGGAGTATCCTTTGTTGAAGCCCTGAGCCTTCATATAGGAAATCCAATTACCCTGAGACTGCCATGTGGAGGGAGCATGTGTAGGTGGTCTGGTGGACAGTGCCAGCTGGGACCAGCCTTCCAACTATCCTTGCCACGGTGCTAGACATGTGAGTGAATCCTCCAGACTAGCCCATCTGCAAGTGACCTTTGTTGATGCCATATGGAACAGAAGAATTGCCCAGCCAAGCCCTGTCCAAATTCAGACCCCCCTGCCCCCCATATCATGAGACATAATAAAATGGTCATTGTTTTAAGTCACCAAATTTTGGGATCATTTGTTAGGCAGCCTTAGATAACCAAAAACACTTTATACATGAATTGTCCCATGCCAGAGATCTGTTTTATCGCCTCCAGAGAATGTTTCCAATTTTCCGCCCAACTGGGAGAGGGGCAGCGGCAGCTGGGCAGTGCGGGAAGGGGATGGAGGAGTCTGATGGCTTCCTGCACAGACTTACAAAAAACCTCCTGTGTTTAGTCTTAACTATACAGCCACTTTCAGAATACCTGGTGCAGCAAATTCCTTCGTATCCTGAGATATTCTGTAATATCATGTTGCTTCTTGGCTTTCCCTACTCCTGGCTTAGAATTCAATTTTCTCAGGTCTGCAGAAGTCCATTATCACCTGTCAATCTGCTTTCCAGGTTTCTAGAATTTTTCCTCTCTTGTTCCCTTGTCCTTGTGAGATTAAAAATGAAACAAAAGCCCTGGCTGGTTTGGCTCAGCAGTTAGAGCGTCGGCCCACAGACCGGAGAGTCCCGAGTTCGGTTCCCACTGAGGGCACGTACCTTGGTTGCAGTTTGTCCCCAGCCCGGGTTGGGGTCGTGTGGGTGGCAACCACTCGATATGTTGTCTCTCTCGCATCGATGTTTCTCTCTCTCTCTTTCTCCCTCTCTCCCTCCTGCTCTATCTGAAGATAAATGCAAAAATGTCCTCGGGTGAGGATAAAAAAAAAAAAAAAAAAAAAAAAAAAAACTACTCTTTTCTCAGATGGATTTCCAGAAGGAGCTGAGGCAAGCACAAGTTCATTCTGCTATCTTGACTTTAAAGGACCCTTTGAGTGTTTCATTTCAACAACTACATTAATTTTTAAAACACTGTCTTAGGTCAGGTTCCTCGAAGCAGAGTCTGAGATAGGGATTCTCCCGTGTAAGTGCCTTAGTGAAGGCAAATATTCTCAAGACAAACTGTAAGATAAGTAGGATAGCGCAGAGGAAGAAGCAGAACAAAGATGTGGTTTCTGCTGAAATTTAGCCTCAGCCTAAGCCTGTGGGAGCTCTGGAATATGAAGGGTATCACAGGTTTATTCCTGGCCTTTTGTACCCCATAAAAGTTACCTTCTGACTGTGGCTTCCCAACCTGGTCTGGGGGAAGTTCTGGGGAGAAAGGTGAAGCTGTGACTGGGTACACCTGTCTAGAAAAGGACTTCAGCAGGGTGCTCACAGCATTTGCTCCATTCTTCACTTTTTTATTTTTTTAGGGTAGCCTAATTGTTATTTATTTTTTTAAATATTTTTTCTTTATTGATTTTAGAGAGGGGGGGGGAGAGAGAGAGAGAGAGATAGAAACATTGATTGGCCGCCTCCTGCATGCCCCCCACTGGGGATTTGGCCCAAAACCTGGGCATGTGTCCTGACCAGGAATCGAACCTTTCACCTCTTGGTGCATGGATTGACACTCAACCAGTGAGCCACACTGGCTGGTGCCTAATTATTATTTTTAAAGGGATAGAATAGTCTTTCTGAGGAAATGAATTATCCTTATTTTATTATTTTTCCACTGTTTTTCTTGTTAATTTTGCTTCCTTCTTAGTTCAAAAACAGAAGCTCAGAAACTAAGTTTTCAAGCAGAGAAAAGGGCAAAACCAGATTTAGAATCCACATCAGTCTGATCCTTTTTGTTTTTAATGTTTTTATTGACCTTTTAGAGAGAGGGGAAGGGAGAGAGATGGAAACATCGATGTGAGAAACATCCGTCGCTGTCTCCTGCACGCCACCTACTGGGGATTGAGCCTGCAGCTGGGCATGTGCCCTGACTGGGAATGGAACCAGGACCACAGTCCATTGGACAACACTCAGTCCACTGAGCCACACCAGCCGGCCTGATCCTTGCTTTTAACTATGTTACACTACCTTCTTTAGCTACATCTGAGTGAAATAATTTAATGTTACCTGTCTGGCTTTAAGAGTGTTAATAGCCACTTGGATTTTGGTCTGTTGGATAGCAAACACATTCCAAAGCTACCTACCCTTTGTTAAAATCGGAATTTGCCTATAGACTCAGCAGATTCATTCTGCAAGCATTCACTGAGCACTTGCAGGGAAACGGTACTGGGCGCAGGTGCAAAGATGACCTAGACTCAGTGCCTTCAAGAGGCTTGTGTCCAGGAGTGCAGTCGTCACTCCCTTCTGGGTACCAGCTCCCCACTGCCTGGTGCACAGCTGACTGGCATTGGCCCAGGAAAGCGGAGTAGAAAAACAACCAGGAAAAAATCTCATCATGGCAGATATCCACCATGAAAATGAAGAAATGGAGCAGCCCATGCAGAATGGAGAGAAAGACTGCCCTTTGGGAGGGGGTGAAGGCCACCAGTCAGCAGGAAGTAATAGATGGGTATAGGCTCGCAGACTGGCCCCTAACTTCTGATGGGCCATACATAATAGGCAGGTCAATGATGGAACGGGTGGAGATGGAGATGATATGAAATGTTCATGGAAGAGATGAGGGAAATCAGGAGAAAACTTAGGGAACTGCAGTTGAGGAATTGTCTTCCTATCCTTATGGGGGAGCTCTCAAATCACCATGACCATCATGATGAATTTTGCCTTGTCTTGATTCTTGCTATTTTCCATGAGATTACCTGTGGTTCCTACTGTTGCGTTCCTTTCATTTCTTGATATGCCTTAACTGATCCTTTTGCTGTGAACCTTATGTTGATTTCCATATGTCAAGTGGGTTCTGTGTTACCAGCTTCTAATTGGAGATTGCCTCTGGCACACAGTCTTAAATTTCTGTCAACAGTAGTTTCATTCATTTGCATGGAAAAATGTAAAGTTAATAAAGCAATTAAAAAATTTTTAAAAAGTCCGGCAAGTGTGGCTCAGTGGTTGAGTGTGACCCATGCACCAAGAGGTCGCTGGTTAGATTCCAGTCAGGACACAGGCCGGGGCTGTGGGCCTGATCCCCAGTGGGGGGCATGCAGGAGGCAGCCAATCCATGTTCTCTCTCATCGATGTTAGCATCTCTCTCTCCCTCTCACTTCTTCTCTCTCTAAAATCAATAAAGGAAAAAAAAATTTAAAATAAAATAAAATAAAAAGCAAAAAAAGAGAGGTTTGTGTCCAGTCGAGGAGGAGATATGAACACATAAAACTGTATTACGAGGGGCGAATGCTGCGCCAAGGCCGAACCCAGGAGCTGCTGACCAGCACCAAGGCCTGGTCATTTAACAGGTATCTGGGGCTGCTGCTAACTCCTGTCTCCAAAGGTTTTCCCAAAGAAGGAACTCTATTTTCCTCAAGAGAGAAGTGGAACTACTGGGAACTTTTGGAATGTGTGTTTTAATGTGCAAGAGGGAACTGAAATGTGCCATTCTGATATGACTATTTCCACTTTTCCGGCCACCGGCTCGGCGTGAGCCCTGCAGTGAGGGAGAAAAGTGCAGTTTCCCTAGGAAGAGGCTTTGGACTCGTGGCGGGACTTGGGGCTCCAGCCCGGGACTCTAGGAGGGTGTGGGGGCGCCCGGGCGCGGGAGACGCGGAGCGCACAGAGGCTCGGACTCTGCGGGGCAGGAGCGGGGCAGGGCCGTGTCCCGCCAGCTGGGCGATCCGCTGCCGGACGTGCCCGGTGCAGCCCCTGGGCTGGGGGCGACGCGGTCACGGCCACCGGCTCCAGGTGCGCTCCACTCTGGACGATTTTCCGGTCTCGTGGGCAGAAGGACAACCAGGAACTCGGGGCTCAGTCTCCACCCCGAAGTGGGGCGGGTCCGCCTAGGATAAGATCAGCTGCCCAGCCCCGACGAGGGTGTGACCTCCGTAGCTGCTGAAGAAAAGTACAGCTCCGTCTCGGCACGATCGGTAAGGGGACCCCGGGCCGGGGGTCCTGCACTCAGGACAGGGGGCGCGGCAGCCCAAGAGCTCCTCGCGGGGACCGCCGGGCCTGCGCCGCACCCAGGAGGGGGTTCCCGTCGCCGGCCTGTGGGCGGTCGGCCAGCGGCACTGGGTGGAGCGGGAGGCCGCGGGCCGGGACTCGCTCCGGGTGGACAGGAGGCAGACAACACGGCCTTTATCCAGAGGGACCTCCAGAGCAGTTTATACTCAGGACTCCAGTCAGAGACACAGCTGTTCATTATTGAGTTCATGCCCCAAGCACTGTGCTGGGTTTGGGTATTAAAAACAAAGGATTGAGTTTATATTCCCTGGAGCTGACTCAGTCTAACACCCAAGTTTTACTTTAATTCTTTCCTTGATCCTTTAAAGAAAATTTCCCCTACTTTCTTACCCCTTCTCTCCTTATTGTGTATCTAATGCCCCCAGCACAATGCCTGGCACATGGGACTCTGTAAATTATTATTATTATTATTATTATTATTATTATTATTATTGAATCTGTAATTATTATGAGATCCATGACTTGAATCTGCCAATGGCTCAGTTTCACTCTTTTATCATGGCTTTGACCAGCTGGAGACATTAGGACCAAAGAGGTTATTGCTTTCAGCTATCTGCCCAACTTTTGTGGGAAGAATGGATAGGATCCCCTCCTAAAAATGATCTATCCCATTGTTCATCGATTTAAGAACCTTCCCCTTCCTCCTTACATTGCAAGTAACTCTATTGATAGCCAAGCCAGGGACTTCTCAGATGACAGAGAGGTGGAAGAGCAAGCAGCAGAGGAAGGGGATAGGATTTAAAAAATGGGTATCCATAGCCATCTAAGACCTGCTTACCTGCTTACTTCCCAGATCCCCTACATTCATCTTAGGTCAGATTTCTGTTGCTTTGGGGACACACACACACATAGACGCAAGCATGCATAAACGCACAACTACTGAATCAAGGGTGTCTATGATTTTCCCTCCTAGATATTCTTGCCTTTGTTAGGGATAATTTTTCTCTGAAAGCAATTTAAAACACAGTCAAGTGGGACTACACTAGTTCTCAGCATCTGAAGACTGAGCTTCCTGGCCATCCCCAGACTCATGTCTTATGGCCCATTTCTTTGCTTATGTCTAGTCGCTCATCTTGCTCATCTGCTTCTAAAGCCTGCTCCTCTCCAAGGGAGATGGAGGTGAGTGGCAGGCACTGGGGATGGTAGGTGGTGTGCCAGGGAGTACCAAAAGCTTCAGAATAAATAAGGGGGGGAGGCAAGTTTTCCTTGAATGTCAATTTTACCCAAATATTTGAGGATAAGAACACATTTGATACATTCATAGCTAGAGTAGAATCAAAGTTTAGATACCTTTATAATATAAAACAAGAAACTCAAAAAAATTTTTGCATGGGCTTTGGGCTGTGATTCGGCTCAAATCTAGCCCTTGAGGGTTTGCTTTCACTGCAATTAGGGCTACTTATATATGCAGTTTAATAGGTGTTCTAGTGTATTTCCTGGAGGGACTTTGAATAACAGGTATCCTGGGTTACTCGTTTTAATCTCTATTTCAACCTGAGGTTGGGTTACTGGCCTGATTTTACAGATGAGGATCCCAAGGCTCCAAGTTGTGGCCCTTGCTCAGGATCCGACCACTGTAAACAGATTTAGTCTCTCTGCCCTACTGTGATTCCATCAGTGCTTGGTTCATAGTAATTTGAGGTTTGGATTTGTGGCTTCCTGGTATATTAACTAAATCTTGACCGAATATTTTTCTCTTCCTCTTTATCTTCTTGTCAACCATGTCTTGAGATATGCTTAAAAGAATTGGAGCTGTTTCCACTAGAGAGGGTAGACTGAGGTGGGTATGGGGACAGATGTTAATGGTCCTAAATGCTTGAGGGACTTGGCATGTGGATGAGGGAATCAGCTCACTCTTGGTGGTGCTGGACAGAGCTGGGAAGGAGTTTTTTGGATGATGGCTTCTGGTTAAATTTAAGGAAGTGACTTTTGAAACCCATAGGCTGGATGGGCTTGGAGTTGGCGAGAGCTCTCTCACCAGAGGTTCTAGGTAGAGGTATCCACGGACCCTTTCTGATGGAGCTGTGAAGGGTAGAAGGCTCAACTAAGATGATTTCTGAAGCCATAGTTTCCAAACTTCAAGGTACATCCCCAAGAAGCTTGTACAACATGCAGATTTTTGCCCCACTCCTAAAAATTCATATCTAGTATGACAGGGTGAGACCCAGAAACCTGCATATTTAAGAGGCGTCCTGGATAATTGTAATTCAGATGTTTATTAGACCTTGTTTTGACAAACTAAGCTTTAGAAACACTTATATGAATATGTACATGCTTGATATATAAAGCATTAACAAAAACATAGACCTGCCATTATGCTATAAACTCTAAGTAATGTGGTAAACGCTGAAATTGTCCCCATTCTCAAGTTCTTTATTATACCTATCACATCAAATTAACCCCATAGTGTTACAGTACTTAACACCTGTAGACCAATATGTATCTCCAACACAAGTGGGGCTTTTTTTTGTTTATTTTTAAACTTAATTGAAACTGAGATGGATTACTATGTTAAGATTAATTTCCCTAAGGTAAATTAGTACTAGGGATGTAAGGAACAATGTGATGAAGATTGTTAACACTGTTGTATGATATATAAGACAGATATTAAGAGAATAAACCCTGAGTTCTCTTCACAAAGAGAAAAATAATTTTTCTCTTTTCCTTTTCTTTTTATTATATCTATGAAATGATGGGTATTAGGCAGAATCTATTGTGGCAATCAGTTCACAGTATATGTAAACCAAACAAATGAAAATAAAGGTTAATTTCCCAAGGAATTTAGGGTTTCTGTTTAAGGCCTGTTGTTGGTTTTATGGGAGTAATTTGGTATTCAGTTGTGTTTGAACTGGACTGAGAGCTTTTGCTATGGGAACCTGAACTACCACCTCTGAAGAAATCTTTTCAAAGGTTCAAGATGTTTGAGGTCAGGAAATTGCCGTATTACTTCTTGGTCCAGACTGCTAGACATGGAAACCATAGTGAATCTTGCATGTGAATTACTCTGGAAAAGACCTTGAACTTTCTGCCTCAACACCATTAACCCTGTAAGGCCTAAATATAATGCAGCATGAGCAGCCTGACTTGTAACAGAGAAGAGGGTCCCACATATGGCCGAAGAATCACTATGGATTCGAAACTCTGGTTTGGGGTACTCACCTCCCCCTTCCAAGAGGTAACAGTAAGTTATTATCAGAACTAATGTAGAGGGGCCCTGTGGTGAGTGGGAGCAAGATCCCTGACTTACGTGTAATTGAGCCATCTCCCCTGGAGGAGGCCCATTACAGGTTCAAGCCCAGTGGTATAATCAGCCCCAAGCATCCTTCCTCTAACTCTTCCAGGGGGCTCAGGAAGGCATCTTCTGGGCCCTGCTTAGCTTCAACTTCTGCTATTGTTGCTTTTTCATGCTGTACAACAGTGGTTCTCAATCTTCCTAATGCCGCGACTCTTTAATACAGTTCCTCATGTTGTGGTAACCCCCAACCATAAAATTATTTTCATTGCTACTTCATAACTGTAATTTTGCTACTGTTATGTCTTAGGCGACCCCTGTGAAAGGGTCGTTCGACCCCCAAAGGGGTCGCGACCCACAGGTTGAGAACCGCTGCTGTACAATGACTTGTTGACTCAGTGGTTCTTATCCTTGTTAGAGTCATAGACCCCTTTGAGAATCTGATTTAAGCCATGAATACTGTCTTGAGAAAAACAAACATACATTTGACATTTTTCATACAATTTCAAGGGGTTTATGTGCACCCTTCTAAACCCAATCATGGACACCTAACAGGTATGTAGACATCAAGTTAAGAATTGCCCTGGACTGGCCAGTCTGTGGGCTGCAATACTGATGGCCGCCATCCTCATAACATCATAGATGACATGAACAGATCAACAGAACAGTGCAATGGAATGCCCAGCTAGTTAAGAACTACAAAAGAAAATATTTCAATTAAAGATCATTTGATGTCGGCCTTTTGGCTAAGATCAAGTATAAAGATCATGTTATAACCAAAAAAAAAGCTCTGAAATTGGGCACTGTCAAAATATGAAAAAATGCACACTGGTCAGTTTGGCTCAGCGGTTAAAGCATCGGCCCTCGGACTGAAGGGTCATGGGTTTGATTCCCAGTCAAGGGCACATGCCTGGGTTGCAGGTTCAATCCCCAGCCCTAGTTGGGGTCGTGCAGGAGGCAACCAATCGATGTGTCTCTCTCCCTCCCTTCCACTCCATATCTAAAAAAATCAATGGAAAAATATCCTTGAGTCAGGATTAACAAAATAAATAAATAAATGCATTTACCTTTGTTCCAGCAATTTGAATTCTAGGGATCTATTCCAAAGATGTACTTGGACATGTGTACAAGGGTATATGCATTGCAGCTTTGTTTGTAGCAGCAAAAGGTTATAAATGGCTTAAATATCTTATCAGTAGGAAACTGATTAAATAATGGAATATCCATGCAGTGCAATATTATGCAGCTTTTAAAAAGTAATGCAGCCCTGGCCAGTTTGGCTTAGCGGTTGGAGTGTCGACCTGTGGACCAGAGAGTCCCAGGTTTGGTTCCTGCTAAGGGTATGTACTTTGGTTGCGGTTTGTCCCCGGCCCCGGTTGGGGTTGTGTGGGTGGCCACCAGTCAATGTGTCTCTCTCACATCAATGTTTCTCTCTCTCTCTTCCTCCCTCTCTCCCTCCTGCTCTATCTGAAGATAAATGCAAAAAATGTCCTCGGGTGAGGGTAAAAAAAAAAAAAAGTAATGCAGATTGCTCTGGCCGGGTGGCTCAGTTGGTTGGAGCATCGTCCCATACACCAAAAGGTTGTTGGTTCAATTCCCAGTCAGGGCACATACCTAGGTTATGGGTTCGATCCCGGGTAGGGGAGCATATGGGAGGCATCCCATCAATGTTTCTCTCTCACATAGATGTTTCTTTTTCTCTCTTCCTTCCTCTCTCTCTAAAAAAATCAATAAAAACATATCCTTGGGTGAGGATTTTTAAAAAGTAAAGCAAATTGATAGAATAGATATAGGATTGTATCAAATATTTTTTTTTCTTAAAAAAGCAAAAGATAGCCCTGGCCGGTTTGGCTCAGCAGTTAGAGCGTCAGCCGCGGTCCAGTGAGACCTGGGTTCAGTTCCCGCTAAGGGCACATACCTCAGTTGCAGTTTGTCCCCGGCCCCAGTGGGGGTCGTGTGGGTGGCAGCCAGTTGATGTGTCTCTGTCACATCGATGTTTCTCTCTTTCTCTTCCTCCCTCTCTCCCTCTCGCTCTATCTGAAAATGAATGCAAAAATGTCCTCTGGTGAGGATAAAAAAAAAAAAGCAAAATATAGGTTTTCATGGTATGCTACCATTTCTGTATACAAGAATGATAGAGGCCATCTATATTCTTATATGCTTGTTAGTGCATTAAATACTTCTGAAAGGACACACAGGAAAAGAGTTACCAATATCACCTGCCCATTTTAACATTGTAAAGAGGAAGAATGAAACAGATGAAGAATGTATAATTATCAAGTTTTCCAACTTCAAAATTAATACATGATCATATACTTTATTATTTGAATACAAAGATGCAGTATTCAGCATCCACTCTACCACCATGGTGTCCACCCCAACATCTCTTGGCTGGTTTGGGGGTGAATAGGGTCACTAATAGGCCCACCTCACAGTTCCTCAATTCAGGGGTAGGCTGGGGTGGGGTTTTCTTTATAGATCCCCACATTTCATCAGACAGAGCTGATGGAGAGGTATAAGCCATCTCCTCTCTCTCTCTCTCTCTCTCTCTCTCTCTCTCTCACACACACACACACACACACACACACACACACACACACACTCCATCTGCCTTAAGTTAGTTTCAGTTCCTCTCAGCTTCTGACATTATCTCATGCCAGTCCTAGTCTTTTTGGTTTTGTCATGACTTTGTTCCTTTGCCTTCCCATACCTTCATGAGGATTTTTGGTTTTGGTTTTTTTAATATTTTAATTGATTTTTTAGAGAGAGAGAAACATCGATGAGAGAGAAACATTGATTGGCTGCCTCCATCGATGAGAGAGAAACATTGATTGGCTGCCTCCTGCACATCCCCTGCTGGGGATCGAGCCCGCAACCCAGGCATGTGCCCTGACCAGAAATCAAACCTGCAACCTCTTGGTGCATGGGTCGATGCTCCACCACTGAGCCACTCCGGCTGGGCCTTCATGAGGTTTTTATTTAAATTTGGGAAAGGCTGCCTCAGAAATAGCAAGTTCCTATGTGAATCAGAAATCCCCTGTGGAATATTTTTAACAGCTCTGTTTTTGTATTCTTCTGCCAGAGTCAACTTGGATTCTGGAAAGATTTGGAAATAGAACCCTGCCCTGGCCCACTGAAGGAGTGGCTGATCCAGGGGGAGGGGGAGTTGCCCACAAAGCTAGAATATTTGCAGGACCTAGGGAGACATCAGAATAAAATGAAACACTTGAGAGCAGTGTTTATTCTCAGCTCACTTCCAGATCTCCAAGGCTGAGCCAGAGTAAATCTGTGAAGGAAAACTCACTGCTTTTCCTGTTCACCTGGGCAGTGTTTTCTTCCCTCACTGGCAAACAGAAGTGATGGTGTTGGTAGGGAAATGACTGGGCTGCGTAAACTTGTTTGCCTACCTATAGGCAAATAAGACCTAGCAGGACAAGAGGAAGCCTGGCTGCATGTCCAGCTTTCTCGCAGACTCATTGCAAATCCCTTTCCTCCTGTATAGTAGCCCACCCCCTTATCCACGGGGGATATGTTCCAAGATCCCCAGTGGATGCTTAAAATCGCAGATAGCATTGGACCTGATGTATATTGTTTTTTCCTATACATACATACCTATCATGAAGTTTAATTTGTAAATTAGGCACAGTAAGAGATGAACAACAGAGACTAATAATAAAATAGAACAATTATAAGAACACACTGTAATAAAAGTTATATGAATGTTCTCTGTCTCTCTGTCTCTCTCTCTCTGTCTCTTTCTGATAACCTAGATGGCAACTAAGTGACCAACAGGCAGCTAGATACGTTGAATGTAGGGATGATTCACGTCTTGGGTGGGACAGAATGGGATGGAGCAAGATTTCATTATGCTACTCAGAACAGCACAAAATTTTTTTTTTTAATCCTCACCCAAGGATATTTTTCCATTTATCTTCAGATAGAGTGGGAGGGAGGGAGGGGGAGAGAGAGAGAGAGAGAGAGAGAGAGAGAGAGAGAGAGAGAGAGAAACATCGATGTGAGAGATACACATCGATTCGTTGCCTCCTGCACAACCCCAGTCAGGGCCAGGACCGAACTGCAACAAAGATTACATGCCCCTGACCAGAAAGGAACCCGAGACTCCTTGGTCCGCAGGCTGATGCTCCGACCGCTGAGCCAAACTGGCTAGGGCAGAACAGCACAAAATTTAAAGCTTATGAATTGTTTATTTCTGGAATTTTGTATTTAATATTTTTGCAGCCCACCTTGTTCATTATATTCCACAAATTTTTGGACTGCATTTGATCATGGGTAATTGAAACCACAGTGAAACCGCGGATAAGGGAAGACTGTACTTTAGTTTTTCATTCGAGTCCTGTCTATTTATTCCCTTTCTGCATCACAAGGATTTTGTAAAGAAAGATGGAGTGGATTTTAGTTTTTGGGAAAGATTATAAGAGAAAGACCAGATGCTAGATTCAAGTTGTTGTTTTTTTCTGATGCGGTGCGGTGCTCCTCTTGTTTTATCCCTAAGACATCTGATTGCTGAGACAAGAGAAGATGTCAAGAGTACTGGTCAACCTTGGGCCTTGGGATGTGCTGCCCTGTAGTTTGTGATTCATAGGGAGAGGCCAGAGGTGACGCAAGTGCAGTTGGACCTATGAGAGTTCCTGGTAATAGAATAGACAAGAACTGGAGATCAAGGCCGGTAGTTTGTGATCAACTGCTTAGGGTTCCTGCATTAGTTTCTTACTTGCCTAGCACAGTTTACTTATGCTAGGAGGAACATGGAATTAAGTGACCTTTCGTGTTTCCTTGAGGGCCTTTGATTCTAAAATAACTCTGGGAATGAATTAGGAAACAAGATGAAACCTGTGGCAAAGCCTAACTATGCTGGACAGATTTCTTTCTTTGTATAATTGTTATACCTGTGGACATGTGATTTTACGCTGGAGGCTGTGCAAAAGCTGTGTGGATTTTTACATTCTGCACTGAGCTGGATTTTGCCTTAGAGTGGATATTGCTAAATGAAGGGTAATAGCATGCTTCCCCTGGGAGGCCATTGTCAGCCTACAAAGCTGAGGCCTTGGCCTCTTAGGCTATAAATATGTATAATATTTTATTGAGGTATAATTTACGTACAATAAAATGCATAGATTTTAAGTGATCAGTTTGACAAGTTTTTTTTTTTTTTATCCTCACTGAGGACATTTTTGCATTTATCTTCAGGTAGAGCGGGAGGGAGACAAGGAGGAAAAGAGAGAGAGAAACATCGATGTGAGAGAGACACATTGACTGGTTGCCACCCACAGGACCCCAACCAGGGCCAGGGACAAACTGCAACCGAGGTATATGCCCTTAGCAGGAATCGAACCCGGGACTCTCCGGTCCACGGGCCGACGCTCTAACCGCTGAGCCAAACCGGCCAGGGCGATACGTTTTTTTTTTTAAAGAGTTCACATTTTTAAAAATTTACGTTTACAATTGTGGTAAAATACACATAAGATGAAGAAATTTACCATCTTAACTATTTTTGTTTTTAGGGTGGAAGAGAGGGAGACAGGGAAAGAAACATCAGTGTTAGAGAGAGACAGCCATCAGTTGCCTCCTGTACATGCCCCGATCAGGGATTGAACCCAAAACCTAGAATCAAACCCAAGACTTTCTGATGTATGGGATGACACTCCAACCAGCTGAGCCACACCAGCCAGGGCTACCACCTTAACTTTTTGTTGTTATTGTTAATCCTCACCCAATGATATTTTTGCATTGATTTTTTTTTTAGACAGTGCAAGGGAGGGAGAGAGAGAAACATCGATGTGAAAGAGACACATCAATTGGTTGCCTCCTACACGACCTTGATAGGGGCCAGGGATTGAACCTGCAACCCAGGCATGTGCCCTTGAACAGGAATCAAACCAGAGACCCTTTGGTCTGAGAGCCAACACTCTAACCGCTGAGCCAAACCCACCAGGGCCCATCTTAACTATTTTTAAGTGTCCTTAAGTGTTAAGTGTACAGTTAATTATTTTTAAGTACATTTACATTGTTGTGCAACCATCACCAACATCCATCCACAGAACTATTTTCATCTTACAGAACTGAAAGTCTACCTGCTAAACTATGACTCCTTATTAGCCCCTTCTTCCACCCGCTGGAACTACCATTCTACTTTCTGTTTTATGAATTTGGCTACTCTAAGTACCTCATGTAAATGGAATTATACAGTATTTGTCCTTTTGTATCTGATTTATTTCACTTAGCATCAAGTCCTCAAGGTTCATCCATGTTGTAGCATGTGTCAAATTTCCTTCTTTTTTAAAAAAAATTTCCTTCCTGACCCGTCCCGCAGGTCGAGCAACGAGGACTCTAGAGGGGGAGTGAGGATGGTAGGGGGCAAGAGACACGAAGAATGGAGACAAGACAGGGTTCTGATCAAGTCTCGTTTATTGTAAAACAGGGGCAAGGTTTTATAGCATGAAAGCAGGAATGGTCCTGGGGCTAAACTGGTTGTTAGGAGACCAAACCCTAGCGGCTTAATCGATAAGGTCAGTGCTTGAGGCAAGCAGAAAACATCTGCTGCTGTTCCAGGGGTCCTGGGGGCATTGTGACCCAGGGGGCATTGTGACCTGAGTCACGCCCGCCCAAGAGAATAATGCCAAGAATGTCTTATAGCCGGGGGTGAACTTTCCAGACCCCACAGATCCCCCTTTTTTATTTTATTTAAGTGGCTGAATTCCTTGAGAGGACTGTGCCTGTCTTAGGTCAGGATGTTCTCACACGGAGCCGACCACCCTTGCCCGTCATGGGAGACTGAGGCAGCGTGGGCCCAGTTCCTGTCTTAGGTGGCGGTCGGCGATGAGTGTGGACTCCAGTTGCCCGTCATTGACTAACCAGTCCAGTTCACCAAGGTCTAGCCATGGTCAGCCATCTCTAGTTTGTGGTAATGGACCTGTATGGGCTGCATTCTTATGGCATCAATTTGTTGTTTCAGAAAGGCCATTAATTTGTTGAATAAGATGGGCCCCAGGGATATAAGGCACAAGAGCCCGAGTAAGGGACCCAGCAGCGGAAGAAGGTAGGGTAGGGCACCACTCAGTCCACTCCAAAGGGGATTATCGAAGTTCCTCCATGGCATTCACAAGGAGGGCCGAACAACTTCTTTATGAGCTCTTCAGCATTTGGAGGGGGCTCAAAGCTGCTTTCCGTGGTTCCGAGCAGGCTCAGCAATCCACCCGGGATTATGAATCCGACCTTCAGGTCCATTTCCTGAGGACAGAAAACAGGAGAAAATCTCAGGGCGAACTATCGGCCCTGGAGGCAATTGTTTGATTATCCTCTATTTTTTGGACTTTATCAATTTGTTTTACTAGGCGTTCTGGTAACCATCTGGCAGATTTCATTTCTTTAGAATATATACATACTGAGCCTCGACCCCAGATAAGAACTGGGTCGGGACCGTGCCAAGCATTGTTTAAGGGGTCTTTCCAGAGAACCAAAGCGAACTGCTTTTGAGTTTCTGAGTGCCAGAATCTATTAGCCGCTGATTGTCCATTGGCATCCAAATTTAAAAAATTGAGAATGAATAGAGCATGTGAGAGAATATTTCTGGGTGTCCCCTTCGTGGGGTACCATTCCCCCTTTTTTATTTTAGAAATAGTTATTTTCAAGGTCTGGTTGGCTCGTTCAACTATTCCTTGGCCTTGAGGGTTGTAAGGGATTCCTGTAATATGTTGAATATTGAGACGCCGACAGAACTGTGAAAAACTGGAGCTGACATACCCTGGCCCATTGTCTGTCTTTAATTGTTGAGGACAACCTAACACAGAAAAGGTGGCTAACATGTGACTTATGACATGTCTGGTGGCCTCTCCGGATTGGAGGGAGGCATGTATGAACCCACTATATGTATCTATGGTGACATGCATAAATTTTAGATTACCAAATTCAGGAATATGAGTGACATCCATTTGCCAGAGAGCATTGGGTACCAGCCCCCTAGGGTTGACTCCCAAATGTGGGACTGGCAAATGAGTAGCACAGGATGGGCAGGTTTTGACGATCTGCCTAGCCTGTTCTCTGGTGATGCGATGCATGAGGCGGAGGGTTTTTGCATTCAGGTGGTGTAGTTGATGGCTATGTCGAGCTGCAGCGAGGTTGTTATCTATAGTATTGGTAGCTACAGTGAATTGGTTTGGGTCCCTAGTAGCAAGGTCAGCCTTTTGGTTTCCTTCTGCCAGAGGCCCTGGCAGTCCGGAATGAGCCCTCAAATGCCCTATATAAAAGGGATGAGATTTTTTAGTAATTAATTTCTGCAGTTGCCGGAATAAGTCCCCAGCACTAGAGACAATTTTTATTTGCCCTGCAGTTTCTATTAATGGAACCGAGTGTGCAATATATGCACTGTCTGTATAAATGTTCAAAGGTTGGTCAGGAAACGCAGAGAATACAGCGATTACTGCTTGCAGCTCTGTTAGCTGGGCGGAAGAGTCATTGGTCATAAAGGAGACTGTTTTATCCAAATAAGTATAGGCGGCTCTGCCATTGGAGGACCCATCAGTAAATACTAATAAGGCGTTTTTGAGGGGCTCAGGAGCTGTCCTGGTAGGGAAAACAAATTCATGCCGATTGGCAAAATCAATGAGCTTGTCAGGTGGATAGTGATTGTCTAAAAGCCCAATATAAGAGGCCAGAGAGATAGGCCAGGATTCAGTATTGTGCATCAGCCAGTTTATTTGGTCGTTAGTGTAAGGTTGAATAATAGTATCAGGTTCTTTACCAAAATAACATTTGCCTTGATCTCGGCCCATCATTATTAGAGTGGCAATGGCCTGATAATAAGGTTCAGTTACTCTTTTAGGTGTGGCAGGGAGGTGGAGCCACATGAGGGGCGCTGTCTGCCAAAAGACTGCAGTTGGTGAGAGCGCTGTTTTGCATATAATAAGCTTTAGAGGTTTGTTGTAGTCTATAAATGTGGTAGCTTGAGAATGGATAGCTTGTTCTACAGTATGTAAGGCTTGTCTTCCCTCCGGGGTCAATTCCCTGGGGGAGGTGGGGCTAGCATCCCCATGCAAAATATCATACAGTGGTTTAAGTTCCCCTTTGCTAATTTTTAGATAGGGCAGTAGCCAGTTAATGTCTCCTAGGAGCTTTTGGAAATCATTTAATGTCTTAAGTTTATCTAGCCTTAACTCTAATTTTTGGGAGGAGATTAAGGCTCCCTGCATTTGGAATCCTAGGTATGTGTAAGGGTCCGTGAGTTGGACTTTGTCTGGGGCTATTTGAAGACCGCGGCTTTGTAATGCCATGCGCATTTCATCGTAGCCCTTTAGGACTTCGGTTCCTATCTTTCCAGCTATTAAAATGTCATCCATGTAGTGGATGATATACGTGTTTGGCCAGTGGTCTCTTATAACCTGGAGAGCTGAGGCAACATAAGATTGACAGAGGGTAGGGCTATTAGCCATACCTTGAGGCAGGACTCGCCATTGGAAGCGTTTCATGGGTGCTCTAAAATTAGTGGTAGGTAAACTAAAAGCAAAGCGTTTTTGATCTTCTGGGTGCAATGGGATAGTAAAAAAGCAGTCTTTCAGATCAATAATAACCTTAAAATATCCCAGCGGAATGGCAACAGGGGATGGCAAACCTGGTTGTAAGGCTCCCATGAGCACCATAGTTTTATTTACAGCTCGTAAATCTTGTAAGAGCCTCCATTTGCCTGATTTCTTCTTAATTACAAATATAGGAGTGTTCCACGGAGAATTACTAGGAACAATATGGCCAGCTTCAAGTTGCTCCTGTACCAACTGTTGTGCAGCCATTAACTTCTCAGATGTAAGGGGCCATTGGTCAACCCATACTGGCTCCTCGGACAGCCAGGCAATTTGTTCTGCATGGGCCACAGGAGTGTCAATGGCCCCTATGTAAAATGGCCTAGTCCTGCTCGATGATTTTTTGGAGTTGCCTCAATGGGTACAGTTATGCCTGTGTTATTTTTTCCTAGGCCCTGTCCTGGTAGGAATCCGGTTTTCAACATTTGTGTGGTGATAACAGTATTTGGACTTCCCATTATTATTCCCAATTGAGAAAGGAGATCTCTACCCCAGAGGTTTATAGGTAGTCCGGCTATTACATATGGCTGTATACTCCCTTGATTCCCTTCCCTATCTTTCCAAGTTAGCAATTTTGAACTTCTTTCCGGATTCTGACTCTGTCCTATGCCTTTTAAATGAGTCATAGTAGTGTCTAATGGCCAGGCCGTAGGCCAGTCTTCCTTCTTTATTATAGTAACATTGGCCCCAGTATCTATAAGACCTGAGAATTCCTTGCCATCTAACCAGAGAGTCATAATAGGCTTTTGGGGGGTGATAACCTCTGCCCAATAAACATTAGAGAAGCCAAACCCTCCTTGGCCCCTCCTCCCTGACATAACTTGGTTAGGTGTAGGGAGGAGGGGTAGTAACAACAGCTGTGCAAATCTTTGTCCTGACGTGATGGTGTTAACATTCTTGGGTGAGGATATCATGACCTTAATTTTGCCAGAGTAGTCATTGTCTACAACACCTGGGAGGACCTGTAAGCCATTCATGGCAGTACTACTACGCCCTAATATCAGACCGAATGTGTTTTCTGGTAAAGGCCCAAAAATCCCAGTAGGGAGGGCCTGAACCCCCATTTCAGGGGTTAGTACCGTGTGGGTGGTGGAACTGAGGTCCAGTCCTGCACTTCCTGTTGTAGCTCTGCAGAGGTCTGAAATGGATTTTTGGTTTCTGGAACAAAGCCGAGTGCCCCAAAGATTTGTTTGGGTTTGGGGGCCTGGGGCTGGCCCGTTCCCGTTTCCCTGCTGAGGCGTCAACGGATGGCCTTGTGCATCCCGCTTAGAGCGGCATTCGTTAGCCCAATGGTTTCCTCTTTTGCATCTGGGGCAGAGACCAGGGGGTTTCCCTTTAGGAAGGTTTTTGTTTTGGTCATCAGAGTTCCCCTTACAATTCCTGGCAAAATGTCCGGTTTTCCCACAGTTAAAACATCTATTCTTGTTCTGTTGATTTTGTTGGGATAAGAATTGCTTAACTGTGTAGCCTTGTAATGCTGCAGCCATTGCGAGGCCCTGTTGGTAAGCTGCTCCGATATCAGAGCATAAGCGTATATATCCGCTCAAGTCAGTTTTCTTTTTATATGGCCTAATAGCTGCCTGACAAGCTGCATTTGCATTCTCAAAGGCTAGTTG
This sequence comes from Tadarida brasiliensis, assembly GCA_030848825.1. Classification (NCBI taxonomy): domain Eukaryota; kingdom Metazoa; phylum Chordata; class Mammalia; order Chiroptera; family Molossidae; genus Tadarida; species Tadarida brasiliensis. The sequence continues at coordinate 29,761,666 of CM061270.1, read as the reverse complement.
TTTGACAAAATCAGTGCCTGCATCAGCGTTACCAAAAATCCTGCTGGCTGCAGTAAGTAATCTATGGACAAAGTCTGCAAACGGCTCATCCGGACCTTGTTTAATACTGGTAAGGGAGGAGCTCGGATCACCTTTGGTGGGTAATTTTCTCCAGGCTCTCGCCCCAGCTGCTTGAATCTGGGCAAAAAGTCCTGCATCATACTGCATTTGGTTGTTACTATTTGCATAATTGCCCTCCCCTATTAACATATCAAAATTCCATCCGTTGCCAGCTTGAGCATTACGTCTGGCAGTGTCTCTACATACCTCTACATATTCTGACTTCCAGAGGAGATAATCTCCTCCGGCCAGGGTGGCTCGGGCCAGTGTCTGCCAATCTCCCGGAGTGAGCCAGTTTTCTGTTACAGATTCTAAGATTGCCATAGTATAAGGGGCTGTAGCTCCATATTGGGCTACTGCTGTTTTTAATTCCTTTATGACTTTGAAATCAAACCCAGTGTGGTGTCCCCACGCCTGACCCTGTGCGTCCACAGTCTCTGATACAGGGAAGGCAAGGGCTTCTGCATCATTGGACCCTGAGAGCTCCGTTCGGGGGGAGATTTTGGGAGCGGCTCCTCTCATGGGAGGCCTCTGGGTAATTTGTGTCTCAGATCTCAGGGTGTTTTTCCTTTTAGATTTCCCTATTTTTAATTCTTCTAACTGGGCAATAAGGTCTTGATGTTCCTTCTCTAATTTAATCTGCTCTTTCAAAAGCTCTATTTTATCCTCTAATTCCTTTTTTGGATCAATGACGGGACAGGCTAAGGGGGGAGCACTAGGCTTCTCTGGAGGAGAGGAATAAGGTGGGGGTCGCGTACCAAGTGGTGGCCAGTCTTGGCGATGATATCTGGCTGCTTGATCTGCTAAATCATCCCAGTTAACTTCCCCATCATCATCAACTGTTTCAAGATATTCTGATAAATTTGGATATTCTTTGGTTTTTGGCCTGACTATTTTCTCTTGTTCTAAAGTCTCTTTCAGTTTTTTAGTCCTTCCCTTATCCCTTTTTATTCCCTTAACCTGTGCTTCCTTTTCAGGAGGTTTTGTTTGTTTTTGCTGTTCCTCCTCATTGTCGCTATCAAAAGACATAAGGTCCTCACAAGCTTGATTCTCTGCCTCTTTTTGTTTATTGCCTTTTTCCATCTGGAGGATATTTTCCCCGCTCTCTACAACATTAGCTATAACGGGGTCACAATGTTTTTGAGAAATAATTTCATCTATAAGATTCCAGTAAGAGAAGGCGGTTACAGGGACCTTCTCAGGTCCAAAAGTATTATAGTAGTCTTTGAGTGCATCCCCTACTCTTTTCCATCTTTTCTGATTTATAGTTCCCTCAATGGGAAACCAAGGACATACTTCTTTGATATAATCAAAATAATGACATAAATGTTTCGTCTTAACCTTTACTCCTCGTGCCTTTAAAGCTTTAGTTAATTGTTCCACAAACAATCTATGCTGACTTAATTCTTGCCCCATAATCGCTGATCACTTACCGAGGTTCAGTAGACGCAGCAGGTTCCCGCGCCGCCTATGCCTCTTTCACTCTGTATTTTCATCCGGCCTCTCAAATCAGCGTCCTTCACGGGGTCCCCCGTTCTCGAGCCCCACGTTGGGCGCCACTTGACCCGTCCTGCAGGTCGAGCAACGAGGACTCTAGAGGGGGAGTGAGGATGGTAGGGGGCAAGAGACACGAAGAATGGAGACAAGACAGGGTTCTGATCAAGTCTCGTTTATTGTAAAACAGGGGCAAGGTTTTATAGCATGGAAAGCAGGAATGGTCCTGGGGCTAAACTGGTTGTTAGGAGACCAAACCCTAATGGCATAATCGATAAGGTCAGTGCTTGAGGCAAGCAGAAAACATCTGCTGCTGTTCCAGGGGTCCTGGGGGCATTGTGACCCAGGGGGCATTGTGACCTGAGTCACGCCCGCCCAAGAGAATAATGCCAAGAATGTCTTATAGCCGGGGGTGAACTTTCCAGTCCCCCACACCTTCCTTTTTAAGACTAATATATCATTGTATGTATGTACCACATTTTGTTTATGCATTCATTTGTCTACTGACACAGGGTTCGCTTCCATCTTTTGGCTATTGCGAATAATGCTGCTGTGAGCACGGGTATACAGATGTCTCTGAGTCCTTGCTTTCAATTCTTTTGAAAGACTATGTATCCAGAAGTGTATACATCTAGAATATATACCCAGAAGTGGAATTGCTGGATTATATAGTAATTATTCTATGTTTAACTTTTTGAAGAACCGCCCTGTTGTTTTCCACAGTGGCTGTACCAATTTATACATCCACCAGCAGTACGCAAGGGTTCTAGTTTTTCCGCATCTTCACTAACACTTGTTATTTCCTGTTTTATTTTGTTTTATAAAAGCCATCCTAGTGGGTGTGAGGTGAGTTCAGTGCGTTTTGACAAATGTACACATCTGAATATCACTACCCCAATAAAATAAGGAACATTTCTGTTATTCCCTAGAGTTCCTTCCCTTATGCTTCTCTGTAGTTAGTACCCCCTCTGCCACACTACCACCCCCAATCCCTGGCCCCAGGCAACCACTTTTGTGCTTTTTAGCAGTGTATATATGCTTTGCTTGTTCTAGAATTTCATATAAAACTGTTTGGCTTCATTATTCAGAATAATGTTTATTTATCAATATTGTCTTTTATGGCTAGTGCTTTTTGGTCTTCAGAAATCCCTGCCTACCTCAAGGTAGAGAATACAATAAACCTCAGTGTGACTGGAGTAATCAAAACTATGCTAATATGTCTTTAGTGAATACCATGGGGCTCAGAAACAGAGTGTGAGGAGGAGACTGTGAGAAGGGCTGCAGGGACAGAGGACCTTCTTGGAGACCAGGCCTTCAGGAAGCCCAAGGAGCCAAGGCGATTAAAACTGGTCCTGTGTCTGCAGGAGCAGCTAGTTCAGTTGAAGTCAGCAAGCACTTCTTGCCGGTGCACTGTGTGCAAGGCCCTGTTAAGAATTAGAAGCAGGAAGGTTGGGGGCCCAGGATGGGAATCTGGTGAGCAGAGTCCAGGGAAGGTGCTGTCTTAGAATTCAGACAACTGTGAGAGCAGTGATTTTATCAGAACACACACACACACACACACACACACACACACACACACACACACACACAGGGCCTCATTGATTTGGTGGCCAAAAGAACCATAAGAGAAATCTGGTTTGACTTGTTGGTAGATGTGAAAGCCTGAACTTTGTACACCACAGATGTTTTTAATATGGGTAGAGTTGATAACCCACCCCTTAGCTCCCTGAACAGCTCACTAGAATATAAAGATGTGGCAGATACTTGGAAAGCAGAGTAATAAAAAGAATAGCTAACATTTGTTGAGTATATAATGTGTGCACCTTTCTAAGTACTTCACATGATGTAATAATTTGATTAATCTTTGCAACAACCCTATAAAGTATTGCTATTAATTTCATGTGACCAATGAGAAAATAGAAGTACAGAGAAATAAAAACTTTCCCCAAATCATACAGCTAGGAAGTGGGTATCAGAGGTTTATAAACCCAAGTGATTGGGCTCTGAACTCCTGCATTGCTGCTTCTCATCAGAAGGATGGCATAGATTCTCCCATCCTGGTGGGTACCTGTGCTGTTCACAATGCCAGCACCTGCCAGACCTTGGGTCCGATGAGTGCACCCAACACGTTATTACCATGCACATTACCCAGAAAGTGGACTCACCACTTACCTGTAGACAGGGCTGTTTGCTGTCTACAAAATGAAGGGGTGGGCTGGGCACTCTCTCAAGTCTTCTCTACCTGATAATCCAGCACTGGCGGAAATGAGCTCTTTCAGGGGACAAGCATTCCCGCCCCACCAATTTCTACTCCTGCTTTCTGTGTGGACTTACATCTCAGCCTTGGAATGGCTCTCTCACCTGTGGTTAGGTTAACATTCTGATCTTATCAACCCTGACATGAAAAGAATAGTTGTGTTTTAAGTCTGGATGGGCACTTCCTCTAACAGCATAAGCAACTGCCATCCAGGGCTTGAGAAAACATGTCATAGGTGTGCCGAACCCATAGCTTTGAATGAGAGCCCATAATGTTTTCGGTTCATAGCAAAAGCCAGAAGAGCTATTTCTGGCATTTCTTCTCTCACTTGCTGCTGATGCACACTGGATAATATTATTATCATATTCATGTGGCTAGCACTAGGACAAACATAATCAAAAGGGTTACTATTTCTAAACTCCTTTGTCACTAGCTTCAGAGCACAGAACAAGGCCAGCTTTCCCGATGCTGAGCCACTTAGTAGCTGGGCCTGTCCCGTGGAGGAGTGAGCCTCATGACCAGAGGGAGAATGACTAAAGGCTGGGAATCGATCATTCAGAAAGCTTGTAGAGAGCCCTTGCAATGGAAAGGAAGTTTGAATGAGTCATCGCCAACAGCCTCCAGGATTTTTTTTTTAGTTTTTATTTTTTTAATCCTCACCTGAGGATATTTTTCCTTTTTTTTTTTTTTTTGTTCAGATAGAGTGGGAGGGAAAGAGAGGGAGACAAAGGGAGAGAGAAACATCGATGTGAGAGAGACACATCAACTGGTTGCCTCCCGCACGACCCCAACCAGGGCCAGGGATGACTGCAACCGAGGTACGTGCCTTTGACTGGATTTGAACCCGTGACTCATTGGTCCGCGGGCCGACGCTCTAACTGCTGAGCCAAACCGGCCAGGGCTCCAGGATTTTTTTTAATGATAGGCCACTGTTGAACTGAGAAGGCATCAGGATACTTTTCTGTAGGAAGGGTATATAGGTGAAAATTGAAGTGTGCTTTTTAGTGCCCAGAACAGTACCAGGCACGGCCAGGCATTCAGAAAATGTTTGTTGAATAAATGAGCATGAAACATCAATGAAACTATCATATCAGCCTCCTGATTGTGAGTAATTATCAGCATTACCAGCACATCAGCTTCTTGTTTCTATGGTCGCTGGTCTGGGAGGAGGGAATACAGTCGTCCCTCGCCACTTCGTACTTCGACTTTCGCGGCTTCACTCTATCGTGGTTTTTTCAAATATATTCATTAAAAACTTGATGGAGACAGTGAAAATGATACAGCGCGCGCTCGGTTGTCTGAGTCAATTATACACCCCTGTATTACAATTAAAATTACTGTACATATGGACTGTAGGCCTATGTATTCGAGCACCCCAGGAATCCTTCAACGCCAGGTGCAACCGCTAGAGTCTGGAACGGATTAACCGCAATAAACGAGGGACGACTGTACATTTGTCTGCAGTTAAGAGGCAGAATAGTTCAAAAACATACACACCAACAAAAAACCAGCCTGCTAGAATTCCCAAGGTCTCAGTTCACAGGTGGTACTAAGAGTCACTCAGATAACAAAAGAAAACCACTTAGAAAAATTTCAAGCACTAAACTATGTAAGCTGAATACAGTACCCAGAGAAACAAGGTAGGGTAGCTGTGTATTTATAAAGTTTATTAGAGCCCTGGCCCGTTTGGCTCAGCGGTAGAGTGTTGGCCCATGGACCAATGAGTCACGGGTTCGATTCTGGTCCAGGGCACGTACCTCAGTTGTGGTTTGTCCCCAGCCCTGGTCGGGGTCGTGCGGGAGGCAACCAGTCTATATGTCCCTCTCACGTCGATGTTTTTCTCTTTCTCCCTTTCTCTCCCTCTCTCTCCTTCCCACTCTATCTGAAGATAAATAGAAAAATATCCTCGGGTGGGATTTAAAAAAATAAATAAATAAAAATAAAGTTTATTAGAATATGCTTTGATTTGTGCCCTACTAGAAGTTTCTGTCTGGGGAAACTGGGGTATTATGTGAAGTAGAAAGACCTTTAGCAAGACAGACAATGAACAAAGAATGCAAGACCCAACCAGCTCTCCCAACAGTCATTTAGGCCACCTCAGCACTCTTTTTATTTTTCTAGTCTTAATGACTCCAAAGGTTATTAAGATAATGCAGAGGAGTATTTAATAGATGGGTCTACCCTCCTTCCCCCTGCCTTTTAGACAAAGGAATCATTGGAGTAGAGTAAAAACTCGAATAGACTGGCATATGTGGGAATGCCAGAGAAGGAGTGGGGATATTATAGATTGTATGTAAAATATATGTTTTAATATTATGTGGGAATCAAAATTATTATTACTATTGTCCCCCACACTGCTCTGAATAAGTGGCTAAAATTTAGACAAAAGCCTGTCAGTAAGTTACTTGCCAGGTGCTGGGTTGGAATAGATTCTTTCCTAAGACTAGTTAGGCAGATTTCTAAATTTGTCTGAACTGATTTAGCTTACACACTTTGCCTTTGATTAAATGTTTGAAACTTCTTATTTTTCTGGACTCAATCCCATCTCTGCAATTTCCTTTACTTTTAGACTGATCTTAAGTTTCAAGGAAAAAGAGGTGCTTTATTATCCTATTTCATAGACGGTTTGAAAGCCTTAGTGCTTGGGTGTGGCCCAGTCACATGATCCACAAATCTGCAGACTAGAAGTTTAAATTTGTCAGTCTGTGGGTTGTAAAATGAAACCATGTACCAAAGAAAAATGATGAATGACTCACTCACATGTGACCTTCTGGGAGAGGGAGGGACTCAGTAAGAATGTGCCACAAGGACAGCAAATCCCTTCATAACGACCATTCTCGTCGCCTGTCCTGGGATGTGGGTCAATGTTATGAATCTGAATGGAGGCCACCAAGTTAAATTGGGATCTCAAGGACAGTATTCGGTACCAGGGTGAATTCATCATGGTGCCACATCCAGCAGGACTGGGGAAATTGTATTCATCAGCACATCAAGAAGGGGTTCAACTCTCAGGGATAAGTTTATATTTACAGGCTTAACACACACACACACACACACACACACACACACACACACACACTGCTAATTTATTTATTTACACTGAGAAACATAATTGTTACTTAGACAAAAATCCTTGTGCTCCAGTACTTTGTAGAAGGTACACATGGTAAGCTGAACCCTAGTCCAGATGTTGCTAGGCAACCATGGAAGTAGAACAAAGGGTTTTAGATGGATAACATTCATCTTCACAGTGAGGAAATATCTAACACTGGACCGTTGGATCCTAGGGCCAAGTCACTCTTTCCTTAGGACAGGGCTTTGGATAATATTTTAGAGTAATCCTCTCTAGGGATTTATTGTGGACACAATTTTTTTTTTTTTAATACACTAATACTCTTGAGCAAGTTGGCTTCAGCTCAGGAGCCATTCTTTCTCATTGAAATGAGTTTGTATATTTTTGTTTTGATGGTTATTTGCTGATTTTACCAGTCTGATGCTCAGAGAACAATCTAATTTGCCTGCTTTCCAAATTTTGGGTATGTGGGGAGAAATATACCACATGGCTGTCTCCATGTATGGCCTACTGAAGTATCATTTGAAATCAGAGGCCCTTGTTCCACATACCTGCAGTCTGCCATAAGGACATACAAAACGTTCTGCTTGAGTCAGCACCTAGCTTTCAATTTCTGGCAATGATACAATAGGGCATTGTGGGATGGTATAAGAATTATCCTTCTAGACATTCAACCTGAAAGCAATATCGATGTGCTCTCGACGTACCTGTTTTTTCTTTATGAATCCATCATAAATTATTTCTGCAAATTTTTGTCATCTCACCTGAAATAGGTTGCACTTATTTACAACTTATTATTCCCTATGTAACTGCTGTTGGAATAGGTTTCTTATGTTTGTTTCCTAGCTTTCTTTCAGTTGCCCTAAAACTATGTCTTCAGGAGCCCTGCCATGAGCTCTCATTGCAGAATTCCATATTGTAAAGAAGTTACAGTTTCCCACTCACATACTGCCTAATACTTGGGTTCTTTTAGATGTCACAAACATCTTCAGTCTTCATCTATCCATCTTGAAGAGTCCTGATGCTTTTAGGGTCATTTGAATGACATCCAGTCCTTTGTGTTTTACAGGTGTCAAAGCTGAACCACAGTTGTTAAATATTTTACTCCATCTGTGAGCAGCAAAGGAGTCAACACAATGTCTGAGTCATTGTGAACTTGGTCATATAGTTCACTTTATGGAATTGTAGGCTGGCCTTCAGAGAGAAAGAATGAATGAATCAAGGAAACTGAGGCAGAAAAGGATTCCTGTAAAGAATCCTTGACTCTGCAGGGCGATGGGAAATGTGGGAGGACTTGTGAGTGGAGCCTCTTGGGGAAAAGAGCCATTCACCCTCTGGGGGCTGATCATTTTGTGCAGTTAAGAAGAGGCCTACCACAATTCTGTATTGGGGGAGGGGTGTGTGGGGTTCCTCCCCCTCATTCCACTCCTCTCCTATCCTTGTGAAGAGTTACTGAGACCTTACTGGGTGCCAGATATTGTGCTAGTAAGCATTTGTATGGACTAACTTCATGGATTATCTGATATCTAATGAAAGAACCAAGAAGTATCATTTTCTACATTCATTTCTCTAATCTATTTAGAAACTACTTTGGTACTAGTAAATAATAAATATACAATAGCTGTCTCTATATAAATGGGCTTATGCTGTATGCTGTCCAAGTTTCAAAATAAATTGTCTGGCTAAAAGTACCCTGTGTTCAATTATGATACATTTTTTCCTTTAGTAAAATATTTCTAGCACACCAAATAATAACTCTGAGTTATTTTCAGAAGGCTTGCTCAAACAGTCTTTCCACTTCTTGGTGTGGTCAAAAGGACTGAAAGTATTTGTATTAAAGGCTGGCTTTTGTGGGAGGGGTACCCCTTCCCTGCTTCCTCACTCATTGTCGTTTGGTCCAAAACTACATCGAAGGAAAGGGAGGGCCCTTGCTCCTAAAAGCTGTGTCTGCCAGATTGTCAACTCATCAGCAGCAATTCAGTCCATCTCACATTTTAATTATATTAATGATGAATATGGGAGCATTTTAATAATTTATATATGTGAAACAGAGCCTCTAGATGAAGGAGAGGCTGAGGCCCATGAAAGTCTCAAAAAGCCCTGCTGTTGGCTTACCCTGGCACATTCTGGGCAAATGTGAAAGAGGCACCCCTTCCTGCCTCCACCGTGGTCTTGGCCCTGCTCCATCCCCATCTCATGCCACTCTGGCCCTTGTTCTTGATGCTTTCGTCCACCCCTCAGACACAGTAAGTGTATTCTTGCCTCAGGTCCTTTGCACTAACTCCTCTCTCTGCCTAAGGCAGTTCTCCAGAACTTTGAATGGCTAACCTCTTCTTAGTTAAGTCTTAGTTTGGTTTTATCTCTTTTATATCACTGTCCAGTCCAGCTCCTTCCCGGTAACCTGATCATATCGTCCTCCAAACCAAGGATCAGCAAACTTTTTCTGTGAAGGGCCAGATATTAAATATTTTCAGCTTTATAAGCAACACAGCCTCTGTCACAGCTACTCAGTTCTGCCACTGCAGCGTAACGGCAGCCGTAGACACTATGTAAACAAATGGATGTGGCTGCTCCAATAAGTATTTATTTACGAACATTAAAATTCGAATTTCATATAATTTTCACGTCTCATGAAATATTCTTTTGATTTTTTAAAAAGATCAATGATTGAAAATGTAAAAAACATTCTTAGCTTGTAGGCCATACGAAAACAGCATTTGGTCCATGAACTGATCCCTGCTCCATACCACAATCCCGTTGTATTTCCATTTACTGGCATGTGAAATCATCTTACTTACTCATTTGTTCATTTGTTGTCTCTCTCTCCTGGCAGACTGTGAGCTTCTGGAAGGCAGGTTCTTTGTCTTATGCATTGCACTATCTCTATCAACTAGCACAGTGCCTGGAATGTGGAGGTGCTTTATTAATATTTGGTGATAGAATGAAAAAATCTGTATCGTTCACGAGCCACTAAATCCAGCCAAGTCCTCCTTCCACATCTTGCTTACGTATATCCTCTTCCAAGTGCCACAACCCACCCAGATCTTGACCTATGTCTGTCTGTCCCTGTAGGAGTATCTCAAGCCTTCCTGGCCCCTTGTCTCTGCAGGCTACCCTGGAGTACAGTCCCTTGCTAAATAAAGTACGTCTTTTACTATGTCATTTCTCTGCAAAACCCAAAACCTTTTCACAATTTTTCCATTACCTACAGTCTAAAGTCCAATTCCTTAGCTAGACCCTTACTAATAAGTTCCCTGTCTGCTTTTCCAACCTTATTCCCTGGAATGAGCCTTCAGCCTTGTCTCCCCCTTGTCCCTGAAGCCACTGCCCATTCCCACCTTTGCTCAGGCTGTGCCCCAGGCACTGTTAGCACTCGGCTCAGGCAGCGTTCCCCTGAGGAATATGAGGCAAGTCCACAGTGAGTGACGGGAGCCAGGAAGGAGGGAGCTGAGCCTAAGGAAAGCCAGAAGGTGAAAAGTGAATGCAACCAAGTGTGACTCATTTGATAATAAAGTGGGTTCAGGAGGATTTAGTTATCTTGGGGGAATCATTGAAAAGTGCTGCTTGGTACGGTTGTCTGGGCTAGTGCTTTTCAAACTACTGTGCAGATAAATATTTGAGGAATCTTGTTAAAATGCAGATTTTGCCCTTAGGTCTGGGGTAGGGCCTGAGAGTTTGCTTTTTTAACAAGCTCTCAGGTGATGCCCCTGCTTCCGGCTCTAGGACAATTCTTTGAGTATCAAGAATCTAACTAAATGCTTGGGAAAGGAGCCTTTTCCATAGGACTTAGCTGTGGAAACAGGAAGTCAGTTGGCCTGCCCCTCAGAGGCCTGCCTGTATATCATGAGAACCTCTAAGAGTCCTAGCTGACAATCAAGGCGTTTCTTGCATTCTGAATGACTGAATAAATGTGTGATAATTTACGTCTTCTTGGTGAAGAAGGGGTTGCTGACAAGAACTAAGGAGTGTGTTAGGCTGCAGCTTAAAGGAAGAAGCACCTTTAAGTCCTGAGATGGTGGCAATGAAAGTGGCCATTGGGAAATGAAAAGAGTCTAATGTTGGTTGGGTTGCTGGCCTGTCATCTCTCATACACACACACACACACACACACACTGTTGTAGGCTGGAGTGCAGTACTTTTCCCTGAAACAGCTGGATTATCTGTTCTCTCCAAGGAGGCACTTCTCTGATCCCTAGAACAGTTTCGAATCTAGCTTTTGCTGGAGTACAAGTAATGTACTTCACTGTAACAAAACAATAGGAACCACATCTGTATAATGTGTATCTCCAAACAGAAGAGCAGATAGGAAAGTATTTTGCTGATGTAATAAACTTGCCTGTTCAAACAGCTTCTCTTTAATTATTAGCATGGCCCTTGTATCTTTGGCTAATCAATAGCTGGCCTCCTGATGAAATTGCGTGTTATTTCCCTGAGGTTTAACTTTGTGCAAACTGTATGTTATCCAGATTAATGATTTTAATGACACTTCCCTCATCAGTAAATTCCCCTCTGTTTTTATCACAGGAGAACCTCTGCTTGGGTGATTGAACTCTGATCTTGACACGGAGTCATAGCCATGGTAAGTTGGGGAGTGCCTCACCCTACCTGGTGCCAGCTGCAGACAGGTACAGGATGCTTACTCAGTGACTGTTGGTTTATACAGAGCGTTGTTTGCTCAAAAGAGGGGAGGGAGGAGGAAATGAAAAGGCAGTTTCTTTTTTTTTTAAAGCACTATTTTAATTTATTTCAGGGGTGGTGAGTAACTTGACCCTTAAAATGAATCCTTCTAATGTCCTGAAATACGGAAACAAGTTATAGTTCATTATAGAGAATTTAGGCAAAGAAAAAGGAAAAACTGAAAACCCTGTGGATTTTACCGCCAGATGAGTGTAACCCCATCGTTACAGACTTATCAAGAAGGGCGTATCTAGGCATATGGCTTGTCATCTGCCTCCTGCTTTTGGCTGTGACTGGACTCCTCGGAGCTTGGTTATCTGATCTTTGAGACAGGCAGGAAATCGGATCCCTTTGAGATTTCCATAAAGTTCAATGCTGAGATGGAAACTGAGCCTCTTCGCTGCAGACATGGCTCTGCCTGAGGCTGGCCATCTGCTCTCCTTCTCCCGCCCAAATACGGTTTCTCAATAGGAAGGTGATTCTGATCCCTGCTGTTCTGGAGGGAATAATAGAAGTAGCATCTTATACCTGGAGAGAAGCTAGAGATCCTGCCAGATCTAGACGCCTTCCTTCAGGAAGATGGACATGTAAACTATCCTGAACAAATAGTAATATGCTCTTAAATTTTTTTTTACATTAGACATTCTAGAATTTTCTTCATCATCCCTGATAGTCAAAGGCTTACTCATGCCTGCTCCAAATCACTTATGCTTTCATTTCAAGCTCATTCCTTCTTGATAGATTCTCCCAGCACATGGAGAGCATTTATTCAGAGATGTTTACAGTACCCTTATTTTGTGCCAGATGTGGTACTTGGCTCTGGGGACTCAAAGTTAATGGGACACTCTTCCTGTCCTTAACAAGTTCACAGCCTTCCTACAGGGGATGACTGTAATCAAGTGATCCTTTACTGTGCTTTCCAGTTGAAAATTACCTCAGTTGCTCCCATCTTTCCTCCTAGGGCCTATTTTTCCGTAATGACTGTTACTTATTGAACAAATAAAGGAAATTTTTTAAGGAAAGGAAAAACACACAATAGTCACAATATTGTAATTCCCAGTTATTTTCCGTCATTTTATTTTAGATCTTACTCACATGTATCATGGTTTTTATTTTTTATTTTTATTTATTTTATTTTGTTAATCCTCACCGGAGGATATTTTTGCATTGATTTTTTTAGATAGAGTGGAAGGGAGGGAGGGAGAGAGAGAGAAACACAGATGTGTGAGAGACACATTGATCGGTTGCCTCCCGCACAAACCTGACCGGGGCCAGAGTTCGAACCCGGCCTTGACCGGGAATCGGACCCACGACCCTTCAGTCCATAAGGCAACACTCTAACCGCTGAGCCAAACGGGTCACAGTTGTATCATGGTTTTTAAACAGTAGTAATAAGAGCATAAATAACAGTTGAGTATGTATTTACTCTAATCTTCACTATGCTAACATGTTTATATTACATTTTGTAGCTTATTAAAATTAGTTACTCTAGATGGTGAAAGTATGGATGTTTTAATTTTCTTCTTACATTTTAAAAAATATTTCCAAATCTCAACAATGACTATATGATGTTTCTAAAAGGAAAACATGTTTTAAAAGATATTGTACTCAAGTATTTTTTTAAAATTTTATAGAGGTTCAATTTACATCAAGTGAAATACAGAGCTTATGGTTACTGGTAGGTGAATTTTGACAAATATAATATGTACACCATGTCATCTACTCCTCCATCAAGATAGAACATTTCATCCCTCCAGGAAGTTCATTCATGCCCCTTCCAGGCCCCCAATGCGCTCCTCACCCCACACCAGAAATGCAACGACTTTTCTGATTGTTATCACCATAGACAGTGATTGTTTTGCCTATATTAGAGCATCCCATAAATGTCAACGCAGAGCATGTACTCTTTTGTATCCGGCTTCTATTGCTGAGCATTATATTTTGTGCAACCCATCTATGTTGCTGTAAGTATCAGCAGTTTGTTCCTGCATTGCTTTTTATTGCTGATTAGTATTCCATTATATTGGACTCCAATCTTTTTTACTTGTATCGTCTTCATTATCATTTTAATAACCGAATAATATTTCATTGATTGTGATATAATGCCTCTTTCTAGCTATTCATTTTTGCCATTTTCCCCCACATCCTTCTTGTTCCCTTTGCCTGCTGCCACAAGAAACTTTCCTGGGGTGGAATCCTCTGCCTTCCCAGAATGAATAATGGTATATTGTGCCCTGGAATTTAATCAATATAGATGTTTAGAGATAACAGGAACAAATTTCCCAAGCTTATCATTTCCTGGAAAGAAAGAGTCACTAGGAATGCTAACTGATAAACTGAACCATGTTTGCAAATCCCTCTATCAGTTCATCTTGTTAGATATTCATTTTCATTCCTTAGTAGTGTCCCTCAGCAATGCATTTTGCTTTAAAGTTGAATGTAGTGTTTGAGTGCCATCCAAATTTTTTTCAACACTAGAGTTCCGAAAGAACCTTGTGAAACATTCAACTCAGGAAGCTGTCTCCTGGTAGGGCCAAGGGCTGAATTAGGCCATGTTGGAATTTTGATAGCAAATCATCAATATGCTTATTACTATTGATATATAGTAGAAGAAAAGAGTGCCTGTGTTAATTTCCTAGGGCTGTATAACAAAGTACCTCAACGTGGGTGACTTAAAATAATAGAAATTTGTTTTCTCACAGTTCTGGAGCCCAGAAGTCCAAAATCAAGGATTGGCACAGCCACGATCCCTCTAAAATGTATGAGGTGGTGTGCTGGCAGTCTTTAGGTGTTCCTTGGCTTGCTGCTGCTAAACTCCCATCTCTGCCTTAATCGTCATGTGGCATCCTCCCTGTGTGCCTCTGTCTTCACATGCTGTTTTCTTAAAAGGACACTAGTCATATTGGGTTAAGGAATCAACCTAGTCCAGTATGACCTCATCTTAATTTAATTAATTGCATCCACAATGACCCTATTTCCAGATAAGATCACATTCTGAAGTACCAGGGCTTAGGACTTTAGCATATTCTTTTTTGTAGGGGAGTACAGTTCAACCCATAACAGTGCCCAAGAAAGTTAATGTCAGAGATTTCTACTTTCCTCTGGCAGGTGTTTGAGGATGATGACTAAGTGCTGAATGCTGACCATGTCTAGGCCGTAGAAGTCTGGTCTTTCAGCAGATGAGGCCTATACTCTCTGGTACCTGAGGCCTTTGGATGGGCTTGATGTGGACCAGAGTGGGCCTAAGCGGTCCAGGCCAAGGTGAACTAGCTCATAGAGCTCAAGTCTGACTTGCTAGAGAACTGCCCTAGGGTATAAAAATCCTCCATGACTTCAGATGGCCCATATCACATCGTTGGATCAAATTAAATCATTAGAAAACTTTAGATGTATTCTACATGGTTTTTGCCACCTTATACAAATGCTCTATTCTGGATTTTGCTTTGGCATTATCCTTTAGGTTTGCATTAGAGATTTTAACAGAAGTATTTAAGAATCTCACAATTATGTTTATTATGGAGATGTTGAAGTCATATTTGATGATGATGATGATGGTGGTGGTGGTGGTGGTGGTGATGATAGCCACTGAGGTAGAGTTTTCTGTTTGCTGGGTTCTGTGCTAAGTGCTTTGTTATATTATCCTGCTTCATTATTACAACAACCCTGTGGGTTGATATAATTATTCTTTCTTTTTAATCCTCACCCGAGAACATTTTTACATTAATTTTCAGATAGAGCTGGAGGGAGAGAGGGAGGAAGAGAGAGAGAGAGAGAAACATCGATGTGAGAGAGACACATCAATTGGTTGCCACCCACACAACCCCAACAGGGCCAGGGACGAACCACAACCGAGGTACGTGCCCTTAGCGGGAACCGAACCCGGGACTCTCCAGTCCACTGGCCAATGCTCCAACCGCTGAGCCAAACTGGCCAGGGCAATATAATTATTTTTAATCTACAGGTAAGAAAAATGAAAATTCCCCTAGACCATACAGGTAGAAAGGGTTGAAGCCAAGATTCAAACTCATGTCTATCCCACTCCAATTCTGTGTTCTTTCCCATTAAGCTTTACTACCTCTAACTACTGCCTATTAAAAAATAAAATAGAACCACAATAGCATTATCATACCTAAAAATGTTAACATTGATTCCTTAATGTCATCAATATATCGTCAGTGTTCAAATTTCCAGTTGTCTCGTGTTTTTTTACTGTTTGATTCGGGATCCAAATAAGGTTCACCCATTATGATTATTGATATGCCTTTTTAATCTCTTTTAAACTATAGTCCCCCTCCATCTCTCTCTTTTCTAATTCCTCTTGCACTTTATTTATCTACAACGCTGTGGTGTGGGTTAACATTTTCCTCTCTCCTATTTACTGTAAGTTGGTATTTGGCTCTAGAGGTTTGATCAGATTCAGGTTTGATTTTTTCCCCCTTTTGTATGTGGGAGGGACCTGGGGGGGGACGAGATTACTGCATAGGTTGTTGTGTAACTTATTTTGCCACTCTCCTCTTTGCCCTCCAACTTGAGCTACACTGCCCTCTGTCCTGCTGCTCTCATAAGAGCTAGTTCCAGCCTCAGGGCCTTTACCTTAGCTGTTTCCTCTGCCTGTAACACTTTCCCCCTGAGCTTTGCATGGTCAGCTGCTTCATGTCATTGGGATCTCAACTGAAATGTCACTCCGCAGAGCAGCCCCTCCAGGACCTCGCTGTCTGCTCCATAGCACTTCTCACTGCCGGGCACTTGGTGAAATATTTATTTGTCGGCTTGTTTACTCTCTGCACTCCCCTCCCCTCCCCCTGAGCTAGAACATCAGCTCCATAAAAGCGAAAGCCTCACCTCTCATGTTCCCTAGTGTATTCCTAGCACCTAAAATAGTGTCTGGCCCATGGTCCGTGCTCAGCAAATTTTGCTGAATGAGATGCCTCTGTGTTGGTAAGATGCTGCCTCTCAGTGATCGCTTTCTCTGTGCTCAGGAAACCAAAAGAGGCACCATCAAAGCTGCTTCAGGATTCAATGCCACTGAAGATGCCCAGACCCTGAGGAAGGCCATGAAAGGGCTGGGTAAGTGTTGTGTATCAGTCACACAGAGCGTGCCGTGTCCATTGGCAATTGTGAGTAGGTCTCACGCTAAGAAGACATAGAGGGAACAAGTTGGCTTTTCAGGACAAATTAGATGGAAGGGCCTTACTCATTTTACTACAGAAATTTTACTTTAATGTTCTCATTCTGTATTTTCCCAATCATTTAAATCTGTTTTGCATTACAAAATGTTAATTCTATATATAAATGTTTAGAAATGTATTTGTTCTCGAATTACTGCTAGGTGTGTATAGTGCCGTAAGGTTTACAAAGCACTTTCACAAATATCATCTCCATGGACAGATGCAGTGACCCTGTGATTTAGTGAACGCAGTTATTGCTGTGGTCATTTTCGCCCCATTTTACAAACTGAGACCCAGAGAAGTTAAGTAACACAGTAAGTCACATAGTAAGTAGCAGTGAGCCATGAGTCACACTCAGCAAAGCCCAGTGCCAAGCTCGGGCTTGCCCACTCTAAGGTCACATTCTTCCCTTGAGTCCGTCTGCCTGTTGCTGGGATAGGCACAGCTGTGCAGTACCCATGTGCTGTGTATGGGATTTTATGTGAGGAGGCTGTGTGTACACGACCAGAAGGGTTTGTCTTCCGGGGCACTGCCCTCCATTTAGCTCCCCAAGGGCAAAGGCTTCATGCCAGGCGAGCACAGGCCTGCAGGGTGCGCTGCAGGCTGCCCTGGCCTGTGTCCTTCCCTGGGTGGGCATTTGGCCAGAGAAGTGCTTCCTGGTTGTAGCTGCTATTTAGACTCTCCTTGAGATCTAGATAAAAATCTAGACCATCAGGGGTTAGTTCCCAGTTTTTCTCTCTAAGAAGAGTTCATTTTACTCAGCCTCGATGCTCCTAACAGCAACAATAACGATAACAGGGAACATTTATTAAGCTCTACTATGTGTCAGGCGCAGTGTGTTCCATGGATTATCTGTTTTAATCCCGATAGCAGTTTTACTGATGAGAAAGATTTGCTGCTTTGCCCAAGGTCTCAGAACTAGCCAGGGTTAGCCGGGATTCTAGAAGGTTCTGGGTCGTCTGACTCCAGAGCTGGGGTTTGAGCCACTGCGCTCTTGTGCTGCCCAGCTTTGAACAGACCGTTGTTCTAAAGCTAGGTGTTTATCTCCTCATTTTCCCTTTTTCATAAATAAAATGGAAAATGTACTTGGCCTGCTCTTTTTTTTCAGGTTTATCCTGATTCTTTGGTATATGTCGAGAACACTGTAATTCAGAAAGTGGACAACATGACATTCAGAATTGTCCAAATCAGAGTCAGGAGACATTTCACAGAGCCAGCGCGTGCCAGTGCCTGCTGTGTGGGGGCCAATGCAAGTTACATGGTTGGAGGAGACAAGGGTTATAAAACCCAGTCCTTGTGGTCAACTAGTCCATGGATACTAGGTGGCTAAAGCATATATACAGAAGTAACTGCTACCAGTTCATAATATGATAGCAGTAGGAGGGGCACAAATAAGATCCTATTAGGGTTCAGAGAGGAGATCTGAACCCCACATTGCATTTGGGGGCATCAGGCAAAACTTCTTGGAGAATGTAGATTCTGAGGTGGGCCTTGGGAAAGGAGTTGAGTTTTGATAAGTAGAGCTAGGAGAGAATGTGTTTCATGTGAATGGAATAGTATGAGCAAAGACATGGGAGGAGTGTGAGGATCGTCCCATTTTTCATTTGAGCTGAGGCCCAGGGAGTCATGGTAAATACGTGGAAAGGTGGATTGTAGCAGGAGGTACTTGCAAAGCAGGAGTTGGCTGCTTGGGAACTTTCTGAGAAGGCAGGTACCAAAGGGAAGCTACTGAGAAGGCCGCCTGTAGAATCACAGACATGGGGGGTAGGATGGCCCAAAGGCATTGGCCAGGAAACAACCAATGCCAGAATCATGATGCCAAATGAAGGCGGTTAGGGAGACACAGACCAATAGACTGGCAGTGAAGGCGGTCAGGAGAATGGAGCACAGTACAGTTGGGTCAAGTACAATAATTCAAGAGCTTGGTCTGTGGGTTTGGCTGCCTGGTGTCCTTTTCTGTGGCTCTGTATCACAGTGGTGATTGGGATGTTGTAGAGAACCTCAAGTGCCAGACTGCAGTGCCCGTGGTAAAGCCAGCGAAAAGTGGAGAGCCATTGTGTATTCCTGGGCAGGGGAGGGACACTGAGAATTTTTCGTTATAGGAAAATAAATCTGGCAAAACGTTAGAAAGACCAATTCGGAGGTGAGAATACTAGTTAGCAGACTCTTGCAGCTGTTTAAGGAAAACCCCTGAAATCCTGAATGAGAGTGGGAGTGGTAGGAATTCAAAAGAAGGAACAGATGCATAAAAGATTGCAGAGCTAGGTTTTGCATGACTTGGCAGGGATTTTTAATGTGGAGGAAGAAAGAGGGTAAAAAAAAAAATCAAAGCTATTTTGAGGGTTCAAACTTGACTGAATGGAAGAAGGATGGTGCCTTTCACATAAAATGGGATAAGCAAAGGGTGGTGAGCCATCTCTCCCCAGCTGAGATTTCTGAAGGAGAAAAGAATGGTTGTATCTGTTACCCTCTTTTTAAAAAAATAGGAAGTACAGAAAGTGGGTGCCTAAGGTATGTAAATTTAAAGTTCTGTAGTTTATTCCCTACACCTTACATTTTTCTGGATTACTGATCTTGCAAAGAATAACCCTGGTAAATGTATAGTTTTTCATTTCTCCCTGAAATGTTTCCATAGAATCTCTTCTGTGACCTGTCACAACTCCTCACACAGTCCAAACAATGAGAAAACAGAAAACTCACAAAACATATATGAATATTCAGCTGTTACTAAGATGAAGGACTAATTTGAAAAATCAGAAGAAAGTACACTATAAAAAAGCTGCTACAGAAAAACAGTCAAAGAAAACTCAGGACATTTCTAATTTGTAATTCATATTGTAAAGTTTTGGTAGTATATTGCATCATGGAAATTTATGGGCAATTATAAAAAAGGAGCCATCTGAGATCAGGAAAGACAGCTTGGAAATGAAAAACACAATTGCCAATATTAAAACACAGTAGATGCGGTGAGCAGCCAATTTAAACCCTGCAAAGTGCCAAATCAGCGAACTAAAAGACAAATTTGAATTATTTCAAAACTCAGAGACAATTACAAAGAGATTAAAAATGAGAAGAGAAAAGGTAAGAACATGGAACTAGATACAGGAGATCCAAAAGACAGTATAAGAATTCCAGAGGAAGGGGAAAAGCACGCTCCCAATCAGTGTTTATTGACTAGTAAGTGCTCGGCATTGTGCTGAGTCATGATTTTCAACCCTTTCCATCTCATGGCACACGTAAACTGATTTCTAAAATTCTGTGGCACACCAGAAAATATATTTTTTGCCGATCTGACCAAAAAAATAGGTATAATTTTGATTGATTTACAATAACAATAACAATAATAATAATTACCTGCCCTTTTTGCTCCATAGCGACTCTTTTTTTTAAAATAATTTTTTTCTTTATTGATTTCAGAGAGGAAGGGAGAGGGAGAGAGATAGAAACATCAGTGAGAGAGAACATCGATTGGCCGCCTCCTTCATGCCCCCCACTGGGGATTGGGCCCACAACCTGGGCATGTGCCCTGACCAGGAATTGAACCAGTGACCTCTTGGTGCATGAGCCGATGCTCAACCACTGAGCCACACCAGCCTGGCCAAAGCAACTTTTAAAAAAATCAGGTGCCTACAGTTGTATATATGGATTTCTGGTACCAAGAATTAACCAATCAGATGCAACCTTATTATGCAATGTAACCAATAAAATGCAACTGTAACCCTGGCCAGTTTGGCTCAGCAGTTAGAGCATCAGTCCCCAGACTGAAGGGTCACTGGTTCAATTCCTGGTCAAGGGCACGTACCTGGGTTGCAGGTTTCAGCCCCAGCCCTGGTTGGTGTCATGTGGGAGGCAACCAGTCGATGTGTCCCTCTCACATCAATGTTTCTCTCTCTCTCTCTCTCTCCCTCCCTCCCTCCCTCCTTCCCACTCTATCTGAACAAAGATGGAAACATGTCCTCGTGTGAGGATTTAAAAAAAAAAAAATCAATGGAAAAGTATCCTTGGGTGAGAATAAACACACTCACACACACACACACACACAAAATATGCAACTGTATTATATGATCTATATGTTAATGGCTCAAGGCAGGGCATTCACCTGGCAAGTATTGTTGTGTTGGCTGTTGTTATTATTTTATTTGACAATGTAAGTGAAAAGTGGTCAGTGCCCCTGACTATTTAGATATTGCATGTTTTAAAAAGTCTTGTGTCACACTGGTTGAAAATCGCCATGCTAAGTAATTCACTTAATAGTTCTAGTTAACACTTGCAGCTGCCTTATGATCATTCACATTATAGATAAGAAACTAATGCTCAGACAATAGAAGTTAACGATTTTGTTCAGTGGCATATAGGTAACTAAAGGAGAGGCTAAGACTCAAATCTAGTGTCTGTTTTCCACCAAAATAGAGAAACACACTTTTCTTAGAAAGCTCTCTACGTGTGTTTGGGTGACTTCAGTTTCCGCAGGAACCCATTTTCTCATTCCTCTCTCAAATCACACTCACTCTCTGTGTTTGCTGCTACCAGGCACCGATGAAGATGCCATTATCAGTGTCCTCGCCTATCGCGACACGGCCCAGCGCCAGGAAATCAGGACAGCCTACAAAACCACCATCGGCAGGGTAGGTCACTGTCTGACCTAGAGTCCTGAAGTGGCCATGTGTTTTTGAAAGATGATGCTTTGTCTTGTTTAAAGATGTTCTTGGGGAAAACAAACAAACAAAAACAGTGTCACATGTTTTCTCACCTTTCCTTAGCAAGAAGTGATTTCAGTGAGTTCTTGATTCACAGAGCTCAGGGCCAAGCTTGGTCTCTTCCCACCCAAGTCCTCGCAGGGACTTAGTTGGATGGACTCAACCAGCACCCTTTTGAGTACCAGGCAGAGCTGAACCTCCAATGTTGCTTCCCTGACCCTGATTAGGCTTCTTTCAGGCCACTGTGGATGAACACCCTCCACACTGACTAAATTATTTAAATCCAGTTTGTTTTAAATAGGCTCTCCTAGGATTTAGGGTCTGGTCCAACTCTTCCACATAAACCCATTTGTAGCATATGTGCATTCCACTGATGATCCTCAGTTGAGGAACACCCCTCAGATTCTGTCTCTAGAATGGGGCTTATGTGTTTGTGTATATGTATGTAATTTATTAACGTATGCATTCAGAGGTTGTTCATTCGTCATGTTTTCCCCTTCGGGTTTGAATCCCACACCCCTCAGGAACCCTCTCTCAGTCTCCATTTTATTTTATTATATTTATTTTTTATTTTTTATCCTCACCCGAGGACATTTTTACATTCATCCTCAGATAGAGCGAGAGGGAGAGAGGAAGAAAGAGAGAGAGAGAAACATTGGTGTGAGAGAGACACATCGACTGGTTGCCACCCACACGACCCCAACCCGGGCCTCTCTGGTCCACGGGCCGACGCTCTAACCACTGAGCCAAACCGGCCAGGGCTCTCAGTCTCCATTTTAAACAACTCACCAGAGTCATTACGCCTTGTCTTCCCACGTCACCGAAAACTTCTCTGTGTGATTAGCGAGAATCTTTTTATTGAGAAAACATCAATGAGTTCTCCAGGTCTCAGAGTACAGGAACTCTGATAAGTATTTCTGTTCTTGAGATACTTTACAACCAATCAGACTGTGGTTACTACTCAAAGACAGTCATTAAACTGCTGGGTGGGACAGGGACAGGGACAGGGCTGGCTCAGCCGTTCCTCTGAGCGTCTGCATGCAAACCTTGCTGGCACCCCATAGTTCGGACTACCTTCTGAGCACTTTAAACTCTTCTCCCTTCCCAAAGAAATGTCATAGGCGTGAATGTGCGTGCGATGGGGGAACTAGACACCTAAAGCATGTTGCCACACACGTTCGGGGTTGATTATTCCAAACTTCAGAAATAAACTACTCTAATGCCAGTTTGTGAAGATGACCAACCTTAATGGATTAAGCACTAATTTATTTGTTCATTCATTCATTTGATATGTGGATGGAACATAATAATATTCGCAATAGATTGAAATATTGTGCTATGGAATCAAGTTTGTGAGGGTCAGAGATCTGGATTTGAATAGCAACTTAGCTCCTTATTGGTTGGTTGATCTTTTCTTTTTTTTAAATTGTTTTTTCTTTGTTGATTTAGAGAGAGAAGAAGGGAGAGGGAGAGAGATAAAAACATCGATGAGAGAGAACATCATTTGGCTGCCTCCTGCATGCCCCCCACTGGGGATCTGGCCCACAACCTGGGCATGTGCCCTGACCGGGAATCAAACCGGCAACCTCTTGGTGCATGGGTCGACGTTCAACCACTGAGCCACACCGGCCAGGCTTGATTGGTTGATCTTAAGCTGGTTCTTAAACTCTCTGACCTGGAAATAGGAATAAATGTCTTTAGAATTTGGTACTTTATCCAAATAATTACATTTCTTTTTAGGAATTGAGCCTTAAGAAATAATTATGAATGATCAAAAAGATACAACTAAATGCCTCTGTATACAACATTAAAAAGACAGAAACAGGAGACTGGTTAAAGAAATTATACTGCATCTACATATAGACATTTCTGTAGCTGTTAAAAATGTCATAGGTGAAGACTCAGCTACAGAGAACAGGATGACAGTTGATAGAGGGGAGGAGTGTTGGGGGACTGGGTGGAAAAGGTGAAGGGATTAAGAAGTACAAATTGGTAGTTACAAAATAGTCATGGGGATGTAAATACAGTGTAGGGAATATAGTCAATAATATAAGAACTATGTATGGGGCCAAGTGAGTACTTGAAATATCGGGGGGACCACTCTGTAAAGTACATGATTGTTTAACCACTGTACTGTACATCTGAAACTAATACAGAATAATGTGGAATGTAAACTGCAATTGAAAAAAATATCATGAGTGAATATTGACTTAGAAATATATTCAGGGTATATTTTGTTAATTGTACAAAACATTTAAGTCAGTGTCTACAAACTTTTTTGGGGGGACCCCTTTACACTCTTAAATTATTAAGGACATTTTGGTTTTGTTGGTTATAGCTATTGATATTTATCATATTAGAAATTAAAATTTAGGACATTGTAAAATATATATTTGTTAATTTATTAAGACAATAATAAACCCATCACATGTTAATATAAATAATATTTTTATGAAAAATAGCTGCAGCCCGGCCGGTGTGGCTCAGTGGATTGAGTGTCGTCCCATGGACTGAGAGGTCCTGGTTTGATTCCCAGTCAGGGCACATGCCCAGGTTTCAGGCCTCATCCCCAGTGGGGGGTGTAGTATGTGGTTATGTGCTGTAGTATGTGGTATGTGCTGTAGTGTGTGGTTTTGGTTGAAGTATATGAAGAAACCCTAGTGTTGTGTAGATATGTAATTGGAAGAGGGAGAAGTATTTCAATAGCCTTTTAACATACCTGTAGATAGACATGTAGATATATCAACTAGTCTTTGGAAAACTCCACTGAACAATTGTGAGAGACTGACAGTGAAGAGGCAAATGCCTTAATGTTATTGTGACGATAACTTTGATCTTGCAGGTCCCCTGAAAGGGTGGCGGAGACCCCAAGGACCACACTTGGAGCGCAGCTAGTTTAAGTTCCTAGAGTGGTTAAGCAAGAAACTTTCTTGTGTTGCAGGACCTGATAGATGACTTGAAGTCGGAATTGAGTGGCAAATTTGAGCGTGTGATCGTGGGGATGATGACGCCCACTGTGCTGTACGACGTGGAGGAGCTGCGGCGGGCCATGAAGGTGTGTGCTTTTCCCTCTGGTGCTCTCCGTGCCGTCGGTGCACACGCTGCCGAGCTTCCTCGAGAGACCGTGACAAGGGCCCTCTGAGAGCGGGGGGACGAGGGATAGGAGAAGGATTTTCCTTCACTGATGACAACTGGAAAACATGACATTATATTATAGCGATTGTAATTTAAAAGTTGTCTTCCAGAAAGGTGTGGGATCATTCTGTCTTTCCTGTGGCTCCGTAGGGAGAGATCATGGTGCTTTCTGTGCGGCTCCAGAAACTTTTCTTGCCGTGTTAGTTACTTTTGAGACATGAAACTTGACAACAGGCACCTCGGGGGCCTCTGGGTCTGCTGTAGGCTCAGAATTGGCAGAAAAGGGTTCTCAGCCTCCTGGATACCGATCCACTGTGCCCTAGACCAGGGTCCTGCTGATTTTTAATGACCAAGTATGATATTCAAGTCCAATTAACTCTCCTCAACCATGTTAATATTTAGTCTTGTGGACGGTTCCAGGCTAGGCTCTTGAAAAACAAAGACGTAACAGCCTTTGCCAGAAGATTCTGCCCTTCAAGGAAAAGTACAGGGGAGATCAAGGGAAGATTAAGCCCCCAGAGGGCAGAAACTGTGCCTAACCTGGCACAATAACCCACACACAGAAACAGTCCATAAATGTTTGTTATTACTAACAATGATTACAGTAAATACATTGGAATTTGGGCAGGACAGTTGAAAATGAGCAAATTCTGTAGCTGGAACCCCGTGGATTGTCTTTATTCTCTGCAGATTACTGGCTACATTCCTTCTCTTTGTAAACTGACTCATAAAGCCCTCTCCTCTGGGTTTCCCGTTTAGGGAGCTGGCACGGATGAGGGATGCCTGATTGAGATCCTGGCCTCCCGGACACCTGAGGAGATCCGGCGCATAAACCAGACCTACCAGCTGCGTACGTAGCATCCTCAATGGCCCTGGCTGAGGTTTCATTGTGATCTGAGAACTAGACTAGCAATGGAGGGTTACCCACTGATCAGACTTTCTTCACAGAAACACTGACTATGAGGGATCCTCAGTTCTAAGCTCTGCGTTAAGGCAGATCCCTGTCCAGTCTGTTGGCTTATCAAGACTTCTCAGGTGAACATGCTACTCTACTTAGGAGGCCCAGTACCTAAGGTACTTAGTACCATTTGTTACCCTGAAAGCTAGAAATTTGTCCCTTATTATCAGAGGATGGAAAGTGCTTGTTCAAAAGTGGTGGCACCGGTGAATCTTAGCATTCCGGGGAATGGCCTGGAGGGGCTGTCTCACCCAACTTCTTACCGTCGTTCAGACTGGACTGTATGTCCTCCAGCCATCTCAGAATGATAGCCATTATTCCCCTCTTAAAAATCTCCAGAAGCTGATACCTATGAAGAGCCTTTAAAAGACGCATGCCTTTTTGCCCTAAGAATATAATAAAAAATTGCAAAAAGGTTTAGATTTCCCAAGTGTTTATTCAGTATTTGTTATATTGGCTAACAATGTCCAATAATTTAGCAGATTAGCTAAACCAAATATGGTACACCCACACAGCAGACTATTATATAGTTATCAAACGTATATTGAAGGATATTATTGTTACATTAGATAGTCTGGTATACAGATAAGTGAAAAAGAGAAATCATAAAATAGTATGGCATGATCTCATTTTTTTTTTAAAGAAAGAAAAATAACATGGGTATGTGGGGAAAAGTAAGGATTTCATGAAAATGTTATTGATAATTATTATTTCTGGGTGATTAGATTATGATGAGCCCTCCCCCCACTTTTCCTAAGTTTTCTGTAATAAACATGTACTACTTTGATAGAAAGAAAACAACAACAAAACAATAGTAGTTTTTTGGTAAGTGTTTAGAGAAGGCTGTTCTAAACTGTGGGAGTTTGTTCTAGCACTGGATCCCCACATCTGCCAGATGCAGCCCCTGTCCATCTAGAGAGCTGTGACGGGTCGGAGCTTCTCTTGGGGATGCTCCCAAGCCAGTGACATGGCAGAAAAGGCACATGCTGGAATGTGGGCAAACACAGTTCAGAAACCACTGCATTTGCGTTTCAGTGGTTCCTGTTCTCTCCGTCACTGAAAACTGTGTTTAGAACAGACCCTGAACAGCAGGAACAGTGAAGATTACAGCCCTAGCCATCTCCACCTCCCATGTTAAGGAACCAGAACATCTTGTTTCCACTATAAAAACAAGCTAAATTTATCTTGACCATTTTACCAGAGTTGCTTTTGAAAAACTGCGCATGAGGTGAAAAACAGGAGGAGCTGCTTCAGTAAATAGGCCGGGCCTGGAGGGGACAGAAGGCCCCAGAGTGTGACACAGTGTTGAGCGGGACTCTGTCCTGATGTGGCTAATTTTACTTTCTTGCTAGAGTACGGGCGGAGCCTTGAAGATGACATTCGCTCTGACACGTCCTTCATGTTCCAGCGCGTCCTGGTGTCTCTGTCCGCTGTGAGTGGCGCCCTCTGCTGGCCAATTCTGATGGGGGTTGGGTTTATTGACTTGCTCATTCTCCATTCCCTTTTCCAGGCTTTCTCATCCTTTCAACCTCCCAAATGTGAACATTCCCCAGGTGTTTTTCTTGGGCCTCTCTGATGTTTTCCTTTCTCTCCTTTAGAAACTCTGTTTAGACATGTACATCCATTTAT
This sequence comes from Tadarida brasiliensis, assembly GCA_030848825.1. Lineage (NCBI taxonomy): Eukaryota > Metazoa > Chordata > Mammalia > Chiroptera > Molossidae > Tadarida > Tadarida brasiliensis. The sequence goes on along the minus strand of CM061270.1, from coordinate 29,734,479 downwards.
TCTAATTTGTATATACAAGTACCTCATTATCTGCCTCGTCTCATTACTTAATCATCCTGCATAGAGAGTTATGAGGATGATTAAGAGGCAATTCCTGGGCTTTATGAGTTTATATTGTCATAAGGGAATATATCAGATACATAGTTACTATGAAGGCTTGAAACCTAAGTCCCTAAGGAGAGACACAGAGTAAAAGAAAGGTTCAAGGAGAGTTTTGGTTGCAGAAACAAAAAAAAAAGTCTTCTTGGTAGAGGTGCAGGTTCGGAGAGGACTTGGAGGGTTGCTGGGACTTCAAAAAGCAGAGGTGTGGGTGCGTGTATTCCAGACGGGAAGAAGGCAAGGAGGCAGGAAACAGGGTGTGATCTGGGAACAGTGGGCTAAGCAGTCAGGCTGGTTATTGTAGCAGCAAGGATGACCTGGGATTCTGTGTCAGGAGGAGTTATTCTTTCTTTGCAGAGCAGTAGGGAGCCACTGAAGGTTTGGGAGCAGTAGAATAATGTGATTAGAACCACATTTTTACAAGAGTAATATAATAGTTGTGTGTAAGATTCATTGTAATGGCAAGGAATTGGAGGCTGGAATACCAGGTGGAAAGTTGCCTCAATATTCTATATGAGAAAAAAAGCAGAACAGGGCTAGTGTGGGAGCAGGGGTGCCAGAAAAGAGAAGACGGATACACAAACTGTTTCACATGACTTCCCAATTATATCTTTATCCCTGACCTCCTTCCTGAGTGTGAGACTCATTTCTCTCTGCTTTTTAGATATTTCCTTATGGATATTCTGCCATCACTTCAAATTAGTCCTCCTAAACGAAACCTGAACTCATTTTCTCTCCAAACCAGCTCTTCTGACTTGTCTTTTTCTGTTAATATTGTTGCTGTTCTTTTTCTCCTGGATTTACCGTTCTGCTACACCATGCCTAGACCATAGAGTATTGAGATAGTATAGCAATAAATATACTCTGACAAACTAGAGGAAAGTAGCCTATTGTGCCTTTCTTTAGCATTCCTCCAAAGGGTCAACCCTGCCCTTGTGTTGGAGAGGGATGGGGTGTTTTCATGTACTCCTTAAGCCCCACTGCTGGTCCCAGACACTCTTGACTCTCCTCTGTTCCCAGCCTGTTTGGCAGAAGTGATCAATGTAGACGTGCCAGTTCCAAAGGCATGCATCAGCTGGAAAGAGGCTGGACTGGGGCAGGAGGTGGGGAAAGGGAGGAGACAGTAGTCCAGTGAGCAGCCAACAGGCAGCATTCATTCCCCTTCTCTTTCTGATGTTGCAGAGACAGTGCAACAGGGGCTGTCCCTCTGGTAATGTTCTCTAGGCTCTGATCAGAGCCATAGGAAAAATGCAGGCACACTCAAAGCGCGTCTGTCCTTTCTCCCTAGGCTGGAAGTGTGACCCCTTGTGGCATTCTGCCTTGTTATCATGGCGTGGGGTTCCCAGACATTCAGTCTCATCCAGATCTTCATGACTACTCTCTCATTCTCTTTGGTTTGTTTCTCTCATCCTCAGGGTGGCAGGGATGAAACCAATTACCTGGATGATGCTCTCGTGAGTCAGGATGCCCAGGTGAGCAGAACTGCAGCTTCTTTCTTCTCTTGCCAGTAAGACAGTCCTTAATTGGTGGACCCCCTCTTATATTTCGGTGTATATTGGCCTGGCTAGGATATGTTATGGGGAAAAAAATCCTCACAGATGATTTTTAATAGCAGAAGTTTCTTTCAGAATTTCCTGGGGCTTGAGGGTGGCATGAGCATCATTATATAAGCACTCCTGGATTCTAGATTTCTTGACATTGGGACCATGGTATGGCCACCCCAGAGAACCATGGAGTGTCTTCTGAATCACTTGGAGGTGAAGGGACCTGCCTTTGTTTTGTTTATCTGGCATTTTTACTTCCCGAAAGAGAACGTTGATAGGACCTGAGTGAAACAGCTTGGAACAGTGTGTACCCTGTTGGGTAAAATTAATACCAAACCCAAAGAGGCAGCTGCTTTCTTGGTACCCAGCCCACTAGTGTGGGCACCAACCCCTGGTCTACTTACTGTGGCCAGATAATCATAGTAGCTAACAAAGAGTGGGCCTTTTACCAGGTACTAAACACTGTTCTAGTTCTTGATATGACATATGTCATTGAGTCCTTGCAGTAAACCTATGAAGGAAGTGTTGTTATTCCCATTTTGTGGACAATGAAATCGAGGCTCAGAGAAGTCAAGTTCCTTGCTCAAGTTCATACAGATAATAAACGGCAGAACTGGGATTTGAACCTGGGCAGTTTGGATCTAGACCCTGTACTTTTAACCCATAGACAGCCATGGAGAAGGACTGGTCCCATTCAGTATGTGAGGTATGAACCACTCTGGATTCTGCAGGCAAGAACCTGTTGCTTTCACTAGAAGGGAGAAGGGTATGTGTGTCATAAGAGTTCTGAGAACTCAGGGAGGCCCGTGCCACACAGGAGACACAGGAAATTGCCTTCAGTCCAGAAGCTCTGAGGAGGCAGAAAATATTAAAAATAATGGAATTCTTTTTTTTTAAATATGTTTTTATTGATTTTTGAGAGAGAGAAACATCAACTTCAAGATCAGCTGCCTCCTGCATGCCCCCTACTGGTGATCAAGCCCACAACCCAGGCATGTGCCCCACCAGGAATCAAACCGGTGACCTATTGGTACATGGGTCAGTACTCAACTACTGAGCCACACCTGCCGGGCAAAGAAAAATGTAACTCTTGAATGTTTATGTGAATGTCAGTTACCTCAAGGAGAGCAGTTTTTGGACATGCTGGAAGGAACCCCCACAGCCCAGGTGAATCCCAAATTAAATGAAGAGTTAGTGAGCAATTTATTCCTGAAACATTATATTCATTATCATTTTTTTGTGTGGGTTTGCTAGGTGCCAGGCATTGTGTTAACGACTCTGCCTTTTTTCCTTACAACAAATCAGGACGGTAGGTGCTTCCGTTTTAAAGATGAGGAAACTGACGCAGAGATTTCAGTAACTGGTCCAAGATCACAAAGTTGGTAGAATTGGGCTCTTTGAATCCAGGTCTGTCTGATTTTTTTTTTTTAAACCATGCAATTCACCAAACAAATATTTTGGGGCACAGTTCTCCTTGGAGGTGACCAGGTGGAAAGGTGCTTCTAAACAAGTTTGGGCTGGGGAAACTGGACAGGGGGAGTAGAAATTAGAATAAATAGGGTTTTTTCTGGATCGTCCATGTCTCACCAAGAGGTAAGGGATTTACGAACTCCAGCCAAGGTTTCAGCTCTTTCAGGATAAGACAGAAAAACCTTTAACTTCAGCAGCAGCAAGGGGGTTGTTGGCAGACTTTGGTTTTAGAGCTGAGTTTTGATGTAAGAAAGTAAATGAGTTTGGGATAAGAGGAGTGATCAAGCCAGGTGGGATTTGGTAGTAATTACTTATAAAAGGTAGAAAATTTTAAATGTAGAGAGGCTGTTATCTAACCAGTCCAATTTTATCTGTTCTTGGGATGAAGCTTGCACAAAATGGAAATAACAGGTAGTGTTCAGAATTCCTACTTTAAAAAGAAATGCATGATATATTAAAACTACATTAGAAATGTCCTTCAGAGCTTTTGCTAGAAGATGGCACAGATTTGATTCCCGTCTTCTGGGGGTGGAGGTGGGGGAGCAGACACAGGAAATATGAAAATAAGGAAAACTCTGCTTCAACACTGGAAACTATGGAGGAGGGCCATTAAAATGCCAGATGGGCAGCAAACCTGGGCCAAGAAGGGCCATCCTGCCCCACAACAGAGGCTACGCTCCCTCCAGCTGGGACCAGACACAGTGGCTTCATGCTAACAGGAGAGGACTCCTCAGAGAAGACTCCGCTGTGTCTCAGCTGCCCTCCGTGGACTAGCTACCGTGCTCCTGCTTGAAATTCATCCAAATGAAAAGTGAGGAGCTCCACGACGAATGCACTCACCTTGTTCTGGGGTGGAGGGAGGTCTGGATAGACTGCTCATCGTTTAAGGATGGAAGAGCTTGAAAATCAACAGATTCTCACCTCAAACGCTATGCGGCCTACGAGCAAACCGAGACAATGAAGGGAAGCAAACAGGGCCACGCTGCACGAAAGAGACAAGATTTCGGATTGCTTTGGACCCTAAAATGAGAGAAAAATGGATTACAATTAAACGAGCTTTAAAAAAAAGGTGCAGTGAGAAAGTAACAGATGACATGGAGCTGGATGAAGGGCAAGCAGAAGTTTTTTTTGAAAAGGGAACGAAATGAGCTGAGGAGAAGTGTGTTTAGATAAACCAGGGAAGATGAGAATGTTAAAGTTCATTAGAAGCAGGAATGATCAAAAATGATTTTGCTGAAAACGGAATCATTGTTGTGAAAAGCTATGCTGAAACATATCTCCAGAGTTCAGAAGAAAAGGACAAAGCAACCAGAGAAAGGGAGGAATACAGAGGGAAAACGATGGGAGATTAGAATCGTGACAAAAAGGGTATGGAAAACTCTGTCCTGGTCTATACTTTCAGGTATAATAAAGGTGAAAATAAATTAAGGCATGTGGTCCTGGTGTGAGAATCGAGAGAACCGCCCTGGCCGGTTTGGCTCAGGGGTTAGAGCGTCGGCCTGCGGTCCAGAGAGACCCAGGTTCGGTTCCCGCTAAGGGCACGTACCTCGGTTGCAGTTTGTCCCCAGCCCTGGTTGGATCGTGCAGGAGGCAGCCACTCGATGTGTCCCTTTCACGTTGATGTTTCTCTCTCTCTCTCTCTCTCTCTCTCTCTCTCCCCCCCCCCCCCCCCCCCACTCTATCTGAACAAAAAAATGGAAAAAATGTCCTCGGGTGAGGATAAAAAAAAAATTAAAAAAAAAAAAGAATTGAGAGAACCCAACGGAATGATTAGAAAGTCTGCAAGCCTATGTGAGAACAGACAGGTAGCATTTCAAACCAGTGAGGAAAACAGAGTACTTACTCAGTGGAGTTGGGACAACTGGCTAACCATTTGGGAAAGAGAAAACTTAGATCTCAACTTTCACCTCACATCATAATTAATTCTAAATAGATTGAAGCTTTAAAATGTCATAATTCTGTGAATTGACACTACAGCAATGAGGGAATTAGAGAAAGAAGCGAAGAAACAGATGAGTAGATGGAGGTAAGCCCAATAAGTGACAGAATGTGTTAATTAAGGGCCATTTGAGAAATTTAACAAGCCAGCTACTACTGATTATAAATGAACACTAGGGTTTTAAAACTTTTTTTTTATAAAACACACATAACATAGCCTGGCCGGTGTGGCTCAGTGGTTGAATGTCGACCCATGCACCAAGAGGTCGCTGGTTTGATTCCTGGTCAGGACACATGCCCAGGTTGTGGGTCAAATCCCCGGGGGGGGGGGGGGGGGCATGTAGGAGGCGGCCAGTCGATGTTCTCTCTCATTGATGTTTCTATCTCTCCCTCTCCCTTCCTCTCTCTCTAAAATCAGTAAAGAAGAAAAGAATTTTTAAAAAAATACACAACATACAATTTACCATCTTAACCATTTTTAAGTGTACAGTTCAGTAGTGTTAACTGTGTATACATTGTGCAGCCAATCTCCAGAACTTCTCATCTTGCAAAACTGAAACTCTATACCCATTAAACAACTCATTTTCCCCACTCCCCAGCCACTGACAACCACTATTCTACTTTGTGTTTCTATGCGTTTGACTACTCTAGACACTTCATATAAGTGAAATCATACAATGTTTGTCTTTTTGTGACTGGCTTATTTCACTTAGCATAATGTCCTCAAGGTTCATCCATGTTGTAGTACATGTCAGAATTTCTTTTCTTTTTAAGGCTATATAGTATTCCACTGTGTGTATATACCAAATTTTGTTTATCCATTCATCTATTGATGGGCATTTGGGTTGTTTCCACCTTTAGGCTATTGTGAATCACAGTGCTATGAACATGAGTATACAAATATCTTCTTAAGATTCTTATTTGAATTACTTGGGATATAGACACAGAAATAGTATTACTGGGTCATATGGTAATTCTATTTTTAAATTTTTTTGTGGAGCAACCATACTGGTTTCCATAGAGACTGAATCATTTTACATTCCCACCAACAGTGTACAAGGATCCCAATTTCTCCACAACCTTGTCAACACTTGTTATTTATTTATTTTGATAGCAGCCACCCTAATACATATAAAGTGATATGAACAGTAGTTTTGATTTATCAATAGTATAGTTAAAGTGACCACAATCCACTTTTTATATTCCTATCTGGTTGGAATGTAAGCAATTACTGATGGGTTCTGATTCTACTGTGAGACCTTTGTAGCCCCAAGCAAATCAGAACTCATTCTAGAACCTTGTTGCCCAATAGAACTTCCTGCAATGTGTGAAGTGTTCTACATTTGCACTCTCTGTTATGCATGGCTGCTAGCCACATGTGGCCACTGAGCACTTGAAATGTCGCTAGGATGCTGAGGAGTTGAATTTTTTAAAAAAATTTAATTAATTTTTTTTTTTTATCCTTACCTGAGGACATCTTTGCATTTATCTCCAGACAAAGCAGGAGGGAGAGAGGGAAGAAGAGAGAGAGAGAAACATCGATGTGAGAGAGACACACCGAGTGGTCGCCACCCACACAACCCCAACCGGGGCCGGGGACAAACTGCAACCAAGGTACATGCTCCCAGTGGGAACCGAACCCGGGACTCTCTGGTCCACAGGCCGACGCTCTGACCGCTGAGCCAAACCAGCCAGGGCTAATTTTAATTAACTTTAATTGATTAAAATTTAAACAGCCACATGTGGTTAGTGACTCCTGTATGGGACAGACCAAATCTAGGGCATGTCTTTCAGCTCTTAAGATAGAACCATGTAGTCTGCATGTAGGGAGCTGCTGGTGATCGCCTCGACTCTCAGGGAGATGTTATAGGGTCCCATTAGTTATAGACCTAAGGAAAAATTCTGCGTCATACCACTCACCGCCAGTATCACTTCCACCCGCATCACCAGCAAAATAAAACTAAGCCATCTCAGCTCTTTAACATTCTGGAAATAAGTGGATATGTTCTGGCACCTTCTCTGTGGTGTTTTAAACTTATGCTTTGTTTGGCTTCAGGACCTGTATGAGGCTGGGGAGAAGAAATGGGGGACAGATGAGGTGAAATTTCTGACTGTTCTCTGTTCCCGGAATCGAAATCATCTGTTGCATGGTAAGGCACTTACTTCATCTTCCAAAGACACAGTTTGAAAGATAGTGAAAACTAGATTGCCCATAATTAATTGATAACCTTTCCTCCTTTACTTGGTATAAAACGGATTGCCCTGAACTGTCTTAGATGTCTTATCTTGGAAATGTGTGAGTGCAATGATGTGCATGAGGGCCAACTTTCTGAAAGATTAATTATGAATAATTAGTAGATGTATTTATAGAAGTTTGGCGTTTCTGTTTATAGGAAACTGACCTTCATAGTCAATCCTTTTTCTAAAGCAGCTCTATTTAAATTGAGTTACATAAGAAAAAATCTTCAGTACATCAGCAAGCAAGAAAATAGAAATGTTGGTTTACATTTATTCTTATTTAACATCCAAGTTGTAAAACTAATAGAAGTGATCTTTTTAGGGGGTATGTTGCATCAGATGAATAGTGGATAATTTTAATTTTATTTCCTATGTGGAATATTTCTAATTTGCTTCTGATAATGCTAGTCTACATAATGTGCTTTTAACTTCGTTGGAAAAAAGATACCAAATAACTGTGGAATATTTGTTGTCAGGTTTATTTTCTTCTTGTAAACAGAAATGAGGGTTTAATAAGATTTCATCTTCTTTATAAGCTCTTACATCTTGATGCTCTTATAAATCCACTGTGCCCTTATAATCACAATTTACAAAACTTGTGGGAAATTTGAGAATGAGTTTGCTAAATTGAAAAGAAAGTAATTGAAAATTACAACACATTTGGAAGTTGCAGTTATTTCAGATATTCCACAGAGACTAGAAATAGGTGATTACTCCTGTTGATAACTGTCATGGGCTATAGACCATCAGATGCACCACCACCTGACTCAGCTCCCTATTGCTTTGCCTTTCTTTCCATGCCTGATTACTAAAAACACAAATCTCCCCCTGGTGGTACTTTCTAAAAACTGCAGGTCCTCAGAAGTCTGTTTGGGGCAAACACATTTGTAACAAATTTCACTTCCAGGCACAAGTCAATAGTTGGGCAGTTATACAATTATCTGCTTGTAAGCCACTGGAAGAAAATATATTAAGCACTGTTTGAATAAAGAAAACTTCATAAGTTTCTTACGTACCAACAATAATAGTGAGAATTCATAATAACTAAGGTTTTGTTACTTCTCTGTCCCCTAGGTATAGTGCTAGGCATATTGTAAGCATTGTTTGTTGCTGCGTCCCAATGGAGCAGCCAATCATTTTCCCAGTTTTACAGTGGAAAAGACTGAGGTTTAGAAAATGTGTCAATTAGATTTTTTAAAAATTGATTTTAGAGAGAGAGTAAGAGAGAGGGAGAGATAGAAACATCGATGAAAGAGAACTTCTATTGGCCGCCTCCTGCATGCCCCCCACTGGGGATTTGGCCCACAACCTGGGCATGTGCCCTGACCGGCAATCGAACTGGCGACCTCTTGGTTCATGGGTTGACACTCAACCACTGAGCCACACCAGCCGGGCTCAATTAGATTTTTTTATTCCAAGCAATATACACTGACTCCAACTTAAGTTAAAAAGGGGGGCTACTATAGACTGGGACAAGAGGGAAAATGGAAGCTATTGGTGGCTCATTGAATTGAAGGGAGAGTTGAATGCCTCCAGGAAGAGCAGAAATCAAGGCAGTTCTGAGGATCTCACTAGAAAGGAGTCATGGGTTTTATTTCTAAGGCAGTTTCCGAAAGTCTGGCCTCCATGAAAAATGTTGATTCTTGAACCCCTGCTTCAGACTGGCTGACTTAGAACAACCTCTGAGAGTGACACCCAGGAAATTTAACAGGTTTCCCAGGTGATTCTTTTGTTCTCTGAAGGTAAAGATGACTCAGTGCTTTTGGCCATCCCCAAGATCTATCTGCTCAATTTTAAAATTCCCAGAAGGGTAAGGCTGATTAGTCCTGGTTGGGTGAACTGCTTAATGATTTGGTAGAGCTTATGGTATATGTTGGGGGTAGGGGTGTCCTTGGATTGACAGTCCTGTGAGAATCACACTGTTGGAGGGGGGCATCACTCCAAAGAAGGTCATGCTAAAAAGATAATCAAAACAGATATCCTGTGTTCTTTTTAATTATTATTATTTTTAATTCCGTTTTGTTATTGTTTGTAGTGTTTGATGAATACAAAAGGATATCACAGAAGGATATTGAACAGAGTATTAAATCTGAGACATCTGGTAGCTTTGAAGATGCCCTGCTGGCCATAGGTAAGCTGGTAAGGGTTGGGGAGTGGAGAAACAAATGTTTATAGACTTTTCTCCTTGTTATCAGTTCGTAGTCATGGGATGTAGAGTTTTTTTTCAGGGATTAGAAAAAATTGTTTAAATCTCTCATGATGTGATCCATAATTTTAAACAAGAAATATTATATACAACCTAATTGTTATTGTACCGTGTGGCTTTATATATTTTATATCCTCTGTGCCTTTATATTTCAGGATATGGGAAAGATAATCCTATACTAGCTGCATTTTATAGGTCTGTGAATGGTTAGAACAAATAACTTCATATGGTAGAGATGGTAATCATTTTAATATATGCTGCCTTTTGCTTTAACGGCCTTTATTAATTACTTCTCCAGGAATTTGACAATAAATTAAGAGTACTTCCCATCTGTGAAAGTGCTTTCAGCATAGCCTGTATTCATAAAACACTGCCTGGCTACAGTTTTTCTGACAAAAAGATACTGCTTCATAGTTTATAGAAACAAAGGGAACAGCTGTCATGTTTTTCCTCATAGATTTTATCTGTAATCTTTTTATTTCCTTTTTTTTTATCTCTTGGCAGTAAAGTGCATGAGGAACAAATCTGCATATTTTGCTGAAAGGCTTTATAAATCTATGAAGGTAAAAGGCTTCTTTTTAGCATCTGAATGGCTCTGATATGTCTTGTGTCCAAATGAGATAAAACCAGTCTAATATATTCAGTTCAATTGATCAAATACTTCAACTGAGTACCTGCTAATAATAATATTAGGCCATATTTATCAAGTACTTATAATGTGTTATCATTCTTCCTAATGCTTTATACATATAGATCAGTTTTATTCCCACAACAGCCTTATGGGGTATGTATCAACCCCCATTTTACAGATGAGAAAACTGAGGCATAGCGAGGATATGCAATTTTCCCAGGGTCCTCATTGAAGAAGTAATGGCGCAGGGTTGCAAACACTGGCAGCCTGGCTTCAGAGCTCAAGCTCCTAACCATGCACTGTACTCTGTGCCAGTACCCTTGCTGGGAACCAGGGGTGGTGCAGGAAAGATCAAAATGTAGTCCTTGCTCTCAAAGAACTTCTAGCCTTGAGGGGAAGGCAGGTATGTGCAAAACACTAATTAGAACAAAATGGAATGCAAGACCATAGTTGAGGATCCAACATAGGAACACAGAGGATAGGGTATTTTTCCTTTCAAACATTTGTTTTGTTTTGTTTGTATCCTCACCCGAGGACATTTTTGCATTTATTTTCAGATAGAGCAGGAGGGAGAGAGGGAGGAAGAGAGAGAGAGAGACATTGATGTGATAGAGACACATTGAGTGGTTGCCACCCACATGACCCCAACCGGGGCCGGGGACAAACTGCAACCAAGGTACATGCCCTTAGCGGGAACTGAACCCAGGACTCTGGTCCGCAGGCCGACGCTCTAACCACTGAGCCAAACCGGCCAGGGCACATTTGTTTTTTTTATATGGTGTAGATCAGAAAAGAATATATAAAGAAATTGTTACAATCTGGCCGGCTTGGCTCAGCCATTAGAGCTTCGGCCCTCAGACCAAAGAATCGTGGATTCGATTCTGGTCAAGGGCACGTACCCCAGTTGCAGTTTAGTCCCTGGCCGTGGTCAGGGTTATGCGGGAGGCAACCAATCCATGTGTTTCTCTCATGTCGATTTTCTTTCTTTCTTCATTTCTTTCTCTCTCTCTCTCTCTCTCCCTCCCACTCTATCTGAAGATAAATGGAAAAATATCCTCGGGTGAGGATTAAAAAAAACAAAGAAGAAGTTGTTATGTTTGAGCAGGACCTTAAAGGAAGTTTTACATTGGAGGATTTAAAATGGGAGGAAGGATGGTAAGGCTGAGGAGGGAAGGATGACATGGGGTGTGGAGGGGAGGGTCACTACAAGTGAGGCTTGCAGGCTGGAGAACACAGGGTGTCTCTGGAGTGGGAGAGGGTTCTCCTCTTGTCAGAACAGAGTATTAGAAAGGTAAATTGGTGAAAGCCTTGAACAGCATGGTGAGGAGCCACATTCCTCGTGCCTCTAAGGTCATAGCTTAGAGGAAGTCATCAGGAGAGTTATGCAAAGTCTAGCCTTGACAGACCAAAGAAGAGCACTATCTGGAAACCATGCAGACCTGATATGCCGGGATCTTGTTTTTTTCCCTAGGGCTTGGGCACCGATGATGACACCCTTATCAGAGTGATGGTTTCTCGAGCAGAGATTGATATGTTGGACATCCGGGCACACTTCAAGAGGCTCTATGGAAAGTCTCTGTACTCCTTCATCAAGGTAGGGGGTCTTGCCCTAGCCCAGGGGAAAGCTCTGATGAAAGGATGGGTTCTGACCTAAGTATTCAGACACTTCTTATCCTCTCCTTGGCAGATATCATTCCCTTTAAAAATGGTACTCTAATTCAGATATTTCCAGTCTCCTTTCACACAGATGTTTAAATCTCTGCCACTTAGAAGCTGGTAATGTTTGCATTGTAAATATACCAATTATTTTATGTTGACCCAGACACAGAAAGATTATATTTTAATGGATGCTTTAAGAGCACAATTTCTCTGTCTACCAGCTTACAATGAAAGATAAGCAACTGAATTAATCATCCAGAATTCTATCCAGGGCCAGCAGAGGTCTGCTGAGACTATGGGAAAGCATGTTCGTTATCCTGGATTGCTATTCTTTACCTGGCACCAGACTTCTAGGCGTGCTAACAAGGCATGGGAGTGATGAGGAATGATTCACATTCCTAAAAACCTCTCATTACTTGGATTTTGTTTCTGGAGGAATTATGAAACCAAGACCCATTTCCCTAGAAGCTGGTGTTGCCTGCACAGCAAACTTCAAATCAGGATATGATCTGGGAATTAAATATTATGAATCCTACTGAGCGTTTGGAGAGGTACCACGATTAGGTGATTTGAGCTGCAGATTTTCATGGTAGTAGTATTTATTCGGGAACTCGTTTCTGTTTCTGCACAGCCTATGAGGTAACTTTATTTTGCAGAGCTGAAATATTGCCAGCTGCAAATAAAATACTTTAAAGATGACCATAAATTAAGTTATGGGAAAATATTTATAGCATACAATATAGAGTTAATATCCCTGTATTAAGAACTTCTACAAATCACTAAGGAAAAAAAAGACAAAACCCCAAAAACAAAACTGAGAAAGGACATTAAACATGTACTGGTGAAAGATGAAACACAAATAGCTGATTTATAATAAAAGATATTTAATCTCACTAATATTCAATGAGTTTAAAATAAAAACAAACCATTTTTTTTACCTAATACCTTCACAAAACTTAAAGAGTTCATAACCAGCATTGGGAAGGGCTTGGGGAGAACTCACCATCTCTTATGGAAGGACTATAAAACTGGTCTAACCTTTCTGGAGGCAATTTGGCAATAACTGTTTGAAAAATGAACTCTATCTCTTGCTTAGCCATTGTATGTTTAGGAATTTCTTTAGAGAAAATAAAAGCCCATTAATCCACAGAATAGGAGAAAATATTTGCAAACCATATCTGATAAATCAGGTTTATTTTCCAGAATATATAAAAAACTGCAACTCAATAACAAAAGACAACCCAATTTAAAAAACAAGAAAAGATTTGAATAGACATTTCTCCAAGGAAGTTATACAAATGACAAATAAGCACATGAAAAGATGGTCAATAACATTAATCATTAAGAAATACAAATCTAGCTCGGCCAGTGTGGCTCAGCGGTTGAGCGTCAACCCATGCAGCAAGAGGTCGCCAGTTCGAATTCTGGTCAGGGCACATGCCCAGGTTGTGGACCCCATCCCCAGTGGGGGGCGTGCAGGAGGCGGCCGGTTGATGTTATCTCTCATCGATGTTCCTATCTCTCCTTCTTCCTTCCTCTCTCTCTAAAATCAATAAAGAAAAATATTAAAATAAAATAAATGCTTATAAACCTTTAGGTGCCAAATAGTTTTGCATTGAAATATATAAATAAGAAATTTGGGGCTTCTAAAGAAGACACTGATAGACATACTATTCGAGGGAGATTTTAACATATTCTTATTCTTTGGCAGATCAATGAGGCAAAATATAAACAAGAATATATTATATTTATTTTAATAGATGTAAATTAAACTTTGAACCCTATAAACACAGATTTCATCTTTTTTAGTGCCCATGTAGCACTAACAAAAATTTATCTATTAATTCAACCATAAAAATTTCTATGTAGAAATTATAGCATCTTCCAGAAGGCTATTTTTCAACCCATATCAAAAGGCTTAAGAAATTACATGATTATTAATCTGGTAATTCCCATTTTATGAAAATTTATCCTGAGTAAATCATCAAAGAAATGCACAAAAATTCAATTATAATATGCTTATTGCAGCAGTGTTTATAATAGTGCAAAATTTGAAACAATATAAATATCCAACAATGGGGGGTGATCAAATAAATTATTTTACCTATGTACAGTGGAATAGTCTGTAATCATTAAATAATGATGTAATCATTAAATAATAATGAATATTTAATGCATTAAAATAGGGAAATATTCAGGCCATATTAAGTAAAAAATCAGAATACAAAATACTACAGTCCCATCACATAGGAATCTATATGCATAGAAAAAGTCTGGAAGGATATGCATGAACCAAAATATTAAGAATAGTAATTTCTACATGGTGGAGTTATGGATGATTTTTATGTTCTTTTATGTCTTTATTTTCTTCATTGAACAGGTATTACTTTTGTAATAAAAAATAACAAATATCTTTTTTTTTTTTTTAATGCCCTGGCTGGTTTGGCTCAGCGGTTAGAGCATCGACCTGAGGACCGAAGGGTCTCGGGTTTGATTCCAGTCAAGGGCACGTACTTGGGTTGCAGGTTTGATCCTGGCCCCGGTCAGGGTCATGTGGGAAACAACCAATCCATCTGTCTCACTCACATAAATGTTTCTCTCTCTCTTCCTCCCTCCTTCCCTTCCACTCTCTCTAAAAGATCAATGAAAAATATCCTCTGTTGAGAATTAACAAAAAATAAAAATATATAAAAATAAAAACTCCGAGAAAATCCCAAACAAGCTTTACAAAGTTAACCTAGATGACTTTGAGCAGTGTATTCCATTTTAAAAACCATTCATCTGACTGTAACTTTGCTTCCCTGTCCTCAGGGTGACACATCTGGAGACTACAGGAAGGTCCTGCTTATTCTCTGTGGAGGAGATGATTAAAATAAACTCCTGGAAAGATAAGAGGATTCTCAAAACCTTGATATTTTTTAACTTCATTTTTCTACACTGCTATTAGCATTATCTCAGAATGCTTATTTCCAAATTAAAACGCCTACAGATGTCTCCTAGGATATAGACTGTTATTATTCATCTGTAATTATAACTCATGATGCTTAAAAGCTATACTTGCATTTCAAAGCTTATAAAACCTAAAAGGAGATTTAAAATTAGAAATAATAATGTACTCCATGTTTTTAACAGATCTCTTCCTCATTTGTGTTTATACAGAAATTGGAATGTATTAAATTCATGTTTTCTTTTTGGTGAAAATCTATTAAAATAGAAGACCGGAAGAAGACTGTTCTAAAATGAATTTTCTTCTCTAATTCTATTTTCAAAGTGGCTGTAATTTCTTGATTTGAAATTGTGAGCTTCTAGTTAGCAAGAATATCTGTCCAGTGTGCTATTTCACATAGTCATAGTTTGAAAACATCCACAAATGTCCTTTGTTTAGGTTTTGTTGATGGCGTTAGTTAATCTTTACCGGGTTTGATGTGAGATACTTCCTCCATTACATCTTACGTTAAAATCTTACTCTGTCCAAGTTGAAGTATACCAAAATCTTCAAGTTGTCTGAACAAATTAATTTCTAACTGTGGTTATACAGATCATATATGTCTTGTTAGCAACATAAATGCTGAACATTCCACAATATTATGATTAATATCTTAATCCAGCTTGAAGATGAATGTAATGCTCTGAATTTTACTTAAACTTTTTTGTGCTAAAAATAATTTTTAAGTCACTTTGGATTTTGTTGATTTGTAGTAATTTACATTTGCACTGTACCTTTCAACTCTAGAATTATTCTGAAGTGTATTTGGATTTAACTCAAAAGTTCAGTTTGTATGCATCTTGGAAAAATAATTTTAATAAAACATAGTATCTTTAAAATGAGGTATATTCTTTATCTGACTTTATCACGTGTGAGTTTTTTCATCCTGGACTCTGAAGGTATTTTTAAAGGATTTGTGTTACTCAGTTCTTAATAACTACAACATTAAGAAAAAAATCAACGTATTTAGTCTTATGTGCACCTACTTCTGTGAAACTAACGTTCACATATACCAAAAGGTATTACTACTTAATGATATAAAATAATGTATTTGCCCGGCCAGTGTGGCTCAGTGGTTGAGCGTCTACCCGTGCACCAAGAGGTCACCTGTTCAATTCCTGGTCAGGGCACATGCCCAGGTTGTGGGCCAGATCCTCAGTGGGAGGCATGCAGGAGGCTGCCAATCGATGTTCTCTCTCATTGATGTTTCTATCTCTCCCTCTCCCTTCCTCTCTCTCTCAAATCAATAAAGAAAAATAAATAAATAAATAAATAAATAAATAAATAAATAAATAAATAAATAAAATAATGTATTTAATTTATTCTCTGAAAATGAGCGATGCTCTCCATTCTAAGTGGAACATTTACATTAAACAAGAATATTTGGCCCTGGCCGGTTTGGCTCAGCAGTTAGAGTGTCGGCCCGCGGACCAGAGAGTCCCGGGTTTGGTTCCCGCTAAGGGCACGTACCTTGATTGCAGTTTGTCCCCGGCCCCGGTTGGGGTTGTGTGGGTGGCAGCCAGTTGATGTGTCTCTCTCACATCAATGTCTCTCTCTATCTCTCTTCCTCCCTCTCTCCCTCCCACTCTATCTGAAAATAAATGCAAAAATGTCCTCAGGTGAGGATAAAAAAAAAAAAAAGAAAAGAAAAGAATATTTGTCTTCTTTGTTCATTTTATCCTACCTATTGTATTTTGACGGGTGAAATATAAGAATTTGTTTTTCGATTTGTTCCTACTTGCTTATTATAAATACTCAAGCAATTGGTAAAAGCTATTTACATGAATACTTAGTAATTCTGGTTAATTATCGGAAATAGTACTGCTGCTTTGATACCTACCCAGAAGAATATGGAATTTCCAAATAACTTTATTTGGTTTTGGAAGCATTACAACAATTTTTGGTAGTTTTATCTTTAAATTGTATATGACTTAGCCAAAAATTTTTAACAAATTGCATTTGTTGACCGTAAGTTTTCTAGAGGGCAGGATAAAGCCACCCTGGAGGAATATTTGTTATATTGAACAAGTAAGACATAATACTATAATTATGAAGCAACTTTATTTTTCTCTCCCACTGTCCGTTTACGTTTATTTACTGGGCCTAATTTTTCTCCTGTCTTTAGATGAAAATTCAGATAGAGGATAGAGTCATAATTTTTTTGGTCACTCTTAGGTTACAAAAAGTCCTACTGTGCAGTCCCTTAAGGTCATAAAACAGTGTCATTTCGGTAATTAATATGTCCAGTCAAAATTCCAAATTTGATTTATAGTTGAGGCTTCCTCCCTCATTCAGCCCTGGCGTATTGCTGGTTTTGGGGGAAGGGGATATGGTAGGCTTCTCTTCTTTGTCCACCTGGGCTTCCTTCCATACTCTACGCCCTAGCCCCCAGCCCAGCCAGGGTTGTAGTAGTATTGCTGGTGGAAATCGTGTTCTTTCATGGGATCTCAAGAAAAGCTTTTCATGGACTGACGCACGTGGCAAGATTTAGTCAGGTGGAAATAAAAGGCTGCCCCTCCAATGTCCCATCTCCATCTGTCCCGCGGTGGAAAAAGTCCAATCTTGTCTTCATCGAGGTCAAAACAAAGGCCAGCGTCCAGAGTTTTTTTTTTTTTTTTTTTATCCTCACCTGAGGACATTTTTCCATTTTTTTTTGTTCAGATAGAGTGGGAGGGAGAGAAAGGAAGAGAGAGAGAGAGAAACATCGACGTGAAAGGGACACATCGAGTGGCTGCCACCCGCACGACCAACCAGGGCCGGGGACAAACTGCAGCCGAGGTACATGCCCTTAGCGGGAACCGAACCTGGGTCTCTCTGGACCGCAGGCTGACGCTCTAACCGCTGAGCCAAACCGGCCAGGGCCAGAGTTTTTGTTTCATATTAAAACTTAGTGCTTTGGAGCCCTCTCGGTCTGCTGCAGGTCCCAGTTGCTAGACCCACATGGTCACATGTTCCAGAGAGAGAGAGAGACAGAGAGAGACAGAGAGAGACAGAGAGAGACAGAGACAGAGACAGAGAGAGAGGAAGGAGATATTCTTTGTTCCCCTGGGGTTATTATCTTGGGCTTGTGAAAGACCAGGAGCTATTGCTTTCTTTTTTTTTTTTTAAATCCTCACCTAAGGATATTTTCCCATTTATCTTCAGACAGAGAGGGAGGGGGAGAGAGGGAGAGAGAGAAAGGAACTTCTACATGAGAGAGACACATCGATCGTTGCCTCCTGCACCACCCTAAGTTTGGGGGCCGAACCGCAACTGAGGTACTTGCCCTTGGCTGGAATCAAACCCAGACTCTTTGGTCTGCTCTAAAAGCTGAGCCAGCCCTGGCCAGTTTGGCTCAACGGTTGGAGCGTTGGCCTGCGGTCCAGAGAGACCCGGGATCGGTTCCCGCTAAGGGCACTTACCTCAGTTGCAGTTTGTCCCCGGCCTGGGGTGTGGATGGCAACCACTCGATGTGTCTCTCTCACGTCGATGTCTCTCTCTCTCTCTCTCTCTCTCTCTCTCTCTCTCTCTCTCTCTCTCTCTTCCCACCTCTCTCCCTCCCGGTCTATCTGAAGATAAATGCAAAAATGTCCTCGGGTGAGGATAAAAAAAATAAAAAATAAAAAAAATAAAAGCTGAGCCAAACCAGCCAGGGCAAGACCAGGAGCTTGTTCAAAATAACCAATCAACTTCCTAAGCTTTTTTGGCTTCCGCTGGGCCCACCTTGCCACCAATCTATTCTTTTCCCAGGCTATGATCAAGCACCTCCCCCTGCGCCATTTTGACTTCTATTGTGCATGTGCTTACCTTCCCCTTCCTTGTTCTATCCCTTGCCCCAGTGTTCTGGTGGAACAGACCAGTGTTCCCTGGGGAGTGTGTGAAGCTGTGACTTCCTGGTGAAGCAAGCAGGCTCATGCTTCCCAGTTGATTATACTTAATAATGTCTGATTTCCTTTGCTTCCTCCCTTTATTAATAACTACCAATGCTAACATTACCTGACTGTGCTCTGGTGTTGATGGTAAGCACTGTGTGATGTTGGCAGATGTTTAAGGTTGATTCTTGTGGGCATTCTCTTGGGTTCTTTTATCAACCCCATCACCAGGGAGGGAACCACTCATCTTTGGTTCCTTTGGCAAGGCAAATGCAATTCTTGTTTTTCAGTTTTTAGGAATTCAGTGATAACTTCAGACTCTGCTGCAATGTGTTTGTCCTTCTACCCAGGCCTCTGGCACATACTCTAAGATGATCCCATGCTGGATGTCTTAGGATGGCCCACACTTGTTTCATGGTAAACACTTGCATATCCTTTGTGTTGACAAATTCTGGGCATGCAGCCTAATCCCCTTGCAGCCATCATTCTTTGCTCCTCTCCTAGCCCTTCCCCCCAAGCTGCCCCAGCCAGCCTCTCAGTTCAGGTTTCTCAGGGTAAGACATCTGTCTACTGGGGCCCCCAAACTACATATACTGCTAATGAGATAAAAGTTAGTGTGATTATTTCAGAAGCAATTTAACAACAGTTAAAGTTGAAAGTTCCTAGTAAACTCACTTCTGGGGATATACTTGGTGAATCTCTTGCACATGGTGTTTATTACTGCTCTATAAGAGCATTAAAGTAGAAAGAAAATCTAATTCCCTCAGTGAGGGGAAAAAAATTAATTATGGGTTAGTCACACAATGAGCAGTGAAAATTAGAGATCTGTCAGTTGGGTAAGTTTCAAAAGTATAATTTTGAGAGGAGAAAGGGGTAGTAGTATAATTCCATTTAATTACATGTCTAAATGTGCAAAAGAACAGATATTGCTAGTGTGTATACATATAATAACATGTATGGGGATAATAATATACACCATTATCAAGATAGTGGTCACTACAGGTGAGGGAGAGAGACAGACTGAGATGGAGAGGGAGCATCTACCTATCTGCATTCTATATAAAAGAATTAATCAAAGCAAGTATAATAAAGTTAAGTTTTCTTTGTTTTTTTTTTAATGTTTTTATTGATTTTATAGAGAGAGGAGGGGGTGGAGAGAGAGAAAAATCGTTGAAAGAAACATCAATTTACTGCCTCCTGCACTCTCCCTACTGGGGGTGTCCCCTGACTGGGAAGCTGTGACCTCTTGGTGCATGGGACCACATTCAACCAACTGAGCTATACTGGTCAGAACTAAATTTAAGTTTTTATTAAAATTTGTTATAGTTATGGTGGGTCCATGAGCATTTATCAAATTACTCTGAGTAATTCATTATAAATATTTCATTATAAATATTTTCATTAGAAATATTTTATTTTAAAAGTAGCAGGAACATTGAAGACCAAAAATTAAGGAAAATGAAGCCAGGGTCTGAAATCAGATTAGTCAGAAAAGAGAACATGCAAATCTTATATAGTAAGAGATTTAAGAAAGAATATTGATGCAATAGTAGAGATTACTGCTAGAAGCCTGCCTCGTCTAATAAAAGCTTATTTCTTCAGAGCAAAAGGTCAATGAAGATAAAATGGATCCAGAGATTTTCTCTTTTTGGAAGACAGATCTTAGTTTTGGAAGCCAGACTTATTTAGGAGATGAATAACTATTAAGTAATTAACAGCCAAATGTCCAGCCTGTTTCTTAGGAATCTTGGTTCACATAGAATTTTCTTTATTGTGTTATTAACTTAGATGATCTGTGTTAAATCGGTGTCCATGTCAGTTGTTGGAAAAAGCCTGGAGTTTGGTTATCTCTGAAATACTAAATAAGTACTACTCCACTTGCTCCTACTTGATATTGACTAGTTAATACAAGGATATTTTAATGAACTATCACTTCTCTAATACAAGATGCCACTGACTACAAAAAAAAGTAGCAGGAGCCCTGGCCGGTGCTGTTCAGTGATTAGAGCTTCGGTCTCAGGTTTGATTTCTGGTCAAGGACACATACCTGGGTTGTAGGTTCAGCCCTGGTCAGGGAGTGTGGAGGAGGCAACCAATCAATGTTTTTCTCTCACATGATGTTTTTTTCTCTCTCTCTCCCCCCCCACCCCCTCCCTTCCACTCTCTCCAGAAATCAATGGAAAAAATATCCTTGGGTGAGGATTTAAAAAATAAATAAATAATATAAAAATAAAAAGTAGCAGGAGGGAGTCAGGGAGCGAAAGTTGGCTGTCTAGACTCCATAGCAAGGGCTGCATACTCTATACAGACACCTGTAACATTTACTCACACACCTGTACATTTTGCTCGAACCTCCAGAAGGTACTTTAAGCCCTGACAGTCCCAGCACAGACACCATTCAGATGTCCTCCTGCCACTGTGTGGAGAGGAAAGGAGTGCAGGGAACGTTTGCCATAGTTCGTCTAGGAAGCCGAGAGTTGATGTTTAAGAAGCCCAAGGGCCTAGCATTCCAAGATGCACATTCTAGGTTTTCCTCCCTGGGAAAGCCAGGCCCCACCTCCGCAGGGCGAGACCCCAGCACGTGGTGACTCCTCCAAGGAAGAGCTCAAACAGTATTGTCTTTTTTGGCCCTTAGCCAAGAACAGGGCCCATCTGGAGTTCAAAGAACTTCTGCAGAAAGAACTAATGAACTGCAATTCTTGCCCGGTCTAGTTAACATAAACACTGTGTGTGAAACAATGCTAAAAGCTATGTCGGCCCCCAAATTCAGGATGGTAGGAAATACAGGCCGAACACAGCGCAAAAAGAACTAGTCCACATCCGCGAATCGCCCCACTCACCCTCGTCCCGTTCTGCGCAGGCTCCACCCTCCACGCACACCCACCTTTCCCCGCCCCTTCCGGAGGCTCGCCAAGCGCATGCGCCGTCCGATCCGCGCTTATTTGCGAAAGCGAGGGGGCAAGGTCCTGCAGCCCGGAGACGCCGCGCGCAGAGACGCGGCGGGCGGGCGGGGCGGTGGCGTCCGCTGCAACGGTTGGGGCTGCGCGTGAGAAAGTGGCCGTGTAGGCACCCGGGCCGGGTAGAGACCGCCGGCGGCGGCCGGTCATGGCGGGAGACAGGGTCCACTGGGCTCCCTAAGGTGCGCTCCCTGAAATCCCGGGGAGCCGTGGCCAATGGGCTCGCTGAGCAGCCGAGTGCTGCGCCCGCCCGGGCGATCCCGAGCCCAGCAGGAACCGGGTTCCGGGGCCGGGGGCTCGGCCCGGAGGCCAGAGACTGGCGGCGACGCGGCCGGCCACGGCTTCTGTTACTGCCCCGGCAGCCGCAAGCGTAAGCGGAGCAGCGGGGCCCTCTGTTACTGTCATCCCGAATCCGAAACAGACGAGGATGAGGAGGAAGGGAACGAGCAGCAGCGGCTCCTCAACACCCCTCGAAGGTAGGTGGGAGGACGCTCCCGCACCTGTTGGGCGGCTCCTGCGGCCCGGCCAGGGGACAAGTTAGGCAGCGCTTGGGGGTGCGGCGCTCCTCCAGCCTGTGAGGAACGGAGGTGTCCTTGACAAGGTAAACGTGGGAGCCGGCCCGATGCGAGGCAGATGGGGAGCCTTGGGAGACGCTTGGTGTTGTGGATTATAAACCAGAGACGCTGCCAGAATGATGTTATGACCCCAAGCCGACGCTTGCGCCTCATTAAACCTTAGACGTGACCGGCTGGCCGGCTTTACATGATACACCTTTGTCTTCTCTGTGTGGGTGGCAGTAAAATAAGTTGTTTTGCATCCGGTGGCTTTAAATAGTACAGACGCGTAAATTTAGTCTCTGAGGTGGGCACTCCCATTGTCGTCCACTCAGTGTATCGGAAATGATTACAGTACTCCTTAACTGTAAAAGTGAAGTTTATCAATAGTGTACATATGTTCCTTACTAGGAACAGTCTTTCAGAGCCTCTAGTACTTGAACGTTCACCGTGGATATGTGTAAGGCTGTGCTACATCTTGCTCAAACTTCTTCGGGGAGTCGAAAACCAGGATATTTACTTGTGAACTAGAATATCATTTCTAAATAGGATATGTTTTCACACAAACCATCTGGTTGCTCTGTTTATTTTTAAAGGTCATCAGTGGAGTCACATAGATTTAATTTTTTTTATTTGTTTTATTTTGACTTTTTCTAGATTTAATTTTTAATGAAATTTTTAAAAAACGATTTAAGCTCCACCGGTGTGGCTCAATGGTTGAGCGTCGACCCATGCACCAAGAGGTTGTGGGTTCAATTCCCAGTCATGGCACATGCCCAAGTTGTGGGCCAAAATCCCCAGTGGGTGGCATGCAGGAGGCAGCCAATCTGTTCTCTCTCATTGATGTTTCTCTCTCTTTCTCCTTCTCCCTCTCTCTCTAAAATCAGTAAAGAAAAAGAAAAAAAGAGAGAAATTGTACTTTCTTTTTTTTTAATCCTCACCCGAAGACGTTTTTGCATTTATCTTCAGATAGAGCGGGAGGGAGGAAGAGAGAGAGAGAAACATTGATGTGAGAGAGACACATCAACTGGTTGCCACCCACACGACCCCAACCAGGCCCGGTACAAACTGCAACCGAGGTACTTGACCTTAGCGGGAACTGAACCAGGGACTCTCTGGTCCGCGGGCCAACGCTCTAACCGCTGAGCAAAGCTGGCCAGGGTGAAATTGTGCTTTCTAAAAAAAAAAAGATTCAAAAAGTTTTGCTTACACAAGCATTATGTATTGTAAAATCAAAGCATTATAGATAACGTATGTTAATAGTTTGATTTATAAATCTTTTATACAGTTTTATGTAAGAATGTCCAAAAACGGACCCCCACTGTCAAATTGTTACCTTTTTGGAGAGCCAGCATAATATAATTTTAACAGCTCAGATTCTGAGTTCTTGTCGGTATATTTTCTCATAAGTAAAATGGTACAGATACTAATAATTGCCTTACAGGGTTTCACAAATATTAGAATGCATACTAATGAACGGAGCCTGGTATAGAAGGACTCAGTAAATGTTGTCTCCTTGATGAATTGACTCCCTTTATCATTACAAAATGCCTCTCTTTATACAATATAGCCACTACCACTGTATTTTATTTTATTATTATTATTTTTTAATCCTCACCTGAGGACATTTTTTTTTTTTTTTGCATTTATCTTCAGACAGAGTGGGAGGGAGAGAGGGAGGAAGACAGAGAAAGAAACATCGATGTGAGAGAGACACATGGAGTGGCTGCCACCCACACGACCCCAACCGGGACCGGGGACAAACTGCAACCGAGGTACATGCCCTTAGCGGGAACCGAACCTGGGACTCTCTGGTCCGCGGGCCGATGCTCTAACCGCTGAGCCAAACCGGCCAGGGCTACCACTGTATTTTAATAAGTGTTTAAAAGGTATATCTTTTTCCATCCTTTCCTGTTTTACCTGTGTCTTTATATTTAAAGTGGTATCTTGTAGACAGCATATAGTTGGGTCTTGGTTTGTTTTGTTATTGTTTATTCCCCCCCCCCCCCAGGATATTTTTCCATTGCTTTTTTTATAGATAGTGGTGGGGGCGGGGGGAGAGAGAGAAAGACAGAGAGAGAAACATCGATGTGAGAGAGACACATCGATTGGTTGCATCCCGCACCACCCTGGCAGGAGCTGGGGATCGAACCTGCAACCCAGGTATATGCCCTTGACAGGAATTGAACCCGAGACCCTTTGGTCTTTGGGCCAATGCTCTAACCGCTGAGCCAAAATGGCCAGGGCAGTTTTGTTTGTTTGTTTAATCTAATAAAACAATTAGTATTTAGGCCACTTATATTTAATATGTAATTATTGAAGTATATATGTTAGGGTCTATTTGAAAGAGAAATCAGTCATTTGAATGGGGACAATTTAATATAACCATTACTAGCAAGTAACTGGAAATTAACTACTGAAGGTAAACTACTAAGGTAAAGAGATCTATAAAAAAATATAGCAAATAGCCCAGCTGGTGTGGCTCGCTGGATTGAGCATTGTCCCGTGGACTGAGAGGTCCCCTGTTCATTTCCTGGTCAGGGCACATGCCCAGGTTGTGGGCTCAATACCCAGTAGGGGGCATGCAGGAGGCATGATGTTTCTATCTCTCACTCCTTTCCTTTCTCTCTAAAAAATAAAAAATATAATTTAAAAATATGTATAGAGCCCTGGCCGGTTTGGCTCAGCGGTTAGAGCGTCGGCCTGCGGTCCAGAGAGACCCGGGTTCGGTTCCCTCTAAGGGCATGTACTTCGGTTGCAGTTTGTCCCCGGCCCTGGTTGGTCTTGCGGGTGGCAGCCACTCGATGTGTCCCTTTTACGTCGATGTTTCTCTCTCTCTCTCTCTCTCTCTTCCTCTCTCTCCCTCCCACTCTATCTGAACAAAAAATGAAAAAATGTCCTCAGGTGAGGATTAAAAAAAAAAAAAAATATATATATATATATATATATATATATATATATGTATAGAGAGCAGTCACTACTTCTAGGGCTGAGACAGCAGCCTAGAAGTATTTGTTCTTTCTTTGTACCCAAGGAAGGAACAAATTTGGAACAGGGCTGCCTTTTCCAAGCTGAGATTCTGGTGTTGAAGGAGGTGTGGTTATAGCACAGAAATGAAGTTTACGGAGATGTAGTAGGCTGAGGCTGTCAAGCAGGAAACTGCCCAGTAAGGTGCTGACAAAATTTTCTTGGAGGCTGGCTGGCCTACAGAGCTGAAAATATTTACTGTCTATACCTTTTCAGAAAAAGTTTGCCAACCCTTAGACTACATGAGTAGACTGGAATGGAAAGTCTTTAAAGCATACTTTTATTAGAAAATGCATATCAGAGTTAAGTATGTGTATATTGGTGATAGATGGTTGGCTTATTTAGCCCAGTATAGATGAAGAGTGTAAAAAAATATTAAGAGCTAGCATTTTGGCCACTAATATGCTTCCTGAGGTTGTCTGCTGTGCTATCCCACTTCAACCAACCAACCACTCCATGAAAAGCTTGGCTTCCAGGCCCCTTCCACCTCATACCTTTTGTCAACTGCATGTTTTACTTTACATTAACAAGATTGTTAAAACTCAGCTGTTCTGCAACCAGATCTTGAGTGTTTTTGTCTCCAGATTGTCTCTAAATATTGAAATCTAGCAACAGTATTTGTTGTTATAACTATGTAAATATTGTTCACTGCAGAGTTAAGTAGAGTGCTAGGACTATAAATCATACTTCATGGGCCCAATGTGACAACCCTCTGGTTTTCTCTTAGAGAAATTTTCTAACCTCATAGTTAAATGGATTCTTACATTCCATCAAATGCATTAAATCAGGCCCTGTTTTCATATGTATCTTATTGAGATACTGCCTTTTTAATTTTTATTGATTTTTAGAGAGAGAGGAAGGGAGAGGGAGAGAGAGATAGAAACATCTATGAGAGAGAACATCAATTGGCCGTTTCCTGCGTGCAATCCCACTGGGGATGGGGCCCACAATCTGGGCATGTGCCCTGACTGGGAATCGAATCGGTGACCTCTTGGTGCATGGGTTGATGCTCAACTACTGAGCCACACTGGCTAGGCCAATTTCTCTCTCGCTTTTTTTTATCCTTCCCCAGGGACTTTTTTCCATTTTTTGTTCAGATAAAGTGGGAGGGAGGGAGAGAGAGAAACATCGACGTGAAAGGGACACATCGAGTGGCTGCCTCCCACACGACCCCAACCAGAGCTGGGGTCAAATCTCAACCGAGGTATGTGCCCTTGACTGGAATCGAACCTGTGACTCATTGGTCCACGGGCCGATGCTCTAACCGCTGAGCCAAACCGGCCAGGGCCAGTTTCTCTCTTTTTAATAGTCTTTAATACTCCTAATTTTCCTCAGGTTGGTGATCCTTGGTTGTCTGATTATATTTAAGAATGAGGAACTGGGGTGTGTGTGTGTGTGTTAATTGAGTAAATAAATCTATTTCTACTAACCTTCCCCTTTGAGTGGTAATACTGACTACTATGTTGGATGTGGGTGGGGCATGCTTTATTTTAGAGCAGAGCTTACCAAACTTTGTTTACAACACCCTTAGTGGCTCAGTTATTTTCTTCATGGCACCTTGGGTCCTAAAGAACTAAAATACCTCATAGTTAGGTCCAGCCAACTTAATAGTAGTAGACTGCATGGTACTGAAAGATGTTACTGTGTTTTCCTTCCGATTTAGAATGTTCCACATGCCTGCCTGACCGAGTTTGCTGTAGTGTTCCAGGTGCTTTGACACACAGTTTGGGAATCATGATTTAGGGTGAATAGGTTGGGAGCTGCCAGGGTACAGATCCTTCATTTGACAGAATGAGGATTACTTTGGGGCACCAATACCTACACTAAAGCCTTAGATCTTTTTGATAGACTTGTTTTACTCCTTTCTAAGATCCTTGGAATCTTTATATCTTAGTTATCTGTACTCTGTGTTCATAGAGAGTGGAGTAGGTCATTAAGGGAACAAGTTTCCTCATTTTCTGCCTCACTTTCTATTTTTGCCTTTTGTTTCCCCTGAGACCTCATCTTCCCAACACACACACACAGGTTCTGAAGGGCAAATGGGCTTTAGCCTCCATCATATACCTTCATGATATATTTTGGACTGTGGCTTGTTGTTGTT
This sequence comes from Tadarida brasiliensis, assembly GCA_030848825.1. Lineage (NCBI taxonomy): Eukaryota > Metazoa > Chordata > Mammalia > Chiroptera > Molossidae > Tadarida > Tadarida brasiliensis. Next base: position 29,707,218 of record CM061270.1, on the reverse strand, counting down.
ATTGTTGTTGTTAATCCTCATCTGAGGATATTTTTAGAATGGAAAGGAGGGAGGGAAAGAGGAAGAGAGAGAGAGAGAGAGAGAGAGACATCAATGTGAGAAAGACACATTGATTGGTTGCCTCCCGCACAGCCCCAACCAGGGCCAAGGATCGAACCTGCAACCCAGGTATGTTCCCTTGACTGGAATTGAACCCAAGACCCTTGGGTCCACAGGCCGATGCTCTAAACCACTGAGCCAAACCAGCTGGGGCTGGATTGTTTCTTTTTTTTCTTTTTTTTTTCTTTTTTGGTACGTGCCCCTAGCGGGAACCAAACCCAGGACTCTGGTCCACAGGCCAACGCTCCAACCGCTGAGCGTAACCAGCCAGGGCTGGATTGTTTCTTTTGATGCTCTTTTCCATTCCAGTTTATTTTCTAACTTCCAGATCCGGTAGAAATCTCTCATCAGGTGATAAGCCCACCCTCACCTTTTTGCTGTTGTGAGCTTATTCCTTTCTGTACTGTTAATCTTATAATGTAAATTGACGAAGATGCTATAAGGAACTGGAAACTACATTGTCTCATTTATTTCTCACATGAAGTGGGTACTATTGATACCCTCTTAACTTCTAGGGTAACTGACCTGTGGTGAAGCTGGGACTCAAACTCAAGTCTGTCTACCACCAAAGCATGTGCTATTTCTACTGCCTATTGGGAAGAGATGTTAAATACACTGGTTCAATACACTATCTGAAACAATTTCTTCATTTTTTAAAATACTAAAAAAATTTAACTACTAGGAAAGCTGTCAGGCTTGGCCAGGAATATAAAAGATTGATCAGCCTCTACCTAGGGCTTTTTTGTATTTACTGGACCATCTTGAGCAATGATTATCAAACTTAAAAATTTTTATTTGTTTAAATTGAATCTTATGCAGAACTCCAAGATGTTTACAGAAATAATATGTGATGCTGCTCTGGTTGAAGTTAGGTGAGATGCCTAGCATTCACTTCTCAGCTCTCCCTGGCCGCCACTTTTCCATTGAGCATAATTTTGAGAACCTTTGGTCTAAGGCTGCAAACCAATTGTCCAGTTGGGGGTGGTGGTGGCATTTTCACTAGTTTTTAAAATCGTTTGGTACCAAAGTAAGATTAAGTGTAAATTTTTAAAAAAATTACTTGAACGGATGAACTTTTTACACATATTCTTCATTCTGTAATTGTGTAGCAGTATTATTGTAGTTGTATTGGGATCCTCCATACTGCTGATTTCTAAATAAGGAAATAAGTAAAAATCACTCTGACTTATCTTAATTTATTGAATGGGTAATTCACTTGGTTCAAAAATCAAAAATTGCAAAAACATGTACAGTGAAAGGTCTCCCTCTCATGCTCCCCCCATTTATGCACTATTACCCCTCTTGGGAATCGAGTACCTCAGAGATAACCACTACTATTAGTTTTTTAATGTACTCGTCCATACATGAGCAAATTTAAATATATAATATCCCTCCATCCTTTTACTCCAGTTGGCTCTATTTAATAAAAATTGAACAAAAAGAGTATTTGAATTATTTGCAAAATCAGTAAAACATTCAGTTTTTTATATATGTAACCATTGCATTTCTTTTAACAGGAAAAAATTAAAGAGTACATCCAAATATATTTACCAAACATTATTTTTGAATGGTGAAAATAGTGACATTAAAATTTGTGCTCTAGGAGAAGAGTGGAGTTTACACAAAATATATTTATGTCAAGTAAGTATTTTATTTTTCTTTTTGAATTACTACTTTAAAAAAATTCAAACTCTTTTAAGTTATGTTCTTTATATTTGCATTTCACAGTAATCTTTTACATGAACAGTCATTAACTCCTGTCATCTAATAAAAAGTCTTGTTTTATTAGAAATATGATGAATATTGTTAATGAAAGCTTAGTTTGGTCTAGAAAACAGATTTTGAATTTTCACTGTCATACCAGCCTAGCAATCAATATCTTTTTGTCATTATTTCAGTAGGGTGCTCATTTTGGTGCCCTCTGTTGACAAAAGGGAAAAAGTTATGGGGGAAAAAAGTGTTAAACATTAAAGTTAAGATTGTTGAACTTGTTTAATATATATATGATTATTTAATTGGGTGAATTTAGCTAGAATGTTGCTTTGTAGTTGACACTGAATGTGAATGGAAAGTTCTTGACATTTACTCTTCCTTCTCTCTGGGAAAGTGCAATTAAAGACAACATCAAAAACGTATATAGACTAAGTCATTTAGCTGATAAACTTATTTGATTTCTGTGCTAAAACATATTACTATCTGCCACCCCATTTTAAAGATTCAAAACTTTCGAAATAAAAGAAAATACTGCCTTAATGGCTCAAATATTTTATTTATTTTTTTCATCAAATCTGTCTTTTCTTCAAATTATTGTTCTAGGCACTGGGAATAGAGCAGTGAACAATTCAGTTCTTATCCTGTGGAGCTTATATTTTTCCCTCTCTTTTTCACCATTGACAGTAATTACTGGTAAGACAGTATAGTTTAAGATTTTTAGTATAAACATTTGAAAGGAATTTTTCCTCTTAACATTTTAATCATAGTTTTTATTAAATTTTTGAACAGTTTTATTTTGCCTTAAAGTATATAGCCTAGAGAATGTATCAGCACATTGGTCTCAACTTGAGCATATGGTCCATATCTTTCTTTTTAATCTCTCAAAACAGTTTTGTGACTTTAAGGATGCAAATGCCTCTTTCCATCTCGAAGGAAACTGGATAGATTATGGATAGATATAGTGCAAGCCACATGCTAAATTATAAGCCTCCTGAGGACAGAAACAGTGTGTTTTATTTACTGCTATATTCATAGTGCCTTGTATACACTAAGTACTCAGAAAAAGTTTTTTAAATAAATTAATATTTGATCCATTCCAAAATAACTAAAAACTTCATCCATTCTGGAACCTTTCTAAGAATTCAGGTTCATTCTGGCATTTTCTGATTAGATAAAACTAAACTTTGGATTTTCCCTAATTTCTTGGGAATCATCCTATTAGTGTTGACTTGGGACTGGTCTGGACCCCTTTACAGCTGCTGAGGTACAGATTTAATACCTCAAAGATTTAATAGTTTGAGGGCTTTTAGTCTATTCCTGGTATATTTTTATCCACCTTGTGTGTTGTCATATATTTATGAGAGATATTTAAATATATAACATAAATTCTAAGTTTGAATTTAGAATGTCATTGACAAGGAAAACATATACAAGTAATATAGTCAGAAATTGTTTTTATTGAAAAGCTAATGAGGTTCAGCCCTGGCCGGTTTGGCTCAGCAGTTAGAGCGTCGGCCTGTGGTCTGGAGAGACCCGGGTTCGGTTCCTGCTAAGGGCATGTACCTTGGTTGCAGTTTGTCCCTGGCCCTGGTTGGGCCCTGCGGGAGGCAGCCACTCGATGTATCCCTTTCATGTCAATGTTTCTCTCTCTCTCTTCCTCACTCTCCCTCCTACTCTATCTGAACAAAAAATGGGAAAATGTCCTCGAATGAGGATAAAAAAAAAAAAGCTAATGAGGTTCAAATATATTACTATATAGGAATTCAGTTCAGTTAGTGATATGAGAATTTGGTTTAGTTTTCATTAAGTTAGTACTAAACTGAAAGTATTTTGATAAACATGATAGTTAATTTCTTTTGTCCTATAGACATATTTGGCTATTCTTTTTCTCTTGAAATTATATGATGTGTTAGTTTCCATAGAATAGTTGGCTTAAAGTTAGAAATGGGGAAATAATTTGGAAGACACAGAAAGTACTAGATAATCGTTTGTTCTATTTTTTATCTTTTTTTTTTATTTTTTTTTTTAAAGTCTGGCTACTTTTCTAGTATGTTCAGTGGTTCTTGGAAAGAATCCAGCATGAATATTATTGAACTGGAGATTCCGGACCAGAATATTGATGTAGAAGGTAACTACCACCATAATTATTTATATTATGCGAAATAATGAAAACATAACCTTTTTATTCTTTTGGTAGAAAATAAATATTTTCTTCTAACTTTGGAAGCCAGAAAAAAGCTCCATGTAATACCCCCAGGCAACAACATTATATTGATTTACTCCATAGTTTATCAGTTCTGTTGTACCTATCTCTAATCTTTTTAGTTATGTGGGCCATATCAATCTGTTTACTTAAGTTTGTAAATATATCTGCCTGGGATATGGAGGATGTAGAGGGAAGGAAGGAAAAGTATAACCATTTATTTTAATTACATAGAAAAGCTGGTGAATATATTCATTGATTATTCCCTATATATGAAGACCTTTTCTGGGAACAATAAGGGTATGAATTATATAATCAATGTTGATTTAGAGCTATAAAGATTTTTAGATGAGGAAGCTGAGACTCAGAGAATTTAAGGGGCTTATTTTAGATCTCAGAGCAGTTTAATGAGTCTGGATCTGACTAGTTCTCCTAATTGCTATGCCAGTGCTCCTTCTGTCCTTCCCCCCCCCCCCCCCAACTTTTTTCCTTTTTATTGAATTTATTGGAGTGATACTAGTTAACAAATTGTACAGGTTTCAGGTACAAGAATAAAGTAAACCATGTGAGACATAGACATGAGTAGAGCAGAGAGAAGGATGGATAGGTTTAGATAGCTGTGGTGGCTGGGTGTGAGTATGGCATGGATAAGACCATGAAGCTGTTCCACACTTGTCAGTGGTGAAGCACTGAAAGCATCAGGGTTAAGGTTATTATTGTCTGTATTTGAACTTAATAATTGGTCTGCTCAGGGGTATCTTTATAAAACTATTTCCAAGGATGTCTAAATTCTGACCACTAATTAATGTCAGGATTAGATCTAGAAGAGTCCAGCTCAATTTGGTAAAATAAATGGAAATTTATAACATTATTATTAAATTAGTACCATTAATTAGAAACCATTACTAGTATTTTAATTAGTGATACTTCTCTTATCCTTTAAGTACATACTAGATTTAGACATATATCTTAGTGTGTAAAGATAGTCAGTGTTGTTATTTTTAAAATACTGTTATAGATATAATTGTTATTTCATTCTACATGTGTGCTTTTGCTTCCAGCACTGCAGGTTGCATTTGGGTCACTGTATCGAGATGATGTCTTAATAAAGCCCAGTCGAGTTATTGCCATTTTGGCAGCAGCTTGTATGCTACAGTTGGTAAGTATACACATTATTCAAAGAAAGAATTACAGTTGTATCTTTGTTTCAAAGTATCTACTCCAAAAACAAAAACAAAACTTAGCTTTTTATAATTTTTAAAATAAAAATGAATTGTATAAATAAATATGCCATTGGTGACGTCATCTAAAATGCTTAACCAAAAGCAATGTATTACAACCAAAGGGATCATGATGTCTATGTACAATGAATGCAAACTATTTCTGTGTAAACATCTTAAAATGACTATAATGTGGAAAAAAATTTACTTGTCTAAGTCCATTTACGGATTTCTATTCATTAATGACTTATATTGACTGTTATGAAGCAGATGGCTTATAATTACTAATTCATTTAGTTCATGGGTTCAAAAATCATCAAATGCTTACTATGTTAACTTTTTCTTAATTATGAAGTAACTGTGTGTAAACGTATATAATCTATGGGTAGAAGGATAGATTTGTTCATTTAACAGAAGTGTTGAGCAATGTGCTAAAGTAGGCATAAAGATCCAAAGATAAAGTATTGTCCCCACCTTTAAGAAGCTCACGATATAATGAGTGTTAAGTAGGAGAGGGAGGGTTGATATGCAAACCCAAAGGTAAAGTAAGAGCTGTCCAGTGTCATAGGTATGATAATAAACATCCTGTAGGATTTAGTGGATGCACAAAGTGGTCCGTTCAATGTGGTGGTATCAGAAAGGAAGTTGTGTTTGAAGTTGTCTTGAAAACTGAAAAATATATTTATTTTGCAAAGTAAGAAGAGGGAGAGCATTTCAGACAGTAAACTAAGACCTAGTGATGTGAAACTGTGGAGAATTACAGAATCTGAGTAGAACATGGCTCTGGCATAGAATATAAGAAGGGTTGGAGAGAGGGAGGCAGAGGCCAGATTATGAAAGTCCTCTATACCTTTTTAAAAGTTTAGACTTTATGTACAAGTACCTTTGGAAGATTTTAATCAGGGGAAAGACAAAGTTAAGCTTTAAAAAGAGTGCTTCAGGCCCGGCCGGTGTTGCTCAGTGGTTGAGCATTGACTTATGCACCAAGAGGTTGCCGGTTCGATTCCCGGTCAGGGCACATGCCCAGGTTGTGGGCCTGATCCCCAGTGGGGGGCATGCAGGAGGCGGCCAGTCGATGTTCTGTCTCATCGATGTTTCTCTCTCCTCTCTCTTCCTCTCTAAAATCAATAAAGAAAAAGTTAAAAAAAAAAAAAAAAAGAGTGCTTCAGGAGCAATGTGAAAAGATGAGTATAAAAGCCTATTGTAATAATCCAAGTGAGGGTCTAAATTAGGGTCATAACATTAAGAATGGAGAGGAAAAACTGAATACCAGAGAGATTAATCAGGGATAATCCACTGGACTTGGTGACAAAGATGTTAAGAGGAAAGGGGAAGAGTCTAGAGCAGTGGTTCTCAACCTTCCTAATGCTGCGGCCCTTTAATACAGTTCCTCATGTTATATGTGGGCGAATCTGCATGTGGGCGGACCCGCCTGGAGATAGAGGAGTGGTGTCTCAATTCCTGAGACCATCAGAAATATGTGTTTTCCAATGGTCTTAGGCGACCCCCGTGAAAGGGTCGTTCGACCCCCAAAGGGGTCGCGACCCACAGGTTGAGAACCGCTGGTCTAGAGTGACTTTCAGGTAAGTTTAAAATCCTAACAGAGTCAGCGATTTCTTTTGATCTTTAAAAAAAGTTAATTAAATTTCCTTTTATGTGGCATTTGTATACTGCTTTATTTGAAGTATTAGTTAATAGCTTGCTAAATATACTTGGTTGAGGTTATTTTGTTTTTTAAAATGTTTGATCCTTACAATTCTTATTTACACTAAGAATGCTTTATTTTCTAACTTTAGTCCACTTTTGGTTTTGTTCTAAATCCACTTTCTGCATTATCTTTATGACTTAACTACTTAACCTAATAATATATTTGCATGAATATGTTAAAGAAATTTGAGTAAACAGTGATAGTATTCTTTCCATATATTGAATAAAGTTGGTTTGAAATCTTCTATGTAAACATTTTAGATTAAAATTTCAATGTAAATTTAAAACAATATATTTGATTTAGGTACATCTCTTAGATATTGATAAGTGTTTTAAACTTTAATAAACACTTTCTGATGATTCATAGTTTACTTGCCTAGCCCATCACACGGTCTACGTAAAAGAGATCTTAATTTAAAAAGAACTGGCAAAATAGAGAGAATGTTGCTTAAATTTGCAGAGGTCCCAGGGAAGGGAAGAATAGAAAAGAAAGAGAATACAAATATTCATCGCTACCTTACTGCTTTTACCCCCTCTCTTCCATTTTTAATTCCAAGTATTTAGTTGAATACTTGCTGGATATTTTTTTTTTTTTTTGGTATTTTTACTGGACTTATGAAAACTTAGGCTTGCTGCACTTAATGAGTTTTCTTTCTTTTCTTTCTGACTTTTTTTTAACTTTTTAATATGTAAAAGCACATGTTCAGAGCTAATTTTTCCCACATGAAATGGGACTTTCCAGTGCTTATTTATATTTACAGGATGGTTTAATACAGCAGTGTGGTGAGACAATGAAGGAAACAATTAATGTGAAAACTGTATGTGGCTATTACACATCAGCAGGGACCTATGGATTAGATTCTGTAAAGAAAAAGTGAGTTACCCTTTTTGTTTTTCCTTCCATCCCACTTTTGGGAATTTGGCTGCTTTGGTTTCCTAAGAGAATGTATAGTGATAAGAAAGAAGGAAAAAAAAGATTGGGGAATAGAATTTTGTTTAAAAAGTTCCTTTTTACATTTGGACAAATTAGTAGATTTCTCCAAAGTGTTATCTTTGTAAGTGACCATGGGTGGGTTATACATACTTATAAAAACTATGGTCACTTTTTACAGTAGATTTTCTATAAAATCTCAAGTAGTAGGCATATTAGACATCATATCAGCGCAACTACTGACAATGTTTTTAAATGGGTAATTGCAGTACCCATTTTCAAATTGTAAAGAAGGTAATGGAAGTACGTAAACCCTTTCATAAACCATTTAACACAAACTTGAAATGAGGTTTTCTTAAGTTGAAATGCTCTTCTTAATGTAAAGGGAATATTCCCTTAATAACTGTTGACAAAATTAATACTAAATTTCCAATTGTTAAGTTAAAATTTTTGAGCATGTCCTAGCAAGACTAATACTCTGTTTTTACTTTAACTGTAAGTCGTACTTAATAAATCATAAATACATGATATATAATGTAGTAATTCCGTGTTTTCATTTCAGGTGCCTCGAGTGGCTTCTAAACAATTTGATGACTCATCAGAATGTTGAACTTTTTAAAGAACTCAGGTATTTGAATTTAAAATAACTTTGTAATCATTCTAAAGTATTGTTTTTCATTTTGCAAAATATGCAAGATATTTTTGTATAAAACAAAAATATATTAGTTAGGAAAAAGTAAACAATTTAATGAAAGGTATCTTGACTGCATCCATGAACTGATGAAATGCTACACAAATTATAAATGATATAATGTATATTATGTCAACTGTTTTAATCAATTCTTTTGTTGTTGTTAATCCTCACCAGAGGCTGTTTTTCCATTTATTTTTAGATAGAGTGGAAGGGAGAGAAGGAGGAGAGAGAGAGTGAAACATCTGTGTGAGAGAGACATTGACTGGTTGCCTCCTGCACGATCATGACCAGGGCCAGGTATCAAACCTGCAACCCAGGTATGTGCCCTTGACCAGGAATCGAACCCTTGACCCTTCAGTCCTTGGGCTGACGCTCTAACTGCTGAGCCTAACCGGCCAGGGCTGTTTTAACCAATTTTAGCTTTATTTATTTATTTTTTTTATCCTCACCCGAGGACATTTTTCCATTTTTTTGTTCAGATAGAGTGGGAGGGAGGGAGGGAGAGAGAGAGAGAGTGACATCGACGTGAAAGGGACACATCGAGTGGCTGCCTCCCGCATGACCAACCAGGGCCAGGGACAAACAGCAACCAAGGCACACGCCCCTAGCAGGAACCGAACCTGGGTCTCTCTGGACCACAGGCCGACGTTCTAACCGCTGAGCCAAACCGGCTAGGGCTGTTTTAACCAATTTTAATAGAAAAATTCATTGCTGCTATAAAATTATGGAAAAGTCTCAAATGTTACCTCATTTTTTGCTGGGCTCTTAGATAACCTAAAAGTTTATTTTAAAAACCATCTTTAGCACCCAGCTGGTGTGGCTCAGTGGATTGAGCGTTGTCCTGTGGGCTGAGAGGTCCTGGTTCAATTCCCGGTCAGGGCACATGCCCAGGTTGTGGGCTCGATCCCTAGTGGAGGGCATGCAGGAGGCAGTCCATTGATGTTTCTATCTCTCTCTCCCTTCTTCTCTCTCTAAAAAAAAAAAAACCAATAAAAACATAAGAAAAACAAAACATCTTTAGCCTTGACTGGTGTGGTTCAGTTGGGCATCATCTCGTGCCCCTAAAGGTTGCTGATTTTATTCCCAATCAGGACACATGCCTGGGTTTTGGGCTTAATCGCCGGTGGAGGGTCTGAAGGAAGTAGCCAATTGATGTTCCACTTTCACATCAGTGTTTCTCTTTCTCTCTCCCTCCCTCCCTCTCTAAGAATCAATAAAATATTTTTTCAAAAAACAAAACATCCATACCATTGAGAAATTAAGTTTGAGGAGATTGTAAACTTTTTGATAAGCCTAATGAAATTAAATTCATAATTAGGTTGGCCTTTTGGATTAAGTCTGCTTACTATTGCTTTCTTCCTTCCTCTTACAAATACTTTCAGAATGTCCACTGTGTATAAAGGTACTCTGTTAGGGGCTGTGAACGACGCAGAGATGATTGTGTCATGGTCTCTGCCCTCAGGAAGCTTATTTGTATAATAGTAATGGGGGAATCTGAGAAATTCAGGGTGGGAATGATCTTTTAGAGGCCAGTAGGCTTTATAGTCATTTTCAGGCTTGCATTTTCTTTACAGTGGTGCTTCTGAGACAAGGGTACAAATATCACTAAGTAGTATGTGACACTCCAATGGAGATGTACAAAACCAATGACTTATCATTGCATAGCTTCCTGAGATGTCAATTTTACTGATTAGGGGTGGGGAGAGGCATGGAGAGACATAGGAGATAAACATTTTTATGTTTAACTACATTATGGAATAGAGAGAATTCAAATTTCTTTGAACTTTCAACATAAAATACAAGAATTAATAGAAATGTTATTTTTATGGCTAGACCACTTTCCCCTTTCCTTTTTTCTGCCCTTAAGTACTTTAGTAGAAAATATTATTCTACAAAGAAGAAGAAGAAGCATTATTCTACAAAAAAAATCATCACTTAGTGATGTCATGGCATAAACAAAAGCTCTGTAGTATGTGTGGTTTGAAAATCATTAGAAACACTTGAATTTTTTTCTTTTATAATTTCTCACTGAGCTTTTTCAAAAGGAAGATATATCGTAGTGGTCATCTGAAAAACTCAGATGTTCTTTCTTTTTCTGACTTGAAGGAAAGAAGAAAAACAACTGGTGATATTATTTTCACTCTAAATTTAAACTAACATATTTCCTGATCTTACTCTCTTATAATAATAAAAAACAGCCCAACCAATGTGGCTCAGTGGACTAAGTGTTGACCCATGCACTGAGAGGTCCCGGTTTGATTCCCAGTCAGGGCACATGCCCAGGTTGCGGCGGGCTCAGTCCCCAATGTGGGGCATGCAGGAGGCAGACAATTGATGTTTCTTTCTCACATCAATGTTTCTATCTCTCCCTTCCTATCTCTCTTAAAAAAAAAAAAAAAATCAATAAAAACATATATAAAAAAAGGATAATCTCAGAGCACTTTGAAAAGATCATTAAAAATAATAATAATAGCCCTGGCCGGTTTGGCTTAGCAGTTAGAGCGTCAGCCTGCGGTCCAGAGAGACCTGAGTTCGGTTCCCGCCAAGGGCATGTACCTCGGTTGCAGTTTGTCCCCAGCCCTGGCTGGGTCACATGGGAGGCAGCCTCTCGATGTGTCTCTCTCATGTCGATGTTTGTCTCTCTCTCTCTCTCTCTCTCTTCCTCTCTCTCCTGCTCCCTCCCTCCCACTCTATCTGAACAAAAAATGGAAAGATGTCCTCAGGTGAGGATAAAAATAAATAAATTAATTAATTAATTAATAATAAAAACATGTTTTATGACTAAGCAGTTCTCTTAGGCCTAGAGTTTAAAGGTTACTTTGAAGATCTAGCTGTTTCATTGTATTTTGACAAGTGTCTTTGTTTTTTTAAATATTGAATGGGGAGGAAAAGAAGAAGAGGAAGGCTACTACTTTATCAGAGCATACTAAAAGTTATCTGACTGGGACCTCGCTTTAACTGGATTAATTAGCAGATTAGAACTCTTTTGGTTTTCCTATCAGTGCAAAAAAAAAAAAAAAAAAGACCTTTCACAGCATATTATCTGAACTATTCCTGTGTTCAGGTAGATTGTTTTCTGCCAAAGATTCTTTGTCTTGGGCAAAAGACTGATATAATTTTTTTTTTTTTTAATCCTCACCTGAGGACATTTTTTCATTTTTTGTCCAGATAGAGTGGGAGGGAGAGAGAGGAAGAGAGAGAGAGAGAGAAAAACATCGACGTGAAAGGGACACATCGAGTGGCTGCCACCCGCACAACCAACCAGGGCCGGGGACAAACTGCAACCGAAGTACATGCCCTTAGCGGGAACCGAATCCAGACCACAGGGCGACGCTCTAACCGCTGAGCCAAACCGGCCAGGGCGACTGATATAATTTTTAATTCCACATTTTCTTTTGATAAGAAAGACAGTTTTTAGTTCCACCAGCCTCTTTTAGCCTCTGCATGAAAGATAAACTCACTACCTCTATTTTATCTTTTCTAGTATAAATGTCATGAAACTGCTCATTGGTTCATCTAATTTATTTGTGATGCAAGTGGAGATGGATGTGTACACAGCTCTCAAAAAGGTATTGACCTAATATGATATGTGTAGAATATCACCTCAGCATTGATTATAATAGTGGGAAACTAGAAACAGCTAATGTCCAGTGATAGGGAACGGTTATAAATTTAAGAAAAGTAAAATGAAATATGCAAAAATGTTAAGAAATCTTTGTGTTTAAGAATTTGGTGTCATGATGAGTAATTTTAATCGTTCTTCATACTCTTCTATCAGTTTTTATTCCAGATTTTTTCAACAACAAATATGTTATGTTATTTACATAATCAGGAATGTTAAATGTTTTATAGTTGACTCTTGAACAACTCCGAGGTTAAGGACACTGAAACCAACTTCCCCTACTCTGCAGTCAAAAATTTGACTCCCCAGAAACTTAGTTACTCACAATTACTAATAGCCTACTCTTGGCAGAAGCCTTACAGATAACATAAACGGTCGATTGACATGTATGTTGTATGTATTCTGTATTCTTACAATAAAGTAAGCTAGAGAAAAGAAGATGTTATGAAGAAAATCGTAAGGAAGAGAAAATACATTTACAGTATTTACTGAAAAAAAAATCCACATATAAGTGGACCTGCACAGTTCAAACCGGTGTTGTTCAAGGATCAACTTTATATGGTTTTCACAAATGTTTTCAAAGTTGAGCTTTAGTTGAATTAATAACTATAATGAAATTTTCACATGTGCTTTTTCTAGAAAATTTTGAAATTCTTCTTTTAAAGACCTTATTTACATTCAGGCATATGTTTCATCCCATCCTTTTCAAAGGTTTCAACATTTTGAATATAATTTTATTTTCACAACTCTCTGAAGAGACAAATTGGCTATTCCTTTTTTGTAATTTTTTTACTTTTAAAATTATTATTATTATCATTTTTATTATCCTTGTTCTATAGATACTAAGACTTAGAATTCTTACAGTTACTAAGTGGCAGACTTGAGGCAGATCCCAGGTATTATGAGTCCCAATCCATTACTTTTCCCACTGCATAATTTTGTCTTTAGCCTTTTGTCCCCAGCTTGGAATGTACATTTAACACAGTTGTGAAATCTGGGAGTGAGACACCTTCTAGTTATATCATTGTTGTTGTTTGTTTTTATGGTAAGATGAGATTCTTTTACTATTTTCTTCAAGGAAGTTTAGTAACAGGGTTATCTACTCATTAAAGGAGTGGTAGCTCATTTCTGTCTGAGCCACTGGTAACGTTCATACTTTCCTGTTGTTGTCATTGATGTTATGCCAGTAACGATAAATGCTTATTGTGTGCCAAGCACTATTCAAAATGTTACACATGTTAATTCCTTAATGTCCTATGAGGTAGACATATTATCATCCTCATTAAACAAATGAAGAAATTAAGGCCCAGAGAAATTAGGTAATTTGTCCAGCTATTAACAGGGTCAGGATTTAAAAGTCCATGCTCTTTACTATTTTGCATACTGTCTCAACAGCAATAAGACAATAAGAAACTCCTTTTGCCCTTGTTTAATTTCTTATATTTATAATCTCACATAGTATGTAGTGAAATTGAGTTAATTGGTGAGTAAAATAAATTAGTATACATTTGTTAATGTAATATATATTAAACCGTTACCTTTTTAATAGTATAGCTACAGTGTATTTGAAACCATAAATACTTTCATGGATTAGTGTATTCTTTGTTACACACTCACATCGTTTTTATCATTAGACAACAATTAATGCCATGATTAATTTAAAGCTTGTAGGCATGTCATGTAATAGTTCTACTTCTTTCCATTGCTTGTAATGAAAATGAAATTTTTTAGATATTATGTTTTAAGGTGGAAGCAGTGTGGAAACGTAAACTCATTAGATGATGAAATCTTGTCATATTTTTCTTGCGTACTTTTTTAACCCAGTGGATGTTCCTTCAACTTGTGCCTTCTTGGAATGGATCTTTGAAACAGCTTTTGACGGAAACCGATGTCTGGTTTTCTAAGAGGAAAAAAGGTATACCTGAAATTTTTATTGAGAACTTATTTTTTTAATTGAAATTTATTAAAATCATTATAGACCTAGAAAATTTTAGTGCTGGAGAGGACCTTAGCAATTATCTAATTCAACCCTTCCTTTCCACTGAGAAAATTGAGGCTGGATAAGAAAAATGCCTTGCTTAGAAGTAACTGAATTATTACTCCTTGAACCATGTTTTGATCCCTGAAACTATTGTTTTTTGAATTTGTCTTTTGTTTGACCACATTGAATTTTCCCTAACACATTAAACCCTGTGTATTAGGTAACAATTATTAACATGGGGGTCCCACGGACAGGCTTCTGTGTGTCACCTCTGAAAGTGGATGCAAAATTTTATATGTCTGTGTGTGTTATATTTTGGGGGGAAAGAGTTTCCGTACCTTTTATCAGATTCCCAGGGGAGGTTGATCTAAAATTGGTTAAGATAAACTGCCATAAGGTCCTTTTTTTTATCTGGATAGAGGTAGAACATACAATATATTTATTTTTTACTTTACTAAATCATACAGGGAAAAAATTTAATGGCCCTCAGGTATAAGGAAGTAGATAACTCATCATCCTTAGTTCATGATTATTTTCTTAGCTTACTGTCATTTTTGGTCCATGCATAGCCACCTTTTTTGTTTATTTGTAATATTATATCAAACCTCCAGAAATTAATCCTCAGTTACTAGGCCATTAATAACTGCAGTCTGCTCATGTCCTTCTTTGCTGATGTGTTTCCCCAACTACTGTCTTGAATTTTGGGTTTATTATTCCCTCGATTTAAAAAAATTGTTATTGTGTACGTATGTATGTCTTAATGTACATAATATAGTGGTGTGCTGGTAAACTGGGTCTCTGAAAAAATAATCCCTGATTTCTAGCCCTTTTTAAATTTTCATTTTACAAATTCCCCAACATGGCTGCTTTCAAGCTACCAACATGACATCACTGCATGTGGAGTTGGGAAGAAATGCATACCGTCAGCTCCTATGAGCCAGAACGAGCCAGCTCCAGCACAACGCTGGACAGTATATCATTTTGGTTTAGTTGTTACTGAACTATTTCATATTGTGGATTTGATTTTCATTTCCTTAAAACAGAAATTGAACAGCTCTTTATGTGTTTATTGGCCATATGTTTTCTCTTCTGTGAAATATCTGTGCAGGTGTTTTCCTGTTTTAATATTGTATTTCTTTTCTTAATGATTTGTAGGCATTCTTTATATATTCTTGAAACCAATTCTTTGTCATAAATATGTGTTGCACTTATCCTCTCGTTTATAGGTTATCTTTTCTACTTTCTTAAAGGTGTCTTTTTTTAATGACTAGAAGTTTTTAATTTTAAAATTTAGTGCTCTTGCCCTGGCTGGTTTGGCTCAGCGGTTAGAGCGTCAGCCCGCAGACCAGAGAGACCCGGGTTCGGTTCCGCACGTACCTCGGTTGCGGTTTGTCCCCGACCCAGGTTAGGGTCGTGTGGGTGGCAGCCAGTCGATGTCTCTCTCTCACATCGATATTTCTCTCTCTCTCTCTTCCTCCCTCTCTCCTTCCCACTCCATCTGAAGATAAATGCAAAAAAATGTCCTTGGGTGAGGATAAAAAAAAAAAATTTAGTGCTCTTTGTATTTTGTTTAAATAATTTTTGTAGAATTATTTTACATAGTGAGATTTTTCTAGCTTAGAGCCAGATAAACTATTTTTCTATCAAGCTCATGAACCAAAAACATCTAAAGGACCATACCAATAAAACCTAACTTGATTTACTTAAAGAACAAAATGCCAAACTTATATCTTAAATTATGCCTTAGTGCTACATTATGATAATTAAAGAGGGATCAGATAAATTATAGAGGAGAAAATTTAAACAGAGGGAAAGAGTAAAAAAAACAACAAAGAGATAAGGAGGGCCAAGAAGCTGAAAAAACAAAAGGACTCAATAGAAACAGTAGATGTTAGGTAAATGTTGACATAAAACATCCTCATTTGAGCTCTGGGTGGATTAACTACAGTAGTCCATCAAGAGAGAAATTATTCTGTAGCCGAAGTGCCAGAAACCAGAATAAGAAGCTGTAGTCCACTTCTGGTTTTCTCACTCTAGGGTCTCCAACCCAGCCTTCATAGTGTAAAAGTATACAGTTTGAGGTAATTTTCAGGGAGATATTTATTACATAAAGCAAAATATATGTCTAATGCTCCTGCTTTTTAGTGAGGAATTTGAGATTATTTCATATAGTTTTAAAATAATAAAAGTGATGAATACAGAGGAAATAAAACAGAAAAATCACTTGTGGTCCCCTCATCCTATATTTTGGTATATTTCTCTTAGGTTTTCTTAATTATTTGACTTTTCAGATATATATATATGGATCAAGACTACAAGAAACAATAGAAATTCAGAAGTATTTTTTACCCAGTTATATTTAGAGATTGATACTGAATTTGGTAGCTGCAATTAGTATAACTACATTTTGAAAAGCTAGAATCTTTAAAACATTTTTTTAATTCCATGAATTTTTATAAAAGTAAATGAGGTGATCTCTACTATGCCCTTGAAAAAAAGGCTTCATGAGAGAATTTCCAGATTTCTGTGAGACAGTCTAGAATTAGATCTTTATAACTTGTTCATGTGATGGAACAGAGCACCCATAAGAACATAATGGTAGTTTTAGTACACCCCATGAAATTGGCATATATAATTCAACGTAAGAACTAGAACTAGCCCTGGCCGGTTTGGCTCAGCGGTTAGAGCGTCAGACTGCGGTCCAGAGAGACCCGGGTTCGGTTCCCGATAAGGGCATGTACCTCGGTTGCAGTTTGTCCCCGGCCCTGGTTGGTCGTGCGGGTGGCAGCCACTCAATGTGTCCCTTTCACGTCGATGTTTCTCTCTCTCTCTCTTCCTCTCTCTCCCTCCCACTCTTATCTGAACAAAAAATGAAAAAATGTCCTCGGGTGAGGATAAAAAAAAAAAGAACTAGAACTAACATTATTATTTCTAAAAAGATAAGACACGTAAATCCACAGTTACATGCCTGTTCCATAAGTAAACAAAGTTAACTATTAATTTTTTTAAATGAGTTTACTGCACCCTTGTTTGCTTTGTTTGACTTTAGGCAGATACCAAAGGGATGCAACAATGGGATAAAAATGTAAAAATTCTTTTCATTAACTTGACTGTCTTTTTGCAATTTTCAGGAGAAAAATATGTTAGTGGACAACACCTCCTTCACAACAAACCTCTGTTCCATGTGAAGCATAGTTTGAAACATAATAGGCTACAATAGCAACTTTCAATGTTTTTTCCCTATCCTTAATAGCAATAGGACAGAGTACACTCCCGTGGGTAGACCTTGTTTTTGCCACAGTTTGATAACAATAACTCTGATTGATTGCAGTGACTCTGGACCTTTCCTTCCTACTCACAAAAGTGCACTGGAATGCAACAGAGCATCTATTTTTAGAAATAACCTTAAATTCTCCCAAAAATAAAAATTAATATACTTTTTTTACTTTAAATAATTTTTTTAAGTTTTCTATTATAGTGGACATACAATGTTATATTAGTTTCGTGTGTATAATGCAGTGATTAGACATTATATAACTTAACTAAGTGATCACCCCAATAAATCTAGTACCCACCTGACACCATACATAGTTATTACAGTATTATTGACTATATTCTCTGTGCTGTACTTTACATCTGTGTGACTATTCTGTAACTACCAATTTGTACTTCTTAACCTTTACCTTTTCCACCTATCCCCCTAACCCCCTTCCCATCTGGCAACCATCAGTATGTTCTCTGTATCTATATAGATACAGAGTCTGTTTCTGTTCTGGTTGTTCATTTATTTTGCATTTTTGTCTTTGTTTTTTTTAATCTATTTTGTCTGGTATAAGTATTGCTACCCAGCTTTTCTTTGTTTGTTTTCATTTTCATGAAATATCTTTTTTCCTCCCTTTACCTTCAGTCTTTCTGTGTCTTTCAATTTGAAGTGAGTCTCTTATAGACAGCTTATGTAAAGGTCTTGTTTTGTTATCCATTCAGCCTCCGTGTCTTTTGATTGGAGCATTTAATCCTTTGCATTTAAAGTAATTGTTGAGCCCTGGCCGGTTTGGCTCAGCAGTTAGAGCGTCGGCCTGCGGTCCGGAGAGACCCGGGTTCGGTTCCCACTAAGGGCATGTACCTCGGTTGCAGTTTGTCCCCGGCCCTGGTTGGTTGTGCGGGTGGCAGCCACTCGATGTGGCCCTTTCACGTCGATGTTTCTCTCTCTCTCTCTTCCTCTCTCTCCCTCCTACCCTATCTGAGCAAAAAATGAAGAAGTGTCCTCGGGTGAGGACAAAATAAATAAATAAATAAATAAAGTAATTGTTGACAGATATGTATTGCTATTTTATTATTCATATTTTTTATCTTTTTTCTTCTTAAAGAAGACCCTTTAACATTTCTTGTAATACTGGTTTGGTGGTGATGAACTCCTTTAGTTTTTTCTTGTCTGGGAAGCTCTTTACCTGTACTATGATTCTAAAATGATAGCTTTGCGTATAGAGTAATCTTCTTGGTTGTAGGTTCTTGATTTTCATCACTTTGAATATTTCTTGCCAATCCCTCTGGCCTGTAAAATTCCTGTTGAGAAATCAGTTGATAGTCTTATGAGAGCTCTCTTGTAGGTGACTTACTGCTTTTCTAATGCTGCTTTTAAGATTTTCTCTTTGTCTTTAACCTTCTGCATTTTAATTATGATATTTCTTGGTGTGGGCCTCTTTGGGTGCATCTTGTTTGGGACTCTGCACTCCTTACACTTTTATGTCTATTTCCTTCACCAGATTAGAGAAGTTTTCCATCATTATTTTTTCACATAAGTTTTCAAGTCCTTGCTCTCTCTCTGTTCTGATTTGGTGTTTTCTGCTTCCTTATCTTCCAAAACTCTGACTTGATCTACTGCTTCATCTACTCCAGTGTTGATTCCCTGTAATGTATTCTTCATTTCAGTTAGTGTATTCTTCATTTCTGACTGGTTCTTTTTTATGCTTTCTATCTCCTTTTTTTTTTTTTTAATTTCTTTATTATTTCTTTTAAGCGGGAGGGAGAGAGGGAGGAAGAGAGAGAGAAACATCGATGGAGAGAGACACATCGAGTGGATGCCACTCACACGACTCCAGCCAGGGCCAGGGACAAACCGCAACCGAGGCACATGCCCTTAGCGGGAACCAAACCCAGGTCTCTCTGGACTGCAGGCTGACGCTCTAACCACTGAGCAAAACCGGCCAGGGCTCTATCTCCTTTTTTTTTTTTTTAATCCTCGGGTGAGGACATTTTTCCATTTTTTGTTCAGATAGAGTGGGAGGGAGAGAGAGGAAGAGAGAGAGAAACATCGACGTGAAAGGACACATCGAGTGGCTGCCTCCTGCATGACCCAACCAGGGGCCGGGGACAAACTGCAACCGAGGTACGTGCCCTTACTGGGAACCGAACCCGGGTCTCTCTGGACCACAGGCCGACGCTCTAACCGCTGAGCCAAACCGGCCAGGGCTATCTCCTTTTTTTATGTTTCCTATCTCTTTGTTGAAATTCTCGCCCTGGCCAGTTTGGCTCAGCGATTAGAGCATCGGCCCGCGAACCAGAGAGTCCGGGGTTCAGTTCCCACTAAGGGCATGTACCTCAGTTGCAGTTTGTCCTCGGCCCCGGTGGGGGTCGTGTGGGTGGCAGCCAGTCGATGTGTCTCTCTCACATTGATGTTTCTCTCTCTCTTCTCCCCTCTCCCTCCCGTTCTATCTGAAGATAAATGCCAAAAAAAATGTCCTCTGGTGAGGATAAAAAAAAAAAAAAAGAAGTTCTCATTAAGTTCATCTACTCTTCCCTTAAGTTCATTGAGCATCCTTATAACCAGTGTTTTGAACTCAGCATCTAGTACATTGCTTATCTCCATTTTATTTAGTTCTTTTCCTGAAGTTTTGTTCTGTTCTTTCATTTGGGACATGTTTCTTTGTCTTCTCTGTATTGGTTTATATGTATTAGGTAGAGCTGCTACATCTCCTGGGCTTGGTAGAGTAGCCTTATGTAGTATTTGTTCTATAGGGTCCAGTGGTGCAGCCTCCCTGATCACCCAAACTGGGTACTCCAGGTCCACCCTCCCATGTGGGCTGTGTATACCCTCCTGTTGGAGTTGAGCCTTGATTGCTGTTGGTACCCCAATGGGAGGGATTTATCCCCAGGCCAGTTGGCTGCAAGGATTGGCTGTGACCACCATGGAGGGAATAACCCTATAAAACAGGACTTACTTCTGCAGGATTCTGATGCCCGCTGAATCTGTCCCTTGAGTGTGACGCTTGTGGAGGTGGTTGGGTGATGCTTTGATGTGGTCTGAAGCTGTTCACCAGGTGTACTGGTTCTGGGGCCTCCAGGGAGGTTCAGGCCAAGGTCAGCCACCATCTGTGCCCTGCTTGGGGCCACCTAGCATGAGCTACAAAGTGATCTACAGATGGCTGCTACTTGTGCCAGGGTTGGAGGTGCCTCAGAGAGGCCAAGCTGCAAACCAATGCTGGCTGCCACTAGTGCCGGGCCTGGGGCCACTTAGCAAGAGGTATGTGGTACACCAAGGCCAGATACTGCTTGTTTGAGTGATTTGAGGAAAGTCCAAAACATGAGCCAAGACAGGCCGTTTGTATGGAAAAGCCACTGGAAATGGCTTAGATGTGCCTGCAAGTTCAGTGCAGTAGGGTCTCCAGGAATCAGCAACATGAGGCTAAAAGTATTAGCCAGATTGATGGAGATTCAGATATGGCATCCACCTGCCAGCTCTGTGTGGGGAGGGCCCAAAAAAGGAACAATGAACTCTGCCAGCTTCTGTCTGGGAGAAAGGCGCTCCTCCAGCTCTCGCCCTGATGCCAGACAACTCAGTTTCTCCCTGTATGTTTCTGGTTCTTCAGCACTGGAACTCAAAGCGAGTGAGACTGAGTAAGTCCTTGTACAGGCCCTTTAAGAGGCTAAGTCCAGCAGCCCTCAGTCTCACTCAGCCACAATCCAAGCTGGTTTTTATAGCCAGAAGTTAGGGGGACTTCTCTTCCTGGCATTGGAACCCTGGGCTGGGGTGCCTGGTGTAGGACTGGGACCCCTCACTCCTCAGGGCAGACCACTGCATCCAAGATATCCCTCTTGATTTTTATCCGCCACTCATGGGTGTGAGACCAGCGTGTTCCATGTCTCTGCCCCTCCTACCAGTCTCAGTGTGGCTGCTTTTTATATCCTTAGTTGTAGGGCTTCTATTCAGCTATATTTCAGGTAGTTCTGAATGATGGTTGTTCTGTAGTTTAGTTGTAATTTTGATGTGGTTGTGGGAGGATTCAAGTACTGCATTTACCTGCTCTACCATTTTGACCGGTTAAGCCATATACTTCTTAAACTTGAATTATTTAACAATAAATACTATCCATGTGTCGCAAATCCATGGCTACAATGTCTTTGTATATTATTTTGTATTTGAATAGAGAATTAAATTAACTAGTGTTCATCGCATGTAGCTAAAGCATAAGTTAGAAGAGTCCTAAGAGACATTCCATGACTTGTGTATCTTTTGAAGACCCTTAAGTGAGGCATTTAGACTCTAGAGTTCCACTGGAATTTTCAGTGCCTTGGAGGAGGGTATCCTGAAGAGATACCATAATCCTAACTCTTATTCTCAGGCATTCCTTTCCCACCTTGCTGCACTATAAGCTCCAAACCCCGGAATGGTGTATTACTGAATTGTACTGAGGTTCTACTTAGGACCAAAGTTAATTTCCTGGGGCTTTTTTCTATAAATTTTTTTTTCCTTTATTGATTTTAGAGACAGAGGAGATGAGAGGGAGAGAGAGATAGAAACATCGATGAGAGAGAACATCGATTGGCCGCCTCCTGCATGCCCCCACTGGGGACCAGGCCCACAACCTGGGCATGAGTCCTGACCAGGAATCGAACCGGCAACCTCTTGGTGCATGGGTCGACGCTCATCCACTGAGCCACACTGGCCAGACCTTGGGGCTTTTTTCTAAATCTCCCCAAGGTTTTATCCATATACCTGAGGTTTATAAAATCCTTGAAAACTTTGAAACTAGCGTATTTGTATTCTGATAAACGTGTGTGTTTGTGTGTCCCTGAACCCATGAAAACATTTAATAAAAAAGTGAATTAGTGCCCTGGCCGGTTTGGCTCAGCTATTAGAGTGTCGGCCTGCGGTCCAGAGACACCCGGGTTCGGTTCCCACTAGGGGCACGTGCCTCGGTTGCGATTTGTCCCCGGCCCTGGTTGGTCGTTCGGGAGGCAGCCATTCAATGTGTCCCTTTCACATCAATGTTTCTCTCTCTCTCTCTTCCTCTCTCTCCCTCCCACTCTATCTGAACAAAAAATGGAAAAATGTTGTCGGGTGAGGATTAAAAAAAAAAAAGTGAATTAGTAGATTTGAAAAGAATGGCTAATTTAATTTAAACGGTTTTTTTTTATAGATTTTGAAGGTATGACCTTCCTTGAAACTGAGCAAGGAAAACCATTTGTGTCAGTATTCAGACATTTAAGGTTACAGTATATTATCAGTGATTTGGCCTCTGCAAGAATTATTGAACAAGATTCTCTAATACCTTCAGGTAAGAGAATATGATGAAATTATGATTTTAAGTAATATCTTTCTGATTATATTAGTAATATATGTCATAGAAAAGAATACTTAATAGAAATTATCCTTAATCCCAGGAAAGTACACATTTTTATACCAAAGCTGAGTCATACCATGTAGGTAATTTTCTGTGTTCACATTATATACTCTATAACATTAAATACTCTCCAAAATATTTAAATGGCTATGAAGTTTTCTGTAATATGGGTGTTCTTTAATTTGATTAACTAGTACACTGTTTTGGACTACACTTTTAAGAATGGCCTTCGTAGTATTCTTTAAAGTTTATAACTTTTTTTCCTATTAATACTCTATAAATTTGCTTATTTTCTTTTTTCCTTATTCTAGTCTTAAACCTCATGTCAAAGCAAATGTAATATTTTTGCTAATTATAATTTAAATTTTCTGAAACAATTACTGATTTAATATTCTAAGTTAAATCTCTAGTGCTTGTATAAGATTCAGTTTAGTATTATATATGCATATAAGAAGTATAAAATAGGGCTGGCTTTAGCTCAGCGGTTCCTTCAAGTCGAGCTCTCAGCTTGCTAACCACTCTTGCTTGTGAGGGTGGTTCGAGACCCGCGGGTGCTCTCCAGCCCTTTAAAAAAAAAAGTATAAAGTTAGAATTTCTGTTTGAAGATTTATCTGTAAACATTAGTAATACATTGGTCTGAAAAGTTGTAATTATCTGATGCCTCAATTTTTAATATAGCTGTGTGTTTATAGATTTAAATTGTTCTTGTAATCTGTATACTTATTTACAAAATTATTCAATGAAAAGCAAACCTAGAGTAACACTTCTGATATATTTGAAAGTAATGCATTTTTACAAAATCACTCTAACAGGTTTATGGACACTTTCTATTAATTTTATTTATTTTATTTATTTTATCCTCACCTGAGGACACTTTTGCATTTATCTTCAGATAGAGTGGGAGGGAGAGAGAAGGGAAGAGAGAGAGAGAGAGAGAAACATTGATGTGAGAGAGACACATCCTCTGGTTGCCACCCACACAACCCCAACCGGGGCTGGGGACAAACTACAACCAAGGTATGTGCCCTTAGTGGGAACCGAACCCAGGACTCTCTGGTCCGAGGGCTGACACTCTAACTGCTGAGCCAAACTGGCCAGGGCTCTATTAATTTTATATGAATCATTTTTATAATATTAATTTTAGAGAGCCAAGATGAGAGGGTTTTCATGGCTGTGGGGAGTTTTAGACACAATTTCTCTGAAGATTATATTCTCTGTAGTATAGCAGTTCTATAGTAGTTTTAGTGTGTGTTATACACCAGGCCCTAGCAATGGTGTAATAGTGGATGCCAAGGCCAGTTACACTCTAATTGTACTTTTTTTTTTAAAGATTTTTAGAGAGAGAGGAAGGGAGACAGGGGATGAAGGGGTGGGAGAGAGAAATAGTGATGTGAGAGCTAAACATCCATTGGCTGCCTTCTGCACACCCCCTACCAGAGGTCAAGCCAGCAACCCAGGCATGTGCCCTGACCAGTAATCGAACCAGCAACCTTTTGGTGCATGGGATGACACCCAACCAACTGAGCCATACTAGCCAGGGCTAATTGTATTTCTTTTTAAGGCTCTTTAGAAATGAATTTTGAAAAAGATTGAAAAAAGAAAGTCTTTTTTTTTTTTTTTTTTTTTTTTTTTATCCTTATCCGAGGACATTTTTTCATTTTTTGTTCAGATAGAGTGGGAGGGAGAGAGGGGAAGAGAGAGAGAGAGAGAGAAACATCGATGTGAAAGGGACACATCGAGTGGCTGCCACCCGCACGACCAACCAGGGCCGGGGACAAACTGCAACCGAGGTACATGCCCTTAGCGGGAACCGAACCCGGGCCTCTCTGGACCGCAGTCCGACGCTCTAACCGCTGAGCCAAACCTGCCAGGGCAAGAAAGTCTATTTTAAAGTAATTTACTTTAAGTGTGTCTGTGATGCAAGTAGATAAGCTTTATATTTTTGGAATGCAAGGTGGTGGATATTAGTATTTTTAGTCTGAAACATTATATTCAGTGTAAAATTGAAAACAATTTAGATCCCATATTTCGGACTAGATTTCAGCCATTTTTTTCTGACTTAAAATTATAGTGGGGCTTTTTTCATTTTAATATATATCCATTTTATTGGTTTTCCTATATCCCAATAAAAATTTTAGTTTCAAAAGCAGAATATAAATTAAAATGATATCCTATGCTGTTTGTGAGAGAATAAAAAGTGGCCACATAAATTATCTAGATAGAGTAGTGTGTGCTCTCAGTAGCAGTGTATCCTAGATTTGAAATAAATAAAAATTTGGATTACTTAGCTAAAATTCATTGATCATTTTTCCGAAATAGTGCCAAGCAAATGTTAACATTATTCAAAGTTATGCATTCTGGGGAGTTTTACTACATCCATTTTGACCATCTTTAGGTCAAAAATTTTAGAAATATCTTTAATTCCAAGTTAAATCATGATTTTGTATAGAAACAGTCTGTTTTAGGATTCAGCTATGTTAAGCACAATTGAACTCCATTATTTTGAGAAACTAGATCTATCTTAGGTCAGATTATTAAATCTGTTTTTTTCCATACTTTCCTTTGTCATACTTCCCTCTCCCTTCATATCTCTGACTTATCTTGTTATCATTCCTCCCAAACATTTCTGTTATGTGCTCTGGAACTAGGGTCAACAAACTCCAATATCTTCCATCTCTTCCCTCCATTTATTTAGGTCTCCCAAAGGACACTATTTTCTTTCTGTAGAGGACTTTCTGTCAGTTAAGACACCCTGGCCCAGTATGGGGGTAGGAGGCCAGATAGTCCTAGCCCCTCAATGCCCTTTCCAAATATTATTGCATATGATTCAAGTAACCCTATATCCTTTCTTTCTTGGCTTCTCCACATTCATTTAAGTCTTGGACAGAGTCACATAATGTATTTAATATGGTCATTCCATTTAATACCCTAGGTTCCTTGTTGTTTTTTACCTCAATTCCAGTAACATTTATATTTTCTAAACATTAGGCACTCACCATCCATGGAAACACCATGGTAACCCCAAGTTTCTTATCATTAGAAATCTGGTAGTTTTCAGGCTATATATAATCTTCTAGCATATTCATAGCCTCATTCCCTTTACACTGTTATTTGATTTCCAATCGATTTTAAGCCCTTCATTTTCTACCAGTCTTTCAGACCTCTCCTGCTGTTTTCAGCCCTGGATTTCATGAGCCTCTCTCTCTCACAATTATCTTCAACTCTTTGTCCTTTATTTGGCAGTTCCTAAAACTAAATTAAACTTTCTTGGTTCCTATACCCTCTGTTCTGTGCTGAGTACTGTTGCAGAGCAGTCTACAACTTTTGTATTGGTGCTACTGCAAAGTCACATTTCAACACTAAGGTTGGACCTTAGGAGTCTTTATACTACTTTTAATTGGTCAGTCCTCATTTTCATTCGCTTTAACACTTATGTCAAACCTCTGACACTCTCTCTGTTCACGCCTCCTGTCCAGTCACCTCACTGTCAGCATGGAAACTCTCCTTCTACGTTTTATATAAATTTGAGGTATTCAGGTAATAATTTGTTCAAATTCCTAGTCTTCCCACCTGTCTGTTCTTCCCCTCCTGTCCCAGAAGTTGAGGTACTCCTTCCCTGTTCAAGCCAACCTTCTATAACCCTGTCTAATTGTTTATTCTGGAATTTTGCCTTATCACTTAATCTATATCTTAAACCTTTTCCCCACCTATTTTCCCTCAGGCTATAAAATGTCTCTTTTATTAAAAAGCACAACAAGCCCTGGCCGGTTTGGCTCAGCAGACCAAAGAATCAGGAGTTCGATTCCGGTCAAGGGCACGTACCTTGGTTGCGGTTCATCCCTGGCCCTGGTCAGGGTCGTGCAGGAGGCAACCGATTGTGTCTCTCTCACATCGGTGTTTCTCTCTCTTGCTCCCTTTCCCCCTCCCACTCTTATCGAAAGATAAAAATGGAAAAAAGTATCCTTGGGCGAGGATTTTTAAAAATAATAATAATATTTATCTAAGTTTAATATGTCAAAATTATTTCTTTAGTGTGCATGATTCATCTGATAATTTAAAGATGGTTTCTTTCCCATTAATTAGTTATTATTTTTAGATAATAAGGGAATAATCCATTAGTTTTCTAATTTCAATGTATATAATCTAAGTAGAATCTATCCTAAGTCAAAGCAAAATAGTACTTACCATTCTAAAAATCATTAAGCCATATTGTTATAGCATATTTATAAAATATCAACTACCAGCTTTATTTATTGCTATTCTAAACTTGAATTTAGAAATCGTAACAATTTTATCAACTTAAAATTTTTTAATCCTTTATGTTTCTTCTTATTCTTATTAATATATTTATTAACTTTTACATTTTAGGATGGCTGTCTTCTGTGTATAAACAGCAGTGGCTTGCTATGCTCCGGGCAGAACAAGACAATGAGGTGGGGTAAGTATGTTACATCATATCATTGCTCATTGGGGGGGGGGGGGGGGGGCGGGGACTTTGGCTATACATTTTTAAGTGCATTCATTATATTGAAAAATCAGTAACAATACTGAAATCAAGAGCTATTAAAGTAGAGCAAAGAGCCCTGGCCGGTTTGGCTGGACGATTAGAGCGTCAGCCCGCAGTACAGAGAGACCCGGGTTCGGTTTCCGCTAGGGCCACATACCTCGGTTGCAGTTTGTCCCTGGCCGCAGTTGGGGTCATGTGGGTGGCAGCCACTCGATGTATCTCTCTCACGTCGATGTTTCTCTCTCTCTCTTCTTCCCTCTCTCCCTCCCGCTCTATCTGAAGATGAATGCAAAAATGTCCTTGGTTGAGGGTAAAAAAAAAAATTTTAAGTAGAGCAAAGATCATGTAATCAGCTTTATTTCTTATATTTCTGTAATATTATCTATCTTGTAAATATTTATTTTTCTGGTCAATTAATATAATGGAATGTTTGAATTTTCATTTGCTATATATTAATGAAATTGAGTATTTCAAATCCTTTTCTTACCTAGTGTTATATTTAAATTTTCTTTCAACATACTGAAATATTACTTGGAATAATGCTTTCATAAAGCATAATTTCATATTACATATATGTAAAATCAATTTTCTCATTTATGGTAGTATTGTCAAATTCTGATTAATAGGTTTTTTTTTAAGACTTTTGAGTCTATATTAATATCATTTGGTTACAGAGAGCCTTACCCAAAAGTATGTGACCCCCTACAAAATATTTATGGGAAAGAAAATTATCTCTTCTTTCAATTCATAGTACTTTGCAGTTTACAGAAGTACTTCCACATTTATTAGTTGATCTTTATACTAGTTCCTTGGTATGGGCAAAGTGAAGAGACAGACCATGTGTGAGTATATAGAAGAGACCTAAAGAAGTTTAATATTTTTGCCTCCATCCCTTTTAACCATTTTTTAAAAAGGATTTTTTAGCCCAGCCCATGTGGCTCAGTGGTTGAGCATCGACCCATGCACCCAGAGGTCACCGGATCAATTCCTGGTAAGAGCACATACCCAGGTTGTGGGCCAAATCCCCACTAAGGGGCATGCAGGAGGTGGCCAGTCAATGTTCTCTCTCGTGATGTTTCTATCTCTCTCTTCCTCTCCCTCCCGCTCTCTAAAATCATTAAAGAAAACAATTTTTTTTTTTTTTTTTATCCTCACCTGAGGACATTTTTTCATTTTTTGTTCAGATAGAGTGGGAGGGGGAGAGAGAGAGAGAAACATCGACGTGAAAGGGACACATTGAGTGGCTGCCACCCGCACGACCAACCAGGGCCGGGGACAAACTGCAACCGAAGTATATGCCCTTAGCGGGAACCGAACCCGGGTCTCTCTGGACCGCAGGCCGACGCTCTAACCGCTGAGCCAAACCGGCCAGGGCAAGAAAACAAAATTTTTTTAAAGATTTTTTATTGATTTTTAGAGAGAGAAGGAGGAAGGGAGAGGAAGAGAAAGAGAGAAACATCAATGTGAGGGCGAGACATCGATCTGCTGCCTCCTGTATGCCCCCTACCAGGGATTGAGCCCTGACCTGGAATCCAACCAGCAATCTTTCAGTACATGGGTCAACTAACTGAGCCCTACCAACTGAGCCATATTGGCCAGAGCTAACCCATTTTTATATACCAAAGAGCTTCCTAAAATAATGGCCTAATTATGTTTATATCCAAACAATGAGTGTATGAAAGTGTCATATGAATTCATGTTAATGATTTTGAGATTATCCAAGGTTCTTAGTTCTACTTTAATTTATATCCCATCTTTTCCCAAATATATTCACAGCATACTTATCTTACACAAACATAATAAGATTGTTGAAACAGAAATAATAATTCAAAAACTAAAAAATGAAAGTTAATTCTTTAATGGAATTCAGATTTGAAGCATTTTTTAATGGATTAAATACTTCATAAATCATTCTACTTCTTTTGTGTATTCAGTTTTTAAATGTTAGATAGTGTTCATTTTGTAAAGATTTTTCTCATCTATATCTTTATTGAGTTTAATATAGAGTCTCACCTAAGGGACTGAGTTAGAATAGTGTTTTCTTGCCCTCAGACGTATATAATTAATTATATTGCCCCTAATGAAGCACTCTATCTACATATATTGAACATCTGCTCACTCCTGCAGGGCTATTAAAGTAAGGATTAGATTTAATCAATGCTTTTTTTGTTGTTGTTAATCCTCACCTGAGGATATTTTTTTCATTGATTTTTAGAGAGAGTGGAAGGGGGAGAGAGAGAGAGAGAGAGAGAGAGAGACAAACATGGATATGAGAGACACCCATTGATTGATTGCCTCCTGCATGTGCCTGACTGGGGCCAGGGGTCAAACCTGCTACCCAGGTATATGCCCTTGACCAGGAATCAAACCCATGACCCTTTGGTGTGTGGGCCGACGCTCTAACCACTGAGCAACACTAGCCAGGGCCAATGCATTTTTATTATCTATACCACAAAACATTTGTTTTTTAAATCTAGTAGCAAATTCTTCTGTTCTTTTTAACTCACATTTCTTTTTCAATTATTAGTTGCTTATTTCCGATGAGATTTATGATTTATATATATTTCTAGGCCTCAAGAAATCAATAAAGAAGAACTAGAGGGAAATAGCATGAGGTGTGGTAGAAAGCTTGCCAAAGATGGTGAAGTAAGTATAAGTTGTGACTCTTAATAATTATCATACAAATTGCACTACTATTAGTGCAAAATACACTTTCAATTACTATCATAATACCTGTCTTACCTTAGAAGAGCTTTTTTGATACAGTTTCTGCAGCATGATCTCCTGAATAAGAAGGTACAAACTCACTGGTGATTGATTATTCGGCCTTGCATCAGTGTTGAACTTTCTGGGTGTAGATAAAAGATATGAGAAGAAGATCCCTCAGCAATATAGAAATTAAGATATGCAAGTATATGGGAGCTGGTTACATAGTCTTAAAAGTGATTCTATTTTACAATTACCCTGAATCAAACACATTAAACCCTTTAATTGCTACCCACATTAAGAATTACATTTTTCATTACCACCCAATATAAATGTATATAAGTGAAACAAAAGCATTATGAATCAATACTGCTGCTGTGTCCAAAGATCCTATTTTCTATTTAATTTCTTTTGAAAGATGATTGTGACTCATTAAATTGATTTTCTAATCCACTGATGGGACATGAACTACATTTTCAAAAACTCCACCCCCTTCAGAATCTCCGTTTCAAGTATATCGTTTTTTAACTTTACCTCTTATTTTTCTAGCACTTCCCTCTAGTACCTGGCTCCAACAGTTTTTTTAACTCCATTGGGATGTACAGTATATTGTTTTTACTACCTTTTCCCCATCATTTTCTCACCACATCCCTGCTTCTTTCTTTTTTTTTAGTCCTCACCCAAGGATATTTTTCCTGATTTTCAGATAGAGTAGAAGGGAGTGGGGGAGAGAGAGAAAGAAACATCGATACGAGAGAGACACACCGACTGGTTGCCTCCCACACGACCCCAACTAGGGCTGGGGATCGAACCAAGGTACATGCTCTTGACCGGAATCAAACCCATGACTCTTTGGTCTGTGGTATGATGCTCTAACCACGGAGCAACCGGCCAGGGCTCTACTTCTTTCTTTACTTGACATATATTCTATGTTCCATCTTAAAATTGGTCCCTTGGCTTGTACTCTTAATGTCCCTCTGTCAAACTCACCTGGCTAAACCCCAATTCTTGCTAAATCCCAACTTTCCATAAACTCCATGCCTGCTTCCAAATAGGTGAATGTGACTAAAGAAAAACACCATACCCCAGCAGGTGTTTGCAAGTAAATTTCAAGCAGGTCTTGAGTGTAGCATGGTGATCCTTCTAAATGTCCCTAGTGAATGTATCCTCCTACTCTTTGAGTAACTCTCATACCTTCTCAAAAGAGCAGTGCAACTGCCCTCATTCTTACTGATGGCCTTGCTTCTTTCTTCATTTGGAAAATAAAATCAAGAGGAAGAGAATCTGTACATCCTCCTACCAGTAATTCTACCACTCTAGCTGCATCTGTAACTATGTGCCGTGCTTTTTCTCGTATTAGAATAGATGAACTATCTGCTTCTATCCTTGTCCATCACTTCCCTCTCCTGCATCATCAGTTTTTCTCTTCTACTGGATCATTCTCGCTTAGCATATAATGTGCTGCAGATTACTCATCTTAAACCATATCCTGACCCCATGTTCCCCTCTAGTTAACACTCCATTTCACTGTATCCCTTTGAAGCAAAACTCTTCGAAAAAAGTTGACTGTGTTCGTTGTCTATACTTCCTGTTTTCTGATACTGTCTTGAATCCACTCTAATTCATTTACTCCAGTAAACTCCAGTGATGCTGCTGTGATATTGTTAGTAGTGATTTCCACATTGCCAAATCAGGTAGTTAGTTTTTAGTCTTCAGAAAGCTCTTGGCATTATGATACATCTGTTTACTCCTTCTTGAAGATATTCTCCATTTGACTTCCAGGACTGCATACTTGGATGATTTTCTTCCTACTTCATTGGCTACTCCTTTTGAGTATTTGCTAGATCCTTCTTCTCTTTCTCAACAAATATTGGTGTGACTGAAGGCTCAATACTTGCACTTCTTCCCTATCTATGCTCACCTCTAAGTGATCTCACCTTGTCCCATGACTTTGATGATTTCTAACTCCAGATTTATATGTCCAGCTACTCACTTGACATCTTTTTTAGAATCCTAATAGCATCTCAAATATCCCAAGAGTCCCAAGCTGAACTCTTTGATTTTCATCCCCAAACTTTCTCCTTCCTAAATATTCTCCAACCCATCAATGCACAAGCTCCAAACTTTAGATTCTTCTTTCTTACACTTGCTATCCATAAGAAATTCCTC
Source organism: Tadarida brasiliensis (assembly GCA_030848825.1). Classification (NCBI taxonomy): domain Eukaryota; kingdom Metazoa; phylum Chordata; class Mammalia; order Chiroptera; family Molossidae; genus Tadarida; species Tadarida brasiliensis. The sequence continues at coordinate 29,675,045 of CM061270.1, read as the reverse complement.
CAGGCTCTACCTTCAAAATATATTCCTCACATGTCTACCACTACCACCCCCAATTCCTAGCCACCATTATCTCTTGCCTGGGCTGTTGTGGTAGTCTCATAACTGCTCTCCTTGTTTTTACTTTGTTCTTCTACGTTCTATTTTTCATACAACAGCCAAAGTCATCTTTATAAAGTACAAGTTAGATCATGTCATTTCCTTCCCTAAAACTTTCCATTAGCCTCATACCACACTTAGAAGAAATCCAAACTTTTCCTTATTGAGGTCTACTAGGCCCTACATTTTCTGGCCCCTGACTGACTCTCTGAACGTATCTCCATCTTTTGTCCCCCTCAGTTACTGTCCTAGCCACATAACCATTCTTGGTATTTCTGAGATATGCCAAGCATGTTTTTTCCCCCTAGAGTTTTGTACTTGCTGTTCTCTTTAAGTCACTCTTTCCCCAGATAGCCACCTAGTCCACTTTTTAGTTGACGCAGGACTCCACTCATCTAGTATCTCCTTAAAGAGACTTTCCCTGACCACCTGTCTGAACAAGCAGGCTCTCCAACTGCAAGCTCCCCTCCTCTACCATGTTCTCTTTCCTGACATTCTGTTCTGTTCCCTTTTCCTCCGTTCCATTCCAGATGTATTATTAATCGACTCCTTCCACAAAACCTATAAACATATTAAAATATACATTCCACTAAGGCAGAAAATTATTTATTGCTATTTCTTCAATGCCTAGAGAAGCACCTGGCACATAATGTATGTGCTCAATAAATATTGGTGAACTATTAAATTAGTGTTGTAATTCAGAATGTCAACCAAACACTTGAAGCCCTAACTTTACTTCACTATCCCACACCATCTTACTTAATAGTCTCTCATTATTAAACAATAGAATAAACAAACTTGTGACCCTGATGATGGTATTTAAAATTACTCAGTTGTGTATCTGTTGGTTACTTACTTAAGGTATTTTAGAGTATTTTTAAAGCAAGGTAGATATTAATGGGTTACTTAGAGTTGCAGTGAAAAGCCATATTACTTTTGGTAGAATTACATCATAGAGATACAATGAAACAGGTCATGAAGAGGCGATATTAGGAAAGTACCTTAAGGAACAATGATCATAAAGGCTGCATTTTTAGCTTTGATATATACTGTATCTGTATGGTAAACCTTTATATATATTCACAGATATATTGTGTGTGGAAAGCCTTAAGGGAAAGGCACTGACAGAAAGTATGAACCCATGAGAGAAATTTTGGTTTGAGTTAGAGGGGGGAAAAGGACATTTTAAACTTTGACTTACTAGCATAATAAACTGAAGTAAATTTTTGTCTTTTGTATTTCTTAGTACTGCTGGCGGTGGACAGGTTTTAACTTTGGCTTTGACCTTCTTGTAACTTACACCAATCGCTACATCATTTTCAAACGCAATACACTGAATCAGCCGTGTAGTGGATCTGTCAGTTTACAACCTCGAAGGAGCATAGCATTTAGGTAAGTTGAGATTTCCCTACCCCATTCCAACTCACTCCCAAAGAAATATAAAAAATGAAGTAAAACCTTGATACTTTACACTAACAATAGTAGAACTTTGATAAGATCTAGTATATATGAACATGCAAGGAAGTGATAAGGCTCCATTCCTATAATATATTAATAATCCAAATTACAAGATCTAGATCTAGTATGTCAGGGAGAAAGAATAGACTGTAATATGAATGATAAAGGATTAATACTGGGCTTGAAGCTGAAGTTGTTGCCTTGCTGCTATTCCTAGCAAATAAAAGGTCCAAACTGGAAATACAGCAAGGTATTTTTCCATGAAAACATGCCTGGTATTATCCTTCACTTTCTATAAGATTTAATTTGTCCAACTTTGTCTTATAGTTGAGCTGACAATATTTTTCTGGCAAGGATGCTGACAAATTGGAAAATAGCTTAATGAACAGATTTCTTTTTTAAGTCACATATTTACTTACCTTACACCATATACAAAAATGAACTCAAAATGGAGCAAAGACCTAAACATATAAGAGCTAAAACTATAAAATAACTCTTAGAAGAAAATATTGGAGAAAAGCTTCCTGACATTGGATTTGGCCATGATTTCTATAATATGACACCAGAGCACAGGTAGCAAAAGAGAAAGATAAATTAGACCTCATCAAAATTAAAACTTGTGCATCAAAGGGCATTATCAACAAAGTGAAAAGGCAACCCACAGAATGAGAGAAAATATTTGCAAATCATATATCTGATAAGGAATTAATATCCAGAATATACAGAAAACACCTGAAACTCTACAACAAACAAACAACCAGATTTAAAAAATAGGCAAAGGATTTACTTCAACATCTCTCCATTGAAGATATAAAAATGGCCAATAAGCCCATGAAATGATGCTTAACACCCCTAATCACCAGGGAAATGCAAATCAAAACCACAATAAGATGCCACCTCACACCCATTAGAATGACTGTTACCAAAAACAAAACAGTATTGATGAAGACATAGAGAAGTTGGACCCTTGCACATTGCTGGTGGGAATGTAAAATGGTGCATCTTTTTTGGAAAATGGTGTAGTATTTCCTCAAAATTAAACAATTACCATACGATCCAGCAATTATTCTTCTCAGTATTTACCCCCCAAAAAATTGAAAGCAGGGACTTGAACAGATATTTGCACACTCATTTTCATAACAGCATTATTCACAATAGCTAAAAGCAACCCAGTGTCCATTAAGAGATGAACAGATAAAATGTGGCATATCCATACAATGGAATATTATTCAGCTTCAAAATGGAAGGAAATCCTAACATGCTACAGCATGAACCTTGAGGACATTATGCTAAGTGAAGTAAGCCTGCCACAAAAGAACAAATACTATATTATTCTACTCACAAGGTATCTCCAGTAGACAGAATAGGACACTGGTTGTCAGGAGCTGAGAGGTAAGGGGAAATGGGGAATTCATGTTTATTGAGTACAGACTTTGAGATGAGGCAAATGAAAAAGTTCGGGAGAATTCGTGTTTATTGAGCACAGACTGAGATGAGGCAAATGAAGAAGTTTGGGAGATGGATTGTGGTGATGATTGCAGAACAATGTCAGTGTATTTAATATCAAGAACTATACACTTAAAAATGGTTAGATGATAAATTTTATTAATACTACCACCATAAAAAAGGTATTTATAAATTATTTTTATTTCAGATATGTGTAGTAGCACAAGCTTGTAAGTCTAAATAGAATCAGTTTACAGTTTGAAAATACTTTTTAAACTTTTTTATCAAAGACTTTTAGAGAATATGGAAAACAAAAAAATATTAAAGTGAGGGAGGGCTTATTTAAATTAATCTGTGGTTTAAAAAAATTGTATGTTTATTTTTTTATTTGTGGGTTTTTTTTTTTATCCTAGATTACGTTTGGCTTCTTTTGATAGTAGTGGAAAACTAATATGTAGTAGAACAACTGGCTATCAAATACTTACACTTGAAAAGGATCAGGTATGTTTGATTACTTTTCTGTTGTTTCATTATAGTTTTTGTGTTTTGAATCCTCTTAGAATTAACATTCTTTTCTTTTTTTCCATTGATATTTTATTTTATTATTATTATTTAAAAAAAATTTTTTTTTTTTTTTGGTACGTGCCCCTAGCGGGAACCGAACCCAGGACTCTCTGGTCCACAGGCCGACGCTCCAACTGCTGAGCCAAACCGGCCAGGGCTATTATTATTGTTTTTTAGAGAGAGTGGAAGGGCGGGAGGTAGAGAGAGAGAGAGAGAGAAACATTGACGTTGAGAGAGACAAATCAATAAGTTGCCTCCTGCATAGCCCTGGTCCGGACCCAGGAAACTTGCAACCTGGGCACGTGCCCCTGACCAGAATTGAACCCATGACTCTTTGGTCTGTGGGCCGATGCTCTAACTGCTGATCCAAACCGGCCAGGGCTAGAATTAAAATTCTGAAGTAGAATTAACATTTGATTTAAATGTCGGTTTGAAAGATTTTTGGTGGTGTTTTGGGTTTTTTTGTTGTTTGTTTGTTTGTTTTTGTTAATCCTCACCTGAGGATACTTTTCCATTGATTTTTTTAGATAGAGTAGAGAGGAGGGAGGGAGAGAGAGAAACATCTATGTGAGAGAGAACATCTATTGGTTGCCTCCCACATGACCCAGACGAGGGCAGGGATTGAACCTGCAACCCAGGTACGTGCCCTTGACCGGGAATCAAACCCAAGACCCTTTGGTGCCTGGGCTGATGCTCTAAACATTGAACCAAAACAACAAGGGTGGTTTGAAAGTTTTTTTGAGGGTAAAGATGGAAGTACCATATTCACTTCTGCATAATTTACCCCATTCTACTAGAAGTTCAACTAAGACAAAAAAGAAAACACAGTTTGATTTTGAGGAGCAGGGAAAAGCTTTAATAGGGCAATAATTATTTGTACTAAATACCATCTTCAAAAAGTTATGAATCTTTTTTTTTTTTTTGGTACATGCCCCTAGCAGGAACTGAACCTGGGACTCTCTGGTCCACAGGCCGACACTCCAACCGCTGAGCCAAACCGGCCAGGGCAAAAAGTTATGAATCTTAATTGCTTCATCCATTGTGTTCATAAAGTGCATTTATTTATGCATTAATAGCAGATACCATGAAGACAATCCAGTTTGTCTCTATATAGTTCCTGAATATTAAGAGAACATTATCCTCTAGCACAGCGGTTCTCAACCAGTGGGTCACGACCCCTTTGGGGGTCAAACGACCCTTTCACAGGGGTCGCCTAAGACCATCAGAAAACACATATTTCCGATGGTCTTAGGAATTGAGACACCGCTCCTCTATCCATCTCCAGGCGGATCTGCCCACATGCAGATATGCCCACATACAACATGAGGAACTGTATTAAAGGGTCGCGGCATTAGGAAGATTGAGAATCACTGGTAGCACACTAGGTTTCTAAAATAACAGATACTTGTAATATTCCCAGATTCTCTAAAGCCATTTGTTTCTTCATATTTCACATGCATGTTGAAATTTCAAAATGTCATGATGAGAAATAAACTATTTTCAAAAAGTAAAATGAGCCCTAGCCGGTTTGGCTCAGTGGTTAGAGCGTCGGCTCATGGACCAAAGAGCCTTGGGTTCGATTCCAGTCAAGGGCACATACCTCGATTGTGGTTCAATCCCTGGCCCTGGTTGGGGTCGTGTGGGAGGCAACCAATCAGTTTGTCTCTTTCACATCAATGTTTCTCTCCCCCCCCCCCCCCCATTCTATCTGAAGATAAATGGGAAAATATCCTTGGGTGAGGATTTTTTAAAAAGTAAAATGAGAGCCATTAAAATATTGCCAAAATTTATTTCTATTAACACAAACCACCATCCCGAAGAACACATTATTTCATTAAAGTGTTCAGAGGGTATAGTTCATATAAATTATTAGAAATTAGGAATTTTCTTCAAACTGAAGAGACTCTCATAGAACATCAGAATTTAGCATTGCAAGGATCCCTGGAGTAATAGTTCTAGCCTCACATACTCTGTATCAGCATTCTTTCAGAGGGTCCTCCAATCATTGTAGGAACTCTGGCAACAGAGCTAACTCTCTCATGTGTAGATAGTATTTGAGAAGGTAGATATATAACAGAGTTCAAATCTGCCTCTATTGGAATTCTCTATTGTTCCCTCTGTGCCCTCTGGAGCTGCATGGAAGATGACTATCTTTACCTTCTACCTGGAACTTCACTAAAAAATATCATGGCTCAAAGCATCAGAGACTTAAAAAGCACTAGACCAAGATAATAGTTGTATTCCACGTGTTCCTTGATTCATTCGTTCATCAAACATTTGTGTCTCTAGTGCATGTTAGTTTCTATGCTACAAGTGGAGGAAATAAAGAGGAGTTTATGTTATATAGCTTAATTTAAGTAGTATGGTAGAGGTGAGCTCATAGTAATGTGTAACATTGAGTGAGAAGTCTCTAACCCTTACTATGAGGTTGGGGGCAGGTGTGGTTATTGGGGGAGTAGAAGAAGGGAAGAAAGCTCAGGGAAAACCTCCTCTCCTGGAAAAGTTGACAAGTGGAGACTTCCGGTCAAGATGGCAGCGTAGGTAAACGCGGTATCGCGTCCTCCCACAACCACATCAAAGTTACAACTAAACTACAGAACAACCATCATTCAAAACCGCCTGAAATCAAGCTGAACGGAAGTCCTACAACTACGAAATTAAAGAAGAAGCTGCATCGAGACTAGTAGGAGGGGCGGAGGCACGACGGGCTGGTCCCACACCGCCTGTGGTGGATAAAAATTAGGAGGATACCTCGGCTGGGAAGGTCCTCCCTGAGGACTGAGGGGTCCCCGTCCCACACCAGGCACCCAGCTCAGGGATCCAGTGCCAGGAAGAGAAGTCCCCATCACTTCTGGCTGGAAAAACCAGCGAGAACTGAGGCTGAGGCAGCTGGAGCCCCCGGCAGCTCCTCTTAAAGGGCCCGGGCACAAACTTACTCGGACTCCCACCCTCCAGGCTCCAGCATGAGGGAGGCAGCTTGAAAGGCACCAGAGTCATATGGGGAAGAACTGAGCTGTTTGGCATTGGAGCGAGGGCTGGAGAGGCAGCTTTCTCCTGGACAGACATGCTATCAGAGGCTTTTGTTCCTTTGGTGAGCCGTTCTCTGGGCCGGCAGACGCCACCATATCTGGGACTCCAGCAACCTGGCTCACACTGTTTGCCTCACCCTGGTGATTCCCTGAGGCCCCGCCCCACCCAACTTTCAGGCCCACCCAAGCTGTTGCCAGTTGCTTTACCATAGGATTGGCCTATCTTGGATCCTGCTTCAGCTTTTCCTAAATTCTTTCAAACAAGGGCATCTGGTCTCAGCTAGCCCCATACCTCTTGCTAAGTAATACATAGAAACAAACACAGGGAGGCAGCCAAAATGAGGAGACAAAGAAACAGGTCCCAAGTGAAAGAACAGAACAAAACTCCAGGAAAAGAACTAAGCGAAATGGAGATAAGCAACCTAACAGATGCTGAGTTCAAAACACTGCTTATAAGGATGCTCAGTGGACTTAGTGAGAACCTCAGTGAACTTAGTGAGGGCCTCAAGAGCATAAAAAAGGACCAGTCTGAAATGATGGATGCACAGTTAGAAATGAAGGAGGCACTAACTGAAATAGTTTACACAGATTCAATAGTAGAGTAGGTAAAGCCAAGAAGCAAACCATCGATTTGGAATATAAGGAAGCAAAAAACACCCAATCAGAACAGCAAAAAGAAAAAAGAATCCAAAAAAATGAGGATAGTGTAAGGAGCCTCTGGGACAACTTCAAGCGTGCCAACATTCGCATCTTGGGGGGTGCCAGAAGGAGAAGAGAGAGAACAAGAAATTGAAAACCTATTTGAAACAATAATGGCAGAAAACTTCCCTAACTTGGTGAAGGAAACAGACATACAAGTCCAGGAAGCACAGAGAGTGCCAAACAAGATGAACCCCAAGAGGCCCACACCAAGACACATCATCATCAAAATGCAAAAGGTTCAAGACAAAGAGAGAATCTTAAAAGTAGCAAGAGAAAAGCAGTTAGTTACCTACAAGGGAGTTCCCATCAGACTGTCAGCTGATTTCTCAAAAGAAACTTTGCAGGCCAGAAGGGAGTGGCAAGAAATATTCAGAGTGATGAAAAGCAAGAACCTACAACCAAGATTACTCTATCCTGCAAAGCTGTCATTTAGAATCGATGGCCATATAATGAGTTTCCCAGACAAGGAAAAGCTAAAGGAGTTCATCACCACCAAACCATTATTGTATGAAATGCTGAAGGGTCCTCTTGAAGAAAAAGATAAAAAAATATGAACAAACAAAATGGCAATAAATTCCTATCTATCAACAATTGAATCTATAAACAAAATGAACAAGCAGAACAGAAACATTCTCATAAATACAGAGAACTTTTGTTGGTTACCAGATGGGTGGGGCTGGGAAATGAGTGAAAAAGGTAAAGGGATTAAGAAGTACAAATTGGTTGTTAGACTGACAAACCTCAAAGGGAAGGGGGGTTGGGGGGTGGGAAGAAATAAACCAAAGAACTTATATGTATATATGCATAACCAATGGACACAGACAGCAGTGTGGGGAAAGGCAGGAGGGTGGCGGGAATGGGGAGGAGGGGGGCAATGGGGAAAAAATGAGGAACATCTGTAATACATTCAACAATAAAGATAAGTTAAAAAAAAAAAAGTTGACAAGTGAATGAATACCTGAACCTTGGGAGCACATGGATCATTCAAGTAACTGAAAGAGGTTTGGAAGAGTTCAGTAGGACTAGAGCCAGGGCATGATGGGCTGTGGATTGAGTTTGGACTTCTCCCTGAGATCTCTAGAAAGTTACGGAAGGATTTTATTTGGGGAGTTTTATATGTATGTTTCACATAGGTTATAGATGTTTATTATGGAAAAATTAGAAAAATATAAATAAGCGAAAAGAAAAACAATACGTATTCCACTTAGAGATGACACCAAAATTAGATCTTACTGTTAACTATTTGTAACCTTCATTTTTCCCACTTTGTTGTGCATAGCTTTTCTTTTCAATAAATATATATCCACATATTATTATTATTATTATTATTATTATTAATCTTCACTCGAGGATATTTTTCCATTGATTTACAGATAGAGTGGAGGGGGGACATTGATGTGAGAGAGACACATTGATTGATTGCCTCCCACACGACCCCAACCAGGGTCGGGGATCAAACTGAAACCGAGGTACATGCCTATGACCAGAATCAAACCCAAGACTCTCTGGTCTGCGGGTCAATGCTCTAATGGCTGAGCCAAACCATCCACGGCTTTTTTTTTTTAATCCACATATTATTTTTATTACTGCATAATATTACTTATTTTGCATATACCATAATTTAAATAATTCTTCCTTTTTGGGTTTTTGGGGGTATTTTTTTTCTCACTATTATAAAAAATGTACAGCCCTGGCTGGTTTGGCTCAGTGGTAGAACGTTGGCCCGCAGACCAATGAGTTGTGGGTTCGATTCTGGCCAAGGGCACGTACCTTGGTTGTGGTTCGACCCAGGCCCTGGTCGGGGTTATGTGGGAGGCAACCAGTCTATGTGTCCCTCTCACATTGATGTTTCTCTCTCTCTCCCTTTCTCTCCCTCCCACTCTATCTGAAGATAAATAGAAAAATATTTTCAGGTGAGGATTAAAAAAAATGTACGTGTTTCTGATTTTTTTTAAGTGGTAAATTCCAAGAAGTAGAATTCTTGTCGGATAGTGTATATGTTTCCTAATAGCCAAATTACCCTCCAGTAATACTATCCAAATTATATTCCCTCCAGCAGGAGAGTATAACCAACATTAGTGTATTATCATTATTTCTAATCTTTCCCCAATATAAAAAGTGTAAACAAATTCTATTTGATTTTCATTTCCTTGGTTATTGGTATAGTTGGGTTTTTTGTTTGCTTATTGGTCGTATTATCTTGTGTAAATTGACAATTTATATTGTGTATGTTTACATTTTTATTACGGTGTTTGTTTTCTTATTAATTTTTAACAGCTTTAATATATTAAGAGTGACATTTGTGATATACTATAGTTTTCCCATTTTGTCATCTGTTTCTTAAACTTCATGAAGTAATCAATCAATCTGTTAATTTAATGATTCCCTCTTTTGGTGTTTTGCTTAGTCCTAAGAGTTAGGATTATATATAGTCATCTGTACTTTTTTCTATTCCTTTTATTTAGCTTTTTACATTTGAGTATTTTAGGATATATCTGAAATGTATCAGATTTATCAATATATTTGAATTACCATTTTTATCATATACTAAATCCTTATGTACTTGGTTTCATTTCTAAACTTCCTCTTATGTTTTAATTATTTCTTTGTTGTGGAGACAACAATACATTGTTTTAACTGGACTAACTTTAATTTTAATACCTAGTAATACAAACCCACTTTCATTCTTGTCTTCTCAAAAATCTCTGGGCTCTTTGTGCAAGATTATTCTGTATGGGGTATAGAATCATTTTGTCAAGTTTCCCCTAAAAAATTCCTACGAGGATTTTGATTTACATTTATTAGTATATGTGCTGCCAAAGTGAGCACTCTTTATACAGTCGGCCCTCGTTTATCGCAGTTAATCAGTTCCAGACTCTACTGCAATAAATGAATTTCCGTGAAGTAGGATTCTTTATTTATACAGTCGTCCCTCGCCACTTCGCGCTTCGACTTTCATGGCTTCACTCTATCGCGGTTTTTTTCAAATACTATACTATACTATATTTGAAAAACCGCAATAGAGTGAAGCCGCGAAAGTCGAAGCGTGAAGTGGTGAGGGGCGACTGTATTTGTTAAATATATACAATAATTTGTGGAAAGTTGATATCTTCCTTTCTGGAATATGGTAGTTTCTACATTTATTTAGGTATTTTCTAAGTATTTTATATATTTTTTAAACATGTTTTTATTGATTTTTTTAGAGAGAGAGGAAGGGAGAAAGAGATAGAAACATTGATGTGAGAGAGAAACATCGATCGGCTGCCTCCTGCACATCCCCTACTGGGGATTGAGCCCACAATCCCCATGTGCCCTGACCAGGAATTGAACCGGGACCTCTCAGTCCATGGGATGATGCTCAATCCACTGAGCCACACTGGCCAGGCTAAGTATTTTATATTTTAATTGCCAATATGAAATGAATTCTTTTTTCTAATAGTTTTTGATGACATGTAGAAAAGCTAGTGATTTTTGCATATTTTGTAACTGTCCATCTTACAGGACTATGCTAACTAGATTTACATTATAGAAGGCTCTCTCAGCAATGTGTAAGAAGTATTTGAGACATGATAATGGCAGGAAGGTGACTTAGAAGCTATTGCTCTAATCCAGATAAGAAATGATAATAACCTTAACTTAAGGAAGGTAGCAGTGGGGATGAAGAAATGTTAATAGGTTCTAGCAATGAAGCAGTGCAGTTGAAAGAATTTGGTTCCTAATTGTGCATGAAGGTGAGAAAGTAGTCGAAGAAAATTCCTGGTTTTCTGAGTTGGGCAACTTTGATTTATAGTAGTAGTTTTTCCTGAGATTTAAATTATAAAAAGGAAAATGACACCCTGGCTGGGTAGCTCAGTTGGTTAGTGCGTCATCCTGATACACCAAGATTACAGGTTCGCTCCCGGGTGAGGGCACATACAAGAGTCAACCAATGAGTGCATAAATAAGTAGAACAACAAATCAATGTTTCTCTATCTCTCTCCCTTTCCCTCTCTCTAAAAAAATCAATCAATATAAAAAAGAAAAGAAATGAATGAGACTTAAAGTGAGGATGAAGATATGATAAATTCAGTTTAAGGTATATTTAGTTTGGGGGCATTAAGGTGAAAGTTTGATTGGCAGGTGGGTCAATAGCATTGCCTGGGCTAGAAATGAAGGTTAGATGAGATAACCTACAGGAAATGTATAGAGAATATGACAGTATGGAAACCTAGGGAACACTGGTATTTAGGGGGTGGGCAAAAAAAGTAATCTGGTAAGATACTTCAAGAGCTGGGATAGGGAGTCAGTTTAGTAAATATGCCTTCACCTGGGTTATTGCTACAAACTTTGACTAGGCCATGGTGACTCAAGCATCTATAGGCCACCTGTGCTTTGACATCATTCCTCTCTGCTATCCCTATTAGCACCATCAGCCCAGGTGATTGTCTCATCTGACCCATCATTTTACCCATCTTATTCACTTTCCCTGTTTTAGAGAATATAGAGAAATCGTGTGTGTGTGTGTGTAGAGAGAGAGAGATTTGTAGTCTCTGCCTTCTTTTTTTTTAGTCCTCACCTGAGGATATTTTTCCATTTATTTTCAGACAGAGTGTGAGGGAGGGAGGGGGGGGAGAGAAAGAGAAACATCAATGTGAGAGAGACACATCGATTGGTTGCCTCCCACATGACTCCAACCAGGACCAGGTACCGAACCACAACCGAGGTACGTGCCCTTGACCGGAATTGAACCTGAGACTCTTTGGTCCACGGGCTGACGCTCTAACTACTGAGCCAAACTGGCCAGGGTTTCCCTACCTTCTCTATCCAAATTTATCTTTTTGCTCCACCAACACAGTAGCTATGTCCAGTTGAGCCTATATCAGTCATGCAAATGTTCCAGTTTCAGTTCTTCTTTATTCCAGGAAAACATTCCAGAAGCACCTGCCTCAGTAAAAAATTAAAAACTCTAGATTTAAACAGTGTTTAGTAGCCTCCAAAATGTATAAAATAAGATGAAACTAATGCATATTATTGCAGAGAATATATCCAAGTATTAAATAAGTAGAAATTATCATTTCAGTACTGCTGCTTTTACTCTAATGACTTATTCTGTTCACCAAGTGCTATAAAGGGTTCCAAACAATACATCTGTAGCATGAGTGATGGTTACACTTGTGGCTTTCAAGTATATGATCAACTTCTGTCTCTCTGGGATTTCAAGGCATTCTCATGTGTATTGCGGTAACTGAACTTGAAATTGATTTTACATGGTGCTTTATATTCCAAGAGACAAATAACATGTCTGCATTAGAGACCGTGGGAAATCTTACATAAGAATGGGAACCACACCCTGGCCGGTTTGGCTCAGTGGTTGGAGTGTTGGCCTGTGGTCCAGAGAGACCCAGGTTCGGTTCCCGCCAGGGGCACGTACCTCAGTTGCAATTTGTCCCTGGCCCTGGTTGGTCGTGTGGGAGGCAGACACTCGATGTGTCCCTTTCACATTGATGTTTCTTTCTCTCTCTCTCTCTCTCTCTCTCTCTCTCTCTCTCTCTCTCCCTCCCTCCCTCCCTCCCTCCCACTCTATCTGAACAAAAAATGGAAAAATGTTCTCGGGTGAGGATAAAAATAAAATAAAAAGAATGGGAACCGTGACTGTTGTTGATAATAATGACGCCCCACCTTCATCCTAATTATTTGCTATACGTAAGAGCCCCCAGAAATTGAAGCCAAATGAGAAGTGTACATATTTCTGGACTCTGTTCATAAAATATGTATGTACTTGACAGAAAATTTTCAATAATGAAAATAACTACTGTTAATGAGTACTTCATAAATAGCTGGCTTTGCTGAGCCCTCTGTGTGAATTGTCTCATATAATCCTATGAGACAGGTACTCTTATTGTCCCTATTTTAGGGTGAGGGGGCTGCAGTTGACAAGGTCAGTGACTTGCCCCAGGTCACACAGCTAGTGGGTGGGAGTTTTGAGATTTGAGCGCTGACTCAGACTGCAGATGCAAGCTCTTAACCACCACAGTCTCCTTCAATTCATTCAATTAAACTGTTTGGTTTTGGGGGGTTTTTTTGTTTTTAATATTACTATCTACTTGTCATTAAAGTAACCAATTTGTTTTATAGGAACAAGTAGTAATGAACTTGGACAGCAGGCTCCTGATCTTCCCTTTATATATCTGCTGTAATTTCCTGTATATATCTCCAGAAAAAAGAACGGAAAATAATCGTCATCCAGAAAATCCAGAAAACTGAGGATCTTATCAGTTGGAAACAGTAGCACTTTGAAAACTTTTTCGGCCAGCTTTAATTGAATGGCCCTATGTTGTTCACATCTAAGGTGACTAATAATGACAAAGGCCTTATGAACTGTACAGATAATACAGAAGACTATTGTTATTCTCATTACATTTCTATGCATATATTAAAAAACATTTAAAGCCAAGAATATATCCATCAATCCATTTCTGTTATAAAGATGTCAGCTCATGCTTTTTTAAATTTAGCATCAGTAAAAAATGGCTATAGGTAAATTTCACATTTTTCTGCAACCAAATACAGATTTAATTTTTAGCTTAAACTTTGATCCTGTATAATGTTAATGTATCTCAGTTATCCATCTGTAAATTTATTTTTGTCTAAAAGAATGTTAAAGGAATAATTTGAAAGACTAATTATAAATGCTTTTTCAATTGATGCGTTAAAGGCTGTCTAATTTTTTCAACTGCTCTTTGTGATTCCTCCTGTTATCCTTCCAATATGTAGTTGTTATTTATCATTAAATACTTTTTTCATGGCTTTGGAGACTAACCTGAGAAAATTTTTATTTAACTTAAGCATTTTTAGGCTATTTTATTTTGCTTTTAATTTAGCTTTCCTAGGATTTTAACAACAAAAGAATCAGCTTCAGACTTTCAAATGAACTGGAATGGGGAAGAAAAATCAGTGAGTCTGAGTATATTCCTTTGCCTTACATGGTCTTTTTGTTTGTTTGTTTTGATATTCTGTGCAGCTTTATTATTAGGTCATAAGATTATTTATATACCACATACTACACTAAACATTTTCATATTCTCTGACCTTTGGAATTATTTTTGTTCAAATTTTAGTTGGGAATCCTATTTCCTACTTAAGCTCAGGACTTTCTAACCTCTGAATTGAGTGCCTTTGAGTTACACATGCTAATAGAAGTTTCATAGTAAATATAAATAAGGTCAGAGGATGTCATACAGAAGCTGGTAATAAAGCATTCATGTAAAAATAGAACTTATTTTTGTCAAAAATGAGATGTACACTTGTCATGATTTATATATGTTGGCGTCTCGTGTTTACCACTATTTTGAAGAGCCATGCTCATCGTTTTTCCAGTCAGAGTGAATTCTTTTTGTGGTTAATGTATATTTTTCATGTGTTTTTTAAAAATGGGAACCACTTTTATGTATCTGTACAAATAATAAACACCCATTTGGAAAAAAGAATAAATAAGCTCTTATATGAACTGGACCAAAAAAAAAAAAAAACAACCACCAAAAACAGTTGAAACCAGAATTTTTTTTTCTTTTAAGTTAGATATTTTCCAATTAGATTTAACTTTTGGAATTTATTGATAGTTTTTCTTCCCCAGTAATATGTCCATAGATTTATAAAATTGATTTGAGCTTTCAAAATTCATCCGGGTTAATTTAAAGAAAGCTTTAAAATGCCTCCCCATCCTCTGCCCGCAGAACTGCGGTTCAAATGTTTCTAATAAAAGAATTTGGCTGCATCAAGAGGCTACATTTTTTATTCTTATATTTGGCTATAATTATATATTGTTTTTTTCCTGTCTTACAGCATCAGAGATTCTTTACCCTTTATATATTAAAAAATGTAAATACCAATCTTCAAGTATTTTAATAATTGAGTTTTTACAAATCTTGGGAGTAAAGATAATTAAAGTTTTGAGTATATTAGTGAGTAAAATTAACTATTATATAAACTCCCCAATTGGAATTATATATGGTTCTCTTTTTTTTAATTGTATATGGTTTTTATCCGTTTATTCTTTCCTGTCCAAATTGCTTGTGTCATTCACAAACAGAATAATTATTTCTTTAGTCACAAGTAGGTTGTGTTCTCATTTGAGAAACCAGTGTTTGTTAGCTATACTTCACATTGATAGCAAAGATCTCCTTTTGTTTTCGTATCCAATACTTGAATGTTTGCATACTTTTTACTCTTTTCAATAGGAATATTTTCAATAAAGTATTGATAGTATCAGTTGACAGATCATATAAACTATTATATATGAAAGCTTTTGCTTTATACCCTTTACCAAGTCTTTTTCATAAGCTTCTAAGGCTAGAAAAAAATACCCAGTAAAAATTATTTTAGCCCAGCCAGTGTGGCTCAGTGGATTGAGCGTCATCCCATGGACTGAGAGGTCCTGGTTGATTCCCAGTCAGGGAACATGCCTGGGTTTTGGGCTCAATCCCCAGTAGGGGGCATGCAGGAGGCAGCCATCAATGTTTCTCACATCAATGTTTTTCACATCGATGTTTCTATCTCTCCCTTCCTCTCTCTAAAAAACAAAATCATTAAAGACCTATTTTTTAAAAATTATTTTAGCTTGACTATCAGTAAAGAAGAGGTCCTTAAGAGAAAATGTTCTAGTCCTGGCAGGTATGGCTCAGTGTTTAGAGTGTTGGCATGAGAATGGAAGGGTCACAGGTTCAATTCCCGGTCAAGAGCACATGCCTGGGTTGCAGTTTCGATCTCTGGTCTTGGTTGGGGCTCTTGGAAGGCAACAAATCAATGTCTCTCTCTCACATCAATGTTTGTCTCTCACTCTCCCTTTCTCCTCCTCTCTCCCTCCCTCCCTTTCACTCTCTCTAAAAAAAGTCAATGGGAAAAAATATCCTCAGGTGAGAATTAAGAAGAAAAAAAGATAAGAGCAAGAAAATGTTCTACAATCTCGATGCTAAAGTATTAAAGAGGGATATGAATGTACCTCGCCTTTTAATTTTATTTATATTTTTTGTCTATATTATTGAAAGTATTACAGATGTCCCTCTTTGTTTCCCCCATTGACACCCTCTTCCCCCTCTTTACCACACTGTTGTCTGTGTCCCTTGATTATGCATATATGTATATAAGTTCTTTGGTATATCTCTTCCCGCCTCACAGCAAGAAAGATTTCTGTATCTTTCTCTCCCCCTCTCTCTCTCTCTCTCTCTCTCTCTCCATATATATATATATATATATATATATATATATATATATATATATATATATATATGGCTTGAAACTTAGCAAGCCAAAAAAAAATTTTTTTTTTTTTGGTATGTACCCCTAGCGGGAACCGAACCAGGGACTCTCTGGTCCGCAGGCCGACACTCCAACCGCTGAGCCAAATTGGCCAGGGCTGCAAGCCAAAATTAAATGAACAGTGGTAGTCACTAGCTTTCTTTTGTTGTTATTCCTCACCCTAGGATATTTTTCCATTGATTTTTAGATGGAGTGGGAGGGAGGGAAAGAGAGATGGAAACATCAATGCAAGAGAGACACATCAATTTGATGCTTTCCAAAAGTACCCCAACTAGGGCCAGAGATCGAACCTTCAACCTAGGTACATACCTTTGACAAGGAATTGAACCTGCATCCTTTGGTCGTGGGCCAACACTCCAACCACTGAGCCAAAAGGCCAGGGTGTCCCTAGCTTTTTACCGAGTGTTTAACAGCGAACATTTTATTGAATTTCAAGTCTTTGAATAGTATTACCATTGTTAATGAACAATTTTCGACATCATATGCAAAAATAGGGTTACCAAGAGTCACTGTGGCTGTCTAAATTTAGGTTCATTAAAAGAAAATTTATTATTTACTTCCTGAGTCACAGTAGGCACATTGCAAGTGCTTACTAATCACATATAACTAGTGGCTGCCATAACGGTTGGTGCAGATATAGAATATTTCCATTGTTGTAGAAAGCTCTATCAAGTAGATTTGGTCTAGAATAGTGGACTGTAAATATTGAAACTATGTCAAAGGTTTCATTCCCTTAAAAATGAACCCACAGCCCTGGCCGGTTTGGCTCAGCGGTTAGAGCGTCGGCCTGCGGTACAGAGAGACCCGGGTTCGGTTCCCGCTAAGAGCATGTACCTTAGTTGCAGTTTGTCCCCGGCCCTGGTTGGTCGTGCGGGTGGCAGCCACTCGATGTGTCCCTTTCACGTCGATGTTTCTCTCTCTCTATCCCTCCCACTCTATCTGAACAAAAAATGAAAAAATGTCCTCAGGTGAGGATAAAAAAAAAAAAATGAACCCACAAAGAATAGAAAAGATGCCCTAGCCGGTGTGGTGCAGTAGTTAGAGCATCGGCCTGCACACCTAAGAGTCGTGGGCGTTAGAGCATCGGCCTGCACACCTAAGAGTCGTGGGCGTTAGAGCATCGGCCTGCACACCTAAGAGTCGTGGGCGTTAGAGCATCGGCCTGCACACCTAAGAGTCGTGGGTTTTAATTCCTGGTCAAAGAAGGACACTTACCTAGGTTGCAGGTCCCATCCCCAGCCCCAGTTGGGGCCCATGCAGGAGGCAATCAATCCATCTGTCTCTCTCACATCAATCTTTCTCTCTCCCCATCTCTCATCCCCCCTCCCTTCATCCCTCCATCCCTTCCATTCTAAAAATAAATGGAAAAAATATCCTTGGGTGAGGATTAACAACAACAACAACAAAAGAACAGAAAAGAATAGAGCCAGGTTGCAAATGACAGATAACTTGTCAATCAACTAAATGATATGTTGAGTCATAATTTCAAGCAATGTGGATCTAATCACTTGACTGCATTAAAAAACAAAAGGTATAGTACAGTTCCCTCCTCAACCAGAGTCTGAAATTCATCACCAAGGTCCAAGGTCCAAGTGTATAAAAGCAAAGTCTCAAACATCATCAATCACTATTAACTAGTGGTCAGACTACATCTAATTAGGGGGGAAATTACTGACTCAACAGCAGGCATCCATGTGGAATGATAAAGTAGGGTGCTTTTGTAAAGGCTGGTGATTTTATGTGAAACCGGACTGGCAAAGGTAAAACAAAATTTAACCACGGCTAGAGATAATACATTTGCAGAGAATCACAGATGGTTAATGTTTGTTCTTACATAAGGTACACACATACTTTAAATACAGTTTGCCTTTCTTGGGGGGAAAAAAACTGGTTGATTGGGAAGGAACCTTACACGTAAGTGTGACCACAAGTGTTGACCTTACCCCACCCTCCCCACTCAAATTTTATCCTTTAGAATGACAGAACTTCAAACCATATATTAGAAACATAGAGGATTTTCTTCCAGATACAATACTGAAGATACATAGTGCTGGATAATGTACATCCTGAGAGAGGGCAACTTGATCAGTAAATAAGGAAGCCCTAGCAGAACCCAACTTCTATCCCACACCTTAAAGAGGAGGAGCCATTTCCTGGCTAAGGTTGATCTCAGGATGTCCCTTTACAGAACTTAATCCTTTGTTTTTTCCCTTTCTCTTCTTTACTTTTTTCCTCTATGCGGACTCATTCACATCAATATTTAAATGGGCTTCAGTTTCTCCTATCTTTGAAAAACCCTCAGTCACACATTCACCTCTACCCACTACCATATTTGCCCTGCACCACCAAGCTCCAAAGGGTTCTCCGAATTATCTTAACTTCATATGCCATTCACAACTCAACTTCACCAAAACTTCCTGAGTCAACAAAGACTTTGTTCCTACATCTTACGGATTCAATGTATTTGGATTTTTTTCTTCACTCCTTTTAACTAACATTTAAAATTAACCACTTTCTCCTTTTAAAAAGCAGCCTTCTCTTAAACTTCTCTGATATCACACTCACCACTTTTCCTTCTGTCTTTCTGGCCATTCCTTAGTCTCCTTTAGGGGTTCTTCCTCTGCCTATCACCAGGCCCTTTTCTTTCCTGAGCTTGCACCAGGTGGGTGATTTCATGCACTCTCAGGGCTTCCAATGAACATCTGTATTCTGATTATTCCTTTTTCTGTAGTTCTAGCCTAGGTCTCTCTTCTGAGTTCCAAACACACATCTAGTTGGCATCTCCTCTTGGGTGTTCAAAATGGCACTTCCAATTAGCATGTCCTGACCTGAATGTATCTTCTTTCCTCAGAATTTATCTTACATGCCTTATCTTAGCAAATGATGTTCCATCTACCTAGTTTCACAAACCTGAAACCTCGATGTCATTCTTGAATCTTCTAATTCCCTTATCTTCTGCATCCAAACATCGCCAAGTTTTTCTAGTTTCACCAACTATCTCTCAAATTTCAACACTTCCCACCATACTTACTGATACCATTCTATTACAGGCCACTGTAATTCTCAAGCTAGATGATTGTACCAGCCTTATTATATGCCCCCAGTCAAGTCTGTACATTGTTCCAAAGTGTTCTTTGAATAAACTCAAATCTGATTCCCTCCCATCCTTAAAACCTTCAAAGGTTCCCTATTGCCTTTGTTTCAGAAAATCCATCAAAATTTACAAGTCTATTCTAGCCTTGTCTTTCCATTTCCACTCCTTGTTCCCTGAGTGGCTGCCATACTTTTAGTTCTCTGCATAGCCCATCCTCACCCTTGCATGTGCAGCCCCCTCTGCCTCAACCATCTCTTCCACCTCTCCCCACTACAGACGTCACCCCATTCCACCTGGCTAATTTCTATTCATCCTTAAGGTCTTGTTTGGACATCATTTCCTTCTAGAAACTTCTCTTGACAGCCTTCAAAACCACTTAGGTACCAGTCTTATGTACCCTCATAATGTTCTTCCACCATCAGTGCATGTTCACACCGTTTACTAGTTTGTGTCTGCCAGTGGCCAGCAGTCTACTCAAGAACAGGCATGTGTTTTTCACTGATTAATGCTCTGGTACAAAGGTATGCAATAAATGTTGGTGTAAATAACTGTATTAATGATGCCTTTTTCTGTTATTTTCTGATGTTTTGACAACTGGAGCATTGAGAGAGTGCCTTTCAATCGGCAGCCTATATCCTCCATACACCTTCTTTCCCACTTTCACACGCTAGGCAATATTCCTCTGCCCTAATGACTCCGGGGCCAGGTACCAAACAACTGGTCAGCCGCTACATCCCCAAACCCGCTGAAATTCAAACCCGCCAATCACAAAGCCGCTTACCCTGCCTCTCCAATTCCGTCCTGTAAAAAACAGTCTCTTACCCTTGCTTTCCCCTTTCTTCCTCTGCTTCCTGACCCAACCTGGTGCTTCTCCATGTGGACTTAAACTGCTGCGAATGCAGTTTAGAATTGGTTTGATATGAAATATTTTGTGCATGTGGATAAGAACTGGAAAGAGAAATGGGTGTAGGGGGAATGAAAACTGTGTTAAGGCGGTGAGTATACGGGTTTTTCCAGATTTCTGTACTATGTCAATTAGCAAACTTTATTGCGTACCGTGAACACAAAAGAAACGGCCAAAATGGGGCTTGCGGAGCTAACAACTTGGTTTTCACAGGCATCTCTGAGCTCGGAAGTGCGCCGCGCGATTCTGGGCGGGCTTTGCGCAGCCTCCCTTCTTTAGAAGCCGGAACCCTTGCGGGTCGCTCAACGTTTTCCAGCCGGCGGTGAAAGCGTAGTTCCGGCTGTCCCGGAAGTTCTTTCACAGTCGTTCCCCAGACGGTGGTAGAGGAGGGCTGCAAATGGATTCCAGGCCCAGCCCCGGCCCCAGCCCCAGCCCCAGCCCCAGCCGCAGCCGCAGCCGCAGCCGCAGCCGCAGCCCCTCTCCACCGAAGGGTGAGTCCAGAAGCAATTAGGAGAGTTTGGCCTCTCTTGGAGGCGCATCTCCCCTTTTCCTAGTTCAGTACGAGGGCCGCGGAGAGGTAGGCCCTTTATTCCGGAGGAGCGCGGTGTGGGGCGTGTGTGGGTGGGGGAGCGAAGACCTAGGCCCTCATGTTTGAAAGCATTGTTGTTCCCCCTTTCTAAAATGGAGTTTCGCTGATTTTCACCCTCCAATAGTAACTTTGTTATTCCTGTGACTGGCTAATTTAGAATCAGATCAGGGTTCCCTCATTTAATTTCTGGGTGACCATGTGCAAGTCATCCAACCTTTCTGATTCCGAATTCCGGTAATTAAACTTTGGGGGTAATACTACCTATCTTTAAAACCTCAGAAGAAAGGGGGGGTGGAGGGTTGGAAGAGATAAACCAAAGAACTTCTATGCATATATGCATAACCAAGGGACACAGACAATAGGGTGGGGAAGGCAGGAGGGGGGTGGGAGAGGAGGGGAGGGGGTCAATTGGGGAAAAGGGGGGGATATCTGTAATACTGTAATACTTTCAACAATAAAAATTTAAAAATAAAATATAATATAATAAAACTGATGTGAGAATTAATGTCACGTTCCATAACACTCAGCATGTGGTAGTACCTGGATTTTAAATGTTCAATATAGCCCTGGCCAGGTTGGTTCAGCGGTTAGAGCGTCGGCCCAGAGAGTGATGGGTTCGGTTCCTGCTAAGGGCACGTAACCTCAGTTGCAGTTTGTCTCCAGCCCTATCGATATTTTAAAATATGTTTTTATTGATTTGAGAGAGAGAGACAGAAAAGGAGGGACAGAAACATCCATTGGCTGTCTCCTGCAAGCCCCCTACAGGGGATGGAGCCTGCAACCCAGGCATGTGCCCTGACCTGGGAATGAAACCAGCAACCTCTTGGTGCATGGAACAGTAACCAACCAACTGAGCCATACTGGCCAGGTTGTGACATTTTTTTTTTTTTTTATCCTCACCCGAGGACATTTTTTCATTTTTTGTTCAGATAGAGTGGGAGGGAGAGAGAGGAAGAGAGAGAGAGAGAAACATCGACGTGAAAGTGACACATTGAGTGGCTGCCACCCGCATGACCAACCAGGGCCGGGGACAAACTGCAACCGAAGTACATGCTCTTAGCGGGAACCGAACCCAGGTCTCTCTGGACCTCAGGCCGACGCTCTAACCGCTGAGCCAAACCGGCCAGGGCGACATTTTTTTTTTTAAATATGGGTTTTTTTGCCCAGCCGGTGTGGCTCAGTGGTTGAGCATCGACCCATGCACCAAGAGGTCTCTGGTTTGATTCCTGGTGAGGGCACATGCCCAGGTTGTGGGCCTGATCCCCAGTGGGGCGCATGCAGGAAGCGGCCAATCAATGTTCTCTCTCATCGATGTTTCTATCTCTCCCTCTCCCTTCCTCTCTCTAAAATCAATAAAGAAAAAAAAAATTTTTTTTAATATATGTTTTTATTGATTTTTTAGAGAGAGAGAGAGAGAGAGAAACATCAGTGTGAAAGAGAAACATTGACTGACTGCCTACTGCATTTTTCCCACTGGGGATGGAACCCACAACCCGAACATGTGCCCTGACCGGAAATCCAACAGGGACATTTTTAAGATTTTTAAATTTATTTTTAGAGATAAAGGAAGGGACAAGGAGAGAGAGAAAAACATTGTGAGAGGGACAGTTGCCTGCTTCTTGCACGGTTCATACCCTTTAACCTAGGCATGTGTCCCTACTAGGAATCAAACCAGCAAGCAATCTTGGTGCAGGGAGGAATACCCTACCAACTGAGCCATATCTAGGAGGGCTAAAAATCTATTAGAATCTTCCATCCAGGAAGCTCACCACCTAAGGTCTTCTGATCCCCACCCCCATAAATGAGACAATGCCATATACTCTGACTTACACCCTCCATTTGCCCCCTTGTTAGTTTTTATCGCCTTCAGCTAGTCAAGGCTTGATTTTCATTAAAGTTAAATGAGGCTGGGATCCACATATATTGAGCACTTAAGATGTGCTCAGTCAGAATTAGGAAGTACTGTGTAACTATAGGATACACACTGGATTTCCTTGATTTAGTACGGAAAAAAAAGTAAAAATCTCAAGAATTTTTTTATGTTGAGTACATGTTGAAACGATAATAGTTGGAAATATATCTAGTTAGTCTAATAACATTCTGATAAAAATTTCACTTGTTTTTTACTTTTTTTTTTTTTTTTTTTTTATCCTCACCCGAGGACATTCTTTCATTTTTTGTTCAGATAGAGTGGGAGGGAGAGAGAGAAAGAGAGAGAGAGAGAGAAACATCGATACAAAAGTGACACATCGAGTGGCTGCCACCCGCACGACCAACCAGGGCCGGGGACACACTGCAACCGAAGCACATGCCCTTAGCGGGAACCGAACCCGGGTCTCTCTGGACCGCAGGCCAACGCTCTAACCGCTGAGCCAAACGGGCCAGGGCTGTTTTTTACTTTTTTGATTGTTACTACTAGAAATGGCTCTCATTTATTCATATTGGACAGCACAGCTCTAAATAGTTGAGGTAATTTTTGGCTCTGCAATGTTGTTTGTTTGTGTTAGAATGTGAGCGGTCCCGGTCCGCTTCCAGGGAGAGAGAACCAAAGCAAGGAGAAAGGTCCCAGTCCCAGGAGAAAGATCAGAAAAGGAGCCGCTCACGATCCCCGCACAGAAAACGCTCCAAGTAAGTACTGAACATAGCCAGAGGTTTTACCACAAGTCCCAAACAAACTAGTTGTTGCCCTTAACTTTGTTTCCATCACTATTAAGGCAATACACAGTGTCATGAAATGAGGGGAACTTAAGCCCACCTTATTCTGAACCTAACATTTCCATTGGTAAATGGGGTTAGTAAGTCTCTACTCCTAGAGTTGCCCTTAGGATTAAATGAGAAATAGTTCCAGGAAAGTACTTAACTTGGTGATTAGCAAGAATAAGAAATAAGCATCAATTGCTGTTTAAGTCAACTTTTTGTGTGTTTATTTGTAATTGTGAGAAACTGTTTAGTTACATTTTTCTGCCTCACAGAAAATATTTTAGCCCTAGGTATACTGAGTAAGACTGTGTTTTTTGTTTTTTGTTAACAATCAGAGCCTAGGCAGAGCCTTCTAACCTATACTATGGGGAATGGACTGGTGGTTCTCTGGATCCTGGCTTTTGCTCAGCCTTTACCTTTCAGGCACTCATGTATATCTGTGCTGATTGACACAAGTGGCCAGGTATGTCTGTTTCTGACATCTTTACTTATTAAATATTAGATCCCCAAGACAACATAGATCCACATCTCCTTCCCCTTCTCGACTGAAAGAAAGAAGCGATGAGGAACAGAAAGAAACAAAGAGCGAAGAACAACAGATTACTGGTAATGTTATTTGCTAAGTAGCTGTAGAAAAAGTACAGCCTTATTTAGATAACTTCAGTCATGATAAAATTATAAAAGTATCATTTTTTTTTCTTTATTGCTGCACACCCCCCACTGGGAATCGGGCCCACAATTGGGCATGTGCCGTGACTGGGAATCGAACCGGCGAGTTCCTGGTGCATGGGTCGATGCTCAATCACTGAGCCACACCGGCCGGGCTAAAAGTATAATTTTTGAACATTGAAATATATTAATTGTTTTATAGTGCTCATTGCATATGATTTTGAAATTTTTGTTTTAATTATATCTTAGTGAGTTCCTGGTTATCTATGGTGCTCCTGGTATTAAAAATGCTAACATATTCTACTTTGGAAGTACCTTCAAAACAAGTGTCTTGTGTGATATTAAAGGTAGTCCTGTCTAAAGGCTTCAAGCATAACCTTTTAAGCAGTCTCTACTGATCGAAGGTGGAGAGAGAGCAAATTCCTTTCTTACATCTTAAGTTATGTTCTGCCCAAATTGAAGGGGAATTTTTTTCATTAGTCTCAAGTCTTTAGCTAGTTGTTTTATGTGTTCTCTACTTGTAAGGTAGGATGACTAATATTCTTTTGCCTCCTTTCCTTTTATATATACAAAATGATAGAGTTTTGAAAATTATCACTTATATTTGCAGAGGAAGACTCAGAGGGCAAAACAGAGGAAGAAATAGAAATGATGAAGGTAATGGGATTTGCCGCCTTTGACTCCACAAAAGTAAGTAAAACTCGAAGCCAGTTAAGCATTCTAATTTGAATTAACCCATTATGACTGTTCCATTTTTCCACATTCTTTTACTATGGCCTTTGTAATTTCTTCCATTGATACAAGTTTATTCAGTTAAAAGACAGTAACTATCTGTGTGAAAGACTGATGCACAGAGAGGGAGGCAGTGAGGTGCCATTGGAATGCAGGGAGTTTGCCTGGGATGGTGGCGAGTTAGATCTTAAAGGGCCAGCACAAAGAAGAGGAGGAAGAGCATTTGAAATAGGAGCTCATGAAAATGCCATGTAGGCATGAAGGAGCATAGTATATTGAGGGAATTTCAAATTCAGTGACTGGTAAAAGGATGCTGATGGGGTAGTGACTACAGTGAGGCTGGAAATAGAGATAGGAAGCAAATTGCAGTCAGGGAGGGCTTTTGCTGCCCTTAGCCATGCTAAGGATTTTAGAGTTGATTCTTTAGGTGTTAAGAGAAAGCAGTGACTTAAGAAAAGGAATGATAGGTGTTGTAGGGAGATGACCCAGGGCAGAATTGGAGCACAGATGGGAGGCAGGTTAGATTGGAGGAAGGGAGAACTGCTGAGTCCTGCAAGTGAAAGATGATGAAGGCCTGTGCTGAGAGGAGGGCCCAGAATATTGAGAACCATTCAGGAGCCAGAGTTAGGGGTGGTGGGAGTCCGAGTGAGCATCAGTGATGACACTGAGGTGACAGGCTGAAAGACTGTGTGGTAGGGTTAACCAGGGAAGGGGAAATGCTGTGAAACAGAAGGAGGAAATTCAGCTGCCAGATAAAGATGACATTGGGTAGCTGCACACATATCTCATAGCTCAGAAGAGGGATGGATTGGAGATTGAATGCTATTTAACCATCATGATACTGGAAAGAATTAGGAAATGGGGAGGAAAAAGGGGGGAGATTGTGGAGAGGCAGCTAAAGTCAGGGATTATAGGGAGCAAGAAGGGAGAGAGTAGAGAGAGATAGGGAGATAGGGGTAAAGAGAGAAATAGGGGAAAGGAGAGTTAGAGAGGAAATGGAAAGGGGAGGAGAGGATTGGAGGGAGCTAGTAAGGATAGATAGAGGGAGAGTGTGTGTGGAGAGGGAATATACTTTTAAAACCTTATTTTCTAGAATTTTAAGTCTGTTTAGTTTTGTAAATGGAAATTAAGATATTTTTGAGAAAAATAATCTACTTCCCCTAATACTGTATTCCTTTGCATTGTGAATGGAGTGGGATAATTTCACATTCTGTCAGAGTTTCTATCTGATGTGATTGTGTAGGGCTTACGTGTTTTTTAAAAATTACAATGTATAAACTAAGGAGTACTAAGGCATGACTTTTGAGGTGAAAATATTAAGCCTGTTTGGAGTAGATCAGTTGGTTGGGCAATTGCCCTTGCTGCAAAAGGTTGCTGGTTCGATTAGGGGCATTCAGGAGGCAGCTGATTTGTGTTCCGGTCTCACTTTGATGTTCCTCTCTTCCCTCTTCCACTCTCTTTAAAAATAAATAAACTATTCTTTTAAAAGAAAAACACATAAACCATGAATGTTTGTTGGTTTGAGTACTGTGTTATTTGTTTATGTGTGACTAGAAAGGTAAACAGAGTTGTAATATTTGGGAGCTCATGGATATCATCAAGATCTGAAAATTCTTTCTCTCTCTGGCCTACCTCATTCTTAGATGGATCTTGCCATTTAACTCTGTCTATACTATAGGATGCAGTTCATTTAATGATGTACCTTGCTGTTTTTTATATTTGTTTATTGCTTTTCTCCAGGGAAAAAGGTTGGATGGCAATGTAAATGCCTATGCCATAAATGTGTCTCAGAAGAGGAAGTACAGGTATGCATAACCCCCATTATTATGTTTGTACTAATTTTATAAATTATGTGCTTGGGAAAGAATTTATTATGGGATAATTGTGTTTGTAGGAAATATAGCAGTTTTCCATACAGTATCTTGCTTTAATCTTTTCCTTGTTTGTATTCTGGTGTGTTAATTTCCAATTTACATGTGAACTAATAACTATTATAGAGAAGGGTAGTTGGGTTAAATGTTTTAGGACTGTATAGATAGTTTTTTCTTCAAAACATCATTTTTTAAAAAGTCTTTAGCGTTTAATTTCATTGTATTTATAGATTTTTCTTTTAAATGTGTTTTTATTGATTTTAGAGAGAGCGAAAGGGAGAGGGGGAGAGAGAGAGACAGAGACCGAGACCGAGACAGAGACAGAGACAGAAACAGAGAAACATCGAGGCGGGAGAGACACAAGGATCGAACCCGCTCGGACAAGGATTCGAACCGGCGACACTACGGGTCACGGGACTACGCTAAACCAACTGAGCCACACCGGCCAGGACTAAAATTGTAGATTTCAAATAGATTTCTCCTGAATTTTTCGCCTAGATTGATGATGTAAGCATTTCAACTGTAAATATATTCTTCTGTTAAGTATAGTCTTTTTTTATTAACACCACAGGAAAAACCAATTCATACTTGAAATCTCACTGAATTCCTCATGAATGGAAAAATAAAGAAGACATCTTCAAACATTGCCTTTCTCTGTACCTTTATCACTGATAAAAGAGTAACATTCCAATTAATTTAGAATGTGAATAATGTGATTTGATTTGAAAATGCTGGTGAGTTAAGGAACCAGAATGAATCATCATTGACATTCCTTTGTAAAGTTACTTCCAAATAAAGTTTTACGGAGAAAACCGGTACAGTATGCAATCAGATTTACTTGATGGGTACCTTATAAGAACTCTCATCTGTTTCCTTAAATTAGGTGTTTAGTGGTACCTAAAATAAACATCTATTTTCAGTTGATTTTTTTTTTTTTTTTTTTTTTTTTATCCTCACCCGAGGACATTTTTTCATTTTTTGTTCAGATAGAGTGGGAGGGAGCGAGAGGAAGAGAGAGAGAGAGAAACATCGACGTGAAAGGGACACATCGAGTGGCTGCCTCCCGCACGACCAACCAGGGCCGGGGACAAACCGCAACCGAGGTACGTGCCCTTAGCGGGAACCGAACCCGGGTCTCTCTGGACCGCAGGCCGACGCTCTAACCGCTGAGCCAAACTGGCCAGGGCTCAGTTGATTTTTTTTTTTAAGTCTGTGGAATCTTCCCAAATAATTTTGAAAGTATATTTCCATACTTCTATTTGGATTTTATAGAAATCTAAAATGCTTTGGCTTATTTTGAAAGTGAGGTAATGTGTTTTTACTGTACATTAAATGATCTTGCATACTTCTTACCCTAGACTTTGCCATTTTATTTTATTTTATTTTATTTTTAATCCTCACCCGAGGATATTTTTCTATTTATCTTCAGATAGAGTGGGAGGGAGAGAAAGGGAGTGAGAGAGAGAAACATCGACGTGAGAGGGACACATCGACTGGTTGCCTCTCGCACAACCCCAACCAGGGCTGGGGATGAACTGCATCTGAGGTACGTGCCCTTGGCCAGAATCGAACCCGCAACTCATTAGTCTGAGGGCCTATGCTCTACCCCTGAGCCAAACTGGCCAGGGCTAGACTTTGCCATTTTACAGTTTATTTATAGATTTAATCACAAGGCCTGTGATTTTTTTTTTTTTTTGAGAAAGATACTGACTTATTGTTCCACTGATTTATACATTCATTGGTTGATTCTTGTATGTGCACTGACTAGTAATCAAACCCTAAACCTTGGCATAGACAACGCTCTAACCAATTAAATTACCCAGCCATGGCCATGATTATTTTTTCATAAGATGAGTTCAGAATTTTTTTTTAAATAAACATTGAATGTTTTCTTCTTGTCATAGGCAGTACATGAATCGAAAAGGTGGATTCAACAGACCTTTGGATTTCATTGCATGAGAATTGAACTGTTGAAGAATGATTTTTTTTTTCCCCCTCATCTTGATCAGAAGAGTGGATTTTGTATTTTGTATTTCATATGCATCAAAACAGGATCACATTCCTTCCTCCTTGTAAAGTAAGAAAATTTTATCTATGACATGTGCAGTTCACTTACCCTGCCTCAAAAGAAGAAATACTAAATATTACATTTTTTTCTTTTAGGAAATATTTGGGGCAATCATCAACCCCATTTTTTTGTTTTTATTCCTGTGGAAGCTGTATGTTTTCTTCTTGGATGTTGGTTAGGACTTTTTAAAACACATAGAGTAATTTGGATGTAAGCTTCTCCAATAAAGCAATATTTCTACCCCTTTGTATTTGATAAATACTTTATTACTATGTTAAAATATCTTCCTACACATTTTCTCTTTTTATACATAGATTTAGATATCGTGACCCTTAGTAGTTTAAAAATTAGAAGAATGAAAATGTATAACTAGATTTTTTCCCCCTCAATACCATTTATTACTTTCCCCCCATTTAAAAAGCAATACATGCTTATTATAAAAACAAACAAACAAAAAAACTTGGGAGAAATCAAATAGGAAAAGAAAAGTCAAAATTACCTGTAATATACTCCCAGCAACTATTGATCTTAATATTTTGGTATATATTTTTCCAGGTTCCTATGGGTGTGTATTTCTCACCCCCACCCAGGAGATCAGAGTGTGTATGCTGTTCTCTTTTGCTAATCTTTTTTCTCCCATGTGCTGTGAATATTTTTTTAATATTCTTACATATTCTTTGGAAACAGCTTTTAGTAGGTACTCGGTTATACCATAATTTACTATTAACTAATCATTTACTTGAACATTGGCTTCCCTCCCATGATTTGTTGTGAGTAGTATCCCTGTTACTTGTATCTTTTTGTACTTGTTGCATTATTTCCTCCATTTCAGTTCTTAGATGTGAGATAAAGGGTGTGTGTGTGTGTGTGTATGTGCGTGCTCGCACACATGCACGTATGTGTATGTTCTAAGGCTTTTGATGCATATATGTGGCTAGAAAGTAAACGACTGACCAGTAAAATATTAATATTCCCATTTCATACATGTACACAAATATTGGGTGTAATAATTTACTTAAAGTTTCCAATCTAATGAATAAAATATTGGTATTTGGTTTTAATTTATTTATAAGGAGGAAGAACATTTAAAAAATGTTAGCCATATATATATTTTTTGTAAAATGCTAATTCCAAATCTTGGTTCCTATAGTGTTTTGGCAAGCTTTTGTTTTTCTTATTTGAAGGAAGCTCTTTTTATATTGAAAATAATAACTATTATCCATTCTGTTTCACATCTCACTGATATTTGAGGCTCGGTGGTTAGATTTAAATTTGGGTGTTTTTTGTTTGTTTTAATTTTTTTTTGAGTAACACAAAAACATGGAACGCAATTCAAACAGCACAAAGGATATACAGCGATGAGCTGATTGTGAATCCTTTCAGAGATATTCCATATGTACATAATCATATATCTTATTTTATTATTCAGATGTAAGCAAATTTTACACCAGCCTTTTTTCCTTTACTTGTAAGTCTTAATTTAACATTGGTTCCTATCAGTATGTGTAATATTGATTCTTTTTTTTTTTTATCATCAAGTATAGTTTATGCCAGAAAGTCAAAGAGAAACATTAATGCAATTAACAGTCTTGACATGGCTTCTGCTATATATCCTTAGTTATAGGACACTGTTTGGCTAGTGTTCAGGTGGTTCTCGATGGTTGTTCTGTAGTTTAGTTGGAATTGCTATGTGGTCCTGGGAGGAGGTGAGCACAGCATGTACCTACTATACTATCTTGACCAGACGTTAAGCCTTTTTTTTTTTTTTAATGAGCAGTAATTATAGTCCATTGTAGGGTAGACTATAATTTCCTTTTTGACTAATGCCTCATTGATGGACATTCAAGTTGTTTCTAATCTTATACTATTTTTAAAAATTCTGTGATCATTATCCTTGTATGTACATGATTTTGTGTGGGTTTAGCTAGATTTTTAAATCCTTCATTGCGTCTGAAATTTGACCACCTATTAAATAGTTCTTTAAAAGCTTTCCTGAGCCCAGCCGGTGTGGCTCAGTGGATGGAGCCTCGTCCCACGGACTGAGAGGTCCAGGTTCGATTCCCGGTTGGGGCACATGCCCGGGTTACAGGCTGATCCCTAGTGGGGGGTGTGCAGGAGGCAGCCAATCAATGTTTCTCTCTCACATTGATGTTTCTATCTCTCCCTCTCTCTAAAAAATCAATAAAAACATTTAAAATAAATAAATAAAAACTTTCTTGACAGGTTATTCCCTCTAAAGAAAATAATAGTAGTGTGACTACATTGCATAATACAGTGTACAGAGCACCTTGGTTCATTTAATCCCTATGAAATAGAGCAGGTATTATCTCCATTTCCCAGATGAGAAAGCTGAGGCTTTTCAGACCACAAAGGCAGAAATGATTGGTGTTTGTACTACCTGATGCCTTCAGTTCTTAAATATTTAGATGTACTACATTAGCTGCACTGCTTGTAGTACCCATTGTACAAGTGTCATGGCCTTAGGCAATCGGATTATTTTGCTTGGATTTTTTGCCAGCTGAGCTCAATAGACTCCCATACCCCCACTCACCAAAATTACTTGCGTATCTGTAAATTATCCATGACAGACTTTCTGACCGTATACATGCATACCCAATTGTTATAATAGGGAATCTAAAAATTCTGGGATAAAATAATATACCCCACACTAAATTACAGGTCTTTGGATTGTCATCTTAGTGTGTTAGTAGAGATTTGACTTGAGATCCTCGAGGCAGCATATTTTGCAAAGAAATAATCAGATAGGTCAATAGGTTTGTGCCCCATCAGCTAACACCAAAGAAACAGAAGGCAGAAGTCTTTGAAAATCCCAAGATAAGACACCTTTGATCCTAAGAGAAATCTTGGTTTGAAGGATCTTTTTATCCATCAGATTGACTGATTCTGTAAGAATAACAAAGATGGAAGGAACATCCTTGTCTTCCTCTAACAGGCTGCTGTCTCTCAACGGACATAAATTATGCCAAATCTTCTATTTCCAAGTACCTAAATGTTAAGAGTACTCCAGGGCAAGGCTGGTGTGGCTTAGTGGATTGAGCGTCGACCCATGGACTGAGGTCTGGGTTCAGATTCCTGGTCAGGGCACATGCCTGGTTTGCAGGATTGATCCCCAGTAGGGGGTGTGCAGGAGGTAGCGGATTGATGTATCTCTCTCACAACGATTTTTATCTCTATCTCTCCCTTACTCTCTCTATAAAAATCAATTAAAAAAAAAAAAGTATTCCAAGGTTTGAGCCCTGGAGTAGTGAGTAATCTATTTCGTGACTTCAAACACCTACATACAATCATGGCTCTAATGTATACTTCCAGCCTGACTATTTTACTGAATTCCAGGCTTGTATATGCACCGAGTTTATTAGGCACCTCAAATTTAAAATTAACTGAACTCTCATTTACCTGCCCAGTCTTCTTTGAGGCTTCCCCATCTCAGTAAATGGCTCGCTCCTCCACTCCTTTGCCCAGACCAAAATCCTAGAGTCATCCTTGACTCCTCTTTCTCCTCCTATGTCATTCATTAGCCATTTCTTTTTATTTGAATCTGAGATTATATTTTGAATCTACTTTTTTGTTCAGATTTATTGAGGTATAATTGACACAAAATTGTAAGATATTTCAAGTATACATCGAAGTGACTCGTCACTTTTCACCATCTATACTAACCTAAGCCATTGCTCTTGCCTGGACTACTACAGTAGCCTCCTAATAACTTTCCTTCCTTCTCTTGCTGCCTCAATTTGTTCTCCATCCAGCAGCAAAGGTGAACCTTTAAAAATGTACATCAAAATACACTGCTCCTTTCTCTTGTACTTCTCTGTCATCTAGTCCTTACTGTGGTCCACAAGCCTGAACAGTCTGGACCCTGGCGTCCCGAAGCCTCACCCCCTTGCTACTGTACTTAGTCATGCTGCTGGCCTCCTTGCTGTTCCTTAAGAACAGGTATGCATCTACCTAAGAGTTTTCCCACTTGTTCTTCCTCCTGGAATGTTCTTCCTCCCCCACAAATACCTCCACCTCCCAGTTTTGCATGGGTAGCTTCTTTATATTATTCAGGTCTCTGCTCAAAACAAAATTGTTCATGAATACCTTATCCAAAATAATCAAACCCCCTTCCCTCTCTATCCCTTTATCTTGCTTTACTCTTTTTGTTTAACATTTAAAAATTGAGGTAAAATTCATATATTATGCAATTCACCCTTTTAAAGTATACCATTTCAGTGATTTATAGTACATTCATAGTTATACGTCCATCACCACTATCTAATTCCAAAACATTTTCATCACCCCAAAAAGAAACTGTACCCATTAACAGTCAGTCCTCCACCCTCCCCACCCCAGAAACCACTATGTACTTTCTGTCTCTAAAGATGTATAATCTGGACATTTTCATGTAAATGGATATTTCATGTAAATGGAGTCATACAATAATTCATTTTTTTGTGTCTGGCTTGTTTCACTTGTCATAATGTTTTCAAGGTTCATCAATGCCGTAACATGTATCAGTACTTTTTTCTTTTAATGGCTGAATAATATTCTGTTCTATCCCGTACCACATTTTTATTTATCATTTATCAGTTGATGGGCATTTCGGTTTTTGCACATTTTGGCTATTATGAATAGTGCTTCTGTGAACATTCGTATACAAGTTTTTGTATGAACATATATTTTTAATTCTCTTGGGTGTACAACTAGGAGTGGAATTGCAGTGGGTCATATAACAATTCTGTTTAACTTTTTGAAGCACTGTCAGACTGTTTACCAAAGCAGCTGCACTCTTTTTTTTTTTTCCCCTTTATTGATTTTAGAGAGAGAGGAAGTGAGAAGGAGAGAGAGATAGAAACATCGATGACAGAGAACATCGACTGGCCGCCTCCTGCATGCTCCCCGCTGGGGATCGGGCCCACAACCTGGGCATGTGTCCTGACCGGGAATGAAACCAGTGACCTCTTGGTGCATGGGTCGATGCTCAACCACTGAGCCACAACGGCTGGACATCAGCTGCACTCTTTTACATTCCCACCAGCAATGTATCAGGGTTCCAGTTTTTGCACAAGCTCTGCAAAGTTTCCTTTTCCTTGTAGCTTATCCATGCCTGACACACTCTATATTCATTTATTACTTTCTGGTTCTTCCGCTAGACAGGAGGAAATGGGGCTTCTGTCTTGTTTGCTGCCATAGCCCCAGCACCACACAGTGCCTGGCCCAGAGTAACGCAGTCAATAAATAGCTGTTGAATTTGTGGATCTGGTTCAGTGACCTTTTTTTCACTTGGCTACTTCCCTTGTGTTTTTTGTTAACCTTTAGTTGCCCAAGTAATAAATAGACATATTTTCCCTGTAAAAATTTTAAAACATTATGACAAAGTGAAATCCCATTTGAACAGTAGCCCTCAAAGCTGGACCTGTTGCCCCTTCTTTGCACTGGTATTTCAAGACCTTTGTCTATGCATGCATGTAAATAACAGAGTTGGAAATAAGGAAAATACATTATTTGGGATTTTTAAAATACAAATAATATATTATAGGGATCATTTTATAACTAATTTTTTAAACTTATTTTTTATTGTTGACAGTTCTGTACGTATATTTGGCTTGGAACTTATCAAGCTGAAATTAAATGAACTATGGTAGCCACTAGCTTTTACTAAGTATTTAGCCAATATTTTACCGAATTTCAAGTCTTTGAATAGTATTACCACAATAGTGAACAATTTTCTTTTAAAAATTTGTTTTTATTAGTTGATTTTAGAGAGAGAGGAAGGGAGAGAAACAGATGTGAGAGAGAAACATCAATCGGCTAACTCCTGCCTGCCCCCTACTGGCGACCTTTTGGGGCATGGGGCAACAATCAACACACTGAGTCACACTGGCCAGGGTGTTAATGAACAATTTTGGGCATCACATGCAAAAACCGGGTTACAAATAATCACTGTGCCTATGTAAATTTAAGTGCATTAAAATAAAATTTTAAATTTACTTCCTTAGTCACAGTAGGCACATTGCAAGTGCTTATTAATCACATGCAACTAGTGCCTACCATATCAGACAGTGCTGAAATAGACTATTTCCATCGTTGCTGAAAGCTCTATCAAATAGATTTGGTCTAGAACATTGGACTGTCAATATTGAAACTATATAAAGGTTTCATTCCCTTAAAGATGAACCCATGTAAAGAAGAGAAAAGATAATAGAGCCTGGGTGCAAATGACAGATAACTTTTCAATCACCTAAAATGATATGTTGAGTCATAATTTCAAGCAATGTGGATCTAATCACTTGACTGCATTAAAAAACAAAAGGCAACAAATCATCAAACAACAAGTGTTGGCGAGGGTGTGGAGAAAAGGGGACTCTAGTACACTGCTGGTGGGAATGCAGACTGGTGCAGCCACTATGGAAAACACTATGGTGTTACCTCAAAAAATTAAGAATTATATTGCCATTTGACCCAGTGATCCCACTTCTAGGAATATACCCTAAGAAGCCTGAAACACCAATCAGAAAGAATATATGTACCCCCATGTTCATAGCAGCACTATTTACAATATCTAAGATCTGAAAATAACCCAAGTGTCCATCAGTAGACGAATGGATAAAAAAGCTGAAGTACATATACACAATGGAGTACTATGCAGCTGTAAGAAAGAAAGATCTCTTATCCTTTGAGACGACATGGAGAGACCTGGAGAGTATTATCCTAAGCGAAACAAGCCAAGCAGAGAAAGACAAATATCACATAATCTCACTCATCTGTGGAATATAATGAACATAACAGTCTGAGGAACAGGGTAGACCCAGAGATGTGGAAGTAGGGTACAGACTGATAACCCTCAGAAGAGGGGGTGGGGCAGAGGGAAGAGATAAACCACAGAACTTATATGCATGTACGTATAACTGATGGACATGGACAACAAAGCTGGGGACAGGGTGGGGGGGATGGGAGGAGGGTGTCAATGGGGAAAAAAGAAGAAACATCTGTAACAAAAATAAATTAATAAAAAACAAAAAGGCATAGTACAGTTCCCTCCTCAACCAGAGTCTGAAATTCATCCCAAGGTCTAAGGTCCAGGTGTATAAAAGCAAAGTCTCAAACATCATCAATCACTATTAACTAGTGGTCAGACTACATCTAATTAGGGGGGAAATTACTGACTCAACAGCAGGCATCCATGTGGAATGATAAAGTAGGATGCTTTTGTAAAGGCTGGTGATTTTATATGAAACAGGACTGGCAAAGGTAAAACAAAATTTAACCACAGCTAGAGATAATACATTTGCAGAGAATCACAGATGGTTAATGTTTGTTCTTACATAAGGTACACACATACTTTAAATACAGTTTGCCTTTCTTGGGGGGAAAAAATGGTTGATTGGGAAGGAACCTTACACGTAAGTGTGACCACAAGTGTTGACCTTACCCCACCCTCCCCACTCAAATTTTATCCTTTAAAATGACAGAACTTCAAACCATATATTAGAAACATAGAGGATTTTCTTCCAGATACAATACTGAAGATACATAGTGCTGGATAATGTACATCCTGAGAGAGGGCAACTTGATCAGTAAATAAGGAAGCCCTAGCAGAACCCAACTTCTATCCCACACCTTAAAGAGGAGGAGCCATTTCCTGGCTAAGGATGTCCTTGATCTCAGGATGTCCCTTTACAGAACTTAATCCTTTGTTTTTTCCCTTTCTCTTCTTTACTTTTTTCCTCTATGCGGACTCATTCACATCAATATTTAAATGGGCTTCAGGCTTTTCGGGGGCGGTCACAGAGTCAGTGAAGCTGCCCCAGGAGCCGGAGCTGTCGTATCCCCTCCTTTTCCATTTCCCGTTGCAACCAATAAAGGCCGTTCGTACCGTTGGGAAAAAAAAAAAAAAAAATTAAATGGGCTTCAGTTTCTCCTATCTTTGAAAAACCCTCAGTCACACATTCACCTCTACCCACTACCATATTTGCCCTGCACCACCAAGCTCCAAAGGGTTCTCTGAATTATCTTAACTTCATATGCCATTCA
Organism: Tadarida brasiliensis; assembly: GCA_030848825.1. Taxonomy (NCBI): domain Eukaryota; kingdom Metazoa; phylum Chordata; class Mammalia; order Chiroptera; family Molossidae; genus Tadarida; species Tadarida brasiliensis. Next base: position 29,637,792 of record CM061270.1, on the reverse strand, counting down.
CAACTCAACTTCACCAAAACTTCCTGAGTCAACAAAGACTTTGTTCCTACATCTTACGGATTCAATGTATTTGGATTTTTTTCTTCACTCCTTTTAACTAACATTTAAAATTAACCACTTTCTCCTTTTAAAAAGCAGCCTTCTCTTAAACTTCTCTGATATCACACTCACCACTTTTCCTTCTGTCTTTCTGGCCATTCCTTAGTCTCCTTTAGGGGTTCTTCCTCTGGCTATCACCAGGCCCTTTTCTTTCCTGAGCTTGCACCAGGTGGGTGATTTCATGCACTCTCAGGGCTTCCAATGAACATCTGTATTCTGATTATTCCTTTTTCTGTAGTTCTAGCCTAGGTCTCTCTTCTGAGTTCCAAACACACATCTAGTTGGCATCTCCTCTTGGGTGTTCAAAATGGCACTTCCAATTAGCATGTCCTGACCTGAATGTATCTTCTTTCCTCAGAATTTATCTTACATGCCTTATCTTAGCAAATGATGTTCCATCTACCTAGTTTCACAAACCTGAAACCTCGATGTCATTCTTGAATCTTCTAATTCCCTTATCTTCTGCATCCAAACATCGCCAAGTTTTTCTAGTTTCACCAACTATCTCTCAAATTTCAACACTTCCCACCATACTTACTGATACCATTCTAGTACAGGCCACTGTAATTCCCAAGCTAGATGATTGTACCAGCCTTATTATATGCCCCCAGTCAAGTCTGTACATTGTTCCAAAGTGTTCTTTGAATAAACTCAAATCTGATTTCCTCCCATCCTTAAAACCTGCAAAGGTTCCCTATTGCCTTTGTTTCAGAAAACCCATCAAAATTTACAAGTCTATTCTAGCCTTGTCTTTCCATTTCCACTCCTTGTTCCCTGAGTGGCTGCCATACTTTTAGTTCTCTGCATAGCCCATCCTCACCCTTGCATGTGCAGCCCCCTCTGCCTCAACCATCTCTTCCACCTCTCCCCACTACAGACGTCACCCCATTCCACCGGGCTAATTCCTATTCATCCTTAAGGTCTTGTTTGGACATCATTTCCTTCTAGAAACTTCTCTTGACAGCCTTCAAAACCACTTAGGTACCAGTCTTATGTACCCTCGTAATGTTCCTTCCCTATTAATGCATGCTCACACTGTTTACTAGTTTGTATCCCTCAGTGCCCAGCAGCCTATTTAAGAATAGGCATGTGTTTTTCACTGATTAATCCTTTGGTACACAGCGGTGCAATAAACGTTGGTGTGAATAATTGTATTAATGATGCCTCTTTCTTTATTTTCTGATGTTTTGACACCTGGGGCCTTGGGAGAGTGCCTTTCAATTGGCAGCTCTTATCTCCCACCCACCTTCTTTACCAAACTTTCACACGCTAGGCAATATTCCTCTGCCCTATTGACTCCAGGGCCAGGTACCAAACAACTGGTCAGCCCCTACATCCCCAAACCCAGTGAAATTCAAATTCGCCAATCACAAATAAACCCACTTACCCTGCCTCTCCCATTCTGTCCTGCAAAAACCACAGTAAAGTCTCTTGCCCTTGCTTCCTCTGCTTCCTGACCCACCCTGGTGCTTCCTCGTGTGGACTTAGCTTTCGAATGCAGTTTAGAATTCGTTTGATATGAAATATTTTGGGCATGTGAACAAGAACTGGGAAGAAATATGGGGGTGGATGAAAACTGTTAGGGTGGTGGGTATGCGGGTTTTTCCAGATTTCTGTAATAACATCTATTGGAATTCTTTAATGCCCACCGTGAAACTAAAGCCATGGCGATAATGGGGCTGGGGGAGCGAGATAACAACTTGATTCTCACAGGCTAAGCGCGCCAGGTGATTCTGGGCTGGCTTCCCACAGCCTCGCTTCTTTAGAAGTCGGAACCATTGCGGATCTTGCAACGTTTTCCAGTCGGCAGTGAAAGCGAAGTTCCGGCTGTCCCGGAAGTTGTTTCGCAGTCGTTCCCCAAGCGGTGTGAGATACAGGAGGGCTCCAAATGGGTCGCAGCCGCAGCCGCTCCCCGCGGAGGGGTGAGTCCAGAAGCAATTGGGAGCATCTGGGGCTCCTTTGGAGGCGCATTCTCCCCTCTCTTTTTTCAATACGAGGGCAGCGGAGAGGCAGGCCCTTTACTCCCGAGGAGAAGAGTGGTGTGGGTGTGTGGATGGGGGAACAAAGACCTCGGCCCTCCGATTTGAAAGCAATCCCCTCCCCCTTCCAAATTGTCAGCTGTTCTTCAGCCTCCTATAGTTCCTTTTGTTATTCTTGTGACTGGGAATTTAGAATCAGAGTGACCGTGTGCAAATCATCCAACCTTTCTGATTCCGAATTCCTGTAATTAGACTTTGGGGGTAATATTACCTAGCTATAAAAACTGATGTGAGAATTAATCTCACATACCATCACAGTCAGTATGTGATATTGCCTGGATTTTAAATGCTGAATGTTAGGTTCTCCAGTTATTCATAATAGGGAAATTGATATTTAGAATCCTGCGTCCTGAGAGCTCACCTCGTAAATCTTCTGGTCCTCACCCCCGTAAATGAGGCAGTGCGATGTACAGAACACAGGACTTCGATCAAAAGGTCTGACTTAGACCCTCGGTTCTGCCCCCTGGTTAGTTTTTACCCTCTTCAACTAGTCAAGACTTGATTTTCTTAAAAGTTAAATGAGGCTGGGATCCACATATGACTATTGAGCACTTAAGATGTGCTCAGTCAGAATTAGGAAGTGCTGTGTAACTGTAGGATACACACCGGATTTCCTTGATTTAGTACAAAAAAAAGTAAAAATCTCAAGATTTCTTTTACATTGATTACATGTTAAAACGATAATAGTTGGAAATATATCTAGTTAGTCTAATAACATGCTGTTAAAATTAATTTCACTTGTTTTTTACTTTTTTAATTGTCACTACTAGAAATGGCTTGCATTATATTCATATTGGACAGCGCAGCTCTAAATAGTTGAGGTAATCTTCGGCTCTGCAATGTTGTTTGTTTGTGTTAGAACGTAGGCGGTCCCGGTCCGCTTCCAGGGAGAGAGAACGAAGGCGCCGAGAGAGGTCCCGGTCTCGGGAGAGAGATCGGAGAAGGAGCCGCTCACGATCCCCGCACAGAAGACGCTCCAGGTAAATACTGAACATAGCCAGAAGTTTTACCATAAGTCCGAACAAACTAGTCATTGCCCTTAACTGTGTTTTCATCACTATTAAGGCAATACATAGTGTCATGAAATGAGGGGAACTTAAGCCCACCTTATTCTGAACCTAACATTTCCATTGGTAAATGGGGTTAGTAAGTCTCTACTCCTAGAGTTGCCTTTAGGATTAAATGAAAAATAGTTCCAGGAAAGTACTTAACTTGGTGATTAGCAAGAATAAGAAATAAGCATCAATTGCTGTTTAAGTCAACTTTTTGTGTGTTTATGTGTAATTGTTAGAAACTGTTTAGTTACGTTTTTCTGCCTCACAGAAAATATTTTAGCCCTAGGTATACTGAGTAAGACTGTGTTTTTTGTTTTTTGTTAACAATCAGAGCCTAGGCAGAGCCTTCTAACCTATACTATGGGGAATGGACTGGTGGTTCTCTGGATCCTGGCTTTTGCTCAGCCTTTACCTTTCAGGCACTCAAGTATATCTGTGCTGATTGACACAAGTGGCCAGGTATGTCTGTTTCTAACATCTTTACTTATTAAATATTAGATCCCCAAGACGACATAGATCCACATCTCCTTCCCCTTCTCGACTGAAAGAAAGAAGAGATGAGGAAAAGAAAGAAACAAAGAGCAAAGAACGTCAGATTACTGGTAATGTTACTAGATAAGTAGCTGTAGAAAGAGTACAGCCTTATTTAGATAACTTCAGTCATGATAAAATTATAAATGTATAATTTTTGAACATTGAAATATAAAGTTTTTTATACTGTTCATTGCATATGATTTTGAGATTTTTGTTTTAATTGTGCCTTAGTGAGTTCCTGGTTATCTATGGTGCTCCTGGTAAAGGAAGGACAATTAAAAACATGAACATATTCACCCTGGCTGGTTTGGCTCAGCGGTAGAGCGTTGGCCCGCGGACCAAAGAGTCACGGATTTGACTCCTGTCAAGGGCACGTACCTTGGTTGCGGTTTGTCCCTGGCCCTGGTCAGGGTCGTGCAGGTCCATATATCCCTCTCACATCAATGTTTCTCTCATTCTGCCCTACTCCCTCTCTCTCCCACCCACTCTATCTGAAGATAAATAGAAAAATATCCTCAGGTGAGGATTTAAAAATAAAAAGTGAACTTATTCTATTTTGGAAGTACCTTCAAAACAAGTGTCATGTGTGATATTAAAGGTGGTCCTGCCTAAAGGCTTCTGCATGTCCTTTTAAGCCAGCAGTTCTCAACCTGTGGGTCGCGACCCCTTTGGGGGTCAAATGACCCTTTCACAGGGGTCGCCTAAGACATAACAGTAGCAAAATTACAGTTATGAAGTAGCAGCGAAAATAATTTTATGGTTGGGGGTCACCACAACATGAGGAACTGTATTAAAGGGTCACGGCATTAGGAAGGTTGAGAACCACTGTTTTAAGCAGTCTCTTCTTTTTTTCAAAAAAGAATAGTTTCTTGATTTTGAGAGAGAGAGGAATGGAGAGGAAGAGAAAAACATCTTGTGAGAACGCAACATGCAGTTGTTGCCTCCTGCACAACCCCTACCGAGAATCAGCCTGGCAGTGCCAAGGAATCGAACTGAGCCACACCAGCCAGGGCTAAGTAGTCTCTTCTGATAGAAGGTGGAGAATACATTCCTCTCTTGCACCTTAAGTTAGATTCTGCTCAAATTGAAAAGGAATTTTTTTCATTAGTCTCAAATCTTCAGCTAGTTGTTTTATGTTTTTTCAACTCAAATCCATTTTAATGTGAATAGTCGGGTTCTTCTGGGTTTCTCAACCCCACACTGCTGCCATCAGGCGGATCTCTCCTTGGGGTGGGGCCGTCCTATATACTGTTGAACATTCTCGAAGCCAGGGCACCCCCTCCCCATTGTGACGACCCCTACTGACCCACAGAGAGCTTCAGGGAGCCCAGTAGCTATTTGTTTTATATGTTCTCTATTTGTAAAGTAGGATGACTGTTATTATTTTGCCACCTTTCCTTTTATATATATAAAATGATATTTTTTAAAAATTATCACTTATTTTTGCAGAGGAAGACTTAGAGGGCAAAACAGAGGAAGAAATAGAAATGATGAAGGTAATGGGATTTGCCTCCTTTGACACCACAAAAGTAAGTAAAACTCAAAGCCAGTTAAGCATTCTGATTTGAATTAACCCATTACAACTGTTGCATTTTTCCATATTCTTTTACTATGGCCTTTGTAATTTCTTCCATTGATACAAGTTTATTCAGTTAAAAGACAGTAACTATCTGTGTGAAAGACTGATGCACAGAGAGGGAAGCAGTGAGGTGCCATTGGAATGCAGGGAGTTTACCTGGGATGGTGGTGAGTTAGATCTTAAAGGGCCAGCACAAAGAAGAGGAGGAAGAGCATTTGAAATAGGAGGAGCTGATGGAAATGCCATGTAGGCATGAAGGAGCATAGTGTATTGTGGCGATTTCAAATTCAGTGACTGGTAAAAGGATGCTGGAAATATAGATAGGAAGACAGTGAGGCTGGAAATATAGATAGGAAGCAAATTGCAGTCAGGGAGGGCTTTTGCTGCCCTTAGCCATGCTAAGGAATTTAGAGTTGATTCTTTAGGTGTTAAGAGAAAGCAATGACTTAAGAAAAGGAATGACAGGCTTATATGGGTGTTGTAGGGAGATGACCCAGGGCAGAATTGGAGCACAGATGGGAGGCAGGTTAGATTGGAGGAAGGGAGAACTGCTGAGTCCTGCAAGTGAAAGATGATGAAGGCCTGTGCTGAGAGGAGGGCCCAGAATATTGAGAACCATTCAGGAGCCAGAGTTATGGGTGGTGGGAGTCCGAGTGAGCATCAGTGATGACACTGAGGTGACAGGCTGAAAGACTGTGTGGTAGGGTTAACCAGGAAGGGGAAGTGCTGTGAAACAGAAGGAGGAAATTCAGCTGCCAGATAAAGATGACATTGGGTAGCTACACACATATCTCATAGCTCAGAAGAGGGGTGGATTGGAGATTGAATGCTGTCTAACCATCATGATACTGGAAAGAATTAGGAAATGGGTAGGAAAAAGGGGGGAGATTGTGGAGAGGCAGCTGAAGTCAGGGATTATAGGGAGCGGGATGGCAGAGAATGGAGAGAGAGATAGGGAGATAGGGATAAAGAGAAATGGAGGAAAGGAGAGTTAGAGAGGAAATGGAAAGGGGAGGAGGGGATTGGAGGGAGCTAGTAAGGATAGATAGAGGAAGAGTGTGTGTGGAGAGGGAATGCATTTTTAAAAAGTTCCTTTTTTTTTTTGCTTCTGCATTCAATCTTTTTTTTAAAACATATTTCTTGTTGAATGTATTACAGATATCCCCCCTTTTTATCCTCATTGACCCCCTCCTCCCCATTCCCGCCCCCCTCCTGCCTTCCCCACACTATTTTCTGTGTCCATTGGTTATGCATATATGCATAGAAGTTCTTTGGTTTATCTCATTCCGCCCTCCCTCCCTCCCCCCTTCCCTTTGAGGTTCATAGTCTAACAACCAATTTGTATTTCTTAATTCCTTCATCTTTTTCACCCATCACCCCAGCCCCCTCCCATCTGGCAAGCAACAAAAAGTTTTCTGTATCTATGAGTCTGTTTCTGCTCTGCTTGCTCATTATTATTATTATTTGCTGTTGTTGTAGATTCAACTGTTGATAGATATGTATTTATTGCCATTTTATTGTTCATATTTTTGTTCTTCTCCTTCAAGAAGACTCTTCAACATTTCATATAATACTGGTTTGGTGGTGATGAACTCCTTTAGCTTTTTCTTGTCTTGGAAACTCTTGATATGGCTATCGATTCTAAATGATAGCTTTGTAGGATAGAATAATCTTGGTTATAGGTCATTGCTTTTCATCACCTTGAATATCTCTTGCCATTCCTTTCTGGCCTGCAATGTTTCTTTTGAGAAATTGGCTGACAGTCTTATGGGAGCTCCTTTGTAGGTAACTAACTGCTTTGCTTTTGCTGCTTTTAAGGTTCTCTCTTTGTGTTTAACCTTTGGCATTTTGATGATGATGTGTCTTGGTGTGGACCTCTTTGGATTCATCTTGTTTGGGACTCTCTGTGCTTCCTGGACTTTTGTGTCTGTTACCTTCACCAGGTTAGGGAAGTTTTCTGTCATTGTTTTTTCAAATAGGTTTTCAGTTTCTTGCTCTCTCTCTTCTCCCTCTGGCACCCCCATGATGCGAATGTTGGCACACTTGAATTTGTCCTAGAGGCTCCTTACACTATCCTCATTTTTTTTTGGATTTTGTTTTTTCTATTTGCTGTTCTGATGGGGTGTTTTTTGCTTCCTTATATTGTAAATCGATGGTTTGCTTCTTGGCTTCACCTACACTACTATTGATTCTCTGTAAATTAATTTTTATTTCGGTTTGTGCATCCTTCATTTCTGACTGGTCCTTTTTTATGTTGTTGTTGTTCTAAGTTCTTTGGAGTTCTCCTTAAGTTCCTTGAAGGTCTCACTAAGTTCCTTGAGGATCCTTATAAGCAGTGTTTTGAACTCTGCATCTGATTGATTGCTTATCTCCATTTTGTTTAGTTCTTTTCCTAGAGTTTTGTTCTTTGCTTTCGTTTGGGACATGTTTCTTTGTCTCCTCACTTTGGCTGCTTCCCTGTATTTGTTTCTATGTATTAGGTAGAGTTGCTATGTCTCCTAGGCTTCCTAGGGTGTCCTATTGTTGTAGGTGTCCTGTAGGATCCAGTGGCACAGCCTCCCTGATCACCCCAGCTAGGCTCTCGAGGTGCACCCCTAGTGTGGACTTTACACCCTTCTGTTGTAATTGAGTCTTGATTGCTGTTGGCATATCAGTGGTAGGGATTTACTCAGGCTGATCAGCTGCAAGGACTGCCTGTGCCCACTGACCACTGGCCTCTGACCGCCTTGGAGGATCAGCTGTGCAGGGTTGGTCCACCACACAGAGCAAGACTTATTTCAGCAGGGTTCTGGTATTCACTGAGTCCACTCATTGAGTGTGTCACTTGTGGAGGTGGTTGGGTGGTGGTGTTTCGATGTGGTCTGAAGCTGTCTACTGGGTGTGCTGGCTCTGGGGCAAGGTCAGCCACTGCCTGTGTTCTATCCATTGCCACCCAGCATAAGCTACAAAGTGATCTGCAGATGGCTGTTTCTTGTCCTGGGCTTGGAGGTGCCTAGGCAAAGCCAAGTTGTGAACCAAGGCTGGCTGCTCCTAGTGCCAGGCCTCTTAATGAGAGGTATGGGGTTCGCTGAGACCAGATGCTGCTTGTTTGAAAGAATTTAGGAAACTCTGAAGCAGGATCCAAGACAGGCCAATCTTGTGGTGAAGCCATTGGAAGGAAACAGCTTGGGTGGGCCTGAAAGTTGGGTGGGGCAGAACCTCAGGGAATCATCAGGGTGGGGCAAACAGTGTGAGCCAGGTTGCTGGAGTCCCAGATATGGAGGTCATCTGCCACCCCGGGGAAGAGCTCACCAAGGGAACAAAGGCCTCCGCCAGCACCTCTGTCCAAGAGAAAGCTGCCTCTCCAGCCCTCATCCCGAGGCCAAACAGCTCAGTTCTTCCCTTTATGTCTCTGGTGCCTTTAAAGCTGCCTCCCCTCTGAGCTCAGAGGGAGCAAGCCCGAGTAAGTTCGTGTGCGGGCCCTTTAAGAGGAACTACCTGGGGCTCCAGCAGCCTCAGCCTCCCTCAGCCTCAGTTCCCGTTGGTTTTTACAGCCAGAAGTTATGGGGACTTTTCTTCCTGGCACTGGAACCCTGAGCTGGGAGCCTGTTGTGGGATGGGGACCCCCTCACTCCCCAGGGAGGACCTTCATAGCCAAGGTATCCTCCTGATTTTTATCTGCCACACGTGGATGTGAGACCAGCCAGTCCGGGCCTCCCCTCTCCTACTAGTCTCAATGTGGCTTCTTCTTTAATTTCGTAGTTATAGGACTTCCCATTCAGCATGATTTCCAGTGGTTCTGAATGATGGTGTTCCATAGTTTAGTTGTAATTTTGATGTGGTTGTGGGAGGAGGCAGTACCATGTTAACCTACCAGCCTTTTTGACCGGAAGTCTCTTAAAGCGTTTTTTTCTAGAATTTTAAGTCTGTTTAGTTTTGTTAATGGAAATTAAGATTTCTTGAGAAAAATAATTCACTTCCCCTAATACTGTATTCCTTTTAGTTGTGAATAGAGTGGGGGTAATTACACATGCTGTCAGAGTTTCTATCTGATGTGATTGTGTAGGGCTCACATGTTCTTTTAAAAAGACTGTATAGTCCTGGCCAGTGTGGCTCAGTTGGTAGGGCGTTGTCCCTTCTCTCTCTAAAAATAAATACAGTATTCTTTAAAACAACAAAAACATAAACCATGAATGTTTTTTGGTTTGAGCTTTGTATTATTTGCTTACGTGTGACTATAAAAAGGAATAGAGTTGTAATACTTGGGAGTTCATGGGATGTCATCAGGATCTGAAAATTCTTTCTCTCTGTGGGCTACCTCATTCTTAGATGGATCTTGCCACTTAAATCTGTGTATTGGATCCAGTTCTTTTAATCAAGGCATTTAATGTATTCTTCCTGTTTTGTATATTTATTGCTTTTCTCCAGGGAAAAAAGTTGGATGGCTCTGTAAATGCCTATGCCATAAATGTGTCTCAGAAGAGGAAGTACAGGTATGCATAATCCCCATTATTGTGTTTGAACCAATGATATAAATTATGTGTTTGGGAAAGAATTTATTATGGAAAATTGTGTTTGTAGGAAATGTAGCAGTTTTCCATACAATCCTTTGTTTTAATCATCCTTGCTTATATTCTGGTGTGTCAATTTCCAATTTACATGTGAAGTAGTAACCGTTATAGAGAGAGTAGTTGGCTTAAGTGTTTTAGGACTGTATAGATAGTTCTTCCGAACATCTTTTTAAAAGAGTCTTTAGACTTTAATTTTATTGTAGTTAGAGATTTAAAATAGATCTCTCCTTAATTACTTACCTAGATTGATTATGTAAGGATTTCTACTGTAACTATATTCTTCTGTTAAGTATAGACATTTTATTAATACCACAGGACAAAACAATTCATACTTGAAATTTCACTGATTTACTCATGAATGGAAAAGTCAAGAAGGTATCTTCAAACATTGCCTTTCTCTCTACCTTTATCACTGATAAAAGACTAACATTCCAATTAATTTAGAATGGGAATAATGAGATTTGGAATGCTGGTGAGTTAAGGAACCAGAATGAATCATCATTGACATTCCTTTGTAATGTTACCTTCAAATAAAGTTTTATGGAGAAAACCGGTACAGTATGCAATCAGATTTACTTGATGGGTACCTATTTTGGAACTCTGTTCTATTTCCTTAACTAGATGTTTAGTGTTACCTAAAATAAATATCTATTTTCAATTGATTTTTTTTTTTAAGTCTATGGAATCTTCCCAAATAATTTTGAAACTATATTTCTATACTTCTGTTTTACATTTTACAGAAATTTAAAATGCTTTGGCTTATTTTGAAAGTGAAGTAATCTGCACTATACATTAAATGATCTTGAAACTTCTTACCCTAGACTTTGTCATCTTAAAGGTGATTTATAGGTTTAATTTCTGAAGCCTCTGATTTTTTTTTTTTTTTTAAGAGAGCGAGGAAAGGCGGGGAGAGAGAAAGAAGCATCAATTTGCTATTCCACTTATTTATGCATTACTTGGTTGATTCTTGTATAGGCCCTGACCCGGGATAGAACCCACAAGTTTGGCCTATCAGGACGATGCTCTAACCAACTGAGCTACCTGGCCAGGGCTGTGATTATTTTTTCATAAGAGGAATCCAGAATTTTATTTTATTTTATTTAAAAAATATTTTTTTTTCTTTATTGATTTTAGAGAGGAAGGGAGAAAGAGAGAGAGATAGAAACATCAATGAGAGAGAACATCGATTGGTCTCCTCCTGCATGCCCCACACTGGGGACTGGGCCCACAACCTGGGCATGTGCCCTGACTGGGAATCGTACCGGCGACCTCTTGGTGCATGGGTCGACGCTCAACCAGTGAGCCACACTGGCTGGGCAGGAGTCCAGAATTAAAAAAAAAAATAAACATTGAATGTTTTCTTCTTGTCATAGGCAGTACATGAATCGAAAAGGTGGATTCAACAGACCTTTGGATTTCATTGCGTGAGACTGAAGTGTTGAAGAATGATTTTTTTTCCCCCTCATCTTGATCAGAAGAGTGGATTTTGTATTTTGTATTTCATATGCATCAAAACAGGACAGGATCACAGTCCCTTCTTGTAAAGTAAGAAAATTTTATCTGTGATGTGTGCAGTTCACTTACACTGACTCAAAAGAAGAAATGTTAAATATTGCATTTTTTTCTTTTAGGAAATATCATTTGGGGCAATCATCAACCCCATTTTCTGTCTTTATTCCTGTGGAAGCTGTATGTTTTCTTCTTGGATGCTCATTAGGACTTTTTAAAACACATAAAAGTAATTTGGATGTAAGCTTCTCAAATAAAGCAATATTTATACCCCTTTGTATTTGATAAATACTTTATTACTATATTAAAGTACCTCCCTACACATTTTCTCTTTTCATACATAGATTTAGATATCATGATTCTTAGTAATTTAAAAATTAGAAGAGTGAAAATGTGTAACTGTATTTATGGGTCTTCTAAGGATTTTTTCCCTCAATACCATTTATTACTTTCTCTCCATTTTAAAAGCAATACATGCTTATTCTAAAAAAAAAAAAAAAAACTTGCAAGAAACCGAAAAAGTAAAAGACAACCAAAATTACCTATAATATACCCCCAGAAATAATCGATGTTAATATTTTGGTATATATCCAGGTTCCTGTGGGTATATATTTCTCACTCCCACCCATGAGATTAGAATGTGTGTGCTGTCCTCTTTTGCTAATCCTTTTTCTCCATTGTGCTGTAAATATTTTTTTAACATTCTTACATATTCTTTGGCAACTTAGCTTTTAGTAGGTACTTGGTTTTACCATATTTTATTATTAACTAATCATTTTATTATTAACTAATCAACAATGATTAACTCATCATTGGTGAACATTCACTTCCCTCCTATGATTTGTTGTGAGTAGTATCCCTGTTACTTGTATCTTTTTGTACTTGTTGCATTATTTCCTTAGTTTCAGTTCTTAGATGTGAGATAAAGGAGTGTGCATGTGTGTACATGTTTTAAGGCTTTTGCATATATATGCCTAGAAAGGTAAAAACTGACTCTGACCAGTAAAGTATGAGCATTCCCATTTCATACACGTGCACAAATATTGGGTATAATAATTTATTGAAAGTTTTCAATCTAATGAGTAAAATACTAGTATTTGGTTTAAATTTATGTCTAATGAGGAAGAACAATTTTAAAATGTGTTAGCCATATATATTTGTTTTTTAAAATGCTAATTCCAAATCTTGGATCCATTTGTATTGTGGCAAGCTTTTCTTTTTATTTATTTTTTTAAATATTTTTTCTTTATTGATTTTAGAGAGAGAGGAAGGGAGAGGGAGAGAGAGATAGAAACATCGATGAGAAAGAACATCGATTGGCCGCCTCCTGCATGCCCTGCACTGGGGATTGGGCCCACAACCTGGGCATGTGCCCTGACCAGGAATCAAACCAGCGACCTCTTGGTGCATGGGTCAATTCTCAACCAGTGAGGCACACCAGCTTTTCTTTTTCTTATTTGAAGGAAGTTCTTTTTATATTGAAGATAATAACCATTATCCATTCTGTTTCATATCTCACTGATAATTGAGGCTCTGTTGTTAGATATTAAATTTGAGTTTTTTGTTTTTAATTATTTTTGAGTAACGCACATGGAACACAATTCAGATAGCACAAAGGATATACAACAGTGATGAGCTCATTGTGCATCTTTTCAGAGATATTGCATATGTACCCAAACATATCATATTTCATTATTCAAATGAAAAAAAGGGAAATAGCCTTTTCTCACTTACTTATAAATCTTAAGATTGTTTCTCATCAATACATATAATATTGCCTCTATTTTTTTTTATATCAAGTATGGCTTATTCCAGAAAGTCAAAGAGAAATATTAGTGCAATTCACAGTCTTGACCTGGCTCCTTCTGTTGTATATCCTTAGTTATGGGACTCTATTTGGCTAGTGTTCAGGTGGTTCTCAATGACGGTTGTTCTGCAGTTTAAACATTTTATTTATTTATTTATTTTTACATTTATCTTCAGACAGAGTGGGAGGGGGAGAGAGAGAGAGAAACATTGATGTGAGAGAGACACATCAATTGGTTGCCACCCACATGGCCAGGGACGAACTGCAACCGAGATAACGTGCCCTTGGCCGGAATCGAACCCGGGACTCCTTGGTCCGTGGGTTGACCCTCTAACTGCTGAGCCAAACCGGCCAGGGCTGTAGTTTAGTTGTAATTTTTTTTTCTTTATTGATTTTAGAGAGAGAGGAAGGGAGAGGGAGAGAGAGATAGAAACATCCATGAGAGACCACATTGATTGGCCGCCTCTTGCATGCTCCCCACTGGGGATCGGGCCCACAACCTGGGCATGTGCCCTGACTGGGAATTGAACTGACAGCCTCTTGGTGCATGGGTCAATGCTCAAATCACTGAGCCACACCGGCCGGGCAGTTTAGTTGTAATTTTTATGTGGTCCTGGGAGAAGGTAAGCACAGTGTGTAACCTACTCCACCATCTTGACCAGAAGTTTTGCCTCTCTTTTTTGTTTTGGTTTTGGTTATGGGCAGCAATTATAGTCCATTGTAGGATAGAGACTATTCATTTTAATTAATGCCCCATTGATGGACATTAAAGTTGTTTCTAATCTTTTACTATTTTTTATTTATTTTTTTTAAAATCCTCACCCAGCCCTGGCCGGTTTGGCTCAGCGGTTAGAGCGTCGGCCTGCGGTCCAGAGAGACCCAGTTCGGTTCCCGCTAAGGGCATGTACTTCAGTTGCAGTTTGTCCCGGCCCTGGTTGGTCATGCGGGTGGCAGCCACTCGGTGTGTCACTTTCACATCGATGTTTCTCTCTCTCTCTCTTCCTCTCTCTCCCTCCCACTCTATCTGAACAAAAAATGAGAAAATGTCCTCGGGTGAGGATAAAAAAAAATTAAAAAATAAAAAATAAAAACATAAAATCCTCACCCAAGCCCTGGCCGGTTTGGCTCAGCGGTTAGAGTGTCGGCCTGCAGTCCAGAGAGACCCGGGTTCGGTTCCCACTAAGGGCACATACCTTGGTTGCAATTTGTCCCCGGCCCTGGTTGGTTGTGTGGGAGGCAGCCACTCGATGTGTACCTTTCACGTCGATGTTTCTCTCTCTTCCTCTCTCTCCCTCCCACTCTATCTGAACAAAAAATGGAAAAATGTCCTCGGGTGAGGATACAAAAAATAAAATAAAATCCTCACCCAAGTATACTTTTTCCATTTATCTTCAGATAGAGTGGGAGGGAGAGAGAAAAACATCAGTGTGAGAGAGACATTGACTAGTTGCCTCCCGCATGACCCTACCAGGGCCAGGGACCGAACTGCAACCAAGGTACATGCCCTTGACCAGAATCAAACCCGTAACTCTTTGGTCTGTGGGCCAATGCTCTAGCCGCTGAGCCACACCAGCCAGGGCTTAATCTTTTACTATTTTTTAAAATTCTATGATTGTGCCCTGGCACGATAGATATACGTCTATCACCACAATCTAATTCCAAAACATTTTCATCACCCCAAAAAGAAACTGTACCTATTAACAGTCAGTCCTCCACCCTCCCCATCCCAGAAACCATTAATGTACTTTCTGTCTCTAAAGATGTGTCTAATCTGGACATTTTCATATAAATGGATATTTCATGTAAATGGAGTCATACAATAATTTGTTTTTTGTGTGTCTGGCTTGTTTCATTTAGCATAATGTTTTCAAGGTTCATCAGTGCTATAACATAAAACAGTACTTTTTTAGTTTTACGACTGAATAATATTCTGTCCTATCCCGTACCACACTTTTATTTATCATTTATCAGTTGATGGGCATTTCAGTTTTTGCACATTTTGGCTATATGAATAGTGCTTCTATGAACATTTGTATACAAGTTTTTGTATGAACATATGTTTTTAATTCTCTTGGGTGTACAACTAGGAGTGGAATTGCAGTGGGTCATATAACAATTCTGTTTAACTTTTTTTTTAATCCACACCCGAGGATACTTTTTTCAAAAAAATTTTTTCAGTCTTTTTTTTTCTTTTTTTCTTTATTGATTTTAGAGAGAGAGAGAGAGAGAGAGAGGAAGGGAGAGGGAGAGAGATAGAAACACCGATGAGAGAGAACATTGGCCGCCTCCTGCATGCCCCCCACTGGGGATTTGGCCCACAACCTGGGCATGTGCCCTGACTGGGAATCGAACCAGCGACCTCTTGGTGCATGGGTCAATGCTCAACCACTGAGCCACACTGGTCGGGCACTTTTTTCCATTTTTATCTTCAGATAGAGTGGAGGAGAAAGAGAAGGAGAGAGAGAAACATTAATGTGAGAGAGACACATCAATTGGTTGCCTCCCGCACAACACTGACCAGGACTGGGTACTGAACTGCAACTGAGGTACATGCCCTTGACCATAATGGAACCCTCGACTCTTTGGTCTGCGGGCAGACACTCTACTGCTGAGCCAAACTGGCCAGGGCTGTTTAATTTTTCGAAGCACTGTCAGACTGTTTACCAAAGCAGCTGCACTCTTTTACATTCCCACCAGCAATGTATCAGGGTTCCAGTTTTTGCACATGCTCTGCAGAGTTTCCTTTTTCTTGTAGCTTATCCATGCCTGACACACTCTATATTCATTTATTACTTTCTGGTTCTTCCGCTAGACAGGAGGAAATGGGGCTTCTGTCTTGTTTGCTGCCATAGCCCCAGCACCACACAGTGCCTGGCCCAGAGTAACGCAGTCAATATCTGTTGAATTTGTGGATCTGGTTCCATGACCCTTTTTCACTTAGCTACTTCCCTTGTATTTTATGTTAACCTTTAGTTGCCCAAGTAATAAATAGACACTTTCCCTGTAAAAATTTTAAAACATTATGACAAAGTGAAATCCCACTTGAACAGTACCCCTCAAACCTGGTCCTATTGCCCCTTCTTTGCACTGTATCTTTCTAGATCTTAGTCTATACATGAATGTAAGTAGCAGAGTTAAAGTTGGAAACAAGGAAAATACATTGTTTGGGATTTTTAAAATACAAATAATATGCTGTAGGGCTCATTTTACAATTAAGTATTTAATACTGCCTTGGAGATCTCTCCATGCCAGTTTATGTACCTGTACATTTTACATTTTAGCTGCTACATAGTGTTTTGTGTCCTGTATATACCACTGTTTGTTTAGCCATTGCTCTGTTTTTAAAACATTTGTGGAATAACTAAGTTTTTTAAAGCAGTGTTCTTAAAGGTTTTTAAAACTTAATATGATATTAGATGTCATGGTATTGGGGTTTCCAAAGTAGCCACAAAGATGGGGATTGATATTATTGAAGCAGGAAATTCCAGTCTTGATTTTTATACTTTGAAGAACAAAATCAGTTCCTCAAAAATTCATTTGAAAATTTTATTTTAATGTCAGTGGTGAGGAAGTGTCAAACTGAGTTACAAATAAGGTGTTTTACTTTGTTTTGGAATTTTTTATACATTTAAGGATTGTCACACACCAGTTATCTTTTCCCTGCCACTCTGTGAGGAACTCACTGAAGAATTCTCTGTCAGAACTCCCATAGCATTTAATGAACCTGCTGCTCACTCGGCATTTACATACTGTCCTATGCCCACCTGGAGTATATAAGCCCTTCAAAGGCAGGAGACTGAGTCTTAGCTTTCTAAAAGATGCGGTAAAGATGATCTCATGGGTAATATAGCTTATGTCTTTTCTTTCCCATTTTCAACATTTTATTTCCCAATTCTATTAGTTGATCTTAATGCCTGCTCAAATATATATAAACGATTTTCATCCCATATTTATGCTATTACACATAACTTTATTTAAAATTCTGATCATAAAATTCAGATTCAAATATTCTGGGATTTCCAATTTTTATTTTTGGAGTTGTGCCTATCAGTCAATGCTTATGTAATGTAATGCCTTTGAGGTTCTAGGTGCTGGGGGTCACCACTTCTACTTTGTTTTAGGATTTTCAGTTCTTTCTTCAAAACCTGCACCTTCAGATTATCTCATTTAACTGGTCATTGTTTACATTTGTGTAAAATAATTTCTAGAACAAAACCAAACCTTTGGTTTATATTTACTGCTTGATTTCCAGTAGATGGCACCAAATACCCTTTAAAGTTCTTTATGATACTAATTCCTCTTTGGTGTTGCTGGCTAATTCATCATTTCTTCTACCACCACCAGGGAACAGTAATGGTCCATTCTTTGGTCTGATTCTCTGATTGTTATATAACTTCGTATTTTTGTGTAGGGAGCGTGAACCTGTTAGTGTTCAAATTGTTAATTTGTTATTTTCTGACTCATATTTCAACCTTTTCTCTTTTTAAAATTTTTTATAAGTGTGATTTTCAATCAGGGTGATTCTAGGGGAAGGATCATGATACAAAAATAAGACTAGGTTTTAAAAAAAGAGTTGAAGGGCCCTGGCCGGTTTGGTTCAGCGGTTAGAGCGTCGGCCTGCGGTCCAGAGAGACCCGGGTTCGGTTCCCGCTAAGGGCATGTACCTTGGTTGCAGTTTGTCCCCGGCCCTGGTTGGTCGTGCGGGTGGCAGCCACTCGATGTGTCCCTTTCACGTCGATGTTTCTCTCTCTCTCTCTCCCTCCCACTCTACCTGAACAGAAAATGAAAAAAATGTCCTCAGGTGAGGATAAAAAAAAAAAAAAAAAAAGAGTTGAAGGTAAGAGAAAGAATAAAGGGATTTGATGAATGTTCGTAATAAAATCAAAGAGAACATATACAAGTATAAAAAAATCATGCCCTGGCCGGTTTGGCTCAGCGGTTAGAGCGTCGGCCTGCGGTCCAGAGAGGCCCGGGTTCGGTTTCCGCTAAGGGCACATAACCTCGGTTGCAGTTTGTCCCGGCCCTCGTTGGGTCGTGCGGGAGGCAGCCACTCGATGTGTCCCTTCCACATCGATGTTTCTCTCTCTTCCTCTCTCTCCCTCCCACTCTTATCTCAACAAAAATGGAAAAATGTCCTTGGGTGAGGATTAAAAAAAAAAAAAAAAAAAATCTGCCCCAGCCGGTGTGGCTCAGTTGGTTGGAGCATCATCCTGGGCACTGAAGGGTTTCGGGTTCATTTCCTGGTCAGGACACATACCTGAGTTGTGGGTTCAATCCCCTGAGGCAACTGATCAATGTTTCTCTCTAACATCAATGTTTCTCTTTCTCTCTCTCCCTTCCTCTCTCAAATCAGTAAAAACATATCCTTGGGTAAGGATTTTTTTAAAAAGTATACAAAATCCAAAATTAATATAATGAAATCAAAATGTTTTTATTATTATTAGTTTTGGTTCTTTAGTAGAATTGTATTCATTAGGATTTCCAAATTTGTTTTACAAATAACTTGCAATTTAAAAAAGTGTTTAAAGTTGTTAAATCCCCATTTTCATTTCCAATTTTTATGCTTGCTTGAAAACCTTACGTTCAGTATTTGTATTTTCTAGTGTTTTTATAAAGAATCAGCTTTTAGCCCAGCCAGTGTGGCTCAGTAGATTGAATGTCTTCCCATGGACTTAGAGGTTCTAGTTTGATTCCAGGCCAGAGCACATGCCCGGTTTCTGGCTCAATCCCCAGGGGGCATGCAGAAGGCAGCTGATCAGTGTTTCTGTCTCACATGGATGTTTCTATCTCTCTCTCCCTTTCTCTAAAACTAAATAAATAAAGTCATATATATATATATTTTAAATCAGCTTTTAGATCCAATTAACCATTAAAACCAGAAAGTGTTTCCTATATGTTAGGCATGGGAAAATATCCTCAGGTGAGGATTAAGAAAAAAAAGTAGAAATTACTATGTTTACTATGTTTATTCTACTCATTAATTTTATCAGGTTTATTTAATTTTAATGGATTTGTCAATCATTAAAAATGACCCTTTTAAAATTTCCCATCATAATTACTTTTAAATGCTTCTCTTTTTCCCCAGTGTTTGAGTGTCAGTGTCTTGTGACTCAGTCTAGAAATCTATTTAATTTTCTTTAGAACAAACTACTAATGAGAGCATTGGTAGCATAGGCTCTGGATGAAACAGATCAAGGTTCAGTTCCCATCTTTGGCTGGATGACTAGGAAGGTCATTTAGCTTCTGTGGGCCTCATCATTTGCAAAATGTAGATAATTAACTTACGTGACGGTTGAGGTTTAGAGATAATTTATGTAAACTACCTGACACAAAGTAAGCTCTATTTTCTTATATTGTCAACAATCATAAACTTTTTTATTTTTATTTTTATTATTATTTTTTATCCTCACCCGAGGACATTTTTTTTTTTTATCCTCACCCGAGGACATTTTTTCATTTTTGTTCAGATAGAGTGGGAGGGAGAGAGAGAGAGAAACATCGATGTGAAAGTGACACATGGACCAACCAGGGCCGGGGACAAACTGCAACCGAAGTACATGCCCTTAGCGGAACCGAACCCGGGTCTCTCTGGACCGCAGGCTGACGCTCTAACCGCTGAGCCAAACCGGCCAGGGCCATTAATTTTTTTAAAAAGCTAGGCAAAATTTCATGCTTCACTCATTTCTATATTCAGGACTCTCAACTTACCAAATTTTATTTCTACTTTGTTTTTCTTAATCTTCAACCTGAGGATATTTTCCCATACATCTTCAGATGGGGGGAGGGGGGGACAGAGACAGAGAGACAGGCATCCATTGGTTGCCTCCTGCACGCACCACCCTGACCAGGGCCGGGGACCCAATCCCAACCGAGGTACCTGCCCTTGACCAGAATCGAACCCTAGATTCTTTGGTTCCCAGGGCCTACGCTCTAACCACTGAGCCAAACCAGTCAGGGTGTTTTACTTCTACTTTTTAAAATGAAGATGTCATTATATTAACAGTGTAACTTGTATTTCGAAATAACTTTCAGAAACCTTGACAGGCTTAGGGAACAGTCCTTAATAAACTTGTTAGTTCTATACATTTATTGGTACCACCCCACACACAAACACACTATTTATAGCCGTCTTGAAAAGTGGGTATTTTTATATTTTCATCTAGAATCAAAAGGGAAAGAAAGACCCTAAGAGATTTAGGTCAAAGAATCTCGGTATGTAACGTCATTCTTTAGGTACAGGACGTTTCTTAGCTTTTAAACCCCACTCGTGTAAAGGAGTAGCACTTGGGGTGGTGGGGAATGCCTTTGGAGAGGGGCTCAGTGCTGAATGCAGCTGCCCGATTCTAGCGCTTTCTGAGCAGAAAAACGCCGGGAGACGAGCATTTAACAACTAATAGCGAGGCTTTTTCGCTCAAACACCACAGCTACGTGGCATCCGCGGGAGCCCGGAGCCCACTGGCCACTCGTCGGGCTGCCAGCATCGCTCTCCCTTTAGAGGGATTCGCTGCGGGGCCCTCAGCCGCCCGGATCTTGGGAAGCTTTGGAACCTCCCGAGCCACGGCCGCCAGACCCAGGGCTCCGACTCCGACCCCAAGCGGGACAGCTGGCCTAGGTGAGACGCGAGTCCATCCTCACACTCGAGGGACGGCCGGCAGGTCCCCGGAACTTTTCCCCTGGGACAGGTCCCGGCAACAGGTCCTAGAGGAGGCTGGGAGGGGCAGGGTGGAGACGAGCTCCGCGACGGCCGGTGAATCAGCGGCTCCAGGCGCCGGGTGGCCCTCCCAGCCAGATCTCGGGAGAAGCGGGGGCCGCTGACTACCCAACCACTCAGGGATGGCCCGGCGTGGGGAAGGGTGACATCATCGTAGCTGGGAGGTTTCGGAAGTCTTCGCCAATGGGAGACAGGCGAAGTGGCTTGCTTTCTGTAGCACTTGGCCAATACTAACAAAGCCAGAGGGGGCCCGGTTGTCGGTGTAGAACCAATGGAAAACAGGGAAGGAGCACGAGGCGGAGTTGCGAATCCTGTCACCAATTGGAAAGAGGGGGTGGAGCCTGGGCCTTGTCAAGCATGACCAACTAGCGAAAGGAGCGGACTGCAGGGGGCGGGGTCGTAATGTCCTCCCCCAATCGGGCAAAGCCAGAGGCGGGGCAGTCTTTGAGGTGCCCAATGAGGAACACAGCCGAAGCGGGCCTGTCAAGAGAAGGGACTGGGGGCGGGGGGATGGTGAGTCGGGGATAAACACTCGGCGGCGGGGGCGGCTGCTGCTCTTCGGGTTCTGTCACGGTGTTGGCGGTGCCCAGCTCACCGGCCCCCTCCCCCTTCCGACAAGCGTGGTCGCCAGAGAGGCTCTCTGAACCCTGCTCTGCCGAGTCCACAGAGGGTCGCGGGTGTCCGGCGGCGGCGGCGAGCCCGTGGGCAGTGGGGGTTGGTCCCGTGGCTCCGGCCCCCGGTGCAGAATGGCGACGGCGGTTCGGATGAACATCCAGATGCTGCTGGAGGCGGCCGACTACCTGGAGCGGCGGGAGAGAGGTGCACGGGGACGGGAGGGGTCCAACCCAAATAGGGGCCGGGGGCTCTGAGAAGCCCCGCTGCGGGTCGGGGCGCCTAGCCGCCCCGGGGGTAGTTGGAGGCGCGGAGAGCGCGACCGCGAGCGCTCCCAACCCCTCCAGCTCTACGCGCGGTCGGAAGGGAGGACGCCCGCTGCCCCAAAGGCAATGAGTGGGGGTAGAAAGGGGGCCGCTGCACCCTGGGGTCCCTAGTGTCGCACCCTCCCCACCCTGTCGCATATGGGGTGCCGGGGACCCCCTCAGCCAGGCCCTTGGTTTACCTCACCGGTGCTCTTCCCAGCTGGCCCCGTCTCTCGGCCAGAGAAGCAGTGCCTCCCCTGTCCCCTCTCCCTGCTGCCGGTGTTTGCCCCGCACCTTAGCCTGAGGGTGGTCCCACTTAACACACCTGCTGGACGTTGCCAGTGAGAAACCCAGGCTCCATGCGCTTAGCGACTTGCTGTGTCTTTCTCAACAATGAGCAGCTGGAATGCTCCTTACACCTGCTCAGAACTGAGGCTACTCACACAATTTTAAAAACAAGCATTGTTCTAAGAATTCCACCTTGCTGCGTTTAATTATTTCCACAATATTCTTTCACTGAAAAATAAGTACATTTTAAAAAGGAAATACAGTGGAGGGGAGAGAGTATTGAATGTTTTAGGCTCATTCATTAACTGGGTCCTCCGGTTTTCTAGAAGCTGAACATGGTTATGCCTCCATGTTACCATACAATAACAAGGACAGAGATGCCTTAAAACGAAGGAACAAATCTAAGAAGAACAACAGCAGTAGCAGGTAATTTGGTAAATATTTCTCGTTCCCTTTTAGATTATACTGCAGATGATACAAACTGCAGACTGGAAGTTACCTGTTGTGATTATAACCCAGTAAATTAAGTGGCAATCATGATTCAGTAATGTACACATGGTCTTAAGCTATTGGAGGAAGCAGCCCTTCTGTTTGGGTTGAGGGGATTGAAAAGAGAAATGGACATTATCCATTTCTTTCACTTTTCATAATGAATAATTTATAAACATGTTCAAGTATCTGACTTGACATAGGTGGTAGGATTTCATATTTGACATGTAAATTAAATATAGTGGTTTTTCTGATTATCTAATTTGTCATATCTATTTATAATGGCAAAGAGGAATGAGTGAGGTTAAAATCTGCCTTTGACTCTCACTAGGAAGTATTTGGTTAATGGTCAATGAAATCACATATTAAAGCTCTGAACATAGTTCCTGGTACATATGAGTACTCCATTAATACTGTTGCCCTTTTGTCCCCTCTTTGCTCTTAAACTATAAGTTAGCTAGGAAATCTATTTTATTAGAGCCATTCAACTATACCTTTCATTCCAGTAAATTAAAATCATTGACATTTTCATCGCTGATTTAGAATGCTTATCCCTTTCCCATCCTCATGAATAATTCCCTGCAAGTAACTGTATTTGGTTAGCCTGTATGGTATAATACCACTAAAAACCAGAAGGTTCCTACCTAAACCTAACTCATTCTAGCTGTCTCTTATGTCCTTGATTCACCCCATTGTCCCTAGTGTTGGTAAAACCACAGGATGTGAGCAGTACACCTGTGCTGAGCTCTTGAGTAGGAAGGCATGTGAAGGATGAACCTGGTTATTATTACCTAGTTCATCCTTTTTCTTTTCTCTCCCATCTTTAGCATTGCCTGAAAGTGGTAGCCAACAGATAGATATGTACATGGATATACAGGCCTTTAAGAAGGATGCTAATACTGGCTTGGATTATGCAATGATATAAAAACAATTTAGCTGTGTTGCATATTGTTACAGTATTAATTTTTAAAGTTTTGTTTGGAAGAACTTTGAAACCTTTTGGCTTATTTTTTTCTGGAAAAGTGTAGTTCATTTATTGCTTTTATTCTTGTCTACTCATGATGTGAGGAATTGTCCACATTAATAGTCAAGGCTTAATCCTTAGCAATTTTTTTCCGAAGTTTCACAGGAAAGTTGTCAGAGAATGTTCAGTGGTAGAGAACGGAAAAGATAAGAATATTGATGAAGAGAAGTAGCTTGGTTCCAGAGGTGATTAGGAAAAAAAAATAATGATAGTTGAGAATTTCAAGCCAAGAAACAGAGTCTTCTTCTTTAATATGAAGCATTATTCCTGAAAAATGGCTGCAACTTCTGATTTTTTGAAAAGCTGTATTCTCTTAATGGGTTTGGTTTGCTTTCCATGGATAGAGATAGGAGGCTATCGCCATTGTCCATATTCTTGACTAATAATAAATTAGTGTAATATCTTCAGTGATGTGAGGATCTCTGAGAGACCATGCTTAAATCTAAAGACACCAAGCAATCATATGAAGCAGGAGCAGGTTGTTTTCTTTAAATGTGATAATTTCCTTCATGACCTGTTTGGAATGACCCTTACCTGAGCAGAGAGACATCTCCCCAGAGAATAGTTCGCTCCCTTGATTTGAATTAGACATATCCAAAGCTCTGTATCGTCAGGGTTTTGAACTGAGGTAAGGACTATGGAGAGATTATTGCTGGTTTACATAACTGTTGGATAACAGTTTATTCTTGTTAATTCAAGTTGAAATGCTATGCTCTTTGCTTGTAGAATCTGAGGGGTACTTTTCCTTGGACAATAAAAAATAAGATTTAGTCACATATCAAACTTCTTGGGAACTGAAAATTCAAATGAAAATGAAATTCAAAAGCAAATGAAATTGTGAATATTGATTGTTTTGGAATCATCCAGAGAACTACTGGAATACAGGGAGATAGATTTTTTTTCCCTTTCCTCCTAATTTTTGAAACCAGTTACTAAATATGTAGAATTGAAACCCAGAGTTTTTGAAAGTATGTTAAATTGGTAATGTGGGCTTTGGCACTCATTTGAAAGAGGAAGTTCAGGATGTGCCACCCAGTTCTTTTATGAGACAGTAGCTATATAGCTGACCAGTCATGGAGAGTCTTTGAACCAAGAACTTTTCTCATTCTCAAATACTCTGTAGTTTGGCTTAGTTATCTTTGTTAGAATATATTTTTAAATGGTGACATTTGACCTTCATCAATGATTCCAGAGTTATCAAATCTTTTCAGTAATTGCATGGAAGATAATTTTGATACAAAGCATCTCTGTCTCTTTCAGTGCTATAATTAAAAATATAAATGTTGACCCATCAACAGAATTGGCAGGCAGTCTCTGAACTGATTATTTCTTAAAAGGTCTGCTTTTTTTTTTTTAATTAAAAACAAACTCAGTTTCAGTAAACCAAATACACTTCAGTAATGCCCTAGCCATTAGGTGTACGTCCCCTTGTAAAAATAACAATGTGTTCAACACCCTTATGTAATCAAATAAGATCTGTAGTTTCCAAAACTCCGTTTAAAGTTTGGAAGGAGTTATGCTTCCTATGGGATCTATTTAAACGTTTATATTGAGGATTCTGAATTTTTTCATATGTATCTTCAAAGAATCCAGAAATTTTTGGTAAGAGTGCCCTGTGTGCTGTTATTTTCTCCAATCAGAGACCATGTTCTTTGTAAATGTCCACTCTCCTCTCCACCTTCCGAGGATGATCCTCGTCTATGGTTAAACAGGGAGATCTTCACCAGTTGTTGTCATATACTTTCTTCCATTTAAAAAAAATGTCAGACTTTGAACTTGTTATTACCTGTTAAAACTAAAATGCCACGTGCTTTTAAGCCAAAGGTTTGTATTGCAGGCCAGATTCTTGTTAACTGTGATATCCTGTTGGCCATTGCAGAAAGTAAACCTTCAGAAAAATGTAACTGACGAACACTGAGGGATAACCAAGTGAATCAATTTAAAGCTTTTAAGTTAACCAATTTTAAAGTTCACATATCCTTTATCTAGAAAAAATTTCTAAAACTGAAAGTACTGTCATTATGTTTTTGTTTTTTCTTGTGAATAAAACTTGGTATCCAAGAGCCTCGTAGAAGAGAAGTTTCAGTGCCAGGGCCAGATTGGAAATTTCCCATTTCAAGACCACACACACACACACACACACACACACACACACACACCCATCCACCTATCCCCCCTCACCCTTAGTCCCTGATGTGAACAAACTTGGTGGTGTCCCCCCCTCATGTAAATGAGTGGCTGAGCATTCATGGAAGTAGTGATCCTCCATGATTACTCTGAGAATTTATCTCCTAGGCCCCGTAAGGTTCTGATTATGGCCCCACAGAATTTCATGATTTGAGCCAAGGCATGATCTCCTGAACTGGTTAGATTCCAGAGAATTTCCGTAAGAAAGGTCAGGATTCAGTGCCTCTATAACGTGGGAGTTCCTCAAGTTTATTTATAACTAGTCAGGGAGGAATTGTGTGAGCAGGACACTGAAGTGACCA
Source organism: Tadarida brasiliensis (assembly GCA_030848825.1). Taxonomy (NCBI): domain Eukaryota; kingdom Metazoa; phylum Chordata; class Mammalia; order Chiroptera; family Molossidae; genus Tadarida; species Tadarida brasiliensis. The sequence continues at coordinate 29,611,702 of CM061270.1, read as the reverse complement.
CATTAACTAACTTCTTGTGACTTTTGTGGAAGGAAACCTGTCCATAAATTCTTAGACCAGACCTTATATTCAAGGTCAGCTATAAATACACTAATAATATGATTTCACATCCACACAGCTTTCATCCAAGTCTCTCTAATCACTTTTACAGTTGCTACCTCATTGATCCATGCTTGTTTAGTAGATAATTGACAATAATTTTTATTCCCATTTTACAGAGGGGTTAACCAAGGACAGGATGGTAAAAAAATTTTATTTCTTCCACAATATCAGTCAATGGCAAAGCTGGACTTCAAATTTCACCCTAACTGCTGCTTTAACCAGTCTGTCATCTTTATGTTGAAATGAATTTTGGAAGCCCCTTCTTAAATCATTTTGTAGCTATTCAATAGTACCGCCTTTCAGGAGGTTGTACATGATAAAATAGTTACTTCAGGAAATGCAAGATAGAAAGAAGAGTTATGTTTACCCATTTAAAATTGAATCCTGTAGTCAAACAACTTAGCATAAAATTTTGGTGTACACTACACCTAGAAAAAACTGCAGGGCTGGGGTTGGGGTGCCACCTCCACTGTTGTACCCTCAGCCTAAAGAAAGCTTTGTGGAATTATGTAACCCAAATTCACATCACATTGTGTAGCTGTTTTTGTCTTTGTATAAATAGACTCCTTTTATTCCTTTCTTAAAATGGATTACTTTTCCACTAGGGAATGCATGCCTCTTAGTTTGTCACTTCTCCTTGAACTCTATTTTAGATATTTACATTTCTCTGACCCCCAGAGGGACTAATTTCTTTAGTAGAGCCTACTGAGTTTTTCTCTCTTTCTCTTTGTTCTCTTCTACCAACTTTGGAGAGAAAGAAGTTAAAATAATTTTGTTGGTGTTGAAGTAGTCCTTTAAGACAAAAATAATCTTACTCTTTTCTTATTGTTCTCTCTTTCAGATCAACCCACAATGAAATGGAGAAGAATCGGTGAGTTGGGGATTTTGGGGGTGGGATGGGGGGAGTTGTGATGCATTTTCTATTCATTAAGTTGAGAACTGTTTGCTCTTCTTGACTCCTCCCCCAAGTAGCACCTGATTTACCTACCTAGAAATCACCTAGGTAGATGAAGGGCTTGCTAGTTCTAAAGACCACACCCCCACCAGTCACCCCTGCAGCCTCCTGAGGAATGCTTTTCTATGTGACTATTCCACAAGCCAGAGTATTTTAGGTCCTAGGCATTATTTCCACAAACGGTGTTTTTTGAAAATTACATCCTACTGAGTATAATTGGCAGTGCTGTCTTAAATCGCACACACACACACACACACACACACATACATATACACATATATACATACACATATGTATGTAGTTACAATTTACTTGTGAATAAAGATTCTCAAAATTCAGGCAAATATATGCATAGCAGAAATTGGAGATAGTAACGCAGTAGAGGAGGCCTGCCATCCTCACTGGGCTCCATCTTGCCACAGCCCTAGTTAATCTCTTTCACCTGGATTGCCTCTTGCTACTTATTTAAATCTTTATTTTTCAAATCAAGTTTGCCTCTCCTTCAGTGATGTGGCCTGGTGGTTCTCAACTGATTGCACATTAAAATCACTGCAAAGCTTTTATTGTAATGTTTTAATAATTATTTTTAATGTTAAATACATTATACATATACATTTATATATTTGGGAGGAAGAAGACAAATGTTTATTTCTGCTGATTTTATAAAGTAATTTTTTATTATAGAATTTTTCAAATATACAAAAATAGAATGAATAATATAATTAACTCCTATGTATCCATCACCCAGCTTCAACAATTATCAACATTTTGCCAATCTTCTATAATTAAAACCGCCCCTTTTCATGGGATATTTTAAAGCAAATCTTCTATCTCTAGTAGACTTTTTACAAAAAACATAACCACTTGCTTTTACTATGCGGGGAAAAAAATTCATGATAATTCTTTGTGGAGCTTTAAAAATAAACACCACCACCCTGACCTCACCCCTAGCAATTCTGATTTAATTGGTTTGGGTTGAGACTTTAGTTTTGTTTGTTTTTTTAAGCTCCCCAGGTGATTCTCATGTCCATCCAGGGCTGAGAAACACTGAACAAGCCTCATTCTGGTCTCAGAGCTCCCTTCAGTTTGAAATACAGGCTACCTATCCAGATTGACTGGCTTTCTTGGTGCCGTGCATGAACAAGAAGATGATGTGTAATAATGGCTCTGTAAATACATGTGATTATGTCATGCATTCCCTCTTTGACGAGGGGGCCTGACTGTGAAAGTCAGGATCTGAATGACATGTTTTGTCAATGAAAGGGCAGACCAGACCCTTATTAGGAAGGCAAATCTTGGAACAGGGCAGACATTTAGTATTGTTCCACTGTGTGTGTGTGTGTGTGTGTGTGTGTGTGTGTGTGTGAGAGAGAGAGAGAGAGAGAGAGAGAGAGAGATGGATAGCAAGTGTGTCTCACTGTACACGTGTTTCTCTCATCTCTTCTTCCCTTTTCATTTCTCTGTGATTGTGACTGGCCACGTTTTAAGTCAGAGCTTCCTTTATGCTTTAGGGGTTTATATATCATGAACCAGAAACTCAAAAGTATCTCTTCTTAAGGTAGAACGGAAGTCAGATGTAGCTTCTGTTTTTCAACTTTAGATTCTCTCCCATCTTCCTGCCTTTGGGGTGAACTGGATAAACTGGGAGATTTTCTGCTGAAAATTATTCTAGTTCTCCTTCCGCCCTCTAACCTTTTCCTTGGGCACTTATTTTAATTATTAAAATTTCATCCCTCCACATAAGGGGTCTTAGGCTTATGACAGCTTTGTGCCTTTCACCTCTGTAGGAATGCCACAGAATGTCAATTTCATCATTTATTATAGCAGTTCAAAGATGATTGTTTTGTACCTACTACAGTGGCCCAAGAACTTGTGCTCAGCACTGGGTATTAAATTAGTTCATACTGGGGTATTAAATCAGCATGGTCCCCATCTTAGAGAAATGTGGGTTGTCAGTAAGAAAGACAAAGAGAGTTAATATGCTGAGTGCTAAAATTAAGGTATGCTTAGGTGGCTGTAGAGGCAAAGGTTCTAGAAAACTGGATTTGAAGTCACCACTGGGCAGGCTGCTTATAATTCAGACTGTTTCTGTATGACTAGTCAACTTTTGCTCGCTGAAGGGTTACTTATCTAGTTTCCTTATTGTCCTTTCTTTTTTGGAATTTGGTCTTTTAAGGTCTTGATAATTCTTCCTCTAGCCTAGAGCCTGTGAACAGAAGAGAAGGAAGTAAGGACTCAAATTTACTTAATTTAACCAAGCATTGGTTGCTGCAGTCCAGGGGGGAGATTAAAGTTGTCAGGTACTTCTCCCTTATTAGTGTGTTTGCTAATGATTTTAGGGTTTTGAGGTCAATTGAACAGCTGCTCTTAGCCTCCCTGGTTTTAGTAGCTGAATGCCATAAAAGAATGCTAATGCTACTACAGGTGAGCCATTTTTTTTACCTTAACATCACATAAAAAGACTAGCAAGGCTCTCAAAAAAAAAAGGTAGCAACTCAGGAAAAAATTTTCCAACAGTGGGATTTTTTTTCTCTTTGATATTGCAGAATTGATTATACTTGGGTTAGTTGTGTTGGGGTTTTTTTTGCATTTATATTCAGATAGAGCGGGAGGGAGAGAGGGTGGAAGAGAGAGAGAGAAACATCGATGTGAGAGAGACACACCGAGTGGCTGCCACGCACATGACCCCAACCAGGGCCGAGGACAAACTGCAACCGAGGTACACGCCCTTAGTGGGAACCAAACCCAGGACTCTGGTCCGCGGGCCGATGCTCTAACTGCTGAGCCAAATCGGCCAGGGCATGGGTTAGTTTTTTTACACAGAAATCTTTTCTGTCGTACTTTAGAGATTCTGAATAATTGGTGTTTATCAGGAGTCCACTCCAAGGATACCATACTCAGCAGTACTACTTAAGTAATTTTGGCATTGGTGGGAAGAGAAAAAACCTGGAATGGTGGAGGTGGAAGCTGGTGGTGGTTGCGGCAGTGGTATTTTCTCTTCAGTAGATGAGGTGTCGGTGACCACCAAAGATGCCGTGTATTAGGTGCTGCGAATACAGAGCCCAAGAAAGACCTGGCCCCTGGGGTGGAGGACTCGGTTTAGTATCACTCTAGATATTTCGCCTAGGCTTCTCTGCATTTTAATTAATTTTGTGGGTCTAGCCTCCTAAGGAAACACCCTTGGTGAGTGTATAGTGTATTATTGTTTTTTTTTAAAACAGCTAATCTTATAGAAATTTCTGAGAAATATAGAAAATCATACTAAAAATTAAAGCAGCCATAATTCTAGTAACCAGAGGAAACCAAGGGACCTTTAAAATGTATCTTTCCAATTGGTTTTGGAGAATAACTTTAAAAATATAGTTTAGTGTAGAAAATTAGAAAGTTCAGACAAGCACAAAGAATATTTAAAAATCACCTGTAATAGACCTTCCAGAAGTAACAACTGCTAACATTCCTGCTAAGTTCTATAATTTATCTAGACTTTTGTGCATATTTTAAAAAATCATTATCAGATCATATAGTAAATAATTTGTATCTTCTTTTTTAAGCTACATTATGAATGTTTTCCAATGTTGTTAAATCTCCTTTTCTAACATTACTTTTAGTAAATGCCCAGTATTGCATCATGTGAATGTGCCATAACTCACGTAACCAATTTCCTGTTTTAGGTTCTTCCTAGTATTTTTCTGATGTAAGCAATGTTTCTTTAATCTCCCTTGTAGATAAATCTCTGTCCAACATCATAATTATTTCCTTAGGGTAAATTTATAGGTATGGAATTAATGGTATACACATTGTTGTGGGTTTTGATGTTGACTGCTGGATAGCCCACCAAGCAGGTTATAGGCTATATTTTCCTTATACCTTCACAAGTTTATAATTTAAGACTTTTATGAATTTGATAAGTAAAAAACAAAAGCACACAACTTGTTTAAATTTGCATTTCTTATATTACTAGCACAGTTTAACAATTTTGACATCTTTAACTGTGTGAATGTGAGTAAGTGTGTGTGTCTTTTGCCTGATTTTCAACTGAGGTGTTTATCTTTTCCTTTATTTTGAAAAGATTCTGTGGTCCTGGCTGATTTGGCTCAGCGGTTAGAGCGTTGGCTCACGGACCAGAGAGTCCCGGGTTCGGTTCCCACTAAGGGCACGTACCTCGGTTGCAGTTTGTCCCTGGCCGTTGGGGTCGTGTGGGTGGCAACCACTCGATGTGTCTCTCTCACGTCGATGTTTCTCTCTCTCTCTTCCTCCCTCCCGCCCTCCCACTCTATCTGAAGATAAATGCAAAAATGTCCTCGGGTGAGGATAAAAAATAAAAATTTAAAAAGAAAAGATTCTGTGATATAAAGGATATATCTGAAAGACATTGCCCCTTTGTGTATCTCAAAACTTACCCATTTTATCATTTACCTTTGCAGAATCAGTCTTCTCTCACTATTTGAAACTGCTGTCTCTGTTGTATACTGAATTTATGTTTATGGCTAAGTCTGTTTCTAGACTTCTATTCCACTGATCGTCTGCTCTCCCTGTGCCAGTGTACTTTGTTTTAATCATTGAGGTTTTATCATGCACTTCAGGATCTGGTTAAGCAAATCTCTTTTCTTCTCCCCTTCGTTTATTAATTTTACCATGTTCTTAGCTATTTTCATAAGTTTATTTTTCCTGATGATTTTTATAATCAGTTCATCAATTTCTCATTCCCCAAATTCTTTTGGGATTTTCAAAATCAAAATTAAATAATTCCAATATAAACTAACCTTAAAAAGGTCTTATTTATATGTTAGATCTTTCCATGCAGGATTTGGTTTGTGTCTTCATTTATTCAGATCTCTTTTTTGTCTCTAAGTTTTGAAGAGTTTCCATGTAGATCTTGCATATTTTTTGTAAAAGGAATTCCTGGGTGTACATATTTTTAAATTGCTATTGGTTTCCTATTGTAATTATTAATTGATTATTGGAAAAAGGAAATTTTTAAATCTTTTGTTGTTGTTTTATGCCCTTTATTGATGATAGCTCTGCTGTTTCCTTCTCTTCAGTGGGAATTTCTCTGGTTTGAATGCCTTTCAAAAAGCCTTTTTGCAAATGGAGACTGAATGCATATAAGCTGCAGTCAGTGGGCCAGGAGTTGGGTGCTAGAATGGACTCTTTTTTTTTCAAAAGAAGGTTCTAGCATCTCCTTTAATAGTAGACACTCATTTTTCTGGAATGGTACATGTGCAGGCCTTGCTGGAATTAGTCAGCTGGTCTAGAGAGAGAACCTCTGCCAGAGTCTTCTGAACCTCATGATGAAGATTTTTGTGTGTGCTCTGTGGGTAGGACTCAGCAGCCTGATGTAAGCTGTTATTTTCGTTTTGTCAAACAGTATTTCAGTGGCATCTGATCTGGCATGTGAAACCATTTCAGTCAGGTCCTTTCTGGTAGGATATTCTAATTCATTGCAGGTCCCTGTAGTTGTTACTTTTGGGGTTTGGTTCTTCAGATAGCTAAGCTCCTTCACTCAAAAGGGATAGGGGCCTGACTTTTGCATGGGTCTGAGTTGTGGTATGCATTGCACCACTCTTACTGCTTCTAAACTCCCTTAAGCACATTCAGATCTCACTCTAGGATGTTGTAACAAATCCACTTTGCTTTGTTGCCACATGAGGCTAACTAAGGGCATGGCCTGGTTATTACACAGGAAGTATGTAGGTATCAGTGTGTAAATATGGGCTATGTTGATGGTGTGGAGGAGCACTCCCAATCTGTACCACTATAATCCATCTTTCCTCTTGGGTAGATGGCATCTGCCCTTGGAAGGGCTTGGAGAAGAGATAAATGCTGGTTATTCAGTCAATTTCCAGTCCCCTGCCTGGAACATTGGAGGGCATTCCCTGACTTTTTGTCATTGATATTAATAGTCAAAGGGTGAGATAGAGCAAGCAGGTACTAATTATCATGTCTATTGTATGTTTTTTAAATTGGGCTATGGAAAGGAAATATTAACGAGGCATACTTATGTATTTCATACTTTTATCAGAGAAGTGATTTTATAACAAATGTAGCCACCATGAATTGTTATGTATTCATTGTTCACTGAGTGCCATGTTCCCATACAGCTAGCATATGGAACTACCTTTGTATTTTTTTTTACAAAGATTACTGTCACAAATCTGAAATATCTTCAGAACCTTCCAAAGTTTTAATTAAGTTGGTAATAATGATGCATTTGGAAATTTTTTTAATAAAGGGATCATTTTAGAAAAAGGAAGAGAGTACTTTTTTCTCAAAGCATGACTTGTAGTCTTCATCAGGATTTTTTGTTTAACCTAGTAAGGCTTTGTTCTAAACCCAACATCTGGAGAAGGTTAGGACCTATAAACACTTTTAGTGAGTAAATTTTGACCCCTTAAGATTTGTTTCTTCTTACTTTATAGTAACCTCTTTTTCTCACTATACAGCTCATACATACCCATATCTGAAATTATTTTTATTTACCTTCAATTATCCTATAAGATTTATAAAGCTAATTTAATTGGCTAAGTCTGTGTCCACACTAAGGTAGGAGATAAAATGGTGAAACCTTAAAGTTAAATAGGCTTTGTTTATATAACTGTTTTCTTCTTCTTTGGTTGATAATCTTAGGCCCAATTTTAATGAAAACTAGTACTCAGTGAGGTCCAGTGTATCATGTTCGATAAGTAAGGCTTTCCTCAAAGAGAAGGGATATGAATTACCAAAGAAATCAGATTCTACTCTTAGGTCAGTCAACATCTGCAGACACATTATTATTTCTATTATTTAACACAAAATGGAAGACTTGTTCTCTTCCATTATTTGGTAACAAAAGAAACAGAGCAGTTAGATACATAGGAGGACTGCAGAATATGAATAAATGAATGTGATCTATTTAGAAAGGAAAAATAAGGTTATGATAGGCTATAAAAGCTTGAAAACTGCCCTGGCTGGTTTGTTCAGTGGTTTGAGCATCAGCCCGTGGACCGAAGGGTCGCGGGTTCAATTCCTAGTCAAGGGCACGTACCTGGGTTGTTGGGGTTGTGCAGGAGGCAACCAGTCGATGTGTGTCTCTCACATCGATGTTTCTTGCTCTTCCCCCCCTTCCTCCCTTCCAATCTATCTAAAAATCAATGGAAAAATATCCTCAGGTGAGGATTAACCCCCCAAAAAACAAACAAAAAAAACAACCACCCTTGAAAACCTTTATGGAGAGAGAAGTTAAGTCAAACAAGATGTGGTTGAGGGAAATGAAGAAATATGTTTGGTAGAAGGCAAAGGGGAGTCCACTGTAGAACTTTCAGTAGGTGCTGATATTGGTCATGGTCTGAAGGTTACTCAGATAAATAAGTCTGCAATAATTTGTGTACATGTTTGATCATTCCAATTAGATTTTAAGTACCTCCAAGGCAGGGACTTGGCCTTAACATTATACCCCCTGCACCTAGGAAGGTAGCATAGTGCATAGTAACCCTTTGAGAAATGCTAATGGAATAAAGGCGTGAAAGAACTCAGCATATGTTTCAAGGTTTCCACCTGTGAACCTAATTATTATCTACCCTCTTCACTCACTGGCTTCCATCTTGTTTGCTTTGCCTTGACCTTATCATTCTTCTTTTGTATCTTTTTTGACTTTGAAAATCTGAGAGAGAGAGCTCAGTTACACCTTCAATAAAGAAGACTAATCTCTGATAACACTGCCTCCCTCACAACACAGAAACACACACAGGCACACACACCTGATTTGGTACCATTCCCAGTCTTGACTATATCCACGTGAGGAAGAACTTTAGGGCGAACACGGTGAATTTAGGAGCACTCTCTGCAGAAAGCACAGTCTACCTAGAGTCTTGGTCTTTTTCTGCATCTGTTCCCCAGTTTGCCAAATCTGCTGGCCTGACAGAGGCACGGGAGAATCAAGGAAGCTGAGTCTGGAGGCAGAAATAAAAAGAGCAGCACTGAGGATTGTCTGAGAGCAGTCTGGTTCGCCCAGGTGCCTCTGTCCGGGCCAGAGCTCTGCTAGGACTGCCTCGAACAGCCCCAGCCTTCCTGCCCTTGCTTGTTTAGTTTTCTTAGGGTTCATGGCTGACCAGAGTTAAGGAGAATTAACAGAACTGGTGGCAGCCACATATATTTTATATTTAAATCTTTAATGTATTTGGAATTTATTTTGATGTTAATCTCTCCACTTTCCTGCCATTTTCTGATTAATCCATCTCCCCCCGCCAAAGGATTTACAGTGTTATCCTCATTATATACTAAATTCATATCTATTCTTGGGTCTGTTCCTGGGAATTTTTTATTCTGTTCACTTGATTTGTCTGTTCTGGTATTAGTTTATATGGTTTTTAATTATTGAAGCTTTATAATGCAAATTAATATCTAATATAGTACATTCCTCATCCTTCTTTTTCAGAAATTTTGGCAGTCTCTCTCTCACATATTTATTCTTCTAGATAAAGTTTAGACTAATTTCCCAGTATTAAAAAGAATACTGTTGGGATTTTTTTCTGGGAATTATGTTAAATTTATAAACAAACTTTAAAATTGACATTTTTACCTTGAGGATTCATATTTAGGAATGTACTGTGGTTTTTTTTCCATTTATTCAAATTTTCTTTTGTTTCTCAGCAAAGTTTTGTAGTTTTCTACACAGGGATCCTTCCCAGACTGTTTTAAGTTTGTTCTTAAATATGCTGTCCTTTCTTCTTGCTATTGTACATAAGTTATTTCAGGGTCTCTGGTATTGGATACACATCTAGAGATGTGCTTGAATTTCCAAGATCAATACTTTTGCCCCTACTTTTATTTTCCTTTGGCCATCACAGTAGAGATGGAGGAGGGAGGCCCAGGGGCATTTCAGATATTTCCCTTCTAATCTCCGAGTCCCTCCTTCCCCTGCCTCTATATGATGTGGGAGTCTCTTCCTTTTGCATTCAATAGCTTTGTAAAATCCTTGCTAATTTTTTTTAATGTAAAAAAAAAAAAATAGTGCCTTTAGCATAAGCAAGATCTGTGTTTCCATAGAAAATGAATTAGATTTTCCATGAAATCTTTTAATGACAAAAGAGGTCTGTTTTCTTTAAGGTAGAGTTGAGTGATTGGATTTTACCAGATAGCCTCTATCTCTACCTAGTGAGACACTTGGAGTTCCCTTCTGATTGTAAAAGGAATATTATAGTGCTCTAATTATCTGTGTTTGCTTCCAGCAATTATCCTTTTACAGAGGAAGCGAGGAGGGGTAGAATAACTGCTCCCGTGTGTGGAGCACTCCATGTCAGCCCCTGGCCCAGGGCCTTCCCTACCCTGTCTCAGTTAACACTCATGCCCTCTCAGGTGGGCACTGTCATCCTACCTCTGCTGAGGAAACGGATGCTCCACAGAGCAAAGCAACTTGCTCAAGGTCACACAGGGAGTAAGTGGTAAAGTCAGGATTCCAAATCTTTACTCTTAATCACTATACTAATACTTGGTTGTATTGAGATTGACAGAGTCAGAATTAAAAATAATTAAAAACAAAAATAAATAAGATTTCAGATATTAAAAAAACTGACAAGCTATAGTTGGCATCTAATTTAGTTATAGGCCACACTTTATTTTGAATGTTACTGATTATAGCTCAGATCAAAGATTGGTTTCTTTTTTTTAATTTTTTTTCCTTTATTGATTTTTAGAGAGAGAGGAAGGGAGAGGGAGAGAGAGATAGAAACATCAATGAGAGAGAACATCAATTGGCTGCCTCCTGCATGCCCCACACTGGGTATTGGGCCCACAACCTGGGCATGTGCCCTGAACGGGAATTGAACCGGCGAACTCTTGGTGCATGGGTCGATGCTCAACCACTGAGCCACACCGGCCGGGCAAAGATTGGTTTCTTTATGCTACTGTAGACCAAAAGTATATCAGCCCATTCAGAATAATTGAAGTAATATTTTTGAAGAGTCAGCAGGTGAAGTTTGTCAAAGTTCATGACTTAGGTACAAAGCAGTTGGATGATCACAAAAAGAAGAGGCAGTTAGGGACAGGAGGGAGCCAGGATTTGGCAAAACCCTTTTCTGCTGGGGGTGGGGAGCTGGGAGGCAGCTCTTGGCAACAGAAGGAGGGACTGTCTGAAGAAGATATGATGGGAGGAGACCCATGGAGGGGTCAGATTGAGGTATCTAGTGGCTTCCTGTTGAGGATATGTGGCAAAACCCCTGCATGTTTCAAAATGGGACACTAGGCCCCTCCTACAAGACCAGAGCCCTGGGCAGAGACTAGTCAGGACTGAGGGGGGAGACTGAGACTAGTGCTTGTTCTACTTGCTTTGGATCTGGGAGCTCCGTGGGTGCTTAGGGCTGGCTGAAGGAGTCCAGTTCCCAGGGTGGAGAGAGAGATTGTGTGCATGTGTGTGTCTGTGTGTCTGTCTCAGGTTTGAGGATCCTCAGTGGGAGCTGTTACAGAGATGTCTATTTGCTTTTTCATCTGGTTCAGGAATTGAATTTCACTACTGTGTGATGGAACTGAGCCTGCGCCACATCCCTCATCCCTCCTCCCTCCTCTGTGGTTGGCCCAGGCACCAACTCGGGATGTGTCTGCAGGCAGGTGGCAGGTGGGCAGGGCAGCGTCAGGCTGGCGCAGGGAGGCGCTGGGAAGGCACTGCCAGGGACGGAAGCTGGCTCTGCATCGCTACAGAAATCCAGAAAGCACTTAGGTCCTGTTTTCACAGAGCGAGGCCAGAAAACACTGAGTGAACATGTAGTATCCTCAGCTCAAATTACTGAAATTGCTTATTTCTAGTTTCACAACTGGGAGTGTTCTTTGGAAACCCACATTTGGGTAGTGAAAACCATACTTTCTGGGCTAGACTCCCTGTGTAAGTAGAAATGACGATGCATGGAAAGATGACTTTATTATTATATTTTTATCAGTAGACAAACTTCCTAAAAAATTTACATACTCATATCTGTAGATAAACCCACATCATAAAAAGACTAATATGACACTGTTCTGAATCATGCAGGCTTTGCAAATAACAAGCTGACTGAAAAATGTCCAAATCTAATTTTAATGTTTGAGCTTTTTTCCCTAACTTGACGATTGTCTGAAAACTTTGTAATAATAAGTTGGATAACTGTGTAAGTGACTAATTATACTTTCTTGTGGTGTTTGTAGTAACATGGTCTATTTTCACTGCTCTTTTTGAAGAATATTATTATCCATGGTGAACAAGTACAATTTACACATAGGTTCTGGCACCGCTGTCCCCCCGCCCCAATGCAGGAGTGGAAGGAACAGACCTCTAATGTGAGTCTTTGCTTGTGACCATAACACACGGACAGGTTTTCAGAGCAAGTGGAAGTCTTATAAAATAGTGAGGCATTTGTTCCATTAAATCTTCCTAGATCAGGAATGAATGCTGTTCTCCTCGAGCTTGTTAAGGCTTAGAGAGCCCTTGGGGAATCTAGGACAGCTCCTTTTCTATTTTATTTTATCTTATTTTATTATTATTTTTTCCATCACCTCTATGCCCTGTTCCGCCTCCATAGGACAGCTCCTTTAAGATCTAGACGACGAAGGAGGCTCATAGCAGATGAGGCAGGGGCTCAAAGGCTGTCTAATGTACCGCTTGTTAGGCCTGCCTTGGGGGACATCTGAAGCCTTGATATGAAGGGTGTGCATTGACTTCCCCGGTAAATACCACGCATGTTGATCTGTCAAAGCTCTCTGAAGCAGTTTTCTTCTTTTGGTCTGCATTCCCAACTTTCATTAATACAGTAAAAATTTTACGAGTTCTCGGAGAAAAAGGGCAAATTAAGCTTTAAAGTTTTCTTCAAGTTCAACTGAGGATAGCCTCCCAGGCTCCCAGGAGCTCTGCTCAGGTCCTCGTGTGTAGACACAGTAGCCATGTGTCTAAAACCCCAGGATCCTGAGCACTGCTGAAGGTGCAGAGATGTAGCAGAGATGGACTCTGTCCTCGAGAAGCTTCAAGTCTAGTTGACTAGATGGCATTCTGCAAACATTTATTAAGCATGTGGGAGGGGGAGACACTTGTGGCCACACAGCAATGATGAAGCTGCAGGCCCAACTTTCTAAGGAGTTTGCAATGATTGGTTAAGTAACAATGCCAAACAATTCAGGCAGAACAGTGGACTTCCCAATGAATAGTATAAACAAGTACTCAGAAAATGGAATCTCCATGGGCTGGAATGGCCTGTGAAGGCTTTAAGGAGATGATGGGCTGAAGCAAAAACTCTGACTCTTGGCCATTTCTCACATTCATAAGATCTGCCGGTTCTAGAATAACACCAAACCAAGATTTCAATGAAATGTTGATTTCCAAAAAATTAGGAACTTTTGTGCTTCTGGTCAGTCTGTGACGAAAAGCTGTGTGTCCAGTGTGTTGCTGTGGCTTCTGCCTCATCCAGCGTTCCTCCCTCTCCCATTCTGTCCCATTGCTCCATTCTGCCACTCTCCAAGACAGATGTGGTTATCTCCAGCTGTTCGCGTGCTTGTTAGTGTAGCAATGCCAAGGATGTACTTTTTTATTATTTAAAAATATATATATATATTTAGTCTGGCCGGTGTGGCTCAGTGGTTGAGCGTTGACCCATACACCAAGAGGTCACTGGTTCGATTCCTGGTCAGGACACATGCCCAGGTTGTGGGCCCGATCCCCAGTGGGGGGGCATGCAGGAGGTGGCCAATCGATGTTCTCTCTCATCGATGTTTCTATCTCTCTCTCCGTCTCATTTCCTCTCTCTGTAAAATCAATAAAGGGAAAAAAAATTAAAAAAATATATATTTAACTTTTGAATAGCAATAGTTTACATGGTTGAAAAACCAAAAAGTATAACCCGTTATTCAATAAAAATTATCCCCCTTTCCTCATCCCAGTCTGACTATTCTGACTTCTCTCTGCCCAGCTACTATTACTAGTTTTTTATGTATCATTCTACACTTGATGTCCATACAAGAAAACACAAATATAATTTTTCCTCCATTTTTACCCAAAGATAGCACGTTATATTTGGTTTGCTTTTCTTCACTTAATGTATCTGAGAGTTCTTTCCTAATAGCACATAAAGCATATTCTTATTCTCTTTTCATAGTTGCATAATACTCCACTGTATGGATGTACCATAATTTATTTATTCAGTTCCCTACTGATGGTCAGTTGGGTTGTTTCTATCTTTGCTATTTCAGATAAAGCTGTAATGAATAACCATACATACATCATTCACATGTATAAATACTGTCTACAGCAATGATATAGTGATTTAGTGGTCCTGAATAGGGAAAGAGAAGTGTGGTTTAAAAGGATTCTCACCTGGCATGTCATTATTTTCTGAATTTGGATATTCTCTATAGGTCACATCATTACCCAGAAACCTGGAGATAACCTGATAAATATGCCCAATAATAGTAGATATTAGTCCTTATCCCAGCACATTTATTATAAATAGATTTAACTGTAGAAAATCCCAGATTTTGCTTCTCCTTGGTTTTCACCAAAGTTATCTGGTTTCAAAAGATGCATATTTGGCAAGAGGTGGCATTTGCCATCACTGGGCCTGGGCAACTTCATACTTTTTTTTTCTTTATTAATTTTTAGAGAGAGAGAGGAAGGGGGAGAGAGAGCGAGATAGAAACATTGATGAGAGAGAACATCAATTGGCCGCCTCCTGCATGCCCCCCACTAGGGATCGGGCCCACAACCTGGGCCTGTGCCCTGACCAGGAATTGAACTGACGACCTCTTGGTGCATGGGTCGATGCTCAACCAGTGAGCCACACCAGCCAGGCATCAACTTCATACTCTTCTAGAGTTTGTTCTTTAGGGGTACCTTATGGCCCACTGTGAAATTCTCAAATGTTACTGTGATCTTGTTTTTATAGACGGGCCCATCTTCGCTTGTGCCTGGAGAAATTGAAGGGGCTAGTGCCACTCGGGCCTGAATCAAATCGACACACTACTTTGAGTTTATTAACAAAAGCCAAATTGCACATAAAGGTAAGTGTATCCTTGAGATGCCTGTTTATCTTTAGCTCAAGTTAATCCTGTTTAGAATTCTTCTGTGGTTCAGGACATACTGTCACTAGGCCTGCCCCATGCTCTGCCTGACCTGGCCCTCACATGTGTGCAACATGTTCTCTGACCACAGGGCCTTTGTACATGCTGTTCCCCCTGTGTTTGTTATGCTCTCCCTACTTAACTTCTTGTCATCCTTCATATCTCAGCACAGATATCTCTAGCTCAGGGAAACCAGAACCTTCTTCCTGTGACAGGTGGTCCTATTACTGAGTATCTCTCTCACTTGTCACAGTTGGCATCCAGCAGTGGTTTATGTGACTATTTGGTTGTCTTCATCCTTAGACTATAGACTCCACAGGGAAGGGACCAGGTCTTTGTTCACCTTGTATCCCCAGCACTTCCCAGAGGGTCTGGCACAGAGCTGGCCTTGGTGCGTAGCTGGAATTGCAAAGGGTGAGTGAGTTCTATTCAGGCTCTTGAGACCCACAGCCCAAATCACTGTGCAGCATGTTTTTATAGTCACGATTGGACAAATGTCACTTTAATTATGGTTAGCAGCCTACATGCATAACAGTTCTGGGGGAGAAAGAATCTCTGTTTAGAGCAAAACAGTCACAATTAAACAATCTTCTTAATTATCTGAAGAATACGAGAAGCTATAGACAGATTAAAAAACAAGTGGTCTATGGAAATGTGTTTTCTAAGCTCTTATGTTGGACAATTTGGAATCAGGCCTTCAAAAGGGACTATTTCCTGCTAACAAACAGAAGTTAATTGAGACTTGGCATGACACAGAAAAGCGCTTATGTAACTGGGCCATGCACTTGACTAAACACACGTCTCAATGGGAGTCTGTTTCTCAAGCCCCCATCACGTGCAGCGCCCTGGTTTGGAGATTAGGTGTTCAGGGGTGTCACTGCAGGCAAGGGAGACCAGGCTGGGGGTCCCTGCCTGCAGTCTTTTCGGTATCAAAAGTGAGGGGTACCAGGATGCTAGCTCACCCCTAGAATCCCTGTCACAGCACAAGTACAGCATTGTCGGTGCTGAAGATGTTAGACGAAGACAGGAGTCACTAGCCAGTCAACTTCCTGTCTCTGCGAGAAGCTGGACAAGTGACACACCGAATGGCTTCTGAGAGAATCGGCAGATTTCACTGCTAGAGAGGAAGATGCAGGGTCGTTGCCAATTTTGAAGTCTGCCTGTGAGCTCCAACAACTACCCCTTTGACTTGCAGAAACTTGAAGATTGCGACAGAAAAGCCATTCACCAAATAGACCAGCTTCAGCGAGAGCAGCGGCACCTGAAGAGGCAGCTGGAGAAACTGGGCATCGAGAGGATACGGATGGACAGCATCGGCTCCACAGTCTCCTCCGAGCGCTCGGACTCCGACAGGGGTGAGCCCTGCTCCCTGCGTCCTCGGGCCCCCCTCGCCCAGCTGCCAGAGGCAGGACAGAGGGACTAAGACCCTGCTTGCCATTTAGGGGTGTTGAGTAGTGTGCCCTTTAGTAACTAGCCCTTTCCTTTCATCAGTTCGGTCCCAGTGTCCAAAGAAGGGCTTACCTGGAGTCGCTTTGATTTTCAGCCTGAGTTTTCTGACGAGTGCCTTCACTGTCTCTCTCTGTCCTCCCACAGAAGAAATCGATGTGGATGTTGAAAGCACAGACTATCTCACGGGTGAGCTGGACTGGAGCAGCAGCAGCGTGAGTGATTCCGATGAGCGGGGAAGCATGCAGAGCCTCGGCAGTGACGAGGGCTACTCCAGCTCCAGCATCAAGAGAATAAAGCTCCAGGACAATCGCAAGACGTGTCTTGGTCTATGAGGGAGAGTGGTCGCTTCGGCTGCCCCCCGGATGGTTCTCCCTGTCGGATCTGATTAGGTAGTGTATTGGACCTGCCCACAATTCCCTTGCACGTCAACCTCAGTGTACCACCTTTACCAAATCAGCTTTGTAATCGTTTGCAAGGAAGTGCTTAGGATTGTGGGTTTCTGATTTCATCCACTAGCTTCTCTTTCTCTCCATAAAAATTTGTCTCTGAGAGACTGTACATTCCAATCAATTTGAAGCACCCAAGAATTCTTAGACCGAATAAGCAACTTTCACATCTCAGCAATTTCCCCCCCTTATTTACTGTCCCCATGTAGCCTACCAGACCTTAACGTTTTCTGGCTTACGATGTTACTTGCCTAGCAGAAATGTATGAATGTGTCTTGTGCTTGGGAAACTGAAGGAAACAAGCTTCTAAAGTTGAGATCCTGATCTCAGAACTCCAAAGTAAGCTTTGAAAGTGGCATTTAAGAGCACTTAACTATGGACCTCACCCCCATGAGGAGTCAGGAATACCTCCAGAAAACACCCTTCACACACCCTGTGCTCATTCCCCAGAACCACGTGTGAATGGGAGCAGTATTTCTCTCTCTCAGATGGACTCCTGGAGAGCAGGGCTTTGGGGCTGCACAGCTTATGAACGTTCCAATACTGTTCTCACGAACACAAGGGTACACCCTATTTTTGTGCGATGTCTGGGACCGCGCTGTGCACTGCTATCCCCAACGCACATTTCTTCTCGAAGTTTGTTATGCGACTTGTCTCTGGAACATTTTTTTTTCCTACCTCAGAGATAAATGAGATCTCCATTTCCCACTTAACACAAAGTGATTATGCCTCTTTTTTTCCCCCTGAATAAGTGACATTTCCAATTCTAATCTATTTTCCTATTTAACTTTCAGCAATAACTGAGCTTTGGCGCTAGCTGAGCTAGTGTCCATCATCAGTGAAAGGAAAAGTCCACATTTCTACTCTGTTGCAGGTGACAGGAGGGGAGGGTACAGTGTTACTAGAATTCCTCTCCTTATTTTTGGACACACCCGGAAACTTCTTCATGGAGGCTTTTGGGTTGATAGTTTAAAGGCTGGTTTTTTTTTGGTTATTTCTCCCTTAAGTGGTCTCCCACTTTGTAGCATTTTTATTTAAGCTAAAACAGAGCACATGTATATGTACATAAGACACATTAAATCTATAAATACTATTTATTCATTTTATATAAACTAATGTAATGGAAAATAAATTCTTATGACTTTGTGCTTTTATAGATGTTCTAGAAACTTTGTATGTAGGTATCTACCAAATTGGTTCATTCCCCTTAATATTTTTGCATTCATATTTTTGAGGTCTTGATGTTTTCAGCCTCTGATGAATCTTTTCCATTGAATTTAAACCATTTGTAAATCTGTGACGCTGAAACAGAGTGTATGTCACAAAGTGATGAGAACATTCCTAAAATCCACAGACGCACTGCAACCTAAGGGCTCCCCGGCTGAGCCAGTCCTGGGCGCCGGCCTGCGCGCCCGCTGGCTGCGGTCTCCAGCACGCCACAGCCTCACCTCCAGCGCCTCCACTTCACACAACCAAATGTTCAAACACTCGACACAGAAGCTCAATCTGGACATGAAGAGCAATGTCAACAAAGCAAGATTACTTTTGTGTTTTTTCTTTTTAATGATTCTTTAATGTATTAAAAAAATTTTTTTAATTGGAAGTAGTGGATTGTTAAATGATCCCAAAGTCATGTGTAACTCTTCTGTGTTTTGTTCTGGTTTTTCCTTCATTTCAGCTTTGGGTGGGGGGAGGGGCAGGTGACACAAAGGATTTTTTTATCGTTGGAATCTTTTCCAATTACCAGCTGAAGATTTGCACTGAACTACAACTTGTATGCCTTCTGCATTTTTAAAGCCTGCTTCCTGAATTTAAGCAGAGTGATAGTGTTTAAAGAGCCAGCTCAGCCTGTAACATGTTTGAAAAAGATACGTCTGCACTTTGAGGTCCCTTTCGAATGCCATTCGCTAGACCTCACAAGCGTTTTGTTTAATTGCTACGTTCAAGCGCCTCACAAGTCCACGATGCTGAATGGCAGCAAAAGCTCCAGACTTGGGGAAAAGCTTGTGGGCTTGCACTGGGGGAGGGAAGGGAACAACATTTGTGTAATTTGTTTAATTTAGAAATAAGGCATCAGAGATGCCATTATTTTCTGTGTTTTAATTGTTGTGCCTTTGAGTTAAACTGCATTTTTGTCTTTTGGTTGAAATATGAAATGTACTGTCCCAATATAAAACCGTAATTATTTGACCTTTGCACTG